>OX243833.2:1370756-2739012 GCA_945859575.2 Herminia tarsipennalis | reverse complement strand
CAGGTCCGAATTGAAAAATTCTTTCACTTTTGGATAGCCCATTAATCGAGGAAGGCTAGGATAAGGAAGAAAGATAGGCTATATAATATCACGCTACTAGCAATAGGAGCGGAGCAGCAATGAGAAATGTTGCAAAAACGGAGAAAATTTACGCACATGCGTGGGACAGCTAGTTTATTATAAATTCTTGATGTCATACAAAATATACTATTAATAATTAACGAAGTCTTACTCCCTGTCTGTATGCTTAGATCTCCTAAATTGCGCAATGGATTTTAATGTAATTTTACTATCATTTAAATAGTTTCTTTCCTATGGTTTTTATGTATAATACATGCATATTGTGTGAATAGATAGTAGAGAAAGCTCCGTTCAAAGCCAAAACGGGCCGCTAATTGTTTAAAATAACTTAGAAATAATAAAACTAATTGACCCATATAGTTTTTTAACGTGACAACGTCTCATAAATCGATGCCCGATGAATCGATGAAAAAGTATCTAAAAAAAAGTCATGTTATTGATTGGTTGCAAAGTGAATGGCGATTACAGCGACATGGCATGCTATATAATTGGAACTAACGATATTCATTGGTTGCTAAGCAACGCGAATGGCGATATGTCATCAATGTTTTCTTATGGCGTTATCATGTAAAATGATCGTTCGTAAACCGACTTTATTGATAACCTGTTTTTTTCTTGTGACACTCTTAAAAAAGAATCTGGAACTTTTGTAAAAGTCACAGAATTTTTATGTTTCCATTATATAAATCCGTAATTATTACGGATTTATACAGTTAAGATGTCGTTAGATTCGTCTTGATCGCCCGAGTGTTCTTAGATATGTGACGTTTGAAAAAACAAATATAGCTGCTGTGAGATGTCAAAATAAAGAGGTGTGAAGTAAAAAGTTGTTTTGAATACTGCAATATGAGTATCAAATTAAAGAGCTCATCTTAAGCATTTCAAAAAGGTATAACATGATTATGACTGTAATACTAAAAAAGTTAGTTAGCAACCATTCCTTTTTCAATATGCAATACTTGACAATAGCTGTGATAAAAGTTAGTTGTTACATCGGTTACATACATACAACTACCAAAAAGTATTAAATTAAAAAAAAAAACCCTCCTGCACAAAGTCGGAGGCACTTCACTAAATTCATCGAGATTCATTAATGCCTCCGACTGCATAAGATTATATAATTATGTAGGGGATCTTGTTTCCATCTTTTTTGTGCAGGCGGGTTTTTTTATTTTTATAATTTATTTTTTTATTCATATCGTGAATGACGTCATTGACGTATAATTTCATTTTGTGTAACTTTATCTGTATAATGAACGACACTGACCCACACTAGCACACTTACAATCAGGTTTGAAACAACGTACAAAACTACCCACATCACTTTCAAAAATTGAAATCGAACGCTAACCCTATCATTGCGGTCGGCGGTCTATCCGACCACAGGCGCGTCTGTCCATCAGTTTGTAATCCGGTATGGTACCGCATACTCCGGCCAATCGACTGAGAAATGATCCGGAAGATGTAACAGCCAGGTTCATTCGTATTAGACGGTTATTCTAGTCCAGATTTGGTCTTGGTATTTAGACCATTTGAAGATTCCTAAGCTGATTTTGTCGTTGGGTATACTTAGTTAGATATTGCGATATAAAATTGCTTAACCTCATTATAGACCAATATACATGCATATTAATCAAACTAATTAAAAAACAAAGATATATATTACGGGATAATTTGGTTTCGTGTTGCCACGTTGCTACTCGGTCTCCATGCTTATCACACAAATATTATGAAAATCGCGCCACGACCTAGGGTATAGCAATCGGCATTATCAACCACAAGACTATAGTTCTTATAATAATAAAAATATACCTGGCAATGTGGGTCGCACATTACTAGCAATCTATTTAAATTACATTAAGAATTCTCTTAAATAAACTATAAAATGCCTATAGCAGTACTCAATTATCTCAGAAACGATCTGTTTTAAACACATTTTATTTCTTTTGCGAGTTCTTGGAAACTTAATTGAACTAACATAATAAGAACTTTTACTACTTAGAAATAGGTACATTTATAACGATGGTTACAATAAAATTCTAAAGGGAAAAATACTAATCTACTTTTGAACAAGGATTAAACTTCGTATATTTTTATAAATTTCAATGTTTTGAAACTGCAATTATGTTTTTTGAAAGGAGACACAAGACGATGTAATTTTTTTGTTTTCGTCAAATTAAGTTAAGATCCCAATAAACCCAGTATTCTACTAAAAACGCTGCGTTCAATAGGTAATTTTTGGGGATACAATGCCACAGATAGACACATTAAACTTATTACACCACATT
Source organism: Herminia tarsipennalis (assembly GCA_945859575.2). Lineage (NCBI taxonomy): Eukaryota > Metazoa > Arthropoda > Insecta > Lepidoptera > Erebidae > Herminia > Herminia tarsipennalis. Next base: position 2,736,643 of record OX243833.2, on the reverse strand, counting down.
GTTTTCTTCGGAGGTTAAAACATATTTAGACAAGGTAACTTCGTCACTTGGGTACAGGCCCTGTATAGCGGGGTCTTTACAACAATGAACAGACAAAAAGTACATCCAGACAACAGTTTGTGGGTCACACAAAAAGGTATCGCATCTAGGAATCGAACCCATGGCTTCTTGCGCAGTAGTCGTACACACTCCCACAGCGACGCCGAAGCAGACAAATTTCCAGGTAATCACATACTATAGAAATTGAAAGTTAAGGTATTTACAGTTTAATATGACATTAATTTACATTAATTTTAAAAGCAAAACTGTTGTTAACAAACCATAAGCCCCAATAATTCTAAAACTGTTAACAAAACATTTTAAATAAAGCCAGGAACACATAAAAAGAGATTGCTCATTCACATTAACGAGCTTTAACACCAAACGAATCATTAAACCTTAAATGCATGTAAAAATATTCCCAAACAATGTAGGGTACATCTGACCCAAGATTCTGTAATCACAACAGGAATGTACCACAATGGTCATTGGAGGGTTAGAGTAATTGAAAACAGGTGGGCAGTTGTAGTTTTGTTTTTAGTGTTGGGTACTTTATATCCATATTGTGTGGACAATGAAGTTGCTTTGTTATGTCCCTAACATAACAAAGCAACTTCGTTGTGCACACAATATTTAATTATTTCGTGGATTGCCTAAAATAAATATTATATTTGTTTGTCATTGTCGGGCCTGTTAGTCCATTGGTCAATGATCGACTTCCACCCAGGATATTCCACCCATAAGTTCTATAAGTAATGAGCACACTTGTTTATTATCTGTGTGCGATTTGACTATAATATGTGTCTATTTAGAAATATAACAGTAAGTATAGTACAGGCTGTGCCTAGTTTGGGATCGGTTTGAACGTGTATGAGTTGTCCCGTCGCATTTCCGTAAACATTAATGTTTAACTCTCTTTCCCTTTAAACTCTAAGTTATATTTATACCAAAATTCATTAAAATAAACCAACTACCTAATTTTCATAATTTCAAACAATCGGAGGCAGTTTACTAAGTTTATTGAGATTCATTTAATGCATGATATTTTATACGTAGAGGGTCTTGTTTCCATCTTTTTTTTGCTGACGGGTTTATTTATTTTTTACTTGTTTTGTAGGATATAACAGCCAACTTTCATCACAGTAATTCCAAGTATTGAAAATTGAAAAAATAATGTTTCCTAACTTTTTTAGGGTTTTGTAGCCAAAATGGCAAAACGGAACCCTTTTAGTTTCGTCATATCCGTCTGTCTGTCTGTCTGTCTGTACGTCTGTGAGACCGAATCCAGACGTGTGGGTTCGAATCCTACCCATTATACTATTGACGTGAACCCACTCCTAACACAAGCCTTTGAGCTTAGCTGGAGGGGTTAACAAGATTGCTAGTAATGTGGTGGGTTATTATAACGGAAAAAAAATATTAATTCGTCCAGTTGTTTAAAAGATATGAGCTAATAAAGCAAATTATACACGTACGTACAAGATACGCGCGAAAAACATAACCCTTCCTTGCAGTTGGGTAAAAAAAAAAAAAAGTGTAGAAAGTTAGTAGTATCACACGAAAATTTAAAGCTTTGTTATTCACAAATAAACCAATATTTTTATACTCCGATTACTCGCCCATTCACTTTGGGAATTGCTAGCTTAGAAAAGTTAGATTTTCATGGAAATACCGCTTAGTGAAAAGTAAAACCAATTCTCGTGTCGCCGCCTGTATTTCACAGCCTTTTTAAGCGAACGTAACTCGTACTTTACATGTCATTTGCATGTTTTACGATCACAGAACAGAAAATAGATTAATATTAGAAAGACTACCAAGTCACTTTTGCTTTGGAACATTTAGTTTAAAAAATCATAATAAAATAAAAATATTTTCTGAATTAAAAAATAGTGAAGTTATTTTATAACCACAGTGAAAGTCTTGCCGTTTTGGAGATTTTCCGGAGTAAATACCAGTAAATACACAGACAGAGATAGTTTAAAAGAATAGGCTTGAACTTGAATATTCAAGTCAACTGCTAACGTCTTAATAATCTCACTATCGATGGATTTGGTTACTAGAGGTATATATTTGACATAAACGCCATACAAAATATGTCAAAATTCTACCTCTAGTAGCCAAATCCATCGATAGTAAGATTATTGAGACCGGCCGTACCTAAGTCAATTACTGTTAAAACTTAAGCGTTCTCAATTTATGGTGCTCACAAGGCCATTCTAACTCTTTTTCTCCATTCTATGTTCACGATGTAGGTAAGTGAGTTTTGAGTGAATATTCCAAGCAAATTGCTTGTCACATGACTAGGCCCGTGATATCGAATACTATTTCCTTTTAGAGGAAGTCCTGAAGTTATTAATCGTCTGCTTAGTTTTAGTTACTGATGGATCATCTATGAGAAAATTGAGCAAACGCTCTTTTTTTACAATAGACATAACCACTGTATAGACAAACCTTCAGTTAGTGTGATGCTGTCAAAAAATCGGAATAAACTAAACTTGGGTATTTGTTATTACTTGTGCCACAGTTTCATCACTTTTATACAAACTAGCATATCTTTCCAATTTCCAGATTTAATGACATTTACGATTGCGAACTACATCACTATGGAATTAAACAAACAATCTACTTGATGCAAATTTATATTTAATAACTATTTTATTATTTATAATTTAATTCCCGACTAGTCGGTAAAGTTACCGTAGTTAGTCACCGTCATTCTTGCCGAATAGTCATTCGGCAAGAATCGGCAATTTAGTCGTCTGGGTATTTCTTTGCTTATATTAGTGTGATTGAAAAAAAATCGTATCCTTCATTGCCAGTTTTTACAATTTAGATTAATGAATAATTATGTATAATGTTATAAATTTCAAAAAAATATTGAAATTAGGGGACAGAAACCTTGTATTAAAGGTAACAATGATAGTCGGTCGAATAATCGATTAGTCGACTCATTAATCGGTCATTGTATAGTCGACTAGTTGGAAAAAGTCATTGTCGGCCTCGGCTATCTCTAATTTACATGGAAATACACAAAAACAACATAGACTTACTAACCTATACGACTATACTTAACCCTAAAAATGTTTTCAACTGAAGGATCAACTCGACCTTCAATAAAAATGCGTACGATTACAAAGAAATAAACGGATTTATTTGAACTATTCCAAACGACCGCACTGTTCAACACGCGGATACAATCTGTCTGCCATCTTTCTATCCTCTCTCCATGTCGGAGTGACATCCGCATGACAGATGTCAACGTCATGTGATGTCACTACCGACATTTACATTTTGAATGTCAACCGTCTAAATCAAATCTCAATAACGTTTTTAAGTAGTAACGAGTTAAACTCTGATAAAAATAGAATGAATTATATTAAATAACGGATTAGAATAATATTGAGTCTAACAGCTCGGCCATCCTAATTAAGGTGTGTCCTCACACCTAAATCATAAGATTTAAATCTTATTTATTCTGATAAAATTTACAGATCGCTATCAAAATCATACACTGTTTTATGGTAATCCACTAAATAGTGAGGAAGTGTGAAGCACCCAACATCAGAGAGCAACGACAAATTCAAACTTCAACTGCAAAAGATCCAAACTTCAACACTTCCACTGCCGACTACCGCGAACCTCGGCCGCACCGCAACCCTCGGACGCGCGCGCTCCGCGAACGCCGGCAACACCATGGTCACCACGCCGCAGGACCCGGCTGTGCCGCGAACGTTGTACCAAAGTCTGTCATGATTAAAGCTTTGTATTACTGTTAATGTATAATAATAGGAATGCTGTACACAGTTGTGTATACTTCAGTCTATCGTCCGCGTCTGCATCCACTTAATAAAATAAATCTGTCTGTTATGATTTGCGTCATCTGAACGCTCACAACCCATGGCACCACAGTCTGTCATGATCTGCGTCATCTGAACGCTCACAACCCATGGCACCACAGTCTGTCATGATCTGCGTCATCTGAACGCTCACAACCCATGGCACCACAGTCTGTCATGATCTGCGTTATCTGAACGCTCACAACCCATGGCACCACAGTCTGTCATGATCTGGGTCATCTGAACGCTCACAACCCATGGCACCACAGTCTGTCATGATCTGCGTCATCTGAACGCTCACCAACCCATGGCACCACAGTCTGTCATGATCTGCGTCATCTAAACGCTCACAACCCATGGCACCACAGTTTGTCATGATCTGCGTCATCTGAACGCTCACAACCCATGGCGCCACAGTCCGTCAAGATCTACGTCATACGAACCTAAAGCACTTACACTCGCAACCCATTGTCGCACCGGTATGGTCTGTCACGATCTGCGTCATCTGTGTCAATTAGGCACTGGCGCTCGTAACCCATATAGGTAGTCTTATTAGTCACATTATCTGTACTAAAATCCTGACGCTCGCCACCTATACTAGCGTGGTATGTCGCGATCTGAGTCATCTGTGTCAATTAGGCACTGGCGCTCGCAACCCATATCGGTACAGTCTCATTAGTCACATTATCTATACTAAAACCCTGGCACTCGCCACCTATACTAGCGTGGTATGTCGCGATCTGCGTCATCTGTGTCAATTAGGCACTGGCGCTCGCAACCCATATCGATACAGTCTCATTAGTCACATTATCTATGCTAAAATCCTGGCACTCGCCACCTATACTATCGTGGTATGTCGCGATTTACGTCATCTGTGTCAATTAGGCACTGGCGCTCGCAACCCATATTGGTACAGTCTCATTAGTCACATTATCTGTACTAAAATCCTGGCGCTCGCCACTTATACTAGCGTGGTATGTCGCGATCTGCGTCATCTGTGTCAATTAGGCACTGGCGCTCGCAACCCATATTGGTACAGTCTCAATAGTCACATTATCTATACTAAAATCCTGGCGCTCGCCACATATACTAGCGTGGTATGCCGCAATCTGCGTCATCTCATCATCTGTGTACATAGCACTGACGCTCCCAAGTCACTTCAACACTGACACTTCTACACAAACATGTATACACTCGTGACCACTCAGATCTAAACACTTCTCGACTATATCAATTAAATTGTACACGTATGTATTACCCATTTAATAATTTCGTTTTTATTTAATATCTCAATTCGTTTGTCACTTTTATCATGGCTGTCATTAACGTCGCTATCGTTTTCAATTTATAACTAAGTCCTTGAAATTTAAACATGGATGTACTTTATCAATAAATACTACATTTTCATACTCCTTACCTTACCTCCCTTTTGTAAGGTGTGCATCCTGCACTAAGTATCTGTCTTTTGGTAGTAGTTTAACAATTCTATGAATAGGAAATTCAAATATAAGTTTAGATTATCATAATCGAATATTTGAATATTATTTCCAGCCTAACCAAATTTTCATTTTGGGTTCATTTCCTAAAAGATAGGATCAGATTTGATTTCCTTTCTATATCCATCTATTCATATTCTTATCACTGCTAATTTGTTCTACTGTCGTATCAAATAAGGTCACTTAATGTTTTCCGGTATACCTACCTTTTCACTTTGTAACCAAGAAAAACAACTTTTACGAGGCTTTTACCAGTCTCAGAAAGTGTTATTATCAGACATATTCAATCGTAATTGAACTTTGTTAAATACTGATCCGTAGGTAATGTCGTCATGTCTCATCCCAGGTATACTGAGAGCGTCCAGAATTTTCCGATTGAATCTTTCGATTTGTCAGCTTGCCCGTGGATTTGCCATACTCGTATTGTTCAGTACAAGTTAATTGCCAGAATTCGCTACGACAGTTTTGAATTTGGAACTCGTGCAACATGCCTATGTCCGTTATCAACCGAGTGAGTGCTCCAGAACAACTAAAGATGTCTTTAAACACGCGAATGGCACGATTTGTGTCACGAACGGGTTTACACTAATAACTTTGTAAAAGCATCTTTAATCACTAAAGGATATTATCAGCTCTCTTCAACTCAGTGGCGACCGAGCAGACCGAGACATTCGCGAGACTAATTAAGCAACGCTACCACCGTCGGCTCACAGATGGGTGACCGCTTTCAAACATTGTTACACCCCTCCGTGCCGCCTCGGAGAGCACGTCAAGCCACCGGCCTCACGCCCAATCCCCCCCGGCCGCGTCGGACTTCCGTCCCACCGGGCCACGAGAGCGCGGGAACAGACAGTGCGCCCGAGTCCGCGCACACATCCGTGCACCACATCATCCCCTGCGCAGCCGGCCAGTCTCAGACGCAACAGGCCGCCGCAACCGGCATCGGTTAGGATACCACTGATTGGCTCGAATAAACGAACGGTCCAACGTCAATAACGTGTGTCGTGTCTGAAGTATATCTACTTATGCACAGGAGCGCAACTAAGCGCATCAACATGTGATATTTTGCATCTGCTATATATTGCACCTCACAGTCGAACTCTTTAAGCTGTACCCACCATTGGCCTACTCTTAAAATTCTCGGCCTCGTCTTTTTGTCATAGTGGTTTGTAAAGCACTACCGTCCGTAACTCTTTCTTTAAATCCTTACAAATAAACGCGGAGTATGTTCAACGATTGCAGCAAAGATTTCTACATCGAATTTATGAAACTTTTGTTAATCAGGCGTCGTTTTGCGTCTAGGCCTCGTTGCATGGAAATACTAGCATGCCCTGCTCCAATGCATTTGTACGTAAATTAGCAGGTATCTCATTTGGCAGTATATACTGAATAAACGAGTAAGGATAGGTAAACTATGGGTTTTGTGTCAATTAGTCAGACTTCCACCTTTCTACGTTAGTGTAACCTAAACACATCATAGACACTTGTTAACTTCTGATAACGTATTTTTCAATGGAGTCACTTACCCAAATAGTAGACAAATTTTTGACACATACGTATGAATCATTAAGATCTATAATTTTAATATACTCGTAGATATAAATGAATTCGTACATAAAGCAAGTGTCATCAGCAATCCCTGTTCCGAACACAGCACATGGTATGAACAATTTTAAATTAAGAATGCGCCAGTCCCATTTATTTAATAATACCTACTCGCTGGGCATTAACTAATACTCCTTCTCAGAGCATTCCCTTATGGAACCATTAATATACATAGTGTAGTAGCCAATGTCACAATTCACTTTAATTACACATGTATCATTGACAAAAGTAAACCGCAGTTTCGTTGGTAAAGTGCATCCGTAAATCAGGGCATTATACTATACCAAGTAGCCCAGCAAAAGTATAACCTAATAACACATTATCTTTATCAATGTAACTATCAGTTAACTGGGATGTACCTTGCACTTCAATCTTAATTACCGCTTTTTGTAATGGTAAAATGAAATTATTTCCAATATCACACATTGTAACTTCTCTGCCTCGCTACGACATAATTAGGTACATTGACATAAACATATCCGTACAAGTTATGATCATTCACTTTTAAAATAACGAAAAAACTTATTATTATTTATGTTAGACATCAAATTCAAAACCGTTACAAACTTTTTCTTACTCGACTACTATTTAGATTTGTCATTACTCGATTTTGTGAAGTTAGTAGTTACGTGATAACGTGGCCTAATTTGTATAATATTTGTAATATTACATTTCATAAATTCTTTTTCAAACCTAAAATAACCAATCTCATTTCAGTGATATCAGGTAAGACCCTATCGGTCTTGCGTTCGATGTATGTTTATACAAATCTATCGTACTCTTAATACAGTTACTTTTAGTCCGATCTATTGCCGTGGTTCCTGTCCTATTGTTAAGTCGATTTAAAAATATTTCAAAACCGGCTTCGGTTCTTCACCTGTAGTTGCTTTGGCACCTAACCTCGAAGTACGATCGCCTATTCCGTGCTACAGGAGATCAACTGCACGCTTATTCTTAGTCTCGCAACATTTAATAAGTTGATCGTTTCATAATAATATGCTTATTTCCAACAAGTCATTCAATATAGCCCTTTTTGGCGAATAATTCGGTTAGAAAATTTACATAATCATGGTTTGATGAGAAGGACTCAATTATTTTCGTTTTTCATTCGGGTCATGAAAATGATGTTGACGGAAGGGCTAGATACTTACCGCCTTATTCCAGAAGCTGGACTAAACCTGGTTCCTAGTTTAAACCATGGATCTACGAAAATCTTTATTACAAAACGAGGTTCATCGCTTAATCGATGATCATCTTTGGTTCATAGCTTAGTCTTTCAATCACCCTAGTTTAACTATGGTAATAACCTTAAAATGTCAAAAACTTAACAATTTGAAAGTTAGACCATTTACAATTTTGCGTATTTTAGTTTCAAATATTAATGACGAATAATGCGTGTTTAGTGACTTTAAATTATTAACTAACTAAATATGGTGTGGCAACAAAATAAACGCAAAAATCGAGTGAAATGCAATGTGTGACAAAAGATTTAATAATACATGCATAATATTGTTTTTCAAAACATTTATCACAGCTTGGAATTGAGAGAGAAGATTTAACATACAGAACTCAGAGATGTCCTAAAATTAAAGTGGTCTGTGCAATGTTTGGGTCAACCAGACTCGGCGTGAAGTGTACCTATGCAGTGTGGAAAGTTGAAGGTCCACACAGATTATTTTTGTTCGACAATAGTATCATTAACTGGTGCTCTATGTAAAACAAACTGATGCATTCCACTTATATGTCACATTATTAGATTGAAGTTGGAAAATCACATTTGGAATGTCTGATAGGTGGTCTGGAGTAGTGCGGCAAAAACCAATGTTGAATATACTCAAAATGCACAAAACAAAGTAATAGAAACATCATACTACATCTTACCCAAAACTTACTAGTGAACTATATAGTGGAACTAAATAAACATTGATCAATTTAAAATTTAGTTGGTAAAGTGTAACCATGGGTATACCTGTCACTAGAAACAGATGTAAACTTAGGTTATAAGTAGGTACCAAGAACTGAATATTATGTTTATAGGAGCTCAGCTAGTTAATACTTTGCTACAATGTTCCTTTAAACATAGACAGAGAGTACAGATTGGTTACAGGTTATTGAAATTGTGATGTAATAACTATTATGCACTACTTAACAGTTTAGATAATTATATTTAAGATTCTCATGAAAATGAACTAACACTGTTTATATAATAATCAAAAAATGCATACAATTTAAAATTTATTGTAAAATAAATAACTATAAGTACTAATATTATAAAGCTGAAGAGTTTGTTTGAATGCGGTAATCTCATGAACGACTAATTCTTTTGAACTTTTTACTGTTGGATAGCCCATTTGTCGAGGAAGTCTATATAATATCACTCTACAACCAATAGGAACGGAGCAGCAATGAGAAATGTTGCAAAAACAGGGAAAATTTATGCAGACTAAGATGTGCGGGAAAGCTAGTTATGTATAAAGAAATAGGGATATCAACTCAATATTCCTTTTCAAACATAGTTTGAACAGAGAGTACAGATTGGTTACAGATTATTGAAATTGTTAATATCCATTTTGTTGTCAAATGGAATAACTAATAAGTGCTACCTAACAGTTTAGATAATAATATTTATGATTCTCATGAAAATGTACTCTGTTCTTAGGAAGAATAAATGGTATCTAATAAATAATGATTCTATGTAGTTATTTGACAATTTAATTTCATAGCAAGCTCACTGATATTAAATAATAAATATATTCATAAAATTTGTTTCAATTGTTTGTTGTGCTTCAGCCGAAGCTTCAGTACCTATGTTGAATCTAGGCATACTTTCCCCCAATACATTCAGAACAACGAGTGCAACAAAGAAAACAGTAAGTATATTAAAAAAGCATTATCTTATTGAGTACCTAAGTATCCTTAAACTATTGAACGAATTTTCATCCAACCATGCTAAGAACTGTTCCAATGAAACTAGCTTTGTAATAAAAACTCGCATCCAAGTTCCTTTAAGTGTTTGGGCGCTATAATTACTCAGATTAAACTTATAACATCCATAATAATGTCGTGAGTTAATTACATTTAGGTTATCATCATTTGTTTACATTTTTAGTACTACTGACAGCTATATATGTAACGTTCCGATCCTGACAGAATCTATTTTAATATTCGTAAATTGCAGGCCGAGGACTTTTATGTCAGGTTTATATTTTGAAAATTACGTAGTCCTGGCGAATAATTTAGCTAATAGAACGTCTAAATATTTTTTTCTCAATGAAAACTATACTTTCAAATTATATTGGCTTAAAACGGAACGTTATTTTTGAATGATAAGAAAAATGAATGAACTAAATTGATTATAATCTGTGGCTGATTGCAAGATCCTTTGGTATCAGCTGGTCCACGGATTATCTAAGCTTTGTAATAAGACCAATAGTACAGTACTAAATCCTGGACTTGAAAGTCTTGGCCTAAACCTTGATTTAGTCTTCTCTTTGTAATAAGGCGGTTATAGTCGAACTTTTGGTCACTTTTGAACATCGGGCACTATATAGTCGAACACATTCTTCTACTTAGAAAAGCCATATATTGATGGTCTGGTCTTTAATCATGGGATCAAACTTTGGAATGTCAATTCCTAACATCGAAAATTTATTACCTTCAGGACGGTTATTAGCCATTGATCTAATTAGTTCCGTCATTAACAACTGAGTTTTATTATGATTAGAATTGGAACGACTTACTTGTCTATCTTCAGTTGACTTACTACATCTGCGACGTGACCACGGTGACATGGTCTCGTTGAACGCTGACAGCGTAGTCGAAATCCAACAACTGTGTGCGTCGAACTCGACCGATCGTGACGCGCCAAACGCGATTGATCGCGACGCGTCGAACGTAAACGATCGCAATGAACCACTACTCCGAATTGAATTTGAACAGCGCGGCGTTTACGGTTCAAATGCGAACGATATCCTATTTCACATCTATTTAGAATTTTCGATTTCTCACGGTTCTTTCGATTATGACATCACTTTCAGATTCAGTCACTATTACGATGAACATAATCACTATCACTGTAATAATATTATTCAGACGCGACTGAAGCGCAAAAACACACAAAAAGAAAAAAAAAACAAACTATAATTTCACAGGACGCGCCTGGCGCGGAAATAACTAGTGGGCTTTGTTTATCCCTCTTCTGAGCTGAAGGATCAACTCGACCTTCAATAAAAATGCGTACGATTACAAAGAAATAAACGGATTTATTTGAACTATTCCAAACGACCGCACTGTTCAACACGCGGATACAATCTGTCTGCCATCTTTCTATCCTCTCTCCATGTCGGAGTGACATCCGCATGACAGATGTCAACGTCATGTGATGTCACTACCGACATTTACATTTTGAATGTCAACCGTCTAAATCAAATCTCAATAACGTTTTTAAGTAGTAACGAGTTAAACTCTGATAAAAATAGAATGAATTATATTAAATAACGGATTAGAATAATATTGAGTCTAACACAACTAACTCCATCTAAAACGTCATCTAGGTATATAATTGTTTAAAATCCGGGGTCGCAATTGTCTTACATACGTGCACCGACTATAAACCTACCTTCGTAATTAGAGGGTGAGCAGAGGCGCAGCCTTAATAACTACGAAATTACACAGTACGTAATTACACAGGAAATTGTGCAAAAATATCTCTCCTGAAATGTTATTTTTTTCTGCTTAAAAACAAAAAAAATAGTCTTTAAATGGATTATTTTCGGCTTGTGAAAATTGGAAAATAGTTTTGGAATAAGGGAGTAGCTTAGTTGTTTTATTCGGAAATTTTCTCTTATTTGGAATCTACAAGCCTATGTCGATGTGACAAGACGAGAAGGCAACCTGATGACGAGCGTTACGCTAGCTGGTTCTAGTAAAGAATTAAGATCCTCATTTTGAGACTAGCGAAGTGTATTTCGGAACACAGTAATGTTTGCTTAACAATTTTAAAGAAGAATTGCGGTAGTACATACCAGGTAGGTCATATACAGGTTGTCCCAAAACTATGCCGCACGGAGGGAAAGTACCTTAAATATATATAGATACTAGCTTTCGCCCGCGGCTCCGCCCGCATGGATGTCGGTTATCGCGATAAAAACTATCCTATGTCCTTCCTCGGGACTCAAACTATCTCCATACAAAATTTCATCTAAATCGGTTTAGCTGTTTGAGCGTGAAAGCGTAACAGACAGACAGACAGACAGACAGACAGACAGACAGAGTTACTTTCACATTTATAATATTAGTATGGATAATATTTTACTGTAAGAAGCGTTCATTAGATTTTAATAATAATTCGAACTGCATTTCAATATTTTTTTATAACTGCCTGTCTGGACTGGGAATCAAACCTGCAAAATAGGAAACAAGAAACATTCTGTGTTTGTACGATACCAATCGAAAGGGATTCGCATTAGGATTTTTTTTTTCTAAACAACGTAGGTATTCAGTTAAAATAATTACACCGAACTGCCACTTTTTCTTTAATACATATGAATGTTTGAAATAATAAGTTTAAGTTTAGTTTGTAACTTGAAATTATCTTAAATAAGAAGCTGAAACATGGTAAAATGCAATAGTTGGCCAGTGCAATAAAATACAATGTGTAATATGACGCTATCTAGTTCAACAGTGCAAGTTGTATTTTATTAAATGTAAAATTGCATTGCCTTCCCTTTTTTTAAGATATTATGTTATTTAAAAAAAAATAATCTTCATAACTGACGCTTTAGATTGGTATCATTAAAATTCCGAATGGTGCTTTTTTACATAATTATATAAAAAACTTTGTATGCAGTTCCATTTATTTAAAAATTAAAATTAAGTCTTTTTTCTGTTTAATATTCTATCTACAATATTGAAGGTACTATTCCCCAGGGTAGCATACTTTTGGGACACCCTGTATATCCACCTTATTATTGATACAAATATCAGATAATTACAAATAAATAAAAACATATATTATTTAAAGTAGTAAGTGGATATAAACGTTAACGCGTGTCTTGAATAAGTTGCAATCCATTTTATGACCTGTAATTGGCTCTCTGTTATATATCTTATAGTTTGTCAAATAGAATAAGCTGTTGGACCTCTATAATATAAATAAATAATTATCGACATACTCCGAACTTATGGCACTAGAGTTAGAACTTCGGCATAAGTACTCTGCTGAACATGAGTTAAATGGGGTACTGCGAATTTAACCAGTAAATCTTCAACTGTGACTCATAGTACTTACAATTAACTGCCTCAAAATTTACTGTCTTTTTTAGCAAATTTCCTATTACCTTATTTCTTTTAAGCTTAAATATATACAAAATATATAAAGGTAAACCACCAACATGTATCTTCAAGATAGGATGTAAGGGACCTCTTCAAACGCAGTTTTATTTCGCTACTTATATGTGGCGATGTTTTCCTTATGTTTCACTTTATTGCTCCATATATTGGGGGGGAAATGTGCATGTCGTGGGACATATTAACCACGTAATGCTATGAACAGTACTGTTAAAGTTAATGGTATAATATAGGCACTGCCGAGTACCATTGTGGGTGAGAAAACAGTTGCATTATTTCCACTAGCTTTGGTCGACAGTTTACTCATGGTGGATTGCAGATATTACAATTAAATGTAACTTTGGTTGTGTTGTTATATAGGTTATGTTACTAATGTTAATTAGTACCGACTTGAAAGATATGTTTGAGATAATTGGAGAAAAGTCTACGTGAAGTTGCGGGTCACTAGTAAAAAAAAAAAATTAAAATTTAAAACATCTATTCACAACACACAAGTTCACTTTTGTTACAATCCGCCAAACTGCACAGCAGTTTGTTGGCAGTAGTACGCCCCAATTGAATTATAATAATAATAATCTTGGGACAACTCATATAACGATATCTGATCCCAAACTAAGCAGAGCTTGTACTATGGAAACCAGACAACTGATAAACATACTTATATATTTCTAAATTTATAAATATTATAGATAAATAACACCCCGACACTGAATAAGCAATCGTGCTCATCACACGGAGTTTTATCCTGGGTGGGGTTCGAAGCCACAGCCTCTTGCGTAGCAGTCGGATACATTCCCACAGAGGCAGTCTTAGTATCTATTGAATTATAAATTACCTTTTATAAAACATTAGAGACTTTATTTGTAAAGTTTTTTGATGTATAATTATTTTTAGGTACCTTTATTTTTTATCACAAAAAGTTTATTTTTCAACATATAAAATATTCAAGTGATTAAGACCCATAGTTAATCTATACTTCTATATAAACTAATATTATAAAGAGAAAAGATTTGATTGATTGTTTGTATTGAATAGGCTCCGTAACTACTGGACGGATTTGTAAAATTCTTTCATAGTTGTGAAGCTACACTAACCCCGGGTGACATAGGATTTTTTTATCCCTGTATTCCCAAGGGAACTGGAACTACGCGGGTGAAACCACGAAGCGTCCACTAGTACTATATAAACAGGTAAATGTTGTGAGTTTATGATGTTGTGAGTTTGTGACGTTGTTGTGGGTAATCTCTAAATCTACTCAACTGATTGTGAAAATTCTTTTACCAATAGAAAGCCACGTTATTTGTGAGTGTCATAGGCTATATAACATCACGCTACGACCAATAGGAGCGGAGCCTCAATAAAAAATGTTGCTAAAATGTAGGAAAAAGACGCAAACGAAATTGCTACGAGTCTGCTAGTAATGTATAAAGTTATTTAAAACCAAACAATGAAAAACATACTAAACCTTTTAATGATCGTTTTAATACCAATTCCATGGCAGCAAATCTTATGAAAGCCAGACATGAAAATAAAACAATTAGAAACAACAGAAAAGCTTTTTTATTGCACCGAGCTGGCAAAAAGGCCGACTTAACAACGGCATAAGACTCAAGATTAGTAATTCGCGGTATAACACCAATTAGAGGCCGACGTTTGTGGTTATGACTGCACTGGATTATAAAGAGACTACTTCGAACAAAGGGCTTGGAATAACAAGTGTTGATATTTTTAATTTTATATTGTATGCACAGAAAACATCATAATATTCAAGATTTTAATGTATTAGCATCTGATGTAATGTAGGTTACCCTTGTTAATGTTTGCTGACCTGCAGGATCGCGGTTTAGGGTCGAACTACATCTAGCCGCACTGAATCGCAATTTCTTTTGCTTCTATCCTTTTCTTTCTTTTAGAACCGTCATTTATTAGAGCGAGAAATTTGAAGCGGCGGTAGCCTAATGGCTAAGGCATCGGTCTCGCAATCTTGAGGTCGCGGGTTCGAATCCTACTCTGAACCCACTCCTAACACAAGCCTTTAAGCTTAGGTGGAGGGGTTAACATGATTGCTAGTAATGTGGGACTCAAGCCCACATTGCTAGTTATCTTAAAAAAAAAATAGAATGTGTTGCCGAGCACCTCGTTGATTCCGCCGCGTGTGGTAGGAAAGTGCGATTCGGTGCGGCCGTTGAACTCTTAATAATCATTTGAAATGAAAAGCATGGTAAATAGACCGGTCGATAATATTTTAAACAAAAAAAATCATGGTAGGATGAAATCCATTGAAAAAGGAAGAGAACATAACAAAAATGAAAGGAACTGAGGTCAGGAAGTTTTTAAAAATGCAAATATTTTGACGCGAGAATTTTCGGTTGAAAATTTGTTGTTTTGGTGTTTTTTTATATTAAGTCAAAATAAGGTGAAAAAAAATAATATTATAAATCAAAAAAAGTACAGTGTGTTTGGGACATAAACAGGTAAGTTTTCACCAAACTTTTCGTTAAAGATAAAAATAGAAAACCAAAAACTTTGAATTTTTCACATAAATTTTGTAGTTATGTGAAAATGATGTAAATACAAAAGTTGAAGATCTTTTTATTACCTACAAATTTACTATTTAACTTTTTTTCTATAGGACTTGTAGTTTTGCCGGAAATCGAGATAAACCGTTTTTTACCCTTAAAAACCCACTCCCTTCAACTTCCCGACCTCAGATCGGACGTAAATATTTTTTTCTTTCATTTTTATTATATTCTCTATTTATACCTTTTCCAATGAGTTTCATACTACTATGTTTTTTTTTCACTTTTTGCAATTTTCAAAGCAGCTTCAGCCCTGGTCTAAAAGTGACGTTCAGGGCTTTAAACGTTAACACCTACGCATTTGATATCAATAACGTAAAATTTTCTCTCATCGTCATCAGCCTATCGCAGTCCACTGCTGGACATAGGCCTCTCCAATTGCACGCCACTTTACATAAATAAATACTTTTCGTTATATTTCTAAATCTTTGCGAAACTAGAATTTGAGTGGCAAGGCAAGTACAACTTATCATCGGGTTCGAAACTTAGCATATTCACTGAACAACATAAAGTAATAGCGGCTTTCGGTACGTATTTATTGACAGGAGTACAATCTTGCCAATGAATAAAAAAGAAAAGTACCTACTGGGCACCAGCTACTCTTTGCTTCATATTAAAAAAACACCTGTGCAGTCTTTGTGCATTTAAATCATGCAATATTAAACGTTTAAACGTAGGTATTAAACGTTTATTGACAAAAAGTTTATAATAATATCACATGCATAATTATTAATCATATACTGTCATGAATTCTCTGGCACCTAAAGTTGTTTGAACAGTGTTTTATATAATGTATTAAACGCATGTATTAAAAATAGGCTGCTTAATAGGTCTACATTGCCATTCACACTACAGTTTTAAGAAGAAATCGTGAAAAAAAAAGCAAAGTTAACCCCTAAATGTGGAGACGAGCGGGTTAAGGACCTGGGGGCTTAGACAAATGACACACGCTTCTCTTTCCACACACGCTAACGCGAAAAAATGTATGCATTTGACATAAGGTTGACAAAACGTCACGCGACTGTTGCTGAATTTGTAAACAAAAACCAACAGTAGCGTGTGCGGAAAAAGAAGTGTGTGGCATTTGTCTAAGCCCCCTGATGGTAATCATTAAGCTAGCCCATAACAGTATCAATGCCACCCAAATCCTTGTTTGGCACCGCATCGCGCTCCTCATTTAAGACATTAGTTTGTAAGACCCATTTGCCCTGTAATTTCTTGCTACAGTGCCCTTCAACCAAAACACAGAGATATGTCTTGGTGGTCTTGTTTATAACAAACTAAATTTTATTTTAAATATATACCCAAAATCTAAAATGGAATGTAACTATAGTTACCAACTGGCTGTTTGAACAAGATTATGACAACACAGAAAACATAACAACCACATAAAGCATATTCTCGCACAACGCATGCGCACACACACTACGCATACTCACAACTCACATACACACAATAATATACCTACCTTAAAACTAATAAAATTGTCATCTCTCCGTGTAGTTAATAATTAAACGTAAGACATGATGATAATACACTACTAATACTGATCTGTAATACAGGTTTTGTATGAAACCTGCTTTAGACAACAGCTCTCACAAAGGACTTATGTATACTGTATTCAATTAGCTCTAAGTAAATTTATAACTTTCTTTGTGGAGCAATTAAATATTATTATTATTTTATGTTAACATCACTATTTAACAGAATAATAACTGACATTGCTGTGGTACCCAAGAGGACCTACCACCTCAAAAAACCAGAAGTATCAATACCGCGTTGGTCTACCTATAGAACAGTTATCAAATTCGCAAATGGTTGCAAAAATAAATTTAATTCACTATTAAGTTTAGGCAGGCGTGCTTTTTAGGGTAATTAAACATTTGCCCTTGGCTTCTCAGGATTCAACGAGGTGTTTTCATGGTGGAAATAAAACATGTCAGAATTAACTGCTATTAAATTTCAAGAAATTATATTAGAGTTGAAAAATAGTAGCGCTTAGAAAGATTAAGTTGAATTAGAGTGTTAATTTATTTTTATGATAGCTAGGTGTTAAGTTGGTGAATGATTTGATGTTCTTTTTACAACTTTTTATTTAACTTGGAATGTTTGTGTGTTGGGCACGAATTTTGGTGGCTAAATTAGAACCACTTTCCGGTATCCAATTGGAAATAAATTTGATGTACATAAGTATCTTTGGTGACAATATGGTACCTTATTTTATATGGAGCTGGAAGTTACAAGCCTTTATTTAACTTGCTATATTTGTGTGTTGACACGCATTTTACTGCTGTTCTGAAAATGGACCAGGAACACGGTCACAGGAACTTCGCTACAAAGTAACGTTCAAATCATTTGAAATCAATCTGTTTTGGAAAAGAGATTGATTTAATAAATTTGCCCGCCTGCTATCAGGTATTGCAATAAAATGCTACCTATAATTTTGGTCTATATGCTTAAAGTTACAAAAAAAATTGTTTCGTTTTTTTGTGTTAACGAGTAACAAACATCCATACATCAATGGACACCAACTGTCATCTTATAAAAAAAAACATACTGTACAACTTAGAGAAAACTAACAAGCAGCGATATTCTGTAGCGAATGAGTCGAATTTCCACGCTTGTGATTGCACGGATTGTGTGCACAGTGGCTCACTCTGCACAATGCACATCGTGCACGGCACCCGTAACACCTTAAAAGCGGCGAAGGAAAATATTGTGAGAAATTCAGCATGTTATACAATTCAGATTATATATATATATATCACTTGAATATTTTAAGATATAATGAAATCAGCATTATTCACATTTATTTTGACTGCCTCTGTGGCGTGGTGGGAGTGTATCCGACTGCTACACAAGAGGTCGTGGGTTCGATCTCCACCCGGGATAAAACTTCGTGTGATGAATACGATGGTTTATTCTGTGTCTGGGTGTTATTTATCTATCATATGTATGTATTTAGAAATATGTAAGTAGGTTTATCAGTGTCACAGTACAAGCTCTGCTTAGTTTGAGATCAGATAGCGTTGTGTGAGTTGACCCAAGCTATATTACTATATTACAGATATGTTATTAAAAAAAAAATCTTTATTCACCTAGGATGCAAATCAACTTTCAATCAACTCGTGGTATCACAAGAGTTGTTTTGCACGGGATCCTACATGTAAATGTAATGCCAAGTTCGCAAACAATAGTTAAAGCTGGAGAAAAGAACCTGGCAATAAAAACTCGCGGCCGTTTTTTTCAAATTGCCATTTTTACAATGTTTGATTATTTACAACTTGATATTATACAGCTGCTACTGCTGAAATTTGACCACACCTTTCTGTTACACCCTGTATAAGGCATTCCCTAAAACTAAGACTCGGAGACAATTGCAAACAACCTGCAAGAGATGGGAGAAGTGCATTATGGCCCGTGGTCTCTTTCCAAGTCGAATATATTATACATGCATACTGTTGATTCAACACTAAACTAAAAACCAAACAGCATACAATATAAGAAAATATGCATTTCAACTCCACCACTAAATAAAACTGGAAACAAAAATATGAAAGCGAAAACTTAAAACAGAGAGGTTGATGCAAAATACAGACGTTATAAAGTTACAGAGCCTTTGAGTTTTATAGCTGGAACACATGCGGCAAGACAAAGCAATCGTTCGGCCCCAATCGTTGCGAGAACGATTTCAAATTACATTTTTAGGAACAAGTTTTGAGAGGAAGCGGGTTTAGTTCCTACTACAAAAGTTTCTTACATTATATTTTATTAATCGAGGTTTCGACCTTATTGCAACGGCCGTGGTCACGGGTAGACTGACGTCGGGCAATAAACAAGGTATTTTACCTTAAATTATTCACGCGATTAAGACCCGTATTATATATAATTTTATAGTGTGTACAAATCGCGAAAGTTAATCAACATTAAAATTATTTTCCACCTTTGATTAAATAATGTTTACATTCCTAATCCGGCATCAAAAATTGAAGCAAAAAACTGTCAAATGGACGTACTTTTTAGCAGGTAAAAAACCGCCAAGAAAATGTTCCAGACATAGATTTTTTATATTTTATTATTATTAAAAGACGACTCCCGCAGTAGGGTACAAGTCCTGTGTCGCGGGGACTGTACAAACATACAAGTCACGGACACATAGTACCTACACCCAGACTCGGAACAACAATTTGTAGATCACACAAAGTGATATCCCGTGTAGGGATCGAACCCACTTGCGTAGCAATCGGACACACTTCCACCGCGTTTTCTCAGTGTTGTCATAACAAACAAGTTAAATATCGTACTACTTCGTGAAATAAACCTGATATTAAAGCTGGGAAATAACATTTTCTACAGGTTTAAGTTCGTACTCCGCAACATTATTGTATGTATTATTTTAGGTTTATTTTAATCTTATATATTTATAAAACGAAATTAATTAATAAATTAAATTTTACATTTAATTCGGATCGTGTTTCAAGCATGGTTAATAAGTCTGTGAAATAACTAACATACAAATAAATAAAATTGAAGTGTCTATTTATAATGATAACATATGAATGTTGACACAGCACATAGACAAAAAAAACTATTTACGAAGTTGCGGATCGCGGTTGGTTAATTAATATATTTTTTTTATTTTAATAGAACTATAGTTTGTACCAAAGCAAGATGCGAGGGTGTCTAGCTAAATGAGAGATTGTGTAACAAACTTTCAGATCTTTGTACTGCTGGTTTTGTGAATCGATACCTCCTACTTGAGTTATTGTATCCCCAAAAGCGCAATTTCACAGTAGACCATTTCAAAGGTACTTATATAATACCAATATCTAATTTATTTCTGTATTTTTTTTAATTTACAGATTTTTTTTATTTTTTATAGACACAATATTAAATAAAATAAACACAGTTTTATTTGTTTTTGGAATTTAAAATCTTCTATTGTTAAAATCTGCTGCTATTCGCGCGATAACCGCACAAAAAATATACCTATCTACTTCACATCGAAGTGATGAGTTTATTATTGTTTGTCGGATCGAATGCAGGATCGGATTCTTGGTCCTTATTCACTATATTTTTTTTCGTTTTCGTGTCAAGCCCGCGCGAACTGGCGCATGCGCGGTGCGCTCAAAGATTTTGACAGTTAGAAACGCGGGCTTGACGCAAAACCGAAAAAAAAAATGTGAATAAGGACCCTGGATGCAAGCATAAGATAAGTCTATTGATCCGATTAATTGATGATTGTACAAATAGTAATAAAAGTGGGTATAAACTTTTTTTTTTTAAACGCCTCCCGCAGTAGGGTGCAAGCCCTGTGTCGCTGGGGACTTTACAAACATACAAGTCATGGACACAAAGTACACCCAGACCCGGAACAAAAATTTGTGAATCACACAAAGTGGTGTCCCGTGTGGGAATCGAACCCACGACCTCTTGCGTTGCAGTCGGACACATTCCCACCGCGACACAGAGGCAGTCAAAAAGGAGGTTGACTTTATTTCCTTTTCAGGTTTTGTTGTCAAAGAAGCACAATATCTCAAAATCGTTGGAAGTTCATAACTCGGTCGTTGCAGATATGCATTCAATGCTTAAATGGAAGACGACATACTTTGACGGAATTTATGTTTTCTTTGAGTGTCCTGTTCTTTGAGGTACGACTGGTACGAGCCGAACCGGTGATGCTAACGTTTCACTTCACTTTTGTGCTCAGATATAGGGATACGAATCTTTTTGTGTTTTTCTTCAAATGTAAATGCTATTGTACTAGTGAAATAGTTGAATCGATTTATGTGTCAAGACTAAATTTTACAAAGCAAGGACACACAAAAACATCCGTCTTCTAGAGTTTTTGATCAATTTCTTCCATTAAAAATATGAAGGAATATTGTTGGGCTCTCTGTTCAACCATTAGTTTATCGTATTGACTAGTTCAAAATTTCCAAACGTAGCTATTTTTGATGAGACTAAAACTAGGACGATGAGACGAAAAATTGCCGCATCTTGAATGAAAATTTGGAAAATTTG
The DNA here is from genome assembly GCA_945859575.2 of Herminia tarsipennalis. Lineage (NCBI taxonomy): Eukaryota > Metazoa > Arthropoda > Insecta > Lepidoptera > Erebidae > Herminia > Herminia tarsipennalis. The sequence continues at coordinate 2,714,716 of OX243833.2, read as the reverse complement.
GTTTATTTGTAACACCAGCTGTATCAGGAGACTTTTTAAAGTTGGGTTGCCTGATTTTAAATACAAGTAATACGGAAATTAACACGATCGTGTATTTTTACCCAACATTTTTTTAAATTTTGACCCTGTTGCACCAGTTGTGTCCGCTTGCGACTGGACAAATCTGGTCAAGACGTAAAGCACTCTAAAGATGAATAATAATGACATAATCGTGTGCCCCCGTATTCCTTGTATTTGTTCTTAGAAGACTAAGCAAAACATTTAGTTCTTTATTTTAAAAGAGGCTTGTCCAATTTCTTACAAACTGTGTATCATGGCTACCATCCCCGGGGTATCAATCACGGAGGCTTCGAGCGTCGCTTTCAATTTGCTGCGGACATTTGCACAGAATAAGCTCCGTTTTTCGTTGTAACTGGAACAATGCCAAGTACATTTGTGTTACGAAATTGTACAGCGCCAACTATGCAGTAATAAGCTGTGTTAAAAAACAAAATGGCGAATTCTTTTACCTATTTTGTAAAAAAACTGGGCAAGAGCATGTCGGACCATGCTCAGTGTAGGGTTCCGGAGCTGTTGCCGTATAGCAGAAGAACGTATGTTCATGGCACTTGCGCTCTTTTGTTGAGAAATGCAGTTTTTCGGCAATAACTCAATAACGGTATAGCCGATCATGCCGAAAATAATATTAGTTAAAAGTGTTTGTTAAGCGCTAACTTTTTGTTTTTTTTTCCTATTTTTTAGTCACATTCATTATTTTTTAGGGACACAATTTATTCAAAAAACTTTCTTACTCTAACTTGCTTCTGTTACATGTATGAAGTGCCCCCCCCCCCTGATTGTTTTTAATATTTAGCTATCAAACTAAAAAGCGGCTACCACAAGACACCTTTTCACCAAATTTAATCAATACAGTATAGTATATATATGACAGACCGACAGACGGACATGACGTAGCTATAAAGGTACCATTTTTGCCATTTTGGCTACGGAACCCTAAAAAGAGATAGAAAACTGGTAAAGTACGAATTGGACACGTTTCTGTACCTTTTTACTTTTTTAGTTGCATGATTATATTATTTTTCACAAAAAATATGCGTTTGCTACGGTATATACCTAAAACGGGTGCAAAACTCAAGCAGCGAATGCAAAAGGCTTCACAAATGCCAAAAACAAAAAACCAAAGCAAGCCTTTTAGCAACAATGACTAGAAACTTTTCTGACAAAGTTGGCAACTGCATGGTACAGTCTGCAACAAAAATGGCTTGCATTTTAACTAACCTTCACCCACGGCATGCAATAAAATCTATTCTTTCTCCTTCTCCATACCAAACTATCTCAATACCAAATTTGATCTAAATCGGTTCAACAGTTTATGCGTGAAAACGTAACAGACAAATAGTTTAGATTCAAAATTCTCTCTGTTTGAAATGGCTACCTTGATTGTACGGTAGGAGTGTGTTCAACTGCTGAGCAAGGGCTCGTGGGACTCCCACTCGGGAAACCACTTTGTGTGATCCACAAATTGTTATTATAAGTTTGGGTAATACGTACATAGTTTCCGTGAATTTTATATTAATAATAATAATTCTTTTTTGACTTATAGGAAGGTTCATTTATTTAAGATTCATTGCCTCCTGCACTACTAAAAAGGTTGCAGGATAAAGTCCCCCACGCCTCTCTAAAGCAGGTGTTAAAAAATAATTGAGACAATATTAACTCTCAAGCTGTCACTGTTATTTAGAGGAGGATAGTAGCGACGGAAATACTTTAAAACACAACTTAAAATTCGGTATTATCTAAGTATTCATTGGTTAAGCAACTTAATCGTCGACCGTACCTCCGAAATGGAGAATAGAGACACATTTGACTGATGAATTCGTTCCGAGTATATTGGACCAAGGAAAATTTTAGAAACGGGATCACCACTCGCTGCACTTGCCAAAACCGGATCGGGCCGAACCAAAGCGGATTATACTGGATGATACGGGATCTAGAACGCCGGACCAATGTGGAAAAAAACGGTAAATGTTTTACGTTACTGCTGTGTAGCGTTTAGTGCTGAAGTGGTGTTGAATAATTTAATATTAGATTTTAAGGCATCCTAATGCTCCGATTTAGTATAGTTTATTTACGCCATTTTGTGCTTTATCTTTTTACAAGTGGAGCCTTGATTCTTTACTTTAGTACCTATTTTTACCCGACTGCGCGTACGGAGGCTAATGTGCTTATCGTCTATGTATGTATGTGTTTCTTTGTAGCACTATATAGACCAAACGCGTGGTATCGATTTTGATGATACAAACGTCAATCGATTTGTATTAATCTTGCAAGTGTCATTAAAGACGTTACAAAAATCAAAATTCAAAATTGTGACAGCCAGACGCCATATTTTGATAGAAAAAAAAAATAAGTCAACTAACTATAGTTCGTAAAATATAGCTTGATACCTGTGACGTTTGTCAGAATGACATGTAATAGGTATGGGACGTCTTTCGTATTTTATCGATATTTATATGGAATGAGTTTATTAAAAAAAATACATTTTAACGATATTGAAAGAAAGAAAAAAGGAAATGAAAGATGAATTTGAAGGTATTTAAAAGTTTAATTGTCAAATGGTGTACAGCCGAAATCAACTTCCAAGTCGAATTCTGATTCATCACTGGAGCAGTCCTGTAGATTAATAATTAATTCTTGATCGCATATGTTGTCAAATTGAATATCGCGCTCCCAATCTTTTTGAATCACATTTTTTGTCTTCTCAACTACCTTTTTCCAATCATCAGCATTTACATGTACACAAGCTTCATGTAGTAATGTCAACATTTTGTTCGCTGTGAAAGGCGGTGCTACATTATGTCTGGCAGCGTAACCTAGAAAAAAAAGGTATTCGATCAAACAAAAAACCTACTACATTCTTTGTAAGCTTTTTATATATGTTTTTTTAGATTATACGAACCTTTGACTTGAGCCCAGATTAGTTCTATTGCATTGTAATGGCAATGATATGGTGGTAAACGGATGACGGTGTGGCCCATTTCCTTTGCAATTTCGTCTATAATATATCTTGGAGTGGGGGGCTTATGAATGCTTACTAATCTTAGCAATTCTTTCTTGAGCATGCTGTTGTCGGCTTTTACTCCTTTGTTTTGCAGCCAAGTAATAATTTCAATTTTACGATTGCTTGTCGTAGGCGCCTTATCTTTTTGTACTGAATGATACGGAGCGTTGTCCATCAGAATAAAATGTGGTTCACTCAAATTATTTAGAAGAGTTAGAAACCACTCCTTAAATTTTGTAAAATCCATTTCTTCATGGTACTCTGTTGTTTTTACTGATTTAAACGCCAGTAAACAATTGGGCACAAAACCAGACGATGTCCCCGCATGAGTAATTATTAATCTTTGTCCTTTGCCTTCGGGCACCTTGGTGGTAGACTCCGCTTTATCGTCTGTCCACGATCTTGAAACAGTGTGGTTTGCGTTGAGCCATGTTTCATCAAGAAAAACCACTTTATTCCAATCTGTTATATTTTTGACTTTGCGCAAAAAGTCAATTCGGGTCAAAGCAATGTCTGTTCGCTCCATTAAATTTTTTCTTTTATCGCTTTTCTTATAAGCAAAGCCGATTTTTTTCAATATTTTGGACAACGATGGTGGACTTCCTTTAAATAAATCCGCGTCTTTAAGCGAAACGGATACTTTTTTTAACGTGGGAAATTCACCACGTGCGTAATACGCATATATATGATTTCGAATTGCGGCAGCATCAAAGTCGTCAATTTCGGTGACTGGCGAAACTCTCTTCCTTTTTTTATTAGGAGTCGATAATATTTTACCTCCCTCATCTTCGGCCACCATCTCCTTTGACGATTCTCCATACTTTTCTTTGCTAATTCGAGACACTGTAGCTCGTCCGATACCAAGAGCGTCAGCAACTCTATTGCACACTTGCTCCAACGGTAGTAGCGGTCCGCCATTTTGATTCTCGCGCTCAAAATACTCACGCAAACGAATCACAAACTCGCGACTTTCGCTATTCAAAACAGTTTTTTTTGTTCTTTTCGGCATTGTGGTGCAAAAAAAAACAAATAACTAGAAATAACAACAAAACTTAACAAAGCAACAGTAATAACGACAAAACAATATTAATCACGTAGCGGTAGCGTATACAAGGCGTGGGCACTCGTACTGACTCAAAAAAGATGGCGCCCGCTTGATCGCTGCATGCGAAAGAAGTAGGTATTGCAAGACTAAAAAAATACGAATTCGTTGTGAAAAAACGATTAGATATAATCATTTATACAATAAAATTTATATTAATGAAATTGTCATACATTTATTTTATCGATATTCGCTGGCCAGTCGATTACACATCCCTACCAGGCTGCGAAAAGAGTTTACGAAGTAAGCTAACAAAAAAATATAAATAATAAAATATAATAAATATTTTAAATTACCTTTGTTTATACTAGTATCTCCTTGATAACAAGTTCTATTTGAAAAAAGTGTTCTAGATTTCTATACAAATGTCTTATTAATATTTAAAAAATTAAAACTTTTCCAACAACAAATTTATTGTAGCAGTCTTTTAAACGTAGTCTCTAAAGTCACAGGTATCAAGCTATATTTTACGAACTATATGTCATGAGAGGGGGGTGTATCATTGTGTAAGGTATTTTAAAATCATGATGAGGTATTTTTAAACATTTTTCACTTAAAATGACCGTTTAGGATATATAACGATTTAAAGTTAGTTACCAACCATTTTCGCTCAAATGTTCGGTAGTTACAGTTTACAGTTACGTCTTACAACAAAGCACTAAGTATTAAATAAGAAAAAAAAACGCGCTGCTTAAAAAAGATGAAAACAAGATAACTTTTAATCACGCAGTCGGAGGTTTTAATGAATCCCAGTAAACTAACTAAAATGCCTTAGACTGTATGATTTAAGGTTATCTTGTTTTCATCCTTTTTTATGCATTAGAGTTTAAAATTTTTTTGAAAGCTGGCAAGCATGTAAAATAAAAAGCTGGCCTTGAAAATGTTCGTCCTCCGCACAATATAAAAGATGGATCACAAAGATAAACATCGTAGCCGGTCACCATCCAATGCAATCGGAAAAATAAATCGTGCAACGTATCTCCGTGTCCATGATGGGAAATGAAGTCTGAAATTTACAAAAAAATATAGCACTAACCGATATTCATGATAGCGGAGCCGCAGGTAAAACCTTGCACGTCAGGGTTATAAAAAACCGGTTCAAAGGCACTTAGTTCGGTGCAATAAGTTCAAATGAGTCCGTTTAACCTCTCTATGTGTCTGTTTGTTCGTCCATTGTCGGTTAATATTTGGTTTTATAGTACGAGAATGTCTTTTAAAAGTCATGTGCGGTATTAGGAGTTAGGTACCTAATAGGGGTGCATTCAAACAGGGCATTGGCTGCTGGAAAAATACTAGGTGGTGAAATATAATAAAATTAACGCAGATAAAGTAGTTTTTAAAGTTTCTCGAAGATAAGGTTGTGTGGGTTGGGACGTGTGCGGGCTCTGTTAAAACCTAAATTAGCAGGCGATCTCTAGTTTTAAGTCTAGTAGAATCAAGCTCAATCGTTATCAATAGTTTATGGTGCTCACTGCAAATTTGTACAGGCAAACGATTAAAAAAAGAAAAAGTTTTCGGTAAATTATTATTGACTGCCTCTGTGGCGCGGTGGGAGTTTGTCCGACTGCTACGCAAGAGGTCGTGGGGTCGATCTCCACCCAGGATAAAACTATGTGTTATGAGCACGATGGTTTATTCTGTGTCTGGGTGTTATTTATCTATAGTAGGTATGTATTTAGAAATATTTAAGTATGTTTATCAGTTGTCTGGTTTCCATAATACAAGCTTTGCTTAGTTTGGGATTAGACAGCGTTGTGTGAGTTGTCCCAAGATATCATTATTATAAATATAGATTACTTGATAAATTAAATAAAAATTGGCTTTCTGTTTTTTTTATATTTGGATAATGGCGAGTAATGTATATATAAGATTATCCATTACAATCATAAATTCATCATGACATACTCTTCGAGTGAATAAAAGCATATAAAATATTAAATGCGCACTCAGATTATCTTCAAATGTAAACCACTTCAATCATATTCAGCAGCTTTCTTATAAAAATGCCTTATTCAAATCCACCCATACGTCTCAGATCTACGTCGCCCCTGACCAGACGGACCGAAGGACAGAGGGACATATGCTTAAAACTTATAACAACCCTTTTTTGTCTCGAGGTTAGAGGGGTCAAAGGCTGCTGTGCTTTGCAATAGACCCCTCAACAATACTGGAAGAGATAAGAGTATTTTAATTCTTAATTTAATATATACCTTAGTAGCAATTTTAAAGGAACTCTTTCACATTAAACAGAACCAGTTCAGTTTAAAACCAAAGATTCTTTTAACTTTCTAGACACGACTAAAAAAATTTTGATCGTCACAAATTATGCAACTCAAATTACGTACTTACTCGAAGAGATTTTTAAACGATAACACTCTCTTTGCTACTTTGAGCAGTGGATGCTAAACTTTGTTAGTTTTTTTTAAAGACGTCTCCCGCAGCATGATACAAGCCCTGTGTCGCAGGGGACTGTACAAACATACAAGTCACGAACCCAAAGTACACCTAGACTCGGAACAACAATTTGTGGATCACACAAAGTGGTGCCCCGTGTGGATATCGAACCCGCGAACTCTTTCGTAGCAGTCGAATTCATTAAACTTAACACATTGCTCTTGATTTTAGTATAATAGGGCAGGACTTTATGTACATTTTGTATGAAAGACTCGTCGTTCTCCAAGGTCATAAGAGACACTCTGGACGTATAATTAGACATAGAATTCGCTTTAGACGCATTTCCTGACGCTGACCACAATCGAGAGACATGAGGCACTGACTTCAGAGAGAAAGAGAGGTAAGTCTCTTCTGCTACGTCCATGTTCAGTGGTAGGTAATACCGTCACAGGTGCATCAAGTACCCTCGTCACATCCCGCCGCTAATCCCGTCAAAGTAGATCCCATTTAATTTCCTTGACGTTCAACAGACATGGTCATTATACAGCCAAGTTTGGATGACGTTGTTTTCTCCATTAATACGCTGGTGGATAAAAGTTGTGGCTCGTTTAGTTGTAAGCTGGTTTGATTAAGAGGGTTTTATTTTATTTAACTCTTTTTTGGGTGAAAAAAATTTCAATCGGGAGTGAGGACTAATTTTGGATATAACAATAGCACTTTATTTTGTCACTAGCTGCTAGCGCAACTTCGTATGCGTAAATTTTCCCCGTTTTTGCAACATTTTTCGTCGCTACTCCGCTCCTATTAGTTGTAGCGTGATGTTATATAGCCTGTAGCCTTCCTCGATAAATTGGCTATCCAACAAAAAAATAACTTTTTAAATCGGAACAGTAGTTCCTGAGATTAGCGCGTTTAAACAAACACACAAACAAACTCTTCCGCTTTATATATTAGTATAGATAAGTTTTCGATGCCTTTCTCAAATTAACCATGGAAGTGACGACTTAAACGCTGTACGAGATCTAACTTTTTTCCGTCAATACAACAAAAGACTTAGTATCAAACATAAAAACTTTTATTAAAATAATTTAGGCGTTGAGACAGAAAAGGATTCGTCTTCGAAATTTATATGGAAAACGAAATAAAAGTTCTAACTTTTATTACAAATTTATAGTTTTGCATAGATTTTAGTAATCTTGAGCTGGACCTGCGAGAAGCAAAATGTAATTTAAAGGTAAGGAAACTAGAGAATATCTTATTGTTTTTAAACTTTCGCGATTTTCCCGTGACCACGATCGGTGCAATTCCATCGAAACGTCGGGTAAATAAAAGGTTCGTACCTTTAAATAATTCACGCGATTAAGTCCCGAAATATATCTAATAGAGAATATCTTTAGAAAAATTGAGTAGCTCCTGGAAAATGGTGTAATATTTATTATGTAATATGTATGTATATCTACTACTGGTATACACCGTAGTTTGGTAGTCGTTTTGGAGCCGAAAATGTTGAACTCCATATGAATAACCCAGTCTATAAAAAGTATCAGTTTAAGAAAATATTAAACATTTTTTATAAAAATGAAATTAATATCGTTCACGGAAAATAAATAAACACTAGTGGTAAAACTACTAGATTTCACGTAATAAGAATAGGTACTACGATCACAGGTTTCCACCACCCAAAACTGTACCACGCCTCGCCACTTTGGCAATTTAAGGTTTTTTTTTTTATAAAAATATCATAATATTTTATTAAACTGATATATCTTATGGACTAGATTATTGATATGTAGTTCAAAATTTTTGCCTCCAAAACGACTACAAAATCACGATGTATAATCCAGGTATTCTATACAATACCTTCATATATACGGTAAGAAAATATTTTTAAGAAAAAGAAAATTTAAACATTTGACTATTTTTATAAGAAGTTTGGCGCATCGTATGATCAAATGGGCAGTCGAAAGCGGCATGAGAGTACCTACGTTGAGGCTGTAACAGCCGGTCTCAACATCTTATCTGATAAGCTTACACTTGTAGTGAAACAGACATTTTATGCATTACGATAACCGGCGATAGATAATAATAATATCTTGGGACAACTCACACAACGCCATCTGATCCCAAACTAAGCAGAGCTTGTACTATGGAAACCAGAAAACTTATAAACATACTTATATATTTCTAAATACATACATATTTTAGATAAATAACATCCAGACACAGGATAAACTATCATGCTCATCACACAAAGTTTTATCCAGGGTGGGGATCAAACCCACGACCTCCGGCTCAGCAGTCAGGGTCACTAACCACTAGACCAACAGGCCAGTATTAGATAGAAAAGGTTTTCCGCCTATCGTCGGCACAATTAACAGTTACGCTACTGGAGTTAGTTTTAACAGACCTTTAACGGTTGATGAGTTATTTACAGTGGCCATAAAATGTCTCATGCTTTTACTGTCGATTGAGACAGAAAATGTTTTCAAAAATGTCTTATGTCTTAAAGTTACTAATAAGAAGGATCGATTAATCATTCGAATATCACATTGGCTCCACACGTTGGCCCCAACATCGGTCGCAACGCCATCGCTCGTCCAACGTAAGGTTCTGGAGTATAGCATTGGCGCCAACGTTGGGATGTGCATTATTCTAGATCCACACGTTGGACGAGTGGCGTTGGGACCGACGACGTTGGATTCAACGTGTGGAGCCGGCGTCATGCTTTGAAGTGTCCATGTTCATACCTACTTGTTTTGTTTTTATTTTTCAACTTTGAAACCAAAGAGCTAAGCACTGACAACATAGCTCGATTTAATTGGCCCATTCTAGCTTACTCGAAATCTGCGACCCCACGTGATTATGATCATGACTAAATCAATTGCATAGAGTTATTGTCTCTTCACAATCGGTAAAGTCATACAACTACATCTAAATCCACCTTGATATAACAATTAGAAAACCACTAATCGAAGCTCTTTATCTAACTGTCCGTTATTTGTTTAGCTTAATTAATTCGGGCATATTTACTTAGCAGATTGAACGGATAGCGTTTGTTGGAGCGCCGAGCGGGACCACGGGAGTACGGATGGCGAGAATTATCTCAAATTCATGAATATTTATATAATATTGTCTTTTGGTTTTGCATTAATAATGTTAAGTCAAAATATTTTATGCATTAAATGTTGTACAGTGAAATTAGTCTCGAGAAATTTTTGCATATGTAGTGGTGTGTATGTTACTTAGATATTAGAGCGCGTTTCCACTATATCGTTCTGGCCCTTACAAAAATGTTTCAATATCCTAACATTACTATTTAATTTAATACTTATCCCTAGCAACACTCTGATTTTTGTTTTCAATAAAAACAAGTTTTTATTTTAAAGAAAAAGGTTTTGACTTTATTAAAAAAAATATGTCATTCAATTTCACGTCCTTGAGCAAACGACAAGGCGACTACCGTGAAACAATAAAATATCGTGTCGTTCTTTAGATGATAGTAGTTTAGCTATAGGTAAAAAGTTTTGACCATAATAATTACGAAACAAAACAAATAAATAAATCGTCACTTGATAGTGGAAAGTGGAAACACGCACAAAACCAGAATAAACCAGTTTACTCTGTCCGCAGGTGCCACGTGCAGTCTGACGTCAGTCGCTTGATACCGTTAGAACATAAAGCACGCATTTCATTAAAAAATTATAATTATTAGATACGTAGTAGTTTCATTGTGAAATTTTGTATTTGTTGATTGTTGTTATTGTTTGTTATTATTGTTAAAATATTTGTTGAAGTGTTTAATTTCAAGTGTGTAAGTGTTGTAACTTTATATTGATAATTCAAAATGGCTCCAGTGTTAAAACATGGTCGAGGCAAGCCTTTGACTTCTCAAACTAAGGAAGTTTTGTACTGTTTGTACAAATATTTCGAAAATGAGTGTAATAACAACCCGAGCAGTATTATGACCCCCACTCAATTAGTTGCTAAATCAACAGGAATTTCAATAGCATCCGTCAGAAAGGTAGTATCAGAAAGCAAATGTCGTCCTTCAGATCAGGAAGTAACATTTAAATCTCCTAAAAAGAAACCGAATCGTAAACCTACAATAGTAATCGATAACTTTGATCAGCAAGTTATCAGAAGAACAATTCATGACTTCCACATCACAAATAAAGAAGTTCCCACTTTAAAAACTTTGCACTCAAAATTGAAAGAAGATATCGATTATAAAGGTTGTGTCAGCACGTTACGAAAACACGTCATGTCATTAGGTTTTAATTGGAAGCAAACAGAAGATAACCGGAAACTTCTTATGGAAAAACACGAAATTAGATACTTGCGAATTAATTATTTGATGAAAATTGCTGAATATCGTGAACAACGCCGACCAATTGTTTACACCGACGAAACATATATACATACATCACATACCCTCTCGAAATCTTGGTCAGATGGAAGCACTTCAGGTTTGAAGCAACATATATCGAAAGGCAACCGCTTAATCATTGTTCATGCCGGTGGTATCGATGGCTTTATACCAAATGCATTGCTTATGTTTAAAGCCGACCAAAAAAGTGGAGATTACCACAACAATATGAACTATGACAACTATTCAAGGTGGATTCAAACTCAATTAATACCCAACTTACAACCAAATAGTGTTGTTGTTGTTGACAACGCACCATATCATAACTCAATACAAAATCCTGCACCGAATAGTAATTCTAGAAAACAGCAAATGATAGACTGGCTGACATTTCGAAACATTGAGCATTCATCCACGTTGCTTAAGCCTCAATTATATGAACTGATTCTGCAAAACAAGGCGAGATTTATAGAGTACAAGATAGACGAAATATTACGACAGCACGGTCATACTGTGCTGCGTTTACCACCATACCATCCGGAGTTTAATCCTATAGAAAATATATGGGGGATAGTGAAAACATATGTCGCAAAAAAGAATGTCGCAATGAATTTTTTTTTTTTTTTTTTTTTTTTTTTTTTTTTTTTTTTTTATAAAAGACAACTCCCGCAGTAGGGTACAAGCCCTGTGTCACGGGGGACTTTACAAACATACAAGTCACGGACACAAATTACACCCAGACCCGGAACAACAATTTGTGGATCACACAAAGTGGTGTCCAGTGTGGGAATCGAACCCACGACCTCTTGCGTAGCAGTCGGACACACTCCCACCGCGCCACAGAGGCAGTCAATATGAAGGTTATAATGTCATTAGCTGAAGAAAAAATGAACGCCATACCTAACTGTAGAGGAATGGAGAAAAGTTTGTTTGCATGCTATTGAGGAGGAAAGCAAATATCAGGGTAGAGACGCAGCTTTAGACACAATATCAGAACGAATCATAATTAATTTAAATAATTCATCTGATGAAAGCGAGGATGGGGATGATTGTGATATGCCTGGGGTTGATGAATTATTAGAATAAAACATTTATGGCCGGAGAACACCTAATTCATACACGTCTTCACTGAAGTGAAAACCGGCATTCAATGCTTGTAATGTTTGGAACTGGCTTGTCTGCCTCATACAGTTCCATAGATTACAATGCGGTGGATACACATTTTCACGACCGTATTAGTACGTAGTGCGTATGCGTAGACGTGCACGCATTTGGTGTGCTCCAGCCACAAACGTATATTACCTTTAAAACAATAAAAACTAAAAATAAAATGTTGTTTTTTTTATTTGCTGACCATACACTACTACAAACGCAAAAATTTCTTCAAGCTAATTTACCTGTACACAGTGTTTGTCTTTAGTGAAACGCGATCTAATCTGAACTTTTTTCAGATTATTATTCTTCTTCTTCATCGTTTTCTCATTGCTAAGGCTCGTGTCCGTCATGCTTGTGGATGAGCTGCTTCGTCACTTATTATTCAGCTTGTCTCTGAGTTGTGGTGAAAAGGTTGCCAGATTATATTATAGCTCACGAATTTTCTTTATACAATAACAACTTCATATATAAAAACACAACTGATTTCCATTTTGACACGGAGTTTGAGTTGCATCTGTTATTTAGATTAAATACATTGCTGTTTTTGGTTACATTATATCTAGTGTGTATTAATTTCATAATGGACAAAAACATCGAACAAAGTGTGTCTTAAATTTTGCATCGCCAATGAAATTTCATGTTCGGAGACCCTGAAATGTTACAGAAAACTCACAGTGAATCGACTTTATCAACAGCACATGCTTATGTATAAAGCGGTCAAAAGCGGTTGAGATGTGATGGAAGATTTGCCTCCTTTTGGTAGGCTATCAAAGTCTTCAACTAAAGTTAACATAGCAAAAGTGAAGGAAATAGTGACTGAAAAACCTCATTTAGGTTTGCGAGAGGTAGCCGCTGAACTTTTGTGTTTCGCGAGTTTATCCTTACGATTTTAAATAATCGAATGGGTACGAAATATGTGGCCAGGCCCAAAAGATCTAAATTTTCTCCAAAAACCTAATCGGACAACTCAAACATTCAAGAACGAGTCAATTCCGACCCATAATTCATAAAACGCATTGTTACTGGTGACGAGACATATGTAGGTTTACGAGTTTGACACTAGTCAACTGGGAAACTAGTCAACAAGTTTTGGAGTGGCGCCTTCCAACTGAACCGAAATTGAAAAAACCACGACAAAGTCGATCAAAGTCAAAGTCATGTTGTCAGTTATTTTTTGACTATCGCGGTGTTGCGCACTTGGAAGAGTGTTTGCGGTGTTTAACGAAAAAGGCCAGATATGCGGAAAGAAAATTCTTGGATTATGCACCACGGTAATGCGCCCTCGCACAAAGCCATCATCGGAACGAATTTTTTACCTAAAATTCAACAAATGACATCGAGAAATCACCTTATTCACCAGGTATGGCTTCAGCCGACTTATTTTTTCCTGAACTCAAATTACCACTTCGTAGGACCCTTTTTCATTCGGTAGAAGACATAAAGAAGAATTCGCGGCGAGAACTGAACTCAAATCCGGAAAAAGCGTTTAAAAATGTTTTGGTGATTTAATTATTCGTTTGCGTAAGTGTATAGTTTCTGAAGGAGCATACTTTAATTTCTTAGATGTTTGACTATAAATTGTGTATTATTTAATGTTTCCTGGTACTTTCTTGACAGAATAGTATACAATAATAATTTATTTTTTACACTTAGCCTAAGGTGATTCCAGCGGACCATGGCAGTCAAGGCCATACGCGGATGCCGCACGGTGTTTGCAAAGGCGGCGTGCGCATTGGCATTGGCATCAGCAAACCCCCGTGGGATTTAGAAACGGAAGTACTCACTGAAGTGTATCGGCGAGCGGTGGCTGTTCGGGCTGGGGTTAGGTGCCCCTGCCCGAGGAGCTACGCACTTGACGTGGTGAGGCTCGGTGGCAGGGCTGGCTGGAGACTTCACGGGCAGGTGTTCAAATCGTGCAGGCCACCACGGAACCCTTTCCTTCCGGTTGGTGCAGGTCCTTTCCGGGCACGGCTGCTTTGGGAAGTGCCTGCACTTGGTCGCTAAGGGTTCCCCCTTAGTCCCACCTGCCACCACTCGTGGAATACTGTGAAGACTCCGTCGGCGCACACATTTACTCCTTATGCCGCTTTAGCGCTTGGGCCTGCGGGCGGGCGTAATCTGCCCCGCCCGCGGCCTTTCGTGAAGGCGCAGCGCCTTGTATATATCCAGAGAACGCAACAATAACGCGTCCGGACATTGCCACTGCGCGGGCCGCCGACGGTATAACAAATTGTGGCGGCCCGTTCGCAAAAGTGGCGAGTGAGACACGGAGGGTTTTTAAATGGATGCAAAGCCCACACTACCTCCACCGTCTTTCCCGGACTGTGGGGGTGTTTGTCAGGAAGGCTGTAGAACTCGTCGGCGGTAGAACAGAACGAGCGAGATAGACCTATACGAAAAAAAGAGATAGAGAGAGTGACTTTTGTATGCATCTATTATCGCTTTTTCGCTCATACTGTACTTGATCAAATCCATAATAGCTGACTGCCAAGGCCCGTAGGTATCTACGTATGTGGGTTTGTAATACAATGGCTGCTTTATTTAAAATACGGTTGAACTGTTTTTTACAACATAGGTTGGGCGGAGAATGGACTTCAATTATGACTACTGACTGTACAAAATAGCTTTTTTATTGGTGTCCGAAAAGTCAGTGAAAAAAAAAATATTAAAATTAAAATTTTTGGCACATTATAAATTTTAATATTTTAAAATTATTTGGTGAACACCAAACATATTGTACCCGAAACGTCGGCAACTCATCGGACCTATGCACAGGAAACTTACGCATTGTCACTGCGCCACCAAGTTTCGTAAAAGAAGTCATCTTGAATGATTTCCGACAAATGTGTGTATTAATAAAATCTCGCTAACGTATCTGTCTGCACGTGAGCACTAAAATTGAGTCCAAACATTGCAATATTGAGATGTCACAGACTGTAGAAACTTTGCAACTACACAACCAATCACCTAAATATGATTTTCGCTATAAAAGTACTAGTTTATAACACACACTTCTACAGTAATAATATTTTTATCTGCTGAACATGGGAGAGCGTACAGAATGTCAACTAAATTCAATCTATCAGCGAATTTATAACGTCTAGACACGTTTGCGATGTAAACCTGTCAGTAAGATAAGGGTTACCATGAATTATAAAGGTGACAGGATATTTTAAAAGAGAATTAACTAATCGGCAGCTTTGGTATTCTAATTTTATGGATTGTATGTTTTTGGTTCTAATTTTGTGTTATTATTTTACAAAATGTGGTTTATTATTTGTTTTTAGGTACTTGTATGCGAATTCGTAGTTGTAGTACACATTTTATAAAAGTGATTATATAATAATAACCTAATTAATTATTACAGAATTTTACAAGCCACATTTTATCAGTCTACCCTTGACCACGGCCGTTGCAATACGGTCGAAACGTTGGGCAATAAAACAAAGGTATTTAACCTTAAAATAAAATATTTACACGATTAAGACCCGAAGCTTATAAAATTAAATAATGTGAACAAATCGCAAAAGTTAACGAACATGATATTTTGCAGAGCTTGCTCTATGGAAACCAGACAAATAATAATAAACATACTTATATATCTCTGGCTTTGGCTGCCTCTGTGGCGCGGTGGGAGTGTGTCCGACTGCTACGCAAGAGGTCGTGGGTTCGATTCCCACACGGGACACCACTTTGTGTGATCCACAAATTGTTGTTCCGGGTTTGGGTGTAATTTGTGTCCGCGACTTGTATGTTTGTAAAGTCCCCCGTGACACAGGGCTTGTACCCTAATGCGGGAGTTGTCTTTAAAAAAAAAAAAAAAAAAAAATAAATATATACATATTTTAGATAAATTACACCCAGACACAGCATAAACCATCGGGCTCATCACACAAGTTTTATCCTGGGTGGGGATTAAACCCACGACCTCCATAATATAATTTATTTATTTGTTTATTACAGATCTCTTATTGCTAACACTATAGTCAATTCGCAACAAGTGATATTAAATATAATTAATTTTAAACATAATTTAAAATGTAGACGAACAAAAAGTGAAATATTAAGTTAAATTACCTAACTTAAAACATAATTTAACATGTAGACAAACAATAATTTTATTATAATGTATAAGTAATTGGAAATAATTAAAATAATAACAATTAATACGAAATAAAAATAATGATATAAAATTACTACAATTAAAAGAAATCCATTGGCTTATTTAAATTTACAGTATAGTACTTGGCAGTATCAAAGACTCGGCGTAACGTCCAGCAGCTGTAGGAACTCCAATATTTGGATACAATGGCATTGATATATCAGAGGGCGTAAGGTAGTGGTGCAAAGCGACCAAATAAGTGCGCGGGTTAAAAATCCTGTGGTGATTTTGATTTATTCCATTCTTAAACTAAAAACTAATACCACAGGCATTTATTTGAACTCATGTTTATTTTCTATTACAAACGGATACCACTGTTTACACGAATACTAAAACAAGTTCAAAGACGTAAGATATAGACAGTAAAAACACTTTGTATTTAATTATACATGATATAATTAAAGAAATAAACAAATATTTAAAAAAAAAAAGTTCAGAGAACGTCTAGTTCAATAATAAAATCAGACTAATAATCAACTTTAATAAAACTTAGTTCCTCGTTAAATCTGTAGAATGTTTTTATGCAAAATTATAAAATATCTCTGAAAATCAACTCATACTTTATATTAAAATTGACCTGACGTTAATTATTTTTATTGTAGTAAATATTTTAACCTCTTAATACCTTTTTAATAATAACTATACCAGGTGCTTTTTAACAAAACAAATCTCTTTTAATCTAACAATTGTGTCTTCTTTGTTGTTAATTAAGTGATGACTTGATTACTAGCGACAACGATAGGCAACGAAGCGGTATTTTTTATTCAAAAACTCATATAATATATTTTTTAAAGGTATATGTATAAAAATATAAATATTTAAGTATCTTTTATTTATCTCATTTTTTGTTCTTCCACTTACTCTTGTATACCTATTATAACATTCTCCTTAAAAACACAAAGGTTTGCTGGAAGAGAACTCAATTTTGAGTTAAGTTCGCCTTTGTACAAAATTACTATGTATTTAATAAATATACCATTGTTTGTATTTTTTTGGGTATACAATAAAGAATTTGAAAATATGAATAATGTACTTACAATCTAACATAAGATATCACATAAAATCAACTTTTTGTAAAATCAGGCATCAATGACGTAGCAAGGCGTCATTATTAGGATAGTCTCCCAATATGTAACATTAACATTCTGATATGAATTTACGAGGAAATAAAGGCAGTAAAGCTTATGTCTTACATGTCTTTGAATTTGGCAAAAGATGCAAAGACATGTAAGGTCTTTGGGTGATTGCATCTTTTGCCAAATTCAACTGTTTTCTTCTTTTTCCATAGATTGTTGGAATAATGAAAGTAGACTCAGCCTTGAGAAAACACCCTTTAATCACAACTGACGGAAAAACCAGTTGAAATGGCATTAATTGTATTACGATGACAAAAATATTACAAAACAAATTTAATTGGTTTAAGTTTGAATAATCTTATTGTACTTAATTCAAGTTGTTCGTATTCGTTCGCACAAAATTATTTAAAAAGTGGTATTCGTTTGAAATAGAAAATAAAGATGAGTTAATACAAATACCAGTGGTTTTTGCTATTAAAATGGAATAAATCCTGATTTTAAATGTTTAAGTATGTAATAATTTAAAATCATGCGTATGCAGAAAGGTTTTAATTGTAATTTATTTGGTACATCTCATTAGCCCAATGGCTAAGGCATCGGCCTCACAATCGTGAGGTTGCGGGTTCGAATCCTTCCTATTAAACTACCGACGTAAAACCTACTCCTAACACAAGACATTGAGCTTAGCTGGAGGGGTTAACAGGATTGCTAGTAATGTGGGACTACAATCCAACATTGCTAGTTAAATAAAAAAAAAATATATGTAACAAGATAATAAAATTATGCGAAGACATAGTCGGGAAAAATAATTAGAATACCTGTATCGCATAAAAATATTTGCACAATTTAGATCGTACTTTTTAACATGTCATCCCAATACTAAAAAAATATTTTATCCTTTTATAGGTAAATTCCAACATGTGGTCACCCCACTGACTAGGTAAAGCACACGTCATAAAAAGTGGATTTACTCGATAGGTATATACGTTTTATTACAGTAAATCGTTTGATTCATTGGACTATTTTATATTTTATCAGCTCCTGTTCCTCTCATAAGTTTTATTTTAGGTTTTTTTTTTAAATTGCTGTCATTACAAATTTTTATTACGATCCCAAAAAAAAGTATCCAAGTAAGTAACATTCCGTTTTTCAGCTTTTATTAGAGGCTATTGTTTGTGGGTTTCTTTGTTTCGTCATAACTAATATTATTGATAATGCATCGAGATAATATTCTGTACTAATGTTATGTTATGAATGATTTCGGCACGCATAAAGGACATACAGACAAAGATTGATTTAAATACAGAATGATTTTGAATTGAGTCGACTAACTTCAATGAGCAAACCTGCGTGTATCCAACAATTTTTAGGACATATTATTGTAACAAAATATTAATGTTCTATGATACTTTAAAATATTAAAAAAATACGTAAGTTTCTAGTGAGTAATTTCATACGTCGCCGCTTTTTTGTTTTCGTGAGCATTAATGAATACAGACATCTTGCTTGGACATGGGGGGGGAACATGAAGACTACCTACCGAAGTCCAAAAGGTTTTAAGTGGCACTTAGTATCCTCTCTAGGGACAGTTGGTTTTGGTGTGAATAATTTTCCCGCCATCTTCGCAGCGTTTTCCTTAAATTGTTAGTTCGGCTATACCAAATCACCATATTTAAAATTTGTTGGTTATCAAAAAGTTCACTGTTTCTTCTCGTCCCCCAAAGCATCTTCGAAAATATGTCACTTAACAGTACACAACCGACTCTAATGCGCGCACTCACACGACCGTCACCTCATTAAGCTTTCGTCCAACTGGTAAAATTGTTTATTTACATTAGCAACGATTGGCACGCGCCCGCGCCCGCGCCGGTTAGGGATGATACTATGGGAGCAAATAATTTTTATCGATATTTCCGTAGATAATGATCATTACTTTTTTATTTACATACTGGTAATTATTTACTCGTACTTGTACTTACGAGGACTGAAGTGACTCGCATGCTGTGTTGGTAATAATGTATTGTTCTTAGTATGATTTGTGTTTTTAATTCCTCTTTTTATAAATAAATGAAGTTTGTTAAAAATGTACTCAACAACAACCTTTAATTCTCAGTTTATTACTTTTACTGATACAAACGTACTAGAATTATTAAATCGGTTTATTTCTAAATAACTATTAACACTTGTAAAAATAAATTAATAACGATTTCGAGTGAAAGTATCGATATCGGTATGTTTCATTCCTGCCGCACAACCCGCTTTACACATGCCGACCCGGCCGGGGGAATCCCCGATCGGGTTTGTCGCCGGGAGTGCATTACACAAAATACCGAGAGTACAGAAGGTAACCCTCTTACGTAGCCACGCACACAAACACATCGTTCACATGGAACAGGGTATTAAAGACCACGTTATTCGGGAGGTGACCCGAGATTTCGTGTCCGTTTGAAGGTTACCTTCTGCACTTCCTTTATTTTGTGTTTATGACCAATGACCCTTTGAATGAAATACATGTTTACGAAGTTATGATTTCTAAAGCGCGTCATACGATTTTGAAACTTTGATCATTTTATTTATTTGTTTAAGTTTTAGACATAATGATAATTTACTGATTCTTTTAGTTTACTAAACCTTAATAGATCTGTCACCATCGTTTTAAACAATAAAATCGGATGTTTTTTTTACAACTTAAATTCGCAATTTGTCAATACATAATGTAAGTACTAACGGTGCTGATACTCCCCTATCAATTTGTCGACTGATTTCAAAGTCACCCTGTATATAATCGTGCAAACGCCCACCGCGCCACCAAGACGAGTTCTGTTATATATATAATAATTTCACCAGAAATACGTTAAGTTTGAAAAGTTAAATAAAGTGTGTTCAGGTGGTGTTTAACATGGCAGCAATAATTATGTGTTAGCACAGAGCCACCGAGCGGTATTACTGTAGGTTTTGCGTTTCTCTCTTAATTAAGAGACCAGCGTCCTGTGGTTTGCGTTAGAGCTTGTTTATATGCACCGATGTCGCTGGGTTAAGGGTAAGTTGTATATTTCTGTCAGTTTGATAATCTAGTCTGTTCATATTTAATCAATGCCAGTGTCTAGTGAAACCAGGCGTTGATCACAGGAGTGGCAATGCAAACCCATACAGGACTGAATCTCTTTTATCTAAGTGATGAAAATATAATACAATACCCTCTAATCCTACCTCTTTCGTAAAACTATCAAATAAGCCTATACGAAGTACATTAATACCTCAATAGTTTACTTTATAGAATTTTATAAGCTAAAACGGTTGTGGTCACAGGTAGACGTCTATCCGTGACCACGGCCGTAGCAATATGGTCGAAACGTCGGGCAAAAAAACAAAGGTGATTTAGCCTTCAAATAAAATATTTACGCGATTAAGACGCATAGCTTATAAAATTATATAATGTGTACAAATCGCGAAAGTTTAAGAACATATATCGTTTACTTTGTTCGAAAAACGTTCCGAGGTACCGTACTGTGTCGGAAAGGGGTGTCTGTCTATCTACGTATGCGTTAATCGACTTTATTCGCAGGGTCCATATTCACTATCTTTTTCCGCCTCCATGGCAAGCCCATGCGGAACTGTCAAACTCTCGTCATAATGGTAAATGGAGAGAAGGTTGTGAATAAGGACCCAGGTTACCTTCTGTATTATCGCTATTTTATGCGGATACTATATAAATAACTACACGAGACATTTAATTATAATGTACTTACTATATTATCTGCGAAAACATAAGCGTGTTCTCTATTTCACCACTGTACGGGACAGAAATTCTATACAGCTAGAGAGTGGAGATTCAGAAAAATAAGGCACAGAAGCGTTGGTTTACAGTACACCCCGAAAATGTGCGCACGAAAGAGTAAAATGTCACATTCCTTCGTACCTTGGATAGCACGTTAAATGGTTCTGCTCACCAGCCGTGCTAGATTTCCATCCCATCGAACTATGAGAGTCAGGGAATAAAAACTCTTCTTGTGACTGCGCTATGCGCATACTCTTGTGTACTATCAAAACCTCTCCGTAGTTGGTTAGTTTCTAATGAGGAACTCGGTTAGAACATTATTACAAACTAGCTGTCCCGCGCAACTTCGTCTGCGTAAATTTTCCCCGTTTTTGCAACATTTCTCATTGCTGCTCCGCTCCTATTGGTCGAATTATATAGTCGGTCGAATTATATCCTCGATAAATGGGCTATCCAACAGTGGAAGAATTTTTCAATTCAGATCATTAGTTCCTGAGATTACCGCGTTCAAAACAGACAAACAAACAAACTCTTCAGCTTTATGATATTCGTATATATTTACATCGGTCGTAACGTAGGTCGGAGAGATCGCCGAGTAAACCGGCTATGTGTATGACTATTTTTCACATAAAGTTGTCAAGGAAAAATACTACCTGTAATAAATGTATAAAGCACATCTTCACCTTAACTGCATGAGTGGTGTGCAGTGCAATTAGGCGCCTAAATACAACCGGTACTGAAATTATTTCACTTCTTTCATATTACGAGGCAGCTCTTTTGAATATCAGCTTTTTATAAGAGCATTTTTGGAAAAAGAAATGTCCAGCAGCAGAGAGGACTGACAGATAAAGAAAGGGAAGCTGAACGATAGGCATACCTAGGTATGAGGGGATTTGGGGTTCACGCCAGGTAGGCCCAAAGGGAAGCCGGAAAGAATGGTATTCTAAAGACCCGGCGCCACTGTTGTCCAGTGAAATCGACCAATTGCGTTCGCATATTCTTCGTACCTATGACTGCCTCTATGGCGCGGTGGTAGTGTATGTAGTGCGCAGCAGTCGTACAGACTCCCACTGCGCCACCGAGACTATCATTAGATAATGTCAAAGTACTTTACTAACTTAGGCTACAAAATGTAACGCTTATGAACGGTAGACAAAATTTGGAATACTCGTAGAATGATTCGACATTTAATGCCAAGTTCGCAAGAGTAAAGCCTTGAGAAAAGAACTTGGCAAACACAATAGTGTTTTTGAAGCGGCGGTAGCATGGCTAAGGCATCGGTCTCGCAATCGTGAGGTTCGAATCCTACCCATTATGCTACCGACGTGAACCCACTCCTTTATTTTATTTCTTTGATGTGGCGGGAAAAATTCCTTAGGAACACCCCCACCGTCCGGGGAAGACGGTGCAGGTAGTGTGGGGTTTGCACCCACTAAAAAACCCGCCGTGTATCGCCCGCCACCTTCGCGAACGGGCCGCCGGAATTTGTTATATCGTCTATCGGCGGCCCGCCCAGTGGCAATGCGCGGACGCAATGTTATTGCATTCCGGGCATTTCACACCTACGCGGCACCTGGATACACACAGGGTGCCGCGCCTCCACGGAAGGCCGCGGGCGGGGCAGATTACCCCGTACGCCCGCCCGCAGCCCAGGGAGCTCTCTTCCCTGACGCGCTCCGCCGCCTCCTTCTGCGAGATGACGTCCTCGCAGAAGGATGCGGCCGAATTCCACGACCCCTCGCCCCGGACCATGGACAGAACAACGGCCGGCAACGAGAGGTCACTTCCGACCACTGCGGTGAGAACTCGACGCTGCCCTTCCCAAGCTAGACAATGCTGGAGGGTGTGTTGCGCCGAGTCCTCACCGCAGTCGCAGTGGTGGCAGCCGGGACTCGGTTCCTTCCTAGCGACCGTGTGCAGGTACTTCCTGAAGCACCCGTACCCGGAAAGGACCTGCACCAGCCGGAAGGAAAGGGTCCCGTGCTGCCGCCCCGCCCACTCCTCCAGGACCGGCCGGAGCGCCTCCACGGTTTGAACACACGGTTTTGAGCCTCCAGCCGGCCCTGCCACCGGGCCATGACTGCCTCACCGCGCCACCGGTGGGCCTCACCGCGCCAAGCGCGTAGCTCCTCGGGCAGGGGCACCGAACCCCCTGCCCGAACAGCCACCGCCCGCCGATGCACTTCGGCGAGCACTTCCGCATCCAAATCCCACGGGGGTGTGCCGGCCAATGCGCACGCCGCCTCTGCAGACACCGTGCGGTATCCGCGTATGGCCCTGACCGCCATGGTCCGCTGGGGTCTCCCTAAGCGGACCCTATTCTGGGCGGTCAGGGACGCCGCCCACACGGGTGCGCCGTACAAAGCCATTGACCGCACCACCCCCGTGTACAACCGTCTACTCGAGGCACTGGGTCCGCCCAGGTTCGGCAACAGCCTCCCCAGTGCGGACGCCGCAGCCTCGAGTTTTGGCGCCAAAATGCGAAAGTGCTCGTCGAAGAGCCACCGCCGTCTACTACCAGGCCCAGATACTTCATCTGGGCCCGGACCTGTACGAGGACCGAGCCGACGGCTATCGAGGCGCCAGCAGGTGGACCGCGACGGGGCCCATGGAATAATAGGGCCTCCGTCTTGGAAAGGGCCACCCTAAGCCCCAGCTCCTCGATGCGCCCGACCATTCGGGAAATCCCTAGGTTGGCCAGGCGCGCCGCCTCCTCAAAATTCCCACCCAGGGCCGTGATTAGGGTGTCATCCGCATAGCAGATGACCCCTATTCCGGGGGGGAAGCCACACCGCAGGGCCCAGTCGTAGCCAATGTTCCACAAGAGGGGCCCTAAGACAGAGCCCTGTGGAACACCGCACGAGACGTCGCTGCGGATTACATCACCCTCTCGGTCCTCGTACAGGATCCTCCTGCCTTCGAGGTAGTCTGCCACTAGCTGCCTCAGGTACGCGGGCACTCCATGATACCGGAGCGCCTCAATGATGCAGCTGAATGGCAGAGACCCGAAGGCGTTGGCGATATCGAGTTACTCCTCCACCGGCGACGGCCTCCTCCGATGCGGCCCTCAAGCGCAGAATGGCCCCAATGGTCGGGAGGCCGTCCCGGCTTTGAAAGGAGCACCAGCTTCCCTGCCTTCCAGCAGTCAGGGAACCGTCCGGACGCCAGGCACACGTCGAACAGTCCCCTGAGGCGGTCCCCGATATGGTCGAGGGTCAGCGCCAAAACCCGGGCGGGAATCCCATCCGGCCCGGGAGCGGTGTTCTTCGAACGCATTCGAAGAACAGCCGCGCCCACCTCCGCTTCGGTGACAGGCGGCACAGTTGTGTCGGCCTCCCGGTCATCGATCTCATCCTCGGAGACCATCGCCGGGGGCGCGTGCTCTTCCTGCAGCGGGAATAGACCCTCGACCACTTCCGCAAGGAAGCTGGGCTGGAGAGTCTCGGTAAGGGGGGGCCCCGCCGAGCGGACCTTGTTCAGCGCCGCTCGATATGGGCGACCCCAGGGGTTACGGTCGAGACCCTCCAGCATCTCCTCTCCCGCCCTCTCCTTGGCGCGACAGATAGCCAGCTTAAAGGCGTCCCTCGCTTGGAGATACGCCTCATAAAGCTGGCTCTCCTCCTGGACATCGCGGTGACGAGTCCGGCTGCGGTTATAGGACCTCCGCGCACTGATGCAAGCGGCGCGGAGGGAGGCAAGCTCCTGGGACCACCAATACACCCCCTTCCTCGGGGTGCGACGTCGTGAGCGCATGCGGCCAGCCATGACGTCCACCACCTCGGTTGGAGGTGGAGACGACCATGATGCCACGATGGCCGCCTCTTCCAGCAGGTCCCTGTCCAACGCACACCCACGCGGAAACCGAGGCGTTCTGCGCGCCGTGTGACCCCTAACTGAGTCCTGGTTCCTGGAAGACCGGGAGAGCTCCATTCGGATATATCGGTGATCCGAGAGCGTCTCAACCTCATCCAGGACGACCCAGTTCCTTACTCGCGCTTCGACGGCAGGGGTAGCGAACGAAAGGTCCACTATCGACCCCCCCTGCTGTCGAACGCACGTATTGGTGGCGCCTCTGTTTAGGAGACAGAGACCCACCGACGCCGCCCACTCCTCAACCGCCGAACCGCGGACGTCCGTGCTGGGTGACCCCCATGCCGTAGATTTGGCGTTGAAGTCCCCCAGCACCAGTACGTGGCGAGGTGCCAACCGCCGTATCGAGGTCTCCAGGTTGGTAAGGAAGACCTCGAAATCGGTAAAACTCCGGTTTGGGGAGAAGTATACTTCGTAGAGCGTGACCCCTCCCCAGTCGGCAGCAACATATCCCGAACCCTTGTCTCTGATCGACAAGGGCAGGGAATGAAGCGCAGCGGAGCTGACGATTGCCACGGAGCCGTCCCGGTCGATTGGCTGCTGCCCAGGAGTGGCTTGAAAGCCTTGGGGGGCTTACATCCCTTCCGCCCTACCATATGATTGGCGGGTAGATTGCCCGCCGCACACATGGGGCAGTGGGGGGCGGCAGAGCATTCCGCCGCCCTATGTCCTGGGTGACCGCAGCGATAGCACATTGTGCTGCAGTCAAAACCACTGGTGCACCTGGGTCGCAAGTGCCCGTGGCCATACACTTATAGCACCTCGTAGGCCTCTCCTCCAGGACAGTGATCCTAGCGGAAGAGAAGCCTACAAGGAGCCGGCCCGCGTCGGCCAGGGTTTTGGCCGAAGCGACGGGGCAGCGCACCCAAGCTGCACCCACTCCACCGGGACCGGGGCGGATGGCGCCGACCTTCACGGATCCGGAGGCACATTGAGTTTTTGTCTCAATGGCCTCTCGGATATCTTCGGTCGTGATCGAGTCATCCAAAGTCAAAGTCAAAGTCAAAGTCAAAGTCAAATATCTTTATTTCGTAAAATCAGGTTAATGATTATTTGAAAACGTCAAATTAAAACATACTAAAAATTTTATAAAATTATGAATGTTTGAAAAAAAAAACAAAATGAGGTTAGGTGGCAGTTCCAAGTGTAAAGCTCATGAGAAGAAGCTGCCAAGAAACTCATGTGCCACTCTTTTAAAATCATCAAGTTTTTCTTTACAAAAATAAATTTTACTGAATGAACCATGGTGTTTGGTGAGTGTAATCGTTTATAAAATAAGGATAACTAAATAATAATACTATTTGTAACTCTAAAATGAGTATATATAAACGTATTCAGCAAACACAATACTTCACTTCTTACAAAGTAAATATGTATATATACATATAATCTTAAAGTACATTTTAATAGCCTGTGAGAGAAAGCAGTTCAATCCCAAGCGTTTTTGTCTTCCATATAATCAATTATTGAGTAGTAACTTTTCATACACAATTTTTTCTTAATGGTACACTTAAATTTATTACGACTTAATTTTTGAATATCGCTAGGGATTTTATTGTAGAAACGTATACATTGGCCCCGAAATGATTTGTTTACTTTTTGTAACCTTGACGCTGGTACAACAAGTTTATGTTTGTTCCGCGTGTTAATATTATGTATATCACATTTCTTACAGAAACTATCAATATTTTTGTGAACATATATAATGTTTTCATAGATATACTGACATGCAACAGTCATGATATTGATTTCCTTAAATTTTTCTCTAAGTGAGTGTCTACTACTAAGATCGTAAATTGATCGAACAGCCCTCTTCTGCAGAACAAAAATGGTTTGAATGTCGGCAGCATTCCCCCACAGTAGAATACCGTACGACATTAAACTATGAAAGTAACTAATACAAACTAATCGCGCTGTTTCAACGTCTGTTAGCTGACGAATTTTTCTAACTGCGTACGCTGCAGAACTGAGTCTATTAGACAATTCACTTATATGTGGGCCCCACTGAAGCTTAGAATCTAGAGTAATTCCTAAAAACTTTGTGGTCTCTACAGGGTTCAACTCATCTTCTTTTATTTTTATAGTGGTTTTTACTGGTTTCACGTTAGGTGTTATAAATCGAATACATTTAGTCTTGCCCTCGTTTAAGAGTAAATTGTTAACATCAAACCAGTTAACCACTTTTGAGATAGCCATATTTACATCTTCAAAGTCTTTTTGCTGGCGTTTTAATTTAAATAAGAGTGATGTATCATCTGCAAACAGGACTATCTCATGATTATTATTTACTAAATATGGTAAGTCGTTTATGTAAATTAAAAACAACAACGGCCCGAGAATAGAACCCTGTGGGACTCCCATTTTGACCACAGACCCCGGGGAGCGTTTACCATTAACATCAACTTTCTGAATCCTGTTACTCAGATAGGACGTAAGAAGATTCAGAGCTGTGTTTTTAATACCATAATGTTGCAATTTCCTGATTAATGTTTCATGCAGAACACAGTCAAATGCCTTAGATAAATCACAGAAGACGCCTAAAGCATCTTGCGATTCCTCCCAGGCGTCAAAAATATGTTTTAAAAGCTCCACACCAGCATCGGTTGTAGAGCGACCCCTAGTGAAACCAAATTGTTTAAAGTGTAATAATTTATTTTTGTAAAAGAAGTTCTGCATCTGATCATATATTATTTTTTCAAAGATTTTACTAAATGTTGGTAGTACTGATATGGGTCTAAAATTAGTGGGGTCAGACATACTACCCGATTTATACAATGGTATTACTTTACTATATTTCATTAAATCAGGAAATACACCACAATCTATACATTTATTAAATATAAAAGCCAAGTCCTGCGCGATAAAAGAAATTATAGACTTAGTAATCACAACTGAGTTACTCCAGAGGTCGGTAGTCTTCTTAACATT
The DNA here is from genome assembly GCA_945859575.2 of Herminia tarsipennalis. Classification (NCBI taxonomy): domain Eukaryota; kingdom Metazoa; phylum Arthropoda; class Insecta; order Lepidoptera; family Erebidae; genus Herminia; species Herminia tarsipennalis. Next base: position 2,686,824 of record OX243833.2, on the reverse strand, counting down.
AATAGAATTAAAAGCTTTTATGACATCTATATGTGTAACATAATCAAATTGAAAAGTCGAGAAAAAATTCGAGAGTAAATCCTCCGTCTCTTCGTATGACATAGCTTGTAATTGCGAACTTATAGCTATTTTACAATTAAAATAATTAAGATGGTATATATTTATTATTCGGTTTAATCTGTTATACAAAAAAGGGCCTATAAAATTAAAAAATCTGTTCGTAAATGTATATCTTGAGGTAGAAAATTAGATGTGCAGACTATATCTTTTCGTCTCTTGTTAGTAATGTCAGCATTGAAGGTGAGCAGCTTATGTTGTTTTAAAATGACATTTAGTAGGAATAGCTGGCGAACAGTCAGTACCTTACAGCATTTATAGAGAAGGAAAGTGGGAAATAGGAAAGGACGAAAGGTAGCTACTTTTAAAACTGCTCTCTGAGCTCTTTCAAGAGGTAGTATAACGGTTTTTAGTGCTCCACCCCATGAAGTGATGCAATATTGAATGACGGACTGACACAGAGCTTGATATATTTGTAAGATCAGTTTTGAGTCTACGGTGGTACGAAGTTTTTTAAAAACAAACATTAGTTTTCTGACTCTAGTCACTAAATTTTCAATGTGATACTTAAATGAAAGTGTGTCATCGATAATAATACCGAGATATTTTATGTTACTAGTGTTGTGAATAATAGGACAGTTACATGTGTTCTCTAAGGGGTTTTTGCAATATTGTGCAAATAAATCTGTGTCAGCGTCGTTGTGGTATGAGTGGCGCATAGAAAAATGGATATATTTTGTCTTATCAGCGTTTAATGTTAGTAAATTATGACAAAGCCAATTATTTATAATATTAAAACCTTGCTGGGCATTTTTAAACAAATCTGTCTTGGTTTTAGCTGTAAATATAATAGCTGTGTCGTCAGCATATGCTATTATCTTGCCATGGCCGATATTTAGGTTGCAAAGGTCATTTATGTAAATTAAAAATAACGTAGGGCCCAAAATACTACCCTGAGGTATACCAAAACCGGAACATTTTTGATCTTCACTCATAATGTCGTCTATTTTGATACACTGGTATCTTTCATCTAAATAGTCTGCCAAGAGTTTTAGCTGTGTCCCTCTTATGCCCAGAGACTCTAACTTGGTTAGGAGAATGGGAATTGAAATAGTATCAAAAGCTTTGGCAAGGTCAAGGAATATGCCCAGGGCCTGATTCCCTTTGCCAAGCTCCTGAGAAACATAATCTGTCAAGCTATGAGTCGTGTCGGCTGTGGACAGTTTAGCTCTAAAACCATATTGTGAAGGGAATAGGAACTGGTTGTTTTCTAAGTAATTAACTAACCTAATATTTATAATTTTTTCCAATATTTTTGATAATGAGGGAAGTAGGGATATCGGACGGTAATTGGTTACAAGATCTTTGTTGCCGGATTTAAAGATTGGAATAACTACAGCCTTCTTTAGACATCGAGGAAAAATCCCTTCAGATAGGCAAAGTCGAAAAATATATGTTAATGGAGGTGCAAAAATATGTTTAAAATATTTAATGATTTTATTGCTAATATTGTCCGAGCCAGCGGCACAGTTATCCTTCAGGCTAGTGATAATTCGAGCTACTTCATTTTCATCAGTGTCAAACATAACGATCGACTTTAAGCTAACGTTGCAGATAGGTTGGGGGGGATGATTATATCCTAGGCTATAATTTTGGTTTTGAATACGTTCAGCAAGGTTTTTGCCCACATTAATAAAATATTTATTTACATGGTTAGCAGAATTAAGTGGTGTTGAGTTAGCGTGCAGTAAACTCGAATTTGATTCGTGCTGTTTCGAGGAGTAAGTCATACTTTTAATATGTTGCCATATCTGCTTACTATTATTACCTGCCCTTTGTAATACATCTCTGTCATAATTAATTTTTAACTTTTTGAGTAGGTTGTTACAAAAATTTTTGTATCTTTTATATGTGGTTAGTAGTATAAGGTTGTCAGGGTCTCGTCTTGTTCGCTGATGGAGTCGATCTCTGTGTCTTATACACCGTATAAGACCAGGAGTAATCCAGGGTTTAATATTACAATTTTTCTTATTTAATTGTTATTATTTTTGTGTTGCGTAAAATTGCTTGCTGGACATTTTGAATTAAATACGACAGAGATATATTAGGGTCGGCATTATTGTAAACTGGGCAAAAATCGATGTTGCGTAAATCATGTTCGAGTTTGTTTATGTCTAATTTAGACCTTGTCTGCGGACGAATCTGCTTAGGTGGCGTCAAATTTACGGTTAGTAGGACAGCGTGGTGATCAGTTACAGTTGAGTTAGTAACAAGCGTAATGTATGTCAAGTTGGATTTAATCATTACATGATCGAGACAGGAACCGCTTTGATGGGTAGATAATGTATGAGCGGACTGAAGACCGTGATATGAACACAAATTAAGGTAGTTATGGGTTCCTGAATCGCAAGACTTTGAGCTAATGTTTATATTCAAGTCACCTGTTAGTATTATGTTTTTATTCGAAGATAGCGATTGCAGTATGCTATTTAGAGAGTTATGAAATGGATCTAAGTTTCTGAAAGAAGGAGATCTATACAAAGCGATAATAGCTGTGTCAGAACCAATTTTGAATATCAAACCATTGCAGTCTTGCAGAGTTGGCTCCTCTACTGTGACCTTTAATGATTTTTTAGCATAAACCACGACGCCATCATTTTGATTTTGATTTGTAGTAGTATAGAAGAGATTGTAACCAGATATTATTGGGAGGTGATCGTACCGATTTAATAACCAACACTCGGTAAGAATGATTACATCACAATGAAAACTAAGCCTCTGAAAAAAAACATGTACTGCTACTCGTATCTATATTTTTATGAATACTGCGAATATTTTGGGTAAGGATGGTTAGTGAATTTTCGTAACGGGTAAGATATTGTCTGCAATCTTCAACCCCACAAAACTTTGATTCAGATATAAAACTATTGTCTAGTTGCGTAATTAAATTTACATCCATATTTATAACTTATATATACTTTAGTCCTAAATTACACGTGAGTATGTGGCGCTCTTAGGCGCCTTCATAGTCGATCGAGTTAATGTACCTGAGTTCAGCTGCTTTTTTTGCAGGGCAGTCGGTGTCTCCCGTCTTGTGATTGCTTGGCTTTTTGAAGCGCACGCAAGTGGCACATTTAGGCGCCTCTGATTTCTTTTTGCAGTCTTGATTTGAATGCCCGTCTTGACCGCAATGACCGCATGTAGAGTCAGGAGTCTTGCACGTTTTAGCTGCATGTCCGTATTGCTGACATTTGTAACATCTGGTTACTAGCGTGAAGTCACGTACAGGGCAGGATGTCCAGTTAATGAAAACTCTGTCTTGAGTGATTAGGGCTTTACGAATGACTGCTGAAACTTCCAGGATGTAATTACAGGTCATTGCATCTTTCTTCCCAGATTTGTGGCTGAGTCTCATTGAGTTCAAAAATGAGTCTCTAGTCAACGACGGTACTTTCTCTACTATGTTTTGTTCGTAGATACATTTAAAGACCTCGTTTTCGCTGATTTGTGTAGGGACTCCTATGATTATAATGCGGGGTTTACGCTTTTGGGTTTCGTCGACGGTAAGACCTGACTTGGCTAGTTGCACTGATTGCTTCAGTTTTTCTAGGTCGGTTTTGGACTCCGTGCTGATGATAACCCCTCCGTTTCTTGTGTTTCGGACACTGCGAACTTTCAGCTGCATTTCTTCAGGACAGACGATTTTCTGGACCAAAGTTTTTGTTTCATCGCTAGTTTTTGACCTATCACTAGGATAAATGGCTACGGAACTCAGAGAAGTAGGCCGAACAAAACTATTGGTCCCCTTCTTCACCATGTCAGCGAAGGAAGAATTTGTCATGGCTTGGTTGGTACAGGACTCTTTGATCGTTTGTTTAATCTCTGTCAGATTTTTCGCCAAATCCAGTTGGTCACTTTGATTCTGCAAGGACACATATGTTTGTATAGCTTTCTGTTTGAGTGACAGATACTGAACAGCCAATTGAGCAACACTATTTCCAACTTGGCGGCAGAGGTTAGCAATCCTCAACTTTTGCTCCGAGTTCAGTTTTCCGTCGGCGGAAATCGTACAAATTTCGCCAAGGTACTGTTGGACAGACCCCATCCATTGCTGTATTTCCGGTGTTGAAATAACTTCCATTTTCTCACTTTTGGGCGTTGATGGTGCAGGGGGGCCGCTTCGCGTTGGACTACCATCCATTTTTGAGACAAATAACACTATCAATTGTTAAACTAATTTCGTAGAAAACACACAGTCGGTAAACTAGGTCACTATTTATGCAATTGTTAATTTATTAATTATGCGCGCGTCTACATGAGTCGACGATACGACACCAAAACTTTGCCACTCCTCTCCGCCTCTGGCGACAGCGTCACAACGACGGCGGCTGACTTGGGCGGAGTAAGTTTTGGCTTCCTCTTGCCACTCTTAGGGTGGGCTGGCAGAGCAGCCTCAGGTTGTGAAGCTTTCCTAACCTTCTTCCCACGTCGCTTTTTGCGCCCGGCCGTCCGCCACTCTTCACCAGACGGGGCTGTGACGGTGGGAGTAGGAACGAGCTCGGGAGCACTAGATACGACCTCCGGCTCATTGGATATGCCGGTGACCACACGAGATCTTTGTGTTCGCTTAGGCAGGGGATGGGATTGAGAAACCCACCGTGCGGGACCGGCCCTCGCAGGCTGCACCATTCTCATAGCTGGCTGAGAAGTTGGTGCACGTTGCGCTCTACTAGCAGCCGCCTTCGGCGCAGCCACCTCGGCGAATGACTCCACGCGTCCCCCGGAACAGGGTAGGGGCGTGGGAGGTGTGGCCTTATACCCCTGGGGGGGCTTTGGCCTGTTCGCCGCAAGAGGTGGCCGGCAGCTTGGTTCGGGAGGGAGACGATCCTTGATGGTTGCCAGCCTCCCATCAATCATCGTCCCAAACATTATCATTAGCTGCCGGCATTGCGCCTCTGTGAAGGCATTTGCCGGCTGCTCTTGGCAAATGGGCTGCAAATGGGCTTCAGCCTAAGTGGCTGAAGACGACGAAGATGCAATTGTCGGCTGTTGCTTATCAGCCCGAGTGGCCTTGGTCTGGGCTGGTGTCGTAGATGCCTGGGCCGCCTGAGCAGGGATCGAAGAGATCTGCGAAGCACGGGCGAGGGCTGAAGTGACCTGTGAGCTGGAGCAGAAGGGGCCGAGACGAGGCCGGTCCTAGCCGACACCAAATCAGCCCGTAACTGGGCGAGCTCTGTACGGAGTTCGCCTATCTCCCGTTCTAGTCGAACATTGTCCGCTCTCAATCTTTCAAGTACCGCGTCCGGGGCAGCGGAGCGCTCAACAAGAGCCTCCACCACGTTCTTAATACTGGACGCGGATTCCTTGAGGCCCTTTGCGAAGGTGCCCTTCAAATTTCTGGACTTGGTGGCCACATTCACTATAAGAGCCACCGAGTTCGCCGCTGATTCAAGTAGCTCCGCCGCGGTTTTCGCGTCTGTATCCCCGTTTGGCGGAGCCTCTCCATGACCTGGCCAACTCGTTCTTCAGCAGCCAACTCACCCTCTTCTCTAACACAATACAATACGCTTCCCGGCGAGAAAAGACGGACGAACCAGCCGAGGTGATATTGGCTGGTGTCGCCGTCACTGGAGATTGTGGGCGCGAGAAGGGTGTTAAAGACAGCGTTCTCGCACGCGAACCGCCTCTATTTGAAGTCCTCACTTTCCGAGGGATTCGAATGTCTGCCTCGGGCAGGTCCTGGTCTGCTTCTGGTGAGCATCTGCGCTTTGGTTGCTGCTTCTTAGTAGAACGTCGCCCAACACCCATCAAACAGACTTTGGGACGTTTCCCGCCCCCTAACAGCTCCATTTCGCTGATAGAGGACACGGAACCGCACCGACTGATGCACGCCGAGCTTTCCGCAGAAACAGTTAGCAGCGGAGACCTCGACTCCGCCGATGAAACTGGCAACTCACGCGTTGCCTCCTCTTGGATCGCGACCCTTACGCTATTTTCGGTGCCGGATTTACAGCTCGGCGACGGGCTGGTGTGTCGTGGGTTGTCCCCCCCAGAGTACGTGGGACTGCCGGAGCCGACTGGCTCCGGAAGGGATTCCCCGAACGAAGAGCGTTTGGTACCCTCCTGGGTAGATGTATTCATATCTTTGACCTGCGACATTTTGTTTAAGTTTATAGACCTGCGTCTAGGTTGCCCTTGGGACTGAGGACTCCTCAGCCATTCATCCCATTGCCAGGCACCACAAGCGTAGGATTAGGGAATTTTTTAAAGGGGTTTACTTCCCCGCAGCCCACAAAAGTGTGGGCTCCCGTTCCTGTCCATTCAGGGTTACGGGTCAGCCCGGTCGGTGGTCTGCATCAGACCGCGTTCACCATCTATAAATAGACGGCGAAACCGCCGCCCCTCACCCTCCCTCCGGGCAGCCCAGGGAAAGGCCGCCTCCTACTCTGCCAGAACATTAGCCGTGTGAAGGTGGTTTCGCGAAAAGCCGCGAATCCACCAGCACACGTTGCCCGGGGTGCACCACGCGGAGGTTTTCCGGCAAACAGCACCCCAACGTGAACCCACTCCCGAAAAATTCCTGACGAACACCTCCACCATCCGAGGAAGACGGTGGAGGTAGTGTGGGGTTTGCACCCACTAAAAAACCCGCCGTGTATCTCCCGCCACCTTCGAGAACGGGCCGCCGGAATTTGTTATGCCGTTGGCGGCCCGCCCAGTGGCAATGCCCGGACGCGATGTTGTTGCGTTCCGGGCATTTCACACCTACGCGGCACCTGGATACACACAGGGTGCCGCGCCTCCACGGAAGGCCGCGGGCGAGGCAGATTACCCCGTACGCCCGCCCGCAGCCCCACCTAAGGCGGCATCAGGCGCAGATATGCGCGCCGACGCCGCCCGGTTCGCCGGCGACGGCGCGGATCCGCCAGGGAGCTCTCTTCCCTGACGCGCTCCGCCGCCTCCTTCTGCGAGATGATGTCCTCGCAGAAGGATGCGACCGCATTCCACGACCCCTCGCTTCGGACCATGGACAGAACCACGGCCGGCAGCGAGAGGTCACTTCCGACCACTGCGGTGAAACGTGAACCCACTCCTAACACAAGCCTGTGAGTTTAGCTGCAGGGGTTAACAAGATTGCTAGTAATGTGGGACTCAATCCCACATTGCTAGTTATCATTAAAAAAAAAATAGTAATCGGTAAACTCAAAATATGTCTAGGAACCCGTTTCCATGAACTATTAATTAAAATCGATATCCTTTCATAAAATAATTAAATTAAAGAGCAGTACAAAAGAAAGAGCATAAGTTACTTGTAAAATTTCAGGTCTTAATAATTTCATCAGAGCTATCACTAGGATCCATTTTCACATTTCAGCGTAAACATTCCAAAAGTTTACAGTGAAAAACAGTTATTTACGTAATTTTGGTTGGATGCTTAACTCTTTTTATATAAACTCCACTATTCATCGAAATTAAAACCTCTTTTGAAGGCATACATTTTTAATTAAAAGCTGGGGGCCCTTCGAGCCGATCGCTATATTGGAATTAAAATTTAACATTAAGTAGAAACTCGTTAAACATTCTGTAAGCAAATAATGTTATGGTTTGATTGATCAATGGATTGTAATTATTGGAAGTCGGCGAGATGCGGTGGATTTCGAAGACACCTAGACACTGTAATAAAAGTTATTGCAAATATACTATATATACTATTAACTAGCGGCGGTAGCCTAATGGCTAAGGCATCAGTCTCGCAATCGTGAGGTCGCGGGTTTGAATCCTACCCATTACACTACCGACATGAACCTACTCCTTTTTTTTTTTTTTTGGCGAGTAAAATTCCTAACAAACACCCCCACCGTCCGGGGAAGACGATGGAGGTAGTGTGGGGTTTGCACCCACTCAAAACCCGCCGTGTATCGCTCGCCACCTTCGCAAGCGGGCCGCCGGAATTTGTTATACCGTCCGTCCAGTGGCAATGCCCGGACGCGATGTTGTTGCGTTCCGGGCATTTCACATCTACGAGGCCGCGGGCGGGACAGATTACCCCGTACGCCCGCCCGCAGCCCCACCTAAGGCAGCAGCAGGCGCAGATGAGCGCGCCGACGCCGCTCGGTTCGCCGGCGACGGAGCGGATCCGCCAGGGAGCTCTCTTCCCTGACGCGCTCCGCCGCCTCCTTCTGCGAGATGACGTCCTCGCAGAAGGATGCGACCGCATTCCACGACCCCTCGCTACGGACCATGGACAGAACCACAGCCGGCAACGAGAGGTCACTTCCGACCACTGCGGTGAGAACTCGACGTTGCCCCTCCCAAGCTGGACAATGCTGGAGGGTGTGCTGCGCCGAGTCCTCACCGCAGTCGCAGTGGTGGCAGGCGGGACTCGGTTCCCTCCTAGCGACCGTGTGCAGGTACTTCCCGAAGCACCCGTGCCCGGAAAGGACCTGCACTAGCCGGAAGGAAAGGGTCCCGTGCTGCCGCCCTGCCCACTCTTCCTGGACCGGCTGGAGCACCTCCACGGTTCGAAACGTGAACCTACTCCTAACAGAAGCCTTTGAGCTTAGCTGGAGAGGTTATCAAGATTGCTAGTAATGTGGGACTCCATCTTACATTGCTAGTTATCTTTAAAAAAATCAAACCATTTTATTATAATCCATTCCGTTGTGGTTTGTAGCAATAAGTCATTGTAAACTATCAAAGACGCATCGTGTAAGACTATTTGAGTAAGTAATATTTTTTAAATTTAAGCACTATATCGCGAGGGACTAAACAAAATCACTGATATAAAGTACACCCAGACAAGTACTATTACTTATTCTATGCAACTTTTTCAACAATTCTCGGAACAACCATTTGTGGGTTACATAGGTACAAAGTGCTGTCCCGTGTGGGAATCGAACTCACTACCTTCTTGCTCGCCTGTCATATGCACTCCCACTACTCCACCGCGGCACTAGTTTATAATCAGATATACAAAATAGTAAACCACCTAGTCTAATATTCTAATTTTATCAAAATATTATATTGCCCTCGATATTACAAGGTCCCATGTGTCAATATTTGGGCATATCCCATAGCGAATATTGCATAATAATAAAAAGGTCAGTTACCAAGCAGATGTTAAGGACTGCAATTAAGAATGAAAATCAAGGCCCGGCTTATACGAAGTGAGCCCAAAGGACTCTTAATAAAGTAATCAATGATCACCAAATTACATTATAAACTTAATTCAGCAGAATTAATATAAAAAAATACAAGTTCAAAAGGTCCCTGCGAGCCCTTGTTTTAATTAGACTATTAACATCTCGTGATTTCAGAAGCGATTTTTTAAAATAAAATTAAGCAATTTTTCGCTTTTATTTGCAAAGTTTTTCTTTAACTGTTTGTTTACATCGTTCTAAAAATGGGGTTGTATTTTTGAAGTGAACGTTCTTTCTACAGCAAAAGATAAAAACAAACATTCAGAGCATTGCTGGCGCATTGCAGGCGCGGATCCCGTCCCCAAATAAGGTTATAGGCACAATGATGGCTGTGGGCACGGTAGCCGAAAAACTTTTAACTGAACACTTTGAATACATATTTTGCCTAAGTATATTCCAATTCACACATGGTTACTTTAGGCATTTAATTTTATGTTGGATATAACATAACCTTGAATATACCTCACTAAACATTACCCAATCGATTAAATAGGTGTTGGCATGCCCATCGTGCCCATTACGGTGAATCTCCGCTTGGCGCATTGGTAATCATTATGTCGCTTCAAATTCCATGTGAGTAAGTGATCGTCATTGACATAGAAGAACCATTTCACAAAAGAGGAAAATATAGATATAAAGCCAGTATATCCTAGAAGTAAAAAACTGGAGACACGTGACATCTATCAAGGATAACTTGCTCATGGGAGATAAGTTGCCTCGGTGGGAGTGTTACGCAAGAAGTCGTGGGTTCGATTCCTACACGGGACACCAATTAGGGTGATTCACAAATTATTGTTCAGAGTCTATGTGTACTTTGTGTCCGTGTTTGTAAAGTTCCCCGCGACACAGAGTTTATACCGTATTGCGGGAGTGAAGAAATTTAAAGAAGAAAAAAAAAATCAAAAGTATTTTGAAAAAAAAAAAACCAGGCAGTAGCATGTCGGATCGTACTCAGTGGAGCAGTCTTAAATAGAAGATCGTATGTTCATGGCGCTTACGCCCTTTTGTTGAGAAACGTAGTTTTTGGGCCATAACTCAATAACGGTATATCCTCTTTGTAATTTTTTTCAAAAGATTATACACACACAGACCCAGTAATACAACTTTCATAGCGATTATTTTCAAAAATATTTACATAATCAACAAAAAATATTAAAAACCTTAAAATGTTTTTGAAAGACCTGTCGAATGATGTACCACAAGTTCATGTTCGCTGATTTTTTTTTTTAGCTTCCGTTACATGTATGGAGTGCCCCCCCCCCCCCTAATAATATTTATTTTTATTATTTAGCTACCAAACTAAGTAGCAGCTACTACAAGATACCATAATCAATATTTAATCAATATTCATTGAGTAGTCTTTGAGTAAAATGCCTGTGACAGACAGATAGACAGACAGACAGACGGACATGACGAAACTATAAGGGTTCAGTATTTGCCATTTTGGCTAAAGGAAACCCTAAAAACATATAAACACAACAACATTATATTCCTGAAAATTCTTCATCTCTTTTCGATTCCACTGAAACACTGTATAATATATCATGTAGCACTTTAATGAGTTTTCATGAATGCTTCCGAATTGTAAAACGCTGTAGGCTATATGAAGTAATAAAGAATATTACCGACATACACAAATACAGTCGAAAAACATAACCCCTTTTGGCAGATTGATTAAATATTTAATAGAAAAATATAACATGGTTCAAAAATTATGAAAATATAAATATTACGGGTCTTAATCGCGTGAATAATTTAAGGTAAAATACTTTGTTTATTGCCCGACGTTTCGACCGTATTGAAACGGCCGTGGTCATGGGTAGACTTATTACTTACATCATTATTCAGATACGATTTTGATACCTATTATTATCCTATATTAGTATTTTACCTTAAATTATTAATTCCATTAAGACCCGTAATATAAAACATAATGTGTACAAATCGCGAAAGTTTATCAACTTTTATGGTTCAAAAACTACCCCATTTAATTTAGTTACTGATTATGAGCAAACTACTTACAGGTTTGCACTATACCAAGAATAACCTTGTATACTGTGCTAGATGTGTCGACTATACTGTGCACATGAAACCTCAAAGAGTATTGTAAAGTATTTTCTTTGGCGTTCTATTAAGATTATTATGGAATTTGAATAAAGGTAGAAGAAAAACAATTGGAAGGAAGAATCGTCAGAGCCGATGGATTATGTTGGAAATCTGTATATTCAAATACATCTAGTTCAACGGTTATTGTTTGATTTCTCACCAAGGAAACATGATCCTGATTTACGAACCTACTACCAGCTTTGCCTCTGAGTTGGTGTCACTATAGCCTCATCTGTTATTTGGTCCTAACCAATATTATAATTTTAATATTGTCTAGATTTTTTTTTCTTTTTTTTTTTAAAAGATAACTAGCAATGTGGGAATGTCCTGTTAACCCCTCCAGCTAAGCTGAATGGCTTGTGTTAGGAGTGGGTTCACGTTCTACGGCGTGGGGGTCACCCGGCACGGACGTCCGCGGTTCGAATTCGGAATGCAATAACATCGCTTCCGGGCATTGCCACTGGGCGGGCCGCCGACGGCATAACAAATTCCGGCGGTCCGTTCGCGAAGGTGGCAGGAGATACACGGCGGGTTTTTTAGTGGGTGCAAACCCCACACTACCTCCATCGTCTTCCCCGGATGGTGGAGGTGTTCGTCAGGATATTTTCCCCCAAAAAAAAAAAGCCTTAGCCATTAGGCTACCGCCGCTTTTTAAATACATAGATTGATAAATTGCAATTGGGTTGCCTAGATAAATCACGTGGGAATGTTGTAAACTGGCATTATTAATGTACACACGTCAGTTATTTAATTGTTTTTCTAAGAGACATATATGTTTGAACTTTTTATACTACTCAAAAACCCATTGTTTGCTACCTCCAAAAAGGTGCGAGACAAAAACCTGTTCGGTATAGTTTGTTAACCCTCCAAGTAAACTTAATGTTAATGTTTGTAGAGGGTTGACGGTAGTGCAAAAAGTCGGATAGGAACCCGAAAGTCTGGGATGGATTTAAAGTTTTAATACAATTTCTGACTTAACATTGGGTGAGACGTAGATGTTTACTTGCTTTTGGCGCTAAATTCGTTTATTAATTTCAGTCTTTCCAAAAAGTCTTAGTCGTATTAAAAAAATGTAAAGTAAAATGTGTATGTAAAGTCGGTTTTCGGACAATAATTTTACGTGATAACGTCATAAGAATACATTGATGGCATTTTATTTTTCAATTGTATCGCATGTCGCTGCAATCACCAAAACATTGATGACATTATAATAAACAACCATGCCTGTGACAGCTTTAGTGGACCCGGGCGCATGCGGCCTACGGCCAAAATACTTCAGCGGAACGTGAGTAGTGACGTCACACTTTTTCGTAAGTGCATCGATTTATAAGACGTTATCACGTCAAAAACAACATAGATATTTATTAATTGTGCATCGATCGAAACGTCGGGTAAATAAAAGTACATAGGTAGTAAGGTACTTTGGAATATTTCTTGAGATTAAGTCCCGATTATACTGATTAGTACTTAAGCTATCTGGTTTCTGACAATATAAATACTAGCTATAGCTAGGCAAATTATGTTTATCTATAAACTAGAAATGTGTTCATTAGGAACTATTGTTATTAATATACAATATTTTAAAAACGAGTCTGACGAAACAATAAAATAATCAAAATTCAAAAATTAAGTAAAGATGCCAACAAAAACATAGACACTGTAACCACTTGTTTTTGAATTAAAAACTTCACAAAGAAATCTGATTCAAAGAATATAAGTTCCATAGCAATGGGATTAATGAAGGCGGTCTCAAATTAGCCTCACAACTTGGTGAAAGTGTTCAAAGGGCAATAATTAGCCCTTTGTCTGATCCAGGGATTAACTTTCATCTTTCGTCGTAAATCATTCATGATAAAGCTCGGTTATGATTTGTTACTTATGAGATTAGAGAAGTATATAGAGTGGACTTTTTAGGTTTTTTTGGGGCTGCGAAACAATTTGTTGCTTTGGATCTGGAAGAAACGCTATGTCTCTCTCTCTCGATCCATTGATCTCGTTGAAAATAACACATTTCGAGTCGATAGGGTCGAAATACGCGCGAATAGATGTTCAAAAAAAAATCTCACTTCTGGTGACAATTTGGTTGATGTTTTCTATGTAAATTTCGAAGCGAAACAATAAAAATATTGTATTAAATCTTTTTTATTGATTCTTTATTATTTCTTTTTTACAGGTCCGATCACGCTACAAGTAGTAGGTACACCGTATAGGAGATTTAAATAAATGGTGCAAAGTTCTTGGCACATTCGAGAATTCATAAACAATGGCAGTTTGTCTCGTATTGTACGAATCCTTACACTTTTTATAAGGAACTGTGATGAAAGGAAAACAGTACTGACATACGAAAATCAATCATGTCATTTTCTAATTTGACTACGGATCCTTAAAACCTTGAGACTCTTCACGTCTTACGATATATGCACATTATTCCTTTCTCAGACGAATTTCCTCACATCCGTCCGTCAAAGTCTCGTTATGATGTATTGCCTATTATAATGCAAATTTTCGACACACAATTTGAATACATTATCCATCGAATAATGTGTTCTTAAGTAATTACTTATGCATTGATGCTTCTGATGTATTGAAAAAACTTTATTTGATTTTTTCTTTAAAGACTAATGATTGATCTTTGTTTTTATGTACCTAGTTATTTCAATGGATGGATTTCGACCTCATGTTTTAAGCGACTAAATGAAGAGACGAGCATATTTCAGCCTGATGATAAGCGGCCACGCTAGCCCATAATAGCATTAGCCCATTCAAATCTTTGTGTACCAAAGATCTTAATGTCACCGCACTGCGGTCCTCATTCTGAGACCTTCATTCATAAGACTAGTAAGTCCTTTAAGTGTCCAGCAGTGCCCTTCTTCCAAAACATAGTAATGTATTTTTGTATCAAAATTGATGAAAGATTACCTGTTTCAGTAGTGGTACCAGTCAAGACGGCCTATTGCTTAAATCTACCGCATTCGATACGGGGCTGTCGTAATGAGTGACCATTATAACAGTATCAATATGTTTGTTATAAGTAGAATGAAAACAACACGGTTGATTATCAAACAAAGTATGACTAGACTTTAGTTTTGAACAAAACTAAAGTCTAGTCATACTTTGTTTGATAATCATTCAGTATGACTAGACTTTAGTTTTGAACAAAACTAAAGTCTAGTCATACTTTGTTTGATAATCAACCGTGTTGTTTTCATTCTACTTATAACAAAAGTTAACAGTCGTTCACAACTATCAAAACAAAGAATAGAAAATATGGTCTTGTTTTTAAAATTCCAAGAATCAAGAACAATAAATACAACTTGTCCTCAAGAAGAATTCCACAAGAATATATATGATGAAGACAAATATCAAGTTTCGTTTTGAAAATAGTTTCAAGTTTCTGAATTTCTATAACAATCTGTTTCCAAACAGGATGCTGCATAAATCAAAATATACTTTTATATAAACATGGAAACATGAACCGTTTATTGTTATGAGAAAGATAATGTCATTTGACCTCTTAAGGCAACAAATTAGGTACTGTTCAAAACTAAAGTCTAGTCATACTGAATGATTATCAAACAAAGTATGACTAGACTTTAGTTTTGTTCAAAACTAAAGTCTAGTCATACTTTGTTTGATAATCAACCGTGTTGTTTTCATTCTACTTATAACAAACATATTGATACTGTTATAATGGTCACTCATTACGACAGCCCCGCATCGAATGCGGTAGATTAGTTGCCTCGATACTAAGAGAAAATAATATAGCCAAGAATCAAAACGTTCACAACTATCAAAACAAAGAATAGAAAATATGGTCTTGTTTTTAAAATTCCAAGAATCAAGAACAATAAATACAACTTGTCCTCAAGAAGAATTCCACAAGAATATATATGATGAAGACAAATATCAAGTTTCGTTTTGAAAATAGTTTCAAGTTTCTGAATTTCTATAACAATCTGTTTCCAAACAGGATGCTGCATAAATCAAAATATACTTTTATATAAACATGGAAACATGAACCGTTTATTGTTATGAGAAAGATAATGTCATTTGACCTCTTAAGGCAACAAATTAGGTACTGTCTTATGTAAAGAATCGAGTTTGGAGGCGTGCAATTACGTAAAGAAAAGTTTCGTACGTGCACTTAAACAAAGCACCCATAGACATTGCTTTCGGACGCAGAATCTTGAAACAGTAATAAATAAAAAAATAAATTTAAAGACCAAAAACCCCGCCCGCACGAAGACTAAAATAAAATATCCTTACGCAACCAAATATCCATATTTAATATCATGCAGTCAGAGGCACGGTATTAAGTTTAACAGAATTCATTTATGTATATTTTTTATTGAGGTATATTTTTTAGTTAGTTGTATGATACAAAGTGATTTAAATAGAACTATTCGTTGTTTTTACTACTATATATAGGACTGCCTCTGTGGCGCGGTGGGAGTGTATCTGATTGCTACGCAAGAAGTCGTGGATTCGATCCCCACCCAGGATAAAATGTTGTGTGATGAGCACGATGGTTTATTCTGTGTCTAGGTGTTATTAATCTATAATATAAATGTATTTAGAAATATATAAGTATGACTATCGGTTGTCTTGTTTCCATAGCACAAGCTCTGCTTTGTGTGAGTTGTCCCAACATATTATTAAGATATTATAAATTTTCGAACTCGCCTCTTAAATCCCTTTGATTTGATACCACACTCAAGAGTTCTAGAAAATATTTTTTTTCTTAGGCCGCACATTAAAGCGCACAAATCCGCCATTAAGCTTGTTTTAAGAATTTTATGTATCTTTCTAGTGACACTCGCGTCATCGAGATGTGTTAGACACATTACACTACAATATTGACGTATCATTTATTCAAATCGGTTGAGCCGTTGAAGAGTTATGAGAGTTAGGATATGGGACCATTCGAGGGATACATACAAAGATACATACCAACATACGCGTCAAACGCGTCCTCATCTGCAGTCGGGTAAAACAGGAGGATCCTTTTTTTTAAGAAATAACGTACCTAAAAATAGGTTTTAACTGCCTAAATGGCAGTCAATTGTATATTTGTTGTTAGTCCTCCGCGATATTGAATTGGTCCGAGAGTGCTTAGTTCTTAAATAAACTTGGACATATCTTTTTTTATTTGGTAGATAGCTGCGAACTATTTGTCCTTAAATGTGACAAAGCCAGCTGAATAGAAAGGGTACAATGCTCCACTGCACGCATCACCGTTCCGAATTTGCTGCCTTAGTTCACAGTAAAGGGGCAATTCTATGAATGTAAGTGTCCTCAAAGGGGCAGTTTTATACTCTGTACAATGTATTCTGAATTTATTTATATAAAATGCAATAGTAAATTTAATATTTTTAAATTTTAAAAGCTTAACTAGGAAGGTTCCTAAAATAAAGAAAAGATTTGCAAATTGAGGGGATTATTAATAGGGATTCAAAATGTGAATTAAAATGTAACTTAACACATGAGAAGTCGCAAGGAGAAACTAGTAGATGGGGATACATAGGGGATATATATATATATATATAGGGTAGGGAAAATTAAACAACTAGTCGGTCGTGCCTCTCAAATCAGTGACGTTTGCTTCTCCTCTTTCAAGAAATAAGTAAATGTGTTGTTTTCATGTATAACATAAGCATTTTCATTAAAAATTACCATTGTTGTTGATTTGTCATAAAATAAATCAGTGACGTTTGCTTCGCCTCTTTCAAGAAATAAGTAAATGTGCTGTTTTCATGTATAACATAAGCATTTTCATTGAAAATTACCATTGTTGTTGATTTGTCATAAAATAAATCAGTGACGTTTGCTTCTCCTCTTTCAAGAAATAAGTAAATGTGCTGTTTTTATGTATTACATAAGCATTTTCATTAAAAATTACCATTGTTGTTGATTTGTCATAAAATAAAGATTCCATAACTAATAGCTATTTGTCTTTTTAGGATTCTGTAGCTAAAATGGCAAAATGGAACCCTTATAGCTTTACCATGTCCATCCATCCGTCCGTCTGAAGCTTAGCTCAGAGTCTGTTAGTGCCAGAAGGCAGTAATTTTGCATGTTTCTTTTTGACTTGACTGAAGTATGTATGTATGTTCGCGATTTTCTCGAAAGGTCGTAATCCGATGTCAATAGGGTTTTCGCTATTCGATTGCACATTTTTCTAAAAAGGTTTTAGTGTTTAAAACAATGTCCTAGCTTAAACAGCACCAGAGATATAGACAAAAACATAGGAGTGCGACAGCTGACAGAAATTTCATTTCATTTTTCTTAAGGTTAATTACATTAAAGGTTACTACATTTCTAAATATTAACGTTTGTTCCTAGGAGGTACGAATTATGGAAGTATCCCTTAAATAATAATTACAATTTTAATATTCATATCTAGATCTAATATTCATTTGGTGCTTGAACTATACATAACATAATTAGTTGGAATACTAAATTAGTAATTGAATGAACCTATCCCAGTTAGATTCTGGGTCCTTATTCACTATCTTTATTTCGTTATCGTGTCAAGCCCGTGCGAACTGACGCATGCGCTCAAATGTGCGCTTAGAAATGCATCAACGTGCATGCGCGCTGGATAAAGATAGGCATAAGTTTACAAAATAGCTCACTGTTTGCTAAGTTAAAACATCCGTTTTGGCTGTCCTGTTGTTCTGTTTAAGATTTAGGATTTTGTTTAAATACCGGTCAAATAATACGAAAATATAAAACCGGGCAAGTGCATGTCGGGCCACGCACAATGTAGGGTTCTGTAGTCCCTCATAATAATGCGGCTTAAGAAGTGGGTTTTCTGTTGTTTTTGTTTCATACTACTAACACTTTTTTTAATGGAATCTGTAATTTCACTATATATACTACCACTCAACATCAACCATTTAGCTGGCGGAGGGAAAGGGGGAGGGGGATACACTTGACTAAAACAAAAATTTGCACTTTAAAGCATGCAAAATTTCAGCTATCTAGCACTAGCAGTCTCTGAGCTAAGTTACGCACGGACATGACGAAACTATAAGGGTTCCATTTTGTCATTTTGGCTACAGAATACCTTAAAAAAAGATATTTTAGCCCAAATGTGGGCTAAAATATCTGTTTCAGTAATGACTTTTTATAGGGGCCATCGCACCCATTGGATTGGCGTGGCATCTTGTTCTATTAATCTACTAGTGGTTAATGCCGTGACTGGTAAGTCAGAGGTCTTGGATTCGATTCCCATCCAGGATTAATCTTATTTCATGACCTATTGACTGACGATATACCTAGACATACTATTAGTATAAACCTAGGAGTTCGTGCGCACCCAGGAGTTTTGGCAGTTAGCAGTGCTGGTTCTACCAATCCAAGGCCATGAAGGAAATGAAAATGAAAATGGAATGTGTGAGTGGTAATAAATTCATTTGTCTACTGAAATGATTTGCAACCCTCTCCCACTCTCCCCTTGATAGGTGCCGGGTAAAACACAATGTAAGCAGCACTTCTTGGAAGGTGAAGAGGCACCAACACCAAGTTTATGTTCCGCCTAGTAATACCTAATCCAAGATCTGGCACTGCTTATAAGGGCACAGTTTCGTCTGTATTTGACTGTATCGGTGCAAGATTCCCGCAAAGGGCAAAGCTTTGTGAGATCCATAAATGTTGGTACGGAGTTTAGGTGTACTTTGTGGCCGTTAATTATCACGCGAGTCATAGGGTTTGTACACGGGAGTTATCTGTTTAGAAATATATACGGTAAGTGCAGTGTATTAGATAGATACTATAACTAAAACCATTAAGAAGTGAAAAATTGGACAACAAGAATGGCGGTAAAATCCACACAATTTACAAAATGAAATCTGGTACTGTAAAAACAATATTAGATTTCATTTAAAACGGTTAGAAGATAAATCATGCGAGTTTACGAAGCGGTTGAATCAATTTTTATTAACAGTTAATATAATTAAAAGGACTACCTCAGAAATTATACGAGTAGATATCAGAATACTACGGCAAATGCGTAACATGGCTAAATTGGGCAGCAAACAGAAATTGGACCCTTCATAATAACAATTATGAATTCAAGATCCGTTCGTTCTGTTATAACAAGTTATCAAACCACTTTTAGCATATATTGGCTTTGTGAGTTTGTGTAATCTTATTAGCGATATAATTTTAGGTGGTTATCTAATACTGTGTAGGTAAGGCATACCACAATGGCACAATAGTAGCTGAAGATCATACTAGTGGAAATAATCGTCTTGACAAAAAATACCTACTATCTTACTTGACAAGATCAGTACAAGAGGTAGGTCTATAAGTCATCTTTGTCGGTACCACACCAGCGTCAGTTATTCCTCTGTGAAATAGTAATGTTAACGCATCACTGTGTTTCAGTTGAAGGGCACTGTGGTACTAAATAGCATACTGGGCAAATGAGATTTACGAACTAATGTCTCAAATGAGTAGCGCGGTGCGGTGACATTCAGATCTTTACCAAACAAGGATTTGAGTGGCACTGATATTGTAATGGGCAACGAGTGACGCTTACCATCAGACTTGATAGGTTTGTTTATATAACGAAATAAAGAGACGAGAAGGTAGTCCACCTGCTCGTCTCTTTATTTCGTTATATAAACAAACCTATCAAGTCGCAAATTTATAAATCATGAACACAAATGACACCTAGGACACCTTAGATCAACAACTTTTGAATTACACATCCCATGATGCTTGGATCAAACTCGAAATCTGTTGCTTCGTCGTTGGTTCGCTAAACTATTTGTGCAGTTGGTAGAGCTAGTTGAGTATAGTAACTTAATGTTGCCTTCCGTTACCAAGGATAAATACAGAACGAGCGTCTTGATTACCCATCCTCCCATTTCTTATGCAAGACATTAATCCATGTAAGACCATACACACGATTTTTGAAGCTCTCGCGACTTGACTCCCAACAAAATGACAACTCCTTCTTTCCTCCGAGGACCAGGACTCGAAAGTTAATTGAGCCTAAGGCCCTTTTTACACGGTCCGGTTTCAATCCGGTGGCGAATGTATAGCGACCGGAACGGACGGACGCCGGAACGTGAGAAAGCTACTGTACATCGCTATATACTTCGCGCCGGGTAGCCGGACGCCGGCGCCCTGAGTGAAGCCGGACGCGTGAAAATGACCTCACAGTTAAAGTTAAAAATTACCTGTACCCATTGCGTGACTTAGCTTATCGAGTACGAACGATACGTGAACACAATTAATCGATTATTACTATTTAGTATACGGGAATAAACGCGCATTAATTACCTAAAAATTGCTTGACCATTTGACCAGTTTGCACCGACCGTGGTCACAAGCAGACTGTCCAACGTCAAACGTCGCCGCGTCGTGTGAACTAATCTATCCTGTCTAGGGCTAACTATTTGTACATTCTGGGAAGTTTAATAACGTTTACTTAGAATAATCTTAAGCTCACCTTTTTCGTTTACCTACCTAAATAAAGCCTTCTCAGGTTTTTTAAAATGCCAGACACAGGCGATGAGGTCATGCTTAAGCTAGATAATAATAATAATAATAGATAATAATAATAATGATTTATTATCCAAAAAAGATTCATATACAGATTCAAAGATACAGTTTATAAATTTACAATGGTTGTTGTAATCGAGTCTGTACAATAAAATATAACTCTGCCTCTCAAACTAGGGTAACCTGTATCTTGAGAGACAGTGTTCAGCCTTGAGAATGTCGTAAACAACAATAGTATAAACATAGTAGACTGTGTCGATTTATAGTTTTAACAATAGAATTAAGTCTTGAATGTGAAATGATATCCTTATTATTATTTTTATACAGTTTAGAAAGAGGAGGTAAAATATAACAAACGTGTGTGTGTGCGTGTGCGTGCGTGTGCGTGTGTGTGTGTGTGTGTGTGTGTGTGTGTGTGCGTGTGCGTGTGCGTGTGCGTGTGCGTGTGCGCGTGTGTGTGTGTGTGTGTGTGTGTGTGTGTGTGTGTGTGTGTGTGTGTGTGTGATTGTGTATGTAACTTAGTTGTCGAACTTAAGCAAGGACTCTGTCTGAGCATAATCCTGTTGTAGTAGCCACTCTGTGACTTTAGATTTAAGTTTGTGTGTGTTTAGGTTCATGATGGAAATCGTTCTATTGATTTTTTGGTAAATGCGAGTACTTAATGTATAGTATTGGTGTGTTGCAAATGTGGTGTAATGTGGTATACGTGTTAGACGTAGGGCTCTTTTTTTTTGATCGCATACTGGGACACTTTGATGTCTTCTCAGAACAGATCGTAGCACAAATAGTTGACGGACCGTTAGCACATTACAATCAGAGTATAATCTCGTAGTAGGGTATCTGCGAGGTTTTTTTGTAATTACTTTGAGTATCGCCCTTTGTGCTCTCTCTACTCTGAGAAGACATGTCTTACTTGCACCACCCCAGACTGGGATACAATATCCAAGTACGGATTGGCATAGTGCAAAGTATATCACATTTTTAAGAATAATACCTGGCAACCCTGCCACCTGTGTCTACTACTTACGCATATTTTAACTTCTAATAAATAATTATCAACGTAAAACTCTATAAAAGTGAGTAATTAGTGAAGTTTCTCAAGCAAGAAAACCGTGTCATCGTTTTCAGCGCCTTCTGCGGCCGCAATTACTTCACAATCAAAGAAGATAAGTCTGAATTTTGTACCCACAATTTGTTTACAATTTATTCATAAATTGTGACATTAACTGCTTGCTACAGAATACCCTCAACTTTAGCATAATTAAAATTGTCAAGATCAATTGACTGCGTCAATTATCATTGTGACATGTGTCAACATCGATTGACAACAAGAAAGTGTTGCCAACGTTGTTAATTTCGATTATATTCAACGTTCCAGAGCAGCATAATACATACGTTAGACGCGCAATTTTGTCTATGGGAAAAGGGACAAGAATATTGAAACCGAGTCTTTTGGAAAAAGCTGTTATTATATTCAGGCGACGTTCGTAATTTACAGCGACGTTCTTAATTTACTACTAGAACAATATGACATCGGAAAGGACTAGTTGGGGGTGCTGCAATTGTGACAATTTGGAAGCAGACGAGCAGTATATAATTGTAGCCACTGCCTGAAGAAATACCATTTTCTCTGCATGTCTATACCGCAAATTCCATGTGACTCTGAAGCTTATAGCGTATGGAAATGTCCAGAGTGTATTAATTTGATTCCAAAACTTTCCAATAAGGACAGTACGCCATTACGCAATGTATCCGTTACTAGAGGCAACAAGAGACCCGCTCTTCAATCCCCCCCTACAACTTCAACTGTGACCAGTGAAGAGGTACGTTCAATTGTCCAGGATGTTATAAAAAAAGAGTTATCCATGATGATTCAACAGCTGAATAATACAATAATTACCGTTATCAATAAAGAATTAGAACCTATAAAAACTAATGTGAGGGACCTAACTGAATCAATGAATTTCCACACCAAGGAATTCGATAAAGTTCAAGCCGAACATGTCACATTAAAAGGTAATATTAAAGAATTAAAGACCGAGAATGATCAACTAAGGAATACTGTGACTGATCTTACTCATCGGCTGAATTACCTAGAGCAACAAGCCCGCTCGAGCAACCTCGAAATTCAATGTTTACCGGAGAATAAGCAGGAGAATTTGTTTACTGTAGTCAAGCAATTGGGTTCAGTCGTCCGCTGTGAGCTAAAAGATACTGATATCTTAAATTGCACTCGTACAGCCAAGCTTCTTACGACAAATACTCGTCCTCGATCAATTGTGGTCCAGCTTGCCTCCCCAAGAGTTCGAGACATGCTGCTGGCATCAGTGATCAACTATAATAAAAGCAATCCTGAGAATAAACTCAATACATTGGATTTTGGGCTAGCTAACAACAAAATGCCTGTATTTGTCGCTGAACATTTATCACCATCACAAAAAGCACTTCACGCCGCCACAAGGTTATTCGCCAAGGAAAAAGGATTTGAGTTCGTCTGGGTAAGGAATGGCAGGATTTTTGTAAGAAAAAATAACGCTTCAGATCATATACTGATTAAGAACATGGAAACCTTAAAAAAGTTAAAATAATTCTTTAAATATTAAACAAGTTTATAAAAATTGTCCTTAAAATTCAATAATTTACATTATTATTACCAGAATTGTCGTGGCCTGAGAACAAAAACACAACTTTTTTATCGCAATATTCTCTGTAACCATTACGATGTAGTCATTCTGACCGAAACATGGCTTAACAGTTCTATACTGAGCAGTGAGCTATTCGACGAGAGATACGTGGTTTACAGAAGAGATAGGGAAAGTACCAACTTAGTTCGCAATAAAGACGGCGGTGGAGTATTAATAGCTGTCAAGAATTCTTTTAAATCTAAACGTGTCGAAGCATGGGAAAGTAACTGTGAAGATCTGTGGGTTACCCTGGAATTACCACTACCGCGCAGCCTCCGTCGAATGGTTCTCTGTGCGGTTTACTTACCACCACCTATACGCAACTCTTCTCTTGAATACTTTGTGAATAATTGTAACAGTGTTTTTGAACAAATTAAAGACTCGAATGTTTATATGGTGGGCGACTTCAACTTGAGCAATATCGATTGGAAATTGGTTGATGAATCAGAATATAGTGTGGGATTACCTAGAGTTAGCGAAATTTTTATTGACTTTGTACATATTAACAAGCTAAAACAATTCAACTGTGTAACAAATGCTGCAGGTCGTACTCTAGATCTCGTCCTTTCGACATATTATTTGTGTGATGTATTAGAAAGCTATAACCCCCTTTGTAATATTGACCAACATCACCCTCCACTAGAAGTAAGAATCTATTTTAATAAACAAGCAAGGTTACCATATAACAATGTAAACATCAAGCCTAACTTTTATACAGCAAATTATACACCTATTAAAAAAATCTTAAGGGAAATTAATTGGTTTGACCTGTTCGGGGGGCTAGATGGAGTGAATGAGATGGTTGAGTGTTTTTATGCAATTCTTAATACTGTTATAGAAAAATTTGTACCGTATCGAGTGCCTAAAAGTCGTAAATTTCCCCCTTGGTTTACCAAAAACTTAATAAAATTACTAAATGCCAAAAATAAAATAAGGACACGCTACCATAAGTATAAGAATCCCTTGGATAAAATCGAATTAAAAATAATTAGTAAACAATGTGATAATTTAGCAACAGTCTGTTATAAGGATTATAATAGTAAGGTGGAAAATGAGCTGAAAACAGATCCCAAGGTATTTTGGGCATACATAAAGGCAAAACGAGGCGGTACAAGTAACTATCCGATGACAATGACGGACGGATCAACAACTGCATCTGAAGGTACAGAGATTTGTGAGTTATTTGCGACGTATTTCTCTTCCGTTTACAGCGTTAATGTAAATCTAAGACATGACCTTATTGACTCTGAGTTTTTGATGTTATTAAATAAATACAGCCAATCTTTGATCAGGCCTATCATAAACGCCGAATCCTTATTTATAAGGTTAAAAGCTCTGGATACTAAAAAAGGAACAGGTCCAGATGGAATACCACCAATCTTTATAACAGCATGCGCATCCGAATTGGTCCATCCCCTGTTATTGATCTTTAACAAGTCCTTGTCATCGGGCATTTTTCCATACAAATGGAAAATGGCCAAAGTAGTCCCTATTCACAAATCAGACAATGATGATTTCATTCACAATTATAGACCAGTCAGAGTTCAGCCCTCGCAGGAAACACCCGCGTTCGTTTTACTTATTTTTCTCGAGCTAAGCGCTGGCGCAGCAAATAACTCCGTCGCGAGTAACCTTCGTCGGCCGCCGCGATGACCTAGTTATTAATATTGTGCAGTGTTACGTGAATTATTATGACTAATTATGTGTAAACATTAAATAATAAAGTGTAATTATCTTTTAAACATGACTTCGGTATCTATCAAAACCGAAACGGAACGTTTGTTATTCAAACACCTAACGGAAGAAAAGGCTCAACGTAAACAGTTGGAAGTCCTGGTTAATGACTTAAAAGGTCAAATAGCAGAACTTCAGCAACAGCTGAATAAGGTCCAGGAGCATAATGTAACTCCAGCTACAACGTCCAACAATCAGGTTCTCGCTAAGCCAGTCCAGTATGAGACTGATGAAGAAGAACTCGCTAATGAGACTCAGTGGATTCGTCAGCAGCATAGGAAGAAAAGGAAGCTGAATCGATCGTTGACCCCACACAAACAACAAGGAGAGTGCTCCGATGATGACATTGATAAGGCGCCGAAAACTAAAAAGGCTCCTCAACCACCACCTATAATCGTGGAAAACATAAAAAACTACCAAAAATTCTACGACTTTCTGTTGGCAAATGTTTCTGGTGAGTCCTTTTTAATTAAAATGAGGGCCGGAGATAGCGTAAAAATAAATGCAAGTAATGGTGAGTCCTACAGGCAGATTTCTAAGATATTACTAGAAAATAACTGTATTTGGCATTCTTATGAAAATAAGCAAGAAAGGCCAATCAGAGTGATGGCTAAAAATCTGCATTCTTCATGCACCTCTGATAGAATAGTAGAAAATTTAAAGTCTAAAGGTTATAACATCCAAGACGCCGTTAACAAGCTGAACTGGAGGACCAAGGAACCTCTGAACATGTTCATGCTTTCATTCGACAAAAATGAAGATATCAATAAAATTTACAGCATCAAGGCTATTCTTGGATGCAAAGTAGAGATCGAACCATTAAAAACCTCTAGATTAATCCCGCAGTGCAAAAGGTGTCAAGCTTATGGGCACACACAAAAGTATTGCGCCAAAGAGCCGCGTTGTGTCAAATGTACAGGTAAACATTTAAGTAAAGACTGCAAAAAACCTGCAGACGTTAAACCTAAATGTGTTCACTGTGGAGAACCGCACCCTGCCAGCTACCGAGGGTGTATGGTAGCCAAAGAGTTGCAAAACATTAAAAATAAAGCTACTAAAAAGGTACAATCAGCCTCTTCCAACCAGACACTGAAGGGCAACCCTGCAAATAAAACAATAGGCAATCAAATGGTCACTAAAACCCAGTCTTTCGCACAAATAACCAAAGGTACACAAGCGCAAACAAAACCTCAACCAGGTGAGGAAACAACATCGTCTGTAGATGCAAAATTGAATAAAATATTAAGCATAATTACATCATTTGACGAACGTATAAGGAAATTAGAAAATAGCAATAAAACAGCTATATCCAAAAAGCACAATGAATAATTCTTTACAAATTATGGCATGGAATGCTAATGGACTTCTTCGACATCAATGTGAGTTACAAGCTGTCCTAAATATAAAAAACATAGATGTGTGCCTTATATCCGAAACACATTTTACCAACGAATCTTACATTCAAATGAAAGGTTATACAATTTACCATGCATTGCACCCACATAGTAAAGCTAGGGGAGGTAGTGCAATTATAATAAAAGATAACATCTGCCATTACGAGAAATTTAAACATGAAGAGGTCGAAATACAAGCTGTCGCTATATGTGTTAAAACCAATCGTTATACTGTCACGCTGTCTTCAATTTACAGTCCGCCAAGGTACTCATTGAAAGCTACATACTACAAAAAATTTCTAAAGCAACTCGGAAATAGATTTATTCTTGGAGGGGACTTTAACGCTAAGAACACATACTGGGGGTCGAGACTAACCACTACAAAAGGAAAAGAATTGTTAAACGCAATCAGAGAAATCAAATGTGACGTTATATCAACAGGCAAGCCGACATACTGGCCTACTGATCCACACAAAATTCCTGATTTAATAGATTTTTTTATATACAAAAACTTGCCATTAGATCTTCTTAACATAGATGGCAATTTTGATATGAATTCCGATCATTCACCGATAACATTGACCTTAAGTGAGCAAATATTGCAAAAAGAGAATTATCCCACCTTATTTAATACTTTTACTGACTGGATAAGCTTTAGACATGATTTAGAGTCGCTCATAAACCTAAAGGTAGCTTTAAAGCACCCTGAACAACTGGATATGGAAGTGAGAAAATTCATCACAGATATTCAACAATGCGCCTGGAATAATACACCCGAAATGAAAAAAAAAAGTTAAAAGTATCAACTACCCACTCGAAATTCGGAATCTAATAGCTGAAAAAAGAAAACAGAGGCAAAAATGGCAGCAAAACAGATTTCCCGCTGACAAAACACTCTTAAATAACCTTTCAAAAAGACTCAGTAGACAAATTAAAAAATATCACGACGAATCTATGTGCACCTACTTAAGTCAGTTATCTGGTGATCGTACCACAGATTACTCATTATGGAAAGCTACTAAAAGCTTTAAAAAACCTATCACTCAAATCTCACCAATTAAGGAAGAGACTGGGCATTGGGCCGTAAGTAATGAACAAAAAGCTATTAGATTTGCGCAGCACCTAGAACAAATATTTCAACCAAATGACGCTGACAGTGATGATGCAACATTTGACCTCACCTCACCTATACAAAACGATAATACAGAAATAAAATTGACAACCCCAAAAGAAATCAGTAAAGAGATAAAACTCTTACATAAAAAAAAGTCTCCTGGTTATGATCTCATTACTGGAGTAGTCCTACAAAATCTCCCACGTAAAGCAGTAGTGAAACTGACTACCCTTATTAATGCAACACTTAGATTAAAATACGTACCTGACGTGTGGAAAATAGCTGAAGTGATAATGATACTAAAGCCAGGAAAACCTCCTCATGAAGTATCATCATATAGACCAATTTCGCTTTTGCCAATAATATCTAAGCTGTTCGAAAAATTACTTCTTAAAAGACTGAAGCCAATCATTGAAAACAGAAACCTAATTCCTGATTACCAGTTCGGTTTCAGAGAAAAACATTCGACCATAGACCAAGTCCACAGAATAACAAATATCATAGAAAAAGCACTGGAGAACCAGCAAGTTTGCTCTACTGTTTTCCTTGATGTAGCTCAAGCTTTTGATAAAGTTTGGCATAAAGGCCTGATGTATAAACTAAACAAAATGCTGCCGAAACAGTTCACAGATATTCTGAAGTCATATATATCTAACAGAATGTTCAGAATAAGACAAATAGATGCATATTCAGAGCTTAAACCCATTAAAGCTGGAGTTCCACAGGGAAGTGTATTAGGTCCGGTCCTGTACTTATTATACACTTGTGATATTCCAGAAATAGAAAACAATACTCTTGCAACCTTTGCTGATGACACAGCCATTATGGCTGTAGGGGCAACTCACAAGGAAGCTTCAGAGAAACTACAAACTGCAGTCAATACCATCACGAAATGGACGAAGAAATGGCGGATAAAGCTCAATGAATCTAAATCAATGCACATAGATTTTACTAACAAAAAGACAAATTATCACCCGGTACTTATAAATAACCTGACTGTACCCTATGTAAATACTGCCAAATATTTGGGCATGACACTAGACACAAAGCTCCGCTGGAAGGCTCATGTCAAAAAGAAACGGGATGAATTAGAACTTCGTTACAAAAAGATGTACTGGTTACTGGGAAAACACTCAGCCTTATCAGTACACAACAAAATACTTTTGTACAAACAAGTCCTTATGCCAGTATGGACCTATGGTATCCAGTTGTGGGGATGTACCAAACAGAGCAACTCGCAGATGATTCAACGCTTTCAAAATAAAGTACTCAGAGGCATCGTAAACGCGCCCTGGTATATTAGAATGGACGATCTCCATCGGGACCTTAAATTGGACCTCGTCACCAATACTATAAAAAAAATAGCCGAAGCTCATGAACAACGACTTCATCACCATGTGAACATTGAGGCTATCCAGCTCCTCGACAACACGGACATAGTGAGAAGACTGAAAAGGACAAAACCTTTTGAGTTAGTGTAGTGACCATAATATAGTGTAACAGTGCAGTGCAGTGTAATTAAAGAACACAAGAACAAAGTGTCTTCATGTTATTAGAAACAATAAGAATGGTGTTAATGGACATGATCTTAAAATAATATTTTTAGTAGTTTACGTCAAACTCAAATTACTTATTAGTCTCTGTAGACTAGATTGTAATTACAATGGGGAACATCACGGTTCAACATTACAAAAAAAAAAAAAAAAAAAAAAAACAATTATAGACCGATATCAGTTCTTTCAACATTTGCCAAACTTTTCGAATCAATAATCTGTCCATATTTTCAAGATCACTTGAAACTATATCTAAGTGATCACCAACACGGATTTGTGTCAGCACGTTCCACAAGCACGAATCTAGTACCATTCACTGAGACACTGATAACGGCTATTGATTCTGGTCACCAAGCCGATGTAATCTATACTGACTTTTCCAAAGCCTTTGACAAAGTTCCACATAAAATTCTAGTACGCAAGTTGGTTGCGTATGGTTTCACAGGGAGCTTGCTTGATTGGATAAGCTCATATTTAGAAGATAGATCTTTTTATGTTGTAATTAACGGATTTCAATCCACAATACATAAAATCTCTTCTGGAGTACCGCAGGGGTCAATATTGGGCCCAGTTTTATTTAACTACTTTATTAATGATTTACCTGCTTGTTTTCACCACTCCAAGATTTTTATGTTTGCTGATGACCTCAAATTCCTAAGAATAGTTACGTCTGAAGAAGATGTTTGTTACTTACAATCAGACCTCGATAGGCTTATCGAATGGTGTAGTAATAATGAAATGTTTTTAAATCCAAAAAAATGTTATCACGTTAAATATTCTAGGAAGCATAACTTAATTAAATCTATTTATAACATTAATTTAATCGCAATCAGCGAGGTAGATACTATAAATGATCTTGGAGTTTTGTTTGACAGAAAGCTAACTTTTATCCCGCACTTGGACAAAATAATAAAAAAATCCTCAAGGATGTTGGGCTTTGTAATTAGAAATTGTAAAGCCTTTAATCATAACAAATCTAAAATTATCCTCTATAATAGTTTGGTTAGAAGTCATTTGGAATATTGTAGTGTGGTATGGCGGCCTCATTATGCCTTACATAGTCTGCGTATAGAACGCGTTCAAAAACGCTTCCTGTGGCATCTAGCATTTTCTAATGGAGTATCAAAAAAAATTCAGTCATATGATGCCCGATTGAAGCACTTCGCCTTAGTCACTCTTGATAAGAGGAGGTGCTTTAATGATGCTTTATTTGCTTGTAAAATTTTTAAACAATATATTGACTGCCCCATATTGCTACCTTATTTTAATTTACGTGTTCCCTCAAGACTCCCTCGCAACTCAATTACCCCACTCTGTCCCCCATTCAGGCGGACTGTTTTAGGATGCAATTCGCCATTTGCAAGATTCAGTAAGGTTTTAAATCATTGCAGTGATCAAATAGACCTTCACTTCGATTCACTTGCGAAACTTAAATCTAGAATTTTGAATTGTTTGCTATAGATATGTTAGCCTTGCAGTATTTTTCTTTGTTGTTTTATGTTCTACTATGTATTTTTTTTTTCTCTTTAATTTTAAAACTATAGTTTTTACAATGTTGGTATGTGTGTATGGTAGGGTTAGTCTATAATTGTTTCTCCTTTAATTAGTGCATGTGGTGTTTACCTATAAGTGATTGTTACACTCTTTGTCGTATTTTACCTTTGTTTTTAATGTATTGTTAGTGTAAATAATTGTTGGTGAACCTAATAAATAAAATAAAAATACCATCTTCAAGGTGTCAGGATTTGCCGAATCCCTAAGGGACTTGAATATGTGTATGAGACGCATTGTTCTCGTGGTGAGAACATCTATATGTTTGTCCCATTTCAAACAAGCATCTATTTGTACGCCCAGATACTTCACGCATGTAGTTCTTAAAAGTGTTGGACAGTTACAGGGTAACTCGGGGTTAGGGCAAGAGTGTGCTTTTATATTAAAATCAGAAGATGGAGTGTGATTGCGTCGAATGGCGAAAGGCACGAAAGTAGTTTTACCTAGGTTGAGAGTGAGCAGGTTAGTGTTAAGCCACTTCATAACTTTTGACAGGGCTACTTCAGCTTTCTTTTTGACAATATCCCAAGTGGGGCCGTATACTAGAATCGCAGTGTCGTCAGCGTAAGCGTAGATTTTACAGTTGGGGAGGCTCATTTGACATAGCTCATTGACATAGATCTGAAACAATGTCGGACCTAGGATACTGCCCTGTGGTACACCGTAAGTAACTATGTTCTCTTCGCTGAGATGCGATTCAATTTTAACACACTGTGTCCTGTTAGCAAGGTAACCCTTAAACAAGTTTAGAGGTTCGCCACGCACTCCTAGATGTTCCATCTTCGAGATGAGCTTGGGAACAGAAACTGTGTCAAACGCCTTAGAAAGGTCGAGGAAGATGCATAAACATTTGGAATTTTTGTCAAGGTTTAATGAGATTTCCCGCGTGAGGTCAAGTACTGCATCCTCAGTCGACATGCCTGCTCGGAAGCCATACTGGTTATCGGCAATAATTTTGTGTTTGTTTAGAAAGTTCCTTAAACAATTATTCAAGTATCTTTCATAAATCTTCGAGAGAGCTGGTAATACAGATATCGGCCTGTAGTTGTTGACACAGTTTCTGTCCCCTCCCTTATAATAATATACTGGATGTACTATTGCCTTCTTTAGAGCTTCCGGAAAGATTTGATCACGAATACAGCTATTGATAAGGAAGGCAATAGGCGTGATCAAAACGGACCGACAGTCTTTTAGAACTCGTGGCTAGATAGCTCAGATGCTTAAACAAACCCTTTTAGTAGCTACACAGCTGTATAGGACAGAGGCACAGAACTGGAGGTCGACTTACAGCTCAATAAAAATCCACACACACAGACGATCTATGGCAATCTTACTGAACGTACGCAGTCTCGGTTGTCGATTCGACCAAGTTTAACCAAGATCTGTGTGTACGTGTTCGTTTATGTGTGCATGAACCTGTTTTCGCTCGTTGTAAGGAACCGCCTATCTAATTTGGGACAAGGGTCTGCTGTACTTGAGCTTAAACTATTGTACAAAAATACCAAAAACTTTTGACAACTCATCAAATCTGTATTTTCTTATGCATAAGGATGGTTTTTCTTTAATATATCAACTTAGTAGGCTTGATATATTTTTAGAGGTCATTGAGAATGATGTTGACATGGACCAAATTTTTAGTTTTAATTACTTAGTTTTATCTTTCGGGCTTCAGTTTCTTTATGCATATTTTGGAATTATAAAGAATTTTGTTCTGTATTTTAAACTGCTGTTCGTTTTGTTCCATAAGTGCGTTGTTGATTTTTTTATGGCAAAGAAAAATATGGCAAAAGGAAGCTTAAGGTGTTGTTATACCTACCCCATAGAGCATTAACTGTTAGATACAGTGTATTATTTAACTAGCTGTCCCGCGCAACTTCGTTTGCGTAAATTTACCCCGTTTTTGCAACATTTCTCGTTGCTGCTCCGCTCCTATTGGTCGTAGCGTGATGTTATATAGCCAATAGCCTTCCTCGATAAATGTGCTATACAACTGTAAAATATTTTTTCAATTCGAATCAGTACTTCCTGAGATTACCGCGTTCAAATAAACAAACACACACTTCAGTTTTATAGTATTACTAGCTGTCCCGCGCAACTTCGTATGCGTAATTTCTCCCCGTTTTTGAAATATTTCTCGTCGCTTCTCCGCTCCTATTAGTCGTAGCGCGATGTTATATAGCCTATAGCCTTCCTCGATAAATGGGCTATCCAACAAAAAAAGAATTTTTCAAATCGGACCAGTAGATCCTGAGATTAGCGCGTTTAAACAAACAAACAAACAAACAATCAAACAAACATACTCTTCCGCTTTATAATATTATAAGTATATAAGTATAGATTATAGACTAGCTGTCCCGCGCAACTTCGCGTGCTTGAAACATTTCTCTCGCTGCGTTTTTGAAACATTTCTCGTCGCTTCTCCGCTACTATTAGTCGTAGCGCTATGTTATTTAGCCTATAGCAAAAAAGATTTTTTTAAAATCGGACCACTAGTTCCTGTTTGTTTAAACAATCAAACAAATAAACAAACAAACAAACAAACTCTTCCGCTTTATAATATTAGTATAGATTAGTATTGATATAGATAAATAAAATATATTAAGAGTAAACCTAGTGTTATAATTTTTATAATCAGTATACATGTAAGTTTCATTTCAAAAACGCATTTTAAGCATACCAATACCACATGAATAGATAAACTTACCAATACGCCGAATATGTAAAGGTTGCTATACCTACATTTAATCGGGTCGGCATTAATCGGCACAACAGGTGATTAAATTCAATATATATTACCTAATTGCTTTGGGTCGGCTTTGCCATTCAACAAATACTACCGAATCGAATGATCTACTGACCCGACTGAACTACCCGATCGCCACTAGTTAGTAGCTAGTAATAGTTGCTTCGGGTCGGCTTTGTTGTTTGGCAAATACTGCCGATCCGACGCTTATGTGTATAGTAACCCTAACTTGTTCTCAACTAAGAGCTAGTTACATTTTTGTTAAATAAAGAAAAGATTTAATAATGGGAAAATTAACAATAAATGTCTTAATAGATAATAATGAACTGGTCAATCTTAACTTGAAAGCGTACCTTTAAAGGCTGAAAAGTTGTGAGTCTCCGTTGTACCTTTCATTGCAATGGATGCTACAGGCAGACATAACTTTGGCCACATTTTAATATTTCGTAACTCACAAGTTGGTAAAAGATATTAAAAATTCCGTCGCCTACCCGCGGTCGGAGTTAGCACATCCTTTAATAATTATGACTTTTAGCCACGATACAGGAATTTGTTGTACAATTACTAGAATACGTGCTTTGATGTCAAATATTGTTTTACACCTCTGTTATGTATGTAAAACATGCAGAACTTAAAACTTACAAAAAAACGATGTCTGCCAAAAAAAATCCCATTATTTGAAATTTAACTTGATTTCCACATTATTGTTTTTAAACTTTCGTGATTTTTATACATATTAGATATATTTTGGGACTTAATCGCGTGAATTATTTAAAGGCGTTATTCACATCGGCGTCTACATTGGGATCAGGTGTCAGTATGTCGCATAAACATTTAAATTTCTCAACGGTGGGGATAGGAGTATTTTCAATAGTGATAGTTTCTGGTGTAGTTTTTCCGCTGAAAAGACATTTCAGGTTTTGTTCCTACTCACTCTTTGAGCCGTATTTTACGAGAGCATTTGTCCATTTGTTTAAAATTTCCTGCAGTTGGCTTGCGGTATCGGCTAGCTAGCTAGCACTATATTATCCGCGTACAACATGATGCAGGGCAATGGAGAAGGAATATCCTTAGTGAGGTAGGCCATAACCAGATTAAACAGAAGTGACCTCAAAATCCTCGATGACGCCGGCTAAGCTTCGGACTCTTGTCAAGACATTTTTTGTACTAGTTCCAAGTTAAGCACCAAAAGCCTGCCGTACTCATTTAATTACTCGATTGAAGCTTTTTTCGAAGACGATGAATATAACGTTAAT
Source organism: Herminia tarsipennalis (assembly GCA_945859575.2). Classification (NCBI taxonomy): domain Eukaryota; kingdom Metazoa; phylum Arthropoda; class Insecta; order Lepidoptera; family Erebidae; genus Herminia; species Herminia tarsipennalis. The sequence continues at coordinate 2,651,916 of OX243833.2, read as the reverse complement.
TATGTATTTCTCCGTCGTAATCTTGATCGTGTGTATTATGTCGATAGCCGATCGCGATGCTGTCAATCCGAACTGATTTGGAGATATTTGTGATATGTTGGCAATTGGCTCAATAATAATTCGTTCCCATATTTTAAGTGTATGTGAGGGCAAATTTATATCTCGATAATTTTCGTACAGTGCAACATTCCCCTTATTCTTTACTTGTAGAAGGGTAGTAAATAGCTTTTCCGCTATGATTCTGGGGTGCGTTTTGTAGCTAAGATAACGTAAAATAGTTTAGTAAGCCAGTGAACAGCTATCAGATCAAGAGCTTTCCATAGATTTGCGACGATAAGGGCCTGTAGCTTTTCCGTATTTCATTTTCATCATCGCGTGTTTAATTTCAGCTGTATCTACTTCAGGTATAGAGCCAAAACTTTGGAACACAGAACATTGGATTTACATTTGGCAATTCTTCGTTTGAAAGTTGTTGATAGGACTCGACTTATTTCTCAACTTCATTTTTACTTTTTATAAACTTCTTATTCATAGTTGATTTATGTCTCCATTTTACTATTTTAATTATATCAGTGGAAGTCGTAGCGTTTTCCAAATTGTTGTAAAAAAAATTGGTTTCCTACTATTTGCATCATACTTCATACATAATTTATACAAATTATTTATTAATATTTATTATTTATTCATCATACTACATAATTTATACAAAATATCATCCGCGGTGTTATAAATGACACCATAATCAGTTTCAATATATTATATAACATCCATCCAGTTCCTTCCACTTTGTTCTAGATGTCCTTTTGTCTGTTGTATTTTACTTTGCTGTGTTTTACCGTCATGTTCACTACTATGTATTTATTACTCTATTTGTGACATGCGACCTGTGCATTTATAGGTGATCAGATTTAGATCCACGCTAATTATCTTGTATTCATTAGATGGAATGCTGTGTATCTGATCATCTTAGTCCTCACAGAAATCTCCTTCTCCGCTTCAGTGCAGCCTGTCCGTGGTGCGTATACTGATATAATGTTGATGATTTAGTAAAAGGTTTTCTTACTAGTAATAAATATACCAAACTTGATGGATGTTCGTTACTCATAAAACTGCTGGACGGGTTTTAACGAAATAATAAAAGAGTACAATACCATGCATTCTAATGCATGGTATTGTACGCTTTTATTATTTCGCTCTGCTTGTTTTTACAAGCTCTATGGTATTCTAATACCACAGAGCTTGTAAAAACAAGCAGAGCGAGAGAAAAGCGAATGAAGACATAAACATCACAAAAAAGAAAACCGTCTAAATACTCCTTAATCAAAAATTCCAACACCTTTCCAAAAACTTTAACGGGTCCTTAACAAAACCTTTCAAATAAAGCAGAATACGTTTGTAACTAAAGATAGAACTACCGTCGCACAACAGTTTAAAATTTTAGGATGAGCCCCTTAGTTGGTAATTTACATAAATATTGCACGAAGCTAAGGCTTGAATAGGTATTTAATTCTCATTCAGCTTGCAGCGTGGACCTTCGACTTTACAAGACATTACGCATACAAAACCATCTTTTAAAGACCCCTGACACTTAAATCCTTCGAAATAGAGAACACATTTGAAAAGCAACCATTTTGGAATCCGAAATCTTAAAATTGTAGTAGCCATGGCAACTATCTTAACTTGCAGGTAGTTTTCAATAAAATTATAACTTAATAGGCTCTAATTCAATAGCAAGAAGAGCCAGAACTACTGTCAAGATGTTTTTGTGAGCTGAAAAATGTCTTGGCAAGTATCTTGTTCATGAAAGACGGACACAAATAGTGAATGCTGATGGTGTGGTAGCACAAGATTGCGATGCGCTTCGGGTCAAGTTTATTCTGAATCAATTTGCATACTGAATCGAAGGATTTCCTAATAGTTCTGGCCCTAACACATATTCTTGAATAATATAACTTTTGAAATTGAAACAATGGAATAGGATCCGTGGAATGTTTTTGGATCTCTTCCTCATTTTAGTTTGAAGCTTCGATGTTGTTTAGAACCGTTTGGTTCTTTTATCGAATGCTCTTTATAGGCCTTTAGGGCTCGTAGGTAGATTGTACGGTCGAGAGGGTTAGCTTGAAGCCGTACCGAGGGAATATCGAATGAGATATCTGAAAGTTGCGAATTGTTGCGTTACTGTTGATTATGAGATTTGGGAAACAAAGAGGAATGGTAATGCTTTATTAGGAACATAGCAATCCGTGAGTCTTTATATACATACCTACATACTTCTAAATGATCTTTATATTTTTTTCTTTATTTAAAATTATGATTATGTATTTTTAGACTCATGATAAAGCATTGGAAAAAGAAAGGTCACGGTTGGTTGGTCTTGGTTATAAATTCCACGAAATAAAGGATTTTTGAGCCCTAACGGTGTCTGGGGCGTTTCAGCGCTTAAATGGATGGTCAGATTTAGATATATTTTTATAAATTAGATATCTGGATTAATAGAGATTGTTCTTAGCTTTGTTTGATGTAAATCGGTTTACTTTTGTATCACGTGCCTGCTTTTTAATGTGCACTCAACATTAATTTGTTACCTCTTTATGAAAGAATTCCGAAGCGGGTTTTAGTTATTCTTTAATATCTTAAACAAATAAAGGGATATAAATTTAACATTTTTGTCCAAAAAAAATATTTCAAGTTCCAAAAAAAAAAATACCGACTTCAAAAATAAATATGTAGGCTCAGGATGCCGCAGGTTATAGCTTGCCATCGTTCACGAACACCGGGAGATCACTAGGTTTAGATTTTACCATCACTAATTAAATTAAAATCTTAATTTCACCACAGATAATTTGATAAACGAAATAATACTAGACGCGTCTAAATTATATAGCTAATAATTGATTACACATACGTATCACTATATGAAAAAAATAAAATGATCGGGTCGGAAATTAGCGATTCGTCGGGCACGTGGTGCGCAAACGGCTCTCGTCGGCGAACTGCCTACAAGATGGCCGCCCCGCCATCACGTCCATGTGACGTTCCGCAAAAATGATCAACTACCCTCATTCTTTTCCGACGTAAATGACAGTGAATGTCAAGTGTTGCCATATGTTGCGCCGTCAAATACATAATAAGGTAACTTGAAAGTATAAAATAATATAAAAAAAAAAGAATAATAGCTAAAAAAGTTTCTTACTCACTTTTAGTGGGTTGGTTTGAAATTTAGCTAAGTTAAAATAGCCCGATCCTAACTGCTCATTTCCCAAAATTAACAAAATATTACCTCTCTTTACTTAGTTCACCTTATACTTAACCATCAACTCTACTACAAGATGTGATGGAGGCAAAGTATCAGTACGCGTACTCAAATCGCAACCCGAAATATTTATTATTGAAGTTCCGCTGATCATCTGTGGTCTTCATCAGTTCAGTTCTACTTCATTTAATAGTGCTTTTTAAGAGTTAATGCACAAATGACCATATAATATTATTACACTATAGACGTGCCTTTAATATTTGAAGAGTTCCCTCGATTTCTCAAAGATCCAATCATCAGAGCCTAACTTGATATATATAATAATAATAATATCTTGGGACAACTCACACAAGGCTATCTGATCCAAACTAAGCAGAGCTTGTACTATGGAAACCAGACAACTGATAAACTTACATGTATATTTCTAAATACATACATATTATATATAAATAACACCCAGGCACAGAATAAACCATCGTGCTCACCACACAAAGTTTTAGAGAGTGAGGATCGAACCCACGACCTCTTGCGTAGCAGTCGGATACACTCCCACCGCGCCACAGAGGCAGTCAATAATAGAACGAATCTGAAAGTATACCCTTTCAATAAAAATATTTTTTCAAACCAATTTTTGGGTCAAAAATTTTGTCGAACTGATAACCTCCCCTTTTTAAATCGGTTGAAAATACCCGCTTATAAGGTAGAGACTAAAAATAAATGTCAATCTTTCTTTCAAAATACATTATTTAAGTATATTGTCTTCTTAAGCTAAAATACTCTCAGAAACTGGGTTTATGACAATGATTGGATAATGGAAATACGCTTATGTACTTAGGTGCTTTATGTAAGGTAATATCATAATGGGAAATGGATATAAAAGCACATATGCCTACAACATAACCTCAATTGTGAAATATAATGCGACCTAATTTCATCAGTCATTGTTATTTATGAGAGATATGAAGTACTTATTTGGTTTAGTTTTTCTGAAGAAACGTGATGATATTGAGACAGATAAAAAAATCAACTGCTTTGCTACACAAGATGAAGTACTGACAGGTGACAGCAGGTAACAACAAGACTTTCATTTGATTTTTATATTTAACCAGCTGACCTGCGCAACTTCGTCTGCGTATTTTTTCCCCGCCTTTGTAACATTTTTCATTGCTGCTCTGCTCCTATTGGTCATAGCGTGATGTTATATAGCCTATAGCCTCCCTCGATAAATGGACTATCTAACAGTAAAAGATTTTTTCAATTCGAATCAATAGTTTCTGAGATTACCGCGTTCAAACAAACAAACTCTTCAGCTTTATAATATTACTAGCTGTCCCGCGCAACTTCGTCTGCGTAAATTTTCCCCGTTTTTGCAACATTTCACGTCGCTACTTCGCTCCTATTAGTCGTAGCGCGATGTTATATAGCCTATAGCCTTCCTCGATAAATGGGCTATCCAACAAAAAAAGATTTTTTCAAATCGGACCAGTAGTTCCTGAGATTAGCGCGTTTAAACAAACAAACAAACAAAGCATACAAACAAACTCTTCCGCTTTATAATATTAGTATAGATTATAGACTAGCTGTCCCGCGGAACTTCGTCTGCGTAAATTTTCCCCGTTTTTGCAACATTTTCCATTGCTGCTCCGCTCCTATTAGTCATAGCGTGATGTTATATAGCCTTTAGCCTTCCTCGATAAATGGGCTATCCAACAAAAAAAGAATTTTTTAAATCGGACCAGTAGTTTCTGAGATTAGCGCGTTTAAACAAACAAACTCTTCCGCTTTATAATTTTAGTATAGATTATTATAGACTAGCTGTCCCGCGGAACTGCGTCTGCGTAAATTTTCCCCGTTTTTGCAACATTTTTCATTGCTGCTCCGCTCCTATTAGTCATAGCGTGATGTTATATAGCCTTTAGCCTTCCTCGATAAATGGGCTATCCAACAGTAAAAGATTTTTTCAATTCGAATCAATGGTTCATGAGATTACCGCGTTCAAACAAACAAAATCTTCAACTTTATAATATTAGTATAGTTATACCTAGTTTATACTCGTGGTTCAACGGCCATTTGTCTTAAGTGTCAAAAAAGTTTACAAGACAGTCATTCGATTCGGTACAAGAAATTTCTGTCTCTTTGTACGGAGTAGCTAGTCCAACTAGTACATGTACATTAGTTACTGTCTGTAGCTGCGACAACTAAAACAAGCCACTAATCATTTATCTTTTTACCTTTATTTTAACATCGATATTTTGTTCAACTTTAAAAATGTATCCGTGTAATAATACTTCATTTCATAACGGTTATATTTCGCATTCAAACAGTAACGCACCCTACCCTAGCCGGGCAATACAGTAACATCCACAAAACTATTACTGTAACCAAAACTACACCCACACTGCCCAAACAGCGCTCAAACGACCATAACGTCATCGAAATAGCACGTGCATCTTGCTAATACTGCATGGCAGTGTAATTACTACATTTACAGCGTGTACACTGTCGTGCGAATTGTTTAACGACATCCTAGCCATCGCCTAAACGACTGTAGCACATAGAAACATACATATATAGGCAAGCTCACAGGTCAACAAGATATCCACTCACACATAGACGCAGCTCTGCAACGTGCACTATTTTGGTTAAGTTTCGACCGAGTTAAACCAAGATCTGCGTATGTGTGCATCTATATATGTTTGAGTCTATTTTGCTCGTTGTAGAGAGACGGCTTTCGGTATGTATGTTTTCTGTGACTGTGGTTTGCGTCAGCTGCACAACTACACTGCAGGCACGAAAATAGACCAATTTTGGTTTTTCGTTTCAAATTTGTATGTTCATTTTAGTTTTAAATGTTGTCCGTTGGACTGTCGGTGCGAGATTACTTTTGTTTTTCGTTTTGTGCGAGATAAAATGAGCATTGCAAATGTGTTTCATGATTTAACAGATGCGTGCTAAAATATTATTTCAACGTTCATATTTTAGACGTACTAAAATAACAGGATACGATACTGGTATCATGTTATTTCATATAAGAGAGGATACGTCTGAAATCTGAAACTTGCATAGATGTTCTGATTATAGCACGTCGAAATCATTTTTACCAAATTTAACTTGTTGCTTTTTTAAGATTAGTTTAACACAAGACTTTATATATTGGCTATGATGTTGTAGCAAGTACCATAAAGTATTACTACCTTACCCACAACTTTAAAACCTTATGAAATTATATATTGCTAGCGTGATTTTTATACATATTAGATACTACAGGTCTTAATCGAGTGAATAATTTAAGGTAAAACACCCTTGTTTATTGCCTGACCTCTCGACCGTATTGCAACGGCCGTGGTCACGGGTAGACCGGTGACCACGGCCGTTGCAATACTTTGGAGTCAAAAAATTGGGCTTTGGAGGTCGATTTGTCTCTTTTTACCATTTTCTAGAGGTCTATTTTCTATACATACGTCTAGAGAAAGAGATAGACCTTTAAACTAATAAAAAAAAAATACTTTCATGGCAGATACAAGAGAATTTAATACATCATTACGTGCGTCGTCGTAGGTCGCAACTATCTCGAAACGCAGCGGATATTCCTCCCAATCGCTTGTACACAAAACTTTACTGCTACTGACATTACGATGTGACTGAGAACGTTATTTTAAAACATAATATAAAAAAAAATAAGATAAAAAAATTACATCGGTAGTTAAGTTTGAGACATAAGAGTTGTCTAATGTTCTGTGCAGTATCGTGCTCACTGCGTCGCGTTGAATGCAACCCATGGTCATTATTAAAAATAAGTGATGATTTACATTTCCCATCACATTATGAACAGGCGATGAACTATTAGAATGATTAATTTATTAATGGCTCATTAGTTAACTAATTGTAAAATATCCAAAAACTACCCCATAATGTGCAACTGATTTTGAGAAAACTACTTTCAGGTTAGAACATATCTTAGACATTTCTTGTTTAATATTATTAAGTCGATAAAGTCACTGTTCATAAAAGTCACAGTTTATCTTAACCATTATTATAAACGCAGATTTACAAAGTAAAATCTATCTTAGTATTTCTAAGCATAAATAATGGAATATTCCAACTTTTATAGCCGAGTTGTTAGAACGGGTAATATGTTTACAATTTATTGTAACATACGACGCTGAATTTGAATGAACAAATCATTTAGGTATACGGTTATAGGTTTAGTATTTCAGGGGACGTTAGGCCTCTAAAATTCAATTGATTTCTATTCCTATTCGTAATTGCGACGATTGACCATTTCAATTTCGTCAAATTTAATACAAATATCAAACTTGTTTGTTAGTGGTTTTAAAAATTGTAGTATATGGGTAGATAGTTACCACATTTTATTTGTCACTTATTTTAAAATTAATAAATTTTAAAGTTGTAGTCTTAATTGCAAGTTATGAGCCGAGTCCTAACTATAGTGGAGTGTGTCCGACTGCACTCTCACACGGGACACCATTTGTTTGATCCAGAAATTGTTCTTTCTAGTCTTCCCCGCGATACAGGGCTTGTACCCTACTGCGGGAGTCGTCTTTTTATATAAAAAAAAATGGTTATACACCACACCAAACACTGCGACGAGACTTCATAGTGAGGTTGATATCTTCAACTGTTTTACGACCTTAAGTTACTGTCAATTTTAAGTGAATTGTAGAGACTTTTGAGCTCGTCTCAAACTTCAGTTACGTGTCAGTAGGTATTCAGAGGTCGGTGTCTTCGCCGCGCAAAAGCTTGACTCAATATTTCCCCGTATGTCCTTCCTACTACTTATTCCCTCATAAAACTCAAGTACTTTCCCCTATAGTTAATGCTCTGAAACATTTCTGTTCTATATTCATACAATGTTCAATAATGCCTCTTATTTGATGTTTGATTTTATTACTGTTTTATGTGACACTATTCGTATTCATTGTGATACATATTCTTTAATATAAAATGAAGAGGATATTTCAATATCACTAAGGTGACAATGAAATCATTCGACAAATAACTGAAGCTATCAACATAGCTCGTAGGTTAAGCATGCGAAATAGCAATGGGCTGGCTATATTTGCCGAAGGATCGATGGCCAATGGAGCAAACGAGTTCTAGAGTGGAGATCGACCGATGACATAAAGAAAGATGCTGGAACGAACTCTATGCGGAATGTAGGTGCAGTGGCGTATATTAGAAGAGATCTATGTCAAGCAGTGGGCCGATACAGGCTGATGATGATGATGATGAAAATGACAATTTACCAACAGAGTATGAGGTTAATAATGACAATTATGATGACTGCATCGGTAGTGCAATGGAAGTAGTTACGTAAATATAATTCTGACCTCTAACGTACAGGTTTTTACCTAGTTTAGTGGTCAGAGGATTTCTTAGTTACCTATAAGAAGTCTAACTTTATTGTACAACTTGTACTATGTTTTATAGAAATAAAGATTATTATTTCAATTTGTGTACTTTAATAGTATTTTTGTAAAGTTTTACGCGACTAAATTTAGTACCCTGATGCGGGAGTTATCTTATGAAAATTTATAAAATTTGCAATCTTGATAACCCCACTAGCTACACTAGTTTGTTTTTGTTAGAAATGAGCTCACATTGGTAGTGTATTATGTACATAGAATTCAAACCCGCGACCTCTCGATTGTGAATCTACATAATATCTTAACCGCTAGGCTACCGCTTGCTTCCATGAACATGGCAGTAAGTTTCTGTCAAACATCAAAAGCCTTAACTATCCGTACAAAACAAGCTACAAATCAGTTCACGCTATATTTCATTAATTTTTAATTAAACTGCCATCTTTGCCACGAGATACTAAAATGGCGCCCAATAAATTTTACACGTAAAGGTGTACAGGTGAATATTCTGGCTGGCAACAAGCTATATTTAATAGTGACGTCATATTTTAGAAGTACGAGTATGACGATATATTATAACACAATTTTAGTACTTGTAATAACAATTAATAGGTATCGTTGAAATAAATTACAATTGGCTTTTTAATTTTTTAACGTGAAAGTCTTACAAAATAATGACCACGCACCTAAAAATGTCACGTAGCAACGATCAAGTAATTCATTGGTTGCTAAGCAACGGTCACGTTATTGATTTGTTGCTAAGAAACAGCGAATGGCAATTATACAATAGAATTTGTTTTTATTTTCAAAAACATGGTAGATACAGGTCTTATAAAAAATCATTACAGCATATTCTGCCAATAGGGATGTTGACTGTCAAGTCAAATAAGTCTCTTTTTGTGAAATGTCAAAACGACAAGCTCTATAGAAATGTGTATGGTACGTCATAAGTTCTTATCGTCAAATCATTACTTTTAGTATTCGTTTTCATGCTTTTTAATTCAAAAACATGTTAAATTGTAAAATAACACTTATTTTCGGAACATTTCAAGATCTACTATTACCTGATTAGTATAAAATAATGCACTTTTACTGTAGTCGACTAGCCAATTGCGGCATGCAAATACCATAATATTAGTCAAACTACATATACAATTTATGTCCAGCCATGCAATCATAGTAATTTAATATAATTAGAATAATGTCAGAAACTGAAAAAAAATACACATTATACGCAATTAAAATTTATCATCAGGGTATTCATAGATATTATAGTATATTTTTGTGGTATTTTGAGTCTGTCTTTATGTCTAGTCCTACTAAACAAATCAACACATTTCAAATATATATATACATGGTAATGTTAATATCCTATACTGTGTAAATAATGTTTTACAGCTATACTTACATAACTGTAAAACATTGTTAAGTCAAATGGAAACATTGGTCTGATGCATTTTTTTTTGTGTTATAAATAATTTATCGACGATACATATGCGTGGTAGGCAATAATAGCACTCTTGACGTTAACTATTTGTCTTATTTTTTTCAATACGATTTTGTTCACAGTTTTTCAAAACAGTTACAATTCTTGTGCACATTTATACCTAAAAATACACCTTCCTTCACATTATTCAGTGGTTGATTATGATACAATATTTCTAGAGGTAGTGTATTCGTTTTATATGTTTGAAATTGTATTGTATTGGTTTTGGGAATATTTAGCTTTAAATTGTTTTGTTCCAACCAGTTTATGGATTTGGTAAGGGCTGTGTTAACTTCTGCTTCTAGTGTTTTTATGTTTCTACTTTTTATTATTAATGTTGTACTATCAGCAAACAGAATACAATGCTGATTTATTGGGTAGGGAAGATCGTTAATGTACAGTAGATACAAAAGAGGGGCAAGGATACTGCCTTGTGGTACACCGTAGCTATTTTGTTGATATGCGGATTGGTAGCTTTTATGCTGATTTCTATAATTCTCGATATTTCAACGCATTGTACTCTATTTTCTAGAAAGCTTTTAATCCAGTTGTATGCCGTACCGCGCAGACCGTAGTTATAAAGTTTAGACATTAGTGTATCGTGATGGACAAAGTCAAAGGATTTTGTCATATCTAAGAATATGCAAGCTATCATTTCCTTTTGATTTATTGCCTGTGTGATTTGTTTTATCAAAGAGAAACATGCCAGGAATGTGAAGCTCTGTTTATTTAAGTTGACAGTATAAGTAAGTGGAGATACAAGTTTTTAAGCACATTTTTTAATTACTTTTGTATGTATCTCGTCATATCCTGTTTAATTTGAGTTATTTAAAGTTTTAATTATATTATGTATATTTGCTTCGTTTAAGGGAGTAAGAAAAATACTCTTATCACTATTTGATATTGCAGTGAAATGACATGAGATACAATTGGAACTAACGTTATTGATTGGTTCCTAAGCAACACGAATGGCGATAAGTCATCAATGTTTTCTTATGACGTTATCACGCAAAATTATCGTCTGTAAACCTAATTTACAGACGACCATTTTTTAACGTTACCTGTAAATATTATTATGAGGTGGAAAAATACATATCTGAAAATGACATCTACTACTGCAAAATTGACATCTACGAAAATAAAGTCTACGAAAATATCATCTACAAATATATCGTCTACGTGAGTGATATCTACGAGAATAAATACTATAAAATTGATTACATAAATTGATATCTACATATTCAAAATAACTGCTCACTTTTTACGACACTCAATATTGTATTCGGCGCCGTATAAAATGAGCAATGTTCGAATTTTTTTACCTTAAATTAACATGAACACGTAAAATGATGCTTATATAAATTGACACTTTTGTTAACCTCTAACTGCCGGGTCAGTAACTTATCTACGGTTAACTTTCTGTTAACTAGCTAACCCTAGTAGAGAAATTAACAAATGTTCGTAGCTTATTAGGAAATCTTTCAGTTTTTTTATCTATCGACGGTTTTCGAAATGTATAAATGTTAGTATCGCTACTGGAGTTAGCAAAAAATGACAATGTGGGTAAACATTGTCAATCATCATCAACTTAAAACGTATATTTAAAAAAACCGGCCGTTCAACAATTTACCAAAATATATAACAACAAGTCTTCTGATATTAAAATCCTTTACAGCAAGCAATGCCTCTCCAGCTATAACCAAAGCCTCTCCATCCGATCCGAGAGGCTGACGACGGCAAGCATCGCTTTATCGGTCCTCCCTCCAATGTACAAGGGGCTAAAGCACCCTTGAAACACCCTTATACATCTCTTGTAACAGCCCTTATGCAACGTTAAGCTACCCATTAGCGATCGCGGTCTCAGCTGGATGGTAACGCTTGACATATTTTTAGGTTTGAGGTGTGAAGAGATACTAATTTGTATATTTTTATTTTGACGGTGAAATTCTTGATGCTTACCTACTTTTCCGTTCTTTTTTAAGTTGATGAAATTATAGTTACTTTTTTCATTTAAGCCAGTGTTTTGTGTTTCTTGTGTACTTTAGCTGCTTTTAACGGCTTACTGTAATTTGTTCTTATTAACTTTAAAGGTTATGCCTGTTACTCATGGAGCTGTAATTGTGTATGTGCGTTTGTGCTCAGTATTGCTATCATTTTCATAACTCTTGTCCTGATATGTGTGTATAATATATTGAGAGAGATGAAATTCAAACAGTAAACTCTATATAAAAACCTTTACTATCACCGTCTGAAGTGGTCTGAGATTTTGTATCTGTGAATGAGGTCTTAGACAAGGTACATTCGCTACGTGGTACATTATGCCTACAACATTTCGATTTCAAACAATCGTTCCCAAAAAAATACAAAATGTCTATGGTCTCCACTGCTAACGTCAAACTCTTAAAAAATAAAATACGCCATTTTATTTCGTTTTATAGATGAACTCACCGTTCGCCCCCTGGGCCCAAATCATGTACAAAACACGTACATATGCAACAACTAATTATGCAGAAGAGGCCATAAAAAAAAATGTGTTTCAAATATAGAACAAGTAACAAAAAATACGTTCTACATTCAAAACCTATTTTCCGCAACCACGTTTCTGTTAAATTGCAATTCTTTTGAACTGTAAGCAAGAGCCGGTTAATTTTTAAACGAAGCAACGTATTTAGTGGTGTAATAGGCTCGTTGCCGAGTGTTGCCAATTCAGGCAACGTAAGCCGAACTAGCAAATGGCTACACACGGCGAGGTCGTTACTGCATACCTACTATGGAGTTTAGTTTTAACATTCTTAAATTTTAAGGCTTGTTTCTCAATAATTATGTAATTTAGTTTCTGAACTGCATTTTTATTGCTTTATTTAAATATGTTAATTCTAGTTAATACTTCTTTAATATAATACGTTAGTAACTAGTGAATGTATAGTCTTTATTTTTCTATAACTATTCAAGAGGCATAACAATACTGCTACTCCTAAATAGTATTTTTTTTTTTAATATTGTTACAAAAGTCTGTATTATGAATATGAGATTTCCTTGCTCTCCGTAGCTTCGCTGTAAAAATATGTCCACTTTTATTGAAGATCGGATCGAAACAACTAGAAACGGGACATCAGGGGGCCTTCTCTAATTCAATGAAAACGAAGTTTGGATTAAAAATGAGGTGGTGATTTACAGATACATCAATTCAATCCACTCGTGTCTGGAAATCGTCTATGGGTTTGGACTACTTGTGCTTATCCAAAAGATAATTAGAATAGTCCCCGTAAACTCAAGAAATTTAAGAAAACGAATATTAATGTTTTTTTTTTTTTTTTTCTTTTTAGAGAAAAAGAGTAGGCAGGCCTACTGCTGCCTACTCTAACCTATAGATGGATTTGGCTACTAGAGGTAGAATTTTATTTTATTTTAAGTTTATGTTAAATATATAGCTCTAGTAGCCAAATCCATCGATATTTAGATTATTGAGACCGGCCGTTAGTAGTAAAAAAAGTACAATTAAAACGAACTACAGTAGGAGGGCCTGCTTTCCATCTCTTTATGAATATATTACGGGTCTTAATCACGCGATTAAGACCCGTAATATATTATATATATTTTCGTAATGTCTACATATCGCGAAAGTTTATCAATATTTATTTCCATCTCTAATATTTTTTAAGAAAATGTATAGCATAATCTAGCACACTTACCTTGTAAAACCAATCCTTAATTAATATTATTACGACACAGTAAATTCAGTTTACTCTCTACTCGCTTGCAGTGACAACGTAAATGTTCAGAGGAATGAGCTGCCAAGTTATTTTTACCCCGAGCCACAGCAAATTAGATACGAAGTGAAATTGGGGTGAAATTTTAATAGACTATCAGCTAAAAATACAAGAGTTTTAACCTCATCTTAGTAGTTAGGTTTCTCTTTGTAGTTTTTCTTATTTTTATGTGAACAGTTTAGTAAAGTTTTTTTACAGGATATTGATATGTTTTCAAAGTTCAAAATTACGGGTATTACGTTAAAAACGTTATGATGTTACCCTCTATAGATTTTAGACTGTTGTCTGTCTAAGTCCTAGGACTTAGAAACATCTCACCCTTGTCTGCCACTCTGCCAACTTAGGTGGTATAAAACAAAAACCAGTCAAGTGCATGTCAGGCCAAGCACAATGAAGGATTCCGGATAGCGCGGGTTAAGAAGTGGGTTTTCTGTTGTTTTTGTTTTATACTTACAATGTTACACCTATTTAATAACTATATTTTCAATGGAATTTGTACGAAAATTGTGTTACTTCTCATTTGATCAACTCTTAAACTTGTAAAGCCTACTTAGTATTCCTTTTAATTTCACCATATATACTACCACCGTGTTTTTTTTACATACCCAACATCAGCCATTTAGCTGGCGCTTGACTCTAACAAAAGTTTGCATTTTTAAGCTTAATATTTCACAAACGGATCCCTAAATCTAAATATAGTCTTTACAACCCCTGAACGTTTTTAAGACTTATTTAATGATGCGCCACACGATGGGGTAAGGGAGAAAAAAAAATCACATCGCTACTTTACATATAGGAGAGATAGGTACCAAGAATGTTTTGCAAGATTTTATTATTACAGCACTTTTTGCACCAACAGTCTCTGAGCTAAGCTGCGGACAAACGGACGGACGGATGAACATGATGAAATTATAAGGGTTCCGTTTTGCCATTTAGGCTACAAAATCTATAAAAAACTCACTTAACCACCATCTATCTCTAACCACTATAATTCATCTCCAACCATTTTAGTATTAAAAACTCTCTGAAAACCGAATCAGAATAGAATTAAACGTTTCGTGTTAAATAGTAGTGAGACAAGTCAGCCATTTTAAGTTAATGATGCCACCGTTTAAATACGTTCCGGGGCTAAGACGAGAGAAGGCGCTATTAAATTTTCAGTACTTTAAGTACCTTCCAAGGTTAACGCTACGATAATAGTTTGAGTTTATGGACGATATAATTTTCTATTTCCTACTTATATTTGTGAATGACAATGTCGCCCAAATTATATGGATTTCTAAAGCATAAGGCTTATCTATATCTATACTAATTTTAAAAGAGGAAAGATTTGATTGTTTGTTTGTATTGAATAGGCTCCGAAACTACTGGACGGATTTGAAAAATTCTTTCACTGTTGTTAGGCTACACTAACCCCGGGTGAAATAGGCTATTTTTATCTCTGTATTCCCATGGGAACGGGAACTACGCGGGTGATACGACGAGGTGTATTAATATAATAATATATTTTTATTGACTGCCTCTGTGGCGCGGTGGGAGTGTGTCCGACTGCTACGCAAAAGGTCGTGAGTTCGATTCCCACACGAGACACCTCTTTGTGTGATCCACAAATTGTTGTTCCGAGTCTGGGTGTACTTTGTGTCCGTAACTTGTAACTTTCTAAAGTTCCCCGCGACACAGGGCTTGTACACTAACGGGAGTCGTCTTTTAAAAAAAAAATCTTGGGACAACTCACACTACGCTATGCACCAAACTAAGCAGAGTTGTACTATGAAAACCAGACAACTGATAAACATACTTGTATATTTCTAAATACATACATAAATAAATAACACACGGACACAAAATAAACCATCGTTCTCATCACACAAAGTTTTATCCTGGGTGGGGATCGAACCCACGACCTACTGCTTAGCAGTCAGAGACACTAACTAGACCAACAGGCCAGTCATAGGCTCATTTGGAAATCTGTTTCAACGGAATTTGTTTAAAAAAATTGGTTACTAAACTTGTTTTCGTTGTTTAAATAGCCCCGAGAGGGCTGTTAATTAGAGGCATACAGATTATAATATCCTAGTTAATTTAATAGTCAACCAGTTACTGTTTACTGATTTAATATTATCAGATAATGAAAAAGTAAAATGATTAAAGAACTGGTAAATAAGTCTAATAGTCTGTAAATTAAAACTTATCACTGTGTTCAATGACCTAATCTTACAATATTTAATTATTTATAAATTGTATTCAAAAGTACGGTAATTCTAAATACAAATTCAAATTCAAACAATTTATTGTACACACAGAGAAAATAACAAACAATATTATAAAATACATAGTAATTATTTACAAAGGCGAGCTTAACTCAATATTGAGTTTTCTCCCAGCAAACCTTTGAGTGGTAGAGGAGAATGTAATTCATGAAAATAGTCTGAAGTACAATAAGAATAGAAGTAGATTAAAAATTGTAAACCTATAGATATGATAAATAATACACACTTAAATATGTATAAAACATGTGTATAAATAAAACTATATATACTTCAATATGTACATAAGATACCTACTTATAAATAAATATATACCTACATATAATACTTGCCTGCCTCTGTGGCGCGGTGGGAGTGTGTCCGACTGCTACGCAAGAGGTCGTGGGTTCGATTTTCACACGGGACACCACTTTGTGTGATCCACAAATTGTTGTTCCGAGTCTGGGTGTACTTTGTGTCCGTGACTTTTGTATGTTTGTAAAGTTCCCCGCGAAACAGGGCTTGTACCCTACTGCGGGAGTTGTCTTTTAAAAAAAAAAAATACTATAAATATATCTATACTTAGGTCATTAGATAGAGAGAAAATGTTGTTTTGTTCTTTTCTTGAAAACGTCAATGGAGGGAGTGTGGCGTAAGGAATGAGGAAGAGAATTCCATAGCCGTACCGCTTTTATTGTAAAGGAGCTGTCGTAACCGCTGGAGCTGTGAGCAGGAGTGTGTAATAACAGAGAGGAGGAAGAACAGCAGGGTTTACCCCTAGGCACAAGAAAGTCAAAGCGATTACATGAATAGTATAGAGAAGAGAGATAATGTGCAAGTTACGACGCTGCCGAATCGGTAACCACCTCAGATTTCTCTGAGATTTGGTGACTTGGTCGTATTTTAATAATCTGAAAATGAAATGGATACTCAAATTCTGCAGACGTTCGGGCTTGTCATCGAGTTCCTCCCTTGCATCTAGGAAACAGGCATCGGCATAATCTATGTGTGGGATTAAAAGAGATTGGGCAAGAGTAACTTTGGTTTGAAATGGTAAGAAATTCGAGTAAGAATTGGAATGAGTAGAATATTCTTTTACTTACTTCTGCAATGTGGATATCCCGTGATAGATTGGAATCTATGTACTGGGTGGCGCAAAAGTAAAGACCCTATTTGGTTCAGCTATAACATTTTTTCTAAATTAGAAAACTAATTTTGATTTTTTTAAATGTATATTTGTGCCATTAAATTTCGTACCATTAGGATTTAAAGATGATGTCTTTTAAATGGTGACCTCCAGAGTTGATACACATTTGAGCCCTATTTATGACATTTTGCATAACTTGCCGTAACACTTCCTGCGATATGTTCGTTATTTCTTGACGAATGTTTTCTTTTAGAGCTGCGAGAGTCTGTGGCTTGTTCACATACACCCGAGATTTCAAAAAACCCCAAAGAAAGAAGTCTGGACTGGTCAGATCGGGTGATCTTGCAGGCCAAGGCAAATCGCCAAAACGAGAGATAACTCGGCCTGGAAAAGCGTCCCTCACTAAGTCCATAGTGTCGCGCGCTGTGTGTGCCGTAGCGCCGTCTTGTTGAAACCAGATGTGCTCCAGCCCCAATTCGTCCAAACTGGGTATCAAAAACTCACGTAACATGGTTCTGTAGCGTTCTCCAGTGACAGTTATCGCATTGCCTCCAGCGTCTTCGAAAAAATAGGGTCCGATCACTCTGTCAACACAGATGCCACACCATACAGTAACTTTTAGTGGGTGTAGAGGTGTTTCTAGAATAATGCGCGGATTATCAGTGCCCCAGAACCGAGTATTCTGCTTATTGACATGCCCTGAGAGATGGAAATGCGCTTCGTCACTCATAACCAATTTTGAAGGAAAATCATCCTCTTCAAGGTTGAGGTTTATGACGCGCTGGCAGTAATCTAGACGAGCTCGGTGGTCAGCAGGCAGCAGCTGATGAGTCATTTGAGTTTTATACGGGAACATCTTTAAGTCTTTCACCAAAATACGCTGCAGGGTCCGTCTGGAAATGCCCAATTGCGTGGCACGTCGCCTCGTTGATGTTTCTGGACACTCTTCCACATCTTCGCGCACAGCATCGATATTTTCAGCTGAACGGCCTGTTCTTGGTCTCCCAGACTTAGGTCTATCCAATGTTGAGCCAGTTGCTTCAAGGCGTGTGGCAAAGCGTCGAATTGTGCGACCAATCGGTGCCGGACGGTGGGGAAATCGTCGACGAAATTCACGTTGTGTTCTTATCACTGATGAATTATTCCGTAAGAACATTGACACAATTATTCCACGTTCTTGGGGAGTAAAACGGTCCATGTTTATTTTCAGTGTATTTTACATTTGTTCACTACACAATTTTCAACAACAGAATGACAGAAAATGTCATATAAAAAAAAAAAGTATTTTCTTTAGTGCCAGTACTTTTGCGCCACCCAGTATATACCTAGGTTTTTTACACTTTTCGTATAAGTAGTAGGAACTGCATCTAAAATCACCTCTGGAAGACTCTCATCAACATTAATGACAGTTATAGTGCCAGCTATATCTTCTGTTTTAAACTATTAATATAGTTGCAAGTCGTAGCATGTATAAAAATGGAGAAGATAAGACGAGATAGAACGCCACCTAGAGATACACTAGTGGTTAATTCCCATCATTCAGAAAACCAAGCATCGGAACGGACAGACTGCGAGCGACCCCGAAGAAAAGAAAAGTATTCGACTATTATTCTACAAAACCAATAAAACCCACCATGTCAATAACAGAAGAATAGAAAGCCACATTGCAATAGATCTTGTATTAGGGAACAATAATTCATTTGTTTATCGAAATAATTAGCAGACAAAGACTTTCAACAGTAAACAAGAGTTACCGAGAAAAGAAAATTTTCACGAGAAATGAAGTGAGCGCGAGAAGCAATTTTCCTTCGAGATCTTTGTAATGGGCACTTCTATGTGCTAGTATTTTGTAGGAGGCAGTGGATATGGCAAAAAATACGAATCAGTGTTGTATTTTGGGTACTGGATTTAACATACTACCTATTATACAAAACGTGTGACTTCTTGTTTTTAAACTTTCGCAATTTTTATACTTATCATATAACGTCGGGTAAATAAAAGGTTCGTACCTTTAAATGATTCACGCGATTAAGTTCCGAAATATATCTAACGTGACTTCTGTTACACGTTGTTATTATGTGCTCTGTCCACATAGGTACTTAATTTTATCAAAATTGGAGTACCGTAGAATATCAATTATCATTTTTCATTCATTTATTTCTCAATGAAAAGATAACAGTTTAAAAAGTATGACATAAAAAGTTCTATGTCTTAATAATCCAATCAAATTTTACACTAGAGGAGGTAGAATACTATATGCCACATGTCTTTTGCTACTGAAGTTTGATAAAAAGAAAATGCTGTAACTTTATGTACTAATGCAATAAAAATCGGATATGGCATCAGGTAGGTGCCATACCTACTTATAACATACATTGTCCACTGCTGAAGTTTGACCACACCTTTCTGTTACACATTTTATAAGTCTTGTTAATAATAATAATATGTTGGGACAACTCACACAACGCTATCTGATCCCAAACTAATCAGAGCTTGTACTATAGCAACCAGACAACTGATAAACATACTTATGTATTTCTAAATACATACATATTATAGATAAATAACACTCAGTCACAGAATAACCCATCGTGCTCATCACACAAAATTTTATCCTGGGTGGGGATCGAACCCACGATCTCTTGCGTAGCAGTCGGACACACTCCGACCAAAGGCAGTCAAAAAAAGTAAAGCTGTAGAATATATTTTGCTATGTACCATCAGTAATCGTACCATAATGAGTTGATTACGATCTGATGACTCCCGTCGTCAAATTGTCAAATAAACCGATTCATACACACGACAGACAGATTCGTATTCACATCATACTCATATTTGATGAAATTCTGTATACCTGTACGAATATTTTTAAAGTTATTTATAAAAAATGCAAGTTACAAGCTTCCACAGATTGATTTAAAGATATTCAACTCATTGTCTTTTGAAGTATTTTTTATAGGCATTTCTTGCCAATTACTTTACAAATACAATAATTACATTTATTTATTGCGAGGGCCCAACTCGCGAGCATCAAGGGATAGAAAAAAATGATGTCTAGTAACATAGTCCAGATAGGTGGTTCGCTTCTGGCCCCGGTTTGGCTACGGAAGTTCGATTCTGGGTCTGGACTTAAATTTTTTCTACCTTTAAAAAATGCAATTATTGTCTTGTGTTCTGCAGAAAAATGGATCGGCATCGTATCACAATAATACAGGGAAGAAGTGCCATGCAATGGGATATTGCGAGCTTGATTTATTTATTAATAATGTTTTTTCCATCATAATAAAATTACAAAAATACAAGGTTTACAGTAATAATGTAGCAATCATTCTAAAACATTTGTTATTTGCAATTATTTTGGAGTGGACTGGAGCCTAAACTAGGAAATTCCTGTATTTCAATTTTATTTAATATACCTATCTTTGGTCGCTTTGATGTGCACACATTATCTATAACTTCATGTGTGTCGCAAACCATAACGTCCAAATACTTCAAAAAGACTGCAAAAGATTATCGGTATATTATTTTGTAAAACTTACGTCAAAAGTAGAGTACAAGAAGATTTACAAAAAATACATTACAGTATTGTTTAATATAAATTTACATTTTAACAATAATTGCATTTTTTTTTGTAAATTTGTAAGATAATTGGCAAGAAATGCCTATAGAAATTGCTTCAATAAATTTACATTATTTTAAGTTGACTCAGTTCATACCGCATCCAAAATGTTTACAAAGTCCATCCTTTTTTTGTGGTGGCAAGTATTCGCCGTAGAAAATTGCATCGCCCTTAGTTCCTGTGCTTGCTTTAATTTCAAACTACTTTAAAAACTGCATTTACTTTATGCTTCATAAAAAATGAATCACAGAAGACTGTTTGAAATACTTCAAGAGTATATTTTTTAATTTGTGTAAGCATGGAATGACTTTTCTTTGAGTCGAATTCTCAGTTTGTATGCTTGATAAAAGAGGTAATGATGAAAGAACCTGTTTTTTATTATCGGAGAAAATACGAGTAGAAGATACGAAAACGCAAATGTCACGCAAAAAGTCGTACCGAATTAAGGTGACGTTAAGTATTAAGCTGTCATTGTCACTTAAAGAAAAATAGAAGCTACAGAAATATATTTTGAGCACTTCTCAAAGTTAGTAGGTATTCGGGAAAAACTGCAATGTTGATTTATAATTTTCATTTCTGTATAACACTATGTTTTTGTCATAATATATTTCAGATTTTTATTCTATCCCGTATCAATAAGGTTGACATTCCATTAAGATCCAGATTTAAATAAGATATTTCAATTTCTTAGCAAAATGCACTTCGGCAAGGTAAAAGCCATTTCAGAGAGTAAAATGCACAAGCAAAAGTAAACTTTAATACCCCGACTTAAAATACATATTAAATTGAATGAGTACCAGGTTCTCGATATCCTAGGCAAGGCTTCCTTGTGAAGTTAATCGCAGTACTTTATTTCTTTTTGAAATGTCAATGCCGTGCATTCTAATGATAACCAAAAGCTTCTGAAATATGATATGAAAGTGCTACCATTTAAGTGTGAAAAGAAGTGCTTACTAGATGGTATTGTTTTTAAACTTTCGCGATTTTTATACATATTAGATATATTTCGGGCCTTAATCGCGTGAATTATTTACCCGACGTTTCGATCGAATGCACCGATCGCGGTCGACTCGACCCGTGACCACGATCGGTGCAATTCGGGTCGACTCGACCCGTGACCACGATCGATACAATTCGATCGTAACGTCGGGTAAATAAAAGGTTCGTACCTTTAAATAACTCACGCAATTAAGTTCAGAAATATATCTAATATAGATGGTATTGATACTGAAGTAATTTTTATAGGCATTTCTTGCCAATAACTTTACAAATACAATAAATGCATTTTTGAAAGATAGAAAAATTTGAAATCCAGACTCAGGAATCGAACCCGAGACTTCCGTAGCCAAACCGGGGCCAGAAGCGAACCACCTATCTGGACTATGTTATTAGATTTCGAATTTTTCTATCTCTTGTTGCTCGCGAAATTTAGGCCTTCGCAGTGACATCTAGTCGTTAGTTAAGGAACTATCACGGCTTTTGTTATTGCTTCGTTACAGAGAGCATTTTAACAAATTATGATGTCGCAGGCCGAATATTGAAGTAATTTTTATAGGCATTTCTTGCCAATAACTTTACAAATACAATAAATGCATTTTTGAAAGATAGAAAAATTTGAAATCCAGACTCAGGAATCGAACCCGAGACTTCCGTAGCCAAACCGGGGCCAGAAGCGAACCACCTATCTGGACTATGTTATTAGATTTCGAATTTTTCTATCTCTTGTTGCTCGCGAAATTTAGGCCTTCGCAGTGACATCTAGTCGTTAGTTAAGGAACTATCACGGCTTTTGTTATTGCTTCGTTACAGAGAGCATTTTAACAAATTATGATGTCGCAGGCCGAATATTGAAGTAATTTTTATAGGCATTTCTTGCCAATAACTTTACAAATACAATAAATGCATTTTTGAAAGATAGAAAAATTTGAAATCCAGACTCAGGAATCGAACCCGAGACTTCCGTAGCCAAACCGGGGCCAGAAGCGAACCACCTATCTGGACTATGTTATTAGATTTCGAATTTTTCTATCTCTTGTTGCTCGCGAAATTTAGGCCTTCGCAGTGACATCTAGTCGTTAGTTAAGGAACTATCACGGCTTTTGTTATTGCTTCGTTACAGAGAGCATTTTAACAAATTATGATGTCGCAGGCCGAATATTGAAGTAATTTTTATAGGCATTTCTTGCCAATAACTTTACAAATACAATAAATGCATTTTTGAAAGATAGAAAAATTTGAAATCCAGACTCAGGAATCGAACCCGAGACTTCCGTAGCCAAACCGGGGCCAGAAGCGAACCACCTATCTGGACTATGTTATTATTGTATTTGTAAAGTTATTGGCAAGAAATGCCTATAAAAATTACTTCAATATTCGGCCTGCGACATCATAATTTGTTAAAATGCTCTCTGTAACGAAGCAATAACAAAAGCCGTGATAGTTCCTTAACTAACGACTAGATGTCACTGCGAAGGCCTAAATTTCGCGAGCAACAAGAGATAGAAAAATTCGAAATCTAATAACATAGTCCAGATAGGTGGTTCGCTTCTGGCCCCGGTTTGGCTACGGAAGTCTCGGGTTCGATTCCTGAGTCTGGATTTCAAATTTTTCTATCTTTCAAAAATGCATTTATTGTATTTGTAAAGTTATTGGCAAGAAATGCCTATAAAAATTACTTCAATATTCGGCCTGCGACATCATAATTTGTTAAAATGCTCTCTGTAACGAAGCAATAACAAAAGCCGTGATAGTTTCTTAACTAACGACTAGATGTCACTGCGAAGGCCTAAATTTCGCGAGCAACAAGAGATAGAAAAATTCGAAATCTAATAACATAGTCCAGATAGGTGGTTCGCTTCTGGCCCCGGTTTGGCTACGGAAGTCTCGGGTTCGATTCCTGAGTCTGGATTTCAAATTTTTCTATCTTTCAAAAATGCATTTATTGTATTTGTAAAGTTATTGGCAAGAAATGCCTATAAAAATTACTTCAATATTCGGCCTGCGACATCATAATTTGTTAAAATGCTCTCTGTAACGAAGCAATAACAAAAGCCGTGATAGTTCCTTAACTAACGACTAGATGTCACTGCGAAGGCCTAAATTTCGCGAGCAACAAGAGATAGAAAAATTCGAAATCTAATAACATAGTCCAGATAGGTGGTTCGCTTCTGGCCCCGGTTTGGCTACGGAAGTCTCGGGTTCGATTCCTGAGTCTGGATTTCAAATTTTTCTATCTTTCAAAAATGCATTTATTGTATTTGTAAAGTTATTGGCAAGAAATGCCTATAAAAATTACTTCAATATTCGGCCTGCGACATCATAATTTGTTAAAATGCTCTCTGTAACGAAGCAATAACAAAAGCCGTGATAGTTCCTTAACTAACGACTAGATGTCACTGCGAAGGCCTAAATTTCGCGAGCAACAAGAGATAGAAAAATTCGAAATCTAATAACATAGTCCAGATAGGTGGTTCGCTTCTGGCCCCGGTTTGGCTACGGAAGTCTCGGGTTCGATTCCTGAGTCTGGATTTCAAATTTTTCTATCTTTCAAAAATGCATTTATTGTATTTGTAAAGTTATTGGCAAGAAATGCCTATAAAAATTACTTCAATATTCGGCCTGCGACATCATAATTTGTTAAAATGCTCTCTGTAACGAAGCAATAACAAAAGCCGTGATAGTTCCTTAACTAACGACTAGATGTCACTGCGAAGGCCTAAATTTCGCGAGCAACAAGAGATAGAAAAATTCGAAATCTAATAACATAGTCCAGATAGGTGGTTCGCTTCTGGCCCCGGTTTGGCTACGGAAGTCTCGGGTTCGATTCCTGAGTCTGGATTTCAAATTTTTCTATCTTTCAAAAATGCATTTATTGTATTTGTAAAGGTATTGATACTTTTTATTACATTTAGATTATTGATAAATTGAAATTAGATTTAGTTCATTTCAATATTTTTTTTCTTTGATGATTAAGAGTAAGTGAACTTCATTTCAAAACAAAATGTGTTATAGCAACTAAATTAAGACCTCAAATAATCGAGAAATATAAAAGAAATAAATACAGAATAATAATTACTATACTAGGTGCCGATTTAGTCAGTGAAGCAGCTCTACAGTAAAGTATTATTAGATCGAAGATAAATTGAAAAAATTGAAAAAAATATCGATATTATAGTATTAGCATTTTAAAGATATAGTATCAGCATTTTATCACCGCAACATTAGCTACCGAGCAAAAAAGTGGTTCGCTTTTAGGGTTCCGTGAGCAATATGGCAAAACGGAACCCTTATAGTTTCGCCATATTCATCCGTCCGTCCACAGCTTAGCTCAGAGAATGTTAGTGCTAGAAGGCTGTAATTTTGCATGAATACACATATAACTTACGCCGACAAAGTAAAATAATAAAATCATGCTTCTTTTAAGCTATTGCATAGCATTTATTTCCGTCTTAGAGCGCGGCGACCGAAACAAGAAATTCCGTAACGAAAATAAAACCTAACACCCCACACTCCGCCTACCATGTAGCTCGGCCGAGCGTTCGCTAAACGTATAATATATGTATATGGTACAACTGTACGAAGCTCGCACGGATCGAGACGAGCTGCTCCGAAATCGGACGAATACGTAATCGAATGAATATTTTTTTTGGTGTGTAATTACACTATTTAAACCCAATTATTTATACATATTATTTATACCTAGCTATTTTCGTTTTTTAGAGAAGAAAACCTTAAAGAGCAAAAAAGAAAAAGAAATTGAGTACGTCAAAAGGCATATTATCAGCATCAGAAAGATTTGAAGAAAAAAGGATAAAAAAAAATAATTGCATGAAAAAATACTTGATGAAAAGCAATACAATAGCTTTACCGCGGCAGTCCCCGAGTGCCACACATTTTTTATTTAAAGTGTCCCCCTCTTCCTGCCAGCTAAATGGTTAATATTGGGTATTTGAAAACAAACTTGTAAAGCCTACTTAGCTGTGATAGTTCCCTTTTAATTTCACTGTATATACTACATATACAGTGAAATTAAAAGGAAACTATCACAGCTAAGTAGGCTTTACAAGTTTACGAGTAACAGCTGATCAAATGAGAAGTAACACACTAATTCTATTGAAAAATATTATTAAATTGGTATATTTTGTCCCGACATACACTTGCGCGGTTTTTTTGCTTGTCTTTATGAGACGTAACTCCAATTTTAAAATGTTAAAGCAATGATTTTCTCTTCTGTGCGTAAATTCTCCCATCTTTAACAAAAACAATGTTATTTCCAAGGTCAACTTACCTACCTTTGTTTCTAAACTATTCCTTCCTCCCCAAGCTACTACAGTGTCTAAAAATTTATAAAATCGTTAACACAGCACAGTAATGCGTAAACAAAATGCGTAAATTACACATTTTTACGCAAAACTTTTAATGGAATAACATAGTAGTGAGCACCAAACAAAGTTTTAATAACACACAGACCTTGGAATTACATAGATATGGATTACGTGGTCTGTAAGTAGAGGAGGGCGAAATTAGGTACAAAGAATTCGTACTATAATAATAATATCGTACCTACGTAGAAAGAAAGAAAGAATATTCGACCACACGAAAATTTTGCATGTTAATTGCTATAAATGTTGATAAACTTTCGCGATTTGTATACATTATGAAAATATATATATTACGGGTCTTAATCGCGTGAATAATTTAAGGTAAAATACCTTGTTTATTGCCCGACGTTTCGACCGTATTGCAATGGCCGTGGTCACAGGTAGACTCTCTACCCGTGACCACGGCCGTTGCAATACGGGCCAGGGTTTTTTTTTTTATATAATGAGGAAACGAGTCATGCCAGCCCATAACAGTATCAGTGCCACTCAAATCGTTGTTGGGCAAAGATCTGAATGTCACCGCACCGCGCTCCTCATTTGAGACATTATAGTTCATAAGTCTCATTAGCCCAGTAACACTTGCTATAGTGCCCTTCAACCGAAACACAGTGATGCGTTAACCATCACTATTTTACAGAAGAATATTGTTGTGGTACCCACCAAAACGGCCTATGGCTTAGATTTACCACTGGATTGAGTTGATTTATCTGGATAGCAAGAATATAGATATTGGATAATCAACCTTAATGTTCCCACTACTGTGACCTTCTTACTGAGAGACATGGGCCCACTGCAGTGAGGCAGATGTCATGTGTCTTCAAATATTTGATTCCAGGTCATGCCGTCCATTCACGATGTGTTCCTTTAATCCGAAAAAAAAAGTGGGCGTTCCCCTGCCTGAGTTGGGATCATTATCACTAGAATACTATATAATATGGCTTAATAATGTACGTCAAATAATAAAAATAATATCTTGAGACAACTTACACAACGCAGCAAGAAGAACTTGTACTATGGCAATCAGACAACTGATATTCGTACTTATATATATATTTCTAAATACATACATATCAAAGATTATTACACGTAGACACAGAACAAACCATCGTGGTCATCACACAAAGTTATATCCTGGAAATGGAATCCTTCTGAAATAGCGTCTGTATAGCCATACGCCAAGCTATGTCTCACACATCGATTGAAATTAAATGGCGTACACTTAACGCCAATGTCACAGCATATATATATATATATATACCATTTACTTAACTTGGTTATGTGGTTGTTTGGCATCTTTATTGTAAAAACCATCTGTGATCTTGCCTCGTTCAAGTCATTTAAAATAGAAATTCCAACATCCAAAGGGGAATAAGCCTCGTCCTAAACATAATGGCCCTCGTTTACGGTGGTATAATGAGGTGCAACAATATGGGGCGGAAGAGATATAAACAACAATTCGCGTGACCTCAGAAATCAGCCACCGGCGTGACCCACAAATTGATGGTGGTTGCACCGTGAAGGCAGGAAAGAAATGAAAGGAAATGGATGTGGTTTAAACCTATTTAAATGTGACTGTTTTTAAAATAATTGTGCTGAAGCTGAAGATAGTGTTCTCTGTGAATAAAATAAAAATAACCATTTTACACATCATTCTCCACAAACGATTTTATATCCTAGGGGAGTCCATGGCTACGGAGGAAGCCGGTCGTGGCGGTGGCGCGGTCTAAACCGTCGCCAAATTTGATTACGTTCGCATAGAAAGTTGAACTACTTATCGTATGATGTTTAATAAACATTGATAAACTTTCGCAATTTGTACACATTATGAAAATATATATATTACGGGTCTTAATCGCGTGAATAATTTAAGGTAAAATACCTTGCTTATTGCCCGACGTTTCGACCGTATGCCAACGGCCGGTTGTATTATAAGTCTACCCGTGACCACGGCCGTTGCAATACGGTCGAAACTTCGGGCAATGAACAAGGTATTTTACCTTAAATTATTCACGTGATTAAGACCCGTAATTTTCATAATGACTATTAAACAATAAACGCTAAGCAAAAGATTTAATAAATGTTCAAGCAATTATTCAAGGATGCTCTAAAATGCAGAACCATTACTTGTGTAAAACATACATGTATGAATGTAAATATAAAGTTTTTAAAATAAATATTTAGTGCGGAGTGAAGGTTAGACAATAAATATTTTCAAATAAATGGGGTATGCGAAAAAAGCTTTTTCAGATCTTCTGTTACTCAATTATGATAATAATGATAATATCTTGGGCCAACTCACACAATGCAATCGGATGATCCCAAACTAAGCAGAGCTTGTACTATGGAAACCAGACAACTAATAAACATATTTATATATTTCTAAATACGTACATATTATAGATAAATAACACCCAGACACAGAATAAACCATCGTGCTCATCACACAAAGTTCTATCCTGGGTGGGGATCGAACCCACGACCTCTTGCGTAGCAGTCGGATACACTCCCACCGCGCCACAGAGGCAGTCAAAAGATAGGTCTGTTATACGATTGAAAGTCTAACCATGCTTGAATTTGTATACATATTATTTTGATCCCTTAAAACCTAATACGTTATTTACTCGTACTCGTGTCTAAACATTATATTAACTGTGTTTGCAAAAAAGCTTATACAATTTCTGGAAAAAAGGCGTTTTGGATTATGACATTTGAAAAAATGGACATCTAAGCAAAGAGCCCTGTATGAGTTTATTTCTTTTTCCTTTATTTCCTCAGAGGAACAGTACTCAAAAACTAAAGCCAGAAGTAACATTAGACACTGTTAAGTTTAACGTTGTAACAATTTGTCAGACATCTAACTTGTATCAAAAGTCTAACTTCGCAACGGTAATTGGCTTAATTGGCTGTCAATTAATAAGGACAATGTAACCGAGATTGTTCAAGATGGTGCCCAAGGCGATTTAGATAGGGTAAACCAAGTTTTGCCGAAATAAGATTAATATTTATTTTTATAACAATATATATAATTCGTTATGGTTTCCGCAAGTTTAAAAATCTATGGGCTAATTATCACCGAATGGAGTCCATAAATTACTTTTGATAGTGATGATCAATCCTATGTATTAAATAGCTACTATTTTTAATTTATCAATTGCAGAACTAGACATGCAAATATCAACATTAACAAAACCACTACTGCATTAGGGAATAAGCCCAGACAAAAATTATACCCAAACAACGATTGATGATGAATGATGAACACACAAATTAGTATCACCCTTTAAGATCGAACACACAACATCTTGCCCAGCAGCTGAATGGGAGAGAGAAGAGAAGTGGTGAAAGCCTATATATTTTAGCTTGGGTTGCTCCTCTACAAGACAAAGGCTCGTCTCCCTGTCATATTCCGAGTCCTGAACAAGTTTCACCAGTCTGTTAGTAGCCGTATCCATCACGCCATCTTGGCCTGGGTATGTCACAGTTATTGAATGTATTGGAGGCCCCACTTAGAAGTGATTTTGGGCCATTATCACTATTGCCTTATTAGTGAAAAATTATTGTACTGCCACGTCCATCTAACACGCTTCCGAGTACCGTTGATCCTAATGAACTTTTTAAATTAAAAAAAGGTCACGAGTAACATATTATCCGGCGGCACGAACCCTCCACGGGGACTGTAATTTAATACGAAACACCACAAAGTTTTCCATTTCGTCGAACTGTGAGATTGGATACTTGTTCGGTATTTTGTCATCGCCCTGGAGTTTGAATCTTGATGACGTCATGAAAAAACGTTGGGTAATTCAACTTTTTTTGAGAACTTTTTCTGCTTTCGGCTTTTTGCAAGGTTTTTCTTTGTATTATAAGCCTAATCAGGTCTCGTCTATGGGTAAGAGTACGTACGGTAATTCAGCAAAAGGGACTTGCGGGTGTTGGTAAATGTCATATGTCTTTATTATATCTTTGTTTCTAGTCCTAGGGAATGTCAAGAGTTTTTGAAGTGAAAATTTCTTTAGCGGCGTTGTGCACTTTTTAGGTGTGGGTAAAAAATGTTAAACTCGCGTCGGGATCATGTGACCCTGTTCGAAAATTCGTAAGACGGAGGGAGAACAATGAAAAACTGCTACAATAACATTAAAATACGAAGGTAAATTTCGCCATCATCTACAATATTATTATCAGGTGGGAAAACGGGCGGTCCAGAAACCAGAATACCACAGTTCGAGTCCGAGTAACGATTATTTTCTTCCCTTTTTTATTTTAATTTTTGATTTGTGATTCCTTATTTAGTTTTTTTTTTTTATTACTGTGTCAGTAAGACCAAAAAATATTATTCAAATTTCATCAGTATGTATTTTTTTCTAAGAGAAAAACTTTTTAATTGACATGTCGTTGTTAATGTAATTTTTTCAAATTGTCATGTTTGTGTACGATAGCGCATTATGAATATTGTATTTAACCACATATAGTACTTTTATACTGATAAATAAAGCAATTCGTGTGAAATTATTCCCATTTCAAAATATTCAAAAATGCCCAACGTTAATGTTAAAATTTTTGACTTCTGCTGGCACTCCCGAAGTGCAACCTGTTTGTTTATTGACTTGCACTTTTCTCCGGCTTTTCAGCTTATCATAAATGTTGATTTTGCTTTCCAAATATGCTGGTTTCCTTACTATCGCAGTTGCAATAAATAAATTTAAGAACACTGTCTTTTACATTTTCGAATTACTTATAGATATTACTGTGTAATATAGCGATAAATGTAATATCATTATATGTATTCACCACTGAGAGTCGTCTTTGATAATAACAATTGCCAAATTTATCCAGAAACTAAAACAGAATTGCCTATATATAAACCTGCCAGTAACATAAAATAACATATAATTATTTCAGTGACACATTCACCAGGCAAGTTTTTGCTATTAGCCAAATCCAATGACTTCGGTTGGAAACGTTGCAAATTCCACATACACAAGTTGCACCTAAAGTAGGTGCCTTGGTGGGCAATGAATGCACGGCACGGCAAAGTATCGCGGTTAGCGTTCGTTACACCGGTTGAGCGTGAAATCTGCAAGCTAAGTATGCAAACTTGTTCGGGTATACGTAAATGTAAATTAAACTGGAAAAGCTTTGGATTTCAAGTGACATTTTATTTAAGCTGCCGTTGTGTTCCACGATTTCCTGGTGACATAACATTTGAGCTGTCTTTGTCTCTAAATTTCTCGTGTGTTTGGTTTATTTTTTGTAAAAAATACATTTATTTTCTCAGCCGGATGCAAACGGTCACCCATCTACGGAGCTGTGATAATTGTTGTTTATAACAATATCCCGTGGCTCTTCTCAACTGTACATGAAAAATATTCGTTACTGAAATCTTAAACCTAATTCTAAGTTAATACTGAATACTACACAAAGATCGTTGTCACGGGTCGACTGATGGCTGCTTAGCGATGATTTTTCAACTACCCTCGCCTGGTCCACCTGGTCCACCAGTCGACTTGTGACCACGATTGGTGCAACTCGATCGAAACGTCGGGTTAACAAAAGGTTCATATCTATAAATATTTCACGCGATTCAGTCCCCATATATCTAATATATATAAAAATGGGCAAAATTTAAAAACAATAACGGGCATCCACGCAAGCGGATTCTAGGTGGCAGTGATTATTCAAGGCTCATTTTCAATCCCTATATCCGTGTAGGCCAGCAACACTCTCATATTTTACGTGAATGTTACGACGTGGTAGTTGCTACTTGCAAGACTGTACAAACTACTTGGTCCAAATTTGTACACGTTTGTTTACAGACCTTTGATAATGGCACCGTTGAGTTGAACTGTCGGACATAGTTTAGCAGTAGCTGTAGAGATAGTTATGGATGGTTATGAGACAAAATACCGATAGTAGGTACCTACAGAGGGAAAACTTGTTTTTTCAAGAGAAATTAGGAGACAAGCAGTGTCTTGCGCCTGATGGTAAGCGTCACGCTAGCTCATAACAGTATCAGTGCCAGTCCTTGTTTAGCGAAAATCTGAATATCACCGCGCTCCTCATTTGAGACTTTAGTTCGTAAATCTCATTTTCCATTCAACTAAAACACAGTCTTGCTTTAACATTACTATTTCACGAAAAAATAACTGACACTGTTGTGGTACCCGCCAAAACGGTGGCACCCATTAAAAATCGGGTGCTTTAGTCGCAGAACATTCACTAGAGAACCCGATTTTTAATGGGTGTGATCCTTAACTGATGTTATGTTGTTGAACGATGTTTAAATTGCCGTTTGTCGGATCCGACATACGACAAGTGCGAAAGTTAGACCTACCGTGAAAGCATCAAAAACTTACTCATAAATACTGTGTTCCGAAGCTGTTCCAAAATTCCGAGTCCGTGAGTGATATCTTTAACATCATCATCATGTCTTCCACATCATATTTTCAATTATTCTTTATAATAAAACTAGTAATGTTAACACATCACTGTGTTTTACTTAAAGGGCACTGTAGCGAATGTATTTACGGTGCGGTGATGATCGGATCTATACCACGGATTAAGTATTACTGATATTTCATTTCATGTATTATTTCTTAAGCAATATCACATTGTGTTGAAACATCTTAATTCTAAAATTTACACAATCTAAGAAACCTTAATCACTAAACATCACCAGAATTATTTAAATTGTAAAAATAATAATTCAAATAACAATAATACAATGTCAAAAGTACAATTTACATAGCATAGATTTTATTACATATGTCGGGCATGTCAGTTTATAATTCATCAATGCAATAGAAACACCTAATTATATTCTACGTTTAGATTTAAACTTCCTATTATAAATTGTGAGTTTAATATCAGCTGGAAGTTTATTGCAAAGTTTAATCTATACAAATATTATAAAGCTGAAGAGTTTGTTTGTTTGTTTGAACGCGGTAATCTCAGGAACTACTGATCTGAATTGAAAAATTATTTCACTGTTGGATAGCCCACTTATCGAGGAAGGCTATAGGCTATTATATCACGCTACGAATAATAGGTGTGAAGCAGCAATGAGAAATGTTGCAAAAACGGGAAAAAATTGAGTAGACGAAGTTGCGCGGGTTAGCTACTCGTAGTTGACCTATAATGCGCACTGTGTTTAACTATATCAAGGGTTGGTGCTATCTTCTGCACCATATCTTTCCTCCTAGTGTTCTCACGAATTAATCTTTCTTCATTACTCTCATAGTGGTGTAAATTTTTTGCTAGATTTGTAAGTAAGACCATTATATACAGGCTTGGAACTGTTAGAATATTTAATTCAGTGAAAACCGGTCGGCAGGATTGCTGTTGATCTATACGCACCATTGTTCTTATAGCCCTTTTCTGAGAGATGAAGGCCTTTTGCATGTTGTAGTCGTATGGCAGCCATTACACGTTCAATTTAGATCAAGATCCCGTGATCGTGATCAGTGATCTTGATCAAAATTGACTGTGTAACGTAATGGATTGACGGATCGCGACATGTTACAACTAATTGCATTTTTGAAAGATAGAAAATTTGAAGTCTAGTAACATAGTCCAGACAGGTGGTTCGATTCCGGCCCCGGTTTGGTATTTACGGAAGTCTTTGGTTCGATTCCTGGGACTGGACTTGAAATTTGTTTACCTTTAAAAAATGCAATTATTGTATTAATATTAGAAATGCCTATAAAAATTCTATAATGTTACAACTAGCCGAATCAACATGTATCAACTAGCCGACCTGGATCAGATCACAATCTGAATTGAGCGTGTAATGGCTACCTTATGGGCTAGTACGACATGCTCGTCTATTCATTTACTAGTATAAAAAATAAAAAGAACATACACACATACATCATCAGATTAAATACCTTTAATATGGCATTTCGGACCACCTTTACCCATAAGCGTTCCGAGATTTCATGTCCGCATTTATGTATGCCGAGGGAAATAAATAGGTAGGTATGTAGTTTCTTTTCCATATCTACTCTTTCTAGTTTACGTATTTTGCGAAATTAAAAGAACTGACCTAATTCTGTGTGAAGGAAGGATACGCGAATAAAATTCAATCGCAGAATTAAACCAAAAAGTTAACCCACTAACAACCATTTACCCTTTCTTCATATTTATTTCAACACCTTTATTTCAATCCGTAGTATATCCTACCTAATGAAAGGCAAATAAAATATTATACGCAAATTCAAGATAATTTTAATTTAAAATTTAAATGAAAATAAATTAGTCAAACCAGTATTAGCTTCGGATGCTATTTTGTACCCGTAACTCGATAACTTTTTATTGTGAACGTAACTTGTGGGCCAAGAAACATTCTGTACAGGATCTTTTAATTTCATATATATATATATAAGTTTAGTGAAATCACTATTTAGTAAGGATATAATCCCAAAAATATTAAACATCCATATAAGTTGACTGCCTCTGTGGCGCGGTGGGAGTGTATCCGACTGCTACGCAAGAGGTCGTGGGTTCGATCCCCACCCAGGATAAAACTTTGTGTGATGAGCACGATGGTTTATTCTGTGTCTGGGTGTTATTTATCTATAATATGTATGTATTTAGAAATATATAAGTATGTTTATCAGTTGTCTGGTTTGCATAGTACAAGCTCTGCTTAGTTTGGGATCAGATAGCGTTGTGTGAGTTGTCCCAAGATATTATTATTATTATATTAAGTAAACTTACTAAACTAAAACTCATGAGTTGATTAGCTAAACCACTTAATGTTTGTTGATAGAATTTCGATGTGTTGTGGTTTTAATTCCACACGAGACATAATTTTTGAGATCTTTTTTTGTTTTGAGTCTGGATGTACTTTGTATAAATTATGTTTTTAGTTAAGTACATCTTGTGTGAAAATTTAGATACTAATTAGATTCTCAACTACTCAAATTAGGCTGAAAGGATTCGTCTAGAGGCATAGGTGCATAAATTTCAGTCTACAACTAGGATCAAATTATCTAAATCGAGGACCAAAATTTAGTTTTAAAAAAGATACAATTAAAACACCAAATAAACCGCCATTTTAATGGCCGCATCTTGAAAAATGAGCACAAATATTTGCTTATATCTTTCCCATTTTGTTGCCAACATAAAAGTGACACTAGACAGGATTTCAAGGGAGATATTAAAAAAGTCCCAAAAACGTTCCCTTGTCCACCAGTTTTTAGTGCAAACCATTGTGGGGAGGGACAATAAGGTACCAAACAATACTCGCTCGTTAATCATAGGAAATTTGACGTGTTGTCAACTTTTACAAGAATATTAATGACTTGTAATCGCGGGGTTTTTTCCGTGGGCGTCTTTCATCTGGACTGAAAGGGTATCTCTGTGTATTTCACAAGGTCTGCGTTTACAAGCAGCTATAAAAGTTGCTAACAAACGTGATATTTCAAGTTATGAAAGTTTTGAAAATGAATAGAACAAATGAACAAACTATAGTGTTTAAATGTTTTTTTTAGCAACGACAGCCAAGTTCCAAGAAAGATTCAAAAAGGCGACGCATAGGCTGTAGTCTATTTATTTTACGCCAACTATTTTGGGGTGTCGTTGATTCCTCAATAACTTAAAATCTATTTGAAATACACTTGCCAGTTCGCTTGTCTCACCACATTGCTCTATTGGGTGACAAATAACATAGCAAAACATTTAAAGCCATTGAAAAACGTTAATATAAAAAACTCGATTTCTAGTGTGATATTATTGTTTTTAATCAACTTCAGAGGAGAAAGAAAGGAGGTTTCTCAACTTGGATTTATGTTCGGGCACAACTCCGTCATATATAGATAGACGGATTTACAAAGTATTTTTTTGTAGGAAAGTGGTTTATTCTGAAATATAAACATCTGATAATGAGTCTCGGACACAGACAACGAAACAAATCAACCGTTATGTAAGTCGGTAGTATGTTTTTTGTAAAAAAAAAAGTTTTTAGCGAAACCATGAGCTTGGCACTATTTCACATTTATATGATTGATGGGATTAAATTCTACTGTGACTATCTTGTTGTAACAGAATATTTTATAGAGAAATTTCTGCTGGAACCGGTTTGAATATTTGCAAAGCGACTCATTTGTGTAGCCAACTAAAGATACCTATTGGATGAAGGAACAGTGTAACTATTTTCTACGGTTTGTATTATTAGAACGAAAACATAAACAATGTTAATGCAAAAAGAAATAGGCCGAGAAAAATAAACCATCAAATAAGTATCTACACATTTTATAATATAGTATCTACGCTTATTTTTACAAATAAAAATGTCGACGAGGATGGGATTCGAACCCACGCGTGCAGAGCACATTGGATTAGCAGTCCAACGCCTTAACCACTCGGCCACCTCGTCTTATGCTTCTCCAATGAAAAATGCACTTACATTATAATGACGTAGGCAATCTATAGAGCGTACGTAGTCTTATCTCAAACCAGGCTTAGGCACCTGTCCGACCAACGGCGATTATCGCTCAAGAAACGAACATACTTATGTAAATCCCGTGTAAATAAAATAAATTATAGTTGATCGCTCACCGGTCCCACTGCCGGCGAGTACTGGCCCTATACTGCATCTCTTTACGAAAAACATCTGCTGTACGTTTCTTGAGCGATAAATCGCTACTCGCTTCTCGCTCATTTGTTGGTGGGACAGGTGCCTTAGACAAAACGTGACGATATGTAGCATAGTATGAAATCCATGACTCAGCATATGACATCGAAATATCAGTGAGTTTAGGCAACATTACCACTATCGGTCTATTGATAAGTGACCGTTTTTCTAAAAAGTCAGATCCTCAATATGTTGGAGAACGCGGCTTTCGGTCCTGAGGCTGCGCATACCTAATCTCTCTTCGATCGTGTGGGATTTACGTTTCACCGAACTATGAGAGTGCACTTGTGCCTGTTTTCACACTTCTACGCTATAATATTATCTCCTTCGTAGTTGCCTAGTCTCTGATTAGAATGACCGCTGCGACGGAAATTAAATAGAAAAGGTATTATAGAGTTAAGAGTGTTCATTTTTGTATCCATGTCATGTCGTTTTAAATATTTAAGATCGTTTTGTATGCCAGATGTAGGGTTTATTTTTTGTAATGACGATGTGTAGTTTTAAATACTTAGTTAAGGTCGTAATATGTACCAAATGTAAGCCAAAGAGATTTCTGAAGAATTGCTGGCGCCTATGTCAGACAATATATAATAGCGTCCTTAAGTATTATTAGGGTTTAAGTTGTTGAAGTAAGAGTAAAGTTAAGTAGGGTGAGAGGCCTAGAAGTTAGTTACATTCAGATGTTTTATTGTAAGTTAGTTTTAAGTCGACAGTCGAAGACGAGCATCGGTTGAAGATGCACATGAGTTGAAGACGAGCATCAGTCGTAGATGCACACAACGTATATTAGTTAAAGACGAGTAATAGTAAGACGTAACGTTGATATAAGACAGTAATCTGTATATCAAATAAAAGAAGCACACACACTTGTGATATTTTATTGCCCTGTGATTTCTGTGATTGATTAATTAATAGTATCACCAACCACCACCGCCAACGATTCTACATAGATAGCATTTTTTTCAAAAACCATTAATCAACATAACACCGTATAATTAATCCGGACTCACCCTGGAGACTCACCGCTAAATAAATTAGTCAACCCACCCCATAAATGTTTAATTCACTATGTTTTTAATTTAAAAGTTAATCACGGGTTATCTAGGGACGGCCGGAATTTTGTGAGGCAGTTTAATTTATTTATAATGGTCCGAAACGATTAACTCTGAATGACAAGCGCGCGTGACACTTATAATTTATGTGGAACCAAGGAATTGGATTAATAGGTATCTTTTTTTAATTATATAACCGAAAAACGAGTTTTTAATATGCTTTTACACATATAAGCTGAGATTTTTTATGATTTTCACAGTAGTGTATATAATTGATGGGTCCCTATTCACGTTCTTTTTTTTTTTTTTTCGCGGCAAGCCCGCGCGAACTGCCGCATGCGCGGTGCGCTCAAAGATGTATGCCGCGCATGTGCGTTGATGCATTTCTAAGCGAGATTATGACAAGATTTTGACAATTCACGCGGGCTTGGCGCGAGAACGAAAAAAAGAACATGAATATCCTGAACATGAGGATCCTGATATAGTTCACAATTCTACGTTGTATGGAAGATTGACATGGCAAATTTGTAATTCAGCATTTGATCCCGCATGCATTTTAGGGGTTCAATTCGTCCGTGTTTGGTATCTCGATATCTTTTTTTGCATCAGTCCTCTAATATGGTGTATAATATAATGGTGGCAGCAGCTTAAAAGAGTGGCCACGAGTTTTTATTGCCTGTTCTTTTCTCGGGCTTTACCTATTATTTGCGTGTAGTATTTTGCTTCCTAAGTGAATAAATCATTTTTATTATTATTATTTATTATACATAAATGTAGTTATGATCGTACATAAACTAGGTTAACATTTACAAATGCATCCGACGAGAACTCGTGCAGAATAGCTTAGATACGTGAATGCAGGTGTAGGACACGTTCGATTTGGTCTTCCTCGACTAATTTTATAGCCCGATTTTTATGTCGTAAAGTTTTTTCAGCCGATCTCGGACCCGGCGCTCAATTAACGCGGTGCGCGCGGATATCTTTGCGCGCACCACGCATGGGCCACTTCGCGGGAGTTTGCCGCGAAAACGAAAAAATATAGTGAATAAGGACCCTTGATATTTGCCAAACAGGGATTTGGGTGGCACTGATACTCTTATGGGCTAGCGTAGACGCTCACCATCAAGCAGACGATGTTTGTATCTTAATTTCGTTGTATACAAAAAAAAAGATAAAGATGCATAAGCAAACATAAGTGTACGTTTTTTTCACGCTCTAATTCTACTACGTTGGTGTACAAGGTATTTTTATTCATTACTAGCTGACCCGCAACTTCATCTGCGTAAATTTTCCCCGTTCTGGCAACATTTTTCATTGCTGCTCCGCTCATATTGGTCGTACCGATATACTGATGTTATATAGCCCTTCCTCAATAAATGGGCTATCCAACAGTGAAATAATTTTTCAATTCGGACCTATAGTTCCTGAGATTATTACGTTCAAACAAACAAACAAACTCTTCAGCTTTATAATATTATAGCATAGACTAGCCGTAGCCTAGTAGACAAGAGTGTACATTCGCTCACGTAGAACTTTGAAAACCAAATCTATTCTATGTATACATAAAATTTTTTAGAGATTACATTCAGAAAAATGTAATCTTGAGTTGTAAATACAGGTTGCTATTCCACACCATTTTGTATCACTATGCCAAATTGTATCTATATTCATTCAGCCATTCTAGCGTGATTAAGAATAAAACATCCACCTGGATGGGTGGATATTTGATACTCCGTTTGATTTTTTAAATTCAAAATATAAGTAGCTTGCCCGAGCGCGGTCGGCGTGGAGTTGCAATGTGACTGTCTCCCTAGAAATGTTTGTTATATAAATTATGTTTGTGTTATTATTACCTTCCATATATACTTTTATATGAATTTAGTAAAAAGCTGTTATTTTGACATTACAAACAGACACTTCGATTCTATTTATTTGTATAGATAGTTGGTTCTTAGTAAGACTGATAAATGATGAACACAAAATTCATAACATATTCTCCGAAAGATAATTATCTACCAATTTTAAATTTTATCCCCCAACATTAATACCTCATCACGATTCCTAGTAATTCCCTGCCATCAATTATGACTATAATCAAAGTAAGCGGTAATGATATTAGCAATTATAACGCGAGACGTTCGCACTTAGCCTCTGATTAATGACGTCACACATTACAAGTGACGTACGAGCCTGTTCGAAAGACAGGAATTTGTACCACGATTATAATGTTAGATGAGTTATATGGGGTGGAAAATGTATAGATAGCAATATAACATGGTGAACGGTTTCAAATTATTATATTTTCCAAACCAACGTGACAGCAAAAACACGTAGTTTATACTTACACTCAAAATTTGACGCCATATGTTTAGTTCATGTGAGTTTCTTTATTTATTTGTTTTTATTTTTATTGACATGATAACTTCTTATAAATCCATGATCAGCCGCACTGTCTGAAAAAAAGTCACGTTATCGACTGGTTGCTAAGCAACGCGAATGGGGTATAGGCTGAAGTATTGTGGCCGTCGGGCGCATGCGCCCGGGTACACTAAAGCTGTCAAAGGCATGGTTGTTTATTCCAATGTCATCAATGTTTTGGCGATTGCAACGACATGCGATACAATTGAAAAAAAAAACTGTGACAGGCATAGTTGTTTATTACAATGTCATCAATGTTTTCTTATGACGTTATCATGTAAAATTATCATCCGTTAACCGACTTTACAGACAACCATTTTTAAATCACTTAATAATAAAATAGTTATTAAGTAATTTTAACAAAAAGGTTTACATAAAGTGCTTTTTACAGAAATCTATACTAATATTAAGAAGCTGAAGAGTTTGTTTGTTTCTTTGGACGCCTTTATCTCAGGAGCTAGTGGTCCGAATTGAAAAAATATTTTACTGTTGGATAGCCCATTTATCGAGGAAGTCTATGCTATATATCATCACGCTACGACTAAAAGGAGCGGAGCAGCAATGAAAAATGTTTCAAAAACGGGGAAAATTTACGCAGACGAAGTTGTGCGGGTCAACAAGTCTGCTTATAAAATTGTAAACCCTGCCTCTTAAACTACAAACAGGTATACCCTATACCTGTATCTTAAGAGACATAACGTAGGAAGTAGTAAGAACCACAACGAATTTATATGTATGGTCTATAGGTAGAAGTGTTAAAAGGTTATCTGCCGTCACACGAGCTTTGAGTCACACTCGGTTTTGAAATATACTACTTTTCTTCATTTGACTTTGTAATTGGATTAGAGTATATTGTACAAACTGACACCCTGCTCATAATACGTT
Source organism: Herminia tarsipennalis (assembly GCA_945859575.2). Taxonomy (NCBI): domain Eukaryota; kingdom Metazoa; phylum Arthropoda; class Insecta; order Lepidoptera; family Erebidae; genus Herminia; species Herminia tarsipennalis. The sequence goes on along the minus strand of OX243833.2, from coordinate 2,610,642 downwards.
AAATAATAACAGTATTTTTGCTGGCAAATGTTTTGCCTTTTCTACTTTACTTTACTACTTAAACACGGGAATGATTTACCAAGAGGCCAATTCACGTAAGTTTGATTAAAACGCCCATCGAATCGTTCTCAAATACGCTTGCGCAACTTACATACCGTACTAGAATGCCACTATTGCGCTCCCGATACCTGACGCAAGCGTATTTGAGATCGATTTCAAAGTTACAAGAATACGAAAATGGGCGTTTTAATCGAAACTTAACTGCAACTGCTTATTAAGTGAATTGTCCCGCTGGTTGCACCAATTATAGTTATAAGCTGACTGTTGCAGCGATGCGATGCTAAGAAGGCCGACAAATCTTCATCTACCCTCACTGTTATGTTACTCGTAATGTTAGGGTCACTGCACATTACACTGTTTGTGTCCATGTTAACCGACTGTAAACGAATGTGTGTCGTTACAGATAGTCATGCTACGCCAGTCTTCATATTAGTATTCTATTTTGTTTAATTAAAGACAAATCATTCGCTACTTAAAATGCTGTTAAAAGCGTATTATGAATCGTATTTTTTCCTCTTTCTGGCTACTATTATAATAATCTAACTATTACATTAATAACATAAACCCAACGCAAACCAAAATAAACCAAGGAAATACAGTTAAGCAAGCCATTTACGCAAACTCAGACGATTATCCCACTCATATATGTAGTTATCACATGGATGCAAGACCATCTGGCGCCGCGTGCGAACATCGCCATGTCTTGTTACAGTGTAATGTGTAGTGTCGTAAGTAATGGCTACATGCAATACACGGTGTAGGTGTATATTGGCTTTGTTTGCGAGTATAGGTGATGTAACATGGTTTTATTATATGGAGTACCTCGAGAGTTTCATGGCTCAGCAAATAAAGATAAGCGAGGCTAACCAAATTTACCAATATAGGCCCATAGATGAATGGCTGTTTTTTGAAAATATCACACAGATACAACTCCATCCCTCGAAGAACAAGTTAAGCCGTCAATCCTACGCCTTATCTTTCTCCAGTCGTGTCAGATTTCCGTCCATATGAGAGTGAGGAACTAGAGAATGCACTTGCGAGTAAGTATGTCTGATAGCAGAGCTCAGTCAAGCTCATTAGGTAGATACCTAACTAGATTGACTGCGCCCTGTTATCAGGAAATTTTTAGATTAGTACCTGTCGGTTTTGATAAGATGGATATTTGAAGTTGAAATACCTTTTTTATTCCTCGGTGGTTGGACTGAATTGCACCAATATTGGTGTAATTCATTTATTAGAATTCATTTGTTCTAATTTAGGTCCATTTAATTACTTATTCAAAATCATCTAATTAAATGGACCTAAATTAGATAATACATAACAAATTTGTAGGGTACAGGGTGTAACAGAAAGGTGTGGTCAAATTTCAGCAGCGGATAGGGTATGCTATCAGTAATGCACCTGCCATGGTGCCGTTGCTGGTTGCAGTATTATTACATAGTTATAGCATATTATTTTTGTCATAATTCAGTAGTGAAAGGTGTATGGCATGAGAATTATACCTCCCCTGGTACAAAATTCGATTGGATTATTATGGCATAGAACTTTTTAAGTCATACTTTTCTTAATTAATAACTGTTTTATTCATAAATAAACAAAAGAAAAAATAATAAATATTTTTTTGGGTTCTCCGAGTTTGATAAAATTAGGTATGTGCCCTAAGTATCATGGGCACATTCCAACCCTTGAATATGACCGCACCTTTCTGTTACACTCTGTATAGACCAAACACGTGGGCCGATTTTGATCATTCATACGGCAATAGATTCATATTAATCTTGCGAGTGTCACTTATGTTCAATTTAGTATTTAGTACCTGGATGACCGAGCTTCAGCTGCTTTTTAAATGACGTTTTCTAAAAAGGTAACCTAACTAGGTTAATTTATTGCCCCCGAATCCCCTTTCCTACTACATTTCATGAAAATTGTTGGAACCGTTGTCGAGATCCAGATCAGATATATATACAAGAATTGCTCGTTTAAAGGTATAAGTTAAAACAAAGGTACCTAACAAACATTAGATCACAAGCGTGGGGGACTTTACAAATATTAAATTGGTAAACACAAAGTATACCTCACTACGCCTTACAAAGTCTATAAGGAAATTAGATTCCCAATCTATTACACTGCTATTCCCTACGACGAAATATCGAAAGTAAAAGGAATATGCTACAAAGCCATTCAGAATGAGCCCACTCGAAGCCCCTGGTTTGATGATTATAATTTAAGTCGTAGTTATATTAAGTTAGCATTAAGCCTCCGTTGTAGACACTATCCATCAGCAAAATTTGCTTTCCTAATGCAAAAGGTAGTATATCCTAATTGTGATGCTTGCAATACAATTGAAAATGTACATCATTTGCTGATCGAATGTGTTAAGAACAAAAAGGAAAGGGATTCACTAATTAGAGAGTTTAAATTAAACATGTTAGATGTAGGGATAATTCAGCCCAGTTTAGCAAATCCAAAATCAGAGATTGCAAAAAAGTTATGTGGCTTAGTTTAACTAGTGAACCCCTTATCGTAATCTAATGTAAGTGATTAGCAATAATTTCAATATGTACTTATTAGACAATAAGGTACAATAGGACTGGCGTATCCGTGTGGATAAAAGCCCCGAGTCATTTTATAGAATAAAAAAAAAGAATTTGCACCGCTATGTAGTACGAACTTCCGCTGCGCCACCGAAACAGTGACAATTAAAACATCAATATCAAAACAAACATAATGCAGCCACCAAAAAACACCATCTTCATGAAACTTAACGAGTGTAATCATCACCAAAAATCCATCAAAACACTTTTATTGGGACCCATCAATTTCGTTTTTACTGCCTGCCCAGTGATGGCCTTACAAATAATACCAATTTATTATCAACTTTCAACAATAGGTCGCAACTTGAGACAAATGTCTACCATTTGATTGAAATAGCCAACGCCGAATTGAGCTTGGCGTTTGACAAATTGAGCCATTAAAATATGTCCCATTATAATCAAAGTCTTCTGGGTTTGAGATGGGAGTTAGAATTAATTGGATAGGTTTGACTTTTTTCTTAACAGTTGTAAATGCATCTAATTTGCAATCAAGAGAGATGAGAAGTCGCGGTTATAGCACAAGAAGGTAATTTAAATTAGCTGGAGGGGTTATCAGGATCGCTTGCTGGTAATCTACTTTAAAAAACTACTATAATTTTACTATCAATGCGGCTCATCGTTAGTACATATATTCTTGATGATCGTGAGGCATGTCCGAGAACCTAAAATTCGGAAACATGTGACTTCCAACATGCACTCTAAAGGCGCATATTGGTTAACGGCCCATGTCGTCTCTCAAAGATAAACATGAGTTCCTTTTGGGAAACCCGATTAGATATAGCAAGTACTAATTAAAGCTAGTAATTACATAATTGCTTTAGTTCTATAGCTAGCTTTCTCGTCGATTAATTAATTCATACTAACAACAACAGTTAAAAAAATCCTTAGTAATAAATTAAAAACGACCTGTATAATGCCTTGATGTTTAATGAGCACGGTGTACAACAAAGCCCGCTTTTATAAGGAGCATTTTAAAAATATCTAGAAGAAAGCACAAATTAACTGGACTATTAAAACGCCGAGCGACAATGAAAAGCGACATAAAGCGACTGAAAATGGGAAAAAACGTTGTTACTGCACTTTGAGAATAAAATGCATTTTTGCTGGATGGTGCAGTTTTTTGTTAGTTTTTAACTACAGCTTCGGTCCCGTGGATCTCTCATAAAAATGAGGGGCGGTTAATGTATCATCTGCAAAAACATTAGCAATTTCCTTTTTAACGTTTTAGAGATGACTGACGCGAATACGCGAAGGCTCAAGGTTCGCACGTTTAATGTATGACAAAAAACGGAGACTGCTTAGAAAACCGCAAATATGTTAATAATTTTGCATAGTTATTCACGAATGTCGTCCTACCCAAAGTTCACGTATTTGTGCGAATAACGCAATTGGTGTGTCAACGTCGGGTGGGGCACTTTTCTCGGGAGCCGGTAGCTGGAATTCTCGGATAGGAATCACAAGAGGCCTCCCGCGAGATAGATTGATGACCTGTTGAAGATCGCGGACAATAAATGGGTGCGGGTGGCGCAGGACCGGTCATTGTGGTGATCTTTGTGGGTGCCTATGTTCAACAGCGGACGTCTTTCAACTGAAACTGAACTTACAATATGAGTGCATATTTATCATCGTCCAAATACTGCCTACCAAATCTAAGTATTATTTCTTGTTTCTTCCGCCTAATGAATGCCCCTTGCACTTTCCAATGCCATAAGATCATGGTGACCAACAGTGGTTAAAGTTTTCCGAGAGGCTTTTAAGCATTCTTCTCCAGTTCTACATCACTCGAGGGTAGACGCAGAAAGTTAACACTCGTTAATTTTCTACTCGCCCCGCAAACTTCATCGTTTTTGTTGAAGTTTTTGAAGTTTTGGAATCAATTGGTACTCATTTAGTCCATAGAATGACACGAGCCTGAGAGGTATGAAAAGGAAGATTGCTTTTGTAAAGCTTGTAACATCATAAATGCGAAGGTAATTCAGGCAATTCTTTAAATTTTCACCCATTGTATTGAGCCAATTTTATTAAAAGTTGGCCTGGAAATACCTGATAGACTCTGCAAAAAATTTAAACTTTTTTTTACCCCGGCGTAGATGAAGGAAACGATTCCATAAGGGACACTCTCACCCCTGGCTATGGACCAATATGATGGCACATCGTGTGGTTTTTTTTTGTCGGTTCGAGTCCGACATACCCACCAATGTTGTGCCCTCGACGAGTTGAGATCCTAGGGGGATTTCGACGTACAGGAAAAAGGCTAATTTTTAACGCGGTAATATATTCAAGGAATGTAGCCGCGGAATTTCAAGCTTATTAAGTTACAATTAAAATTTAATTCCGTTTTCTCAAATCCCATTAGAACTGAAACGGTTTGTGAACTTTTCAGTTCCACTTGTTCAAACCCTATTGAATAAGTTTCGTATTAGTTTAGCGAGTTAGTTGTTCGAATGTGTAGAACATAATAGAATGGGCAAGGTACAGCGAGAATATCAGAGGGTAAAATCTATGGTTAGATTTCAAAAGCCATAAAAGTTTCAGCAGCTTGTTAGAGAAATTTCAGTTGATAATTTTCTATGCATGCATATCTATACCAAATAATGGGGTGACCCATGGTGCCATTATGAGAATACAATATTATGATAAACTTTTTCTATAGTCAACGACTTATACTATCATTACTGTACCGCCACTGTTGAAAATAGGAATAGATATCCAAACAAATTTAGAAGAAACTAATATTTACACATCTAAGATCCGAAATATATGAATGCACACACAACTGCCTATCATGGTTATATCGCCTCAATATTGAGATATGGCGTTATCTTTTGGGGCAACGCTACCAAAATCTGTGATGTCTTGTTGGTCCAAAAGAAATGAATACGTGCTATCTGTAAAATAAAACAAACCGACATACATTCATGAGGTTGTTGTATTTGTAAAAATTACACAAATTTATTTACAACTGTGGATAGCCAACGCCGGTCGAAACAGCTACATCTACTACCTACGACAAATACTTTCGCTCATAAAAGTATATATGTAATGGCACCTAAGCTATATATTAAATTACCAAACGTAGTAAGGTTGAGCATAAACCTCAGAGAATTTAAGAGCAAACTTTTTACCTCATTAAATAAGAAAGCATATTATTCTGATAATAAATACCTTAATGATAGTTTTAATTGACATTTTATTTTTATTTATCTACTTTAATTTTAAATTAATTACTACTTTTGACTGTGTTTTATTAGTGGTAGTTGGATATAATAAAAGTACTACGAGTACATTGTACTGTGACTTACATAATTTACCTACCCATATTCGCAAAAATAAATGATTTTGATTTTATTTTGAAACTAGCGGCCCGCTCCAGCTTCGCACGGATATAAAATATATGGATGTTATTATACATATAAACCTTCCTCTTCAATCACTCTATCTATTAAAAAAACTGCATCAAAATCCGTTGCGTAGTTTTAAAGATTTAAGCATACATAGGGATATAGGGACAGAGAAAGCGACTTTGTTTTATACTATGTAGTGATAATTCGAAAAACATTTTAACCTTTGCACCAACTTCTTTAAACCATTCTGTTATAAATAAAATAGTAGCTGAAATTTTATATATAGTGACGATTCTAATACCTCCAACAACTAAATATAAACCAACTAAAATTATAAAGACACTGACATTCCACTCTCCGCAAACCAAAATTTTCATCGAGGGCTATCATACATCACATGACCCTAGGTAGCGCAGGTTTCGCCATAAACTTGGTTGTAAAACTTAATGTGTAAAGTTTGGGGCTGTGTTGACTGCTGTACACATAACTTGGTTAATGAGGAAGCGTGAAGCCTCCGAATTTCAACTACACAGATAAACGTTGATTGTCAGACATTTCTGAAGAGATTCACCTAAAATTGTTAGATAATGGTACGGGAGCTGTTTTCATATAAGGATGTTATTGACCTTGTGTTTTGGTTACATTGTCGCCTTATGAGTTTTAGATGAGTTCTTGGCTTTAAACCTCAAAAGTTTTGAGTCCTTTACATTGTGTAAATGTTGTGTCTGGGTGCAGTTTGTAGATGTGGAATTTTTTTAATGGCAACGTTATGCTTAAATAGGTAGACAGATTGTATTTTTTTTTTTTACAAAAGCTCGTATAAACGGTTCGGTTCTTATTCGAGATCCACACGTTAGATTGTATTGCTATTGGTTTATAGCGTTTATTTAGGTACTGAGACATCACATATTACAAAAAATATAAAGAATATATATAAAAATCAATCACAATATAGGTACAAATATGCAGGTGGTAAATATAGTTTCTATTCAGTCGGTGACCAACAGTTATAAACTATGTAATCTATAATAACTACTAAACTATGTAGGTAATCAATCAATGTACAATATTTTTAACGATCAATAAACTTATTATTATTATTATTAGTTATGGCATTAAGGATTTTCCTAGTTAATACTTGTATTTTTAGAAAAGGGAAGTTTTTACTGCTTGCTCGCCATGATGCCATCTACATTCGAAATCATTTTGTAATCCGCATTAAATAAATAGGTACCGACAATAGGTATATACAAATACAAATAGGAGATTTCAAAGGCTCAATTGCTTACATAGCGGCATTTCACAAACTACATTCATCATCAGCCTATCGCAGTCCACTGCTGGACATAGGCCTCTCCAATTGCACGCCACTTTGTTCTATCTTCGGCTTCTCGCATCCAGCTCCTGCCAGCCGTTTTGCGTATATCATCACTCCACCTGGCTTGAGGGCGTCCTACACTACGTTTGCCAAGCCGCGGTCTCCACTCAAGAACTCGTTTACCCCAACGGTTGTCGGTTCTTCGGCTAATATGGCCAGCCCACTGCCACTTCAACTTGCTAATCCGGTGGGCTATGTCGATGACTTTGGTTCTCTGCCGGATCACCTCATTTCTGATTTTGTCCCTAAGAGAAACTCCGAGCATAGCCCGTTCCATAGCCCGCTGAGCGACTTTGAACTTGTGGACCGGCCGTACCGTCAGTGTCCACGTTTCGGCTCCGTATGTCATGACGGGTAGGACGCACTGATTAAAGACTTTAGTCTTTAGACATTGTGGGATCGACGATGAGAAGACTTGACGTAGCTTACCAAACGCTGCCCAACCCAACCGAATTCTCCTGTTCACCTCGTCCTCGAAGTTGTTTCTACCTAACTGCAATGACTGCCCGAGGTACACATATTTTTGAACAACTTCGAGAACGGCGCCGTGCACCGCTGTCGGTTCCGGTAGTACATGTTCATTGAACATGACCTTGGTTTTATTCAAGTTCATCCGTAGGCCGATGCGTACAGAGGAGTCAGCCAGGTCATTCAGCATCCGTTGCAGGTCCTGCAGCGTTTCCGCCATAATGACAATGTCATCTGCAAACTACAGGGCTTAAAAAAATCATAAACAAAAGAAAAGTATTCAGTTAAAGTTTTAAATCAAACCATAGAATCTGGTTAGGTATCTTTACACAATTAATCTTTAATGAAAACACGAAATCAGTTCATCAATCAACCATGTTCGCCCAAACTTTAGAATTAATCGCACTCGCAACAAAACTTTGTTTATTTGTTTACTCGAAGTATTTCCCATCATTTTAAGGACTCACTTTACGGGATTAAGTAACCGAAAGATTAATTTGTCTGGTTTCAAAGTTAAGGTAGACAAATATAACTTACTATAAATTTACTTATAAGTAAATTGTTTTAGTAAAAATTGTATACATAATTATTTAAAATATGTGTCGGAGAATTACAAAAACGCTAATTGATTTCCGTTGATCTAGTATCTGTTTTGATTAAATAGAAAGTCTATTGACTCATTTTAAACATGGCCGCTATGATAGCGTGTCATTCGTTTGACGTTTACATTTGAAGTGCCGGTAGTCTAATTCGGCAGTCTTTATCGAGCAGTCGTAGCTATAACACGTCTACCGATAGACGTCGCTATTTATAGTCGTGTGTGCAAAGTATTAGTGTGGTTATAAGGTCAGTGATACAGTGGCATTTGTGTAATCGAAATGATTAGAACAGTTGGCGGACTTTACTCGAAGTATCCGCGTTCATATGATCTATTACCATTTACCATAATGTTAATTCGAATATTGAGCCGCTAATAGCTCACAAGGGCAGGCGCTTTGCAATATGTATAAAGGTCTCCTAACCGATGTCGGTTACGGCGACCAATATCATTAGAACTAGCCAACTGCGCAGGAGATATTTTAGTGCACGAAAATATGCGCAGACACAAGTGCACTCTCTATTCCCTCACTCTCATAGTCCGATGGGACGGATATTCTATAACGGTCACACAACTATAGACCGCCAGTGGTAACATTGCATTACCTCGCAGATAATCTCGTTTTGCTCGGTCACCACTGGGTCTGAGAGCCTCTATTAATATACCTATACCTCCTTAGTAACGTGGTCTATCTATGATTATTTTATACTGAATAACTCTTTATTTTCTATATAGACGAGCAGGTCGTGAGACTGATGGTAAGCATCACGCCAACCCTTGTTCCGCAAAGATGTAAGAGTCACTGTACCGCGCACCTCATTCGTTCGTAAGTTCAGTGAATACACTTAGCCCTTCAACCGAGACATATAATAATAATATCTTGGGACAACTCACACAAGGCTATCTGATCCCAAACTAAGCAGAGCTTGTACTATTGAAACCAGACAACTGATAAACATACTTATATATTTTTAAATACATACATGTTATAGATAAATAGCACCCAGACACAAAATAAACCATCATGCTTCGTACTCATCACACTTAGTTTTATCCTGGGTGGGTCGAACCCACGACCTCTGGCTTAGCAGTCAGGGTCACTAACCACTAGACCAACAAGCCACATAACTATTACACGGAAGAGTAACTGACTCTGTGATATGCACCAAGACGATCTAATATAGATAACTTCCGCCCACAAACATCCTATGTTTGTAAAGTGACCCACGACATCAGGTTTATTATTATCTCAGGTCTTTATAAATATGCTACTAAGAATAGAATAATTTTATTTGCAAGAAAAGTGGTACAAAATTGTTGTTATAAAAGAGAATTAGATCATCACATTTCACTAGTTTAGGCATGCAAACACAATAACATTTTGATACATGAATCATTAATAATTATTTCATAGGTACATTAAATGTTTACAATATCTATCATTATAATATGTCATTATTCAAATTTATTATTTCAGCTATTCCATTTCAATTTCACAAATAAAAAATAAATAAATTGGTACAATAAAATACAAATATGTCAAGTTTCCACATAAAATTAAATAAATTAGATTCGAAAAAGAAAATATATACATATATTAGTTCTTAATAATTAATAACAGCTTTGTATTTTTTTTTTAATAATATTAAAAAAAATCTTTGATTGAATAAAAAGTGTGCAGTATTAACCACTTTTTTAGTTCCTTCCTGAACCGGATACGGATATAATATACAGCCATTCTCGGTACGCACTACCCACTTTCACTTAACCACCGAAGCAGTTTTATAAATAAAAACCAAACCAGTAAAAGTGCTTATTCTCTCACTGTTAATTACTGTTGGTCAATTTATTACATTTACTAGCTGTCGCCCGAGTCTCCTGGCGTGGATGTCGGTTAGGGGAGGGGGGGAGGTACGTGGTTTATGGGAGGGGGTCGAGCCGAATCTTACCAAATCTCACGTGGAAGAGTACCAAATCACACATAACCAGTGTTAAGTCTAATGTGAAATCTAGGTGAGATTACGATAGTTCACGATACCTCACTAGAGGGATGGAGGGGAAGAAATTCGTCAAAATTATCTCACGTTATTTATGGACGCCCCCATATTGCGATAAAAACTATCCATATCTACTATGTCCTTTACTATGTCTTAAACTATGTCCATATCTGTCATCTAAATCGGTTCAGTGATTTAAGCGTGAAAAGGTAATAGACAGAGTTACTTTCACATTTGTGATATTAGTACGGATTTTATCAACACTAACCGTTAACACAAAACACTGAAGGTACAGAAGCTAAGTTTTATACGTAGGTACTGTGATGCACATGTCGCGTTTTCATCATTACTTGAACGATGTAGTGTAAACTTTTGGTTTAATTTCCTTGTCCTAAGCTTAGGTTAGGCATTTAAATTTTTGGTGTGGTGAAAGAATGTAGAAAGTCAGAAACTCGTGATCCGTTTGTCAAATGTTGTTGTGAAGCCACGGTAGCCTAATAGCTAAGGCATCGGTCTCACAATCGTGAGGTCGCGGGATTCGAATTCTACCCATTATGCTACCGACGTGAACCCACTCCTAACACAAGCCAATGAGCTTACCTAGAGGGTTCAACATCATTGCTAGTAATGTGGGACCACAATCCTACATTGCTAGTTATCTTCAGAAAAAATTGAATGTTGAAATCAGTCTGACATTGTTTTTGGTAGGGCTCCACGTGCGAGCCGAAACCCAAATATAGATAGATAGATAGATAGATAGAAAATTCTTTATTGTACACCACACTTATTAAATTACATTATAATTACACGATCACATCATTATTGCTTTCATAAGCGCATGCACAATGGGCGGCCTTATCGCTGAGAGCGATCTCTTCCAGGCAACCTTTGGATGGACAGGAATTAAAAAGAGCCAAAACCACGTGGTGTAGAAGAATGTAAATTAAATAAAGACGTACACGATTTTACATAATATCAATAGATAAACACAAAAACATTTATCTAACATTCCAACAAAACGATTGAAATGTTAGATATATAAATATAAATATAGTATCGCGTCTATATTGTTTTTGAATTGTGTCGATTATTGCCAATATACTCTAGTTTTAGGGGAATCTGCAAGTGGCTGGTCATCGTAGTAATTCGCTCGAACAACGAACGGGCAGATATTAATCATCAGCTAGTACGGTCCACTGCTAGACATAGGCTCCTAATCTTCGCCGCAACATTCAGTCCGCTGCCTTCCGCTTCCAGGTCATCCAAGCGACCTTCTTTAGGTCCTCGGTTCACTTGGCTGTAGAGTCGTCTTACCTTACGTTTAACATGTCGCGTTCTTCACTGACTCGTTTGTGATGTAGATATTCAGACGAAAAGATAAAGTCTGCACATCTGATTCCACCTCAAGATATATGTTCTCAAACAGATTTTTTAATTTCATATGCCCATTTTGTATAATAGATTAAATCGATTTGTAAATATATACCACCAAAATTATTTTAATTGTAAAAAAGCTGTAAGTTCCCAATTACAAGATATGACCTATCTATTCTTCTTCTATACATATAATAAAACTGTAAATTTCACGTGTCTGTACATGGCCGAACTTAGTGAAAAAAAAAATTAGGAAATGTTCGAAAAGAGTATTTAAACACTTTGCTGCATTTTTAGAAATGTCTGTCTGTCTGTCTGTCTGTCTGTCTGTCTGTCTGTCTGTCTGTTTGTTTGAACATGCATCACGCAAAAACTACCGGACAGATCCGGTTGAAATTTTCTATGTGTATTCTAATAAGTCTGGATTAACATATAGGCTATAATTTATCACGCTATTAACCATAGGAGCTAAGCAATAATGGATAATGTCTGTAGCTATTTATCGTTATAAAACAATAACTACTTGACGGATCTTCATGAAAATTTGTAGTTTTATTGTAAATACTATTGGTGATTACTTACACTATGAATCATTACGCTATCGTCTATGGGGAGCGAGCAGCAACGTATGTTTGGTCGAACCATTATGGTTTTTCACAATTTTTTCCTCAATAAGCCATTATTTACAATTGTAACCCATGGAAACAGTAACTTCACGCTAAAACTATAAGGAGCTAAGCACAACATTTTAAGTTTTCTTAAGATCAGCTATTTTAACAGCTTTAATATCGGTTGAGGTGGTCTAATGGCACAGGTGGCGGTATTGAACAAGCGAGAAGCGAGATCAGAGGATCGAATCCCAAGTGTGCGAGTCTCTTTTTGTGTTATTTAAAAATTTCTTTTTATTCTTTTTTTAAGTATAATTCCAAATGTATACTTATTATACAAGGTTTATTTTCGACTTTAACATGCATACTTTGTTTAACAAATTTTCATATTAATCAATCACTTTCAATAGGCACTTACTAACTTTATCATTGTTTTGCATGAATCGTGATTATGTTATGAATGTAGAATTGAAAAACAATATTACATTACAAATAAACAATAACTACTTGATATTTTCTAGAATTTATAAATGTTATATCAAAATAAAACACGTGGCGCCATCTGTGATTCGATTTCTTCTGAGTGCCAAAATTGCTTACCTACAAATGTTGATAAACTTTCGCGATTTGTACACATTATGAAAATATATATATTACGGATCTTAATCGCGTGAATAAGTTAAGGTTAAATACCTTGCTTACCTACGTTTAACATGCATGAAAATTTTAGTTTAATTTATTATAAAATCATCAAGTAATAAAAGAAACTTATCCAGTTTTGAAAATAGATGGCGTTTAAATACAAATTAAAAAGAATTAGGAAATTTGATTTAAAAAAAAAACTGAAATTCTTACGTAGAGGGATATGAATATATGATGATCTTAATTTGCGACAGGTTGACATACCTATTTTTTAATTCACCAATGTAGACATTATAAAATAATATTTAAATCTTCTAAAGTGAGTGAAAAAAAATATTGAAATAAGTTTAGAAATAGTATTTAAACACAAAAAAGATATTATCTGAGTATATCTTTTAAAAACGTTTGAATGTTGTCTGTTTGTTTGAACACGCATCACAGTACCGCGGGAATGCAATGTTTTAAAAACAGGATATTTTTTAAAAACGTAACTAGCCCTATTTCGCGTGGAACTTTACAACACGGTCACAAAGTGGGTGTACTTTAGACTCGGAAAAGATCGCTCGGGCAGGACATAACCCGCGATCATAGGGAATCTGTGAGAGTTTTATTCATCATACCTTTATTACCTATGTTTAAATTATCTTGGAGGAGCGGCTTAAATTAAAAGCCGATTAAAACGTCCGATTTAAAAGTGTCGGAGCCGAAGTTGGAGTCGGAGGTTTCAAATCAATCGGAATTTTCGACCTTTCGGAGTCCGAATCGAAGCTCCTTAATACAAAATTTCGCGCGAGTACTTGGGCGGTTTCGGGCTTCATTTAACCCGAAACCGCCCAAGTTCACGCGTGACGGGGAGGGGGAGAATTTTTCAATATTAATAATATTTGATGTTAAAAATTATTTTGGTGAAATACTTTTTTGTCGAGGTGCTGAAAGCATAGGATTTTTTGTAATTTGTCTTCTAACGGTCTGGCGCCATAAATATTGTCGCCCTTCATTTTGCTGCACTGGGCATTTGCTTGGCTTGCCCTGCCATAGGTCGGGCTCTGATTAAAGCTAGGCCCTAATGTCCATAGATGCCACAGAGCATTGTGGAGCATGTTTCCAATATGTTTTACACAGAAGTTAAATTGTAATTTAAACTACCATAACATAAACCAAACTTCCACGCGAACGAAGTCGCGGGCACAGCTAGTACTAAAATAAATAAGACCAATTTTTGTAACATCTCTTATAATTACCTATTTTTTGTAAATGTTAATTTATTAGTCTATGTAGATTATAAGGGAGGGATCCCACCACCCACCCTCGATCTGTGAATCACCACGATTGAAGTAGTAAGGAAATGCCCTTAATACAACAATCGAAATAGATTGACAGACCGCACTCAAAAAGAGAGACCTGCAACAAAGAAAATTAGTGACAGGTACTCTTACCAAGTCGAGTGGTAGGCACCTCCGGACCCTTGACTTGCAATATTCCGCTTCCACGAAGTGAAACTTCGACACGTGTTTCGCCTCTACACGAGGCATCCTCAGGACAGTTTGGCACCGACTGAGCGCTCGTCCAACGTGTGCGCCTCTTTTATACGTTCAATCCCCACTACTCCGGCCAACGGTCGATGAGTAATGTTGCCTTAAAGAAAATAAATTGAGCAGGGGAGACGAATTGAAGTTGGTTTGTTCGTTCAGCAATGTGCTTCTATCCTGTTTCAGTATTTCCAACTGCTCTAATACGCACAACCTGAAACCCTTACTGCAAATATGTAGAATTTTGAAAGAATTTCTGTCATTCAGGGCATGTCCGGTTTCAAGTAGATGGTTCGCAAAATGAGATTTTTCTAGATGATTGTTTCTAAAGGCAGCAATGTGTTCCTTGTATCTGGTGTCAAAATTCCGACCAGTTTGGCCAATGTAAATACTATTGCAGCCGTCACACGTTAATTTATAAATTCCAGATTGTTTCTCTTTGCTCACTTTATCTTTGCTGTTGCATAAATATCTCAACGAATTTTGAGGCTTAAAAGCTAAAAAAATACCATTAGCCTTCAATACCTTCGACACACGTTCTGTGATATCTCCAAAATAAGTCAAACTGGAAGTACAAGTTACAATTTATTTCTGGAATGAATATAGGTTATTATTAGTCTATGTTTTCTAGTATAACAGTTCTTATTTTTAGGTAATAAGTATAGTTTTAGTTTCGGAAAGTATTTATTAAAATACTTTTTACTTTCTAGCCTGAAACACAGGTTTCAACCTAGTTCAGGCAAATACTTAACTGTGCTATTTGTTATTATACCTTTATATAAGTTTATTGTACCTTTACTTTCATGAATAAATTATTATTATTATTATTATTCTCTTTATTAAAATTAAATACATATAAATTACATTTTTAAATATACTCGTAGCTAACAAAAATTAAATATATTTAAAAATATAAAAAATAGTGCCCCACCGGCATCGGGTACAGGGACCAAGCTACCGGTGGTTACGGTTCCAAAGAAAGGAACCTCCTCACTATGCGAGCCGTGTCCAGAAGTACTGCCTTCTGTATCAAGCGCTTGATCCAACCGTCTAACGCGAGCCTCTCAAGGTGTTGGTCGAGGCTCTTGGCAATCAAACCATTAACGGAGACGACTATCGGTACAATGATCGCCGAATCAACATCCCACATGTCGACAATCTCGTGCGCCAGATCCAGATATTTTATTTGTTTATCCTTTTCGGCTTTCACGAGATTTTCGTCATGTGGAATGGTGATGTCGACGATCATTGCACGACGCTCTGATCGGTCTATCAGCACAATATCAGGTTTGTTCGCGACAACAGTCCTGTCTGTGATGATAGAGCGATCCCAGTACAACGTGATACGACTATTCTCGAGAACTGGCTCAGCAACGTACCTGTAGTATGGTACCTCAACGTCCACAAGGTGGTATTTCAGAGCAAGCTGCTGGTGGATTATCCTGGCTACTTGATTGTGTCTGTGCAAGTACTCGCCGTTAGCAAGACGTGAACAGCCGGAAACAATATGTCTGAGGGACTCACCGGGTCGGTGACAGGCACGACAGATGTCAACAGTGCCATCCCTCAGGATATATTTCCGGTAGTTATTCGTCATGATAACTTCGTCAGCAATTGCACAGACAAAACCCTCGGTTTCACCAAAAAGGTCACCGAACCGTAGCCAGGCCACGGACGCTAGTAGGTCCACATCGGGCCCATGAAGAGCCCGAAAGAACCTGCCGTGAAGCTCCTTGCTCTAATAATAATAATAATAATAATAATATATCTTTATTTCGAACAAACAGTCCATAGCGTACAAAAAATAAAAGAGACAAAAAAGGTAAATAAAAAACAAAATTAAATAGCAGCATCATCGCACGTGGGCACGCAGGTAGGTCTTCAGTATATCTGAGTCGTACCTGTCGGCAATGATCTGCAGGATGCTATTAGAACTGCCCCGTAATCTGCTTATAGATGATGTTAGCCTCTTGCGTATAATAGCATGAAATCCATCTGTTCTTTCTTTGGTAAACATACCCGAGGCACTACAGAATCGAGGCAGCCCCAACAACATCCTGAAGCCATTATTGTATTGGACACGCAGAGCATTAAACGATCTTTGAGTATAATTGAACCACAGGCTGCACGTGTAGAATGTCTGGCAATAAGCTTTAAATAAAGTGATTTTGACTTTAGAGCTACAACGTGCAAACCTGCGGGTCAACATATTACTCTTGATCGCCAACGCCCTGCGTTCCCTCTCTATGTCTACTTGGTCATCGAGTCCCTCGGTAACATAGTGACCTAAGTATTTAAACTGTTTTACCCGTTTCAGTTCAATACCATTTAGCTTTATGGCGGGCACTATTGACGGATATTTACCCGCGGCCCCGAAAACCAAGTATTCACTTTTTATACAATTATACAGCAGTCCATGATTGTGACTGTATGTTTCACATATAGTAAGCAGTTGTCTCATTGCGCTAACAGATGGGGTCAGCAGTACCATGTCGTCAGCGTAACTAAAATTGTTCATGCAAATGTCATCAATTCTGCATCCAACACTAGTACTGCTGAGCCCAACTATCAGCGCATTGACATACAGGTTGAAGAGCTTTGGAGAGGTCAGCCCACCTTGCCTTACCCCGCACTCCAGCTCGTATGAGTCGGAACAACTGTCCGCCCATCTAACACAATTTTTCTGGTTACGGTACCAGTACTGAAACAGGTTTTGCACCTGTGTATGCACCCCTGTCTTCGCCAGTTTATTCCATAAGACATCATATGATAGTAGATCAAATGCTTTGGAGAGGTCGAGGAAGCAGGCGTAGACAGGTGTACTTCTCTTCGTGTAGTATCGTACAGTGTGCTTTACACTCAAAATAGCGCTTTCAGTCGAGAGTCCAGCTCGGAAGCCAAACTGCGCATCGTGTATATTAAGATGCTTATCCAGCTCCGTGTCAAGCACACTGTCCAACACCTTCGCCACCACCGTAGCTAAGGATATCGGCCTATAATTATTTTTATCGGACAAATCACCCGTTTTGTTTTTAACAATCGGTACTGTAATCGATTTTATAAGATCATCCGGCAAGTACGAGTGACTCAAACATATGTTAAAGAACATAGCCAACACACGCGGTAGATGCACTCCCGCGTATTTTAAATGTTCAATACTGAGCCCGTCATGCCCCGGTGACTTACCCCTGGACATTTTACTAACTATTCTATGAATTTGTTTACCTGTAACAAGATACAAGTCACCGGTCATGACGGCCTCAGAATTATTAGTCGAGGGACCGCGCGGCGATTTCACAGTGAAATGCTCCTTAAACAATTCTGCAATATGTTTGCTGTCACTTACACCTCCTACGCTCACAGGGAGGCCCGCCTTTTGGTTTAATTTACCCGTAGCTTTCCAAAAATCCGAGAACCTATTAGAAGCATGATGTTCCGTAATTAAATCTTTTTCTATCTGTTCTTTATTATTTTGACACCACTTTAATTTGTTCTTAAATACTTTACGACTTTTACGCATCTCATCATATATGATACCAGATTGTGGTTTATCATGGGAAACCCAACATAAAAATTTAAGCCTTGCCTCCCTGTGCGCATCATATACATATTTATTCCAACCACTCACATGTTTGTTATTTTTGCTACGACGGCGGCGCTCATTAATTGTACTCGACTTGATAGCCGAATCAGTTAACACTAATATAATCTTTTTATATAATTTATCTATTACATAACTATGGTTATTATATTTACAACAATTATAGCTACATTGCCTAAGTTCAGTCGGAAAATCTATTACTTTAAGTTTAGAGTTACACATTTTATTATAACTTTTTATTTGTTCTTTAGTTCTATAGCCCCAAATGGCTTTGTTTTGCTTATTATTTATCCTTACACTAGCTTTCTCGGTAATCATATTAAGTTGGCATTCAATAACTAAGGGTAAGTGGTCAGACCAATATGTGTCGTATTTTATATAGACATTGGTAACAGTTTGTCTTGCAGAGTAGCTAACAACACAGTGATCAAGCCACCTTGTACATCCATGCGCGTCACTAATAAACGTATAATTCTTAGAATTTATTCCCAATACATCCATATCAACACAAGACCATTGTTGGTCCGCACACAAGTTTGACAGCTCATTATAGAAAAATTCTCCCGGATGCGCATTAAAATCTCCTAAGGTATAGACGGCCTCAACAGAATTATTATTAACTATGGCACATACCTCACCAAAGCACGCTGTAAAATCCTCTAAATTATCCAATGCATCAGTAGGCATATATACACTAAACACTAGAAGAGAACGATTATTTGTTGACACTTTTATTGCACTTAACCGCGGATTATTGCACTTTATCACAGACACATTTTTGAATACGCTTTTACGCCACAATAAAGCTACGCCGCCATACGGTCGCCCTCGGAATATACCAGTCGAAGTGTCGACTGCTGACGTCCCTGTATACGCGAACTCCTCGTCGATGGTTCCTAAAACCGGTATATCATGGGGAAAAAGCCAGGTCTCTTGTAATGCAACGATATCCGCCATGCTGCACAGTTTTCTAACACAGTCAATTGATCTCTTGATGGATTTACAGTTAAAGCTTATAAAATTTGACTTTGTGTTATTATTATTATTCACTTAGATAATCATTATTTTCCTGGGTCAATTCACCTTTCCTATTGTTATCATACTTATCAGGTCGATGTGCATCTTTATTTATGTAAATAAAGCGCCTAAACGATATTCCTTCGGGCCATAAATTATTGTTTAAGAATAAAGCGATTTTTTGGTGTGGTACAAATATTTTAAAAGCATTGTAGTTTCTATCTTTTTTCATTATTATTTTTTTTACGGTAACTGATATCTGCGTCTTGGACAGTATATAATTAAAGATATCACTCTCCATCACTTCTTTATCGACTCCAGAAATAAATAATGGCGTCTTAATTTCTGCCATACCTCCCTGCGCTCGCTGACACCAAGCACTACAGGCCTGCGCCAGTTCTCTTTCGCCAAGGAGAGCGGGGTTAGCCCGGTATCCACCGCGACGACATCCCGATGCACACCCGCGTCCACATGGAGAAAATATTCTCTTAGATTGTATACCTCGCGGTTATGAAGGGACTTAAGGTTTAGCAAACCCCGGCCCCCACACTTCCGCGGGATATACAATCTCATTACAGATGAACGCGGGTGATGCATTCGGTATGACGTCATCAGTGTACGGACTTTTCGATCCAAGGTGTCTAATTCAGTCTGAGTCCACTTGAGTATGCCGAAGGAGTACATAAGAAGTGGCATAACCCAGCTGTTGCAGGCCCGGATCTTGTTGCCACCTGACAAAAGGCTATTAAGCACTTTTTTCAGGCGGCCCAGGAAACGTTCCCGCAGCAGCTGTTTCATGTCAACCTCATTTATGCACAGCGCCTGCGACATACCCAAGTACTTATAGGTCTCAGTTGCGAGTAGTGATCTTAGGTGAATGGAATCCGAGAGTTGAGTCCCTTCGGATTCCACTATCCGCCCTCGCTTTATATGAACGACTGCACATTTGTCCACACCAAACTCCATTCTAATAGAATTACTAAAGGTTTCAGTCACCTTCAGTAGCGCTATTAGCTGTGAGCTGGTGGGAGCAAAGAGCTTCAAGTCATCCATATAAAGCAAATGAGATATAACCTGACCACCACGTCGCAACCTGCAACCTAGCCCTGAACCTACTAGTAAGGTACTAAGTGGGTTCAGTGCTAGGCAGAACCAAAGGGGACTCAGAGTATCACCCTGGAATATACCCCGCTCAATCCTTATAGGTACGCCGCCACTTTCTTGGGTCCCTCGGCACCCTGGATAGGTAAGAAGCGTATTCCATTGCCCCATACACGACTTCAAGAAGGTACGTAGAGTTGTATTAACTTTATACAACTCCAGCACCCTCAGAAGCCATGTATGTGGCACGGAGTCATACGCCTTCTTATAATCTATCCAACATGCCGAAAGATCCTTTCGGTTGCGATGAACCTGCTGGCTTATAGTCGTATCAATGAGGAGGAGCTCCTTAGTACCCCGGGCCCCACTTCTACATCCATTCTGAGAGGTACACATGATGGAGTGTGTGTGTATATGTTTGTTTATTTTAGCTCTCAGAATGGATGTAAGAAGTTTATAGATCGATGGTAAACAAGTTATCGGTCTATAATTACTGGGGTCCGAGGTACTACCTGTCTTATGGAGCAGGTGGGTCACTCCTTTAGTCATAAAGGCTGGGAGCGACGCAGATTCTACGGCTGACTGGAATTGTGATGCCAAACAAGCGTGCGAACTGCGTAGCCATTTTAGCCAAAAGTTGTGCAGTCCGTCTGGGCCTGGAGATTTCCAATTAGACAAAGGACGGACTGCACTGGCTACGTCTGTGCTATTAATGATGGTATCTTCCATTTCTGGAATAAGTTCGCACGCTCGTTCAACGTCACGCATCCATTCCCCCTCTGTGTGTATGACAGGCACCGACCAAATGTTGCGCCAAAACAAGCTTGTCGCTTCAGCATTCGGTAAATGCCCGTCATCCACACCATGGTCCGTTCGCTGCCAGTCTCTATACACCCACCTTTGGTCCCTTTGGAACATGCGGTTCACGTTATACCTGTCCACGCGTTTTTTATACCTGCGTATTCGGTTTGCCCATGCATAAATTTTTTGCTTCAGGAAGTCGATGCGCTCTGTGACACGTGACATATAATCTTGAGGGCTGATTCCAGTCCCCAAGAATGCCCGCTTCACAAAGCGCATCACTCTCGGACGAGTGTTCCCGGTCCTGAAGCAGGACAACTTGCCAATGAGTACCCTTGCCTCGGTAATACGGCGTTCAATCCTGTATTGCCAAGCCGGTACGGCGTACCTTGGTCGTATAGTAGGGGCTTCAGCTAAAAGCTTAATACCTGCTATACGACACGCCGCAACAGCCGTACAATACAGGATCGAATGGGTATCACCGAGGTCTTCGCTATTGTCTAGGTAAGTAGGCAATAGCAAATCAAGAGCACACACCAGCGCAATGTTCCGTCTATGCATAGGCAACCGAGGCAGGCGTGGCCTAATATTGTGGGGCGTGGACCGATACTCGTGAAGCGCACATTCCAAAGCGGCCTTAACCTCCTCTTTGTACTGAGTACTTACCATTATAGTCGCGGCATCCGGCCCCGTAGATTCACAGTCAACTACATTTGTAGAAACCTGGACCGGGGCAGGGATATCGCGGCTAGTTTGGGGGTACTCCGAGCGTAGTCTCTCAAGTGCAGCCTCATTCAGCAGATGACAGCGCTGAATGGCCCGCACTTGGTCCGATAGTCGTTGTGCCGTAACGTTAACAGTCGGCTCAAGCACCTGAAACAGAGGCAGCATCCGTTCACGGTACACAGTAAGGTTGGCTCCCCCCTCTGTAGCCGCATAATATGCCCGCATGACGTTCTCATTAATGGATTGAGTCCATCTCATGCGGCGCACGTTACCACCGGCAGCGGGGGCCCTGCTTGAGGCCGGTGGGCCTCTGGGTCCCAAGCTTGTAGGTGGCCGGCCTCTCCCTCGGCGGCGTGCAGGTGGTGGTGACGTCGGCGGGGAGAAGTACTCGTCGCTCGACGAGCTCGACGCCTCAGCAAGGGTTGGTGTCGACGTAGCGTTCGGTTCCCGTGTTTGCGAGGCGGAGCGGAGCGACGAGTCCGGGGGTGGTGTTTGTGCATCTTGTGCTCTGGCGCTACTTCTTGTTATCATTTTCGTATTATTGGTCTATTGATTTCTTCTTTTATAATTGCAATGTGTTTTGCTTGACATATTGTCATCATCTGTCATTCTGTTTATTTTTGGTTTACTGAATTTGATCGGAATAGGTGTAATTTTCGTAAATTTACTATTAAATGGACAATGAGGTTTCCTTTTCTTTTTGCGGCTATTGTATGGTTTGTAAAAGCTTGTAAAATTATGAATTTAAATGTTATTTGGACGGAGATATATTTGAGACGTCATGACTCTTTAAGTGTTGCCAGGTTATATTATTATTATTATTATTCACACCCATGAAATCCTGGTACACCTTCGAAACAGAGTGGGTTGTGTTGGTCAGATATTTGATGTCATTGTGTAATGCCTATGTGTGCAATATGACGGCTCAACGTTCTCCGCGAGCTACGGAGACCACTAAAATTTCTCTAAAACAAGGGTCTTACCACCAAAAGCTTTCGTTTCGTCGTTCGTTGACGGATCGTACACTTAGCTATCACTAAAGGCTTTCGATTCGTTGGGTCCGTCGACGAAGAAGATTGCGACCGTCGGTGTACCTACTCCCAATGTACAGTCGCGGAATGTAAATGTTCGTCACCTTAAAAAAAAATGATTGAACCGAATCTAGGAACACTAACCAACATGTTATGTTTCAAAATAATAATAATTAGGTTTTACTCAGACTAACCTAAATAGATAATACCTTGAACTATTAGCACTTCGAAAAATTTGTATTCTATAAACTAATTTTCGTTAAGAAAGTAGACATAAACCACATGCAAAAAAGTTTTTATTTCAAGGTGATGGACAAGAATAACTGAGAAAATGAACTGTCAGTTTCTTGATAAACAAGAATGACAGCAGGCATAGCACGGCTAATTTGAAATGGGAATTAATAACATTATCTCGATTCGCGTAAAGAGAACACGATAAACCAAAGAAAACATGGGTGGCAAGAACGATATTTTAACGGAACTACCTATATCTGTCTTAATTTCATCCGACTTCATAAAGGAGGAGGTTCTCAATTCGACTGTATGTTTTTTTTTGTACGTGCTGGACCGATTTGAAAAATTCTTTTTGTGTTTAAAAGGTTAGTCTCATTGTCGTCAGATCACGATTTGATGATGAGATCCTGGAGAAATTGAGGGAACTCTTCAAATATATTTATATATATATTTCATAGTGATTCGTGCATTTACTGTCAAAAAGCACCAATTGGTGAAGTGAAACTGATGATGAAGACCACAAATGACGAGCGAACTTATTCAATATTTCACGGTTCGCGATTCAATTACTATAATATGACTTTATTCTCAACATACTACTATAACACAATGTAATAGAGCTGATAAAAAGAAAAGAAAATATTTTTTATTTGTCACAGCGCACAGAAAAAAAAGGAAAGCTTAAAACTTAATCCATTTTTATGATTCGGCGCTGGACAAATAGGACCTACGTCAGATATTGTTGCCAGTCCGGGAACTGCAACGCTGATATTCTCGTAGGCCCTATTTATTGTTTGTTGTCACATACAGCAAACCAAAATTAAAAGTAAACAAAAAAAAAACAACAACAAACAATAAACTGCAAATAAACAAAAAGTAAAAACAAAATAAAATGACAAAACATGTTTTTCTCTATTTTCTATACTATTTGACTACATACGTCATACCATTAAACCTACAACTATCTAAAACTATCTAAAATATAATTGATTAAAAAGAAGTAGATACATAAAATATGTTAATAAATAAATAAAGGAAAATAATGTGATAACTATTTCTTCCTAGCCTTATATTTATTTTTGAAGTCGATAATATTTTTTGTAAAAAAGTTTTAACACATTATTTTCACGTATTGCAATCAGTGACAGTGAGAGTGATAGGGCATAATGAGTCAGCTATATATTTTCCATCTATTCTTAAACTTGATTAAGGTTTAGGTTAAGGTTTTAGTACAACTACTCATAATCAAGGAATTTTGGTTTGGTAAATTTAAACTGTGTTGTCAAATGTTAAGCACAATTTACAACATGCGGGTATCCAACCGTCTGTTAAGGTAATATTTGCTTGCCAAGCTTTAAATTGAAAACTGACGAACTTTTCATTCCGCGACTGTACATTTAATGTTTTCAACGTCGGCGTTTGATAGGTTAGGAGCACTTCGAAATAAAACGTCAATTTCAACGATAGCTTTGCACATTTCGTTACACCATTCGAATTTCTCATCTCGATCTCTAAATTATTGCTCATAATTTGCTCACAATTTCTATTGCTCGACGAAATTGTGTCACTAGACTGAAAAGAGTATCAACTGAATAGATGTCAATATGACGTACGAGAATTGGAATCTGTTAGTGAATCTTGTATTTTGCCTATTGATTAATGCCAATTATTATTCTTATTTTATAATATTGTAACATCCAAATATAATGTAATTTTTTAATAAATGTATTTTGTATATGATTATGACTATAACAGCACAGAATACATACCTACATACAAAAGGACAGCTCATTGCTCAACAAAAAATACATGCACACCACGCGCACGTATGTACGATCTCAACTTGAGCAGTTTCAGTTGTCATTCGACCGAGTTTTCGCTCGTTGTATGGCCATCTGTATCTATCTAATTTGTGCCAACAGAGAGCAATGATCGATGTCTACGTGTGCGTTGCTCTAGGGCATTTGTATGAATGCTTTCTTTCTGTAGTTTCGATAATTTGTGACGTTAAATTAGCCCTGACCGCATTTTAACACTCACTATTATAATTACAGTAATGTGCGTAAACATTTATATAAAAGCAGAATTTTCTTGTTATATCGCCCTGACACGTTTCCGCAATCAGAGCTTGATTGAACCAATCATAATGATTGTGTACACGGCATATTGATAAAATACTTGACCAAGTAATTAAAATTAAGTATTAATTATGAACGTAACATGGCATTTAAATTTAATTTTCATGTTCGTTTTTACTTCAGGCGCAAAATTAAAGTGGAGCCGGACACATCTGCCACATGTCCTACCTATGTAATGTGGACCAAAATAACAACAGAGTGGAGTGGTGGAAAATAGGAAGAAACTGTGTGGCAGACCCAGAAAGATATGGCGTGACGAACTAGATATACACTCCTAATACTGGACTCGAAATGCCTTCGATCGAACACAGTGGAAACAGAAAGGAAGGAGAGGCCCTTGCCCTGGCTACTACTAATAATAAAAGTTAAACAAGTGTATCTGTATGTTAACGTATCTGTCTGCAGCATCTTTGCCCTAAAACGAGTGTACAGTCAAGTATATAAGTCGCTTCACATTTGCGAATATTCAAACCAACTCAGTACGAGTATAAAGTTACGAAATTCAATTTCGAACACGATAATCACTGTAGAATTGATAAATGTTTAAACATGGCGTTTAAACATTTATCCATTCTACAGTGGTTTGGTCTAGTTTTGGAGCTGGGATGGTTTGTACTAAGGGTTTTGTTAAGCGAGTTTTGTAGCTGACTGTACCAACATCTTTTTGTCTGGCTTACAACAGGTACGTCGAGGATTTGAAATCTGTGTGATTTGTAGTTGAGCATAAGTCAAGTACTTGTGCACTATTATTATACCTTGTCCGGCCATAAGTTCCGTTACAAATGAAAATGCATTTTTTTTTAATGAAATAATGTAATATTACTAAAACTTAAATGTACATATTCATTTTAATCTCAGCAAAAAATTAAAACAATATTCTATTAAAAATGGCCACCTTTGGCTTTTATACCGGCCTTTAATCTGTCTGGCTACGAATCTATGGATTTACGCACTGTTTCCATGGGAAATTTCGCCACTGTTTGCTCCAGAGATTTTTTAAGAGACTCAATGTCGCCGTGTCGTTTAGAGCAAGCCTTGTCCTCTAAAACTGACCATAAATTGTAGTCTAAAGAGTTGAGGTCTGGGCTAGATGAGGGCCAGTCTTCAGCTCTTATAAAGTCCGAAACGTTGGTTTCAAGCCAGGCTTGACTAGTTCGTGCCTTGTGACCACGTGCAGAGTCCTGCTGGAAAGTCTACGGTATATTTTTAAAAAGTGTATAACTGAGAGGTTTTACAACACGATCCAAGATTGTCTACTTTGGCCGAAGTTTTCACTCCTTTTTCACAAAAACGTAGCTTTGTGACGCCTTGAAAAGACACGCTGACGTCCATCACTGACGTAGGATGATGACCACGCTTTACTTTTCCGACCACTTGAGCAGCTTCTTTCGAACTGTGAGCGTTCACTTTATCATTTTGCTTATTGCAGTGCTCTTCAATCGTGAAATTTTTCATCGGTAAAGAGGATATATCTGTACCCTTCACCTGCGTATCACGACAGAAGGTGTTTTGATCGATCCACTCTCTTTAATTGTAAAAGATTGATTTAAGGCATGTCCTGTATATTGACGATAATTACCAAACTTCAGGAATCGATCTCAAATACGCTAGCGTTAAGTATGCGCCTCGAGAGCGTAATAACGACATTTTTAGGATCGATCCCAAAGTTACATAAATACGAAAATGGCATTTTAATCGAAACTTAACTACAACTGCACTGCAACTGTACTGCTTTAAATACGTGAATTGACCCCCTGGTCTTGTTGATTTATATAGTCCTAGCGGGAATCTTCATTTCTCGCGATAAGATTTTTAGCTTCCTAATGGGATTTCGACGAATTCTGGCTCTAGCAGCATTAACAGTCTTTGTAGTTCCAACAGCACGCGGCCACCCAGATCATTTATGGTCTTCGACAGAGAAAGTGTTGTATCTGTTGGTAGTACGATATACGAACATACGGCTGATACCAAGCTTTTGAAGTGTCTGGAATATGGCCAACGGCTCCATACCCACTTTGTGCAATCCTATTTTCTTTATCTTGCAATATATATTGTAATTTGATAATAAACATGAAAAAATATGTAAAATAGCGCGAAATCGAAAGAACTTTTAAAAACACAAATTCAAAGTCATTAAAAAGTTGAAAAAAAAGAAAAGTTTTTAAGTAACAGTATTTATGACCGGCATAGTTATATCCTACGTAGTCCGTTCGAGGTTGGATTAGATTAGCCGCCGTGACCGAACTCTGTTTTTTTTCTTTTATACTTTTAGTAGGCATAGGTACATAACAATATTGTACCACGAAAACCTCATAGGGTCTATCTGGATAATAGGAGCCGTGCGTTTTTGGTAGTGTGTTTCAAATTATTTTTAAAACTTTTATGGACTGTTTTGTACAAAGTTTGCTGGCGATGATCTTATTTTCACCTTTCACGTTTGTGTTACGTTTTAAGAAGTAACACGTACAATGGCACATATTAAGAAAGACTGACAACAGGAAGGACTGTTTGTAAATTATTGCCTAAAAAAGAAAATAAATTTCTACTAAAACACGTACTTTTTTATCAAACCAGACCGCCATAGTTTCAATAAGGGCCAAATATTATTATTTGTATTATTTTATTACTGTTTACGTTGCCCGCCATTTCGTTCAAGTGAGCAAGACAAATCGCGTGTGATATTTGTGTACGCACTGAGACGACTAAACGCTGCGATGATGGCTGTAATAATGGTCTCCTAACCGCTGTCGGTTACGGCGACCAATCTCATATACGTGGGATAATCAGAAAGTTTTGAGAAGCTAAAAAATTAACATTTTAATTAGATCTTTTTAAAAAACTCTTCCCAACCAGCCTCTATATAAAGTTTCATACGTCGGAACCAATTTTCGAAACATTTTTCCCAGTCCGCCGCACTACCTTTTCCACGGTCATCTCGAACGCTGCTAGCGTGTCTTCCGGCGATAAAACCTGTATCCCTTTGATCTGTGTCGTATCCAGGAAATCCCTCGTTTTGAGCGCTGAGTGCGTTGTCATGGTTAAAAGTACCCCGCGGAGCCCGGTGTCCGGTCGCTCGTTGCTCATTGCAGACAAAACTTCTGGCAAGTATTTTGTGGTATACCATTAGGCGTTGATGCTGCTTTGGTCTCGAAATGGAATTAAAATCAGATACCCCGTCAAAGTGAAGAAACTAATGATTAACAATTTTCTCTTCGCTTCTCGATCGCTTTATTTTCGCAGGAGTTGGTTTGTTTTGAAACAGCCAAGCTATAAACTGACGCTTTGTTTCTGGATCGTATTGATAACTCCAGGATTCCTCATCTGTCACAATGTCGTAAACGAGCCAAGATGAGGCTGAATTAAAAGACCGACTTCGGTGGACTTAAAAAAAATAACTTTATTTGCACAGACTTACAGCGTAACAGTAATTGATTTATTTCACAAAATGATCATCTTATATACTAATTAGTTGGGGTTCCTTAACTCCTGCTTCAAATTTTTTAATCATATCACGGCACCTCTCCTGGCCAGCTTCTGAGCTTAACGCAGTCCGGTGCAATGCGCGCTTCGATACGGACGTGCTTACTCTGTACGCGTATTGTGCGGCTATAGTCGCTATACGTCACTATGAGTTCTCAGCAACTTATAGCAAACGAACTGTTGGCATTTATTCAAAATGCTATCGATACTATGGACGAAATCAGCATTTTGCAGATCTGCAAATCGAACTTCAAGGAAGATGAGATTAGCAGTGGCAAGAGGTTGATTTTCCAAACCCTTGGAAAAATCGACCAGATGCCGCCCCGCAGGAGAGATGGAACTGAGAAGAGCATCCAGGACATCATCACCTTGCTGAAAGGGACTGATCCGGACGACGTGCCAGCTTTCGTGGCCAAAGAGCTGCGGAAACTGCCCCCCGTCAGTTTTGACCACGTCGACGTCACCCGGCTGTTGAAGGACATCATGTTCTTGAAAACAAGCCTGGCCGAGGTACAGACCAAGCTGGAGGTGTCAGAAAACACCATAGGTGAACTACGCGCCGAAGTAGTGTTATTACGCAACGCTGTTTCTGCAAGTAGGTCACCTGACGCCTCTAAAGTGAACAGTTGTCGCGAGGCGCTAAATGCATCGGTCAGCAATTTTCAGTCGCCGCGTCAAGTTGCGTCACCGACTGTACAAGTTGACAACAACGCATCACGTGCCGTCACCGTACGCCTCTCGACTCCGAAAGAGGTCAAGACAAGCGTAAGTACGTCTACTCATAGTCGTGCTTATGCCGATATTGCCGCGAAGAAGAAACGAACAGCGGTTCAAACAGGGGAGAAGAAGAAGAGCGTGCCCCCAGTCCCTACAAAAGGGCAAATAGAAAAGAAAAGAAAAGAAAGAAAGAAAAGAAAAGAAAATGTTTATTTTGTTGCGATTTGGGCACAGACTACATAACAACAATTACATAATACAAATAAGTAGCAAAAATACAAATAAGTTGGCGCTCGCGCTTCTCTGTGAATGTCTATAGGTCTCGCGTGCGACCAATCAGACATGCAGGCGAGACGCGCTGAGAGGCTGCCGGGCGGCAATGCGGGGCGCGGGGCGGCGCAGCGGCTCGCTCCCGTACCAAAAGTCATTATTATTATATTACACATTTATTATTATTCGCTATGCGCGTGAGCGAACCACTCGCGCTCCGCAGCGCCTTACTAAACACAACAATTGCCAAATCGTTTTACCGGTACGCACCATTCGTCCATGCAACAAGCAACGAACGAATTAAATATATAATTCTGGAAGACATTTGACTGACATCAGACATTTGTGTATCCGGCGAGGACCCGTCAGCCATTTGATAAATGGAAATCACGATCGTGTTTGCCCGGCGAGACAGCAACACTTAACCTGTTTAGCCACACCAGAAAGGTATGTACATGTGTAACGATCACAAGGTTATGAGAGTAGTGTAACCTAATGATATATTTAGTTTTATTTATTTAAATATGTTTCAGGTCACCAGTTTGTCGCTATTTCTCCACACAAACACGCCGTAGAAGCAGCTGCTAATGCCGCGCGTCGTCGCCGTATACACACATGGAAACACATCAACCAGTGGAGGTACCTTAGCCAGACTAGTGATCGAAGCCTGTCACTTTCCTACATCTATACTATTTACACGGTATACATAGGAAAAAAAGTAATTATAAAGGTAAAACCATTATGACTATATTCAATGTTGAGTTGATGGAGAATGCAGTGTGCGCCCCAGTCCCAACAAAAAAAGATGTTACTCAGCATAATACTGCATCACAATAAGGCGACACAGAGCTGATTTTCAGTAACACCTAATTTAAACGCAGCGTCAGCTCAACAGCTGCAGATAATAGCATGTAAATAGGTACTAGTTAGCGTACATAGCTCAAAAGATATTGTTCCATACCTGTGTGTGTATTTATGCTTTATATCTAATTGTATAGGTACATCCATTCAACATAATAGCGTGCAATAAAATATGTAAATAATAAAATAAATTGGTATAATATATAAAATTAATTAATATTTATGTAAATGTATTCCTATTACATCAAAAGTGTATTATGAAATAAATAAATTGAGTGCCTAAAATTTGAATGAAATAGAAATAAAATAAAAATTAATAGTTAAAATAAATAATAAATATTCAGATGAGATTGATGCCAAAATTGTTTAAGGATTTAATTAATTAGTTTATTAAGTTGCGTCGGATTTCTGAAAATTTAATAAATATGACTTTAAACGAGTTTTGAATGTCATGATACTTTTAGAAATCCTAATTGGTGGAGGTAGGTCGTTCCAACATCGCGTGGCAGCAAATTTGAAACTTCCTCTAAAGGCGGCTGTTTTATGGGCTGGTATACTCAGCACATGACTGGAAGCCCTAATGGGATATGGAAAATGAGTTCGCGTCCATGTCAATTTACTATACAAGTAACCTGGCGACTCTTTGGCAATAACATCAAAAAGAAGACTAGCGAAATGAATTTCTCTCCTATGTTCCATTTTGAGCACGTTATTATTATTCAGAAACGGCGTCACATGGCTTCGGCGAGGAATATGAAAACAGAATCTAGCGCAGGCATTCTGGATTCGTTGAATGAGCTTAGCTGTTCTCGATAGTATACAGGGTCCGTACACAACGTCACCATATTTAGTCTTGACAAAATGAGCGCATCAACCAACCGCTTTCTAAGCTCCACGCTTAAGAATTCTCGTACTCTGTACAGTACCTTGAGTCTATAGAAGCAACTACTTATTATGCTGTTTATGTGCTGTTCGAATTTAAGTTCATGGTCCATAATAATGCCAAGGTTTCTTGCAGTATACACTCTCTCCATTTTTTCCCCATTCACTATAATATCACCCACCAGATCTTTATTACCCAGGATCATAACTTTGGATTTGCCAGGGTTCAGTACCAGTGCATTCCTCTGCGCCCAGTCAAATACCCTGTCAAGGTCCTCATTGATTGCCAGTACTGAAGCCTGTGTAGAAATTGGTGACGGTTTAAAAGAGGTGTACAATTGCAAGTCGTCAGCGTACATATGATATCGACAGTTCCTTATGCACTTAGTGACATCTGCACTGTACAGAATGAACAACAGGGGGCCCAAAATCGACCCTTGTGGTACTCCTCTGGTTACGGATTTCAAAGTTGATGTTAATTTAGACCCGTCATCTTTAGAGATTTCTACTATTTGAGCTCGATCAGATAGGTAGCTCTCAAACCACCCTACCGCACCCGCATCAAGACCATAATAGGATAGCTTAGAAAGCATTAACGGCGCACTAATACAGTCAAATGCGCGGGAAAAGTCAAGTAGGGTGAGTATGGTACCCTCACCTTTGTCTCGCGCTTCTAATATGTTTCCCACTACGTCTAATAAAGCGGTTGAAGTGCTACGCCCCTTTCTAAATCCAGATTGAAGGTCAGGCAGTATATTATTGCTCTCCAGGTATTCAGACAATTGCATGTAGACGACCCTTTCCAAAATCTTCGACATGAACGGCAATATGCTAATAGGTCGTAGGTCTTTGACGCTAGATGGGTTAGATATTTTTGGAATTGGTCTGACCACAGCCATACGCCATGCGCGGGGAAATGTATTAGTGACAATGGACCTATTGACAATAGCCGTGATAGCAGACAAAGACTGAGGTAAGGTAAGAACGATCATATCTCTGGATATACCGTCTATACCCTGCGCATTTGATTTTAGAGAGTTTATAATTTAATAGACGCTGAGGGCTTCATAAAAGTCGAAAAGAAGCAGAGGAAGCCCTCCAGCTGCAACCAGCGTGGTACCGGCGTGACGGGACCCAATATGTTGCTGCGTCCGGCAACACCTACGACGCAGCTATATGTGTCTCGTCTGCATCACACTACAAAGACTGAGGAACTTGTGGAGTACCTCAGAAAAAAGACCAAGTGGACCTTGAGGGTGGAGAAATTGGAGTCGCGCCATAACGTTAATTTTAAGTCGTTTATGGTGCGAGTGCCCGCGGAACATCTGTCCACCTTCATGAAGGAAGACCTTTGGCCGAAAGGTGTCGCATACCGACGATTTCGTGGCAGGTTACGCGACACCTCGCAGGGAAACACGACGCCGTCGCCGCTGTCTCGTGCTTAACTTTGTGTTTAGTTTTTTATTAAATATGTATTAGTCTAATAAGTTTTCTATTTATGTATTT
Organism: Herminia tarsipennalis; assembly: GCA_945859575.2. Classification (NCBI taxonomy): domain Eukaryota; kingdom Metazoa; phylum Arthropoda; class Insecta; order Lepidoptera; family Erebidae; genus Herminia; species Herminia tarsipennalis. Next base: position 2,577,685 of record OX243833.2, on the reverse strand, counting down.
GTATAATATGGGCCTTAGTAGCCTGAAAATAAATGGTTATTATTATTATTATTAACTATCCTCCTCACGGGAAAGGTGCTCGTGTAGAATCTTGTGAACGCTTCCCGAACCAATCTGCAGTGAATGCTAAATCTCTTCGTATGTAATTCGCCTGTTTTCATTAAATTATTTTTTTACTGCCAGCACATTTTCTTTCGTGACAACTATCGTAGGACGACCACTTCTTTGTTCAACCCCCAAAGTAAGGTGACCGCGCTTGCACTCGCTACGCTAACGGTAGATGGTTGCTTTTGAAGGTCCTTCATCCATAAAAGCCATTTGAAGTCGATCAAATGACTCATCAGGTTTTAGGCCACATTAAAAATCGTAGAAAATCATCGCACGAAAATGTTCTCCATGAAGATCCATTTTCATTTGGCTCTCGAAAAAATGTGACGGGATTTTTTCACCTTTAAATAACCAATTTTTTTAAAATAATTACAAGTGGTCAGTGCCTTATACCTACATAAAAAATAACTTCGCAAACTTGCTAAGTGGCCTGGCCCACACAAGTGAGTGCGCAGACACAGGTGCACTCTCTATTCGCTCACTCTCATAGACCGATGGGGCGGAAATCCGACACGACTGGAGAGAGTTTGGGCGCAGGACAGACAGCTTAATGTACTCGCCGAGGCACTGGGGGGTTTGACATTCTTCGAAAACGGTCACCTATCTATGTACCGACAGTTGTAATGTTGCTTAACCTTGCAGATATCTAGCTCTGCTCGGTCGCCGCTGAACCAGTGACCTCCTGATTAAGGCTATATCAGGGTAGCAAAATGTAGCGCGAGCACCTACCTAACTATACTTCCAAAAAGTAATCGAATAGTTAACGTTTAATCTATTACAAACAAACGCTTCATTTGCGTAATTTTAAGTAAAATACAAGAGCTATTCTTTAGTTGACACAAAGCTATCGTCTATTCTACTATAGTTGGCTATAGAGCAAGACGTTTAAGTTGTCACCGCCATTTATAACACGAGAATGCCATAGAGAGCTTGCGTTAAAAAAAATCCTTACAATTAGTGTATCTCGGACCGATGTTTTTTTGAATTTATGGGTACATATTTTAAATAGGAATTTATTAAGGAATCGAGTCTCGCAGTTTGTAGAATAAACGGTCGTATTTTTTTTCACGATATCTTAAGTTTGACATTTTGACAGGTTCAAGGAGCTGTAGACCAAAGAATATGATTAACTCGATACCACCAAGCGTTCCCGAGATTAAAGATCTTGGCAGACAGACTAACAAAGTGATCCTTTAAGGGTTCCGTGTTTTTTCTTTTTGAGGTACGGAACCCTAAAAACATTGTCTTGTGTATTTTCAACCGACTTCAAAAAGGAGGAGATGACACATTAACATTTTGAAGTTGGTGCCGAATTAAGCAAAAGCAACTATTTCATGGCACCAACTTCAAAATGTTAATGTGTTGTTGTTATTCTAGGTAGATATTATTTTTTTCTTTTTAGTTGCCTTGTATTTATTTTTGAAGTCGGTAATATTTTTTTGTAAAAATGTTTTTTTATTATTTAAATTACGCGCACTGGGCGCTAATTTTTAATCTATCTTGCTCCCAGAAAAATATACTAATAATACTGTTGAAATAGTGTACCATTTTCGCCATGCTACAAAACCTGGCCTGCATTATTGCACCCAACAAATACTGCCTACTCATCCTAACTTGCATACAATAGGTTTACACAACCTCATTTCCTAACTTATCTGTCACATACACAGGCACTACAAAATTGTATAGAATTTCCAAAACATTTAATCAATGGACAGTTTTCATCTGGGCAACGCATTGCAGATAAAAGGCACGAATTACGTAGGAATAGAACTATTGCCAAACCAGTATTTTATGGCTAATGGCGTATATGTGAAGGCTAGCGTGCATTATCGACCTGCTTTTAAGATTCCTTCTTTTACGTGATAAACAAGGGCATTGGCGAAAATACTGGGAAACTTGTATAAAAGGTTCTTGCACGTGTTTCCTTAGTCTTATTGGTATGCTACTAGCTTGTACCTACGATACTGTTCGATTTTATTGGCACGTGTAATGCCGCTTTTAAGCACATTTACGCGGTCGCGTGTTTTCCAAGGAATCTCTATAATCTCACAATTAAAAGTTACATAATTTACTGTCTAAGAAAATTATAAGACTGACTGTGACCCGGACTTGTTTGGTCGTCTTAGCGGTTTGTTAAAAACGGCCATATTTTGACCGCTTAAATAAATCACATTTGGTATGGAAAAAAGGATGCTTGGGATGATGTCTAAAGTTAACATTAATTGAATTTCAATAATCAAGCAATAGCACGTCATAACGAGATCTGAATAAATGTGTTATTAAACAATTTAACGTCAACAAATACTTAAAGTAATGATTTGATTTGATCCTGATTTGTGACGTTGTGACCTCAGTATTTTATACAAATTTTTAAAGAGCGTATCGACATCGACATTGCATAAAAATATACTGATTTGACTTAACAGTCCACATCCCCAAAAATACAAAAGCATATTTCACGTTCTCTTCGACAAGACTGAATAATATCTTGAATATACACTTTATTTATCATTAGTATTATATAGACACGTTACGCAAAATAATATTTTGTGGTGTAGCGCTGTTCAAAATGGCAAGATTTAGCCGTCACCGTGACTTCTCACCCATTGGTAAACGATAATAAGGTCCCTGGTTAAAGTTCTTCTCAAAAACACTTCGAAAACGCATTTGTAACGCATTTGAAACGTAAATTTACGAGTATTGTTATGAAGTCCGGTCATTACAGTACTCGTAAATCAAAACCACCACGGACAAAACCATTAATCTATGCCCCTATAACGAACACAGCCACAAAACCTATTCGTACTATATTTCAGCATTCACCACAATTTCTACCGCATTTCAACTGATTATTGTACCTACCTGTCCTGATTAGCCAATTGTATTCCAGCCAGAATCAAAATACGCGCCAATCAACTCTTTGTAAATACAAAACGAATCTAAGTAGGATATTTAGTAAACCCTTCTGGTTTCACTAAATAGGCATCAATTTACCCTTCGCTCCATTGTGTTTCGAATAATGAAATTGGATACGATTTGTAAGACAATTTGGGATAATTTAGATTAATTTTGTTGTAGGTAGCGCTTTTTGATTTGAACTTTTTAGTGCTTGTTTTATTTTTGAGTATGTTGTTGGAGATACCGCTTTGAGAACGTGAAACAAAATGAATATCTACATGTTTTTATTTCATAAAACTCTAACAGCTGTCGCTGAAAGAATTAATTAAAACACTGGAATAAAGGAACAAACAAACACTCCTTGTTCTGGGACAGACGTGTAATTAAAGCATCAGCACCGTTTGACATTTTCGTAAATGTTCAGTTAACTACAATAGTCGCTTAACATTTGGAAATATTTAAGCCAAGCTCGGTATATAATAATAATATCTTGGGACAGCTAAAAAACGCCATCTGATCTCAAACTAAGCAGAGCTTGTACTATGGAAACCAGACAACTGATAAACATACTTATATATTTCTAAATACATAAATATTATAGATAAATAACACCCCGACAAAGAATAAACCATCGTATTCATCACACAAAGTTTTATCCTGGGTGGGGATCGAATCCACAACCTCTGGCTTAGCAGTCAAGGTCACTAACCACTAGACCAACAGACCATTCAGTATATGGTTCCGGAGCCGCTATTACAAAGAAATGCACTACAGTAAGAGGCTGTGCAAGATTGCAGAGTGTATAAGAATACGCATAGTAATTATCAGGTCGGGAAACAGTCCTTAGCGTCTATTTTCAGTTCAGACAGTGACCTACCGATGTTCTAACTGAACTGGCACACAAAATTTATGAAAATAAAATCATATCTTGAAATTCATTTGAAAAAATCTAAATTTGGTATTTTGTAAACGTGATTTGAATAATATAAATCAGGTAAGCTGTATTTATTTGTTTCTTTTAATCAAATTACTGTGAAAGAGTGATTCTACTAGCCATACCTTATTCTAATCTAAATTATGGCACTAGTGAACTTTTAAAACTCTTTTATTGCTCAAACTGCGCGCGCACTCTTGCACACTGTATCATACGTTTATATTGAGAGTACTTTTTATTAGATAGGTATTTGTACACTGATCAACTTTAAATGTTGATAAACTTTCGCGATTTGTACACATTGTTAAAATATATATATTACGGGTCTTAATCGCGTGAATAATTTAAGGTAAAATACCATTGTTTATTGCCCGACGTTCGAGTCGAGTCTTCCCGTGACCACGGCCGTTGCAATACGGTCGAAACGTCGGGCAATAAACAAGGTATTTTACCTTAAATTATTCACGCGATTAAGACCCGTAATATATATATTTTAATAAACTGATCAACTTATTTATAAAATAATAAGATATTTTTAGGATGTCAAAAAGGCAAAGAACGACAATATTACACTTACGTCCTTTTGTTGAAAAATACAGTTTTTCGGCAGAACTCAAAAATAGTACTTATATCCGATCATGTTATTTTTTTTTTCTTGAAAGTAATTTTATTATTAAAGTTTACCGTACCAACCTTTGTATTTTTTAATATTTTTGGTTAAAATAGTCAGTAATTTCGGTATAAAAGATAAAAGAAAAATCAAAAACATTTAAAAACCTTAGACCGGTTTTGCTATTTTGGCTACTGATTGACATAAACAGGCTCCTGTTAAATGACTTATTTAGGTTACTGTTATATTACCCGCCGCGTTTATTTCGCCTAGTGCGTAGTCCTCGCTAATCTAAGACGTTTTACACAAACACCATCCATCAGGCCCATGACAGAGCAATCGGCAACGGATTGTGAGCAACAAATAACACCACGTCATACGTCCTCACCACGGCTCTGATAAAAACGGACATTTAATACTGGTTTGTGGAATTTATTCTTTTTGCACTTTTGTTTCTGGGGCCTTAACGATTCGTTATTCTTGGTATAGTACAAACCTGAAAGTAGTTTCCTGTACTTGTACTGTCTGTGTCCATATTATTGGTAGTATTTAAATTGTAATTTGGACAAACTTTTTTACAAAAAAATACAACCGACTTCAAAATTAAATTTAAGGCAACTAAAAAGCATAAAATAATTTAGAACAACAAAAAATAAATAAACATTTTTAGTGGTTACTTTGTAATTCATCTAAGTTACAATAGCCTAATGTCAACAGCTTAAGATTACAACAATTACAAAATATTGTACTTTACGATTTAGGGCCGTTAATTGTTGAGGAGTTCACATGATACTTCTCCATCAGCTCTATTACATGGTTTAATAGTAGTATGATGAGCATAAAGTGCTAAGTAACAGTAATTGAATCGCAAACTGTGAAATATTGAATAGTTCCGCTGGTCCTCTGCGGTCTTCATCATCAATTACACTTCACCAATCGGTACTTTTTAAGAGTAAATGCACGAATCACTATGAAATATATCTAAATCACTATTGGTGTGCCTTTAATATTTGAAGATTTCCATCGATTTCTCCAAGATTTCATCATCAGATTCTGATCTGATGACAATTGATTGACGTTTCGACCGGGTTGCATTACCGATGTCGCACACCGACTCACTTTAAACTAGTGTAACCAGACCCTAGGGATAGTAAATTTAATTTCAACCCCTTAAAACTTATACTACCACTATTTGCATAAAGTCGTAAAAATTACCTCCCTCTTAGGTGCACAATATCTCGTCTAGTAAAGCAAATACGTTTCTCAGAATATCCGCTCACAAATCTTTGGAACCTTGTCGTAATATCTACGAAACATAAAGCAAACTCGAACGTTCAGGCAACTAGTTTACCTGCAATATCTACCATAGTGATGTCCCCTTACTGTGACTATAGTTTTACTAAATTCTATGCAGTTCTAAATTTGAAATGTCCTATATTCCTGTTTGTTAGTCAGCTTTCACACACAGCTTTACTCAGTATAGCAATTTTTGGACTTCCTCACAACAGTTTTCCTCTCAAACGCTACCTTAGAGCCGAACCACACGAAGCGGTACAGCGATGGTGCGAAGCCTGAGCGGTGCAACTGTGGTATCCTGCATATAAAAATCTATAGTATGCCATACAGAGTGGCTCGAAGCTGCGCGTCATCGCACCGCTCGCACGCCGCTCCAAGACGAGGCGCCGCAGTAAGCGGAGCGGTGCTGAGCGGCACCGCAGTTGTTTGCGCGTCGGAAGGAAAGGTGCATTTTATTAACAGACTGTATGTCCAACACTCCGCTGCGGCTTTGCCGATGCTCGTTGCTTTATCGTTGCTTTTAAATTGTTAAATGTTTGCAGCAAACTGACATATTGTCATTTTGCACTTGCGAGTAAATCTTCCGATAATATATTTAGACACGTGTGTAAAGTTACATGTTACATTACGCACATATGCATGTTAGTGGTGGAAATTAGCAAAAACTTTACTAGATTTCCATTAACTCACAAAATAAAATAAAGGGCCTGTTGCCTGTTGGTATAGCCGTTAGGGACTATGACTGCTAAGGTTGTGAGTTCGATCCCCACCCAGGATATGCTAGTGATGCCACCCAGGGTGTCTAGGTGTTATTTATCTATGATATGTATGTATTTAGAAATATACAAGGTTATTTTTTGTATAGTGCAAAGCTCCGACACTCCAACTAGATTTTTACTTCAAGAAATCATATTAAAATGAAATGAAAATATTGAAAACTTGCATAGTTATAAGCCATTGACGTTGTTTTGCATTCTTCCCGCTTTCATGTTCATTACGTTTCGTAGTACCTAGTACCTACTACGAGACGTAATGAGCACTACAGCGCATTTTACAATAATAACCATGGATTACCTAATTCGTGATTATTATTGTAAAATAAGTGATGACAACATTGCACATCACATTGTGAACAGGATTTGGATTGAAAGAATGATTAATGAATTAAATAATGATTGATTTATTAATTAATGGAAAAAAAACATGGTCCAAAAACTACCCCATTGGATTGTGTTACTGATTCTGAACCACTACTTTCAGGTTTTGCACTATACCAAGAATTGTATAAGTATGTTTATCAGTTGTAATCAGATAGCGTCGTGTGAGTCGTCCCAAGATATTATTAAAATCAAAAAAATGTTCTTATTCAAAAAAGTATTTTTATTATTATCGATATTACCCCATCTCTATTCCATTCCCCGGCAGTGTTGCTACGTTCGTAGATAGGTACGGCATATTTCGCCCGAATGTGTAAACTTGTCGCGGCAACACAGCGGCAGACTCAAATAGTTACGCACTTGAGACAATGAAGGTGATTCTGGTCTCGGATTAATTAATTCTACGCTACGCCATGGATAAATAGATGGTGTGTAGACCTCTAGCTATAGTGTGGAAGAAAATGTTTTATTTTCTTTGTTACGGCATTAGTGTCTCTGAAACAATTTGAAACGTTCGTTTATTGCTATTTAATGTCTTTTCCAAAGCTATTTCCATTTTTATTTAAAGCTTACTAGTAATGTGGGATTGTGTACACGTGCGTCGGTAGTGTAATGGGTAGGATTCGAACCCGCGACCTCGCGATTACAAGTCCGATGCCTTAACCTAGACTACCACCTATGTTTAGGGTTCCGTAGCCAATATGGCAAAATTCCGTCCAATGCTAGATGGCTGTAATTTTGCATGCATACACATATTACTTACGGCGACAAAGTAAAATAATAAAATCTTTTTTTTTTGAGGGTACCTCCCATATGTGTAAAGGGGTGATGTGACTTTTTTTCTCACCTATCCTATCGTATAGGTATAGGTATTATAAAAACGTTTAGGGGTTGTTAGGACTATTTATAGACATTTTTTTTTTAAAGACGACTTCCGCTGTACGATACAAGCCTTGTGTCGCGGGGGATTTTACAAACATACAAGTCACGGACAGAAAGTACACCCAGACTCGGGACAACAATTTGTGGATCATACAAAGTGGTGTCCCGTGTGGGAATCGAACCCACGACCTCTTGTGTAGCAGTCGGACACACTCCCACCGCGCCACAGAAATTGCCAGTTTAGATGCCCCTAAAAGCAATAATGATTAAAGTAGCTCTCTAACAAAAAAAACAGCGAAAAAATCTGGTTGAGCACTACGATGCTACAGAAATAGACATAAACAAACTCATAACACCCCTTATATTTTGTGTCGGTGTAAATAAAAGACTGGACTATGAATATAGCTCAAAGATGCGTTCGTTTACACAGGCTTAGGTAAATTTTCAGTGGTACACCCCCATCGGCTTAGCGCGGACCAAAACAGCCTGTGAATGTCGCAGTTTTGGCCTTAGTTTTATTTATACTCACGCTAAGAACATTTTGGGTTGAGCACAGTATATACTTTGTTCATTTCAGAGAAATTAAGCCAAGTTTGCTCCGTGTTTCGCTTCAAGACTTGGTTTAACTAGGTTGCCTCAACAACTTTCTATGTTCGATACAGTTGGTGTAATATGTAGAAATAAGTACTTACATTGTTGCTTTAAATTGATTTCTATCGTTGGTATAGGTGTACCAGAATTTGATGAAAAATAAGGGAATTATAATATAGAGATGGTAACATATGGTACAGGTAAGAAATTACTAAAGCTACTAGGATGAACAAGTCTTGATCATTGTATACATTTAATAAGTGTATTTATTTATAACGGTTCATTATCAATTACTGCTTTAATAAGTATCATCACTGATCAAACAAAATAAATATTTTGTGCAGCAGCTCTGGCTGCGTAAATATCAGTTTTTGCATTGAATAATAAAAATTCAAACTAAGCTCGACATATTGCCGCATTTAATAAATGTTTCAACGAAAAAGTATCAAAAGTCATAATCGAAGCACAGCTACTTAAGAAAATAATTCAAAATTCTTATTATTATTCGCTTAGGATGCAAAACGGGATTTTACATGTACATGTAATGCCAAGTTTACAAACAATAGGTAAAGCCGGACAAAAGAACCTGGCAATAAAAACTCGCGGCCACTGTTTTCAAATTACCAATTTTACAATCTTTCAATGTTTATAAACTAGATATGGGGGTAAGGTGCTAGGTGTAACAGAAAAGAATGCATTTATTTGTCATCGTAAGAACATCATAGTTGCAAATCGTGACAAATTACCGTCGTTAAAATGACGTCACTAGTCGCCGAATAATTTTATTCAATGCGGACACTTTGATTGTTAAAGAACATTTGAAAATACCTCACTATATATATATATATATATATTATATTTTTTAAAGACGACTCCCGCATTAGGGTACAAGCCCTGTGTCGCAGGGGACTTTACAAACATACAAGTCACTGACACAAAGTACACCCAGACTCGGGACAACAATTTGCTAATATCGCTGTCTCCTTAGGAAGGTGCCGCAGCCTTAGTCCTTTAAGTTTAGTTCACTTAGCTTCGATGCACTATAAAATAAAGTAATTTTGTAGTTACTTGCACTTTCCGAAGTGTCTTCGCTTCGAGCGATATTAATATTAAGCATATTTAAGATCCGTACTTTCATATAAGTACTTTAGTAACAGCATATCACTTTTGAGAAAATTGCAACTTAACTTTATAGGGTACACTGATAAAATATTTTTTAGTAGTAGTTTCAGTAATAAAATAATATCTACACTGTTAGGGTAAGTCTAGCTTTTAGGCTGTATTGTTGGGTACCATCAGTGACAGTTATTTTTACTTGAAATAGTGACGCAAACATATTTGTTGCTGCTTAGTTTGGGATCAAATGACGTTGTGCGAGTTATAGTAATTTTATAGGGATTTCTTGCCAATTACTTTATAAATACAATAATTGCATTTTTGGAAGATAGAAAAATTTGAAGTCCAGACCCAGGAATCGAACCCAAGACTTCCGCAAGCCAAACCGGGGCCGGAATCGAACCACCTATCTGGACCATGTTACTAGACCTAATGCAATTGTTGTGTGAGTTGTCAATTACTGTGTTTCGGTTGAAGGGCACTATAGCAAGTGTAATTAATGGGCAAATGAGTTTTATGAATGCATGAGGAACGCGTTGTAGTGACGATAACGCTTGGAATAATTTTCAAACAAGAATTTGAGTATCGCTGATGAAGCTATGAATGGGCGTGTCGCTTAACATCAGGTTCGTAACCTAGCGTTGTCGTTAATGGAAAAGTAGGTACAAACTGTATGTAATTGAAATATGTCCTATGGTCCCAGTCGATGCGTAGATAAGCTGCACTAGTGACAGTATCTTTGCTATTTTTTCCACACGATTGATCACTTATCTGTTGAACGGTGAGACCATGTAGAAAACGAAATAAAATGGTGGATTTTATATTTAAAGATGTTTGATGTTTGCGGTGGAGACCATAGACATTATTTTATTTTTTTGAGAACGATTGTTTGAATCGACCTCTTGTAGGCGTTAGCGAATTCGCCACAGAACGAATGTACCTTGTCTAGGCCCCCTATTAGCCTCTTTAGTCAGTGGTATAAACCATAGACATAGAGCCCCAACTTCATCCGCATCATAACCTCACAAAAAAAACCACTTTCTAGAAAAGGACCACGCGATTGTGCGGCCAATGCCATCTTTTCTGTAATGTCAAATTGACATGGCACAGACATAAACCTATGACGTACACCAATCAGATTTCTATAAAGCAGCGGTAGCTTAATGGCTAACGCATTGGTCTCGCAACCGTGCGGTCGTGGGTTCGAATCCTGGCCATTATACTACCGACGTGAACCCACTCCTAACACAAACCATAGAGCTTAGCTGGAGGGGTTAACAGGATTGCTAGTAATGTGGCAACACAATCCCACATTGCTAGTTATATTTTCTAATAAAATAAAAAAACACGAATGTATTGTATTTTGTCACGCTCAGCAGCAGGCAGCCTGTATTTACTTTAATACCTGAAAGGGAAGGCGCAGTCCAGTTTCCATGACTATGGTTTAAACAAACCTAATATGTGAAACTCGTTGACGTATAGACCAGGACCGCATCATCGCTTTCAATTAAAAAGTAAATATTGAATGCTAAGCGTTAAAGATAGAAAAAAACCCGTGCGGCCTTTGGCAGGTAGGTATTGTTCACAAAGTAGCATTGCCTTTTTCTAGAGAGTGGTCAATTTTGTAAGATTATGGCGCAGTCCTGGTCTCTATGTCAATAGTGAAAGTAAAGTCTTTGTGGAATATATAGATATGTACTTATCACTCTTGTGTACTCGTATTATAATATCTCTTGCGTAGATATCAGGTCTTTGATGAGATTCGTCGCTGTGTCCAAAATAGGTTATTGCCTAATTCGATTCCCAAGTACACGTTCACAAGGCAACGCGATGTATTTTTATCACGCAGTGTTCTATTTTTAACCCTGAGCGTTGGGAACAAGGGATCAATTCCTATATTTAAAGCAGTGCAGTTGCAGTTAAGTTTCGATTAAAACGGCCATTTTTGTATTCTTGTGACTTTGGGATCGATCTTAAATACGCTTGCGTCAAGTTTGCGTCTCGAGAGCGCAATAACGACATTCTAGTACGGTGCGCAAGCGTTTTTAAGATCGATCCCAAAGTTACAAGAATACGAAAATGGCCATTTTAATCGAAACTTAACTACAACTGCGCTGCTTTAAATACGTGAATTGACCCGCAGATCCTCGCGCGTAAAAATCGCTCGTCCGAATAAGGACTAAGAGATTATTATTAATGAACCTTTTTCACCTCCCTTTAATTTTCCTTTACACGAAGCACAGTTACTATAGCTTTGATATAATGTAATGTTTTTCTTTAATACTCTAGCTATGCAAATATCTCATGGCATTGTACTTAGTAATAAAAGTGAGTGCACACTGCAACGTTATGTTTGAACTATGAAATTGAGCCGTGTATTCACTGTTTGCGCAGCGACGTGCGGTGTAGGGTGTACACTGCTTTGTCGCCGAGTGACTGATCTAGATAGCTGGATGTGACTTGTCTAGATTATATTCTGTGAAACACACTGTTGGAATTGGGGATACAGATTTGAATGTGTATTTGGGAGAGTTTCTTGTTCAAACTTTGGCGTAGGTTTTGTGAGTTTAAAGCCTAGTCTGTCTGTATTTCTTTAAAGACATCTCCCGGTAGGGTAGGCCCTGTGTCGCGGGGGACTTTACAAACATACAAGTTACGGACACAAAGTACACCCAGACTCGGAACAAAAATGTGATGTAGGTAGTTAAGTAATCTTAGTCTTAGAAATATCATAAGAATATGTAATAGTTGTCTAATTGCCTGTTAAACTAGGCCGAGCCTGGAATGAAATGGTCATCCGTGTGCCCTAAAATATATAACTCAAGTTTACTGAAACCCTGTCTGTCTCCAGAAAAAATCTCTGTGCAAAATTAGCTCTCTACAGCCAAGAGTTTGTGCTGGGCGTTGACGTATGCATAATTACATCAAGGCTTTCACATTTCATAAATCAGAAGATTAAAAATATCCATAATATAATATTTTGGGACCACTCACACAACGCCATCTGATCCCAAACTAAGCAGAGCTTGTACTATGGAAACCAGACAACTGATAAACGTACTTAAATATTTCTAAATAAATACATATTATACATAGATACATAACACCCTGACACAGAATAAACCATCGTGCTCATCACACAATGTTTTATCCTGGGTAGGGATAAAACTTTGTGTGATGAGCACAACCTCCGGCTTAGCAGTCAAGGTCACTAACCGCTAGACCAACAGGCCAGTCTAATAAAAGATTTAAGCTTATAAGTTAGATGAGGTATTGAACGTGACAATCGAGTCCTCGCAACATGGCGGCGTTCAGGCTGTTCAAGCGAGTGGTCGTTAGCTCCCTCTCGGGGCACTCCCGTGACAGAGGGACCGGCAGTACCCTGAGGGTACTCGTGGTTTGTTTCGACGACTGTACGGTGTCCATGGGTCTTTTATTTCATAGGATACGTTCCATAAAAATAATTGAATGTCAATATTTCTGACCTGTTACTGGCTAAACTGGTCAAAGTGCTAAGATAAGGTAGTGGCTTTGATTCCCATCTATGATAAATATAACCACAATTGTTTATTCTGTCTGGGTGTATCTGGTCTATTATATGCACTTACGTATTTATTTAAGAAATATGCTTTATAATGACTGCCTAGGTGGCGCGGTGGGAATGTGTCTGACTGCTACGCAAGAGGCCGTGGGTTCGATTCTCACACGGGACACCACTTTGTGTGATCCACAAATTGTTCCGAGACTGGGTGTTCTTTGTGTCTGTGACTTGTATGTTTGTAAAGTCCCCCGCCCCGCGACACATGGCTTGAACCCTACTGCGAGAGTCGCCTTAATATATATATTATATATATATGTTTATCAGTTCTCTGGTTGGCTGGTAACTAGAGGTGCCAACAACTAAACAAGAGACTATGGGAGACTACTTAGTCTCCCATAGTCTGATATGTATATATACATATACCTCTATGTGGGCTGACCTTGGTAACGTTGTTCACCTTTCTGATTTCTTGATCTGCTCAGTCACCTTTGAGTTGAAACCCCTCTATAGATTGATTTTGACTGGCGGTAGCCTAATGGTTAAAACATCGGACTTGCAATTGTAAGGTCGCGGGTTCGAATCCTACCCATTAAACTACCAACGTGAACCCACTCCTAACACAAGCCATTGAGCTTAGCTGGAAGGGTTAACAGGATTGCTAGTAATGTGTCACCAAATCCTACATTGCTAGTTATTTTTATTCTAAAAAAAAAAATATCCCAAAATGAACTTAAAACATGGAGTCAATACAGGACAAGTCCTTAAAAATATGCAAGTCGGAAGTGTGTCGTAAGGGACGCACCTTTGTTCCGTTATGTCCTACTGGCCTCTTCACATCGTTTGCAGCTTGGGGGAGATGTTTTGTTCCTGCAACCTTGGAGGAATGTTTTACGGCCAATTTACCGGTACCTACTACAATATTTTGTAAGCAAATTATTTTAATTAGGTGTAATTTTCCTTGTAATATTTTTCAGAAATCTGAGAGATGATCGTTTACATCAACTTGGAACTTCTAGACAGTATTTAGGGACTAAAAGTAAGATATTAATTTTCTCTCACCACTCAATACCTATAGTAGATACCCTGGTTGTATGATGTTTTTTTTAGATAATGCAAAAGCTTAATAAATAAAAAAATAAAAATGGTTATGGTTAGTGAACTATACTGTTGAGCCCGATGTCTTGGGTTCGATGCCCACCCTGGATAAAACTTTGTGTGCTGAGCCTAAAGAATAAATTGCACCCAGACACAGATTAAATCATCTGATTTAATCTGTGTCTGGGTGCAATTTATTTATAACTAGCTTTCGCCCGCGGCTTCGCCCGCGTGGATGTCGGTTATCGCGATAAAAACTATCCTATGTCCTTCCCCGAGAGCCCTATCCAACATTAAAAGAACTTTTCAATTCAAACCTGAGTTCCGGAGATTACCGCGTTCAAAGAAACAAATAAACAAACTCTTCAGCCTTTTTAGAAATATATAAGTATGTTTATCAGTTGTTTTGCGGTCTAGAATGGAATCAAACGGCGTTGTGTGAGTTTTCCCTAGATATTATAATTATTATGTCGAGAGACTTATAAATGAATAGCATATCTTGTACTATGATATCGTTGTACATTGTCACTTGATCTTAATTATTTCCAAAACACAACACTGATTTCATAGTAGGTGCAGAGTGGGTGCATGCATGTTACGCGTCGGTGTTATAGACGGACCGTCGACACCATTTATCTACGCTTTGGTGTAAGAGGCGGACCGTTGACACCATTTATCGAAGCAGTGCAGTTGCGGACCGGCACGAGGCGTCGAGTCAGCGCTACGTGATTTCCACATCTCGCCACTTCGATTTCGCAACCGTCTTTCCATAGTTGTAGTTTTAGATTTTAATAAAGAACGATTCATTCTTGGTACATACATCGACCATTTATCACTAGTTTTAGATTTTAGTTTAATGTAATTTATAATTAAATTTATTTAAGATGTATAGACTTTCTCTGCAACCTCCGGCTCCAGTTAACGTAATTGGCGCAGTCGGTAGGATATTCGCGGGCCGGTTCGCGATAATTAGGAATATCTCAAATCGATATCCGCGTTCGCGAGTCACCCGGGTGGTTTCCAAGCACCTTCAACGAATATCCGGATCTTCGGAAGCTGAAGCCAGAGGCGTATCCAGACATCGATACTGCAGAGGGGCCAACTATACACTTATTGAACCCAGACGGAACATCCGACCAGAAGAAGTAAGATGAACACCAGTGGTCTGGCAGCAATATTTGCCACTCCGCTTGACAAATAGTTGCTGTTCTTCGGGGGGAGGTGTTACGCGTCGGTGTTATAGACGGACCGTCGACACCATTTATCTACGCTTTGGTGTAAGAGGCGGACCGTTGACACCATTTATCGAAGCAGTGCAGTTGCGGACCGGCACGAGGCGTCGAGTCAGCGCTACGTGATTTCCACATCTCGCCACTTCGATTTCGCAACCGTCTTTCCATAGTTGTAGTTTTAGATTTTAATAAAGAACGATTCATTCTTGGTACATACATCGACCATTTATCACTAGTTTTAGATTTTAGTTTAATGTAATTTATAATTAAATTTATTTAAGATGTATAGACTTTCTCTGCAACCTCCGGCTCCAGTTAACGTAATTTGCACCCTATGACGATGTTTGTTTATCTCGTGAAGCTAATATAATAAACACATGCATACATTATATACAAGAAAATGAAGTAAATATTGTTTAGTTTGCAGTTTTAGAGTGGATGGAATGTTGTTTTGTTTGCTTCTAAGAGATGTTTATAGAATACTAGCTTAAAAGTTATAAAATGTAAGCTTAATTAGTGAAAAATCACCACATTTAGTTCAGCAGTTTTGACGGGAAAGAGTAACAAACATTCATACATTCAAACTCAAAATTTACATGAGAACATTTTCTGTAGCTTTGTAGCTGGCGTAGCAAGCGTTCTACGCCATGCTACGTCTACTACGAAACGTCTACGAAATAATTGTTAGGACTATTTTTATTGTTTTAGTATACCTAATACACTATTAAACGGTAGAGAGGAAAAACGTCTCAGGCCGGACTCGAACCTGCACCTCGAACCTTTGGGGTACCGGCCCTAAGCCGTTACCGACTCCGGCATCGAGACAAAAAGAGAAATAGATTTTCAAGTCTTTCGTTTATTGCCGGTTTTATTTTCTAAGTCGGTGCTTACCTCTCTAAAAAAACATAACTTTTACAGCCCTTTTCCATCCACTAACCCTTCACATAAAATCGGCAATGCCCTCCAAACAATACATAAATAAAACATGTATAAATTGGCATAATGAAACGTCTCTAACAACATCGTAAAGCGCACGCACATTCTACGTTTTAATGAACACATAACGTGTTTTATAGTCAATATCGATTTTATTATGTATCCCGGCGGCCATTAAAAATAATGTATATGTTGCAGTAAAACTGTTAAATCTAACAAAATGTTATAAAACTTTTGTAGACGAAACTAAGTTTCTAAAAGGGTGTTAAACAAATTGCTGAGCGGCACCGACCTTATGCACTAAATAATTAAAATATCGATAGGTCGACATGCCAATCCGGATATGAGGTTAAACAGGAAAGACCTAGGTGATATGCATCCGACATCCGCAAAGCGCCATTGACATTATAGTCAATATCAGTTTTTACAAACTTTGAATCTCGTCTGAATTACCAACATTTTTGTGCTAAATATGAATTATAAAATACTATACATAACTGCAGACGCAAGTGGATTCTCTATTGTAACACTGTCATATCTGAACATGCAACTTGACAGGAGGAGACTGAGTGTTCAAGCTTTTTTTTAGTGAAAAGTAATTTATAGGCTGCAACAGGTTGACATAGATAAAGACTAGCAACAAACTTTTATTATAATATTACACTATGATATTTATCATCATCACACAATATAATATAAAATTTATTTTTATTGTTCTAAAAATCATAAAATAATTATACATATCACAATAATTACATAGAAGATATCTATTAAAGCTTTATTATATGTTGAACGATGACAGCCGTACTAGTATGAACTGTATTACAGCTGTCAGCGCCTTCCATTCGTGGTACAAATTGGTATTTTATGATACAGAGTTAAACAGTTAATTTTGAGATTTGCAATATAGATATATGTATAGACATCTTCTGAGTTGGTGGCTAGTCTTTGTTATGAAGAATATCATTATTTATCTAAGATTAAGCTGATAAATTTTCCAGCCAGAAATCCTTTTGTCTAGTTAATACATCTACCCGTAACATTTCAACCCTTTCTCTGCGACGCTGCGGAAAGGCGCTGTTTACGCAAACAGTAAGGAATACCTAAGTTTGTGGCTGGTTATTTTTACATAATATACACCAGGATAATTATGTGCTTTATTCTATATCAATTTTATTAAGTTAAGGTAATGTTGCCTTATCGTATTTTTATTATTAGTTTTTGATTACTTCAAGAGTTTTGCCACCTCAAATTTTTGCCTTAATTTCTTACCCAAACCTCATGTCTACTAGCTTACTAGAAAATTCTGAATATATTTTATATAAATTATCTATATTTTTTCATTTCTCTCTAACTCTGGTCTGTGTGGAGAAATGAAAAATTTGCTTCATATTTAAAAAATAAATAATAATAATTCAACTTCTAGACGACACATACCAAGATGAAATGAATAATTGTTTTATTTTTATAAAGATCGACTCCCGCAGTAAGTTACAAGCCCTGTGCTGCGGGGGACTTTACAAACGTACAATTCACGGACACAAAGTACAGCCAGACTTGGAACAACAATTGTGAATCACACAGAGATGTGTCCCGTGTGCGAATCGAACCCACGACCTCTTGCGTAACAGTCGAACACACTCCCATCGCGTCACAGGGGCAGTCAATGATATTTAGTTAAATAATAATGATTTTTAGTTTGACATGAAGCAATATGTTTATGAAAACCGACTGCATCCAATTTGGTGCAGCAGTTTTCGAGTTATGCGCGCACAAATATATCGACAGGCAGACATTCTTAAAATAATAGTTTTGGTCTCGACGTTATAAAGGCACCTCCTTTATAACGGCAGTAGAAATGAATATTTCAACTTTCTTAAACATATCTTATCAACGTATGCACTTTTGTGGTACCATTTGCTGAGAAACTATCAAACTTTAAGGTTTGATATAGTAATTTAGGTTTATGTCTAGATGTAAATATTATTTTATGCACATTTAAAAAAATGGGCAAAAAGCTAATTCTCCTTAAACAACTGTCTTAAAAATTATTACTTGGTAGAAAACTTCGGGAGCCCTCCTAAAGCACCGCTTTTTGCTAGTACTATTTAGTTCATAAAACGAATTAGTTGATAAGCTATTCTCATTTAAGCGTTACTAGACCCTGGCCTGTTAGTCTAGCGGTTAGTGACCCTGACTGCTAAGCTGGAGGTCGTGGGTTCGATCCCTATCCAGGACAAAACTTTGTGTGATGAGCACATTGGTTTATTCTAGTATATATTTAGAAATATTTAAGTATGTTTATCAGTTGTCTGGTTTCCATAGTACAAGCTCTGCTTAGTTTGGGATCAGATGGCGTTGTGTGAGTTGCCCCAAGATATACAACCCTTCAATCGAATAAAAACAAACTTTTGCAGTAACATTATGTAGAGAAACAAAAGCCAAAAAAACTACAAAAATAACTGCTGTATATTAAGTAGAGTTGGCAACAGAAAGATCGCAGATGTCAAATGATTTATGTCCTAACAGATTGGGCGAAATATTTTTTATGTTTCCATTGACATTTTGCAATATTATGTCCATTTGACTGCGCTAGGCCGAATTATTCATTTTCGGTCATTTTCTCGCTAGTCTTTTTCAAGCAACTTTTGTTCATTTGAGTTTTTATTGTCTCGTTTGACAAATGTCTGCTCGATGGGAGGAATCGGGGAAGCAAATGTTTTGTGTGTAATGGTCCTGAAGCTATGTCTTGTTTTATCCTGTTGAGTGAGCAGATATAGATGATAATGAATAATAATGAAGCACTCGATATCACTTTAAGGGAGGATTTTCATTAAGTGCTGGAACTTCGAAAAAATCTATTTAAATATTTCTTTAGAAATAGAGATTTAGAGATGGAGGGTCTCGTGTCTCAACTTAATAAGTAGTCCGTCGAATTAGGTGATTGTTTTTTTGTTATGAAAAATGTGACGTTGTTGATTGGTTGCTAAGCAACAGCGTATGGCGATTGCAGCGACATGCGATACAATTGTAACTAAAGCTGTCACCATTATCACGTAAAATTATCATCCGTAAACCGACTTGACAGACAGCCAATTTTATTAGGGTTCCGTAGCCAAAATGGCAAAAACGGAACCCGGGTATAGTTTCGTCATGTCCGTCGGTCTGTCTGTCTGTCCATCCGTATGTCACAGGAGTTTTACTTAAAGACTACTCAATGAATCTTGACGTAATTAGGTAAAAAGGTGTCCTGTAGTAGCCGCTACTTAGTTTGATAGCTAAACAATAAAACTAAATATTTTTAGGGGGGCAATCCATACATGTAACAGAAGCTGAATTTTTTTTTTTAGTAAATACCAACCCGTGGCACATCATGCGGCAGGTCTTTCAAAAACATTTTGAGGTTCCTAATAAACTGTTTTGATTGAGTGTATATTTTTGGAAATAATCGCTCCGAAAGTTGCATAAATCGTGCCCCCCCCCCCCCTTAACTTTTGATCCGTGTAACCAAAAAATATGGAAAAAATCACAAAGATAGCGCCTAATAAATACTAGAATTATTTCGGATAAGATCGGACATACTGTCATTGAGTTATTGGCAAAAAACTGCGTTTCTCAACAAACGTTGCGTAGTAGTAGTAAACGGGCGTAACTGCCATGAACATACGCTCTTCTGCTGATGCAATAGTTCAAGGCTGCGGAACCCTATACTAAGCATGGTCTGACATGCTCTTGCCCGGTTTTTTTATATAATTTAATGTCAACATTTGAAAATATTTCACTAACTGTACTTAAATACGAATCCCGCGCGAGGGTTAATAATGTAGATGACTATCAAGTCAAATCAGTATCTTTTTAAGAAACGTCAAAAGGATGCGCCTCATTCTAATTTATATGAAATACGAAACAATTACGTCATTCTTTTGTATGATCATATCATGTAGTTTCAATGTTTGTTTTGATGTTTATAAATTCACGACAACGTAAAATTGTAGAGAAACATTGTTTTCCAGAATATTTTTGCAAATGCTATTTCCTAGTATTTATTTTATAGTGTAAAATAATTTATTGTTATTGTAGTCATCTACCCAATTATAATTTAATTTCTGAATCACACAAAGTGGTGTTTCGTGTGGGAATCGATTCCACAGCCTCTTGCACAATAGGCGCATGCACTTCAACCACGACATTGTATTACAACACTTTAATGAAAAATTATTAAATTTGCAAGGAAACATATTTTCATGATATTTTGTTCAATGGTCAGTAATAATAATACTAATATTTATTTTTCACATTCAATGATTTTTATTTAAAATGTTATTATTTAATCTAAGTTACAGAGAGTTATTTTGCGAAAGAGACATTCCGCGAAAGAGACAATCCGCCAAAGAGACATTTTGCGACAAAGTGGCATACTGCGAAAGAGACATTGTACGACTAAGCCCATAATTCCAATGTGTCCAGAATTATCATAACTGGACATTTGGTAAATCATAGAATTTTATAAGCTACGGGTCTTAATTGCGTAAATATTTTATTTTAAGGCTAAATACCTTTGTTTATTGCCCGACCACGTGACCACGGCCGTTGCAATACAGTCGAAACGTCGGGCAATAAACAATGGTTTTGACTGCCTCTGTGGCGCGGTGGGAGTATGTCCGACTGTTACGCAAGAGGTCGTGGGTTCGATTCCCACACGGGACATCACTTTGTGTGATCCACAAATTGTTGTTCCGAGTCTGGGTGTACTTTGTGTCCGTGACTTGTATGTTTGTAAAGTCCCCCGCAACACAGGGCTTGTAACATACTGCGGGAGTCGTCTTTTTAAAAAAGAAAAAAAAAAAAAAAAAGGTATTTAGCCTTAAAATAAAATTTTACGCGATTAAGACCCGTAGCTTATAATGTGTACAAATCGCGAAAGTTTACGAACATATATTTGGTAAATCTACTGAGATCTTTGTCAGATTTATTGCACCCTCATACCGTCATGACTTAGGGTTCCATAAAATGAAAGGTATTCCGTGGGTGATTCGTTAAAAGTTCGATTGTTTAAAGTTTGTGAACCCCTATTATAAACAATGATATTTTGTATATTAAATGTGTAGGATATTGTTCTAATGTTACTCCACATTTCACTCAACAAATTAAAGAAAGAAAGATAAAAGTAGCTCGAGTAGTAAGTGGCACAGTTGAAGTACATTCTGGCACATGAACAAACACACAGGTGATCAAATGTATGTACAGACACTCGTATAAACAACGCTGTGCGTTTAAATTGAAGATTCTTGTCGCGTTGGACTTGGAATTGTAGGGATTGGATAGGAAATCTCTTAATATTATAGTGATGAGCAACACAAGGTTGTCTTTTTACCCGATTGCAAGGAAGGGTTATGTTTTTTGCGCGTATCTTGTATATATGTAATATTATTTATTACCTCAAACCTTTTAAACCCCAAGACGGATTGATTCGTTCGTCGTCGAGGAGACGTTTGATTCGTTTCATCATTTGATTCGTCTTGACCGCTTACATAAGTGACGTTTAAAATAAACAAACATGGCAGCTGTGAGATGTCAAAATCGAGAAGTGTGAAAAAAAGTTTAATACCAATACAGCAATATGGGTATCAAATTAAAGGGCTTGTCGTAAGCATTTCAAAAAGGTATAACGTGATTATGACTGTAATACTAAAAAAAGTTAGTTAGCAACCATTATTTTTTCAATGTTCAATATTTGGCAATAGTTGTGATAAAAGTTAGTTTTTTACAACCACTAAAATGTATTAAATAAAAAAATATATTAAAAAAAAAACACGTCTGCACAAAAAGTAAGGAAACTAGATCCCCTTCATATACACCGTGATTTTGTATTCGTATTGAAGCCGAATATTTTAACATATCAACCCATATGATGTCCCACTGCTGGGCACGGGTCTCCCCAGTAGAACTTACTAGTATGTAGATCCTGGGGGTAATTGCCGTAATCGCCACGCTTGGCGAGCGGGTTGGCGATCGCAGTAAGGTTTTAAGTACGCAGAGGACGCTGCTGCCCGTCCTCCAGTGTGACATCCCTTAGTCGCCTTGACGACACCCACGGGAAGAGATGGGGTGGTACTATTCTTAAGCCGGTACCACACGGCATACGAATATTTTAAACTCTATAATAAAAACCTAGCCCAAAAAAATATCAGTTTAATAAAATATTTTTTGTTATAAAAATTTAAATTCATGTCGTTTGCGGAACATAAATGAACAACAAATAAAAAAACATATATTCTTAAATTTATAAATAGAGGCCATTCTTACAGTACAGTAGCTATTGTTAAATGCAGTTTTCATAAGTACATAATTATATTATTTTTCAACGAAAAAGTATCAAAGGTCAACATAGTTTTGACAACTGTCAGTTAAGATTGCCATATAAAAAACATAACTTAAAAAAAGTCGATACCTTTAAACGTTATGCAGACGATGTCTTAAAAAATAAAGAGGTCGAGAAAGTTTTATGAACTTGAAATTAATTAAGATTACAATTCCTTATCCTTTTTTATTAAATCTTATACGACATGTAAGGCAATGTTTACAACGCTAGAGAGATGCAAATAAACTGTGTCGGCTTAAAATTGACGACGAAACATTCGCAGTGTAGGTGTTGCTATAATTCTTACTTGTAAGTGTTGCTATGAGATAAATCTAACTACCTACGTAGTTTTGTTATAAACGGGGGGAATCTTGAAGGTGTAATGTCTTGGTGTACTGCCAGGAATGGGTAATGTATTAGGTAAAATATATTTTAGGGAAAATAGGATTCATTTTGAGTGATATTATTTTTCTCGGTATGTTTGCGGAGACGTTCGCATCCGTCATACGTGAGTTGCAATCTCTATCGATTAGGGAGGTTGATCACAATAAAAAAATATATATTAGTTATACCTATCTTACCTACCAGACATTAGCAAGTTTTAAAATGCTCGGAAAAAGGATGATTTGACGACAGGAACCTAAGACGTCATATGTTCCATACAAATTTGTACGGAGCGTGTCGTTTTGACATTTCATTAAAGGAACTGATTTAACTTTATAGGTAGACAACATCACAACATGCCTTTACGTGCCTGGTTTTATTCTAATCCTTTAGTCGGAATTTTAATGTCCTTGGCAATATCACTAAATTGCAAATCACCCAGCCTTTGAACGAAATTTCAAATCCATTTTGTAAATCACGCGACTTCACACAAGCTTGAGTGTATTGCTGCGTACACGCAATAAATACACTACAATGATAGTGCTTTTTAAGAAACAAATGACAAGTGTGTCACCCAGGATAAAACTTTGTGTGATGAGCACGATGGTTTATTCGGTGTCTAGGTGTTATTTATGTATAATATGTATGTATTTAGAAATATATATATATATATACTAGCTGTCCCGGCGAACTTCGTCTTGACTCTTTTTTTTGTAAATCGAGTTCAATTGTGAATCTAAACCATCCTCGAATCCCCTTGAACTCACACAAAAAAAATCATCAAAACGGTCCAGCCGTCTAGGAGGAGTTCAGTGACATACACACGCACACAAGAAATATATATAAAGATATATGTTTATCGGTTGTCTGGTTTCCATAGTACAAGCTCTGGTTAGTTTATTATTATTATTCACTTTATTTAGTTTTTTTCTTATAAATTACATTTTTAAATATATATATAAAAAAATCCATTTATTATTATTATTATTATCTAATTTACTTAAATATTGGTAGTATTCTTAGCAACCCAATAATTTCTCTCTCTGTGTCTTAGACATTGTTGTACATTAGCACTATTGATTTTTAAGGGCGTCCTAGTCGATGATTTTACCATTCAAACGCGCATAAGTGATCACTCCTAATATCCTTAATATCAATTAGTTATGTAGGCAGCTATAATTGAAAATAAATTCATATTTTAAAAGTTATAAGCCTGTCAGTCAATGTATAAATGAAAAAAAATATTCGGGCGTCATCTTGGTGCTAGAGTTGGTTTTGCGGCGCGCGGCATAGGGATCTGTCCCTCCAATTAAATTCATCGAGATTCATTTCTTCGTTTAATGCCTCCGACTCCATGATATAAAGAGGATCATGTTTCCATTTTTTCACGCAGACTGGTTTTTATTATTATTTTTATTTTTTCATACATTTAATTCCTCCCACTGACTTCAACAACGAGTCTTCACCAGGTCATTGGTTCATTAAACAGAGAACAAAACCCCGTATATATTTGCCTGTCAGATCTAATCTCAATACTTCTTCATCATATCAGCGTTTTCCTAAACATATTTATCTAAGTTCTGAGACTTTGAATAGCGTAAAAGAACAACAATCAACCTCGTTGCTCAAAGTTTAGGTAAAAAAAGTTTTGTTTACCGAAAACAAGGACAGGGGGCCGGCAGGGAAGGTGGGTGGACAAAATAAAGCAATCAGTTATCCGTTAGGTTTGTTTTTTGATAAAAAGCGTTGACTTTGCAATCTCGCGAGTTGAATTAAGTGTAACGGGTGCGCGAGTTCGGGTCACCGGGTTTTTGGTTTTTGTATTTTATGCCTAAATAGGAAAAAACTGTCAATTCTTTACCCTTTTGCTAGATACAGTAAATTGTAAATTTTGGTTTAATGTTTATTAAATCAATAAAACAAATCAATTCTCCAAATAATTACAAAATATTACCAATAACTAGTATTAATTTCGTCTAAAAATTTTGTTCTTTGGCCGTGGGTTATTTTAGGTTAATGAAGAACCCGACCGCGCATCGTATTTATCTATCTATATAATAATATGTTCATTTTCTTGGCATTCTGTAGAGCATGCCAAGGAATGTAGAGCATGTCAAGCAGTGTGGGCCTCCGCCCTCGGGATTTTGGTATCGGAGGTGATGGAGTCATCTCAATTGTGAGAGTGAGAGGCTTATAATTTTTCAACATATTTTTGTCACCAGGTTTTCGCATTTTACCAATTCGTGTGCCCCGTAAAGACATTTCCCCGGCGCTAGCGCAAAGAAATTTACATTTTAATTTTGTTCCACGGTGACTGTTAGAAAGTTGAGAGCGGTCTTCTTGTAACTGATCTGTTTGCAGCTGGTGATACTAACTTTTTGTTTTACATAATTAACTGGCGATGAGACAGTGTGAAACAATCTTAACTTTGTTGGAAGGTGAGTCGTCCGTCTCGGTGTGGATTTGAGCCGGATAGCGCCATGACAAATGTTTGATGAGATGTTTATTTGGTTGTGGTTTTAATTTGAGTTCGGAATCGGAATTAAACAGCCTATTTATTGAAACTTTATAATTTTTTTTAGTGTTACTAAGGGAAAGCCGCCCGAAGCGGGTATATCACTTTTAACCATAAACAATTAATATTATTGCGAATATAGCCTCGAAAGCCAATCAAATTGCGTCAGTTAACTCAATTTCCTAACGTTGATAGTTTTGATAAAAATCAATTTCAGTGTTCTGTTAAATATTTGAATATTTTTAAGAAACGAATACTCAAATACTGCGTGTGCTAAATGTGTATGATTATTAAGCAGTCAATCATCATACTTTTCTACAAAAACAGTTAGCCAATTACGGTTTGAATTTTAAATGATATATCTTCTAGTATAAAGTTACCCCTACCTGCTGTGCCCAACCGCCTGTTTCTTTAGCATTAGCTGGTATACCTACTTTGTTCATTTTAGGTAAAGACTGCCCCAACGATATAGAATGAAAATACTATGTCATAGAAGAAGCTCAAAATGTATTCTGTTAAAAATACTGCCCAAAAATATAACCTAAACTTGTCGATTTTACAACGACATTATCAAAAAGTAAGACTTTTTTATACATATATATATAAATACATTATAAACAATTTAAATGTGTTTGTCATATACAATGGGTTTTATTACA
Organism: Herminia tarsipennalis; assembly: GCA_945859575.2. Taxonomy (NCBI): domain Eukaryota; kingdom Metazoa; phylum Arthropoda; class Insecta; order Lepidoptera; family Erebidae; genus Herminia; species Herminia tarsipennalis. The sequence goes on along the minus strand of OX243833.2, from coordinate 2,551,367 downwards.
CAACATACTTTAGCGTGCGCGCTTTGGTCTAACTTCCCCTACAAAATGCAAGACAATCCATCTGAGGAAGGTTACATCAATTATATTAAAACACCTAATTATATTCGTATTGTTAAATAAATCTTTATGAAATATATCTACTGAAGGGCCATACCTCATATGCTGATTTTAGGACTTGCTACTAGCGATATTGTTACTTTTTGGAATGTTCTATAATGAAATTCGCGTACATACAAACGATATACACTCGATGAAGCGATTAATCACTATGCATAATTGATACTATCGCAAAAAAACAAAAATGCGTCCCAGTTTCGAGTACCTCGATTCGCAAAATCACCAGCTCCATATTCTAAAATTAGCAAATATATTTTGCCTCTAGCGGAATTTTTAATTGCCTTTTTAGGGTTCCGTAGCCAAAACGGTGGATGACTGTTAGTGCTAGAAGGTTGTAATTGCATATCACTTATAAAAGAGTTAAATTTTGTAAAAACATGTTTTTTGGTCTACCTCCCCTCTATGTAAAGACGTGGTGTATTATTTTTTATCGTCAACCCTTTTAAAAAACATTTAGGGGTTGTAAAGACTATTTTTGATTTTGGGATTTATTTGTGAAATAACCTAATAGCTTTAAAGTGTAAATTTTAATCATGTCATGAGTCAAGTAGCAAATAGTTGATGGTTGGTTGAAATATAGTAGAATTAAAAGGAAAACTATCACAGCTAAGTAGGCTTTACAACTTAACGAGTATCAGCAGATCAAGTGAGAAGTAACTAAGTTTTCATACAGATTGCATTGAAAAATACTTATATAACGCAATTAGTAGTAAGAAACAAAAACGACAGAAAACCCACTTCTTAAGCCGCATTATTTGGATAGGGGACTACGGAACCCTACATTGTGCGTAGCCCAACATGCACTAGCTCGATTTTTTTAGAATTTTGCGCACATGGACCAATGTGAGATTTGACATTATACGGAAAAGATAGGAAAGAAATTATAAAATAAATAAACATTACATATCTACCACTAAATTGTAAATTTAACGGAACCGTTTCAGTTACAATTTGATATTGAATCCTGCCTACTTCAAAGCAGGCATAGGCATCCGAAACCCAATGTAGTGTAACTATTTTGTAACAAGGAACATCCATTTTGATTGAAATGTTACTCTTTGCGGTCGCGTATTGTAGCTGTTATGCTCAGAAGAGAAGCGAACGCGATCTCTGTTTCACGTGTTTTTTGTCCCTTGCGAGCATCGAACCCGCTATACTTCAGTGGCCTTGTCTTGCTCCGGTCGTGTATTATTGCTGATTTGCTAAGAAGAGAAGCGAGCCCGATACTTTTGGGCGGGCACCGAACCTACTATACTTAGATGGACTGTGATTTTTGCCTGTATAGTCAATCGTGATCTGTGTCTTACCTCCCTAATTAATAAATAAATAAAATAAAAAGCCTTTTATTACCTACAAATTAGTTTTACATATAATTTTTACATTTACTTATCTTTAAACGCTTAACTAATTGAAATTAATACCTGCTTATTTTGTTTATATCTTATATTATGTAGCTATTTACTGTTTTATTTACTAGTATTAATATACTTGTTTTGACACTATATACTATTTAAACGCTTTAAACTAATTGATCTTAATACCAACTTATTCTTATTTATTTTCTATATTATTTACCTATTACTATTTTATTTACTATTATTAATATACTATATAATATTTACTTCTTTATTATTAGCTAACTTGGTTAGATTTTAGATACCTAAATAATATCTCCCTAATTAGTACTTAGTTATACCTACTCGTCTCTTCATTTCGTAGTATAAAAAAACATTAAAACAGTTGTCAGAAAAGCAATTAGGTACTATAGCAATCAAATGAGTTTCCGTCTCGAGTCAATTTTGACGCAATTTCCTACAATCGTACGAAATTCTACAAAAAAGATTTGAAGTAGGGACCTACTTCACTTACTTAAGGTTACCGAACCCAAAGGCTGTGTAATTCATTGTTTTAAAGTAACAAAAACGAAGAAGTATTTAATCAAGTTTTCCAAAAATTGCAACCGCGCAGCAACTTTCTATTTTCAGCTCGGCTTTCTATTTTGTAACTTAAAAGTGTAACCTTAAAGTGACAGTAAAGCATGACGTAGCGACGACGTCTTAAATCTAATAACATTACCGTTTGTAATCAATATGGCATTTAATTATAAATTATCATCAGACGTGATTATTAATTTCCATGTAGAATAGATACACCAATAACAAACAGAATTGACATTCCGATCAGGCACTTCAAGTAAATTGAACTGATTTGTAATTAATTTGGTTCAATTCGGTAATATCTCAGTAACTGTCGACGGTTTATGGAATGCTGAATGCGTGTAGTAATTGATTATTATTGATGAACTAGTTGTCCTGGCGAAATTCGTAGCCAGGTCCCCTGTTATTTTTTTATAATTATGAAGTTAGAAGAACCCCGAATGAATGAAATCGGTAAAGATGTTCTCTAGTTATCTCGTGGTCAAGGAAAACAGGGATTCATTTTTAGGGTTCCGTAGCCAAAATGGCAAAAACAGAACCCTTATAGTTTCGTCATATCCGTCTGTCTATCTGTCTATCCGTCCGTATGTCACAGGCATTTTACTCAAAGACTACACAATGAATATTGATGAAATTGGATTAAATACTTTAAACTAAATTATTTTCGACATGATCGGATGGATCGAAAAACTGCGTTTCTCAACAAAAGGGCGTAAGTGCCATCAAGTTACGCTCTTCTACTGGTACAATTATAAAAATCGTTTTTTTCATATATGCAACTTCGTCTGCGTAAATTTTCCCCGTTTTTGCAACATTTTTCATTGCTGCTCCGCTCCTATTGGTCTTAGCGTGATGTTATATAGCCTATAGCCTTCCTCGATAAATGGGCTATCTAACATAATTTTTCAATTCAGACCCGTAGTTCTTGGGATCATCGCGTTCAAACAAACAAACAAATTCTTCAGCTTTATGATGTTAGTATAGATAACGGCTGCAAAACACTACACTGAGCATGGTCCGACTTGCTCTTGCCCGGTTTTTATATATATAGATTGTTAGATGAGTAGATATTTATTCTGAAATTTTAATGCTTTATAATATACAATTGGTTCAACCGTTGAATGTTACTCAAAGTCGTCCGAACTATTTAGCTAATGTGTACCAAAACTGAAAAAATCATTAGTTAAAGTACCTAGTTTGTATTTAAAAGTACAATTATTTTTATTTTCCTACGTTTCGATTGAATTGCTTTTATCATGGCCACAGGTCAATGCGTTTGCAAAACGCAGAACAATGCAAGCAGTACTTTATTAGCTAACATTTCTTCTATTAATCTTAAATAATATACGATCTACCTACGCATTCATTACCTAAAATGAGCTTCACCTAGCTACGAGTAACTTAGATTATGGATTGAAACCAGGAATGTTATAGAGCTCCGTAACCAAAACCGAATCTATCGGATATCCGAAATAAAAAAACTATCCGTAACCGAATCCGATGTAAAAGTTTCGGATAATTTCGGATAAGCGCGGAGTATAAAATTTATACTCTTCATCAAAACACTGGTTTTTAGTTTTGCTGGCCGAGCCTAAGCGCGTTTCTGTTGCAGATTGGTGATGTGTTGTGATAGCTCATAAAGAGATATTGAAGAATATATTAGAAAACATTTCGGTATAGTAATAATTTTCTCACATAATTTTTTAAGTAGATAACTTATGAAATGTGTAGATAGCTATAATAATGACCTAAGTAATTGTGTATTTTTTTATTACTTATTAGTATTTCACTTAGATTCCTCAAAAATTCAATATTCGTAACCGAAATCGATATAATAATAATAATATAATAATATTTGACTGCCTCTGTGGCGCGGTGGGAGTGTATCCGACTGCTACGCAAGAGGTCGTGGGTTCGATCCCCACCCAGGATAAAACTTTGTGTGATGAGCACGATGGTTTATTCTGTGTCTGGGTGTTATTTATCTATAATATGTATGTATTTAGAAATATATAAGTATGTTTATCAGTTGTCTGGTTTCCATAGTACAAGCTCTGCTTAGTTTGGGATCAGATAGCGTTGTGTGAGTCGTCCCAAGATATTATTATTATTATTATAATATTCTTTATTGTACACCAATACAAAAAAACAAAGTATATATTGTTTAACTTACATTAGGTACAATGGGCGGCCTTATCGCTAAGAGCAATCTCTTCCAGGCAACCTTTGGATGGACTAGTGTACAGCGTAAATAATGAATAGATAATTAAAAAATATCAATAATATAAAAGAAAGGAATTCATAAAGTAATGCGTATTAAAAGTTTAATTAGAAAGATAGTGATCCTTCAAAATATTATTCTTATATCCGTATTTGTATCCAGATCCGAAATATGAGATCCGTAACATTCATATTTTAAACAAGACGTCATTAGAGTTGCTTGCACTTCATCCACAAACATTTCTTCTATCTGAAACTGACCTGGGGGTCTAGATAAAGTCACATTCGAATAGCGATATCGTAAATGGAAAAGAATTAAAGTACCTATAGGATTTGACGTGGAGACCATCATTTTTTTGCGAATGATTAGTACGGCGTTATCGAATTCGCCACGGAACGAATGTACCTCATCTAACCCCCCTGTTATCAAAATCGCTACCTCGCGTATAACATAATCTCATACCATGCACGCTACGCACTTATACTCGTAAAGTTGGTAGCTTGTAACTTCTTCAGCACAAGGATATTTCATTACGCACTCATACCCAAAGAATGTTCTGAAAATCTACTGCTATTTAACTATCATAGAGCTGTCTTATATGTCACATAATGTTAGTGACAATTTATTTCAACAGATATCATTCACATCAAACGTATCACTTCCATATTGCGAAAACTATTTCATATATGAAGTTAAGTGACATGTATAAAAAATCTCACCGTTCATCGCTGTCAGTACACTAGTGTTTTGTAAGATTCTAACATTCCAAATTTGTATACGGTATTTGTACCTATATGATTTTATAATACTCAGTCCTGGTAGTTACTATGTAATAAATAAAAACTTGAGAGGTGTCAAGGGACACCCGGATGGAACGAAGTTCCTTTCGATTAATTAGTGAGGGAATTGTAATAATATATTTTTATAGTCGTCGCGACACCACGCTGCTCAGTGCGAAATAGAAAGACGAAACAAAAATAACTGACTTGCTTTTTATGAGAGAGAGAGAGAGAGAGAGAGAGAGAGAGAGAGAGAGAGAGAGAGAGAGAGAGAGAGAGACAGACAGAGAAACACGCGCACGCCGCACGGCTTAAAACTATAGCAAAAAGTGTCGTTACAACTTTTGGTCTTAATTTTTCCGTCTATCACTAAAAATATGCATCTGGCAAAAAAACACTTAATATTAGAGGCACGCATTCCCGCGCCACAGACTACCTCTGTGGCGCGGTGGGAGTGTGTCCGACTGCTGCGCAAGAGGTCGTAGGTTCGATTCCCATACGGGACACCACTTTGTGTGATCCACAAATTGTTGTTCCGAGTGTGGGTGTACTTTGTGTCCGTGACTTGTATATTACAATATTTGTGTAAGAAAATCACAAAATACAAACAAAAAGCCAATTACTGGTCTTCATTTATAAACAAGTGTATAGGGAAGCTATAATATTTCTTTCTTTCTCCTTCTTCTATGATGGTGTACGTTAGATTCACCTAAGTTAAAAAACAAACGTTTAAAATCTTTAAGTAATAGATACTGTTCACATATTTTAACGAAGAAAGTCCAGGCTTAAACTCCGCCTCGCTGCTGCAACGCTTATAACAAACGGGTTTTTAAAGTCCCCCGCGACACAGGGCCTGGTGCATTTTTTTTACTCAGTAGGGTTACTAAGTAAAAAAAAAATAGGTGATTAGGGACCTTTCATTCATTAAAAGACTTGACTTTGGATTTGGTTTTCTTTCATCAAAATATATCTTGAAGTTTGATTAACCGAACGTCAGGATATATATCCAGGGCAATAAGCTGAACACTGCAGCTACTTCATCGTCGTTATCTAAAACAACATTAAACAAGAAACCCATTTGGGTAGTTTCAATCCGACCCGTTGATACACGTCCCGAGTCCCGACCTCGGCTTGAGGCTCGAGGTAAAACGCTCTGTGCACGCAAGCGGACGACCGAGCTGCAGTTTCAAATTCTGGAGAGGCATGAAGAACTAGAAATAAAACGTAAAGCAGGTATTACCTGAATTTCAGAAATACCATCATCTAGTAAAATACCTTTTTACCAGTCTACCCGTGACCACAGCCGTTGCAATACGGTCGAAACGTCGGGCAATAAACAAGGTATTTTATCTTAAATGATTCACGCGATTAAGACCCATAATATATATATATATATATTTTCATAATGTGTACAAATCGCGAAAGTTTATGAACATTTATACCATCATTTAGCTTTTGTTCGCGTCACTTTCTGTTTGAATTGCAATTTGAAAATTAAAAATCTAACTAATCAAGTAGTGAAACGGGAGATTTCACCACTTTAGGGATATTTATCAATTGTGCTGTTACAGTGCAGTTTAGAACTACCCCAGCTTAATTTTTATTTTTGAATTGATTTGAACCCTGAGCCCTATAAGCGCAAAAAAACGTGCTTATTTACGACATCACATTAGAAACCTCTAAATTTATCAGTGTTTCTCTACTATATTATGCATGTATTATATATATAAACCTTCCTTAAGAATCACTCTATCTATTAAAAAAACTGCATCAAAATCCGTTGCGTAGTTTTAAAGATCTAAGCATACATAGGGACAGACAGACGGCGGATAGCGATTTTGTTTTATACTATGTAGTGATATCGATAACAAAGAGTAATTTCGTCTTTGCTTCCTATTACATTCATACTCGTATTAAGTTATATCATTTTCGCTAGCGAATGTTATCTTTGGTATTCATACTATTTTCAAAATAAATTATAGGGGTAACAATCTAGGTACTGTGACGTGAACCTCTTGCTAGCTTTGGGGTGCGCAGCCGGGATTATTGCTCTCGAGGATGAGGAATCAAACAACTTCTTAAGCCCAGAACGATATTATATATTGAATAACTTGTACTATGATTTCTTTACATATTAATTCTTTTCCTTGACCATTCGTCTTGACGCTTGGTCCCCTTCTCCCAATTGTTTTTCGATCTTCTTCTTCGTCATTATTTCATAGTTTTGGAACGTCAAGACAAACAGTTCACAATTAATGAGGCTTTATGCGAGTGGCCGGTCGAGTTTCCGACGCACCTGCCACACGCCGCCGCCTTATGAAAAAAAAAAAAAACTTTACATTTGACTACTAAGTCAATTTTTTTTTTTTTATATAATATAAAACAACAAATATGAACCTAGCTGTGCATTTACCTATGCTGGCGATATCGATTTTTTTTTTTTTAATACCCCCCTTAATCTGTCTCTATGCAAAAGACAACGTGTAACTGTTATACCTAATCTAACAAAATTTATGTCAACAAACACTTTACATAACAGTTATACGATGATGCTGGGCAAAAAACGCCATTAAAAGAAGCACCAGCATCAGATTCATTACCTAGCTAAACTTATGTATAACTAAATTAAATCAATCATTAAACACCAATTGACCCCAGGCAACAAATTGGGTGAAAGTCCTGCTTTGTTGTAACTGGAAGAAAATTCATCTTTAAGTATTAATCTTATATCAGTTAAATAATTGGTCAATCAAGCTATCGGTGACCATCTGATCACATCTATTGATTATTTAGATAAAATAATCATAAACGAACTTCCCAAGTTCGATTGAACCAAATGCCAAACTGTCTGCTTAATCACAGAGTTATATTTATAATTCAAAACAATAATACACCCGTTTTTGTTTGCCTAGTGCTCTATGGCATCAACATTGTAGGACATTTCTTCGCCGTGTGGTTGTACATGCAAAAACAAACAACATTTTAGAATCAGATCTAAAACCATTAACCATCCCTAAATATACAATTGTTTACACGTCAGACTATTAATAACATCGCCACTTCTTTTCTGGCATCACCTACTCCTAAAAAAATAATTCTCATCAACTACCCATGTTTATCATGACTTAATTATAACATATGTTCATATAATAAAAATTCTCAACTACATAAAATTAAATACTAAGATATCGATATCTATTCGCATTATTTAAATGGCCTATTGTATCCACTTCTACCTTTTCAAATAACGTGTTTGTAATAATCGGTTGCAACGGCGCCACCCTATTTGACGTCCGCACTTCTTGACATACTTTACATGCTTTGATATAATTCTCTATTTTCTTATATGACTTTGGACAGCAGAATATTGAATTAAATTTTTCTACTGTCTTCATCAAACCTAAATGACCTCCATATAATGGATCATCATGAATCTCACGCATAATTACTGGAAACAGTTCATCCGGAACTACCATCAATCTTTTTATAACATTATTTTTTGTATTTAATTTATATAACATGCCGTTGTGTATAAAGAATCCTTTATATCTTTGTAAGTTTTCATCTATGATTTTATTTCTTAAAGATGAACAAAAATTATCGTTCATTTGAGCCCTTATTACTGAGTCTATTTCTAATTTGCAGATTTGCTCATTATTCTCTGTACATCTCATCCTAAATATTTGTAACCCGTCAGTGACTACGTGATCATCTTGACTTATTAACGGATTTCGACTCACGAACTCCGCATCCGAATCCGAATCCTGTTCTACAACTACTGAAGAGGAACTATCATTACAGGAAGGACGAATGCTACCAACATTCACTAACTCACTCACTTGTTGACGACTGATCTCACTCTGTTTAAGTGAGACCCGATATGAAGGTTTTTTCACCGGAACCTCGTTCGAAGTTTTTATTTTAATTGGGTTATTTCGGCACCCACCTGGCCTAACCTTACCAAATGAGAATTGTGGCTTGTATTCTTCCACTAAGTCATGTAATTTATTATTATCACCTGTACTCAGATTTTTATTAATATTCATTTTATCTTTTGACACATTTAAATCAGGACGAATACAAGTGTCATTCTTATTTGACTCACAAATATTACTAACAAATAAATGATTATGTTTAAAAATATTAACAGACATTATTTCCTGTGTATCGATAACAGAAACTTTGCCTGGTCTAGCAACAAAACATATTTCATTGTAGTTTCTCAATGTTATTTTATTATTCACAAAATCTAGGGATGCCCCATTTTTGATTAAGAAATCTTGACCCAAAATCACTGGCCAACTGACATCTATTACCACATAAAAAAGTGTGTTATACACCACATTATTAATTATAACGTTGATATATGTTTTGCCTGCGACTGGTATAATCTTACCATCGGCCGTTTTTAAATTAATATTATCACATATATCTAAGGTTACTTTGTTCATTAACGCTACTTTCTTCGATAGCAAGGACACTGAAGCCCCACTATCTAATAAAGCAGGAATAGCACCCGAACTTAATTCTACTAAAATGACTGGTTCGGACTGACCATAATTATTCTTCTTGACGTCTTCTATGTTTGAGCGCCGCTGCGTACTCATTGCTGCGACGTGATGCTCGCCTACTCTCGTTGTCGACGACGCTGCATCACCAGCTGATTGAACCGGCATCGGTAGAGGTTCTCTGCTCCTTAAAAAGTACTGGCGGGGATTTGACTCCCGCCTTGGTGTTAACGAACCGCTTGGTGAATCATTGGGCGGAACCCGAGACACCGGGGATCGGTATTTACTATACGGAGTCAATTGATTGCTCCGAAATGGACTATTGGTCGGTCTGTTGGAGTCTCCTTGCTGCCCAGACCTTACTGCTACCGCATTCTCAACCTTAACCTTAAGATTGACTTCCCTTTCAGCCTCTTTATCATATACTGAATGTAATTGTAAAACTGTGGCCTTTAAAATATTTTTATCAGCACATACAACTGCAGCGAGCTTTGATTTGTAGAAACTATTACATTTCTTTGGAAAGCTCCTTACGAACGTATTGTCGTCAATTTTTCCCTTTTTGGCTATATTTGAAAGCTCGTAGTAAAATGAAACAATATTCTCCTCCGGCGCCTGTATCCTTTCATAGAATTTTTCCGTATAATTAGTACGGTTTGGGAATTCTGCTTTTAATGCAGTGATGAAGCTCTCGAAGCTATCACAATCTTCTATGATTGCTTTGTATAGGTGTAGCGCTGGTCCAGCCAGATACGCCGCCACAAATAATTTTTTTTCTTCATCCGAAGTGATTTTATTAATCACACAGATGATCCGGAATTGGTTGACAAAATCATCTACGGACTCATACAATCCCGTGAATGCACTCATTTTTAATTAACTTTACATAGAAATACGACTTAGCTCTTTAAATGACTTCCTCTGAAGAGTTCGGCGCCTCCACCATGTGACGTGAACCTCTTGCTAGCTTTGGGGTGCGCAGCCGGGATTATTGCTCTCGAGGATGAGGAATCAAACAACTTCTTAAGCCCAGAACGATATTATATATTGAATAACTTGTACTATGATTTCTTTACATATTAATTCTTTTCCTTGACCATTCGTCTTGACGCTTGGTCCCCTTCTCCCAATTGTTTTTCGATCTTCTTCTTCGTCATTATTTCATAGTTTTGGAACGTCAAGACAAACAGTTCACAATTAATGAGGCTTTATGCGAGTGGCCGGTCGAGTTTCCGACGCACCTGCCACAGTACCTCATCCAATATTCTGGCCTCGGTGTCTAGCTCACATTGGCTCTAGAGCCGTAACCGTAGCAGAATAAATTGAAACATCTCACTAGCAGCGCTCGACACAGGGTTACACCACATATTATTTCTAAGCTAAAGCAATCCGTAGAACAAGCTGAATAGGTATATTTGTTTCAATATATTCAACGAGAAGACCGCCTATTGAGTTCTTTTGGGTATTTTCTATTGTACTGTTATCGATAAAACTGATATCGGAGCTAGTTTTGGTGTTTTTTGATAAAAAAAATAGGGTTTTATATGCCTCTCAAAAACAAAAATACATCAAAATATGCGTCGACTAGATTTGTGCGTATTATTTATTGGATAATATGTAACATAAAAGCAGAAATCAATTAAAAACAAAACAAAAGCTCAATCTCCTCAAAGGGTGAAAATAGGGGTACAAATTTAAAGCTTTTTTTTTTAAATATAAATTCAAAAATCCGCCTGCTCAGTGATGTAGTTCCTGCTCAGGCGGGATTTTAGATTTTTTCAATTTATATATTTTTTAATTACTTTTAGTGATTCGTGGAAATTTGAGTAAAATGCCTGTGACATACGGACGGACAGACAGACATGACTATAAGGGTTCCGTTTTTGCCAGTTTGGCTACGGAATATTCTTCAATATCTCTATATGAGCTATTATAACTCATCATCAGTCTACAAGAGAAACACACCGCTAAAGCGTTAGTGTGTCGGCTCCACCGGCAAAATCAAAAACCAGGTTGTTGATGAGGAGTATTAATGTTAAACTCCGCCCATATCCGAAATTATCCGAAACTTTTATATCGGATTCGGTAACGGTTACGGATAGTTTTTTTATTTATCCGATAGATTCGGTTTCTCTATAATATCCCTGCCTGAAAGTTACAGTATCACAAAGATAGATCAACCAAAAGCCTTTTCAAGCTCTTATTTATTTAAACTTGAGTGAAATGCACTCAAACAAAATCAACAGCGTGTAACAAAAAACCCTTTGATTTAGCCCAATCGGGCAGAAGCCTCTCATCCCTTTGTATCATTACAACATAATACAACCTAATAAGAATACTTGATTGTATTTCAAAGGGACGAATGCATGAGTACATCATAAAATAATAACAAAAAAATGCACTTTAAATCGTAATATTTCACAAACGGATCCCTAATCTAAAAATGGTATCCCTAACCCCTTAACGTTTTTAAAACACCTATCTAACGATGCCTCACACGTTTGAGTAGGTGAGAATAAAATCATATCCCCACTTTACATATAGGGGAGGTACCCTAAAATAAGTTGTTGTTACTCAACCCAATGTTTTCAAGATCTTATTCTTTCACTTTGTCGGAAATTACAGTCTTCTACCACTAACAATCGCTGAGCAAAGCTGGGGACGGACGGAGACATGGCGAAACTATAAGGGTTTTGCCATTTTGGCTACGGAACCCTTATAAACACTACGGAAGAAAAAGATAAGAATATCAATGCAATCAGTTATCGTTTTTAAGTATAATGTCATTGGGTTAAACTATCTACTCAATTTATGTCTTACTTTAGAAACTAAATAAGCACCTTGATGATGCATTTGTAAATGGATCGGAAAATGTCGAACCCATATTCTACTCTCAATACAATACACAAACCCTTCCACAAAAACAAGGTTTGCCAACGCATGTGTATTGTTAGCTTCCATATGTTGTAGTATTTGTTGAACAAAAAGAGGAGTGTTATGATTTGCCATCTATATCTGCATATAACATTGTAGTGACCTAATTAGATGGAAGGATTTAAAGGAGACATTTTATGAGTAACTAATTTACATGGTTCATAAACATAGATAAGTTTGAGGGAAATGGGAACATAATATTTCTATCAACAATATGGATAATTACCCTTAGCGCGTGTAAGTCAAGTTTTCCGAAATTCTATGTCTTTGAGTGGTGTGTCACTGACCTCTTTTTTTCTTTCTCTTTTCCTCACTTCTTCTGTCAGTACAATGAGGAAAAGAGAAAGTACAGCTTGGTGAGACACTTTATAAAATAACTAGCTGACCTCGTCTGCGTAAATTTTGTTCTCCTCTGCTCCGATTGGTCGTAGCGTGATGTTATATAATAATAATAAAAAAAAACTTTATTCACTTAGGAAGCAAAATACTAGGTACACTTGTAAAAAGTCGATTCTACATTTACATGTAAACAAAAATACATCAAAATATGCGTCGACTAGATTTGTGCGTATTATTTATTGGATAATATGTAACATAAAAGCAGAAATCAATTAAAAACAAAACAAAAGCTCAATCTCCTCAAAGGGTGAAAATAGGGGTACAAATTTAAAGCTTTTTTTTTTAAATATAAATTCAAAAACCCGCCTGCTCAGTGATGTAGTTCCTGCTCAGGCGGGATTTTAGATTTTTTCAATTTATATATTTTTTAATTACTTTTAGTGATTCGTGGAAATTTGAGTAAAATGCCTGTGACATACGGACGGACAGACAGACATGACTATAAGGGTTCCGTTTTTGCCAGTTTGGCTACGGAATATTCTTCAATATCTCTATATGAGCTATTATAACTCATCATCAGTCTACAAGAGAAACACACCGCTAAAGCGTTAGTGTGTCGGCTCCACCGGCAAAATCAAAAACCAGGTTGTTGATGAGGAGTATTAATGTTAAACTCCGCCCATATCCGAAATTATCCGAAACTTTTATATCGGATTCGGTAACGGTTACGGATAGTTTTTTTATTTATCCGATAGATTCGGTTTCTCTATAATATCCCTGCCTGAAAGTTACAGTATCACAAAGATAGATCAACCAAAAGCCTTTTCAAGCTCTTATTTATTTAAACTTGAGTGAAATGCACTCAAACAAAATCAACAGCGTGTAACAAAAAACCCTTTGATTTAGCCCAATCGGGCAGAAGCCTCTCAATCCTTTGTATCATTACAATATAATACAACCTAATAAGAATACTTGATTGTATTTCAAAGGGACGAATGCATGAGTACATCATAAAATATATATAATATTTCTCTGTAATTAATATTGACGAAGAAAGCCGAAATTTATAGGACATTGCCCCACATTCACGTCATGTGTTATTTTTATTGGCGGTTTATTTTCACCCCCTGGTACAAACAGGGGGTGAAACACCCGCAGGTTTGTTTCAGCCCCTGTTAAGGAAGAAACTAAATTTCAGTTGATAGAAACATACCAATCATGTACCCTAGTGTTTCGGATAGTAATATGGATTATTAAATTCAACTGAATTTACATTGCGGGTCTGATGAACAGTCCTATGTATGGTTCAAGGGAAAATTGTCGAGGCCAAATACAATAGATAAGTATTTTATAATAAAATACTTAACTATTGTATTTAACTATTTATATATTACTAATAAAGTAGGTACTCCATTAAAGTACCATAATAAGATTACGATTTAGCCTAGTGACTAATTAGTAATTTTATTCTAACTTAATTTGCTATAAAACATATGTCTAAGAATGCGTCCATTAACACTTTTTCTTAGTTATTGTTAAGGCAAAGACACTTTGTTCACGTATTCTTTGTAGGCAGCATTTGTCACTACACTTAAATGGCTTATATCACTACACTAACTCAAATGGTTTTTCCGTTTAAGTCTTACTAGATAAGTGTTGTCGAGGAGCTGGATTGCCTCAACATTCACATGATGGTGAATTCTATGCTCATGGGCTTCAGCAAACTTCTGAATTGTTGTATCCACACTGTCCATGTTGAGATCCCGATGGAGATCACAATTTCTAATGTACCAGGGAGCATTTACGACGTCCTTGAGTACTTTTTGGAGCTTTTGGATTATCCACCGATTGTTCTGAGTAGTACAGCTCCACAGCTAAATACCATAAGTTCATACTGGCATTTATATTTTTTTTAATAAAATGCATAAACATGATGCATGAACGCTTTTGGTCAATTCCTTGGTACATTAACAGGATTGTTTAAAACAAAACACATTGCATAGCTATAAAGGTGTAAACACACTACTATTGTCAACAAAACCCGCGACCGTAAGCAGAAATATTTGGGAGCAGCCATTAAAAAGCAGGTTAATTCACATTTTAGTCATAAAGTCCCATCATAATATTAATATAGCGGTGGAAATAATTTGGAGGAAGTCGTTACCTCCCGCTTTGCGCCACTACACATTTAGGCCGCCGCTTCTGAACTCTTAACTGGAACTACTGGCTTACTGTCACACCGAACTGTACGTTAAATAAGGTATTTAAAATAAATTTCTCAATTTTATTGAGAAATTTATTTTGAATATAACATAAAAAAATTGTCCCCCTTTGTACGCGCAACAACTATTTAACTTTATATTCGACTAGCTGCCTCCCCCGGCTTCGCACGGGTGTTGTATCGTAGTTTTTTATACCTTGAGTTACATTATTGCAATTTTCGTAGGGATCTAAATTATTTTTGACAATATAGCCTATGTTACTCCACGATAATGTAGCTTTCTAACGTTGAAATATTTTTTCAAAGCGTGTAGTAGTTTCGGGGCTTATTCAATGCAAACAAACAATCAAAGAAACAATCAAATCTTTAGTCTTGATAATATTATTAGTATAGATTAGAGTTTATGCCACTTGTCCAGAGGGGCAGTCTATGTGTGTATGAAAAGAACATAAGCATGAGATGGTAACATACATACATAGACTGCTATAATCACAACTATTCCTTTTCGGCTTCGCCGTAGTCGGGTAAAATAACAGATATTATGGCACTGTATGGACGCGTCATAAACACATTACTTCACCAAAAATAGTTGCATTATGTAAAATATATATAAAAACCGGGCAAGTGGATGTCGAGCCACACACAATGTAGGGTTCCATAGAAACACCTCCCCCCCCCCCATAATGCAATAGTGCGGCTTGTGAAATGGGATTTCTGTTGCTTTTGTTTCATATTTTCAACGTTATACCTACTTAGCCCCCGGTTTGGCTACGGAAGTCTCGGGTTCGATTCCTGAGTCTGGATTCAAATTTTTCTATCTTTCAAAAATGCAATTATTGTATTTGTAAAGTCTTTGGCAAGAAATGCCTATAAAAATTACTTTAACAAAATTTAGTACATATTCCATTGAAAATTATTATTAAGTCTAAGTAATCGAACCCGAGACTTCCGTAGCCAAACCGGGGGCTCAAAGCCCCGGTTTGGCTACGGAAGTCTCGGGTTCGATTCCTGAGTCTGGATTCAAATTTTTTGATCTTTCAAAAATGCAATTATTGTATTTGTAAAGTCTTTGGCAAGAAATGCCTATAAAAATTACTTTAACAAAATTTAGTACAAATTCCATTGAAAATAATTATTAAGTTAATTAACATTAACTTTACACATAGGGGAGGTACCCTAAAATAAGTTGTTGTTACTCAACCCAATGTTTTCAAGATCTTATTCTTTCACTTTGTCGGAAATTACAGCCTTCTACCACTAACAATCGCTGAGCAAAGCTGAGGACGGACGGAGAACGGACATGGCGAAACTATAAGGGTTTTGCCATTTTGGCTACGGAACCCTTATAAACACTACGAAAGAAAAAGATAAGAATATCAATGCAATTAGTTATCGTTTCTGTTGTTAGAAAGAGATAAATTGATTTTTTGAGGTACAATGTCATTGCGTTAAACGATCTACTCGATTTATCTCTTACTAGCTGTCCCGCGCAACTTCGTATGCGTAATTTTTCCCCGTTTTTGCAACTTTTCTCGTCGCTACTCCGCTCCTATTAGTCGTAGCGTGATGTTATATAGCCTATAGCCTTCCTCGATAAATGGGCTATCCAACCAAAAAAGATTTTTTTAAATCGGACCAGTAGTTCCTGAGATTAGCGCGTTTAAACAAACAAACAAATAAACAAACAAACTCCGCTTTATAATATTAGTATAGATTTTAGAAACTAAATAAGCCCCTTGATGATGCATTTGTAAATGGATAATGGAATAATGGAAAATGTCGAACCCATATTGTTCTCTCTATACAATACACAAACCCTTCCACAAAAACAAGGTTTACCAACGCATGTGTATTGTTAGCTTCCTTAGGTTGTAGTATTTGTTGAACAAAAAGGGGAGTTTATGATTTGCCATCTATATCTGCCTATAACATTGTAGTGAAGGATGAACTCGGACATCAATAAAAATGCGTAGGATTACAAAGTAATAAACGGGTTTATTTGAACTATTACAAACGACCGCACTGTTCAACACGCGAATACAATCTGTCTGCCATCTTTCTACTCCCTCTCCATGTCGGAGTGACATCCGCATGACAGATGTCAACGTCATGTGATGTCACTAGCGATATTTATATTTTGAATGTCAACCGTCTTAATTAAATCTCAATAACATCTTTAAATTAGGATTGAGTTAAACTGAAAAATAGAATGAATTATACCAAATAACGGATTAGAATATTAGTGAGTCTAACAGTAGTGACCTGATTGGATGGACGGATTTAAAGGAGTTATTTTATGAGTAACTAATTTACATGGTTCTTAAATAAAGATAACATATCTTTGTTTAAGAACCATGTAAATTGATGAGGGAAATGGGAACATAATATTTCTATCAACAATATGGATAATTACCTTATGCCCGCAACTTTGTTCTATGTCTTTGTGTTCAGTGGTCACTGACCTATCTATTTTTTCTTTTTTTTAAGACAACTCCCGCAGTAGGGTACAAGCCCTGTATCGCGGGGGACTTTAGAAACATACGAATCACGGACACAAAGTGCATCCAGACTCGGGACAACAATTTGTGGATCACACAAAGTGGTTTCCCGAGTGGGAATCGAATCCACGACCTCTTGCGTAGCAGGCGGACACAATTCCACCGCGACACAGAGGCAGTCTCTAGTACCTATTAGTATGCTCGCCTGGGTATCCCGTACAAAGTGACAGGAATTTCAAATATCGAATCAAATGATAGCTTTGATTAGCTTTTTGCAAGTATGGACTACCCCATGGAGATAGAGTAAATAATGGAGGCTACACGTTGGCCAATTAATAAAAATGAAACGGTATGACCTTGAAAATACTGTTGTCCTCTCCACCTCTTTCTTAATATCGGTTCTCTTTCTTAAATAGGGTCGCCATGTTTTTTGTACTTCTGGACATTCCTAAATAAATAAATTTAGAGCAACGGAGCAGGCTACTTTATAGAAAAATGCCAAATATCGAAATACTTACTAATAAGGCATTTATTTATTTATTTCAATATCTACTGAAATGTATTTTTTTTAAAAGTACGGAAATCCAGTTTCGATATCTATCCTAAATCTTAAATTGTTTAAATATTCAAACACGAGCATAGTTCATTGTAAATTCCGCAGAAAAATATGATCACCCTACTCATCAGGCGCTTATAGCAAGAATTAAAGAAAACATCATAATAAACTGAATAGCAACAAATAATAATACGCAACTTAGGTTTATTACGGTCATTAACGGTCATAGTAAAGTTAAAGTCGTCGATAAACACATAATAATACATAAAAAGGTTCAAATTTAAATGTTGGAATCAAACATTTATATACTTACGAGTGAAAAGAGAGTCCACATTCTGGGCACCACTCAATTTTGCAAACATGTACCATTCTTGATGAAATATTGTACAATTATTGTTAGATTTTAAAATGAAAAAAATGTCAAAATAAAAACAACTCCCGCCATTTATGTCTCTGTGACACATTAACCAGGGTTGTCATCATCTACTATTATAAAACTCCTTGACAATTTTTAAAAAGTAATTAATATAAACAAATATATTTTACAACATTATTCATTATTTTAATACTAAATATTACTTACACTTTCGTATACAATCAATATACAAAGTGATTTTTAAGGAATCTTTTTATCTTGTAATGGGTATCTTTTGAAGATTCGACTTATTCTCCCTAAAATTGCTCAGCTGCTGCACTCCATAGTTATTATATCTCTATGAGACTACCCATTTGATTTTGTACAAGACCGTCCAAGTGACAAATTCAAATGGAAATCTTGTTGTCCTTGGCGGTAGACTGTCCAGCGTACTAGTACTGCCATTGACGTATAGACCTGGATCGTGCCATCCCTTTCTTTGAAAAGTAAATATTGACTGCAAAGAGTGAAAGAGAGAAAAAACTAGTGAGGCCTTTGACAGGTATTGTCTATAATGTAGCGTTGTCTCTTCCTAGAGACGTATAGACCTGGATCGTGCCATCCCTTTCTTTAAAAAGTAAATATTGACTGCAAAGCGTGAAAGAGAGAAAAAACTAGTGAGACCTTTGACAGGTATTGTCCATAAAGTAGCGTTGTCTCTTTCTAGAAAGTGGTCAATTCTGTGAGGTTGTGGCGCAGCCCTGATCTCTACGTCAATGAGTACTACAGTCAATGACTCTCGTTGTTTTTTTATCGTTGTTTTTCTGCATCAAGGCAATCTGTTGTAGTCAACAATAAGCCACTATTCTGTCAGATAATCTGGTATCTGTTTTTGTGTTACAGCTTGGTGAGACACTTTATAAATTAACTAGCTGACCTCATATGCGTATTGAAACTAGTAGTTCCTGAGATTATTGCATTCAAACAAACAAACTCTTCAGCTTTATGACAGTACTAGCTGTCCCGCGCAACTTTTTCTGCGTAAATTTTCCCCGTCTGGCAACATTTCTCATTGCTACTCCACTCCTATTGGTCGTAGCGTGATGTTATAGCCTATAGCCTTCCTCGATAAATGGGCTATCTAATAGTGAAATAATTTTTCAATTGGGTTTAGTACTTCCTGAGATTACTGCGTTCATACAAACAAACAAACTCTTCAGCTTTATAATATTAGTATAGATACATTTATATAACAAAAATAGTGATATTCACTCTGTGAATACAAGAAATAAGCACAAATTGGTAGGTCAATATCATAGGCTTCATAAAACTCATAACTCATTCATAGGAATAGGTGTTAAATTTTTCAATAAAATCCCAGTCTTTTCTTTCCTTTCAAAAACATGTATACTTATTCATTAAGTAGCAGTAAATTGGCCAATATTTAAGCACATAAAGTTTTTACATTGTAAGTGGATGCTCCTACTATGTTGTGCCCATTGAGGCTGATGTATCCGATCTCGTGTACTCTTCTAATATTATTGACCTCTTTCTTTGCAATAGTCCTCTAATATGGTGTATAATATAATGGTGGCAGCACCTTACCTGCATATACAGTTTATAAACAGAGAAACATTGTAAACATTGGCAATTTGAAAAGAGTGGCCACGAGTTTTTATTTCCTGTTCTTTTCTCGGGCTTTACCTATTGTTTGCGAACAGGCATTACCAGTAAATGTAGAATTACTAGTATAGTATTATATTATCTGTGGTAGAATCGACTTTTCACAAGTGTAGTATTTTGCTTCCTAAGTAAATAAATCATTTTTATTATTATTATTACGTTTAGAATTAAAGAGGTTTTATTACTTCACTACGTTACCCATCGGTGTGACAATAGCCAAGAGGCTGCAAAGGCCGCCCGACGGGATCTTTATGGGCATATTATGCAACATTATGCATCTCGCATGCAAAACATATCGCCGCCATCTTATATAATTTTAGCTCTTTGAGATTTGAGCACGGAGATTATTTTGTGAGTGGGCTTGTTTGTGGTAAAGACTTCAGGAAAGCCAGCCTTAGGCGATCACCCTTAGAGCCTAGCCCAGGGGTACCACTTGAACCATTTGATTAAATAAAAAGTTATACGTGGTCATCATATACACACGAGTGATAAAAAGTAACAAATTGTATCTTCTGAGAGTGAAATAGGTAAGCATATATAATACTAGCGGACGCCTAGCTGTTTCACCCGCGTAGTTCTCGTTCCCGTGGGAATACAGGGATAAAAGTAGCCTATGTCACCCAGGGTTAGTATAGCTTCACAACGATGAAAGAATTTTTCAAATCCGTCCAATCCAAACAAACAATCAAATCCTTCCTCCCCTAATCTTCATTAGTATAGAATTAAAGGCTAGCTGACCCGCGCAACTTCCAACATGTTTCATTTTTTGATGGTATATAGTCTTTAGCCTTCCTCGATAAATGGGCTATCCAATAGTAAAATATTTATTTATAACAGACCAGTAGTTCCTGAGATTATTGCGTTCAAACAAACAAACTAACTCTTCAGGTTTATAATATTGGTATAGATTTTCATCTAATGTATCAACAATGGATGAATGAAGATAGAGTTACATTCACATTAATAATATTAGTTTGGTAGGGATGTATAGATAATATCTACGATTACGGGCAAGAGAATATTCTCTAATATGATTTTGTAATGTAATATCCATTGGATATCTCTACATATCCAATGGATATTCATTATCTAGATATACACAATAATTCACACAAACAGACCAAACACACGATAAATACAACTTAACCTGATTATACAGGCCATTACGTCGTTTTGTCCGGTCGAAACTGCTTTGAACCGATTGTAACCTGTATAACCGGTATTGACCGGTACGGTTGCATATGCGACTATGTTACTGTAATTGGACGCGTTCTGTTAATTTAAATTGATTGTGCTATTGTAATTTATAGGTTTTCAATTAGAATATAGTTGTATTGGAACTGGTTCAAGGGTTTGAATTGTTTGTTGATGAATGAATGGTTGAGTCAGGACTTTTATTTTAATATGAGTAATAATAATGATAGCCTATCTCATTAGAGACTAACCAGGCAGGAGATATTATAATGCACAAGTGTATGCGCAGACACAAGTGCACTCTCTATCCGCTCACTCTCATAGTTCGATGGGACGGAAATCCGACACTACCGTAGAGAGTAAATTACTTACTTTCTTAAAAATGTTATTATTTTATTAGAAAATTCGTCAAAATTATTTTTATTATTTCGTTATCAAACTAAGTAGCGGATCCAACAAGACACCTTTTTACCAAATTTAATCAAAATTCATTGGGCAGTTTTTGAGTAAAAAGCCTGTGACATACGGACAGACAGACAGATGGACATGACGAAACTAAGGGTGGACCCCTTTTTTGTCATTTTAAAAGTATATTCTGACTTTTCAAAAAGCACTTAGGTACTTTTTTTTATTAATCGTAGGAAAGAAACACACAGATTAGATCTGCAAAAAAAGATACGTAGTCAAATGCTTCCATCATTTTTCATTTTACTACCGTACAATTTATTAAAACACTATTTAAAGTAATAACCATTATATAATAACCATTAATGACAAAACGACGTAAGTGCACTAATATGTTTGTTACATATAAAATAATTAATTATTTGTAAATGAGTGAAACTTTAAAATATTTAACAGACCACTATACGAGCGTTTCAAATGTTAATCGTGAGAATATACATCATTATATTGTTTAGGTGTAGGTGTCGCCGGGACTGTCACTTCTTCTTCATCATCCTCGTTTCCTGGTTGCTGAGGGTCGTGCCCGTCCTGGAACATATGAGCTACTTCCATGCCACTTGGTCTTCAGCTTGTCTAGGAGCTGTGGTAACATTAACCCCCGTATTTATAGAATAGAATCTTTATTCGTCATAAAGTGTGGTAAAATACAAGATAATTTTAATGAATTTCCAGAACCATAAACACTTTATCATAATTTGACGTGACAAAAGTTAACAAGAAAGTGAATTTTTACTGATAAAATATAATATTAATCAACGACATCACACCCAGAATAACACTGTATTATGTCGAAAAATCTCAAAATCGACTTTTTTATATATTTGTATTGCCAAAAATTTGCCGCGTATACCAATAATACAGACGTATTTTTATTTCAAAAATTGACCCATAGAGAGCGCGCTAACTCTCTATTGGTGAAGACGCGCCGCCAGAATCGTGCCGCGAACACGAAACTATTTCTTGTTGCGACTTGTCCGTCTTGGGAACAACACACAGCTCGTTTACGAAACAGTGAATTATTTTGTTATAATTCAGTATTGTTGAATGTTGTGTAAATATTACTACGAACTATTTAGTTTTAATGCAGTGTTGGTGACTGTGCTCATATAACAAGTTTGATACTATTTTGAAATAACACTCTCTTGTTGACGAAGGTAAGTTATATTTATTGTTTTATTCCAAAATATTTCTGTATTGTTCATAAAAGATGATAATTTGTGAAATGATGCACTATTGATGGTTTATATAAATAGTGTCCTAATTGGTTATAAAATCATACTAGATTTTTGTTTTTTATTAACAATTGTTGCTTACCTTATAAATTAATAGAAAACAATATTTACAATTTATATTGTTTCTATTTACCAAGAGAAAAATCATTTTTTGGAAGATAATGCACCATTGTTGACTTAATTAAATTTATAATTATTGTTTGGCAGATGATGAAGGGGCGTAGTCTCCTATTATTAAAAAAGGCAATCGAAAGTACTACAGAAGAAAGTGGACCTTCTGTTCAACAAAACAGCATGGAAAAGGATGGCGAAAATACAACTGTTGCAGCATCAATAGATGAGACATCAGTGATGGCAGTTTCAGTCGATAAAACATCAAATAGGGAGGTACCTATATCAATTCTACCTAATTCTAGTAGTGAAGAAGATTTTATTGATGATTCGGATACGGATCCTACTTTTTCAATACCCGTTAAGAAATTATCTCAGCCTCTTGTAATTCCGAGAAGATTATCGTCTTCGTCTTCAAGCTCTTCATCAGACTCTAGCTCGTCATCTTCGAGCTCCAGCTCAAGTAGTTCATCTGATGACGAATTAAATAGTCCATCTACAGCAAATATTCAACAAAATCTCAATGCCACTGTGACTGACACACCCTCAACTTCATCTGCTGTAGACACTGCTCTATTAATGAACGAACCCAAGTTATGCAGAAAAAGGAAACGAAACCCTGCTGCCTGGAAGTCTAAGATTGCTAAGACATTGCGAAATACAGGAAAAGCGTATGTTTCTTTAACAAATCCTTCAAAACTGATAGCTGAACGACAAATACGTCCACCTTGTGGCGAAAAATGTAGGTTAAAATGTATAACTAAAATAAATGAAACGGTAAGACAGGACATATTCAAACAGTTTTGGCAGTTAGGAGATTTGGAGAGGCAAAGAGAATACATAATAAGGCATACACAACAAATCAAACCTAAGTACAGATATATAACTTCTCAAAAATTAAGAGCTTTGAATTCAGCTTACTATTTCGAAGTAGATAAGAAACAGATAAGAGTGTGCAAAGTATTTTTTAAGGCTACGTTGGGCATTTGTGATAGGTACATTAAGACGGCCCTTTCAAAGAAAAGAGACGATGGTTTTGTTGAAACTGATGCACGCGGCAAGCATAGTAATCATCACAAAATAGACTCCGAAATAAAAGCTAGTGTGATTGATTTCATAAATGCAATACCAAGAATAGAGTCTCACTATCTGAGAGCTCAAACTACTAGAGAGTACATTTCAAGCGACAAATGCCTGGCAGATTTAATTCGTGATTATAAAACTCTCCGTGAACAAAATAATTTAACTCCTGCTTCAGCTTCAACTTTTAGTAGGATATTCAATGAGGAGTTCAATATTTCTTTTTATATTCCTAAGAAAGATTTATGTGATCTGTGTGAAAGTTATAAGAATGGAAATGACGAGAGCAAATCAAAACTTCGTTACGATTATGACAGCCACCTCAAAGAAAAAGAGCTTTCCAGAATGGAAAAAGAGGCCGATAAAAACAGGAAAGATGTCATCGTAGCAGTATACGACCTTCAAGCAGTCATGCAAATACCAAAAGGCCAAGTCTCACTTTTCTTTTATAAATCTAGAATAAACTGCCTTAACTTTACTGTAAGCGATTTATACGCAAAGGATGTTATGTGTTTTTTCTGGGACGAAACCGAAGCCAAACGGGGTGCAATTGAGATAGGAAGTTGTGTCCTTAAGTACATTGAGATGGTAATTGAAAAGAGTGCTCCTGATACCAACCTTGATATTATATTTTACAGCGATAATTGTTGTGGGCAACAAAAAAATAAATATTTATTATCCGTTTATGCTTATGCAGTTAATAAATTAAAAGTTAATTCAATAACCCATAAATTTTTGATCCGTGGCCATTCACAAAATGAAGGGGACAACGTCCACAGTGTAATAGAAAAACAAATAAAAAGACACTTAAGATCTGGTCCTATTTATTGCCCACAACAGTATGCTACTTTAATTCGTACTGCCAAAAAAACAGGAAATCCGTATAATTTAAAAGAGTTAACATATGACGATTTTTACGAAATTAAAGTTCTTCAGGAATCTTGGGGTAACAATTTTAATATAGATGTAGACAATAATCAACTTAAATGGCATGATATTAAAGTACTTCGCGTAGAAAAGCAACATCCCTTGATTTTCTTTTACAAAACATCATACGAAGATACTGATTTTAAGAGAGTCTGTGTTCGGAATCGTTCAAGGCGTAACCAAGATCAAAGCTTCTCCCCATTGCTGGTCAAAGCATATACAGAAAAACAACCTCTAGCTATAAACAAAAAAAGAGACATTATGGAGTTAATTGAAAAAAATATAATCCCTACTAATTACGTTAATTCCTATTATAAGACTGCATTGAATCTAGAATAGAAGCACGCACTGAAAAAGGTTATACGTAAGTTAATATGCTTTATAAAAAAATCTTTTATAGTACTTACAAAGGTAATATAGTATTTATAGTACTTACCTACCTATATAGGTACTATACAAACGATGAATATTCTATCGTTTTTATAAAAACTTTTTGATATTTTTTTATTTGTTGGCAAATAAAACTGTGATACCTATTTCAATACCATTGTGATTTATAATAAGATACTCTGAGACTGATTTAAATTAAATAGGTATACTAAGGATGTTGAGTAAAGATAGCTAATTATCTACAGTGTTCATTATTGAATATTTAGAAACAATTTTAATTTTGGACGGCAATATATCTTGTTTTTATAGTTTATTAATGCAAATATTTGTACATTACATTGCACCAATTTAATTATGGTGGTAAGTGTGGTGATAAAGAGGGTTAACCTATGCTACTAATGTTTTTAATGTTACGTATTTGTGATGTGCCAGTGTACCTACCATGTTGGTGCCTGATATCAGCCATACTTACATAGTCATACTTATCGTCTGTGATTGTAGGAAATAACTACGAACTTGTTAATGTTAAAAAATAAATATTAAGGTAAACTGAATGTTGATAAGTTTTAAGTTGTTTATTTTTAATGACTGATTTGTTTTAGAATTCTTAATATTTTTATTTTTCATTGTTTTATAACTTTGATCCTTTGCAATTTTTGACTTCTCATTTTCTGATGATAAAAGATTTAGAGATGTTTTTTTGTGAGTTTAATTAAACGTTTATGTTCACATAGATACATATTGATTTTGGATAAATTTGGTCTTTTATTTCATTTTTTATGCCTCTTCCTGTATTAACTAAATAAATAATTCTTTTTTGTATAATATATTTCAGTTAAAAACCCATAGAATGATAGTGCATTAATTCATAATCAATCAGTAACAAGCACTTATGTCGAAATAAATATTTTTTATTGCGTTCTGTCATTACTCTATAGTGAATTATGTCAAAAACGCATTATTTTGATTGAAGGCGAATATTTTACTGCGACTGAACTATACTATATTAATAAGGATTTGATTCTTCATATGCAAAGTTAATTAAATTTGCAATAATATTAATACAACGTAAGATATCGGTTTTTCGTCGTTCCTGAAAAAAGAGCTATTTTGACTTAGTGCAGTGTTGTTTTGGGGGTGCGATATGGTAGATTATATAGGATTAATATTAATTAAAAGATTAAATATAAAATTAGTTTAACAATAATCAAAAGGTATAAAATTATTAATCACAAAATCATGTGAATAACAGAATTATTACCTATGCATATAATACCATAGACAAAGTGGTGTCCCATGTGGGATCAAATCCACGGCCTCTTCCGTATCAGTCGGACACACTCCCACTGCGCCACAGAGGCATCCAAAAATAAAACCATTATGTCTATTCCTATCTTCCTTTCATATTTTACATCGTGTGAAAAATCAAAATGTATGCGTTTCTCTTGCCAACAAAGTATTTCACACTCTCGACAAGTTCGACTGAGTCCCGGGTGCCGTTGCGTATACAAATCACGAGCATACACGTTCGGAATACCAACGTCACACATTTTTTTAACCCAGCTTCGAATTCGCGATTGTGTTTGGAAAGCAAATGGTACGACGCACTGCAGAGTTTCAAATTGATGGCACGAAAAAATAAAGAACGTGATCCCCGTTTTGACTACTCAAAATCGTATAGAATTGGTCCATTTCTCAAATTAATATGTAGATACTATGGCAGGTGGATCGAGGATACCTCACATAATCACCTCACATAAAATTATTTGTAAACTATTTGCTTTGACGTTTCAAAAGTCGGATTAGAAATAGAAAAAAGGAGAAAGAGAAAAAAACAAAAGAAAGAGGAAATTGAGCTAACCGTCAGGGCGAATGTTTATAGAAAATATTTGAATGTAAAAAATATTAAATTTGTGAATAAACAAAGTCTATTACGGGAAGTAACTCTTTAATTCCTCTCACACGTGGATATACGACCAAGCTGCTTCCCCTAACAGCAGTGCTGGATCGCTTTAGTACCTACCTTATATAATTTAGATAAGCCTCTTTTGATTACTTACATTTCTTAAATAGGAACCTGTTTACCATGCACCTGATCATTATTCTGCCGTTCGTCTTCATATCTCTCACTAGCTGTCCGGTCTGTGTTATAGAGCCATCCATACATCACGCTATGATCAATAGGAGCGGATCAGCAATGAAAATGTTGCAAAAACGGGAAAAATTGACGCAGGCGAAGTTGCGTGGGAATAGCGGGAATAGCCTTTTTCGATAAAGGGGCTATCGAACAGTATTTTTTTTTAATTCGAATCAGTGATTCTCGCGAGATTATCGCGTTCAAACAAACTCTTCAGCTTTATAATATTAGTATAGATTTAAGAGTCGTTTTACAGTCATCCATAAAGAAACCAAGTTAATATTAATATCAAATACTTAAATCTAGTGGCGGGAGGTACGACATTACACTATAATACTCTCTGATAATACCCATAAAACCTGATAAAAATATACAACAAACTAAACGGCTATAAAAATATTGAAAGTCTTTAATATTAAATTTAAATACATCGTTAAACTATACAAAATAATATTTAATTAAGTGATAGCAGATAAGTAAGGTAGTTTCACTTAAATTTTAATAAACAATGACTGCAGACAACATAAAATATTCTCGTAAAAACAAAATGGCACAGTTAAAACGAAAACAACAAAAACACTAGGGAATAGATGTTTAAT
This sequence comes from Herminia tarsipennalis, assembly GCA_945859575.2. Taxonomy (NCBI): domain Eukaryota; kingdom Metazoa; phylum Arthropoda; class Insecta; order Lepidoptera; family Erebidae; genus Herminia; species Herminia tarsipennalis. The sequence continues at coordinate 2,523,084 of OX243833.2, read as the reverse complement.
GGCGGCAATTAAACTTTATTATAATTTACTTTATAGTACGTTAACTATTTATATTAAGTTAGGTATGTGTCAAAATGGCGCATTTCTAAATGAAAAATAATGTTTCAGTTAATTATTTAGAAAGGTTTTGTTTGTTTGTTTATTGTTGGTACGTTTTCCTTCCCCAATTCTTCACAGGGTCGCTTAAATGCGATAGCGAGTCTGTCTATCTGTCTCACTTTGGTAAAAACACTGGCGCTATTATGAAGAAATTAAGGGTGAAAATAGCTGGAAATTTGAGGAAAAAGTGTTGCTAAAATAATGTACGAAAGTGATTTAAAGGTGTTAGAGAGGGTGGTGTATATACAGATGGTTGAGTTTCTGGAAACAAACAACATACTACCAGACCTACAATCAGGTTTTAGGAAAGGACGCAGCACTGCCACGGCTCTGGCGGATGTTGTTGGCAATATCTTAGAGGCGCGGGATCAGGGAAAGGGGACGATATTGACACTGCTGGACTACTCCCGTGCTTTTGATTCCATCAATGTAACTCTGCTGCTGTCGAAACTTGCCTTTTATGGCTTTGAGTGGGAAACTGTCAGATGGTTCGACAGCTACCTCTCTGATAGGTCCCAGCAAGTCGAAATTAGGAAACGAGATGGATCAGCGCTCATTTCGCATCCACAGTTGCTCAAAAGGGGGGTACCCCAAGGATCTTTGCTTGGACCAATTCTTTTCATCCTCTACAGCGCAGACATAACTACCTGTTTCCGCGAATGTAAGTATCACATGTACGCAGACGATATACAGCTCTTTCATTCTTTCGACCCCCGCGATATGTGGATAGAGTGAACGCAGATCTGCAAAGAGTGACAGATTGGTCTGAGTCAAACTCCTTAGTTTTAAATGGCCAAAAATCTAAATTTACCGTCATGGGCAGTAAAGGTCAAATAAGAAAAACCATACTCGCCAACCCTGAGATAAAAATAAAAGATACTAATATAGAAAGGGTGGAAGTTGCTAGCAATTTAGGTCTTAGCTTTGATCCAGAGTTACGTTTCGAAGGACATATAAATAGTGTTGTAAAAAACTGTTTTTACAGGTTAAAAGTTCTTTACAGATTGCGTCAATATCTTAGCGTTGATATGAGAAAGAGATTGGTTGATAGCCTTGTTTTATCAAAGCTGAATTACGTTGACACTGTATATGGTCCATGTTTGCTATCCAGAACGGGGCGCTTGATCCAGCGCGTGCAAAATGCCTGTGCTCGTTTTTGTTTCAGTATACCCCGACAAAACCATGTAACCCCGTTTCTCAACCAAAACGATGTTCTCAAAATGACAGCTAGGAGAACATTGCACTTGGCTACTCTTCTCTTTGAAACGATTAGGACGAAAAAACCAACGTACCTATTCGAAAAGCTGAGGTGGAGACACGAATCCTATAATTACCCAAGCCGCACCATATCGAATCCACTGTCGATACCTCAGTATAGAACGACTGCGTTTAGGGGATGTTTTAAATATGCCGCCACACGTTGTTGGAATAATATACCACCTCCGATAAGGATCATAAACAAAAAAAAACAATTTAAATTTCACTTTAAAAAAATACTTCTTGACGATCAAAAACTTTTATAATTTTGCACTTACGTTGTTACAACCTCGAGGTATGGTATATTATTCCTTCAAAGGTTGGCAATGGCATCCACTGCATTCAGTGCATAGGTAATATTGGTACGCACAACACCACCGATCGTCAGCGCTAAGTGAGACAAAGAAGACACAATTATTTATGGTATTTATTGAATTTATTAAAAGTAAAATATTTATCAAAGCTGAACACACACACACACACACACACACACACACACACACACACACACACACACACACACACACACACACACACACACACACACACACACACACACACGCACGCACGCACGCACACGCACACACACACACTAGGACCCAGTTGAAAACCAGCGTCAGGCGCATATAATATGCGCCAGGCAATAAGCTGAACTGGGTTCCTATTTTGGTGCAGCCACGAGACGCCCAATTACTTTCCGAAGTTTTAATTATTATTTGTATGTTTTTGTTATTTTATTCTTTTTATTTTATTGCTAATTTTGTAATTATAATTTGTATGTTTTAATTATTATTTATGTGAATAGTTTTAATTATTAATTGCACTTATTTTATTTTATTTTTTCTTTTTATATTGCCTGTTATTACTCTTGTCTCGTGTGTTGATACCAAAATAAATATATTTTCTTTCTTTCTTTCATTTATTCAAAATATTTAGATTCTTATTTAATAAAATGAAAATATACAATGTTGTTATAAACATTAAGCTAGATTATTCTACGAATATAAACAAACTAATAACATTATTTACAACTTACCTAGAGAGACAAAAAAAAGGATTATATAAAAAGGGAGTCACAACCAGTTTAGGCGTCGAAGAATTCCTCCCCATCGATGTCAACCGGCATAGTGCCCAGAAAGGTGGCAGCATTGCCATGCTTAAATAACATAAAACTAATGATGCAAGTTTTAACCTTAGTTCGTTTTCACCAACTAGTTAAAAATATATAGCTTGTGATATATTTTTTGAATGGTTGCTAAAATCGAACACTGGTTGGTGGAGTTACGGTCGCTCTCATTAACTCTCTTACTTTAACTGTTGTAGGTTCGATTTCGGCCCCGGTTTGGCATCAGGGAAGTCTCGGGTTTGATTCCTGGGACTTCAAATTTTCAACCGACTTCAAAAAGGAGGAGGTTCTCAATTCGACTGTACGTTTTTTTTTGTATGGTTGTTCATTGATTACGGAAAGACGGCTAGACCGATTTGAAGAAATATTTTTGTATTTGAAAGGGTATACTTTCAAGTCGGTCCCATTGTCATCAGATTACTATCTGATGATGGGATCCTGGAGAAATCGAGGGAACTCTTCAAATATTAAAGGCAAGACCTACAGTGATTTAGGTACATTCACAAAAGCGGACCTATACAATATTTCACGGTTTGCGATTCAAGAACTTCAATATGATATTGAGTAGCATTTTATTATCGTCTTACTACTATTACACAATGTAATAGAACTGATAGTGAACTATCATGCCAACTCTTCAACAATTATTAACGACCCTGCATCGGGGCAAGCAATATTTTGTAAAGGGATTTGAGCAGTTGACGTAAGCCTATTGTAACTTAAGTTAATTACAAACCAACCCACTAAAAACTAAGAAATAAAAAACTTTTTGCCATGAAATAGTTGTTTTTGTTTAATTCGGCACCAACTTCAAAATGTTAATTTGTTTTTGTAATTCTAGGTAGATATTATTTTTTGCTTTTTAGTTGCCTTGTATTTATTTTTGAAGTCGGTAAAAGTTTTTGTAATTTTTATCTATTTTTATTTTAATATTTTTATCTATGCCAAATTACAGCTACCCAATACCAAGAGCTAACCTGGAGACAGATAGACAGACGGACGGACGGACATAGCGAAAATATAAGGGGTTCCTTGCTTACTATGGAACCCTAAAACCGGGCAAATGCATGTCGGGCCACGCACAACGTAGGGTTCCGTAGTCCCCCCCCCCTCCCCATCTGAATAATGTGGCTTAAAACCCACTTGGTTTTCTGTTGTTTTTGTTTCATATTTACAACGTTATATCTACTTAATAATATTTTTCAATGAAATTTGTTCGAAAATTTTGTAAGTTCTCATAAACAGAAAAAAAAACACACCCCTACTTTACATATAGGGGAGGTACCCTAAATGTTTTATTTATTCTTTCACTTTGTCGGCGTAACTAATATGTGTATCCATGCACAATTACAGCCTCCTAGCGCTAACAGTATCTAAGCAAAGGTGCGGACGGACGGACATGGCGAAACTATAAGGGTTCCATTTTGCCATTATGGCTACGAAACCCTAAAAAGGAGTATGCAGTCGGAAACTCAGTAACTTTAGTAGCTAACCATCATTACTTGCCACCTTAGTGTCATAAAAAAATAAAGAATTACACCAAGTAAGCAACGCAAACAGTAATGTTATAAATATTATCATACCATAATGTTGCTAGTTGCAGCTGCATTGCAGTCATTGTACATTAATGGACGAACTCGGGTACTACTCTGAATGCTAATGCTCTCATACTGCATTATTACGACCGTTTACAATGTTACAGGGACGCCAGGAATGTGATTCTCTGTTTAGAATCTTATATAAGTACTTATTTATAAAAAAATCCACTGAACATAATGGTAATTTTAATGAACATAAACTTCTACTAACTATGGATTTTTAAAAATTCAACTCCTAAAAACAATCCAACCGATTTCAATCGGTTGATTTGCTTGAAATTTTTGAGGAGTTTCGTTTTCTGTCTCCGAAACTCATCATCATATAAACCTCTTTCGTACAAGAAAAGAATTTTGAAAATCCGTCTATATACAACTGAGTTCTGCCTGAACATACATAAAAAAACATCCGAATTAAAAACCTCCTTCTTTTTGAATTTAGCAAAGATGGTAAAAATCTTGATAATAATAATAAATATCTTGGGACCACTCACACAACGCTATCTGATCCCAAACTAAGCAGAGCTTGTACTATGGAAACCAGACAACTGATAAATATACTTATATATTTCTAAATACATACATATTATATATAAATAACACCCAGACACAGAATAAACCATCGTGCTCATCACAGAAAGTTTTATCCTGGGTGGGGATCGAACCCATGACCTCTTGCGTAGCAGTCGGATACACTCCCACCGCGCCACAGAGGCAGTCAATCTTCAAAGCTGGTGAAGATGGATACCAAATTTCAGTCCTTAATAAGTTACAAAAATCATTATTAAATAGCGAAAATTTCTAACCCTACTACGTAGAATTTTAATACGTGTTCTACGCGGACCATTATTTGCATTTTTACAAATAGGTTATTTTCACATAAGTAACTAAGTGACAAGTTTTTTTTTACCAGTACCAATTTGTATTACATAATTGGCTGGTCAAGGGCCCTCATCCAGAGGTTTTCGAGAAAGATTTGGAAGTTTAAGCTAAACAAGCAATATCTATATATGCACCTTAGGATATACTTTACAAATACAATAATTGCATTTTTGAAAGATAGAAAAATTTGAAGTCCAGACCCAGGAATCGAACTCAAGACTTCCGTAGCCAATACTATATACGATATACTTACGCTAGTATATCCTAAGTGTATGGTAAGCATTCACAGATTATATTTTCTTACTTTTGAAAAAAAAACAAAGCAACATAAATCAAAAGGCCTACTCTCACACGTCTCTTACAAAGTTGGAGTAACACATTATCTTATTTTTATCTCGTTCCTATAAAAGTTATGAAGAAAACAAGGATAAATACATAGTTTTATCGTTCATTACATCGCTATGTTAAAGCCAGTTCAAGTAAGGCAAACAATCAGCTGCTAATTTTAGACCTAAGGTGTGCAACTTATAACGTCAAGGTGCGAGCAAAGAAAAGGGGCTCAACGATGAACTATAAACCTTAGAAGCATTTATTGACGTGATAACATCCTATTAAATGATGACCGGCACGCACGAAAAAGTGTCACGAAAAAGTCACGTTATTGACTGGTTGTTAAGCAACAGTCACTTTACTAATTAGTTGCTAAGCAGTCACGTTATTGATTGGTTGCTAAGCAAGAGCGAATGGATATTGCAGGGATACAATTGTAACTAATGTTATTTGTTGGTTGGTAAGCAACGCGAATGGCGATATGTTTTCTTATGAGTATGACGTTATCACGTAAAATTATCGTCCGTAAACCGACTTTACAGACAACCATTTTTATTTTTGGTGATTAACAGCAAAAACACTATCAAAGAAGATTATAAGAGTAGGATGTATTTACTTTATTACAACCAGTTTTTTTCATTTCCTAAAAGATAAGAACACAAGACATTAGATAAGTCTAAGTCTAGACCAGGGGTTTCCAAACTTTTAACATAACGGATCACCCCAAAGTTCATGACGAGCAGGGAAGGGCAGGAAAGAGTTGAGGTTAGGAGTTTTACTAAATGTCCATTTATGATAGTTCTCAAATACAGAACTAACATAACTGAACATTGGGAATTATCCAACGTGTTTTCTTATTGTTCTTTCTAAGTAGGCAATCACGATTTTTTTTTTTAATTTCTACGGAACTCACTTTGGGAAACGCTGGTCTACACCTCTAGAGTATCTCCAGAGGCATTATAGGCATTATCAAGGGTCCCCCCTCCTCCCTCAGAACGATTTAGTCCCCTTTTACACCTTTAAAAAAACCTTGGTTATACCTGCTGCCTAAAATCGGCTACTAAATGTACGTCTAGTGAATACAACCCTTATATCGATGAGGCGTGCTGAGTGGAAAATCCCCATTGTTTCCGAATCGTTACGCGACCTATAAATTGTGTTCTGTTGATATAATGGTCAAATTATATCTGTATTATAGGTATTTGACTATAATTCCTTACGCATTTCGTAGGCACTGAAAGAAAAGAAAGAAAGATTATTTATTAATTCATCATTAACCATCAGATCATTACATAATACACAATTAAAATGATTGTCTTCACCATCATCATTGTTGAATGGGGCAGAATTTGAAATTTAATCTATCTGATGAAGAATATTATCAGAATCATTTAACAATAGTCAGTTTGATTCAGTCAGAGTCAGGTTGATTGCCTCTGTGGCGCGGCGGGAGTGTGTCCGACTGCTACGCAAGAGGTCGTGGGTTCGATTCCCACACGGGACACCACTTTGTGTGATCCACAAATTGTTGTTCCGGGTCTGGGTGTAATTTGTGTCCGTGGCTTGTATGTTTGTAAAGTCCCCCGTGACACAGGGCTTGTACCCTACTGCGGGAGTTGTCTTTTTTAAGAAGAAGAAGAAGAAGAAGAAGAAGAAGAGAAGAAGTTATTTTTCTAGTTCTCATAGCTCTATCAGGTGCTTCAAAACTTCAACATCAAAACAAAAACATCGATTTACGCTAACCGCTGCACACTACTGCTGTGGATCCTCACTCTTGCATACATCACACATTTACACTACACACTGCTACTGCTTCTTGTTAATAGGTACTTACCTACATGGCCTTCAGATGGGTTTCGATACAAAATATATGCCATTCAATACAATACTTTTGTTCCAACATGTATAGCCCCTCCAACGGCCACAGCGGTACTGACAAATGATTGGTCTATCTAGTTTAGCCGTGCGCTTGATTGTTTGTGAATTTGATATTTACTTTAAAGTACTGTTTACAAAAATTGTGTGGGTTTTTTTTTATTTATTTTTTTATTGTTAGAGTTTTAAAAACAAAACTAATAGTAGTCACTTAAGGGCCTAGTTGAAAATCAGCGTCAGGCGTTAGCCTGGCATATGCTGAACTAGGTCCTATTTTCGATCTAATTATCTATATAAATATAAGCACGTGTTTTTTTTTTAATTGGTAATGTGTTGTTATTTTATGTGTGTAAAATTGTATTTATTTCGAAATAAATTATTTCTTTCTTTCTGATACAACCAATAGAATCATTTTTTTTTTATAAAAGCATGGAAATTTGACGCAAACGAAGTTGTGGGGGGTCAGCTAAACTATAGAATAATGTATAGTCTAACATTAAAACTTTCGCGTTGCATGATTATAACTATTTATTATACGGGAATTAACGCGCATTGTTGACCTTAAAATTGCTTGACGTTTCGACCAAGTTGCACCGGCCGTGGTCACAAGCGAATTGTCGCAGCGATGTTAAGACTCCGTAAGGCCGATGAATCATCACTTACCCTCGGGTCACTGCACACTACACTGATTGTGTCCATGTTAACCGACAGCGAACTAATACGAGGTGTTTGTGGACGATGAAAATCAATTCTGCAATTATAATGAATAGTCTGACTGCTCCGGTAGCACAGTGGAGGGCGTACGACTGATGTGGGTTCGATTACGGCACAGGACAAACATAAGATGCTTCGTGAGATTTTTAATTGTTAGTTCTGAATCTGGGTTTATATTGCATTAAATACTCGACTTGCTACGATTGACTCGACAGAATGACGTTTTTTGGGGAATTTGAGAATTTTGACACTGGATCGGAGTGTTATTGCCTCTCCCCTTCGGTGGTGGTGGATGGTATACCGGTGTTGAATCAAATGCACCACCCCCCGTCACGCGACCGACTCACACTTGCCCGGTCAAATCAAATGATGCCCGCCCCCCCCCCCAGAACAAAGGATTCACGCCTGTTTAATTATTCCTTCATTGTATCCGCCGTCACTCAAAGCTGATACGCCTGTGCAACAGTTACAGCATAGACGAAAGCATGTTTGATTTTTACTTCTTGAGGTGGGCGCTAATGGCTGCGAGTTTTGCAACTAATAAATTAAAAATTAAAAATACATTTATTTCAGACTGTGGTCCGTATTTTGTTAGTTAATGTTCTTATTTTTGTAAAATGGTTATTGTTCCAATAAACATTTAACATTTCTGTGAAAGGAATAAATGGATTACTATGAACTAATTTATTATATCTATTACAAGTTTATTTAATAATGTATTTTTTTTACATTTTTTTTTAAATTAATTAGGAAATGGGTCGCACATTAAAACAAACAACAATCTTGTTAACCCAACTGGATTGTTTGTGTTTTAAAATGGGTGGAATTTGAACTCGTGACTTCTCGATTGCGAGTACTTAATATCGTAACTACTAAGGCACTTGATTAATCACTCTCAAATTTTAAAGGCAATTTTAAAAATTATTAATTTTTTATTCATAAAAGCCGGAAATGCCATGCAACGTCATAAAAACTGAACGTACAAATACTTAGGATACTTTACACGGCAGGAGGCTCTTGTTTTCACGTTTGCCATTCATTTTGGCTCGGGACAAAAGCGGACAGCGATTGGCAAACTTTGCCTTTTGATCAAACTTTTCATATTAATGTCGAAACGAGTAGTGTCGCCATTATTAGGCAGTTTGTAACAACTACCTTTGGGCTTATTGGAGTATTATATTAGTGAAATAACATGAATGAAGTGGAATAATAAAGTACTTACATAATTAATGTTGGAGTGTATGAATGATTACACCAATGTATTTCACCAATATCGGATAAGATTCACAAATATAGAAATATATAAGTATGTTGATCAGTCGTCTGGTTGCCATAGTACAAGCTCTGCTTAGTTTGGCATCAGACGACATTGTGTACGTTGTCCCAAGATATTATTATTATATTATCACTAATATGATAATATAATAATAATATCTTGGGACGGTCTTGATGACGGTCTTGCAATAAGTAAGCGATTACTTACTGCAAGACCGTCATAACGGAAAAATAAGCAATTGACAAGAGGCCAATATAAACTTTTAATTTGACAAAAAAATAACACAAACAGGTTAAACCTTTTAAATGTTTGTGTTGGTTATTAGTGCTTAAAATCATAGCATTCAATTATGTTACATATATATTTACCGTTCTTAAACGCCGGTGGGTACTTAGCGAACACTTTTGCACTATTGAGATAGAACTATATAGTTTATCGTTCGTTCAGTGGTGCAATGAATATTCAAATGAAAACATACCTATTTATTCTGTGACCATACCAGCAAAATTCTGTCATTACGATTTACGCCATCTAGCGACCACAAGTGTCTTAACGTATTTGTCATTATGGTACTAAAAATATACTTATACTTGTCCAGCATTGTATTTTTCATATTTTTGCAAAAAACAAGACTTTGAATTATGACGGTCTTGCAATAAGTGAGAGTTATACCTAGTAACAAAATAAAAAAAAACATTTATTTTGACCATGAGTGGAACTAAGACTAATAGATGATTAATAGATGTATCATCATATCAACCCATATGATTCCCACTGCTGGGCACGAGTCTCTCTAGTAGAACCTATTAAAATAGATCCTGTGTGTAAGGTTTTTGTTATTCGATTACATAATCGATGATCGATAATTGAATACCTTTTTGGGAAGGTTTTAGTGTAACAAGCATTGCCCTAAGTTATAAGGCACCAAAGATATAGCCATAGGAGAGTCAGCGAAAATTGCATTCGGTGATGGGCTTGATCTTTTGTTCCTTGATTTTTCATACAACTAATCCGGTTGGACTTAAAAATTGTGCTTCCTGCATGATATTAGATGTAAAGGGTATCTTGTTTCCGTCTTTTTGCAGTCGGCATATTTTAATTAAATATATATGTAGGTAATATTTTGATCCGCAATAGATAGGTTACGAAGATTTTTTTTTTTAAATATAAGTAAATTGACGCCAAAATTACGCCATCTAATGTTCTTTTTTAAAATTATAAAGTACCCAGTGTCACTCTTACAACTAACACGAATCTAACGACACCTCTGAAGCTAAAATCCATCAAGGCGCTATGGCCGTATCCGATAGACGAGGTTTTTGTTATTCGATTACAAAATTGATGATCGATAATTGAATACCTTTCGGGGAAGTTGTTGTGTAAAAGGCATTGCCCTAAGTTATAAGGCACCAAAGATATAGCTACAGGATCGTCAGCGAACATTGCATTCGGTGATGGGCTCGATCTTTTGTTCCTTGATTTTTCATACAACTTGTTATAAATAAAGAAAGATTTATCTTATAAAATTTGTATCTAGTAACCCTGTCCTGTGGGAGGTGACAGTGTGGAGGTCACAATAATAATAATATCTTGGGACAACTCACACAATGCTATCTGATCCCAAATTAAGCATAGCTTGTACTATGGAAACCAGACAATGCAGCAATCATTTTGTCTCGCAACTGTTGTCAGCCCCAACTCCTAAGTTATCAATTGATTACTTATTTCAAAGTTAATCAAATTTTGCCAGATGACGCTGGCGAGGGCTGAATAAATGTAGGAAATGAAAACAATCAAAATATCTTTATTTTTCTTTAAATTCTCTTCTTACTGTTTAGAAAAAAATGATTGGGTACACGCCTTATGTAGGCACAAATCAAAGAGAGTACAGAAGGAATGCTCATGTATGAACCACGACTTTTATACCTACACTCACACGCGCGCACAAAACGAACATCCGCATTACGTGAGTGTTTGCATCGCTCTGTCTCTGATCCCTTTCTAATCTATCTTCTTCTTCTATACTTATAATAAATCTGTAGAGAGGTCAATTCTGTACATTAAATATATTTCCAAAATAACTATCAGGGGGTGATTAGGGATCGAAACTGATGCCAAAAATGCAATTAGTAAAATTTTTGTCTGTCTGTCTGTATAACCGTTATAGAAACAAAAACTACTCGACGGATTTTAACGAAACTTGGTACAATTCTTTTTCATACTTCTGAGTTGGTTATAGTATACTTTTCATAACGCTACAATCAATAGGAGCAGAGCAGTGAAGGGAAATGTTGGGGAAACGGGAGAAGCGTTTCGCGGTTCGCGTGTGCAACCTTAATGGTTAAAGCTACACAGATATCATGTACGACGGATATGTTCTCCGTAAAATTATATAAAAGATATCCCACGACAGCATATTTCTATATTTTATGGTTGACTCACAATACCACGTGTAACTCCCAATAGCTTAGCAGTTCGAAGCTTTCTGATTATATTTGTCTACCCTTACGTTTATAACACTCTCAGTCATCCCTAATTTAAAAAGTTAACATAATTAACTATTCCTAATATTAACTATAATAATAAGCCATCGCGCGTGAATACTGAATCATGCTATCTATCTATATCTATACATCTAATAAAATTGTAAATTTCACGTGTCTGTACATGGCCGAACTTAGTGAAAAAAAATGTTAGGAAATGTTCGAAAAGACTTTTTAAATACTTTGCTGCATTTTTAGAAATGTCTGTCTGTCTGTTTGTTTGAACACGCATCACGCAAAAACTACCGGACAGATTCGGTTGAAATTTTGCACGTGCAATCTAATAGATGCGGATTAACATTTAGGCTATAAATTATCACGCTTTTTTGCATAGGAGCTAAGCAGTAAGGGATAAAGTCTGTACCTTTTTTTCGTAATAAAACAGTAACTACTTGACGGATCTTTATGAAAATTTACAGTTTTATAGTAAATACTAGGACATTATTTATACTATGAATCATTACGCTAACGTCTATGGGGAACGAGTAGCAACGTATTTTTTGTCGCACCATAATGGTTTATCACAATTTTTTCCACAATTAGACATTATCTTTAATTGTAACCCATGAAATACATAACTTCACGCTAAAACTATAAGGAGCTATACACAACATTTTTAAGTTTCATAAGAACAGTTATTTTGACGTGGTATGTAGCGAACAGTATAGCCTCGAAGCTATGCTAGCGGTCTTTAACGACGAAATCTCAGACTCGAATCTGATATCTGATTATGTTCTTTTTGTATTTTTTAATATTTTTCTCAATGTTATAGTTATTTTTTCGACCATAGGTAACTTATTTGCTTTGGTTAATATATTTTTATATTAAAAATCAAGTTAAATATGCACTTATGTAAGATATTTATAGGTATTGCATGCACTGCTGAGAGTAATGAATTAATCGTAGTAGAAACAATATTACATTACAATTTAACAAGTATTCGATATTTTCCAGAATTGATGTGTTCGTACTCAAAAAAAAGACTGTGAAATCAAATTAGTCACCGTAATCAAACAATTCCTTATTTGTGAAAACATTTATTAGGGTATAGGTGCTTGCGATGACGGATTCGTTTCTTGCTGAGTGGCAACATTCTTACGTTACGTCTTACGTTTAAACTTTTTAAACTCGGAGACGGACGTGTGCACTTGCAATATTTATATATTACATTAATATAAAAGTGACCTACTTTTAGTACTGAGTGATGTCATGTAATTTTGCTTGTTGCGAGTGTGTAAAATTGTAACTATGCGCGCTTAATATGAAAAGTATTTTAATAGTTGTTACTCAATATGGATAACAAACCTGCTAAACTGACCGGGAGTGCCCAGCCCCCCCAGTCTCCGATGAAGGCGCAAAGCCCAGCCCAGGAATCGTCGGGTTTCTCGTTCGATCTCGTGTCCACGCCCGATATCCAGAAGTGGATGTCTGCTACCGACCAACAATTGGGCGAAGTATGCTCGATTGCTTCTGATGGAAAACTAAATAGCGAACAAAAAATGAAGATATCGAATCTGTGCCGAAAAGTCCAATACAACGCATCGCAAATGGCAGTAATATATCAGTCGCTGAAACAAAAAATGATTGAGGCCTCTACCATTATCAAAGAACTTAAAGAAAAATGCAGTCTATCGGAGCACATCACGGTGCTTAAGAAGACTATTGAGGAGTCTTGTTCTGGAAATACTTCGTTTGCAGATATCGTGAAAAAGAAGTCTAATACTATAGTTCGCCCAAACAACTTAAGCACTGTTGCCATCTATCCACAGGACAAGCAAAAATCTAGTGATGAAACAAAGTCGCTTGTGCAATCAATAATTAGGCCTGACCAAATGAAGTTACATGTTCGAGGTGTAAGAAAAACGACGAAAGGAGGTGTAATTATTAGCACCGAATCAAAGGACGACGCTGAAAAACTCAAACAGGCAGTACAGTTGTCCTCTTCCGGCCTTACCGCCGGCGACCCACACAAGCGCAACCCACGAGTTATTGTTATTGGAGTGCCAGCTTCTTTGTCGGAGAAGGAGTTCTTTACATATATATACGAACAAAACATAGCCGAGAAAGTACCTTCAGTGTCCCTTGATATATTTTTGTCCTCTACAAAACTTAGCCACAAATCTGGAAAAAAAGGCGCCTCGACCTGTAACTTCATAATTGAAGTCCCAGCACAGGTTAGAAAAATATTAGTTTCGCAAGGCAGATTATTTATTAACTGGACTTCCTGCCCTGTCAGAGATTTCACGATAGTAACAAGATGTTACAACTGTCACCAATATGGCCATGCGGCTAAATCTTGCAGAGAAACTACCCCAACGTGCGGACATTGCGGGGAAAATGGCCACTCGATGACGGAATGCATCATGAAAGCAGACTCGCCGAAATGCGCGACATGCCGACGGTTCGGCAAGCCTCACACCCATAAAACGGGTGATGCTGAGTGCCCTGCTAAAAAAGCTGCGGAGTACAGGTATATCAACTCAGTTGATTATGAGGGCGCCTAGATCGCTGCTTTTTATACATTTCATTTAGCAGATAAACTAGTAGGTAATAAGTGTTTGTTTTTTGTTTTTACATCATACGTTAGTTTTATCATCAACCGCCTAGAATTAACTATTTTTAGTAAGCACATAAACACTATCTATATTGGCTAACTTATTGATATAATTACGAATTAAAAATCATATAAACCATCCATATCTTTTGTTACTAATTAATAAAAATCATTTTGACCTAGAAATAATTGTAAGCGCTGCATTATTAAAACCTTGAAACTCACAAACGTAATGTAAAAATTTTTGCCCTCATTTACAGTTCAAACGATGCAAATATTTTTAGTGTAATAGAATAGATAGAGCGTAATATGACATTTTATTTAAATTCATTTACTTTTACTGTTTATGAAAATATGTAGTTAAGTAGATATTATTAAGCGATTTAGAAACATTGATTCCTTTAAGTTTATAGTAAACACCTGAGATACAGGTTTATGTTTAAACCTAGTTACTAGTATAGTACTATATTATCTGTGACCTAGTTCAGGGTATAGCTAATTGCAAATAATTAGACTTATGACTATTTGTAATACCTATTGTAATTTTATTTTTAACAATTAAGATTTTCTGTGTCTTTAAAGCTGTATACAATACTTTTATTTATAATTATATTTCAAAAATATGTATACTACTATTTTATAAGTATGTTTATCAGTTGTCTGGTTGCCATAGTACAGGCTCTGCCTAGTTTGGGATCAGATGACCGTGTAGGAGTTGTCCTAAAATGTTATCATACATTTTGATATTATAATGTATTTACTGCCTAATTGTTGTATATCATTTTTTGTAAAAGATTTTTACTTAATAAATTTATTATTATTAATTTATTATTATTATTCTCCTATTTATTTAATTAAATTGCTTAAATTAATAAAAAAACATTAAGTATTAGAAGAAACTTCCCTGGTTTTGAAAGTAGATGGCGTCGTATTCAATAATGTTCTATACTTAGTAAAAGAAGTTTTAAAATAGTATTAAAAAGAAACATATTGCTATAATTTTTAGAAATGTTTGTCTGTCTGTCCGTTTGTTTGGCCACGCATCACACAGGTATATCGAGGATCATGTTTTGGGGTTATGGTTGGATATCAAGTGTTCATCAATTCAACGATAATGAATGACTCATCGGCCAAGTGTGAGTAGTTCTCGGGTGACGGGAGGAGGGAGGTGGGGGGTCATTGTCTGTCAACGCGGAGTCTGGGGGGGGGGGGGGAGTCCATGTCTTTATTTCTTACTTGCATCATTGTAACATATAAGAGAGGTACTCTCTTATATGTAAAGTGGGGATGTGATTTTTTTCTCACCTACCCCATCGTGTGGATTAGATAGGTCTTTTTAAAAGCGTTTAGGGTTTGTGAAGACTATTTTTAAATTAAAGGATTCCTTTGTGTAATATTAAGCTTTATAGTGAACATTTTTGTTAGAGTCAAGTGTTCCCCTGCCAACTAAATGGTTGATGTCGGGTATGTGAAAAAATTCACGGTAGTAGTATAAATACTAAAATTATAAGGAAAATTGTCACAGTTAAGTACTTAGGCTTTACAAGTTTACGATAAACATCTGATCAAATGGGAAGTATATATATTATGTATATTCTATTGAAAATTATTAGGTATTAAGTAGGTATAACGTTGAAAGAATGAAACAAAAACAACAGAAAACCCACTTCTTAAGCCGCACACCAAATTAACTATATAAAATAATAGAATAGGACGATTTTTATTTAGTACACAGAAGACACATGTATAGACATTATTATAATTTAACAGGAAAAGTCATGCAGAAGATAAAAAAAAGCAATAAATAAAACAGTAAAATAATAAAAATAACAATAGACAAAAAGAAAAGAGGCACAAATAACACACATTAATGACAGAAAAACACAGTAAACGAATACCTAAAAAGTCTGTATTTGGTACTTATTTATTTTCACAAAGCTTTTGGGTGTTGAAGCTATCAATAGATGACTATATGATGATTCTCCGCTGCTGAATCATATCGCGGCTCACCCGACAGGACTGTTTCCAACATATTTACACAGAAGTTATTTCGTAACTTAAACTACCTTAATTTAAAACCGACTTTCACGCGAACGAAGTCGCGGGCACAGCTAGTAATATAATAATAATAAAATAATAAAAATGATTTATTCACTTACAAAATACTACACTTGTGAAAAGTCGATCCTACATTTATTTGTAATGCCTGTTCGCAAACAATAGGAAAAGCCCGAGAAAAGAACAGGCAATAAAAACTCGTGGCCACTCTTTTCAAATTGCCAATGTTTACAATGTTTCTCTGTTTATAAACTGTATATGCAGGTAAGATGCTGCCACCATTATATTATACACCATATTATAGGACTGATGCAAAAAAAGAGGTCAATAATATTAGAAGATTTTTCGTTCCAATTCATCGCGTCTGCGACGATATCTATGAGTGCAGTGTCAAGAGCGTTTTGTATGAAGTTTACCATCTGTACGTAAGTAGTCTGTGGTGTCTAAAATATGAATCACGGACACAAAGTACATTTAGACTCGGAACAATAATTAAGTGAATTACGCAAAGTGCCTCGTGTGGGAATCAAACGCACAACCTGATTCACCGTTCGTTCGCAGTCATTGTCTCACATTCAGCTTCCCAGCACACTCGTAGCATTGTAAATTTCTGTTCACTGTTCTGTGATTTCTGTCTTTCAAGGGTTTACCATGATTACCAATTCCTCTATATTATTTTAGGTAGTTTGTTGTGTTCCTCTATATTATTTTAGGTAGTTCGGGTTGTTATGTGTACCCGCAAAAGGCCTTTTACTGCGTTAGTACACGTGAAACTTGTTTGTTTATTCGGCTTTTGATTATGAATATGTACACAAAGATAGAACAGTGGCCAAGCGGTAGTTCTGGCGAATCTTTACTAATATTATAAAGCTTGTTTGTTTGTTTGAAGGCGGTAATCTCAGGAACTACTGATCTGAATTAAAAAAAACTTTCACTGTTAGATAGCCCATTTATCGAGGAAGGCTATAGGCTATATAACATTACGCTGCGACTAATAAGAGCGGAGTAGCAATAAGAAATGTTGCAAAAACGGGGAAAATTTAAAATGCTCACGAAGTTGTGTTGTCGTGAGTTCAACAATCGGGACTTAGGCTTGGAATGATTTCTCATAGGTAGTTGTTGTGTTCCTCTATAATATTTTAGTGTAGTCAACACTAGTTTAAATGGACTCGCACTAGTTTAAATGGATAATTTGATTATTTATTGATTTGTGCTGGCATAAAAACATTGATATTTTCAGTTCATTTGTTAAATTTAACCTCCTCAATGACTATCTTAACATTTTTATCGACCGACCATGAAATTTGTTTAATTTTTTTTTTAAATTTTAAATAGTGATATTTCAGCTACTGCATACAAAATCGCCCTTATCAATTTGTCGACTGATTTCAAAGTCACCCTAATTAAAGTTGTTTAATGATTTTAATAAGACATGAAATAACCTCAAAATGAGTCACAAAACTAGGGTTTTGGGATCTTAAATACCTTAGGTAAAGTTCAAGACTTCTTGAACAAAGCTAAAGTTACCGCAAAGACCCTTGACCCTTAGATTCTGGGGAAAATGGCGAGACATGGACCTCGTTTGCATCTATTAGGACCCTTGTACTTTGGTGTATAGGCTTTAGAATTTAGATGTAACTATAAATGAAAACTTCAGCGTCGCCTTGTGTTTTACCATCTGTTTATAAATACTGTCAAAACTATCTTATTTTATCTTTATATATATATTTCTTGTGTGCGTGTGTATGTCACTGAACTCCTCCTAGACGGCTGAACCGATTTTGATGAAATTTTTTGTGTGAGTTCAAGGGGATTCGAGGATGGTTTAGATTCACAATTGATCTCGATTTACAAAAAAAAAAAAAAGTCGAGACGAAGTTCGCCGGGATTTAAGATTTAAGATTCCCAACATTACTATCAATCCTGTTTACCCCTCCGGCTAAGCTGCTGCTTGTGTTAATAGTGGGTTGACATCGGTAGTACCTATAATGGGTAGGATTCCAACCCACGACCTCACGATTGCGAGACCGATGCCTTAGCCGTTAGGCTACCGCCGCCTCGAACGCTCTTCTAAAGTTCGCCGAAGAAAGCTTCAGCCAATGTTTTCTTTAGCTTTGACACTTTAGTACTAAATAGGTAAATGTAATAGTAACTATGTCTATCTATAACGTTTTCACGCTTGCACCACGATTTTTTTTTAATAAAAAGACGACCCCCGCAGTAGGGTACAAGCCCTGTGTCGCGGGGACTTTACAAACATACTAGTCCCGGACACAAAGTACACCCAGACTCGGAACAACAATTTGTGGATCACACAAAGTGGTGTCCCGTATGGGAAATGAACCCACGACCTCTTGCGTAGCAGTCGGACACACTCCCACCGCGCCTCGAAGGCAGTCAAATAAAGATTACAGTGCTCTACGGCATAAAAGTCGTGGTAGAGCCTCTACCACGACTTTTATGCCTAATTTAAAACGAGCATCTGCAGCGCGTGAGCGTGGCACTCGCTCTGTCTCTCTCTCTTTCTCTCTCTCTCTCTCTGAATATGATGATATCTATGTGTGCGTCAAGAGCGTTTTTTATGAAGCTTTTGCATCTATAGTTACTGTATTATGTGCTTCCTCTAGGAACTAATTTTATAAATATCGGTAGGTATAAGTAGCAATAGATGGAACTTTCCGGGATAAAAAGACGGAAACAAGATACCCTTCACGTTTAATATTATGCAGGAGGAACAATTCTTAAGTCCAACCAGATTAAAAAATGCCTCCGACTGCATGGTATTAAATGTGGTAGCAACGTATGACATCGTAAGTTCTTATCGTCAAATCATTACTTTTAGTATATATTTTCATGCCTTTAAATTCAAAAACATGTTAAATTGTAAAAGAACACTTATTTTCGTAGCATTTTAAGATCTACTATTATCTGATTAGTGTAAAATAATTTACTTTTATTGTAGTCAACTACCCAATTAATTAAATAATAAAGTAATTCTATTCTCCAAAGATTATAGTACTAACTTTAAAGATTTCGAAAGACTTATTTCACTTCGAAATTCTAACTAAATTTTGTATATTTTAAGTTCATAAATTGTCTGGTTTTGTGGTGACATGAGTTTTATGCTGAAAGTTCTTTAAAACTTAATTTTAGAGTCTTAAAGAATTTAAACTTTTCTTTTGTTCTCCAATTGGTCGAGTAAATTCTTATACGTTTTTGGGCTTTTCGATTACGATTTTTTTTTAAGACGACTGCCGCATACACACACCAGCCAAGTACAAGCCCTGTGTTACGAGGGGACTTTACAAACATACAAGTCAGGGACACAAAGTACACCCCCGGAACAACAATTTGTGGATCACCCAAAGTGGTGTCCCGAGTGGGAATCGAACCCACGACCTCTTGCGTGGCAGTCGGACACACTGCCATCGCACTTCAGAGGCAGTCGCATGTAGGTATAAGGTTTTATAATTTGCTAGTTTTCACCCGCGGCTACACCCGCGTCGTCTATCGATCGTCGAATGTCGGTTATCGCGACAAAACTATCCTAAGTCAACTTTAGTCTCAATTGGTGCAGCGGTTTAGGCGTAAAAACGTAAGTCTGTCTGTTACTTTCACATTTACAATAAGAAAAATTTGGAAGTTTGCTTTTGAACATTTCGATAGCTCTGCTAGTTATGATGATAATAAAAAATCTTAGGACAACTCATACAACGCGTATCTGATCCCAAACTAAGCAGAGCTTGTACTATGAAAACCAGACAACTGATAAATAAATAACACCCAGACACAGATTAAATCATCATGATTATAACTATTTATTATACGGGAATTAACGCGCATTGTTTACCTTAAAATTTCGATAGCTCTGCTAGTTATGATGATAATAAAAAATCTTAGGACAACTCATACAACGCGTATCTGATCCCAAACTAAGCAGAGCTTGTACTATGAAAACCAGACAACTGATAAATAAATAACACCCAGACACAGATTAAATCATCATGATTATAACTATTTATTATACGGGAATTAACGCGCATTGTTTACCTTAAAATTGCTTGACGTTTCGACCAGGTTGCACCGGCCGTGGTCAGAAGCGGACGGCCGATGCAACCTGGTCGAAACGTCAAGCAATTTTGACCAGGTTGCATCGGCCGTCCGCTTGTAATTTTTTATTAAATTTTAAGGTAAACAATGCGCGTTAATTCCCGTATAATATAAAAAATAAATAGTTATAATCATGCAACGCGAAAGTTGCTCATCACACAAAGTTTTATTCTGGCTGGGGATTGAACCCACGACCTCTTGCGTAGTAGTCGGATACATTCCCCCCGCGCCACAGAGGCAGTCAAAATGATCTCTTTGTTTTGTAAAGGTTGGACGTCGATAGACAATTTTGGTGAATTTGTACCTACTTTTTAATCGTTTTCAAAAGAAAATACTTACCACAAGATATTCATCATCACAGTTACCTATACGATGTGTAACAGAAAGGTGTGGTCATATTCAAGGGTTGGTACGTGCCCATGATACTGAGTGCACATACCTAATTTTATCAAAATCGGTGTACCCTACATTTTTATTTTTATTTTTTTCATTCGTTTAAATAAGAATGAAAAAGGTATCATTTAAAAAAGTATGATTTAAAAAGTTTACGCCAAAAAAATACAATTGAATTTTGCACCATTATAAAGCATATGCTATACTCCTTTCACCACTATGTATGATAATGCAATAGGCTAGGGCACCATGGTAGGTGCAATACTGGCAACATACACTATCCGCTGTTGATATTTAACCAGTGGCGGATGGTTTAACACCATTACTTTTGGCTTTCCTTTGGATTGTATTTACTTAGTATTATAGGTACAAAGAACTAGCAAGATATATTTTTGTATCGAGTTACCTCAGAAAAATGTTAACACTTCGCCTCTGTATTTGACCACACCTCTCCGTTACAAGTTGTATACTTTAGACACCTCACGTTGCGTAATCGCTATTTAAAGATCATAAACTTGTATTTTAAATTAGTCTTCTAATTCCTCAACATTATCGAAATATGTCAACTATTTCAACGCGAAGCATAACATGCTGCCAGAAACACATATTACAGTATGCACCAAAATTTCCATCTTGCCTTAATATCAAGCTAATAATCTTAGAGGTAGCAGTATTTCACTCGAAGTGGGATATTATCCAGCCATGCAGATTTACGTCTCGGCTTATAGCGGAGTGCACATATTGGGTCCTATTCAAATCTGCCGTGAAATACGAACGTATAGAGGATTTGCGGCCTACTGCATTTCTTGGTCATATTTTATATTGAAGTATACCTAATAGTTCTCTTTGCTGTTATCATTGCATAGTACATATACAGTACTTCTTCGCTTCTATTTGCTTATATGTTTATTTCATCTAATCTACGTAAACCATTACTTTTTGTAATTTTTGACGTCATAACGTCTTATAAATCGATGACCGGGTGCACACATGAAAAAGTGTCACGGTCCGTCACGTTCCGCCTGCTGATAGGCTAAAGTAGTGTGACCGGGTTCACTAAAGCTGACACAGGCATGGTTGTTTATTACAATTTTATCAATGTTTTGGCGATTGCAACGACATGTGATGACGTTATCACGTAAAATTATCGACCGTAAACCTACTTTACAGACTACCATTTTTTTATACATATTTAAATGTATTTAGGAAAAAATCGTCTTAAAGCCGGTACCCCTCTAAGGTTCAATTCCCACCTGAGACGATTTTTCCTCCATACAATAAAACATGTACGCAAACCATTTTGTTAAAGGTTTTTATATCCTTTTTCAAGCTTCAGGATACCAACATAACAGAAACCGGCCCAGTATTTTCGGAGATTATTGTATATGACATAGAGTAACTTATAGATCTAGTTGTTCCTCACGGCTCCGCTCACGTGGATGAAGTTTTTCACGATATAAAGTCGACCAATTTCCACACAAACTTTGACCATTCTGCCTCTTTGGCGCGGTGGGAGTGTATCCGACTGCTACGCAAGAGGTCGAGGGTTCGATCCCCACCCGGGATAAAACTTTGTGTGTTGAGCACGATGGTTTATTCTGTGTCTGGGTGTTATTTATCTATAATATGTATGTATTTAGAAATATATAAGTATGTTTATCAGTTGTCTGGTTTCCATAGTACAAGCTCTGCTTAGTTTGGGAACAGATAATGTTGTGTGACTTGTCCCAAGATATTATTATTATTATAGTACAAGCTCTGCTTAGTTTGGGATCAGATAGCGTTGTGTGAGTTGTCCCAAGATTATTTTTTTATTATTCTAGCTTTTGTTTGCTCCCCATAAACTACATGGGTCTGGTAGTTTCTTTTTGATATTTTTTAAATAAATAAAGGAAATTCTACAAAAAAAACGGTTTTTAACATGATGTAGTTTTTAAAATTAGAATGGTTCGGCATTAAAACCGTTACAGAGCGACGAAGATCTCAATTCTATAATCCATTATTCTAAGTGTAAGAAAATAACATTACATATAACATAATTACGAAACTGAGTCTACTCCACAAGAAAATTCCAATATTTGTCACGAATACAAGACAATTTCACTACAAAGCCAGAAGAAATTCTAAAAAAAAGAACTAATTAAAGAATCCGAGAGCATTTTGGCCACCACATTATTTAAACACTCAATTACTGGACGAATTTAAAAGAAGTGAAGTTATTAAAAAATGAAGGAATCAGCAAAAACTGTCGTCAGGTCTTTAAGATGGCTATTTTCGGAAAACGCTGATGACTTAGACATTATGAAACCAAGATTCCTATTAAGATACGAGACATTAGTCTCACTTTAGACCCGTTTAGACGCACTTACTGCTTGCCAAATAAAAAATATTGCGAATAAATTTGGAAAACTATGTGTTGTAGCTTGAAAAGTACCTACTTTAAGATTAATACATTTTCAGAGATTCTGGCTTTGTTTAACGTTTAGTAGACGGAATAATAATGGCGTATTTATCTTATATATAATAATAATAATATCTTGGGACAATTCACACAACGCTATCTGATCCCAAACTAAGCAGAGCTTGTATTATGGAAACCAGACAACTTATAAACACATGTACTTATATATTTCTAAATACATACATATTATAGATAAATAACACCCAGACACAGAATAAACCATCGTACTCATCACACAAAGTTTTATCCTGGGTGGGGATCGAACCCACGACCTCTTGCGTAGCAGTCGGATACACTCCCACCGCGCCACAGAGGCATATGGCGATAGGCAGGGCACCTAGCAAGATACAGAGACATTACATGGATGGACATTAGAATCAACAATATGGAAAGGACCAATTGGTAAAAGGAGCAGAGGACGTCCAAATAACCGATGGACTAACGAAATAATCGCCACAGCAGGAAAAGAATGGCAAATAAAAGCAAGGGACAGAGAGAGTTGGAGTAAACTGGAGGAGACCTATACTCAGTCTGGGGTTCCAAATAACACAAACTAATTTTTAAAAAAAATTGCATTTAGTTTATCAAAAAAAAACTTTCTTTATTTTATATAAAATTGTTATTTAAGGTTGTTGGAAATAAATGGGTTAATTATTATTATTATATTTATCTTATACCTTTAAAGGAGCAATTCTTGTAAGTATATACCTATATTTATAATAAGAATCTCGGCAACGGCTAAAGCGATTTTCATGAAATTTAGTATGCAGGGACTTTGGGGGGCGATAAATCGATCTAGCTGTAATTTTTAGAAAACGTCATTTTAAAAAACGAGCAAAGCTCGGTCTTCCAGGTACTTAATATTAATTGGATGCGGAAGGCGGAAAACCGGATGTTGTGGGGTAAGTTAGGAGAGGCTTATGTCCAGCTGTGGACCGAGACAGGGATGATCTTGATTTATGAATACGAGTATATATGACGAATAAGATCGCATGCTTAAACGTTAATTCAAATATAACCAAAACGGAACCACTGGCCTAGAAGATAACTACCAAATATTCACTTATTAATTAGTATATAAACAAGCTAATATAAATTCAAAGTATGGGTGTCAAAATTACTGAATATGGCGTACTGAAATACTAAGTGGGCGAAAGTACTTGGCGGCCGCCGCCGCGGCAGGCTTGCTTCGCTCGCTCGCCACTTGCGCATGGGGTCACAGTTCTTACTTTACCTAACCGAATCGATTTTTTTCATTAAATTGAAAGCAGTATGTTACGGTTCACAATCTTTCGATCCGTATTATTTTCGCCCACTCAGTATTTTTTTCGCCAAATATATTATTCAATCGCACGACTAATTTTTCACCATTAAGAAATATCTATACTAATATTATAAAGCTGAAGAGTTTGTTTGTTTGAACGCGGTAATCTCAGGAACTACTGGTACTGTAATTGAAAAAATATTTTTCTGTTGGGCCCATTTAGAGCGGAGCAGGAATGAAAAATGTTGCAAAAAAGGGGAAAATTGACGCATACGAAGTTGCACGGGTCAAAAATGGAATAAAAGGCTCTTAAAACGTCTGCAAATTTATTTGTTTACTGTAAATTATTATATTGTAAGTCACTACACTTACACTACATATAATAATTTTCAACTTGCTGATTTCAGATACAGAGGCCAAATCTCATCGGGTACTAGCTAAACTAGTAAGTGCACACAAGTCTAATAATCGCAATCTCTATTCCTTCGCTCTCATTCTTAGACTTCCATAGTAAACAAGGAACCCTAATAGTTTCGCTATGTCCGTTAGTCCGTCCCTCTGCATCATAGCTCCAAGACTCTTGGTATTAGCACAGATAATATAATACTATACGGTATTAGAAAGCTGACACTTCGCCGACAAATTGGTGAAATGAAATCATGAAATCTTTTTTATGTAAGACCAACTCCCTACACGCATGGGGATGAGATTTTTTTCTCACCTACCCCATGGTGTCGGGTATCGTTGGATAGGTCTTCTAAAAATATTTTGGGGTTGAGAGTCACCACAAATTAAATTTTCCATGTAGTGATCCGTTTTTCGATGAGAAGGAAGCACGACACGACCTGTGAAAAGTAGTTCAATCGTTTGCTTTCCAAGGCATAGCGTTATAAAACGGTTACTGATCAATACCACTGAATCATGGACCCCTCACTTACAACTAATTTCTTTAGTCCACTTATTATCTACAAGCGGGACATATCGTATTAGCATGACCTACTGTCTCCAAACAGCTAGCACGTTCAAAGGGAGCATGAAGTAGATATTATTTCACGAATCCTGAGATATATGACCGCACTCAGAGGTTATTATTCATTAGAGAAAATGAAATTTTGACCTCTGCCGCCATGACGGCTTTAATACCGAACTGTTCCAAATTTCTAAACCTTCTAAGGTATTCGCACACGTCACGCAATGAATATCCATTTTTTTCGTTGGAATGAATAGAAAATTTTAATGGTAACAGAAGGCGTCGGTAAATATCGGCTCATCGAATCAAAGTTACGCGTGACATTTGAAAATGTACAGTTTAAATGCATTTTTATGACACTTTTCGATTGTTGTTTTTAAACTTTCGCGATTTTTATACATATTAGATATATTTCGGGACTTAATCGCGTGAATTATTTAAAGGTACGAAGTCGACCCGTGACCACGATCGGCGCAATTCATACCTTTAAATAATTCACGCGATTAAGTCCCGAAATATATCTAACTAGCGGACGCTTCGCGGTTTCAAACGCGTAGTTCCCGTTCCCGTGGGAATACAGGGATAAAAAATAGCCTATTTATGTCACCCGGGGTTAGTGTAGCTTCACAACGATGAAAGAATTTTTCAAATCCGTCCAGTAGTTTCGGAGCCTATTCAATACAAACAAAAAATCAAATCATTCCATTGGGCATCACCGGATAATATCAGTTTATGCGCTCTTTTTTAATTAGGTATATAAGTACCCAAGTTATACAATGACGTCCGAACTATGCTCGGGTGATAACAGATTAAGTGTACGCAAGCCCTTACGTGATTGTCACAAAAATCACCACAATTTCAGAGTACATTGAATGGTTCTGGGCTATATGCTGCCCAACATGGAAGCACTTCCAAATGGTTACTACAATAAGTTTTATTAAAAAAAATCGGTACCAGGATTTTTTTCCTAATTTGTTTTTAAATTTTTAATGACGGTTTTAGGTAACTATTATTGTAGAGGCCTAGCTTAGACCTAGTTCTGACTAAAGGGGGTAAATAGGAACTCATGGATTTATACAAAGGAAAGAATGAAATACGCAAAGCGGGACGAACGCGGCGCGGCCCTCGCTTGGAGCTCCGGTAATTATTTTATTAAAATGTTTGTGCACAAAAGGATAATAAGTAACTCAATGACTATCACATTTCATAATATGAGATTTCACTGGACTCGAAAATCAAACGGTTCTGAAGTATGCATTGTGTTATAAATGGTAATGTATAAAACAATCTATAGGTAGGCCAAAGAGTTTGTTAGAAAATCTCAGGAGCTACTTATCCGAATTCCTCGATAAATAAACTATCCAACAATAAAAAAAATTTTTTTCAATGCGGCTCATTCGTTCCTGAGATTATCGCGTTCAAACAAACAAACAAACTCTTAGGTGTATGAAAAATAGATAGTAGCCGATTCGGAGGAGTAGGTATGGGAACGAACATTGTGACACGAGTATTTTATATATTAGATAATAAGGGCCGTTAGTTAGTGACATATGGGTTGGTAGCTCAAATTCTTATAATGTCTTACACTTACCACAAAAAACGGACACAGTTTATAGGACGTGTGCGATCACCCTTATTATATTTTGTCTAGGTATATTTAATTAGGGTGATCACACACATCCTATACCCATTATGTTAGTTTATACGACACGTATCAACGATATATTTAGATTGTATGTCTTGGCCTGTGAATGCAGACGTTAGGAATTTATTTAAGGTCTATTTGTATTGCTCCGAAATAAGTCCTTGTTGAGACGCGTATACCGTAGCGCACTATTTATAGAACCTAGCCCAAAATCCTATAAATAGTAGGGCTGATTTGATTCTAGTTTTTAAAGAAATTTCTTGTTGATTCATCATTGCTTCCGTGACAAGAAGACTGGCCTCTTCTTTGCAAAGAGAATTAGCATTGCCATCCAACGTAGCAAGACTGCCAGCCTTCTGGGAACGTTACCAGTTGATGACGATGACTCCTCGACGTAAACTGGTAACGTTTCCAAAAGGCTAAGAAGAATTCTTGCCCATCGACGATAGGAAGGAATTCTTTATTATATATATATCTTGGGACAATTCACACAACGCCGTCTGAGCCCAAACTAGGCACTTGGCAGAGCCTGTACTATGGGAACTAGACAACTGATAAATATGCTTATATATTACTAAATACATATATATTATAGATAGGTAAATTACACTCAGACACAGAATAAACCACGATGGTTCATTTTGCTCATTATACAAAGTTTTATCCTGGGTGGGTATCGAATCCACGACCTACGGCTTAGCGGCCAGGGTCACTAACCACTAGACCAACAGGTCAATCGCCGTTGACGCCGAAACTGTTTTGTACACTCCTTTTATTTTTCTTTTTGTAGAAATCTTGTATACTTAAATGTATTATTTTAAATGTAGTTAGTATCCAGTTTTAAATTGAAATACAGTACTATGTCGTCGGTTATTACTGATAGTATTAAGCACCAATATTACAGTCTGTCTAGCACTACGAAATATTACCGTACGAAACAGCATTCATTAAATCACGAATCTTTAATCGCAAGTGATAGGCATTTCTTGCCAAAGACTGGATTCAAATTTTTCTATCTTTCAAAAATGCAATTATTGTATTTGTAAAGTCTATAAAAATTACTTCAATATTCGGCCTGCGTCATCATAATTTGTTAAAATGCTCTCTGTAACGAAGCAATAACAAAAGCCGTGATAGTTCTTTAACTACCGACTAGATGTCGCTACGGGGGCCTAACCCGTAAGCATTAAGAGATAGAAGAATTTGATATCTAGTAACATAGTCCAGATAGGTGGTTCGCTTCTGGCCCCGGTTTGGCTACGGAAGTCTCGGGTTCGATTCCTGAGTCTGGATTCAAATTTTTCTATCTTTCAAAAATGCAATTATTGTATTTGTAAAGTCTTTGGCAAGAAATGCCTATAAAAATTACTTGAATATAAATGTTACAGAAATAATACTGGCAACATTTTTTTATAGTGCGGGCATTCCTAACAAGAATTCAAGGACTTTAAGAAAAAAATTGAGGGTTTATTGAGGTTTTGGAATATCCCTAAAAGGGGCAAAAAAAGAACATAGACATTTCAATAGTTAGACGTTTTGCTACAAAGGCGATTTGCGAGTTGGACGTATTGCTAATTAGACGTTTAGAGTAGTTAGACGTTTTGCTACTTAGACCTATTGATCGTAAGGCATCTGATCCACTCTCCAGATCGTTTAGATTGAGACAAAACATTGTAGAACAGAAACACAGTAATTCAATTAAAACTGACAAGCGATACTTGTAATTAACAAAAGGATATCGTATCACAGCCGTTTCACAAATACCTAAGTGCTATAGTCTAAAAGAGATTACGACATTCCACTATCATTGTTAGGTATCATTTTTGTAATGAGTTTCCGATGTTTGGAAATGTCTCAGTGCGTTAGAATTGTGATCCCTTAACATAAAATGTATGTTTTAATAAACCACCACCTATTATATTATTCCATAACACTGGTGAGTTTCTCTTAGGGACAAAATCAGAAATGAGGTGATCCGGCAGAGAACCAAAGTTATCGACATAGCCCACCGGATTAGCAAGTTGAAGTGGCAGTGGGCTGGCCATATCAGCCGAAGAACCGACAACCGTTGGGGTAAACGAGTTCTTGAGTGGAGACCGCGGCTTGGCAAACGTAGTGTAGGACGCCCTCAGGCCAGGTGGAGTGATGATTTGCGCAAAACGGCTGGCAGGAGCTGGATGCGAGAAGCCGAAGATAGAACAAAGTGGCGTGCAATTGGAGAGGTCTATGTCCAGCAGTGATAACATTGGTATTATTAAAATAACAATAATGTAACCTATTGTAAAACATACAGGGTATATATTTAATCCCTGTTCAATCCATTAATGCGTTGTTAGGTATCATGTTCCCATTCGAAGTTACGTATTTTTTTTTTTAATTTAATGATAAAAAAATATTTTTTTTATGTGATAACGTTTTATAAATCGATGACCGCGTGCACGCACAAAAAAGTGTCACGTTATTTACTTGGTCACGTTATTGATTGGTTGCTAAGCAGCGCGAACGGCGATATGCCATCCGTGTTTTTTTATGACGAATCACGAAAATTATCGTCCGTAAATCGACGTTACAGACAACTGAGGGATTGGGGAAACTCAACTGACTGGCTCCTCGCGTTCAGAGCCCAAAAGCGTTGTTTAAAAATTATGTTCGACATAAATACTACCATCCGAATAAAGCGGCTTATGAAGTGGGTTTTCTGTTGTTTTTGTTTCATACTTACAACGTTATAGCAGTTAATAATTTTCAATGGAATTTGTAAGAAAATTTTGTTACATCTCATTGGTCAGCTGTTACTCGTAAACTTGTAAAGTCTACTTAGCTGTGATAGTTTTTCTTTTGATTTCACCTTATATACTACTACCGCGATTTTTATCCCATACACAACATCAACCAATTTTGCTGGCAGGGAGATGGGACACTTGTCTCTAACAAAAATTTGCACTTTAAAGGTTAAAATTTCACAAACGGATCCCTAAATGTAAAAATGGTCTTCACAACCCCTAAACTTATCTACCTATCTAACAATACCCCATACGATGGGGTAGGTGAGAAAAAAATCACACCCCCTCTTTACTTATAGGTAGGGTAGGTACCCTCAAAATGTTTTTTTCAGGATTTTATTTTTTCACTTTGTCGGCGTAAGTAATATTTGTATCCGTTTTGCCATTTTGGCTTCAGAACCGTAAAAAATGGGTTTGCCTACCATAATAAATTCTTTTTCATACGAATAAGTAGGTACCTACGGAAACGATAGGTAGGTACATAACTTAGATCCCCTCACACACAACAGGTGTAGATAGGTTACATAAACAACATTCGATATTTAAAAACGGAAAACTAATGCACACACCTTTAAATTGCAAAGTCTTATTGCCTCTGTGGCGCGGTGGGAGTGTGTTCGACTGCTACGCAAGAGGTCGTTTTTAAGAAAAAAATAGTATTGATATTTGAAATATAAAGCAATAAATTGAAGCTCAAAAATCCACACCATCTGATTACATAACCACCATTTTAGTACATAAAAAGTCGAGAATAAATAGCGCATTTAAATAAATTTCAACACTAGGGAGTGAATTATAATATTTATGAGAAAGTACCTACGTTTAGTCCGCGCGTGACTTAAATTTCATCCTTTCTCTACGTCCAGAGCGCTTCTTCGCAATTACTGTGGATGTGTGAAGGTTGAAAATGGAGATAAGGTAACTTATTTACTTTACAAATAGATGAATATTTAAAAGCATTTTCAATTTTCAATTTATTTATTTCATATACAAAAGATAACAAGATATAACAATTATTACTGACTGACATGACTGCCTCTGTGACGCAGTGGGAGTGTAACCGACTGCTACGCAAGAGGTTGTGGGTTTGATCCCCACCCAGGATTAAACTTTGTGTGATGAGCACGATTGTTTATTCTGTGTCTGGGTGTTATCTATAATATGTATGTATTTAGAAATATATAAGTATGTTTATCAGTTGTCTGGTTTCCATAGTACAAGCTCTGCTTAGTTTGGGATCAGATAGCGTTGTGTGAGTTGTCTCAAGATATTATTATTATTATTATAAATGTTTACTTAAATTTCTAGCTTAATACTTATACCTGAACTAGGAAAACCTGTGTTTCAGGCGAATAGTGCATAAAAACAACGATAATCACATTTTACAACATTTAAAAGTAAAAATTAACTATGAGTGAGTTATATAGAATACAGATATAATATTTTTTATAGTTATATAGACAACACTATATAAATCAATGAAAACTGTAAATAATTAATTAATTTATTAATTACATTAATTAATATTAATAAAATAAAAACTACATTTACTTGAGTACAATTAATAATTTCTCTGTATCTTCGTAAGACATATTTTGGAGGACTTCCTTAAGATTTTTCTTATAATTTCCTAGGGTCATCGAATAAATATTTGCAATCGCAATTAAATTGTGTGATATATGTTCGTAAACTTTCGCGATTTGTACACATTATAGAATTTTATAAACTACGGGTCTTAATTGCGTAACGTCGGGCAAAAAAACAAAGGTATTTAGACTTAAAATAAAACATTTACGCGATTAAGACCCGTAGCTTATAAAATTCTATAAATTGTGAGATGTCTCATGTTGTTATGTTGTCACTAAAGGTGAGAGATCAGTCCTTTAGCATGGTGTATAGTATATTATTCGCAGCATCCTAATAATATCAAGTTTATAAACATTGTAAAATTAGCAATTTGAAAAGAGTGGCCGCTAGTTTTTATTACCAGGTTCTTTTCTCCGGCTTTTCCTATTGTTTGCGAACTTAGAATTACATGTACATGTAGAATACCGACGTATCAGTATTATTTTGCATCCTAAAAGAATAAAGTTTTTTTTTTTTTTATTCCATGAAACGAAATTTAAAAAAAACTTGTGATTTTTATATGGCAATGATAACTGACAGTGGCTCCTACTACGATTATGATATTTGATACTTTTCGTTGAAATATTTATTCTTAAATTTACTTAATTCACATGCGGCAGTATGTCGAGCTGATTTCAAACAGCCAAAAGTGTATATATACACTTTTGGCGAGAGAAAGTTTGAAAATTTGTTGTGTTTGAATTTTTATTATTCAATGCAAAAACTGACATTCACACGGCCGGAGCTGCTGTACAACATATTTATTTTGTATGATCACTGATGATATTCAGTTAAAATAAAACAAAAATTGACTGAATATAAAATTAAACATATTAAAAAAAGACTTGTTCAGATCTGGTACACCTATACACTCCGGTAAAAGCGGTTTTCTTTTTTTATTTGTTTTCTCACCACCTCCGACTTCGACTCCAACTTCGGTTCCTATAAAATCACCTCCGTAATATCCCTACTTCACTGTACGCTGTACAAGGAAAGAACTGTACTCTCCAAATAGTATCCACAAAATATTGAGACCATAACTAAGCTTCCTCACACCTCGGCAGAATGCCGCATCCATTTCTATTTACGGAGAACATGGTAGGATATTTGCATTGGATATTTTCCAGTTCAATCTAGTCGGATCGAGGTGCGCATTGGGTTCACTTTTACATAAAAGTATAGTATGTAAAACGTATATCTACGATATTTTTCGGAGGAAAATGAGTGGTTTGTTGACTTTAAAAAAGTCAATAGACAAAGTTCTTAAGGGGCGTTTAAACGGGCCATTTTTTACGGCAATTTGTGGCGGCAATGCTGTGGCCGGCAACAAGGCAGTACTCTCCAATATTGATTTGATGGTTGCCGGATGTTCGCTGAGCGATTGATTTCGGGTTGTGTAGCCCATTTAGGAGACTGAATCATGCGCCATTCAATTGCAGACATATTGCCATTATTGCCCGAGTAATTAGTTGCCAATAGTGCCACCACAAATTGTCGTAAAAAATGGCTCGTTTAGACCCCATTTAGGTTACAAAAGGCACCTCTTGCAAACGTTTGACAGAATTTGTAATAGGCAGAATGACTCTATATTTAAAGCACTTGTAAGGAACTGACATCGAGACTTTGTGATTCAAAGAAGAAACTTGTAATAATATAATAATAATAATATCTTGGGACAACTCATACAACGCCATCTGATCCCAAACTAAGCAGAGCTTGTACTATGGCAACCAGACAAATGATAAACATACTTATATATTTCTAAATACAAACATATTATAGATAAACGACACCCAGACACAGAATAAACCATCGTGCTCATCAAACAAAGTTTTATCCTGGGTGGGGATCGTACCCACAACCTCCGGCTAAGCAGTCAGGGTCACTAACCACTAGGCTAACACTCCAGAATACAAACTTGAAACTGAAAAAAAAAAACTAGAAACTGGCAAATGCACAGAATAATCATAATCCCTACCGAGTAATATCGGCGGGAAAAGAAAAAAAACCTCTCTGTGAAAAAAGAAATTGACAATAAAAACCACGATAAAAACTCATATTCACTAAATGTATACAAATAAACTCAAGAGAGTGAGAGAGTTTGTTTGTTTGAAAAAAAAATATCTAGGAAGGCTATAGGCTATATGCACGCTATGACCAAAAGGAGCAGAGCACCAATGAAAAATATTGCAAAAACGGGTAAAATTTACGCATACGAAATTACGTGGGTCAGCTAATAAACAATTAAGTCTCATCGAAGTCTCCTGATACAGAAAAAATCAATTTATTTCATAACAATGTTACATTGTGTTGAAAATTATACAAGTCTTAAGAATAAAATTATAAACAGGACATTAAAAATTAAATATAGGTAAATTAATAATCGAAAAAAAATATCAATAACAAACACAACAAATAATGAACAGAAAAAAAATAGGTATACAATATCAAATTATTTAAATGTCAAGGAAGGAAATTATTTAAAAATCTATATATCAATGTCTCTCAATTTTATTATAAAGTCATCAATAGAGTAGAAACATTGATGACAGTAGAAACAACAAAAGAAATATATACGCAAAAATATCGATATTTTGATATCGGTACATGAAATAAATGTTTTTTTTACAGGCGATCTGGTCCTACAAACTGACTGCTCGTACACTTGCTCTGCTGCTCGCATCTTGTGACGTAGTAAGGTACGCTCGAGACAAAATATAGATGTACACAACTAAACTCGGAAAATAAAATTAATGAAGTAACCCACACCAATTTTTTAAGCGTAATACACGAGCATATCAATTGGAAAGCACACATAGATACTATTAGCAATAAAATAAATAAATTTGTGTAGGCACTCAATAAATCAATCAATCCATGTTCACAAATAAACATATTTATTTGTGAACATGGTATACAGAATGATAATGTTACGACCGCCAAGTTCTACCAATGAGATTGGTGTACAAATATTTATTAAAATACAATTTAAAATATAACTAATTGAATAAAATTAAATTTAAACAGGTATTTTTTTTAAATAAATTAATAATAGCAGTAATTATATAAATTCAATTCAATATGTCAAATTCTTAAAAATAAATAAAAAATAAACATAAAACAATAACAGTATATATTACGAGAATTCATTATAATTATGCATGCAATTATAAAATATAAAGTATTTTATTACACTATGTTGTCATTTAGATAATACATTGTTGAATAATAAGTTTTTTCAATCAAAACTGTAAATAGTTTGTTTTTAAAAATATTTAGACTCTCTGCACTTTTTATACATTTAGGTAATTTATTGTATGTTTTGGCACGGTGAGAATTCTCAAGCGTTGATAAAAACTTTTTTACAATAAAATATTACCGACTTCAAAAATAAATACATAGGCATTAAAATTAGGCAACTAAAAAGCAAAAAATAATATATCTAGAATAACAAAAACAAATTAAACATTTTGAATCTTTATGTTTTATTCGGCACCAACTTCAAAATGTTTAATTTGTTTTTGTTATTCTAGGTACATTATTTTTTGCTTTTTAGTGGCCTTGTATGTATTTATTTTTGAAGTCGGTAATATTTTATTGTAAAAAAGTTTTTATTTCTCACTTTTTAGTGGGTTGGTTTGTAATTTACTTATGTTACAATAGGCTTATGTCAACCGCTCAAATCCTTTTACAAAATATTGCTTGTCCCGATGCAGGGCCGTTAATTGTTGAGGAGTTCACTATCAGCTGTATTACATTGTGTAATAGAAGTATGATGAGAATAAAGCTCAATACCAAGTAGCTGAATCGCAAACTGTGAAATATTGAATGGGTCCGCTCGTCATTTGTGGCCTTCATCATCAGTTCCACTTCACCAATTGGTGCTTTTTAAGAGTAAAGGCACGAGTCACTATGAAATATATCTAAATCACTGTAGGTGTGCCTTTAATATTTTCAGATTTCCCTCGATTTCTCCAGCATCCTATCATCAGATCGTGATCTGATTACAATGGGACCAACTTGTAAGTTATACCCTATACCCTTTCAAACACAAAAATAATTTTTCAAATCGATCCAACCGTCTTTGCGTAATCGATGATCAAACATATAAAAAAAAACATACAGTCGAATTGAGAACCTCCTCCTTTTTGAAGTCGGTTGAAAATAAGATTTACAGCTGTCAGTTGTTTGCAAACCACAAATAGCCCGTATACATCGCTTCCGTGACTTAAACACTACTTCTATATCTATTCCATTTCCTCAAAATATTATTCCATGTCTCAATGTTGACGCAACCAATCCATGATATGCCGTCAGCACCGTAGATCGATCAGCTCTTTTAGTTAAAATATATAATGCATATGAATACTGATTTAATTTCCTAGATACTTGCACTGAAACAAATAAAAACGCAACTAACTTAAAAAATGCACTCACATCTTATCGCGCCTACATTAAATGCATATCACGCTACGGTCTTATTTGTTGGGTAACAGCACCGACATGAATAGAGCATTAATTGCCCAAAAAATGCATCCTTTCAATCTGCGGACTATAACCTGATGAATCCTGTCAGCCAGTATTCAAGAAACTTGGTATTCCTTAGCTGTCCCACGCAACTTCGTTTGCGTAAATTTTCCCCGTTTTTGCAACATTTTTCATTACTGCTCCGCACCTATTAGTCGTAGCGTGATGTTATATGTATAGCCTTCCTCGATAAATGGGCTATGCAATAGTGAAAGATTTTTTAAATTCGGATCAGTGGTTCCTGAGATTAACGCGTTCAAACAAACTCTTCAGCTTTATAATATGAGTATAGATGTATGTTTTTTAAATAGAATATGAAATTATTTAAAACAGCAGACGAAGCAAACCCTTAGAATAGGCGAGACACACATAGGTTAGTACTTACAGATTTCCCGAGACTAACTAAACATAATAAAAGCTGCTTGGCTTATACATGTCTTTAATAAGATACTAGGTATCTTATTAAAGACATGTATAAGCCAAGCAGCCTTAAAAGATTTAGACATAAGATTGTTTAAGATAAAACTATACAAATGGCTTACTGATTGTAATTTGACTGCCTCTGTGGCGCGGTAGGAGTGCGTCCGACTGCTACGCGAGAGATCGTGGGTTCGATTCCCACACGGTACACCACTTTGTGTGAACCACAAATTGTTGTTCCGAGTCTGGGTGTACTTTGTGTCCGCGACTTGTATGTTTGTAAAGTCACCCGCGACACAGGGCTTGTACCCTACGGCGGGACCATTTTTTTATAAAAAATAAAAAAAAATCTATAGCATTAAAGAACTTATGAATGGAAATGATGATATATTTTTTTACTCGTAACTTTTTTACACGTAAACTGAAATTTGTGCTTGCTGTGTATTGTTACAGCAAAAACATGTATGTAGTACTAGCTTTCGCCCGCGGCTCCGCTCGCGTGGTTGTCGGTTCCTATGTCCTTCCCCGGGACTCAAACTACCTCCATACCAAATTTCATCTAAATCGGTTTAGCTGTTTGAGCGTAAAAGCGTAACAGACAAATAGATAGACAGAGTCTACTCTCACATTTATAATATTAGTATGGATAAGTAGTATGGATTGTAATTTTGTAACACCTTTTTATAGCATGTTTTTACGCAAATAAGGAAATGTTTATTTTTATTATAAATCACATTACTATAGCAAGCTAAAGCTACAAGGATGAACTACCAGCACCAGATCATTGAGTAAGTAGATTCACATTATCTTGATACTCCATACACCTACACCGATATATAATGCTTATAATAAAATTATATAACAACATTATGTTTACGAATTATCTATAATCAAAACATATTTGGTGCCATAATGTATAAGATTGGAAATGTAACACAATTATTCTCTCCAAAGCTAATAACACAAGCAATAGCGTCGGCTCCGATATATAATCTGCTTAGCGGGAACATCCGACGTAATCGAATCAATACCAAATTACTTTTTATATAAGTAATACAGAAATAATACGCCACTCCTAACCGAATTCATAAAATACTTAGAGTGTTTTTTTATTTACTACGAAATGAGGAGACAAGCAAGACGTGAGCCTGATGGTAGGTAAGCGTCACGCTAGCCATTTAACTAATAACAGGGTCCATAATCCCTATCTTTTTTATTTCGCGGCAAGCCCGCGCATCCAACTGTCAAAATCTTGTCATAATCTGTATACTATATCTACATCTACATCTACACTATCTACACTTCTACACTATAATATAATATTATAAAGAGGAATGATTTGTATTTTTGTATGTAACGAATAAACTCAAAAAGTACTGGACCGATTTTAATAATTATTTATTTGTTGGATAGGCCATTTATCGAGGAAGGCTATATAACATCGCGCTAAGACTAATAGGAGCGGAGCAGCGACGAGAAATGTTAAAAAAACGGGGAAAATTTACTCATACGAAGTTGCGCGGGACAGCTAGTATATTATAAAGAGTAAGATTTGATTGTTTGTTTGAATCGAATAGCCTCCGAAACTACTGGATGGATTTGAAAAATTCTTTCATCGGTGTGAAGCTACACTATCCCCGGGTGACATAGGCTATTTTTATCCCTGTATTCCCAAGAGAACAAGAAATACGCGGGTGAAACCGCGAGGCGTCCGCTAGTGTTAAATAGAGAGCTGCGCTTAGAAAAGCATCACGCATGCGCGCAGACATTTTTGGGCGCACCGCGCATGCGCCAACTCGCACGTTCCTGCCGCGAAAACGAAAAAAAACATAGTGATTAAGGACCCAGTATCAGTGCCACTCAAACCCTTGTTGGTAAAGATCTGAATGTCACCGCACCGCGCTCCTCATTTGAGACATTAAGTGTCATTTGTCCAGTAATTACATTTGCTACAGTGCCCTTCAACCGAAACACAGTGATGTTGACATCACTATTTCACGGAAGAATAACTGACACTGACTTGTGGTACCTATCAAGACGGCCTATAGTTTAGACCTGCCCTTGGTAAAAGGTACGGCTTATAAAAGGTAACTGGGTATAGAAGGTAACAGAAAGCATCACAAAACGCATACAGCATCTCGGAACGCCTTGCGAACAAAGCAGGCGTGTATCGATCCAATTTGAAAACGGCATCGAGACTTTGTGATTCAAAAAAGAAAACTTGAAAATGAAAGAAACGAGACTTGAAACTGGCGAATGCACAGAATGTGCGAGCCATAATCACTACCGAGTAATATCGGCGGGAAGAAAAAAAATATTTATATTTTTTGACCTTGTTGCACGTGGTTACTGTTAGACCAGTCTATTCGTGACCACGACACATTCGGGCATTCCTGATCCACCTTAGTAAATCCACTGAATGTTATTGTTTTTAAACTTTCGCGATTTTTATACATATTACATATATTTCGGGATATAGCCTGGTTAACATTCAGTGGTTTATAGAAATAAACCACTGAATGTTATCCAGGAGTTGTGGAAATTGTTGCTCAGCTGCACAAATTCCGTGTTATTTTCCCAGGCGTGAAAACTGAGAATATATGAAACTAACTTTCGCCCGCGGCTCCGCCCTCGTGGATATCGGTTATCGCGATAAAAACTATCCTATGTCCTTCCACATGACTTAAACTATCTCCATACCAAATTTCATCTAAATCGGTTTAGCTGTTTGAGCGTGAAAGCGTAACATGTTTACTTTCAGATATATAATATTAGTATGGATTCGTAGCGATTATGTGAGACCGAGTGTTTGTGCAGTAGGTGCTCGACACTGACAGAAATAAAGTAATTTAAAAAAATAAAACAGACTTCAAAATTTAACTTAAAATAATGCTTTTGTATACATGAAATTAACCTATTTTTTTTTTGAGGTCGGTACCAGTAGGTTCTTGTAAGATTTGTACTAAAATTCTGATACATGGTTGAACTTTTTGTGTTTGTCAACGATACGGACTTTTATTTTTTTAAATGGCTGACATCGACCTCGAAAAAGTTAAATTCGTGTATACAAAAGTATTATTTTAGTAACCCTTTGAAGACTATTTAATTTTTTAAATTACTTTTTATTTTATAACTTTTGTTTTTACGTAACTAAAAAATATTTCTTATACCTATGTATAAATATATATAATATTTCTTATATCTATTTGAGCCAAGGTTTGGAGATGTTATTCTTCGAAATTTCCTTGTAAATATAAGCCAGGCCGTTAAATTTACACGTTATTATACCTTCCAAACGACTTATCCAATTTTGATAAAACTTGCGCTGTTTCCTAAGTTGGAATAAATATGAACTTATAAAAAAGAATGGTCACAATACGATCCTAGTTTCGGAGAAATTGATTGGACAAACAAAAAAACATTTTTTTATTTCATAAATCTGTAAGCCCTAATCGATCTAATCACAATCTACATAAATAACGCAATTCCGATAATCTATACTAATATTATAAAGCTGAAGAGTTTGTTTGTTTGTTTAAACGCGGGAATCTCAGGAACTCTGATCCGAATTGAAAAAATATTTTACTGTTGGAGAACTCATTTATCGAGGAAGGCTAAGGGCTATATAACATCACACTACGACCAATAGGAGCGGAGCAGTAATAAGAAATGTTGCAAAAACGGGGAAAATTTACTCAGACGAAATTGCGCGGGACAGCTAGTATTAAATATCATATCTAGTACATAATACACTTTTTTGAAATCTATTAATAAACTGGAATACCTATAGGTGAGATTCCACCAATTTAAAAATGAGGAGAAGCAAACGTCAACCCATCTATAAAACAGACTGTAGCAACACTCAACCTTTTATAACAATATCCCGGCGCTAACCAACAAACACTTCAATATTGAAGCTAGTTATAATTTAACCCGCGACTCCACTCGATTGAATTCAGTCATATTTTTGCAATAAGATGCAGAAAATCATATGCTTATGCCATACAAACGGTACCACGTACGCACAGAGTAATTTAATGTTATAGTAAACAGAGATTTCATATTTATTATTTAATATAATAATATCTTGGGACTACTCATACAAAGCTATCTGATACCAAACTAAGCAGAGCTTGTATTATGGAAACAAGACAACTGATAAACATACTTAAATATTTCTAAATACATACATACACAGACACAGAATAAACCATCGTGCTCATCACACAAAGTTTTATCCTGGGTGGCATCACGATCACGACGTAGCAGTCGAATACCTACATTCCCGCCGCGCCACAGAGGCAGTTAAGAAGAGTATTTGCTTTGTTAAGTCCTTTATATGCAACATTTACCACATGTTAAAAGAACTTAACAAAGCATGTGTGGTTGGTGTCACAACAATAACCATGACCTACTATTAATTACCTTGTATTATGTCTCTATTTATTTACTCTCTCAATAAAGGTTTAAAAATGTCTGTTTGTGAAAAATAATACCTTATATCTCCAGGCGCGGATCCAAGGGCAACAGACGCAATTGCCCACTCCCTTAAAACTCCACTCATAGTATTACAACCCCTCCTTGGCGGTGTTCGACCTATAACAGCTAGTGTACCGCTGTTGTATCAAATGCACACCGCCTTCGTCATGCAAGTGACTTTTACTTGGCCGGTTGAGTCAAATGTTGATACCCCCCCCCCCCCCCCCCAGAACAAAGTTCTAAAACCGCGCCTGTATATTTTGAATCGTAGGGAAGATCGGTTCAGATACTCAGATCAGTGTATATTCGTTGCTCGTGGCTCGCCCTTCTCAACTTGAGCGTAATTTTTAGAGCATAGCATCTCCATACCCTATCAAGAGCCCCATGATAGAATTTGCTACGGGTCCTGCGCTTGTTAAAAGCGGCACTGTAGGTCTATATGGATGTCTGTCAAATCAAATCAGTTTCTTTTTATGAACTATCAAAACGACACGCTTTGTACAAATTTGTACGGAATATAACGATGTGACGTCACAAGTTCCCTTCGTCAAATAATTACATTTAGTATTCGTATTCACGATTATGCATTAAAATATGTTAAATTGCGTTAAATCATTTATTTTCAAAGCATGGTATGTGATCTACTAGGTACTTTTATAGTTATTATAAAATCATTTATTTTTATTGTAGTCATCGACCCAATTATTTACCCGCACTCGGGTATATGTCCTTTGTCGTGGGGGACTTTACAAACATACAAATCACGTACCTACATAAACTCTGAACAACAATTTGTGGATCACACAAACTGGTGTCCCGTGTGGGAATATTCCGAACGCACTATTCCGGTTTAGCAGTCTATGTCAATAACCACTTGACCAACGAGCCAGCCGCGGATGTTCGTTTTACCATGATCGCTATATCATTAGAAAAGATGAAAAGGACAGACTCCTATAGTATTTTAATAAAGACTCATATCTTGTACCTTCGGCAAAAATCTATGTAAGATATCCAGTAAACAAGTCTACGCATAAAACTTGTTCCAATCTGGTGTTTGTTTCAACCATTTCATATATTTCACGTGCCGTCGCGCTCGACTCAAAACAATTTGCAATATGATTGGAAAAATCCCTATACCTTACTCGATACAGTCTGATAAAATGGGCTCTAGAATATTTTTTGATGTTTCATATTTCTCAATGTGACGGATAGATGGAAAATGAAAAAAAGTTTTCCTATTTCGTTTTTGCTGCGTGTCCAAACGGCTACCGGCTACCCGTTTCATCGGTTTCTATTAATCAGGGCAGGTTTCGGATATGGTTTCGAATTTGTTGTGTAGAAAATACTATTAATAACGGTATTTTTATTTTTATTGGATTTTAAAAAGCTGATGGGCAGAGGATATTTTTTACAAATACAATAATTAAATAATAAAGTAATTGGCAAGAAATGCCTATAAAAATTACTTCGAGGATATTTTTTGTTTTAAATTTTGCTGTTGTGGTTACATTGACTAATTAAACATCCTTGAACGAGGTTTTAGGTACTCCATGGGCTGTAATAATGAGTAAATGATAAAATGAAAAATATTACCGACCTACGAAACAATCGAAAAAGTGTCTATGCAGGTATTTGGCATTTTAGATAACGTCACCAATAAACACCGAGATTACGGAAGGAAAGCTCACATGGATATCGGAACACAGAATCTCGGAACTTCTATGTCGAGTTATTTAAGCGAAGTATGAGCTTGCCTTCTTCTCGATCTATTATATAGCACACTAACAATAATTACATAATTAAACAATAAATTAATTTGTATAGTAACTTTAGTTTTGTTGCAATTTATTAACGTGGAGCAATTTTTGGTTCACTTTTAAGCGCGTTAAACATAATTTATTATTTTAATGATAGATGGCCATTTTGTCGGAATTCTACTCCATCAGTTGCTCAGCTCTAAGTTACCTAATTATTGTGTTGTTTTTAAATTTGATTGTCAAAACCTATAAATCCCTGAGGAGTGCTCAACCATCATCATATCATTATCAAATATCATAGCGATGCGATAGGTATTGAAGTTGATCGTTAAAACCTATAAATCCTTGAGGAATTGCACGGTGCACCCCATCATTGGATCAGCTCCAAGTTACCTAATTATTGTGTTGTCATCCGAACTACATCCACTTGCAAAATTTCATTGCGATACTATAATTAGAATAGGTTCATATTGACTGCGCAACTTCGTTTGCGTAAATTTTCCCCGTTTTAGCAACATTTCTCATTGCTGCTCCGCTCCTATTGGTCATAGCGTGATGTTATACAGTATAACCTTCCTCGATAAATGGGCTATCCAGCAGTGAAATAATTTTTCAATTCGGATCAGTAGTTCCTGAGATTACCGCGTTCAAACAAACAAACAAACTCTTCAGCTTTATAATATTAGTATAGTTTAGTAAGTTACAAGTGAAGCTAATTTATGCGTGTTAATAAAAAGGAAAAATACACGTGATATCTCACTGCAACCCCCATCCCCCCTAGTAACATTTCGTGATTATTTTCCCAATCCCCTCCCCCCTTTTGAGCTTCACGTGATTAATGAGCGACCCTTACTGCACCTTCATTGTAATACTGAATCGATTCAATTTGACCAAAATTAGCAACATTTGTAAGCACATTAATAAAATTAATCTCTGCGCTAGCAGCTACTCTGTGTCGAGTTTCAGGTGCATATTGGTGCAAATTG
Organism: Herminia tarsipennalis; assembly: GCA_945859575.2. NCBI lineage: Eukaryota > Metazoa > Arthropoda > Insecta > Lepidoptera > Erebidae > Herminia > Herminia tarsipennalis. The sequence goes on along the minus strand of OX243833.2, from coordinate 2,479,354 downwards.
AACATATGTGACTAGGTCCTTTAAGTATACCTGGGTTTCAGCAGGTTACCTGCCTGCTTCTGTTATGTTAACCGTATTTTATCTACCTACTTAGAACAAAAATATCCAAACTAATAGGTAGGTACAGTGAACATAATTATAATCAATAAGCAATATTGATTTTAAGCTAAAAAACTTTTTTTCTATGCTATTGCATAGCTTTTATCGCGGGTTTGAGTACGGCGACCGAATCAAGAAATTCCGTAACGAAAATAAAACCTAACACCACCCACTTCACCTACCATGTAGCTCGGCCAAGCGTTCGCTTAACGTATATTTAGATATGGTACGACTGTACGAAGCTCGCACGGATCGAGACGAGCTGCTCCGAAATGTAATGAAAAGAAAAAAAAAAGAAAAAATTATATTAACATTTTAATTTTAAGCGTCTTCTAGACGGTTGGAAACAAGCGAACAAACCAAGGTGACCTTGCTGGTTTCCAACCGTGCAGACGACTGTTGTAAACCAAATTACATTGTTCTTGGTTTGCAACCGCCGTCTACACTGTTGGAAACCAGCAAGGTCACCTTGGCGGGAGGCCTTGTTTCCAACCGTCTAGAAGACGCTTTAAAAAAAAATTGTTGTTTTTTTAGTTGATAAAAAATGCTATGCAATAGCTTTACCGCGGCACTAGTAAAGTATTAAAGCGCCTTCTAGACGGTTGGAAACAAGGCTTCCCGCCAAGGTGACCTTGCTGGTTTCCAACAGTATAGACGGTTGTTGCAAACCAAATTACATACATGTAACGTCGTCAAGCCGTCTACAAAAGTGTAGACGGCTGTTGCAAGCCAAGTACAATGTAATTTGGTTTACAACAGCCGTCTGCACGGTTGGAAACCAGCAAGGTCACCTTGGTTTGTTCGCTTGTTTCCAACCGTCTAGAAGACGCTTTATATTATCTGTGCCGCGGCATACCCCGAGTGCCGCACATTTTTTTGTTATAACCTAGCTTTCTGATATTGAACTTAAAAGATCAATAGACTGGCGGTACCTATTCAATCTCATACTCAGGGATTCTCAAACTGGAAACCAAAAAAAACCAAGGGTACCGTAGAAAAATTACCAGGATTCCACAATTTTTTTTTTTGTTTGACTATATGAAAAAAAAGTGTTTGCCTGTCATGGATAATGACATTATCCAGCTTTTGTTATAATATCTATCTACAGTTTACCTACTAAGAAATGAGAATACTATAAACAATAAGAATTGAGAAGTCGAACTGAACATTTAGCAAATTTACTAACTACCCCTCCTCCATTTCATAAACTTGGGGTTCCATAAAATAAAAGGTATTTGATGGGTTTTGCGTTATGTTAAAAGTTTGGGAACCCCTGCTCTAACTAGCTTAAATTAAAGTACTTATTACAAAACGGAATAGGTCTATCAATAATAAATTAAAAACATCGTAATCTATTGCTATTAAAAAATATGTATTTTAGTATTTTAATTTTATCTTTGATGCACTTTTATAGCATCAAAAATAAAATATGATAACAGAGCCATCTGTTGAAAATTAGGGTTACTATCTTCTCAAATTTTTACCGTGATAATAAATCTATGGCAAATCAAACTAATTTATATCGCCAGTAGTTCCGTAATACATTTTCCTATAAATCAGTCAATTATTTTCATTTCAAAAAATAAAAGAAATATTTTGAAATGAAAATAATAATAGGCCATTTAGTCCGATAATATCTATATATTATCTGTGAAAGTCGGTAAAACAGAGCCTCATATGACATAAAAAGCGCCATCTTCTTTGCTTAGTCAGAACTACGCAAAGCATTTAGACACATAAGAACAAAATTGAAGGATGCCTTATGGTAAGTTTGAATTTAGTATTGCTTAGATATTTGTTGATTTTGGTGCTAAATTAGTATGTACTTATAAGCGGCTTAAAAGTTTCTCTTTATTTTTAGAGTTTTTACATTATTTCTGTAAAGAATTCTCGTTGTTATTCTGTGATTGAAGTGCCATCTAGAGTGTCAAACGTAAAAAAAATCTGCCATCTATCGTACAATATTAAAAATTATGTGCTAGTTCACATTCTTCCCGTGGCGCTCACAACCCAAACAATGAATACCAACATGGTGGCAATGTGCTACACAGTTTGAAAATGCAGGTCGTGTCATGCTTTGAAAAAAATCATTTTATACTCGATTTTGGTGGAAAATGTCGGACCCTAAACGTACTACTCTTATAACAGTGGGTGCTACAAAAAGTGGAAAGAATAAAGTGAACAAAACAGTGAGATTAACTATCAACTTGGATGAAAGCAACGAAAGTAAATATCCGGAGCTGAATTACAAGGAACTAGTCATTGCAGAAGAGGTAAGTTATAACAGAAAATCATAGCAATTTACGCAACCATACTGGTTTTCCAGCTCTTTGTAGTGCAGGGAATCTGCTAAAAAAAAATTGAAGCAAATAGATCACTAGGAAAGCGGTCGTGGTCAGTTTTATGAGAGCCTGAGGAAATCGTTTTAGGATATTTTTTGCTTACGTTACACAGTTCTGTATTAGGTTTGTGACATGAATTTGCGTCCACGGGCTGCTCGAGAAGCTCAGATAGCGGTCGCCATGTTTGCAACAATCATAGAAGTTCGTTGTCGGCTTAGAACATGATTTTACGAGGGCAATGTTTTGATCGCTGACACGTTCTGATTAAAGTTGTTTTTGCTCCAATATGAATATTTTTTGCATTGTTATACTGCTAAATATCGTTTATAATGAGTGCTGCCAATATTGCATTACGTGCTATATCAATATTACATGCCAGTGTCGATTTCAATGACCTAGGATAACCTACCAATTGTCTACAGTATCCGGTAAAGTTAGGTGAAATTTTTAGGTTACATTTTGAGAAATTTAATTAATAATACATTGTAAATGAAAGTTATAGCATATGTTTGCAATTTGCAGGTATCTATATATAGTATATGTATAGTTTATCACATAAAATGAGATAGCTGATGTGTGTACGTAACGTTAACACTACGTTTCGATTTGTGTTGCCGTTCTAACGCATTATATGGGTAAGAGAAATTATTTTTACCGATAGAAGGGTTATTTATTATGTACTATACGCGTTTATAGAATGTTTGGTTATGTATTTGTTTGCAAACTTGATCTGCAATGTTGCCAAGTTGGTTTCGCTGGCAAAATGCACCAGTTGGCAGATTGTATCGCGACCTTTGCTTCTCGGCGAGCTTTTTTGTTTTCTTGAGCCTCTATTCTCAATCGATAGCCGCTAAAAAGTATATAACAGCAGGTTATGTATTTGTGACGAGTACTTTGTAAGGTGGCGCGCGCGTGTGTGCGTGTCTATGTAAACATTGAACTTTTATTGTGTGCGTTTTTAGTTTTGAGAACGATTTTTTTCATATTTATTTTAATAAAATACCTACTCACATATAGTTTTATTTATTTATGTACATACGTTTTGGTGTTCAATTACTTCTTTTTTAATGTTTTCTGGGAATTGTTATTTATACATTACGATATAAATGTGACTGCGAAATGGTGCTAAAATTGGACTCGACATAGTAGGGCAAGTAGTTTTTTTTGAGCGCATGCAATTTGCAGCGCGTCCACCTTTGTCAGTTGCGCGCGGTTTTATCGCCCTTATCTACGTGGATCTAAGGTTCATTATGCAGCATAAATTTTTATTAACATGTTTTTTGGAAATAAGTATTCATAAATGTTATTTACGGGTTATAATATCGGTATTATTAGGTCGCTATATTACGTTTCGTTATTTTACTTTTAGAGAGGGGAAAATAGGTTATTTTTTTTATTTTATTTTGTTAAAACATTTCTAAATGGGTAGGTTTAGAGATATATAGGTAGGTACATTATACATAACTAATAATGACGTAATCAGATGATTCACAGATCGTTTGAAATGTGTGAATATTATTGAAGACGTGCATTCGATGGTATTTTAAAACGTTTTGTAACTATTTGATGTTATCAAGATTGAGTGTAATGTCATTGTCACGGTCAATTTTAACTTTGACATGATTGATCAGGTCAACGACCCTTTGCGATCGATTTATAAACGTGATTATGTTAATGAAATGATTATAATTTTATTATGTTTATGATTATACCTGTGAGAACTTAATGATTATTATAAGTTGCTTATTACCTAATTCAAGCGTTGATGAGTATTATAGATTGCAATTTTGTTAGTAGTCAATAGTCATATTATATTTTTTATTCGTATAAGTCGTTAAGTATATAATAATAAGGTTTAATTTACATCTGTTATCTATGTATCTAAGTAACTGTCCAATTAAACGCTTTCTCTTACCCTCACGCAAACATTAACCAATGAAACCGCGCCAACATAGTAAAAAGGCGCGAATTTTTTGTCGTTCTCAATTTAAATACCTAACGTCGTGATTGCGGCCAGTGACCAATATTGGTTCAAATGTTGTCTTCATTGTATTGGATCATGGCTTCTTTGGCGTCTGTTGGTCATGTGCGAAAGAGATAGTCGCGTGAATTAGCTTATTGTGTTGCCTTCGCGAACGGGATAGCACAAAATACCGAGAGTACAGAAGCCCAGAAGGTCATCTTTGTATGCGCTGAATCTTTAAAGACATGAAATCTCAAGACGCCTTCCCAACAAAGTGGTCTGAGATTCTTGTCCATGTCCGATGTCTATGTTTGCGTATAGGCGGATCCAGGGAGGGGGGATGGGGCACAGTGGCACGTGCCTTCCTAGACGCTTGTTTTGTGTACTGAATTTCTTGTATTGTACCTATTTCTTTGCCCATTTGCCTCGCCCATGCTCATGGACACGGAATCTCGGAACACCTTCCCCACAAAGTGGTCCAAAGTGGTCTGAAATTCTTGTAGGTACATAAAGGTTACGGTACTCATGGTATTTTGTGGCTAAAGTGCGACACGCTATGACCTCGTCAAAAATATCAACTCAGTTAAAAACTTGAATAAATAGCAATAAAAAATACCTAATCTTCTCTCTACCTATCTATTTATATCTATATAAAAAGTAATCGCAAAATACATACATATGTACGTACATAACTTCAGAACGACTGCACCAAATTGAATAATAATATTTTTTTTGTTGCGTTCATTAAACGGGTATTACACTACCCTAACAGGGCCCTAAATCGAGGTTGCCTTGAAAATTTGTTAGAGAATTAGAGCCCTAACTCTTATTAGACCTCTCTTTTTAAGGGTTTAGGATCCCTGATTTAGTGTAGTGTGGTAATAAGCGCATTATTGCCATTTTTTTTTAATACTAGAAAAAAAATCCCCCGCGCGAAGCCGTTGCGAAAGTATCTTACCTGCCTACATAATACAGGTGACAATTCCTTAGACCCTTAGTGAATGTAGATATCACCTAGGTTTGCTAGTTGCAGCAAAGTAGGTGAGGTAGGTACCTAGTTAGCCTCTAATAAAGACATACGAATAATTTATTATCCTATAATATTATGTAGGAGTGGGCTGGTCGATACGAGTGCAGTTCCATGCGAAAGGAAAGGGACAGCTATATTCAAGGTCACTTAAGAGTAGGGTGGCCACAACGCGCCACAGAGGCAGTCAAAATTGACTGCCTCTGTGGCGCGGTGGGAGTGTGTCCGACTGCTACGCAAGAGGTCGTGGGTTCGATTCCCACACGGGACACCACTTTGTGTGATCCACAAATTGTTGTTCCGGGTCTGGGTGTAATTTGTGTCCGTGACTTGTATGTTTGTAAAGTCCCCCGTGACACAGGGCTTGTACCCTACTGCGGGAGTTGTCTTTTTTAAAAAAAAAAAAAAAAAAAAAAAAAAAAATGTGATAGTTGTTTATTTTATTAGCGATGGTTAAAAACTTATCGAAACTGGATTGTATTACTATTACTTTATCGATAGCATCTAAGTATAATCTAGGAACACTTTTAGAATTTTCGAAACGTTCAGAGTAGCGATCGGCAACACTACATCACAATTATTTAACGCCATGATTAGAATAATCATCTATTATCAACACAATCACTTTTGTGGTACCATATATTGAGATACTATTACACTTTCAGGTTTGGGCTTTCATATAGTAATTAAACTTATATCTAGATGTATTATTTATTAAAGAAATATTATTATAAACACTTTAAAAAAAATCTATAAACAACTGTCTTAAAAATGATTACTCAGTACAAAACTTTGCGAGCCCTCTTAAAGCACCGGTTTTTGCTAGTGTATGATAAAGTAAAACAATAAACACAGTTTAAAATATATCCCTTAAAAATACTCAGTCATTACTGGTAGCTCAGAACTTAGGCAATAATATCAGCTCGAACTTAATTACTTAGCAGAAGAGGAGAGTAAAATAAATCAGGGAAAGTTGACTAGTAATAGTAGTACTTAGTATTTAGATATATTAAACAAACTTAAATAATTTCAAAAACATTAACAGCTGGTTATATTGAAGTGTCTTTAAACGATAAAATTCGCAACGAAGTCATCCGTCACAGAGACAAAGTTGCCGACATAGCACGCAGGTTAAGCACACTGAATTGACAGTAGGAAGGACCAATGGTCGTGGGAACAAACGAGTCCTAGAGTGAATACCGCGATTCGGTAAACGTTAGGTAGAACTTTAAATTTATGGAAATAAAAATCGTCTCAGGCCGGACTTAAATTTAAATGTATAAAATTATCATAAAAATGCTTTAAAAATTAAAATAGTAAGGTAGAACTACCCCTAGCCTGGTGGACGAAGGTCGCTAGAATTAATTAGATGCGAAAGGCGGAGGACTGGGTAAATTCGGAGAGGTTCTACTCTGTCAAGAAAGTTCCAAGAAACGATCAATAATACACAAAATGCTAGTTATTCATCCAAATTTATTGAATCACCTTCAAAGTATACCCCTTTGGAAACGATACACTTACGCCAACGAGTCATCCAATCATCATTTTTTTTTTTTTGAAGAAACCGGATTTGAGTTTAATTCTTGCCGCGAATTCTCCTTTATGTCTTTTACCAAATGAAAACGTGTGCCACAAAGTCGTAACAAAACGAAAGAAGTCGGCTGAAGACATATCTGGTGAATAAGGTGGTAGTTGTTGAGTTTTTGGTCAAGGCTTTTAATCGAGTTTGGGGTGGTTCTTTTCGGTTTCGGTTCAATTGGAAGGCGCCACTCCAAAGCACGTTGATTAGTTTGCGTGTCAAACTTGTAAACCCATGTCACGACACCAGTAACAATGCGTTTCATGAATGTTGGGCTGGTATTGACTCATTCTAGCACGTCAGCGATTCTTATGCGATTAATTTTTTGGAGAAAATTTAAGTTTATTGAGACTAGCAGAACGGCAACATGTTTCATACCCAACTGATTATTTATAACTTGAATGAGGATTTTCAGTCACTATTTCCTTCACTTTTGTCAACTTCAGTTGAAGACGGCGATGACCTACCAGAGCAAAGCAAATCTTCTATCACATCTCGACCCCTTTCGAAGACTTTGTACCACTCATAAGCACTTGTTTAAAATCGTCGTAAGCCTTCTATATCATTTTTGGGGAGTCCGAACACAAAGTTTTATGGGCGATACAAAATTTTAGACAAACTCTTTGTTCTATGTTTTTGTCCATTATGAAATTACGCAATACATACTAGAAATGATCTACTAAAAACCGCACGATATTTAATCTAAATAACAGATCGAAGAGAGATTCGAAAACAGTTGTGCCAATCTAACAACAACAAATAAATCATTAATTTCGAACCTCGAACTAATCATCCATTCCCGATACTTTTTTTTTTTTACTGAATACATGTCCAGCAGTAGACCAATACAGGCTGATTGATAAAATAGCACTTTGGCAGGCCTCGGCTAATTTCTATGCGGTGTTTTCTCCTAAGACCAAGGACAACATTTGTTTAGAATAACAAAATAAAATCCTTGTGTTGCAGATTGAAGCGCTGCGGCCCTAAAACTAGTCTCCTTTTGGTGGTGTCGCTTATTGTGTGTACTGCAACTTGGTACATAATATTATGTGGTTTGGTGCTTGTTTCAGTAGTAACAATTAATAATAATGCTCTTGTGTGCAACAAATGGCATACCTATGGGTTCTGGGCATATTATAACTGCTTCCTAGGAAACTTGTTTGCCCGCGATAAATATCGAAAATTGAGTAAGCAGAAAAACAGACTGAATAATTTAATAACGGATTGTTTTAGTAGTTATGCCGTATGGTCGGCTTAATCGGCGGTCCCGACAGGACATCCAACGAAAGTTCAGGTTATTATAGTTGAGAATCTTTATGACTGTTCTGCGTGTTGCACGAGTCGCTGCGCAGTAACATAATTTAAGACGATCGCGAGCAATTGTACCTGCGCAATCGCCCGCGCGCTTATAATCAGATCGGTCATAAAGATTCTCACGAACTATACCTTAACTCTCGTTGTGTCTGGTACTAACTGACAACCAGACATCCTCTTTCTTACTAAAGATATCCCCAAGGTTTAATCTAACTTCATAATCAGACTTCATATCCTTTGAAGAAAGAAGTGTATCTTTAGATCTTTTAGGTCGCAGCGACTTCCTGAAAATTTACTTCGACCTCTATTCAATTACATTACATACTATCAAGTAACTAAGGGCAAAAAAATAACATATATACCTACTTTTTGGTTTGTGTGACGAGTGAACTTTTGTCGTAAACATAGCGAATCACCCACTATTAGACAAAAGTTTTTAAATGATCTAGATTTTTTGTTCGCTCGAACGCTTTTGCATAACTCTGTGTTGTTATTTTGTAAAGCAAGACAGACGCGAATAGTTTAAAAACACCAACAGTCATTCCAATCGGTTACCATTTAAAAAACAGGAATTTGGGCGTCCCCTCAATGTGTGAAGATTCGTCCACGCAGCGTCCGTTGCGGGAGGGCAGAAGAATGGGACATCCCGCCGAAAGTGGGACATGTGGCCACACTACTTCTAACAGACCAACTCGATGATGGAAAGGAAAAGCAACTGAAACGCCATTTTGGTCGCTACGGGTTTTTTTACCGAATCAGAAACGATGGTCGAAATTCGATGAATAAGAATATGAATTATTTATTTGTCTGACGTAGGTAGAATTATATTTATGTTGTTTTATTATTCGATTATGTGGCTTATTACTTACGGTGTACAAATATTAAAATTAACATGTCAGCCATTAAATAACAAAAGAAAAATTGACGTTTGATAAAATTAATAAAATACCATAATAATATGTCACAATATGTTATACAAAATTTAAAATAAAATGACCTACCAAAATGGCGTTTAAGTGGTTTTTCCTTTCCTACATCGAACTGATTTGTTCTAGTTCCGACCAATGACAATGCACAATTTTGCGATACATGCCATTGGTTCATAGAGATGGACATGATCGGATACGACATAATCGGTATTAGTGGCGGGTGAGATATGGGTTTGGGGCCAAGCTTGGCTCCTTTGAGGGAATGTTTGGTTAAGATAAACCTGCAAATACGGCCAGACTGAGGCTCTTTCATAGAGGGCTTGTGGGTATTAGCCGTTACCCCCAACCCTCCTGGATCCGCTATTGGTCGGTTTGAACCAAAGATTCATAGTATTTTGTCTATCTTTGTTGTTTTAGCTAGGCATTGTCTGATAGTTAGCAACTGTTTCTAAAGATAAGTTCGGTACATATCCAGTTATCCACTCGACTTTCAATAATAATGCTAATCTAATCACTATATTTACCTACGTAATATGATAATGATTGGAAACAATAAATAATCTGACTATACACCTGAATCTAGAACAAGGCGAAATCTTATTTAAATTTGGACCAATGGGGAGCGCTGGCGCTTGTCAGGTAGATTCCTATTGGACGTTAGTCATGTGACATGCATTGTTTCGATATTTGAAAATAATAGAACCTATCCCCACAAAATAAAGAGAATACAGAAGGTAACATTCGTACAAGGAACGATCGAGCTATACACACATCGTTTCACACGAGTCTTAGGGAGGCGATCCGAAGCGACTAGTACGCATGTTCAGCTTCATTAACAAGTGCCAAAGGGAACCTAGAATATAAAAGCCGTTCGGCAAAGCTCGGCCCCAAGCCTAATGATGCCGGCCCGAACATGACATGTATGTAGCAACTCTCAGACCACTTTGTTCGGAAGGCGTTCCGAGATACCGTGTCTGTGAACTATATGAGTGCGTTGCACGATCGAGATACGTATATGATGGTTGTGTTCTGAACCAACTCTGGTTTTTTGTGGTATAATGCAGCATTGCAGCATCCCACATAGCGAAAGATTGATCGAAATTCATACCTGACCTATAAAAGTCATTGAAAGTGTCGATAAACGCCGATTGCCGTTGTATCGATGTCGTTTCGCATGTCAATAGATTTCAGTTCTCGATTATGATCTACTAACTTTATCCCGCGGCTTCTGGCGTCATATTTAATTTGTATAGCCTATGTGCTATTATTCTGATGGCATAAACTACGTTACTGTAAAATTTCATCAAAATCCATTAAGTAGTTTTTTCGTAAATAACTTACAACAAAGTTTTCGTGTTTTTAATTCTGTTCAGTCGGCGTACGGTATTTTAGAGCAAGTCATACATAGTACAACCTAATTTTATTTAAGTTTTTGTTTAATTTATTAAATGCCACACGTCCAAACATACCTAGACTGACAGATGTACTTATTTTGTATATTTCTTTGTTTTCCACCACTAAAACCCTACGCCGATTTTGATAAAATTAGGTAGGTAGGTAAGTATAGGTAGTTTGAAGAAGAGTAGCATAGTACTTTTTTTTCATGATAACAGACAAGCTAGTTTATTACAAGCGGCTTATTACAAACCCTGTAATTTAGTACAGAATTGACTCTTAACTACATGGTTAATCTGTAACGCAGACATTGTCTTTATGTACAATTAGGTATGCATATATTATATATGACGAGGTTCTTGACCTACAATGCTGCTATTATTACTTGCATTTTACATTATAAATTGTACATTATTGTGTAAATGTATACATGTATATGCATAGATAAGTTGATATGCGATGTGGCCTTCATTCTCTAATAATGTTCTTTTAAATGGTTGTTCCTAAAATGAGAACATTTGGATTTTTTTTGTCAGTATGTGATGTGTACACAACTTCTACTTGCTATTCAAACGTAGGTTAAGTAAAAATAAAAATAAATAAATAAAAATCTTTATTTTCAACTATTACATGTTTTTTATAAATATGGTTTGGGAGCTCTTCTGTTAAGTTTGAGAAAACCTGTGTTAGAAGAGTCCCCTTTTGTCCGTGGCTTATGTTATGACATAGTAATAGTTAACAGTTATCTTATAGGTAATTAAGTACATTTGTGTGTGTGTGTGTATATGAGTGTGGGTGTATGTGTGTGTGTATGGGTCTGTGTGTGTGTGTGTGTATGATTGTGTGTGCGTGCGTGCGTGTGTGTGTGTGTGTGTGTGTGTGTGTGTGTGTGTGTGTATGTATGAATGTGTGTGTGTGTGTGTGTGTGTGTGTGTGTGTGTGTGTGTGTGTGTGCGCGCGCGCGCGCGTGTGTGTGTATTTATGTGTGTGTGTGTGTGTGAGAGAGTGTTTGTGTGTGTTATGATGTGGTTGACTTTAAATGAGTAGTTGTTCCGTTTCTTGATACGTAAGTGATTTTAACCAATCTGTTACTTTTCTTTTGCATTGTGTGTTGGTAAGTAAAACTTGAAATAAAACTAGACAAAACATTTAAAAGGTGGTGGTCTGAGCCATAAGCCATAGGATGTCATGGAGATTACCCCCATAGTGTCAGTTATTTATCAGTGAAAAAGTTATGTGTTATCACATCACTGTGTTTTGGTTGAAGGGTTCTGTAGCAAGTGTAATTACTAAGGAAATGAGAATTCGAACTAATGTCTCAAATGAGGAGTGCAGTGCGGTGAGAGTCAGATCTTTGTCAAATAAGGATTTGGGTGTCACTTATACTGTTATCGGCTAGCGTTATGCTTACCATCAGGCTCACAACCTGTGTGTCACTTCATTTAGCAGTATAAAAAAAAACAATGACCATGGACTTTATAGACAAAATCATCTGATATAATGCTAAACTTGTTCTAAGACTAAAGTTTCAATGGTCACAATATGCTTTGTCAAGATTAAGCTATCTAGATCTCAGCCCCAATTTCTCTTTTTAAATTAAGTCTCCCGACATCTTACAGATGTTCTCTAAGGTGTCTCAGAGTACTAATAGAAATATCCTACATAATATATTAAAAATTGGAAAATACACATTATATTACCAACATGAACCCACTTCTAACACAAGCCATTGAGTTTAGCTAGAAGGGTTAACAGGATTGTGTGTTAAACCCCTTGTTTAACATAATATATTATGTTTTTATAGAAATTGAAAGTTAAGTTAGTTTAGATATACATATAGCTTAAAACCCATGTATAACCTGTTTTAAATGGCTATTACACTACCCTGAATAAGGGCCCAAAATCGAGGTGGCCTTGAAAATTTGTTAGAGAATTAGGAAGGGGAATTACACCTCTCTTTTTAGGGGTTTAGGGTCCCTGATATAGTGTAGTGTAATAAGCGCATTAGCCTGCTAAAAGAATTTGGCACTAACAATTAAATAAAGTGTTAAGATTTTTTTATAAACATCCAAGTACATTTATCTTCTTTATATTTGGTTTTTGATGTAGAAACTTGAAATTAGGATTAATATACAACAATTATTTTTTATAGATACTTCTTACTTATGTTAGAGATTTATCAAATATTAATCTATTTTTCAGAGAAAGAAGCGTGAAAGAGTAGAGAATGGAAAGACGTCTGGGCTGGACCCGTTCTCAGACAATAATGATGATGATGTGGAGCGTATTGCTAAGAAGTTTGAGCAGAAATATGTAAGTTTACAAGGTTTATTTTATATATTTTATTTAGATTATAGAACCTTTTTATTTTTACTGACAATCAACTATATGAATGTGTAGGTATGTGGATTAATTTTTAGTTTTTTTCTATGTGGATCTATGAAATAGTAGAAACTTATATCCTATTAATTTAAGTTGTTTGGTGACTTCCATTTTTAATAAGATTTTTTATTTACAACTTTATTCTTCTAGTAAATATGCAAAATAATGACAAAATTATCAAGTTGATACTTTAGTATCAGTTTTAGGTTATAGTTTATACTTTAGTCTTTCACTGTGTGTGAAAAGTTACTGCCCTCAGTGAAGTAACACCATGTTTTCCTTTCTATATAAGTTCCCAAATATCAATATAAACGTTTAATGTTTTCCTAGAAAATACAAGATAAAAGGTTTAAAATAAAGCTAACTAAAGTTCTGCATTAAACATCATCATAGTGAAAGGATATAGTGTTATGGATATGTCAAGGGCTTATTAAACTTTTAGATAGTCTCTCTGTACCTTAGTATTCTTGCCTTATTTTATATGACGTCATTTTTGTATTTAACGTTTATCAAATGGATTATAACTATTGATTACAAAACACGTAGGTAGTGTGTTGTTTGGACTTTTAGATTAAACTAGCTGACCCGCGCAATTTCGTATGCGTCAATTTTCCCCGTTTTTGTAATATTTTTCATTGCTGCTCCGCTCCTATTGATCGTAGCCTGATGTTATATAGCCTAAAGCCTTCCTCGATAAATGGGTTACCCAACAGAAAAATATTTTCCAATTCGGACCCGTAGTTCCTGAGATTGCCGCGTTCAAACAAACAAACTTTTCAGCTTTATAATATTAGTATAGATTATGCTGTAAGAATAAATAGCTTGTGAATATATTCATATTATTGGAGCATAAAAGCATAAAATTTTGAACTTTTTTTAAAAATTAGAAGCTGTCAATTAATTGGTATGATATTTTTTGGGTAATGTTTTTTTTTGTATCTTGCATCGGGTCTTTTTTGTTTAGTATATTATTTCATTTTTTTTCTAAATTTAGGAAAATCTGAAATTGTTGTAATGCGCAACAAGCGTTATTAAAACATTAGTCTGCATAATTCTATTTCTGCAATCATCGGTTTCAAATGAACATTTAACATTGAATTAATAATTGGGAAACCCACAGGAAAATAAAACTACACCTGCGTTGGTTTCTAAATTACATTTCATAGAAATTGCGTCACACTTGAAACAAAAACGATGGACTTACGTCATTATTGCACTTAAGTTAATTTATATAATATGTTTTTCAGGGTGGTAAGAGCACTTATGGACGTAAAGGCAGATCGAAGCATGATGATTTTGCGGACATCGGAGCAGGCTATGATGAGAATGATTCCTTCATCGATAATACACATGGCGTAAGTACTATACACATTGACCACCTTATTCATAAATTCATAATACAAGTATTAATATGTAGTGTATTGTAAATACATAGTATAGTAATAATAATATCTTGGGACAACTCACACAACGCCATCTGATCCCAAACTAAGCAGAGTTTGTACCTACTATGGAAACCAGACAACTGATAAACATACTTATATATTTATAAATACATACATATTATAGATAAATAACACCCAGACACAGAATAAACCATCGTGCTTATTACACAAAGTTTTACCCTGGGTGGGGATCGAACCCACGACCTCTTGCGTACCAGTCGGATACACTCCTACCGCGCCACAGAGGCTGTCAAAATAACTGTGTTTTTTTTATTATAAAGGCAACTAGCAATGTGGGATTGGGGGTCACATTACTAGCAATCCTGCTAACCCCTCCAGCTAATCTCAATTGGCTTGTGTTGGGAGTGGGTTTACGTCAGTAGTATAATGGGTAGGGTTCGAGCTCGCGACCTCACGATTGCGAGATTGATGCCATAGCCATTAGGCTACCGGATTTTCTGACTAGCGGATGTTCTGACTTCTTCTGTTATATTTTAAAAATGTAAGTAAAGACAAAGACTACATTCGCTAATTAATATGAATTAAGAGGGTTTATTTTATTTTCCACCCGCTGACTTCGTCTGCGTAAATTTTCCCCGTTTTTGCAACATTTCTTATTGCTGCTCCTTATTTCTCCACTATTTAATGGATGTTATTATACATATAAACCTTCCTCTTCAATCACTCTATTAAAAAAAACCGCATCAAAATCGGTTGCGTAGTTTTAAAGATTTAAGCATACATAGGGATATAGGGACAGAGAAAGCGACTTTGTTTTATACTATGCAGTGATTAAATACAGTTAGGGCATGTTATGTGTTGTGTTGTAGAGGAAAACAAAATTATTCATATATAAACGTTGTTAGTTGCTAATACATATAAACAAAATAACGATTATGAAACTGAAACTCACAAAAGTACTTTTAGAAACAACGAAGTTCATGACAATATATGTATCTAATATATAAAATTCTCGTGTCACGGTGTTTGTAATTTAACTCCTCCGGAACGGCTCGACCGATTGTCATGAAATTTTGTGTGCATATTGGGTAGGTCTGAGAATCGGACAACATCTATTTTTCATCCCCCTAAATCTTAAGGGTAATCCACCCCTATTTTTTTTTTTTTTAATATTTAGGTAATTTTTTTTATGATACCGGATTCAAAAATACATACAACCCTGAATTTTCACCCTTCTATGATCAACCCCTATTTATTATTTGCCCCTATTTTGCAAAAACGGGTTAATTTGACGCAGACGAAGTTGCGAGGGTCAGCTAGTATTGTATAAAGTCGTTTCTCACAAGCTCTATATGTACAGACCCTATATAGAAATTATTTTTTTTTTATAAAGAGGAAAGATTTGTATTTTTGTACGTAACGAATAAACTTAAAAACTACTGAACCGATTTTAAAAATTCTTTCTCTATTAGAAAGCTACATCATCGGAGAGTAATATAGGCTATGTTTTATTGACAAAAAATTAGAGATCTCTACGAAAATTGTGTAACTCGAGGTATAAAAAACTACGATATAAGACCGTGCGATGCCGGGGCAGAGGTAGCTAGTATAATGTTTAAAGATTATCAATATGTCACTACATAGTATAAAACAAAGTCGCTTTCTCTGTCCCAATATCCCTATGTATGCTTAAATCTTTAAAACTACGCAACGGATTTTGATGCGGTTTTTTTTAATAGATACAGTGATTTAAGAGGAATGTTTATATGTATAATAACATCCATATATTTTATACCCGTGCGAAGCCGGAGCGGGCCGCTAGTTAGTATTATAACCTAACTAGCTGACCCGCGCAACTTCGTCGGCGTAAATTTTCCCTTTTTTTTTTTTACAACATTTTTCATTGCTGCTCCGCTCCTATTGGTCGTAGCGTGATGTTATAACCTATAGCCTTCCTCGATAAATGGGCTATCCAACAATAAAATATTTTTTCAATGCGGCCCAGTAGTTCCTGAGATTATCGCGTTCAAACAAACAAACAATCTCTTAGGGGGATGAAAAATAGATGTTGTCCGATTCTCAGACCTACCCAATATGCACACAAAATTTCATCAAAATCGGTCAAGCCGTTTCGGAGGAGTATGGCAACGAAAACTGTGACACGAGAATTTTATATAATACTAGCTGTCCCGCGCAACTTCGTATGCGTAAATTTTCCCCGTTTTTGCAACATTTCACGTCGCTACTCCGCTCCTATTAGTCGTAACGCGATGTTATATAGCCTATAGCCTTCTGCGATAAATGGGCTATCCAACAAAAAAAGATTTTTTTAAATCGGACCAGTAGTTCCTGAGATTAGCGCGTTTAAACAAACAAACAAACAAACCAACTCTTCCGCTTTATAATATTAGTATAGAGATAATGTTTGTTTCAGTACGATGAGATGATTCCGCCGGAATGTGATACGTTGTACGGCGGCTTCTACATCAACTGTGGCTCGTTAGAGTTCAAGAACATGCCGGAGAGCCAGGTGCCTATGTCTGATGGGGAACGGCCGGGCAATGGCAGGAATAAGGTATGGTGCTAAAGTTATTAACATTAAGACTCATCTTGATTACTAGGTAATGATAGGCGTAGGTAGTGTTATTTAGGATTAATGACCTCAAATGCTATGTTAACATGGACCTACCCCGGGGTTCTAGTGTTGAAATTATTGAATAGTCAATAATAAATAGTATAAGAAATGTAAAAATCCCAAAAGTTTAAAATAAAAACAATGTTTGTGTAAGAGTATTTACTATTAAATCGTAACGCTATAGCAAGTTGCATGACTTTTATGTAACAGTAATTATTTCTTTTATATGTTTAGTTCTAAATCTCTAAGCTAAAGTATAAACACTTTTATGGTACGTGTTTGTTAATTATATATTGGTAACATTAGATGTAGGTGAATCTTAAAATCCCGGTATTTATAAGAAAAAATAGCATGTCCACATTATGCCACGGTTGACGAAATCTACAAAATGGCACTACCTGCGCCGATCATTGGTGATTATGAAATAATCCCTGTAACCCTGTAACCCTTGGTTTACAGGGATTAACCTGATCATGTATTATCACCTCTTGATTGGTTGATCTTTCGACCAGGTTACACCACCTTAGGTCACATGTCAGACATGCTTGTGACCCCAGTTGATGCAACCCGGTCTAAACATGTCAATAAATCTAAAACATGTTCCAGATGGTTGTAAACAAGGCTTCCCGCCAAGGTGATCTTGCTGGTTTCCAACAGTATAGACGGCTGTTGTAAATCAAATTACTAAGTACTTGGTTTGCAACAGCCGTCTACACTGTTTGAAACCAGCAAGCTCACCTTGGTTTGTATGTTTGTTTCCAACCGTCTGGAAGTCGCTTAAAGTTGCATATCCCATAATTGCATTATTTCTTGGATTTCTTAATGTTTCATAATAAATTGAATAATTTTATGTAATTTGCTTTTTAAGTATCTAATAATGATATGGCACATTGTTTTTTTTAAATACGACTTCCGCAGTAGGTTACAAGCCCTGTGTCGCGGGGGACTTTACAAACATACAAGTCACGGACACAAAGTATTCTATGAAAGGAAATGTAGTACCTACTTGAGTTATGGATTTTTTTATATGTGTTAGTTTGTCTTATCCCTCATATCTTAATATTGCAGCGCCGTATATCATCAAGCAGCAGCGAGGAGGACTCGTCAGAGAGCTCGTCGGAGTCGAGCCAGGATGAGAAGGATCCTAAAGCGATAGCCAACGGGGATGTTGACTTACATAAGACTGAACATCGGAAGAAGGTAATCTTAGTATACTCTCCACATTTTTGCAACATTTTTCATTACTGCTCCACTCCTATTGGTCGTAGCGTGATGTTATATAGCCTGCAGCCTTCTTCGATAAATATCTATCTGGATATCCAACAATTGCAAGTTTAGTGACAGTTTAGGTTAGATGCTTCTGTATTCGCGCTTCGGTCCGATCGGAAGTCTCGGGTTCGATTCCTGGGTCTGAACTTAAAATGTTTCTTTCAAGTGCAATTATTGTATTAAGAAAGTACCTAATTGGCAAGAAATAAGAATAAATAAGAAATATATAATGCCTATTAAAATTACTATAATGCAGAATATGCTGGCAGTTCCACTTTTTAACTGCACAAAAATTCGATCTTACGGATTTTTCAGGGGTTGTGAAAATGATGAGAATTCAGTTTGCCGCAAATCCCAACAATAGTCTGTTACTTCATCGTATCATATTTTACATCGCGTTAAGTTGTGGACTGTTTTAAATAGACGTTTTTTTTTTTAATTTTAATCATTTCGTTACAGAAAAACAAAAAGATTGATAAGAAGAAAGCCAAAAAGGTTCGTCGGACTGACTCATCGGCGGCCACTTCTGGCAAACAGACTTCTGATGGTAAGTTGTAATAAACTAGCTTTCGCTTGCGGCTCCGCCCGCGTGGATGTCGGTTAGATTAGGTTAATTACGTGAGGTATTTAGTGGAGGAGGAGAGGTCGAGCTGAATTTCACTAAATCTCTTTTTTTTTTTCATTAATTTTGACCGGTTTTGACATTCATTGCTGTTACCAACTCCTCGTTTAGGCACACTTTTCTCACGCAACCATTTACCACTGAGAGACCCCGGAGTAAAATCACACAGTAAACAACGATTGTACTCCAGTAACATAGTCTGTAGGTGGTCATAACTCTAAAAACAAATGGTAGGTGTATTTGGAGTAATATATATATATATTTAAAATATATTACTTCATGTAATATCTATATATATATAGATATTACATGAAGAAATCTTAAAATTTAGGGAATCTGAAATAAATAAAAATAATAAGATTTTCTTGCATGTATGGGGCGAGAACACGTCGGTCATTCAAAGATTCGGATTCAGAATGTGTATGTTCGGCGAAGCAGCAGCGCTCGACCTGATTGATGCGATATGTCCACTTTATGCCACCTACGCCAATGACTAGTCATTAGAGATGATCTTGTCTAAAAAAGCCGAGCAAGTGTCGGGCCACGCACAATGTAGAGTTCCGCAGTGACGCCCCTCCCCCCCCCCCCCCCCTCCTCCATCCGAATAATGCGACTTATGAAGTGGGTTTTTCTGTTGTTTTTGTTTCATACTTATAACATTATACTTACCTACTTAATAATAATTTTCAATGGAATTTGTACGAAATGTTGTTACTTCTCATTTGATTAGCTGTTACCTACTAGTAAACTTGTAAAGCCTATTTAGCTGTGTTAGTTTGCCTTTTAATTTCCATTTAAGTACTACTACCGTGATTTTTTTCACATACCCAACATCAACCATTTAGCTGCCGGGGCGGGGACACTCGACTCTAACAAAAATTTGCACTTTAAATCTTAATATTTCACAAACGGATCCCGAAATCTAAAAATGGCCTTACCAACCCCTAAACAATTTTAAAAGGCCTATCTAACGAAACCCCACGCGATGTAGGTGAGAAAAAAAAAATATCCCCACTTTACATATAGGGGAGGTACCCTAAAAAAATTATTTTCAAGATTTTCATTCTTTTACTTCATCCGCTTAAGTAATATGTGTATCCATGCAAAATTACAGCCTTCTAGAACTAACAGTATCCGAGCAAAGCTTCGGACGGACGGACGGACTGACATGGCGAAACTATGAACTATGACATGACCTTTAAACATTTGTTTTCTCCTCAGACAATGCTCACGGTGACGGAGAGAGTGCAGATTCTCGCACCTCACAGTCAGATTCCCTCACGTCGAAGCCGGCGCCTAGCTCCGAAAACGACGGTACTCTGGATAATTTCGGGTTAGAATTGATACATTTTATTTATTTTAATTTTAGTATTTTTTATAGGATTGCTAGTAATGTGGGATTGGTCCCACATTGCTAGCAATCTTGTTAACGCCCGCATGGACGTCGACTATGACGATAAAACCTATCCTATGTCCTTTCCCGAGACTCAAGCTATTTCTATATTAAATTTATATCTAAATCGGTTAAACGGTTTAAGGATGAAAACCTAACAGACATGACATGACTTTCAAGTGAAATTTCTGGCAAGAAAATGTAATTATGCACAAATTATGGCAAGATTATCTTTATTGTAAATCTTTATTAATGAAGATAATATAAAAATATAGCAATTTGTGTTCCATTTTACTCTGTACTTATTCTTTTATATCAGTGGTTCCCAACCTTTTCTTGAACAGGGACCACTTTTAGTGATTTGTTGTTTGCAGGGAATACCATGAACCTTTATAATTTGAAGAGTTCTCTACACCAACGGCCGGTTTTAATAATCTACCTAACGATGGATTTGATATTAGAGGTAGAATTTTGACATATTTTGTATAGAGCTTATGTCAAATATATACCTCTAGTAGCCAAATCCATTGATATTCGGTAGATTATTGATACTGGCCGTAATTCAATCCGAAATTAACTTTAACCAAAAACTCAAATGTAACTTGCTTGCTACATTAATTAAAAACATACTAATGTATTACCCGCACTGCAAGGGAAGTTCTATTTTTTTCTTTTAATAATGTAATAAATTTTGAATCAATGTGGCTTTTGAGTGTTTGCACACGAAATTTGAATTTGTTTGTGGACCATTTTCTATTTCTGTGGACCAAGTGGTCCGCGGATCACTGGTTGGGAACCACTGTTTTATATGTTAGTAACATTTTGTTATTTTTTAAGGTATAATATAGGGACTAAAGAACTCATATAACATTTTTTCCGACTGTACTTGTGAGTACAGTCTTCCAAACGTTAATTTCAGAGATGCGGAGGTGAAACTACCGTCGCAAGTGTTACAGGCGTTAGAAGCGTTAGAGGCGTTTGTTGAGAAACAGCTTTCTGATGCACCCAATATGTCTGCTAAGGAGTTGAAGAGTAAGAGCAGCGAGTATATTACCAGGTGAGTTTCTTTTAGATGCTTTTAATCTTTTTAAGGGGTTTTTGTCCCTCTTAAGGAAGAAAGAGGTTCTTCCAAAAATTTTTCACAGTATATTAGTCACTGATTTCTAAATTACATAACAAAATACGCAGTAATAGTATATAGGAAGCTGCGCTTAGAAATGCAGACATCTTTGAGAGCACCGCGCATGCGTCAATTCGCGCGGGCTTGCCGCAAAATCGAAAAAAAACATAGTAAATAAGTATCCAGGTTAAGAATAATCCGATTTATCCGTACTTGAATCGTTAATGAATAATGTATTATCTCTCCACCAGGTTGTCAGTGTCGATGGACGCGTGCGCGTGCGCCGAGGGCACGCGGCGCGGCGTGTGGGCGCGCGCGGCCGCCGCGCTGCGCACGTCGCGGGACCTGCTGCGCGCGGCGCCCGGCGCGCGCACACGTATGTATACCAGCTGCTCTCTAACTTGGATCATAGAGATGTTGACTGTCAGGTCAAATCACTCTTTTTATTAAATGTCGAAATGACAAGTTCTATAGAAATGTGTATGGAATAGCAATCCGTGACGTCACAAGTTCCTATCGTCAAATCATTACTTATCGCGTGAATTGTTTAAAGTTACGAACCTTTTATTTACCCGACGTTTCGATAGAATTGCACCGATCGTGGTCACGGGTCACGTGTCGACCCGTGACCACGATCGAATAAAAACAATCATTAATTTTAGTATTTATTTTCATGCTTTTAAATTCAAAAAAATGTAAAAGAACTACTACGACGTCTCGATCGAATTGCTCCGATCGTAGTCCTATGACCACGATCAGTGCAATTCAGGTATAAAAGGTTTTAGTACCTTTAAATAATTCATGCGATTAAGTCCCAAAATATATCTAATAAGTATAAAAATCGCGAAAGTTAAAAACAGTATACAAGCTCTGCATACTTTGGCATCACAGGAGTATTTTAAAATTTATAATAACATTTCCATTACAGAACCTTCCACTACAAATGCTCAACATACAACCAACACGTCCACAACAGTTGCATCAACAATGTCATCATCAACAACAACAACTAGCGTATCAACAACAACAGTCGCGTCAACAACAACAACAGCAAAAACGAACAACAAACGTAAACACGAAGATGTCTTGGAAGACTTCGATCCGGACAAGCTCACGTATGACGAAAGAGAGGCTATTATTGTTGATACTTTGCAGAGGTCAGTTATCTTACTAATATTATAAATCCCTAAACTTTGTGAGGTGTATAAAAAAAATAATTTTGCGTTGCATGATTATAAATGGGTGGGAATATTAAACACGGGAATTAACACGCATTATTGGCCTAATTACTTCGACGTTTTTTTTTTTCATTTATCTCTCTAACAATTACCATCACATTTCAGCCAATAGGGATGTTGACTGTCAAGTTAAATCAGTCTTATTTTTTACTAGCTGTCCCGCGCAACTTCGTATGCGTAATTTTTCCCCGTTTTTTAAACATTTTTCGTCGCTTTTCCGCTATTAGTCGTAGCGCGATGTTATAGCCTATAGCCTTCCTCGATAAATGGGCTAATCCAACAAAAAAAAAATTTTCAAATCGGACTAGTAGATTCTGAGATTAGCGCGTTTAAACAAACAAACAAAAACTCTTCCGCTTTATAATATTAGTATAGATGAAATATCAAAACGACAAGCTCTATAATAACGTGTATGGAATAACAACCTGTGAAGTCCTATCGTTAAATCATTACTTTTAGTATTCATTTTCATGCTTTTAAATTCAAAAATCATGTTAAATTGTTTTCGGACGAATCAGAATCAGAAATATTTATTTCCCAGAATATGGTGGTTTACAAATGTGCCAAGCGTGTGTTACAGCATATTCTGCCACATGTGGCGTGCTTAACGTTCGAACATAAAAAAAAATACAGCATAAATACCTAATCACCAATAAACAAATATTATAATCCAACCATTAAAAATAACACAAAAAAGTAATATAAAATTAAATTGAAAGTCAGCAATTACAAAAAAAAAATAATGTCAGAAATGAAAACAATATAAAATTAAAATAAATGTCAGTAAATAAAACAACATAAACTTAAATTAAATGTCATCAATAGTACCAATGTCAATAATATTGCATCCTGCGATCAGATTAGATGTCAAAGTGCATTAATTTATCGTTAAGATATTCATTGACAGCATAATAGACCTTTTCTAGTAGTAGCTTGTTTAGCTTTTTACGAAACTGTATAAATGGTAAACTTATAAGGCCGTTGGGAAGATGATTATACAATGTTATGCATATACAATAAGAGTTCCTTTTATGTAATTCCAATTTTATTTGTGGTACTTTTAGTCGATTTTTGTGCCTAGTTTGACTAACTTCTGTGTCTCCTAGCTTTTGAAACAGCGTAGGGTTGGATTTAACAATGATACATATTTCAAGTATGTAGATGCATGGTAGAGAAAGGATTTTATGTGTTTTAAAAATGGGAAAACGAAGTCGAAGAACACTTATTTTCGGAGCATTTTAAGGTCTACTATTACCTGATTAGTATAAAATAATTTACTTTCATTGTAGTCAACCTTTCTTATTTAATACCTAATCAATCCGTTCTGAAATTGAAGGAATTGGTGTGAAGTGAATTGGAAATCGTTTTATAGTTTCTGAGACAGACGCTTGTAGTGAAAATTATAAATAAATATAATAATATGGCATTGGCGTACCCAGGGGGGGATTCAGGGATTGACCCCCCCCCCATCGAAATTACAAAAAGGAACATTTGGCCGGTGTTTAGTAAATTTTACCATAACCTCCCTCCCCTCCCCCCCCCCCAATGACGACATCTAAAAACAGGTAATGGCTTGGGTATATGCATGTAATATGGGCTGATGTTTGTATGCATCTGTTTCAGGTTAAAAGCACTGATAGACGAAAGAAAACCGGCCATGATCGCTAATTATAATGCGGAATGTGAAAGAGTACAGGAGGAGAGGTGAGTTTTACAGATTTCAAATTCATATAATAGTTTTATGAAGCCGAAGCGGTGGTGTGAGGTCGCGGATTCGAATCCTACCTATGGAACTCACTCCTAACACAAACCATTGAGCTTACCTAGAAAGGTTTGCTAGTAATGTGGGACCCCCTATCCCACATAGCGAGTTATCTTTAAAAAAAAAAAAACCCCTAGTGTCGTGGGTTCGATTCCTATCCAATATAAATCTTTGTATAATGAGCACGATTGTTCATTCTGCGTCTGGGTGTAATTTTACTTGGTTGCCATAGTACAGGCTCTGACTAAATCGGGATCAGAGGGCCGTGTGAGTGATTCTATAATATTTATATTAAAAAAATACTGTTTAATGTCATATTAAGTATTGATAAAAAAATGTCAAACAGACAGGTCAGACCTCTTGCGTTCTTAACTTTTTTTTTTATTAGGCAAAGGTAGGCCGACCGCTTAACTCGTATATCGCCTGCGCGGTGAGAAGGGAGCGCGGGGTGATGTTAACGGGTGGGTGAGCGGGGTGCGCGGGACAGAGAACGTCCCGCGCACACCGCTCACCCACCCGTTAACATCACCCCGCGCTCCCTTCTCACCGCGCAGGCGATATACGAGTTAAGCGGTCGGCCTATAGTTATACGGCATGTCGATACAAGCCAACGTTGGTCCCGTACTCGCAGTGTTTCATAAACAACCTGTGAATACAAGTCACAGCTGTTCTTGAGCTCGTAATTTTTTTTTAATCGGCAAAGGTATCTTAGTTATACAGCCTATGAATACAAGTCAACAGTTTACCTCACGTTCGTTATTTTTTGAATTCGGCAATGGTATTTCAGTTACCTATACATCCCTAAAATTCAAGCCCACAGCCGGTCTCGCGTTAGTATTTTTTTTTATTATTTAGGCAAAGATATCCAAATTTAACAGCCTGTGATTACAACCAAGGCATCGCGACGCGTTATATCAAATTGCTGTTACTTTGTATTACTATCGAGGTCAGTGTTCGTAGTTAACTAAACTATTGTTTAAGTACTAGTTTTATTTACCGGCACCACTAATGTAACACAGAAAGAAGATGCAGAGCTCGGCGGCCCCCGGCGCCCCCGTGGTAGAGAAGCGCCTCCCCAAGCGGCGCTTCCCGTGGTGCGCGCGCTCGCGGGCGCTCGTGTGCCGCGTGGCGCGCGCGGCCGGCGCCAGCGACGCGGCCGCCGCGCTGCTGCAGCTGCGCGCGCTGCCGCTGTTCCCGCCCGGCTTCCTGCGCATGCCCACCTTGCTGCGCCAGGCTGAGTGAGTACTACATGCCTACATCATTACTTGTACGTACGCACACAAAAAAAAATGTTCTGGGGGGGGGGGGGGGCAAATGAGCAAAGAAATTTAATACCATAGAAGAAATTCAGTACAAAAAACAACCTTCTGGAGGAGGGGGGAGGGCACGTGCCCTCTGCCCCAAAATCAAACATGGGGGGGGGATAATGAACAAACAAATTTAATGGGGGTTGTTTTGTGTAGGTACTGAATTTCTAGTATCCGCCTATGTATGTGACTACCTTTTAACCTGGGAACTGAACGGAACCATGGGACTACTTTTGTCACACCATTTAGCACACATCTGAAAGACCCTGGAGTAAAATCTGTAAAATAATAAAATTAAAAAAAAATAACCCTTCACCACCTTCTTTTGTTACACCATTTTTTACCACACATCTGAAAGACCCTGGAGTAAAATCCGTAATACAATAAAATTAAAAAAAAAATAACCCTTCACCACCTATATTGTCACACCATTTACCACACATCTGAAAGACACTGGTGTAAAATCAAGTTTTTTATATAATGTATATAGTTTGAGTATTGCTCCAGTAACATTAATCGTGTAAAGTCCGCTTAATAATAATTATCATTTCTCTTAATTTCAGCCTCAGCAAGGAAATCAAAGCATCAGATCTGAAACGACAACGGCTCGGGTCTGCATCACAACCTCCAGCCACAAATCCAAATCCACCACCAATTCAATTCACGGAACCCATTCAATTCCCGAGCTCGCTCACAGTCACCACAACAACAGCAAAACACACAGACAAAACAGAACCGACCAGTAGTACAGAAGATAAATATAAATCTAATTCCGTCTTCGGTTCAATACTTAACACTCTCAGTTTAAGTAAAGACCTCATCATAGAAAAACCAGATAAAAAAGATACACATGAAAAAAAAGAAGAACTATACATTCCTCCGAACAATATAGGCAATATAACTATAACTCCTGTGCCTGTTAACCCTTCAAAACAAGATAAGAAGCTCAATAACAACGTTCAAACAACAACCGTGGCAGATAAACAATCGGGCTTTATACGGGTTAAATCACCAGCAGCGTTAAACGAAATGGTGAAAAAGGATAAAGTTAAAAAACCAGACAAACCCCCAAAAGATCGGAGTGTTGCATCACCTTTGCACATCGACACGAGTTACCCAACAAGTAAAAAAGATCCAAGTCCAAAATTAAAAGAAGAAATCCCTCAAAAACAAATTGAAAATATGAGAGTTGCGGAGAATAATATTCCTAGGCCTGCATTAGTTCCTGTACACCATTCTCCAACGTTTGCAAAGCCGGATAAACGGCCACCTGAAGTTAAAAAGAAGAAAGACGTTGTTATAATATCCGATGTTGATCCGTTAAGTGATCAACAAGAGCCTGTAGCCGTTGACGATAGTAGCAGTGACGTTGAAGTTGTTGAAGATAATAGGACTGATAAAAGTGAAAATAAACGTGATAAAAATGAGACAGTGCCTTCTAAAGACCGTGTGAGTGTTGATAAAAAAGTGAATAACAAGTGTAGGAAAGAGAAGGAGTCGTGGAAGAGTGAGAGTGATGAGGCGACAAAGGCGAGTGAAGAAGACTTTGGTAGGCTCATGAGTAATCTAAGGGAGTTACAGGTGAGTTTATATTATGAAGTATATTATGAAGTATATATATAATAGTTTTATATTATGAAGTTTTAGACTGGAATTTCTTTTGCGTTTTCTCCTTTTTATAATAATAGTGTCCTAACCGATGTGAGTTATGGTGGCCAAGCTAATTAGAGAAGTCAACTAGTGCACTCTATTTTGTCACTCTCATATCACTCTATCTAATGGGATGGAAATCCGACACGACTCATAATTAATCTTGAAGAAATCACACATATTGTAAAATGTGATCATGATTTCTAGATTTTTCCAATAATTAAGTGTTAACAACCATAGAGTGAAAAACAATAAAATAAATAAGCAGATTGAATAATAGTATATCTGTCATTCTTTATTGTAAACACTAAGTAAACCGCCCAACTTCGTCTGCGTCAATTTTGCAACAATCTTCATTGTTTCCCGCGCTCTTATTAGTCATAGAGTGATGATATATAGCCTATAGCCTTCCTTGAAAAATTGGCGATCCAACAGTGGAATGTTTTATTCAATTCGGACCAGTAGTTCCTGAGATTATTGTGTTCAAACAAATAAACTCATCAGCTTTATATTATTAGTATAGATTCAAAATATTGGAATATTTGTTAAATAGATATAGGAGTACAAATTACATTTTACCATGTCTTCCTTTGTTTGTCTGTTAAATATTGTTATATTTAGGCAGAATGCCACATAAATAATAACTAAACTGTACTTATTGATAACGATTTTCCTTGTAGATGTTGATTTATCAGGTGTTAGTATCTACTATTTGCAACCATCACAGTATTTTCCTAATAATAAATTTATAAATTGTATTTGTGTGATACATAAGATAAATTAGACACAAAAAGAAAACACTTCATTCTTATTTGAGATGAGTAGCTGCTTTCGCCTACGCGATTTGAGTGAAAAATAGATTTTATAGTGAATGAATAAATCTTAGCTTAAAAAAAATCTTTTACGCATTAAACTAGATATAAATAAAATTGTTGACTGCAGTTGACTGCCCTCGTCACAGAATTTGTGGTTCTTAAAAACTAAAAACGTTTTACTATTTTTTAAAGTTTATTAAAATTTCGATTAGCATTTGTTTCTTCCTAAAAAACATTGTAAAGCGTCAATGGAGCAGCATGGGCAGCAAGCATGGGGCCAATATCCCAAAACCGATTTTCTTGTTAGGCTACTATTTCGCTACAGTTGGCAACTATCTCTTTTCAATTTTTTCAAAATCAATATTAATTATGTCTTTAAAAATAGGCTTATAGTAAAGATCCAAGACCTATGTTTAATAGTGGATGCCTCTAACTCGAACTTCAAGGGAAAGGTTCGACTTATCGAAGACTCCGACATAATAAGTCTTATCTTAAAAGTCTAAGTTTAAAAGTTGTAAATAAAGTTTTAATCTTAGTAAGTAGGTACATATTGGATCGAAGTTCCATATCGCGCGTTGTGAAAGGGGGCTAGACGGAAAAAATCTCACGAAAAGTTGTAACCACACTTTTTGACACACACAAGCCGTGCGGCGTGCGCGTAAGATATGAACATCTAATTTGACGAAGAATTCACCTGTCGATTTGGTCTAGAGGCATAAATTCGGTACACAGTATTGGTGATAATTGTGTAGTTGTGGGTTCGAGCCTTCAGTATACAATCGTCTTTTTGTAAGTTATTTTCGTTTCGTCTTTCTATTTAGCATTGAACAGTGTTGCGAAGATTATAAAAAATAAAATAAAATAAGATAAGAACTTCGTTCCATCCGGGTGTCCCTTGACACCTCTCAAGTTTTATTTTTTAATTGTAGAGATTTTTTAAAAGTGGGGCCACTATCCGGGCTTTACTCAAAACCATCCAGATGAAATTATCTGAATTAAATAAAATGTGTGAAAATCACATTAAAATCAATTGAAAAGCAATTATAACTTTAACCTTACGCGTTGCATTATAAATAAAATTAGATACGGGAATAAACGCGTTTAATCTAGGTAAAGATAGGTTCTAGCCGAAGATAGAACAAAGTGGCGTGCAATTGGAGAGGCCTATGTCCAGCAGTGGACTGCGATAGGCTGATGATGATGATGAATCTAGGTAAAGTATTTACCTTATGCTTGACGTTTCGACCGGGTTACACCAACCACAGACCTAGATTAAACGCGTTTATTCCCGTGTCAAATTGTACATATCAACCCATAAGATGGCCCACTGCTGGGCACGGGTCTCCCCAGTAGAACCTACTAGTATGTAGATCCTGGGGGTAATTGCCATAATCACCACGCTTGGCGAGCGGGTTGGCGATCGCAGTAAGGCTTTAAGTACGCAGAGGACGCTGCTGCCCGTCCTCCGGGGTGAAATCCCTTAGTCGCCTTGACGACACACACGGGTAGAGATGGGGTGGTACTATTCTTAAGCCGGCACCACACGGCATGTCAAATTGTAATTGAGAAGCAACTGTTAAAATTGAATTATCCACTTTTACGTTTCAGAATTCTCAGGAACCCACTAAGTTCAACAGTAATTCATACGGAGGAGTTATAACAAACGGTAAATACAATTTATATTACTCACTTATTATAATAACACGATTGCGAACTAATAAATTGATCTTTTTACTTAATATTGTCATCTAAACTAGTGTGAAGATAAACAGTCTTACCCCAAACATGTTTTTTAAAGTACTGTGCTGCAAATTTGTTAACAGTAGTTTGTTCTTCATAATTTACGGCCGTTTTTAAAATTCGATCTATCGATCGATTTGACTACAAGAGATATATATTTGACTCTAGATAGCACTATCTTTTTTATACCTTGAGTTACATTATTGCAATTTTCTTAGGGATCTCTATTTTTTTTGGCAATATAATTTATCTTATACTAGCTGTCCCGGCGAACTTCGTACCGCGTTGTGAATCTAAACCATCCTCGAATCCCCTTGAACTCACACAAAAAATTTCATCAAAATCGGTCCAGCCGTTTAAGAGGAGTTCAGTGACATACACACGCACACAAGAAATATATATATGAAGATTACTCCCCGATAATGTAACTTTCTAATGGTGGGAGAATTTTTGAAATCGGTCTAGTAGTTAAGAGTCGTTACATACAAAAATACAAATCTAAGCACTATCCATACTAATATTATAAATGTGAAAGTAACGCTGTCTGTCTGTATGTTACGTTTTCACGCTCAAACAGCTAAACCGATTTAGATGAAATTTGGTATGGAGATAGTTCGAGTCCCGGGGAAGGACATAGGATAGTTTTTATCGTGATAACCGACATCCACGCGGGCGGAGCCGCGGGCTATAGCTAGTACAAAATATATTAAAATTCTATATTCTAGTAGTCAAATCCATCGATACATAAAATATGAAAAACGGCCTTAAAATGGTGTTTAAGTTTAAGCTCATCTAAATCAATCATTAAACACGGTTTTGTTCTATTTTGCAGTAAGACTGGCCAATGTTAACCAAGTTAAATAGTAAAGCTATGTTCACATTGACAGAACTTCAAGACATCTTTATGATCTTTGCACGCAGTTGACTTTCCAATGTGGCGATTTAATCTGCCTTTAATTGCAGAAAAAAAACATGCCTTAAGACGTCATCGTTAGATCAGATCACTGATCTAATGCGTGTATGCATAAGTAATCCAAATTAACCAATTCATAGTGAACATCGCGCAAAGGTGAATGTTCGTGGTGCGAAAGAGACAGAAGCTCTGTCTCTTGTCTAATTTCTGTAACACTAGTTATGTGCGCGAGAACACTTGTCTTTTGTCTCTGTCGTGACGCGAATAGCATCCTACATAAGTTCATTTATATCATTAGAGCATCATTCATTCCATCATTGACGACTTACGTAGTTCACTGTTTCTCAACCTTTTGAATAGACCCCCTTGAACAACAAAATTATAAAAAAAAAATATGAGCTTGCTTAACTTCGTATTCAATCAAATTCACGCTAATAAATTCCTGACGCAAAACGTGTTCTTTATTCCTTGTGACCATTTAAAAAGATATAATAAAGAAAACGATACCAACTGACATTTGTTCAAATCTTTATGTAACTACATTCACAGCTTTTTGATAAATCATTACATGCCAATACAAAATAACGTCTATATTTACAGAACCTGATTCACTCACAAACCTAAAATTGGTACGCTTTGTTGTGCTTTGATACGTTGTGCTTTGTGTGTGATTAAAATGAAGGACTTGTCTTTACATAATGTGTGTAAAACTGAAGATCGGTAAAATAACTCGCATGTAATGAAAAAAAAAACAATCACATAAAGTAATTATACATTTTGTCATTTTTAAGGACTTTTAACAGTAATATTGGCGAGACGGTTGCCTTAAATCATGACATGACATTTGAAAACTAAATTCGAGAGCTTCGAGCGTTGAATCGGTGCCGTGGAAGTTAACAGTTTAGGGACAAATCTGATAGGTTCGAATGCCGCTAGAGCGATTTATTTCTTGATACAATTATTCCGGATTTAAATTTTAAAATTAATTTATAGAAAGGGTTAATCTGATGATCCTATAGACCCCAGGTTGAGAAACAGTGCATAATATAGTCTCACGAATGTTGACATATAAATTGTATGTCATAGCGAAATACGAGAAGTCTTCCAGCCAATCGTCGTTGCGTGGGACGGTGTTCGATTCCAGTGACAAAGACAAGTTGTAAGTTCACGTTCATGCTGTGCTGAGCTTGTATACTTGTTGTTGTGGCCAATTATGGCTTATTTGTGCTATTTACTTACATATTTGTAAATTAAAACATCATTTGTGTATATTTGTAAAAAACATCGACTGTTTTAGAAGAAGGGTGACAAAAAAAATATATTCAAATAAAATGTTATAAATCATAGTGTTAATTTATGATTTTAATTCTGTCTTAGTATAAATTTCTTATATATTTTTTTAGTAATATATTAATACTAGCTGACTCTCGCAACTTCGTCTGCGTCAAATTAACCCGTTTTTGCAATATAGGGTAAATAAAAAAATAGGGGTTTATTGTAGAAGGGTGAAAATTCAGGGTTGTATGTATTTTTGAATCCAGTATCATAAAAAATAAAAAAATACCTAAAAATAAAAATTAAAAATTAGGGGTTATAACCTTAACATTTAGGGGGATGAAAAATAGATGTTGGCCGATTCTCAGACCTACCCAATATGCACACAAAATTTCATGACAATCGGTCGAGCCGTTTCGGAGGAGTTAAATTGGAAACACCGTGACACGAGAATTTTATATAATAGATTTTCCGTTTTAGTCACCTTTTTTTGATGTTCAAGAAGGTAAAGAAAGCCAAATCGTAAATATCTCCAACCAACTATCACAAATAAGCCGTTATTGTATTGTCACAATTAGCTATAGATAGTTGTAGCGAGCTGTATATAAGTGTTTGCACTTTCTATAAAATATATACGCTTTCTAACGCT
This sequence comes from Herminia tarsipennalis, assembly GCA_945859575.2. Lineage (NCBI taxonomy): Eukaryota > Metazoa > Arthropoda > Insecta > Lepidoptera > Erebidae > Herminia > Herminia tarsipennalis. Next base: position 2,446,530 of record OX243833.2, on the reverse strand, counting down.
ATGTGCACACTTCATACACTACAAATCACAACTACGCTCATGAACTTGCCACTATCCGACTATCACTACACTATTCGACTATCCGTTTATATAGACAACGCACGGTACCCCGGTTATATATATTTTTAAAATACCTATTCAAAATATCGGGACTTAATCGTGTAAATATTTATACGTGCAATGGCAACGTTTCGATTGAATAGGGTAAATGACTGTCAAGTCAAATCAGTATCTTTTTATGAAACGTCAAAACGATGCTCCCCGTACTAATTTATATAAAATACAAAACAATGACGTCATTCTTTTGTATGGTCAAATGATGTAGTTTAAATGTATGTTTTGATGTTTATAAATTGATGACAAAGTAAAATTGTAGAGAAACATTGTTTTTGAGAATATTTTTGCAAATGCTATTTCCTGTATAGTGTACAATAATTTATTGTTATTGTAGTCATCTACCCAATTGCACTGATTCTGGTCATCTACCCAATTGCATTGATTCTGGTCACGATTGGTGTAATAAGATTTAACGTTGAGCAATTGAAATATACAATTAAAACAACATTTCAAATGAGCAAAACTCCAAAATGTTTTTTTTTTAAAGGTAACTGGCAATGTGGGATTGAGTCCCACATTACTAGCAATCTTGTTAACCCCTCCAGCTAAGCTCGAAGGCTTGTGTTAGGAGTGGGTTCACGTCGGTAGTATAATGGGAAGGATTCGAAACTGCGACCTCACGATTGCGAGACCGATGCCTTAGCCATTAGGCTACCGCCGCTTCGCGGGACACCCCGTGGACTTTAAATTTGTTTTAATTACTATGGTAACATTTTCTTCAATTAAATTTTTCGTAACTGCGATAGTATATATTTGTTCTAAGTCACTTTGAAAAATCTCGAGTGGTAAGCGACTTATATAGGCCACTGTCCCTTCAAATACTTTACGCGATTAAATCCCGATATGATATAATATATTTCTAGTAGGTAATATAAACTTGGAACCTTGTGAGAGGTTTGAGACCTGTATGACGGATCTCCAGGCTCTCTCTTTGTTACTTGAGCATAGGTATGCTCAAGTAAAAAAGAGAGCATTTTATTTTAGCTTTATTAGCAGGTGCTAATAAGTGCAAAAATATTAAAACTTTATAAACAAGATCTACTTAATTTATTTATTTCTCTTCTTATGCTATTTTGTTATGTTATAGTACTTAAACACAAACTGTATATAATATAACATTATGCTTCGGTGAAGGTTTTATCGCGTACTAGCTTTTGCTCGCGGCACCGCCCCCGCGAAATCCCGAATCTCTCTAATACTTCGCGCGTCCAAGCTAAAACAATTCATTTGGATAGGAAAAAAAGTGGTTTCTATGTATTTCTCGGAAGTTATTCAGAGTATTTTTCACATTATTTAAAAAATAATCTAAATTGGCTTACCGTTTCCGAGTTGCAACAAATTTGGTAAAAAGCCAACCTAAGCACTACTTCACGCTTTTGCACGCACAGCTTGTACTATGGAAACCTGACAACCGATAAACGTACTTATATATTTCTAAATGCATATATATTATAGATAAATAAAACCCAGACACAGAATAAACCATCGTGCTCCTCACACAAAGTTTTATCCTGGGTGGGGATCGAACCCACGCCACAGAGCCAGTCAAAACTATATACAGTACTCCCAAATTAATAATGCACATGCAGATCTTCGCTAATTGTCGTATTCCCGGAAACACTCGAATCATGGAATCGTAAGAGCCCTAAACAAGGCATTTGCATTTTGCACCTTGTTTAAAAGAGATAGGAGTCAATATCATGTGTGCACAATCGAAAACAAATCGGGCGTTCGGCAGCTGTCGCCGGTCAGCGAAATGTCTGTCAGTCGTCTTTATATATTGGTAGTGACTGCACGTGTTCTCTATTTGTGGAAATATATAGAGCTGCTATTACACACCCTTCTTGGTAAATATAATTTCAACATTAATTAGCTTATTCAGATTTAAATAGTATATTTTGAAAAAAGGAAAATAAATAACATATTTCACGTTTTTTTAATATTAAAAAAATAAAATACCTACATTAAATACATATTAAGTACTAGAAAAACATTTAAAAAATGAGATTTATTTAAATTAAATAAATAGATAAACATGCATAAAAAATATATACCTAACTCTGCCCATGCCATTTTCTTTCAGACGAATTCTTCCAAAATGGATAAATTTAAACGTGGAAAACCGCTTAATTCACAAGCACGGCAAATGGTATTTAATGTGTACCTTTATTTCTTAAATGAAGCCAATGTTTTCAACAGAGACCATGATGGTTATTTTAAAAAAATTCAAGACCGTGTTACAAAAGCTACAGGAATTTCGCGACGAACTTTGAGTAATATCTTAAACGAAAAAAAACATAATCAATCAAAGAAATTTTCTACACCGAAAAAAGGAAGACCTAAAAGTAGATTTCGGCTGGTACTTGATGATTTCGACTACTGTGTTATTCGTAATATGATATACAATTTTCAATTGACGCTGAAAGAACTCCCAACTGTAAATAATTTAAGAATAAAGTTGATCGAAGCTATTAATTTCAAAGGCTGTGCCGAGACTTTAAGGTTGATCTTGAAAGACATGGGGTTTAGGTTTCTGAAAACTGATAATAACAGACAATTACTTATGGAAAAACATGATATACGCCTAAAAAGGATCAAATATCTCAGAGAAATACAACAGCTGAGGAGTTCTGGTAGAAACATAGTATTTATGGACGAGTCGTATGTGCACACATCACATACTAAGGGTAAAACTTGGCAAGATAGCAACAAAAAAGGTATCAAACAACCCATTTCCAAAGGAGAGCGAATAATTATTGTACACGCAGGCAATGAAAAAGGCTTCGTCCCAGGGGCTCTAATGTTACATAAATGTGTCGACTCAGAAGGTGACTATCATAAAGAAATAAACGCGGAACGTTATCAAACTTGGCTACGCAATCAATTGATTCCCAACTTGCCTCCTAATAGTGTGTTGGTAATAGACAACGCCCCATATCATAATAAGCTGTCTGTAAAACCACCAAACTCAAACACATCTAAACCACAAATGACAGCTTGGTTACAACAACACAACATTCCGCATGACCCAAAGAAACTGAAACCCGATTTGTATAAAATTATACAAAGATACAAAGAAAATTACACAGAATTTGCCATTGACCGTATAATGGAGGAACATGGGCATAAAATTATACGATTGCCACCATATCATCCCGATTTTAACCCTATTGAAAATATTTGGTCCCAAATAAAGCAACACGTGGCCAAGAGAAATATTGCAATGACTGTGACGTCAGTTAAAGATGCTATATTAGAAAAAATCAATAAAATAGGACCAGAAGAATGGAAAAAAGTTTCTGATCATGCGGTTCAATGCGAAGATGAATATAGAAAATTTGAGCCAAGAATCGATAGTTATTCCGATAAACTGATTATTTACACAGGTGATAGCAGTGAGGAAAGTGTAAATGAACAAGAGCATAATGAAACTTCTGATGAATCTGCGATGTCGGGAATAGAGGTCTTCCTCGATTCTGATTAATTTTTTTATAATTGTATTATTTTTCTGGAATGATTAGTGCTGTAAACAAATTTGAACTGAGATTTTGATTATATTTTATGTAAACCTCTATTTGAAAACGTTTTTTTCTCCTTCTAATAAAACCTTATGTTATTTAAACCTTTTCCTCCATAATTACACCAACTTCGGTAAGACACTTGAAAACTAATCACTCCAACAATGATTGTAGCGTTTTCGCTATTTACTTACATGGAATTATCGAATCAAATTTCGTTACAGGTAAATCAAATCTGTTTTAGCACAAAACACATAATATATAAAATTAGGCATAGAGAAATTGCTCTTAACCACTCTATATAAATATCGTCTTTCGACGCTCGGGTAATACGACCGTTGCCGAACAATGACGAAGATTTCCGAAGATTTCTATGCGCATTATTACTTTTGGAGTACTGTATGTGAATGTAATATTACTCTCTGCCGCCCAATAACTTGAAATTTTGCATATATATTAAGAACAATGCAATAATTTCATAACGATTGCCTAATATTCTTTCTAATATCTTTAAGTTTTTGATCAAATATAATTTTAATAGTACGATGCCATCTGTTGCTTGTTAAATACATAGGCCTAGGAAATATAAGCACCAATTTTTTTTTTAAGATAACTTGCAATGTCGGTTTGGGTCCCACATTACTAGCAATCTTGTTAACCCCTCCAGCTAAGCTCAAAGACTTGTGTTAGGAGTGGGTTCACGTCGGTATTTTAATGGGTAGTATTTTCGTTTAGTTTATTCGAAGGATCACAATTTCTTATGGCCCATATGACACAGGGACCTGAAAATTGAAATATTGTGTTAGTTTCGACAGGCCTAGTGGTTATTTTACTCTGACTGCTAAGCCGGAGGTCGTGGGTTCGATCCCCACCCAGGATAAAACTTTGTGTGATGAACACGTTGGTTTATTCTGTGTCTGGGTGTTATTTATATAATATGTATGTATTTATAAATATGTAAGTATATTAAATTTATAAGTTATCTGGTTTCCATAGTACAAACTCTGCTTAGTTTGGGATCAGATAGCGTCGTGTGAGTTGTCCCAAGATATTATTATTTAGTTTAGGCACTGTCAGCTCGATCAGAGTTTCTGATTTCCGCTATCCCGCTCGCGAAATTCCGCTCGCTCAGAGGGTCAATGGTTCCTAAAGTTGTGTCTAGTGGTTTGATGACGTACTTTTCTTAATAAAAAAAATAATCGCACGCATTTTTCAAAACACATTTTTATAATATTTTAATCATTAAAATTATTTCCAAATGTTTTTCTACTCTAGCTATCTCTTTCAGCGCCTGCTAATACTTATCTATTGTCTCTTGTTGTTTTTTGGTTAAACCTCGAATGTTTATTTGCTTTTTCTTTTGTAATATATACCTAGTAATAGTGTGTATCCTCTTTGTATATTTTTATTACGTGGTTAACATTTTGTACAGTACTACAACCAATTTTTAGATATTTTGAAATGTTTTAGAACTATCTGTATTTTTGGACATTTGCAACTATTTGTGATTACTGTTCTGTATGGCCTTTAAATTTCTTTAAAAAAAAACCAATGTCTTTAATTATAAAGTATAGAATTTTGTAAAGTAACTTCTGTAAGGCCGCGGCACAAATAGTGCTATGTGAATTTTATAGTCTTTGTGTTAAAGTTCAAAATTAAATACCTCTTGCCTTGTAATAGATTAAAATATAATTTAATCAATCAGTTACGAACTTTACTCCCTTAAAATAAAGTTCCAAATCAAATTCTACTGTTCGTTTGTAATATTTTAATAAAAATTGTCCATAGGTTTGTAAAATTTTTTGATATCAAGTGGTCTATAGTAAAGTGGTTTGTTTCAGTACAGATCGAACTTCTTTGAACAAAATGGATGGATGTAACGCCGTCAGCGGTGAGGAAGCAAGAAGTAAGTGGGATTTGCATTTGGGATTTATTTATACACCACCTGAACAACACGCGAATTTATTTACATGGCCTGTTGGTCTAGTGGTTAGTGACCCTGACTGCTAAGCCGGAGTTCGTGGGTTCGATCCCCACCCAGGATAAAACTTTGTGAGATTCTGTGTCTGGGTGTTTTTTTTTTCTTTTTTAAAGACGACTTCCGCAGTAGGGTACAGGCCCTGTGTTGCGGGGGACTTTACAAACATTCACATTTCACACCGACACTAAGAACACCGATCACACAAAGTGGTGTCCTGTGTGGGAATCGAACCCACGACCTCTTGCGTTGCAGTCGGACACTCTCACCGCTCCACAGAGCATTTATCTTTAATATGTATTTTTTTTAGAAAGTAAAGTAACCATGAACCAAATCACCCTTTAAAAATGCTGTTAAAATATATTCAAATGTGGGTTAACTGAGATAACAATTTTAATTAATCGTTTTAAGGTTCACCTACTGTGTCTTACACATACATTTTATTTGTATATCTTGTCTTTATAAAAATTGAAATAAAATGTAGACATAAAAAGACAAAGGGTCCCGCCTGTCTATTTAACTGAATCATCATCGCTAGCATACTATACAAGGTTATTTTTGATATAGTACTAAGCTCAGACACCCCAACAAGTTTAGTTTTTTAGTTTTAAGAAATCATACAAAAAAAGATCATATGAAAATATTGAAAACTTGCAGAGTTATAAGCCATTTAAATTGTATAATATTCTTCGCGCTATCGTGCTCATAGCGTCCCGTATTATTGAAAAATAAGTGATAATTACATTTACTTCACATTGTGAACAGGATTTAGACAGTTAGACTGATTAATAAATTAATAAATGATTGATCCATTATTTAATACAAAAATGTAACATGGTTCAAAAACTACCCTATTGGATTGTGTTACTGATTCTGAGCAAACTACTTTCAAATTTGCACTATACCAAGAATAATGTGGTAGATCTATACATGAAATAAACATTTGTCTCAATAATTCACCCCCTTTTTTTTTTTTTTTAATCTTTATTGTTGAGTAAGAAAAAAAAGGGCTTTATCACACATGATAATGCTGCCCTCATTGGAGCTACAATAAACGTAAAATATTACATTCTATTTCTTATCACTAGTTGGAACATGTTGTAGATTAATTTTGCCTCATCCGACAGAGGCATGGATAATGCATACATATATACACCTAGATTCTGATTGGCTAAGTTGAGCTGTGACCTTGATGATTCACTCCGGACACACTCCTTGAGAATATGGTGTATATCTTCTGTCACGTTACATACAGAGCAGTTTGGTGATTCGACTTTGCGCATCATATATGCAAACTTGTTCAAAGGAAAATGACCGGAGCGAAGCCTCAAGGCTGTGACTATGGTTTGCCTTTTCATATCGGAACCAAACCAAAGAGAGCGCGGTAGACCTGGCTGCAATATTTTATACCAAATACCTTTAGTTCGTGATCTTTCGTCAAAATATTCAGACCATATATCACGGCACTTTCGTCTAATTTGTCTCAGTACATCCCCTGTGTTTGGCAGGTAATCTGTTACAATTCCAGAATGAATGGCCTCTTTAGCTAATTGATCGATTATGTCATTACCCTGAACCCCGACATGAGAAGGTATCCATTGAAGCACAACATTAACCTTACATTTCTTTAATTTTATTAAACTTTCTAGAATGACATATGCCACTGGAATGCCCCTAAAGTTAGAAAACCCACAATGTGTTAGATGTTGGAGCCCACTTCGCGAGTCTGTAAAAATATCAATATTCTCAGTATGCAAAGTCTGCGTATAGGACAGTGCTTCCGATATAGCCACCAGCTCTGCATGCATGATAGACATGCTGGAATGTAAACTTAGCTGCATCTTGTCTCCCAGTTGAAAGTCTAGGAAAGCCGCTCCAACCCCATCACTGGTTTTTGACCCATCCGTAAAAATTTTGTAATATTCCCTATAATTATCTGTTATGAACTGTTCACATGACAATTTAAGTATACTAGATATATATCCATGTTTTGGTTTGTCTAAAATATTTATATTAATATGGATAATATTTGATAAATCCACATAGCCCGTCCATATACTGTGTGAAAACATATCCATGTTGGTCGCAACTCGATTTAAAACATTTAGCTCGTCATGTATCGCGACCAAAGGTAGTTTTCGACGTCGTCTCCAACCTCTTTGTGCTATCAATGAAGATAGGTCATCTAGGTCAGTAATCATATCCTTGTGTTCAAGTGACTTCAATTTCAACCAGTATTTATAAGTTAAATATTGTCTACGAATATGAAGAGGGGGGAGCAACAAATCTGATTCCATCACGTGTATTAGTGTACTTTTAATATATCCACCAATAACTCGCATACATTGGTTTTGTATCCTAGTCAATTTGAAAAGACTTGTATCACTACTGTTGCTGTATAATTGGCTCGCATAATCTACGCGACTGCGGATAACAGCAATGTACAATCTTCTTAGGTGTAATGGGTGTATACCCCAGCCAGATCCAGCTAGAACTTTAAATATACTGAGATATTTCTGTAAATTATATTGTACTTCCCCTATATGTTTTGTCCACCGTAAACTTCTATCTAACCAGAGACCTAAATATTTGACTGTGTCTACCACAGACAAACAGATCCCCTTAATTTCAATATTTACCGTGTCTCTAAAACGTTTGTTTGAGAATACGCACACTTGACTTTTACTAGCCGAGAGCTCCAGGCCTAAATTTGTTATTTTTATTTGGTATTTATTGATTTTTGCACTTGTCTAGAACCGGTTATAGCGTTATTGTAGGTGTGATAAATAACGAAGTCATCTGCGTATTGTGAAATAAATACATCGGATTCTATATATTTGCAAACATATATGGTCACCACATTAAATAATAATGGAGAGAGGGGGTCTCCCTGTGCCAAGCCTCTACTGGATATCCTGCTTATAAATCCATCTCGTACTCGTATTTTAAGATACCTTTCTTTAAGAAAATTCCAAAGGTAAATGCATATTTTGGATCCAACGTTAAGTTTATCCAGTATTAATAACAAGGCTACAATGTCGACGTTATTATACGCGTTGTCAATGTCCAAAAAACATCCCACTGTACACAAACTCTTCGTAAAACCAATTTGTATTCGTGTGACCAAGTGAGCCAAGCTATCCAGGCACGACCTACCCTTTCTAAATCCTATGACGCTTTGAGATAATTTATTTGATTTTTCAATATACCATTCTAATCTCATATTTATAATAGAATGAAATACTTTGCAAATGCATGACATCATAGAAATTGGCCTATAAGCTTTTATACTACACATATTACGCCCTAATTTTGGTATCGGAGTAACAAGTATTTCCCGCCACTGTACCGGCACAAAACCAGTTGAAAGGAATCTATTATAAAGTAAAAGCAACGTACGCTTACCATTCATAGGTAGGTATTTGATCATCTTGTATATGACGCCATCGCATCCAGGAGATGTATCCTTATGTTTGATACACCTGTCTAACTCCTGCATGGAGACTTCAATTTCTAATTTAGGAAAGTAAGATGAGAAAAGTGGTTGATCTTGGACAACATAATCCGGTGCCAGCGAGTGAAGTAGTTCATCAGCTTCGTCCAAACTGATGGTTGATTTAGAACTTTTATATCCCTTCATCCATCGCATTTTACGCCATAGCTCCGCAGATGTAAGGGACTCATCTAAAGCGGAACAGAAGCGTCGCCAACCGTCATCCCGTGCGCGGCGTATCTCGCGCTGCGCCTCAGCTATCTTGCGCTTGAGAGTGATTAAATTTTGTGGGGTGGGGTTACCTCTAAACCTTGAAAGGGCTCGTCTTCGCTCGGCTACCATTTTTGACAAATTTGCATTCCACCATGGCTTGGGGACAAAGTTAGAGGTCGCGGTCTGACTATTTTTAATAAGTGGGATATTTAGGTGAGCTGCGATATTTATGTATTCCATAAATAAATCATAGGCCTTTTGAGTGTCGTTATTCACTTGAAAATCGGAAAATAATTGATCTAAACAACTCTTGTATGAATTCCAGTCGGCACGTTTATAATTAAGTCTTTTAACCTTTACCGAATTACTGCGGCATAGAAAGGAAATTTTAATAAATAAATGATCACTGCCTAATGATTCGTTTAAGACCTGCCAATCCAGCCCCAATGCGATATCCGAAGTAGCTAAAGATATGTCTGGGGACGACTTTTGTAGTGTTCCGTTTACCAATCTAATACGTGTTGTTTCACCGCTATTAATTACAACAAAGTTATTTTGTAAAAGAGAATCAAAGATTTGGCTTCCCCTTGGTTCATTCTTATAAGACCAAGATGAATGATGGGCATTAAAATCACCTAATACAACAGTCTTTTTTGTGTAATTGTTAAATAATTCGTCCCAATCGTTTTGCGTAGTATGGACGGTTGACGGGCAGTAAACAGATAAAATATAATTTATTTGCGGGCAGCGCCTCGATACCTGTGTTGTTAAGTCGTACGGTAGCACTCTGCGATTGTATTGAATTATGAATAGCGATAGCTACGCCTCCGTATGAGTCATGCCTATCGAGACGATAAATATTATAACTGTTTAGTCTGAATAAACTGTCGGGCTCTAACCAAGTTTCACTGACTGCGGCTATGTGGATTTTTTCTGATATTAATAATTGCTCAAACATAAGTTTTTTGGATTTCGGACTGTTCGTTCCACTGTTATGTTCCACTAATGGGTCCAACAGGATTTGCAAGTTCTCATGGACCCATTTTGATAGTGGAACCAATAACACTATTTTTATGAAATATATTTTGGACTAGTGGCCCCACTTGCCATATTTTACTAAAACCTCTATGGTTTCAAATAAAACTTAAAAAAGTAAACACACAATAGCAACTGCCTCTGTCAAATTCATGCAATGTACTATGCATTCAAAAAGTGTTATTTCACGATAGATGGGTTTTCAATTCCGGGTTCGCAAAAAATCAATGTTTGTAATAACTATCAAAATATACCTGGTGCTACGGTGGGTCTTTTATAGTTAAACGGTACCACTGAATACTAGTGATGATCCTTAGAAGCGGGAATTTTTTTCCGATTGCTCCGATTTAATTTAATTCATAAAAGTACAGTCTGTACTTTTTTAACCCTCTCACTATGGGTATTGAAAATAAAGCAATAAAAAGCCTATAACCTTCTTAAGGCAATTATTTTGGTTGGTTTAGCACAAATCAAACTACACATGTTAAGTTAAAAAAAAAACAATTTTTTTTTGAAATATACAAAAAAGAAAACAAAAGACTATCTAGACTAGACTATCTACTACTAGTAAGTGATCAGCTATCGATAAAAATTAAGTAATTAATTAATCATCGAAGTTGTTCCAAAAAATGACCAATTGTTATTTGTTTATGGACTAATTTCATTTGTGTGTTTAAAATAAATATGTCCTTGTCTTTCTGCATATTTCGCCGCTTATTACCACCATTGGCTAATGCTATTTTGTTTATTGATAAATCGTTTTTCAAAACTGAAAGTAACTTAGGGATCGTCACATAGTTTTTGTTGATCGAACGATTCAGTCGAGCGTGCCATCCCTCTGTAAAATTATTTGTGCGATGCAATTGGTTATAAATACACCATTCTTTTATAAAATTATCATTTTTAAGCCAATATTTACTAAAATATGTCATAAAAGGTTTCATCTTTTCCCATTGGCAACACTCAGTTTGAATGTAGTTCCATCCATCAAGTATATCTTCTTCAGGTAGTAACGGAAGTGCTGTGCATAAACCTACTATGCGGCGATAGAGTTTTGTTTTAATTCCTAGGGATTTAGCTTTTCGCCATAGTGCATTGACAAAATGATAGTAGCAACGCTTAACCTCTATTGTCGGAAAAAAGTATTTTAAAGCATTCGTCACTGCTACCTCAAAGTCACAATGGAATCTTTTTGGCTCCCATTTTGGACATTTTGCTGTGAGAATATCAAATAGAATGGAGTAAGCCATTTCAGATTTTTCGCTCATGAGGCAATATATTATTGGCGCTATCTTTGTAGTCTCCGAAGTACTACCAAAGTTACCATGTAAACTCCATAATTGAGCGAACGGGCGAGGCGCGCTTTTAAATGTGCCGTCCCCATAATATTCATCTATAGTCTCCAGTAATTCCATAAAATCTTTAGAACCAAAAACAATTAATCTTATTCCATTTCCGCTGTAATCTGCTATTGTAATTGTATTAAATTTTGACGGTATTTCTACTTCTTGTATATTATTATAAACTAATTTCTTCACTTCAAAGGATCTTTTTCGTTTTGCGTATATTGAACTTTTTGAACTATCGTAAGATATTTTAGTCACTTTGTCCAGTCCTTTGTCATACAACGGAGCCATAACTTTTCGAAAAATGGAAGGTATTGGGTCAGTTGAAATGGCAGCTTTTAACTTAATGTCATCTATAGCTAAATCCACTGTGTTTTTTGCATCATCTGATAAACAGCCAACCGAATGTCCCGTAAACTTTTCTATTTTGTCACCCTATGGAAAAAAACTCATTGTATACTCGGAGTTATAATTTCGTGGTACTGTTAGAAAATAAAAGAAATTAAAAGTTTGACTATAACGGTTTACTGACGTTTGGCAAAAAAAAACGTTCCGACCCTAATATGAAATAGTACTTCTGTACTTACATGTACTGTTATTGCTCCAGTACATTTGGTGTTTCTTTTCTGCCTGCAAATCCATCGTGTTTTTGTGCTTTTATAAACTCTATGTTTATAGAACTGATATCCATTGTAAAGCAATACTATCCCGCCTTTCCTCTTGATGAAATGTAATTCTTCTTCCATTTTGTAAATCGTTAATAATTTTTATATTTGTATTTATTTCAATATTGACATGACACCATCATGCAAATGATACTCGTAGGTATGACAGCTTTCAGTTTATATTTTTAACGCAAGTGCATTAATGGCCAGTATCTGATAACAGAAGTGGAGACATAAGTATTTACTCATCCTAATAGTCCCACTATTAGTTAACAGTGGAGACATGAAAACTTGCAAATCCTATTGGACCCATTAGTGGAACATAACAGTGGAACGAACAGTCCGAATTCGTTTTTTGGGTCTAACACTTTGGGCATTCCATTGGAATAGGTTAAATTTAATATCTTGTATGAGTTGTATGTCACTCATTATTACTGATATAATCAAAGATCCTCATAAGTATAGGCCAGTCAGCAATGTAATCTACAACAACAGACATAAACCATTCTAAGCAACACTTAATAACTCCATTAATTTTAGATCGTATCCCTAATCCACTGATAAATATAATTTCCCTAAGCCTATGTAACAATTCATCGAACTGCAGCGGTTTTTTTTTCCTGTTTTCATGCTGGGGTGATTCCGTAGACTTTTCGTAGGTCATAGAACAGGCAGGTAGCTCACTGCCTACAGTCTTAGTTTCCTTACTATGCTGCTTCTTCATTTTTGGTATCTCTTGTACTTTACCTGTCGATTGAAGTACCTTCGCGAAAGTAGGTGTAACTTCCGATTCTATGTCCGAGGCATCTTGCAATTGTGTGCGCAGTAGAGGTTGGGATGTGTTTATTTCTCTTGTAGGAGGGTTAGGCGGTACATATATTGTGAGTGCTCTCCTGTAGGTACAATTGAATTCTGCCATAATTTCCCTCAGTCTTTTTTCTTTGAGGAACACTGGACATTGTGCTTTTAGTAGTGCCATATGACTACCGCCACAATTGACGCACTTTAATTTATTTGTTTCGCAATTGGCGTGATTTTCAGCACATTTAGGGCAGACTATTGTTTTCGACGTGCACTGCTTGGTCATATGTCCATACTTCCAGCACCTAGCGCACTGAGAGACCGGGAAGATGTATGGGGTTACTTTGATACGAAGTCCGCTTACGTACACGTGTGGCGGCATAAATGCTCCTTTGAATCCTAATCGTACCGCTTCGCTTGTTACCCAGCCGTTTCCTTCTACCTCTCTACTCCGACGCTTAAGGCGTACTGCGGACAGTACTTTTATTGTGCTGTCGCATGTTAATTCTTTCAAGATTTCCTCTTCAGAATAGTGCAAGTCTACGTCCTTAATCACCCCATATGAATCACTCCTGTCCATCGCTCTTTGTATATACCAGCCTTTTTCTATTATAGCCTGACATGTTTCTATTTGCGTTGCCGTCTCCTCTTTCGCGACGTCGACGCGAACCTTATACGGGTTTATGTACTTAACCTTCTCGATATGATTTATTTGGTTTGCGCTAAATAATTTAGCCAAAGCAAACTGTTTAGGTAGTATTTCTTTGCTTGAGAGGTATATTTCATGTTTATCAGCTTTTTGTTTTTTGTCTTTTCTTATTACTTCAGTCCAGTCACCACTGTCCGTATCCTCTGCGTCCCTTCTTTTCCTCTTCTCCCTAATTACTTCAACTTGATCGCGTTCCTCCACACTAGCTTCCAACTGTCCCATGTCCACCTGCTGTTCCATGTCAGTCTCCGATATTTGTTCGGTTCCTTCAGCCTCAAACACGGTCACTGTATATCCGTTCTCCAAATCTAAGGTATACAACTCATCCATGCTAACACCGGGGTTTGTCATTTATTAATGAGTCCGGCGTAGGCAGGTAGCCGCATAGCGGTACCTCGATGCGACCGACCGAGATATCGTAAACAAGTTGCGCTCGCGCTCACACACTGCACAGGTATTAAATAATAATAAACCGAACTGAGGTAAACGCGTCCGCCTCGATCGCGTGCCGAACGACCTCCCCCTAATTCACCCCTAAATGGGGTTAAAAACTGGATTAAAAATCAACCGATTGCTTGTAAAAGCTTGTATTCTAATAATTTTATTTGTACATTCCAGGTTGATGCACGCCACACAGATATAATAATCACAACAATGTCCCAGTTACAACAATAGAATAACAAAGCTAACTAGCCACTGTCCCAGATTTACTGATATATATTATGTAAGCATATGTTGAAGTCGGCACATCGTTTTACACAAACTAGGTGAGTTTTAAATTATGTGATTCCATTAAAACTAATTTGTATTGTATTGAACGATATTAGTAGCATATACGCGTTTGAAAGTTAGTTACTAATATACTTATATAAGTATATTAGTAACTAACTTTCAAACGCGTTAAATTTGATGGGGATTAAAAAGGGGCGAAATAATTTGCAAAGTTTTTAAAATCCATTATTTCATCAAAATACAAATTGATATTATTTTTAGCAATATATTAGTCCAATTAATTTTGTGATTGCTTTTGATTGAGATATCGATTGAAAAGGGGATGAAATGGGCCTTTAGGGGGTTGAATTTACAAAAATCTGTTCTTAGCGATTGCTTACGCCATAGTATGGCTGTGCCAAATATCAACCGAATCTGTTTATTGATACATCAATCAATCACTATTTTCTTTTATACTTGCATATACAGATTACAACAGGACATTAAAGTACTGCTAGTTTCTGAGGCGTTGATATAATATATTAAGTAGTTGTACCTTTACCGATTTTCCCAAAAAAGGAGTGTAATGTTTGGTTGTTCTCTAACGTTTTAAACGAATTGCACCCGCAATGGTAACTGGTTTTTGAAAGGAATTACACAATTTAAAACCCATTTTGTATTCTCGAATTCAATGGAAATAGATAGCAAATAGTTATGTAAGTAGCTCTGAGATGACTCTGATTCTTTAAAAGATTTCGATACCCTACTCCAGTACTCGGAATTACACTCACCTTTATACTGTATGAAAGAAACAACATCATGTTAAAAAGAGATATGCGACAGCTCTAAATATACTAAGTTCTTTACAACAATGTACTGTAAAAATAGTGTAGACAGTAGGTATTTGTTTTTTCTTTCAACTTATTTTTTTTTCTTAATACTGTTATGAATCGTGTCTCTTTACTCGAAACTACGGCGAAGCCAAAAAAGGGTAATGATTTTATTTTTTATAGACTTTAAGTTAAACACATTTCTTGGTATATTTAGAAGTCATGTTAATAGAAAGGTTTATATGATTTTAAAATGCCTATGTATGTGTAATATAGTGTTCTTCATAGATTATAATAATTTGGTGTCGAGTTCCCAGATTTAAATAATAATTTCTGATTTTAATAATACAGAAGCAATGTAAATATATAAAATGTAGTGCCAAGCATTATTCACGTTAATAAATTGTTTAATTATTTGAAACATTTTATTAATAATTCAATTGTATGTATATTAGAGGCCTATGTCCAGCAGTGGACTGCGATAGGCTGATGATGATGATGATGATGATGTATATTATATTTTTAACGATGTGTCGATTTCTATAAATATGCGTTTGAATGTCCTAGCATGTTATTTTGTCTACAACTATAGTTTATACGAGATAGCTTGAATTTTTTGACAGCTGTTTCGGTAACAGCTTACGCCTCTCAATTTCCGTCTTTTTTTTTGCAAGAAATAAACGAATAATAACGTTCATTTGTAGTAGCTACAAAGTGCCGTATGCCAGGTAACTTTTGGGTCAAACGAATCACAAATTAGACTCCACAAAATGGCAAGCGACAATGAGGTAGATCTCGTCGCAGATGGCGAGATGAGTTAGACTCCTTCAAAAAAGATTGGCCTCACACAGCGACTGACATAAAGAGGTGGAGAGAGAGTGGAGAGGACTTTGCCCTGCAATGGGACAATACAGGCAATTAATAATCACGTTTGACTGCCTCTGTGTCGCATTGGGAGTGTGTCCGACTGCTACGCAAGAGGTCGTGGGTTTAATTCCCACACGGGACACCACTTTGTGGGACTACAAATTGTTGTTTCGAGTCAGTGTGTACTTTGTGTCCGTGACTTATATGTTTGTAAAGTCCCCCGCGCTACAGGGCTTGTAACCTAATGCGTAAAACGTGTTTAAAAAAAAAACAAATAAAACTTGTTAACGTTGTTTAAATTCATTATGAGTTCAATTCAGTTTCAAAATTGTCTTGAACACATTGTATTGCAGCTGCTAGCAGATAGCGGTTTTGACTCAGTGGCCATCGAGCAGATCGAGTTATCTGTGAGGTTAAGCAACGTTACCACTGTTGGTCCATAGATGGGTGACCGTTTTCGAACATTATCACACTCCGTGCCTCGGAGAGCACGTTAAGCCGTCGGTCCTGCGCCTAATCTCTCTCCGGTCGGGTCTAATTTCCGTCCCATCGGACGTGTGATAAAAAGAGAGTGCACTATAATATCTACTGCGTAGTTAGCTAGTCTCTAATGAGATTGGTCACCGTAACCAAAATCGGTTAGGACACCATTATTGTTCAGCTGTTTATTTGACAGCTGTCATAATACTCAAGCTATATTTAATAAACTATATTATATCGATAAACTGTTATGTCGATATCGATAAACAGTGTTCTGCTTAAGAAAGTAGTTTTATCGACAATGGTATAATGTTGTATATGGGTCCAGGGATAGTTAAAAATACGCTTGACTATTATATTTTGTTTTATTAAAATCGGCCTAGTCATTATGAAGTTTTTTCGTTTTAAATTTTTTTCATCAATAATTCTAATTATTTTTATTTTATCATTGGAGTATCAGTCACAAAAGTACACTCTTTTACAATTAAGTATCAATTTAAAATTTAGAATAATCTCTAATGTTTTATATTGAAAAAAATGTTTTAAAATGGTTTTATAAATCAAATTAAATACTTTCATTAAGCAATCAAATAAAGATTCAATGACTAAAGGGGTCTACCTGTGGTAAGACGACCAATCAACGGCGACCTACAGAATACAGTTATATGGAGTGAATCTCCCTTTTGTGACCACTTAGTCGCTGTAACTGAAGACATTTACAACTAGCAAATGTTTTATCTTCATAACTATTTTGAAAATAAAATGAAAAACCGGACAAGTGCATGTCACGCACAATGTAAGGTTCCGTAGCTTGCCAGCACTATAATGCGGTATATGAAGTGGGTTTCTGTTGTTTAAGTTTCTCAATACTAACAACGTTTTTTTCAATGAAACTTTGTTACTTCTCACTTGGCGGCTGTTACTAGTAAACTTGTAAAGCCTACTTAGCTTGTAATAGTTTTCTTTTAATTTTATCATATTTACTACTGGTCTCAATTTTTCAGATCTCCAAAAGCAATAAAATAATATTTCACAAACGGATCCCTAAATGGAAAAGTATAATATTCACAACCGCTAAATATTTTTAAAAGACCTATCTAATGATTCCCTACACGATGGTGTAGATGAGAATAAAAACCACATCCCCACTTTACGTGTAGGGGAGATACACTAAAAAAATATTTTAAAAATATTTTTCAAGCTTTTTATTTCACCAGTTTGCCGGCGTTTGTAATATGTATATCCATGCAAATTAAGTCTCTGAGCTAAGCTGCGGACGGATAGACGGACGTGGCGTGACGGACGTGGCTTGAAGGGTTCCGTTCTGCCATTTTGGCTACGGAACCCTAAAAACAGATACAAAACATTCGCTAATTTGAATGCTGTTACTAACGTATCTTAAATAAGTAGGTTTGTCGGTAAAAGCGATTGATTTTACGCCGGAAAGCGTTATTAAAAATAAGTACTTATGAAATTCGACATGTTTAAAGCTCCGTCATCGTGTCGTCATTCACGAGCTAAGAATGTTACTACTCACGTTGATTTATTCTCGTTTATAAGGAAAACTTGAGTAAAACGTATGTGAGTACAGATTTAAGATTTGCGTGATTTCTTTATTCGCTTTGTGTAGGTTGTAGGCCTATCTCTGGACCCCAAACTGCTAGGCAGAAGTTGCGAGTTGTTTAATTTTATTGATACACTAAGTTTGTATAGAAACACACGTATTTTGTATAATAAAGCTATTAGTTTTTATGAGAACGTTTTAAACATGAAATAGTACTGCTCCACTCGTCAGTGGTCGTTTGCATGTTGCCATTATGTAGAATGATAGATATTTTTTTGTGTCGACAACACTGCAAACTGCTTCTGAGTATTATATAAAAAAAAAAAAATGTTCATTTATTTGATGCATGAAAGTGTAAAAAAGTATGTTTTGTGATTAGGCTGACGGTTGGAAATACCTTTGTCTAAGAAAATGGCGCCAAAAATAATACGTAATCATGTTTTTGTTTTTTTTAACCGTCTCGATAATATTAAATTGTTTTTTATTGTTTTTAAAATCTCAATGAGTGGCGGATTGTGGAGCAGTAAAATATTTTTTCACAAACCCCTGAATATGAATGATTTATTTACGGCGAAAACGTGCAAGTTATTTTGTGATTGAGTTAAAAATCCTAAATTCCAAATTATGCCCAATGTAACAATTATGAATAAATATTTATAATGAATATCATTTGTTTATTTGATTTATAGCTTATCACCCCTACTAATATATAATGTGAATGTCAGTTTGTTTGTTACGCTTTCACGCGAAAACTACTCAACCGATCATCATGAAACTTTGTACACATATTCTTTTTTTTTAGAACCCTATTACAGTTACTTCTAATACCTCCAGTATCAGAAGTAACTGTAATAGGGTTATAAAAAAAGGGAAAATTTACGCAGACGAAGTTGCGTGGGACAGCTAGTAATATTATAAAACCTCTATATTGAGCCGTTGTAAAAATATATATATTTTAAATAAAACACAAAAATATGAATATTTTTTTATTAATTTCACAAAAGTATTCATTAAAAGCCACAGTTTGAAGGCTTTTAAGCTGTCAAGCGATGACTGTATATAACATTATTTCCCCCATTGTTTATAGTCAACAGTGAGCTAGAAAACAGGAATTCACAAGCTATCTAATAAACTACATCATAAACGTTTATTTTATAGAAAATATTGACATACTTCATCCGATAAAAGGCAGTCGAAGCTTGCGTCGTCACGTCTATTGCGCCTAAAGAGGACCACACACGAGCGACTTGACGTTCCGACGCCTACCGCTCGTGGGTTACCCTCTTAATTATTTATATAATATTTTTTTTGTATAAATAATGACTTTCATTACTTAGTATTAAGGTGTGAATAACACTATCTTTACGTATTACAGAACAGCTCAGTGTATCATTATTATATATAAGTGTGAAGCGACACTGATTTCTAATATTTGAAATATACTTTGAAGCTATTTTGTGATATTCTAACTCGAAGGACTTATTCTAAATTGAGAGAGGACGAATTTTGAACGTTTAATTTTCTGAAGCAATCATGATTGCATCAGTTTTGCTTATGTGTTTTCAAAGTCAATTCAAAATTGGTTTGAATTGTGGAAATGGAGCGATATGGTGTTAGTTTGCACTAGACTTCGAAAGTCGTTCTCTCTCAGGCATATACTATTAATACCTATATTTGTCGTAGTGTTACAGACACAAAAACACTTTTAATTAATAATACATTTCGAGTAACTTTGGAACTCATTTAACCCTCCACAATTGAAGTACTTACTCATTTTAAAGTCGCCTATGAGTTGACTTCAAAGGTCAATGAGTTGACTTCTAAATATGGAAAAGTCAAATTTAATTCGAAATTCTTGTACATGGGTCCCAATTCCCTTTTTTCCATTACAACTTTCCTTATGAAATTCTAATTCCTACATAAGCTGTCAACGGCCATTTTATTTTATATTTATGCGTGTAAAATGGCCGATTTAGGATTTGTCATGTAATCTAATTTAAATACAACTGGATTTGGATATTACGTATAAATATATAATTATTGAAAGCTCAATGTGTTTCGAACACCCTTGTAACAATGAGGTTAGCGATTTGAATGAGTTTAAATAATATTTTCGTTATTTCTGTGACTATTACGTCAATGTCAATATTTATCAATTTTGATAATGACAAAAATGTTCATATTGGGACGTGAAATTGACAATAGTCAAAACGTTGGCCTTTAATATTAGTTTTTTTAAATGGCAAACAAAATACACAATTTACGCCCAAAAAGCTTATATATAAATATTATATAATACTCAATGAGGTGATCATACAAAAAATATTCATCTTTAGCAATCGAAATTCTCAATATCTTAAAGCTTAAGCAAAAATAAACTCTTTATTTATACTCATAGGGTCCTATATTCGTATTAATTACACTACGAACGCAAGTTTTTTTTGGAAATCAACGTTTGTCTTACTCTCTAGGTACATACCGTGCTCAACACCAAATACTTTCCATACACTCTGACATTTTATATCTATCTGCAATACGATTGACTATCCTTAGCGTGCTTACACCCCAACGGCAACGTCCAAACTATCAATCCAATTATCTACCTTACGTCTATACAATAAAGTTTACAATTATTTACAAAATACTCCACACCAACCGAACTAATTATTTCTGATTCTTATATTTAATTTTACACAAAATCTATGTTAACATCAATATGATCTGTGATGAGATATTGTGTCACAGGTATTATAAATAGCGTTAAATTTACAAAAGCTTAACATACCTACTCTATGGACTAGGAATTTATAAGGTAACCTTCAAGAGACCAAGAATTTGGTTAATCCTAACAGTAGAAGAAGAAATGTCAAATTGGCAAGAATTGTCAAATCCAATTTGACATTTACATTTTACTTCAATCATCAAAGACATCGCCCTAATTGTTTTGATATTAGGATCTGTAGCGTTGATCTAATCTAAAATGTTATCCTAACAATAATTTCAATTTATTTAATGTTTAGAAACCTCATCATTACATTCTATTTGGTTTGAATTACAATCTTATAGAACATTAAGATAAATCTGTAAACATTAATTAAGTTTTTTTACAATTAAAGTTAACATCTAACATCAAATAAACAGGCATTTACAACGGGAGTCACATTGTTTTAACAAGTAGCGAGAAAGGGTATCTTAGACTATGATCAGACGATGAGCGGTTGACGCTCGTTTTGCCAACACATGTTTACAAATTTTCGTAATTATTATAACGCGCGTTGAATGTCTTGAATAATACAAAAGTTATAAACGCGCATAAGCAAAACGTTCGTTAAGCGCTTGTCATCTGACCCTAGCCTTACATTGCTTACAGCTTTAGCAGGGGTATGTCGGATAATTTTATGAAAAACATTCAAATTTAATTAACGTCAAAAGACATTATGACAAAACAGGGCTTTTTCCTTTTCTCGGATGGGAGAAGCTAGCTTGCCTAAAATCGCAATTAATCATATTATCAAAATAAATTAATAATCGATTTTAACATTAATTAAATTTGTATTTCAGCGTCTTGCAGATTTTCGTGCTGACAAGAATCGGTTTTATATTTAATTATATTATATTTAAATAGCCCATGTTATGGAATTAAATTATCTACAATAAACACGTATTATGCAATCATTTTTAATAGTTGTATTTACAAATTCAAGTATCGATTACACTTGAAAACAAGTAGGCATTATTTGTATGCAACAGTATATTATATAAATAAAATGATACCGGTTCCTAGATTGCACATTATGACATTATATGACAGCCTATTAGCGTAAAAAAACTAATAGATATGTTTAATGCAGTCGAGTTTATATGAAATGTCAAATCCTATTTGTCAAATTGAGACTTCGATTGTCAAGTTTGACTTCAATTGTCAAATTGTGGCTTTGATTGTACTTCAAAGATTTGACAATAATTTGACTGTAAATCTTTTATGTAATTTTATGGTAAGCAAAACTACGATTGCTCTAATATTCTAGTCGAGTTTTGGTAGTCAGTCAGCTTGCATGTTTTGTATCGTTTTAACAAATAATTTCGTTCAGTGTATTATGAGATCAAATTTACTTGTCGACTGCCTTTCTTAATAAAATAATTATAATTATTATAAATCTAAATTATCGTAAACCGATAAATAGTTACGTAATTACACATTGCGTAATTTAATAAAATAATGGTTGTTTTGCTCGACAACGACAGAAGAAAATAATTATGGAACCAAAATTCTTAATAATATTAAGTCTTATTACAAAGAAAATATAATAAACAGAACTTAAAATTACCAACCTATGGCATATCCAAACATGGCTTATTCCTCACTAGTCCCTATTACTGTTAGAACGATACAGAAGCGATGACGTCACTTATTGCGCAAGCGGTGCGTTACTGCGATGTGTCCGTGTGTGTTTGTGTCTCTGTTGTGTCCGCGCGCTCCGGCGGCGGCGGGCCGCACTCCTCTTGACACGTCGAGGGGCCATCTGTAAATGTAAGTACATATTTAATATATCTGGGTAAGTAAATAAATATCATATAGGTTTAAAGAACAGATACAATTTGTTTTGTAATGTACTGTAGAAAATTCCGTGGCCAATATTTATTGGGCCTAAGTAAGAACCCTGCGGCATCCCGTTTAACGAATATTTTTTTCCATGGGATTATATTACTATCAAGAACTAGACTGTTCCTCTATCAAAAAAGAACAAGTTGTAGATAACATCGGATTTAACATGATGCAATGTTGTGTCAATCATTTAAACTTCTGCATTTTGTTTTGATATGGTTTATCTTATAGAACGCATTACTGAAGTTCACATGTTATTAGAACTGCATGTAATTTGCGCTACTGTCTAATCTATACTTACTAATATTACAAAGAGACAGTGTATTTGTCGAACTAGCTAATCTCAGGAACTACTAATCCGATTTTTTTTTTGCATTAGCCCTTTTATTGAGGAAGGATATGCAGGCACAGTTAGTATATCAGAATTCAAGCTAGTTTTATGTACAGATTGGAACGTACGTTTTGGTAATGAGGTGAGTTTAGTAATAAGACGGTTCGAGTGTATATTACCGGGTGTGTGCGGCTCGGCGAGTCCCGTTCAGGAGCCCCTGCGGCCCGTGAGCGAGCCCACCAGCGACTTGAGCGCGGCGCCCAGCGAGCCGCGCGCCGCCTCGCCCGCGCCCAGCGACCCCGACAGCGACGACGAGCCGCCGTGCGCGTCCAGGCACTTCTGGTAGCGCAGCTGCGGGGCGGCGGGATATCGTGAAAAAGCTCGGTGGGGATGTACAAATGACACGGTAACAGTACATCTTATTGTAATTAGGTTGATAAAGGGACGTGAGCCTGGTAGGGAGGAGAAAACGCCGTATGTGTCCAGGCATTTTTGGTAACGCAGTTGTCAGAAAGTGGTCGATAAAAGCTGGGTGGAGGCGCAGAAATTGACCTTTAGTTTACTTAGAAATTTACTTGACTGCCTCTGGCGTGGAGGGAGTGTGTCCAACTGCTACGCAAGAGGTCGTGGATTTGATTCCCACACGGGAAACCACTTTGTGTGATCCATAAATTGTTGTTCCGAGTCTTTGTGTCCGTGACTTGTATGTTTGTAAAGTTACCCACGACACAGGACTTGTACCCTAATTCCCGATTAAAGATTTTTTTTTAAAACGACTCCCGAGTCGTCTAAAAAAAGAAATGGCAGGATAACAAGATACGCTGCTTTAATAAAATGGATAAAGTATTCGAGGACGGTGCTCATTGTGACGCACGTTGCCTCGCCTGCGGCTAATGAGCCGCAGTGCGCGTCTAAGCATATTTGGGCTACATTTGAGTCAACACAGATACATCAGCCATTACCGCTAAAGGGGGGCAATTAACCCTGTTGCCCCCCTGGGTCCACGCCTGCTCTACTGGAGGGGTGGTTTTCTAAAGAACTAAGACCCATCCAAGAAAGCTACAAGTACCGTCAACTGACCTTACAAGCTGCCTCGATAGTCTTACAGAGCGCCCCGGAGGAGGGCTCCGCGTGGAAGGCGTGCGCCACGAACAGGTCCTGCGCGGTGTGCACGATGAACGCGCAGCGCCGCACGTCGCGCCCGATGCCCAGGAACGACAGGTAGCGCACGCGGCATTCTACTAGCGGGGTTGATTCCTGGAGATAAAAGATTTAGGTTATTTATTTTTTTAATTATTCACTAAAATATAGACTCTTACACCTTATGTCCCAAGGACCGATGAGATAGCGTCCAACAACATACTACGAACTAAACATGTGAGAGCATTTAAATAGTATACTTCTAAACTCATGGATTGGTAGAGGCGGCGGTCTTGCAGCAGCCAGTCTATCCACGTGCGGGACCTCGGCACAGACCAAGTACAGTCCGTTATATTTATACCTACAGTTATATAAACTTCATTGCAATTCTCCACTGACACTAAACCTTACCAATGGCCAAAAAAAACACTTCAAAAACTGTAACATCTATACGAAAACTCACCCCCTCATCAGTAATAGTAATCATAGAAGGCGCCACTGCAACAGCAACAGGACGCCAGGCAGACGGCGGTCTTGCAGCAGCCAGTCTGTCCAGAGCATCGTTCAGTACTCGCATGCCAGTAGCGCGCGGTACTTCGGCACTGCCCAGGTACAGTGCCCGCACTGTCTTGCGAGGCTCTTCCATTGGAGTGGGGAAGGCTGCACCCACTGGCAAAACAAAGTCGGTGGTGTCAAAGAAAAGTCAGTTTTTTGGAGAAGAAGAAAGTTCCATCCACCTATTTGCATTAGCTTCGCGTGGTGAATGTGGTCATAAAGAATGAAGCCGAGTACAATGTAAGCGAACATTTCAAAGGTAGTTTCTTGTGACAATGGTTAATGACTTCAACGTCAAATGATCAGTTTAACGGCCGGTCTCAATAATCTAACTATCGATGGACTTGGCTACTAGAGGTATATATTTGACAGAAGCTCCATACAAAATATGTCAAAATTCTACCTCTAGTAGCCAAATCCATCGATAGGTAGATTATTGAGACCGGCCGTAAATCGTGAAGAGTCAAAATATTTGACTCTGATCTACTTTTGAGGTTTATTTATCTTATCGTCAGGACGAATGTGATGGTGTCTAGACCACCAGAATCCCCTGAACGTGCTGCCGTGAACTCATCTGTTCATCAGTATCCCCTTTAAAAAAAAGTAATTATAAAAAGGTGTTTTCACACTGATTTCTACATACAAAACACGTACCTACATATATTTTTTAATCTACAAGGAATCTTATTCACAAACCCCTAAACATATGTAAATAAAGAATAAAAAAGGGAACCTTAAAAATGATTGGTTAAAAACGCCCAAATATTATACAGTTACTGAATGCTTTAAAAAGAGATGCTGTACAAAAGCGAAGGCAACCAAAGAAACTCACAAGACAGATCAAATTAAAATTGATAAGTTTATAAAGAACACACAGCTCGAGTTATTAAATAACAACATAACAGTTGTTAAATAGTTTTTTTATATAAAAATTCTCAGTGCAGAACTGTCTTTACTTACTTTTTTTTAAAGGGGATCCTGATTAACGGATGAGTTCACGAGGATCCCCTGGGGATCGGGCTAAAAGATCCTGGTGGACGACCGCAATGTGAAGACTTCCAAAATAAATCAATATCAAATTTTTTGTCTACGTAGTAGATTTTCAGTGTGAGTGGAAATCATTTAGATAGGTATTTATATAGATTGCATCTTTATAGTTTAGACTGATAACTTGATGTTGATGTCATTAGTCATTGTTATGTATGCTTTTGTAAACTTTACTACAAAACGTATTTATCAGATGTTGGGCGAAGTAGAATTAAAGCTGTTATAAGTATTACTTTTGATTAAAACCATCACAATAAGCTATTATACATAATAGTAACAACAGATATCGACCCATTACATTCTAATCTTTTAATATCTACTAATATACGATAACCAGACACCGCAAAAGCGAAAAAATCTAAATAACATATCACAATACCTCCTAATCTGCAGGTACACGCTACAATCTCACCGGAAAGTGGTCTAGGGCGTCTTGTAGCTGGCAAGTCTGTAGGTCGAGGCGGAGGCTGCAAGGACCTCTCGATCATGATGCGTTTGCAAATGTCCCTCAAGGCATTAGCGATGCTCCTGGCCGGGGCTTCGCAGCGGAAAACGTGGCACATGTGCTTACGAGTCGCGCGGTCTCGAGCCACGTAAGCGAAGTCCCTGGACAAATATCTTGACATCAGGATAGAGATTGAAAAGAACTTTTGGGTAGAAAATTTA
This sequence comes from Herminia tarsipennalis, assembly GCA_945859575.2. Classification (NCBI taxonomy): domain Eukaryota; kingdom Metazoa; phylum Arthropoda; class Insecta; order Lepidoptera; family Erebidae; genus Herminia; species Herminia tarsipennalis. The sequence continues at coordinate 2,419,858 of OX243833.2, read as the reverse complement.
TGACGAAATTTTACAAAGTTACTTAAGTATTTTAAACCAGAACTATATTTCAAATCAATGCTTCAAAATGAATGGGATTAACCATGGTGTATAAACTTTTTTGATTCTCCTGCGACTATTGTAGGTAGTATTGTTTGTTTGTTTTAATGGGGCCGCAATGTCGCACTGAGCCTCTTGATTGGGACATTGTGCGTACGTTGTATTGTAGGTGGTAATGTGAATAATTAAAGATTTGCATCAAGTCGATATGAATATTTGTAAATATCAAGTTTAACGGATTATATTTTCTAATATCAATGGACTGTTTTGAATCTTGAGAATCCATGGTTATACATAATTTGTTTGTATGTATTGCAAATGGTGGTGTAACAGCATTTCAGTGAAACGTAACGACAATGCGTGACGTAAAGCCAAAATTGTATGTGTTCTAAAAGCTGATATATACACAACACTAACACAAAGACATCCTATATCAAAATAAAAAGAAACCTGCGCTAAATCACAAAATACCAAGAGTACAGTAAATCTATAATAACAACGTATACACATAGACATCATTCACAGTTTTACATCCCTACGTCTTCTTAACAAATTGGTATGTTATTTTGTGCACGATGTCTTTGACTCTAAACAGACGAACTGCATTTAATTCAGCTGTACTCTGGCTGCAAATTAGCAGTTCGAATGCAGTTAGTACGACTTCAATATAACTGCAAATCAACCGCGCAGCTCCATTGCTCGTTGGCTGCAAACTGGCTGCACGATCGACATGCAGTTCAAATACCGTTGGAGTTTGGTCAGTTGGTCTAACTGAATTTAAACTACACGTCGCCCTAGCTTGCAGTCGTTGGAACTGCAAGCTAATTGTATATGGACGGCAATCGGGCTGCTCGGTGTTTTTACAGTTTGATTGCAGTCATACCAGCTGCATTCAAACTTCAAATTAGCAGCTAGAGTGCAATTGAAAATCAGCCCGTCTGTTTATTGCCTATATTCGCGTTACTCGAGTGCGATATGTGGTATGAAGGTTGCATTCTGTAATCCTGGTATTTCATGCCAAAATCAAGAAAATTGCACTAAAAATTATTAAGTAGTCATCTACGAATCACATGACGATTTCTGTGATAATTTGGCTAAGATATAACCTGAAAATGTGTTCATACCTTTCACTATTTCCGAGGGAGCGAGGTGGAAAAACAGAAGATTTTAGTCGTGTTTTTGTTAGTTTGTGTGTTAATGAGCTTAGTGTAAAGACTTACCGTCCGTTGTCTCTCCCGACGCCCCATACTCGGATGGTGTGTATGGGTTGTGTGTGCAATGTGTTCAGGCTCTCTGGGTCGATGAGCTTCAGGGCGCCATCGTCGAGGTCCATGAAGAGATCTTTACCCTGTTGATATGGTATGAATTTAGCTTGAAGAACGGTTTCATTTGTTTGGATCTTTTGAGTTTTACGTGTCGTAATCGAACGCGCAACTAATGTTTTTGTTATGAAAACCCTTCAAAAACTATTTTTAATCACTTCTAGAGTTCAAATAAAAACCACTGCTTTAAATTGCCACTAAAAAGAAGTTTCAGGAGATTCATTGCTTTTGCTAGATTCAATGTACAGTATCCATACTACATCTGGATAATTTTCAACTCTAAATCCTTCGACGATTTTCATGAATTTTGGCATAGAGATAACTGCAAACTTTGAGGGCTGGTGCTATCGGCACCAGCCCTCAAAGTTTGCAGTTATCTCTTTACATAGTGTACCTAAAACTATATCCACACGGGCAAAAATGGTTAAGGGCTTATAGTTAATCTACCTTAAAATCTAGTTATAAATACTCACATCACCCCAACGGCCGACTTGATCAAGCAAATCATTGCGGCCAAGGCTGAGGTCCACGATACACTTGTTGACAGCGCGGCTGGACCGCTCTGGCGTAAGATCCGACTCGGAGATCTCCACCCAGCCAAGAGACCGGACGAAGAACCGGACCGCACGGCCGTTGTCCTGTTCTGGACGGGCGGGGAAACTGCGACGTCTAGGGAAAAGGAGAATTTGTTACTACTATTGTATCCAGTCGCCATCTTCGTCAAGGGACTTCCACTCCTGACTAAGGACTGAGGCCTCTCCTAAAACGATTTTTGGAAGTCCTAATACGGCAGCCACTGGTTGGAAAACATAGCGTGAGAATAAGGATATCCCTCCACCAGATAAATTGGCAAAGGTTTTATATTAGATGAAAGCAGAGTATTTTCTATATGGAAGTAATATTACAATACAAGACAAGACTAAACAAATAAGTTGCTATATAGTTCTGTAAGCTGACTGAAATGTCTCTATTGTCAGATTTTTATTTTAGACTTTTCAAAAGCAACATTTTATTTAGCTAAATTTCAGATCGTAAACTTTGTTCTGCACATTTCAACGTACGTAACTCGATCACCCAGCTAATTATAGCAACACATATCAAAAGAACAATAAGCAAACAAGTTTCGCAAACATAAATCTCAAGTTCACGGCTCAACCATGAACTTTACGGAACCTGAATCATATCGTTGGATAAATAATATTCGCACGTCAATAACTCGCATCCGGATACCTCCCTGGGGTATTTGCAAAGCGATTGGCGCTGATATCGCCCTCTTGGAGTTTGCCAAACTTGTACCTATACTTATCAATATTTCGTTATGCCTCTCATGAGCGATGTTATTTCATTTGGTGTATAATTTACGTTGTTTGTTGCTTATTTTATGGTTTTCATGCATGGTCAATAAAAATACTATCATATAAGACATGACCGGGAATGATCAGAAATAGGACTAGCAGTTTAATGGGCCCTCCATCCTCCCTGGGATGTTGGCGTGTGTAATAGGATCACCTTTTTAATATCCTGTTCCGGTCAGTAACCTTGATGATCTATCAATCTTATCTTAGTCATTACATCATCAAGAATCCTCTTCGGAAAAGTCTTGGTCGGTCGGTCTTCGGTTTCTGTGTTTAATTTGTGGATCACAAGTTGTAGTAACACAAGGCACCTGTATTGAGCGTGGGAGTGTCTTTAAAAAAAATACAAAACTTACTTGTATGACATTTCCTCTTTCCGTTTCCTCTCAGCTTCCATCTGATCCACATGATCCAAAGCTCCACTGGTGGTACTCCTAGTCACGGAGCCAGTCATCACGTTCCCTTCATACTTCGAGACTTCTGACAGGTTGGAACAGTCACGCACCATGGAGATGCGCGACTCCTTGGCTTCGACTGGGGGCATCTTGGGAATCTCTCTCTGGATCGTGCCGCTTTTTATGTGCCAGTAGTATGGGCCGTCATTGTCTGGAAATTTAGACGTAAAGTTTTGTAATTATAATCGACGAACTCATTCATTTAGCCAAAATAGTTTGAATTGAACATTCACCGTAAAATGAAGTAGGCATTCTTATTCGATACTAAAATCTCATGACTCTAAAGTGTTTTTCATTAATAACACACTTGATAAAATAAGTACAAAACCGCAGTGTAGATTCAAGATTTTTTTCTGAAAGGGGGGGGGGGATTGACCGCGCTAAGGAACCTGAAGATCCACCAATGCGACCATGTCTAATATCCTATCCAGCAAGACCTTACCTTCATGTTTCTCCCAGCCTGGAGGCAGCTGTGGCTCCTTCTTAGGTCTGAGCTTAACAGGTATCGCGTACAGGTCATCGTTGGGTCCCTCAGCGGAGTGTGGCACGGACGCTGAGTGGCTCTTCTCCGAGTCCTCGCGATCAGCGCGCTCCTTCTCCGGGGGAGGGGATTCTTCGCCACCTTGTGGTGGTGTGATCAGGCCGGTTTTGTCACTGGGGAAGAGAGAATGTTGTTATCAGTAAAAAGTTTGTTAGCGCATTGAAGATCATTTTTGAGTGGTAATTTTATGCTCGGCATACTCTGAACTGTCAGTCTGAGTTCACAGTATTTCGTATACTGGGTTGACTGGTTCTATCTTCACGAAATTACATTGATGTCTGGCCAATACAGAGAAAATGAAGCGAGAGATCAAAAGATGAGATGATCAAATTGTTTGTCAAATTTTACGTGTTTGTCAAATAATTTGATAGTGTCCCGCTTTGTTTGAAGTGTTTGAACAGTTGGATTGACGTCGTGTTTGACAAACATGTTTGAACGTGTACGGCGGTGTTTGTCGAATAAAATCTCAAGTGCCAAACATTTAAATCGTTGCACTGGCACGATTTAGCTATGGTTTGATGAAAACGTGAAGTTCGACAAATATATTTGATCGTTTACAGGGCCCTCTATGTTGTAGAAAATTACGTTGTCAAGGATTGTTAATGAGTTACTGTACTGACAATGACATGGAAGGTAGTGGCTGATTGCTATAAGGATTATTGTTTTTAAACTTTCGCGATTTTTATACATAATACATATAATCGCACCGATCGTGGTCACGGGTCACCCGTGACCACGATCGGTGCGATTCGATCGAAACGTCGGGTAAATAAAAGGTTCGTAACTTAAAATAATTCACGCGGTTAAGTCCCGAAATATATCTAATAAGCTATAGCTGTTTTCCAACTTTGTTGTACAAACATGTAGGTATGAATTAAAAAGACTAACGAAAAGTATCCGATTTACGTCTAACACTGCCTATAAAGTTTTAAACCAGTCATATCCTTCGACACACAATGTATGTGATTCGGTTAATATGGCACATGGTTTATGAGTTATAAAATAAAAAATAAACATTGTGTTTACGTGACTGGCCGCGTGCGTCACCTACTTTGTGTGAATCACGGCTTTAGGGTGCGGTAACAGTGAAGCTATGAGCGAGCGTGAAAATAATCATAGCGATATTTTTATGCTCGATTTAAGAAACATCAAGCATCTCTCTATATGCGGATGGCAGGAGATGATGTAGATTTTTTTTTTATAGACGTCTCTCGCAGTAGGGTACAAGCCCTGTGTCGCGGGGGACTTTACAAACATACAAGTCACGGACACAAAGTACACCCAGACTCGGAACAACAATTTGTGGATGCACACAAAGTGGTGTCCCATGTGGGAATCGAACCCACGACCTCTTGCGTAGCAGTCGGACACACTCCCACCGCGCCACAGAGGCAGTCAATCATTAACGTTACCTGAAAATGGTGATAAACATTGTCATCCTGAAGCATCTACTGCTTAACAGTGTCTACCTATCCATAACTGGAACAATGCACGATAGAATATATCGCCACGAAAAAAAACAAACCCACGCGGTAAAAGATAATAATAATAATATTATCTCGGGACAACTCACACAACGCTATCTGATCCCAAACTAAGCAGAACTTGTACTATGGAAACCAGACAACTGATAAACCTACTTATATATTTCTAAATACATACATATTATAGATAAATAACACCCAGACACAGAATAAACCATCGTGCTCATCACACAAAGTTTTATCCTGGGTGGGGATCGAACCCACGACCTCTTGCGTAGCAGTCGGATACACTCCCACCGCGCCACAGAGGCAGTCATCGTGAAGAAGCGTGTGAAAGCAAGTATTAGGTATAAAAAAGGTAGATGCCCTTTTTTCCCATAGCAAAACGTGATTATTTCCATAGATAATGGGATATTTTATAAACAAAATTCGGCATGACACACGGCTGCGTTGGGCTCAGTTAAGTCAGTAAGCTGGTACATGTATTGTAATAGGTACCTAAAGGTAGGTGTAAGTTTTTAAAGTACCTAGGTAAGTTATCTCCGCTTCCGCTCGCACTGTGTCTGCACCCAAACGCAAGGTCGTTCGCTAGCATGAACAATTACTTGATCGAGTTTAGAGACTCGCTATAGACTGTGTTTAACTTAAATTAGTTTTGTTGTTGCCGTGTGTTGCCTGCGACTAGCGATATGTTTGTGACGATGTTTAGAATGTGGCTGTTGTAATATTAGTTTGACCTTTTTTGTGATGAGTAGCAAAGGGTTAAATAAATACTGAGTCTACTGCATGTCCGAACAGAGAGATTAACCTTCAACGCTTTGGGGAACCCATTATAGGTATTGGTTTGAGAGAGCTAACTAGCTACACTGGAAAGCTTAGATACATTGCGGGAGTAGAGGGATTGCTCCAAGAACATACAGCTGATGAACCAGTCTCCCCCCTTCCTCCCGAATAAGGTTAAGGCCTTATCTAGGGGGGTAATGTGGGGCCTGGATTAGCCAGCGTTGATAGGTAGGTATTTCTTCCTTTGAAAACTAAAACAATGCTCGTCCAGACGTTGATATTTTCCTTGATTGAGTATGGTGATGTATGCTATCTTGATCTGAATGCAGAGCTCCTCTATAAATATGACCGACTTCTAAATAACTGCATTCGATTCATCTTTAATCTTCGTAAGTTCGACCATGTGTCTTCTTACCGTTCCAAATTGAAATGGTTCCCTATTCGTCAACGACGCGGTTTGCGCGCTCTCACTACACTTTATTATATCCTTAATTCTCCTTCTTCCCTCTCTTACTTGTCATGTAACTTTCAATACTCGTGCTCTAGCCATAGCAGAGATCTTCGATCTTCTAGCAATTTGCTTCTCCTATGTCCTGCTCATTCTTCTGGATTTGTCGGCTCCTCTTTCCTAGTTCAATCTGTCTTACTCTGGAATGCACTGCCGCTCGAAATTAGGATGGCACCTAACCCCTTCAACTTTAAGACGAAGGTTCGTAGTTTATTCTTCGAAGAATCAGTTGAGTTATCACGTTAGTATGACAGTAAGTAATTAAATGGTATGTATTTTCGTATATATGTATATATTTATGTAGGTATCTATATTTCTTTGTATGTATGTGTGTAGGTACTTATATTATTATTTCGTTGTCACGTATTGTTTATTAATAAATAGTTTAGCTTCCAACAAGTTTATTGCACCTACTTCTATTTTTATCTCTACATCACCCAAAGTTTGACTGGTAGAGAATGCTTGTAGCATTAAGTCCGTCTTTGTACTTACAATAACTGTGCATAAAGTTTTTAAATAAATATACCACGTGGATTGCTACCATCAGTAGTCAATCGCCCAGCTTCTTAAAAAATAGTTATGCAAATATTGACTAGTCTGCTATCAATAGGTACCTTACCTACTATTGTTTTATACATTTTGCCAGTATAGCTGGTTAGTTGGATTTCACGGGACAAGCCTTTCAGACAACGAGCGTTAGTGTAGGTACGTGAATTTATCATTAGCGTCCCTGATTAATCATTCTAGTCCATCTAATTTCGTGCCACAACTTAGTTAAACTAATGAAATCCGAAGTAACAATACAACAACGACTTATTTAACAGAATTACAAATGTAACAAAAAAGTAATTAATCAGACAACTAGATAAGAACTTTAATTACGTACAATTTGAATCCAGTTTTGATTGTTACGAAATCATTCGAGCTGTGATTATGCGATGAAAAAGCGGACAACCGAGTAATTATCCTTTAATGCTTGTTTCTTATGACTGTTTCATTTACTTGATAAATAATTAATTAGACCACGCTGTACCTTTCCGACCACTTGAGCAGCTTCTTTAGAGCTGTGAGCATACACTTTATCATTTTGCTTATTGTAGTGCTTTTCAGTCGTGAATTTTTTTCATCGGTAAAGAGGATATTTCTGTGCCCTTCACCTGCGTATCGCGACAGAAGGCGTTTTGATCGATCCACTCACTTTAATTGTAAAGATAGATTTAGGGCATGCCCTGTATATCGACGATAAGCACCGAGCTTCAGGTCTTGTTTTATAATACGCGACAGAGTCCTAGCGGGAATTTTCATTTCACGCGATAAGATTTTTTGCTTCCTAATGGGATTTCGACGAACTCTGGCTTTAGCAGCATTAACTGCATTTGTAGTTCTAACAGTACGCGGCCGCCCCGATCTTTTATAGTCTTCGACAGAGGAAGTGTTGTTGTATCTGTTGATAGTACGATATACGAACATACGGCTGATACTAAGCTTTTCAAGTGTCTGGAATATGACCGACGATACCACTTTGTGCAAGGCGATCACCGCAATCCTATTTTATTTAACACCCTAAGCCTTGTAATTTGGTAATGAACACGAAAAAATACGTGAAATCGAAAGAACTTTCAAAAATATAAACGCGTTCCGAATTCATAGTAATTAAAAAGTTGAAAAAAAATTAAAGTTTTTATGTATCAGTATTTATGGCCGGACTAGTTATATATTTATGTAGATAATTACCTGGTTTTGTTTGGTGATGACGCCCTATCTTCGACTCTGTAACAAGTAAAATTTCATTGAACAATTTCACCTAAGCACTCTAGATTTTATAAGAACCTAACACTTTTCATGAAAGAGAAAGTACCGATCTACAAACTCCAACTTACTGTGCCACTTGTTTATAGAACACGAATTTGTATGAATATTCAAAGGTATTGTTAATTACTTACTCTTGCATTTATACACAAACAAAGAAAATTTATGTTTTTGGTTAAAAACTCTATAGGTATTTAATACTTGACAATCATAACTATCTAGGATTCCTTTTTTTGTTTAGGTTTGATTGGTCCAATTATACAATTTGCTAACATGATTTCATTGAAACCAAGAAACTGTTGTCCATTTTAATCGTCCCAAAGGTACCAAGATACAGATTACAACAATGAGAAACACAACCAAAATAGAGATTTGGATATGATTAAAATATGTAACGAACAAGATTAACCACTATTAATCTTTCAAGAATAAGTTGCCATACAGAAAAGAAAAGTGCTTTTAGTTTAATTAATGTAAACAGCGCTGTATATTGGTAGAAATGTTGAAAAATAAAATGTTAAAAATCCTTACTGTTTTTTTTTCTCTCGGAACAACTATTTGTGGATCACCCAAAGTGGTGTCCCGCGTGGGAATCGAACCCACGACCTCTTGGGTAGCAGTAGGACACACTCCCAACGCGCCACAGAGGCAGTCATTCTATATTTTATTCTTAAACAGAAATGAAAATTTGTAATACTTATATTTTCAGATTCGACTGAATATGAATGTTGAATTAAGTAGGTACTTAGATCATACGCTACCGAGCACTTTAAACGAATAATGAAGATACCTACCCTCTTTTAAAAAAGTATCAGTCGTAAAAAGAAAAACCACCAAGTTTTTGACCAAAACTTGCTCCTATTAGAGTGTCGAATAGTCTATTAGACAGATACCCACGTAATTTGGCAAGTGGGGAGTGAGGAATTGAGTGCTAACAGCCAAGTTTGGCCAAGTTGCCGCATTTGGAATAAGTCTGAGCTATAACGAAGAGTTTTGAAGTATATATATTTGGTATTTTATTTGATCCGATTTGGAAATCTTTTGAAGGTTGTTGAGATTGAGTTGCTTGTTTTGATTTGTGATTTGAATAAAATGTCTAGAAAATAATAGTATCGTTGGAGAACTGTTCCCAAACTTGTACCCTATTACCTACTATAACAAATAGACAGCTGATAAACACATCTACTTGTCTACACTAATATTATAAAGAGGAAAAATTTGTATATTTGTATGTAACGAATAAACTTAAAAACTACTAGACCGATTTTAAAAATTCTTTCACCATCAGAAAGCTATATTATCGGGGAGTAACATAGGCTATTATTTTATCGTCAAAATATTTGAGATCCCTACGAAAATTGCAATAATGTTATAAGTCAAGGTATAAAAACCGGCAAGTGCATGACGGTAGCTACCCAGTATAACAATGCGGTATAAGAAGTGAGATTCTTACTTGGTCAGCTGTTACATGTCAACTTGTAAAGCCTACTTAGCTGCGACAGTTTTCCTTTTAATTTCACTATATATACGTGTAACCCCCAAATCGGGGTACGCTCATGAATTGCATATAGATACATAAAAAGTTATCCACTAAAAAATCTTTACAAATAGCAAAAGTTTATGAACATATATCTATGCCATAACAATGCAATCAGATTTTGGACTACACAGGAGATGTAGGTATGTATTATAGGGACCTACTTACTCAGGCCATCCCTTACTGAAATTTGATAAAAATAAATCACTAAATGTATGCCATAATAATGCCATGAAATTTGATATCTGATGCTAAAATTTAGCCACACTTTTTTGTAAGACACGTTGCATAGGTGCCATAATATAAGTTCACGACCTTTAAAAAACTGTCGTTGAGAACCCTGTCCAATGCAATTCAAGTATAAGGAGTATATAAACTCAAAGAGATTTGCATGACGGATCTCAAGGGATCATTCTAGCTACAATGTAGTACGCTGTTTGCATGTCTAGTGCCACTAACACTCGCAATATGTAGATTTTAGAAACGAGATAGCAGAAACGGCTCTTAATTTTATTCTTGAGTTCTCAACAGAGTTTATTAGTTTCGCGAATGTCGTGCCAACAATCTGTGCGAATGTCAATTAAGTATATGCAACAAAGAATATAAATAATCTATACTAATATTATAAAGCGGAAGAGTTTGTTTAATTGATTGTTTGTTTGTTTGTTTGTTTAAACGCGCTAATCTCAGGATCTACTGGTCCGATTTGAAAAATTATTTTTTTGTTGGATAGCCCATTTATCGAGGAAGGCTATAGGCTATATAACATCGCGCTACGACTAATAGGAGCGGAGAAGCGACGAGAAATGTTTCAAAAACGGGGAGAAATTACGCATACGAAGTTGCGCGGGACAGCTAGTAAGTATAAAATAAACAGATGTTTTGTTGGTCCATTCTTTGGTAAAGCCAAACAAATGTATACTAATATTATAAAGCTGAAGAGTTTGTTTGTTAGAACGCAATAATCTCAGGAACAATGAGTTCGAATTGTTTTTTTTACTGTTGGATAGCCCATTTATCGAGGAAGGCTATAGGCTATACAACATCACGCTACTTCCAATAGAAGTGGAGCTGCAATGAAACATATTGCAAAAACGGGAAAAAATTACGCGGACGAATTTCAGGTCAAGTCAGCTAGTTACTAGATATTTCTACATTTAGAACGTTTTGTATAATTACGAGTCATTGTCGGTCTGTAGGTATAGTAAGGCTGAATAAGCAATATTTTGTGTTTGTAGAACTTCAATCAATTATGTATTTATCTATTCTATAATATATATTTTTTAAAGATGCAGAGCTATTTACACATTACTAGCAATCTTATTAACCCCTTCAGCTAAGCTCAAAGGCTGTATGTATTTAGAAATATATAAGTATGTTTATCAGTTGTCTGGTTTCAATAGTACAAGCTCTGCTTAGTTTGGGATCAGATAGCGTTGTGTGAGTTATCCCAAGATATTATTATTATTATAATGAAAAATGATCGACACGCCGGTTAACAAAACCTACTTAAATATAATTATTATATACAAACGCCTTAGACTCTACTAATTTTGTACCTACTCAAGGTGCGATTTTAGCCAAATCTGTTCCTCATCATAGACCTAAATAAATTTACTTAACCTCGCAGCTATTTCCATTTGTAGAGATAAAAACAGTAACAGAACAAGACAACTAATTAGAATTACGCGTTGTTTACAGTATAATAAGCAGGTATACACAAAGAATACAATTTTAATTGTATATGAGGCATTCCATAACGCGTTACAAATGATCTGTTAGTGCCTATTGTTGAACGCCCTTGAGACTGAAACAATAGATCACTTCTGAACATTGCAACATTTCATATTGTTCGTACATTCATCAAGTTTGGAACTCATTAGTTATCAATCTTTTTGAATGGAGGTAGTTCCCCACCATTCAAAAAGATTCGGCTCTTAATTTTGCTAAAATAATGCATAATGTTCGCCGTATTCTTTGTCATGATGGCAATCTATAAGAATTTTGCAGTTGCCGCGTGTTTATTTTCATTTTAACAATGATTCGTTCCCATTATCAGTTCCATTTTAACAACTTATTGCGAATTTACACGTCTCTTATATACCTAAATAAGTACCTAAGTATCTACATACAAATTGACCATTAATAGGATTACTGAAGGTTTAGACGCAATAACCGTGATTGGATCATATCAGATTATACGATGTCATATTTCCTTCTTGAATATTGTTGGTAACAATTTGTACGTAAAAAAATATAAGAGGAATTTGAAACTCTTACAGGGAATTTATCCCGAGGAATCGGCACAACGACCTGGCTCGCAACCTGCATCACTTCACTGAGTCATACATTCCAAATGCCAGAAAATAAATGGGTAGGTATAATTTTGGTTAGTCATTATTTTACGTCAGCATACATAACGGTCATATGATGTAGATTGATAATGTTTTTTTTTAATAAAAGCAAAAATATAACTATTGAAGCAGTAGGCCTAGTATATGCTATATCCATACTAATATTATAAAGCTGAAGAGTTTGTTTGAACGCGGTAATCTCAGGACCTACTAATCCGAAATGAAAAATTCTTTTACTGTTAGATAGCCCATTTATCGAGGAAGGCTATAGGCTATATAACATCACGCTACGACCAATAGGAGCGGAGCAGCTATGGGAAATGTTGCAAAAACAGGGAAAATTTACGCATACGAAGATGCGCGGATCTGATAGTCTATACTAATATTATAAAGCTGAAAAGTTTATTTGTTTGTTTGATCGCGATTATCTCAGGAATTACTGGTTCGAATTGAAAACTTACGCATACGAAGTAGCGCGGGTCAGCTAGTCAATGATATGGGGGTGCTGGCTGGGGGCCAGGCTACGAAAGCCCCGGACGTACGTTAGCAATTACATTCCCTCGCCTAGGGTCCCCAACAAAAAATTTATACCGGGCCCGTCAAAGGTAAGCTACGCCCCTGAATAGGAGATAAATAAAATTAGGTCTTCTCTAAAAGCCAAATTCGGATTTAAAAGGGTCTAACCAAGAATTTTCGCAACTAAGACTCAAAATTACAACTTAAACAGAATCCTACAACGTAAATAAATAAAATGTACCACACAAACAGTTAGAAAATTGTACAGAGAAGCGAAATTATTGAGAAAACGGAGCGAAAATTCCATTACAACGTACCCTGAGTAGTACGTGAGGATTTCGTTCAATTTCGAGTTGAAATATTGAAGCCCGAAGCCAACAGTTGAAGACAAAAGGGTTTGTTTTAGACACGAGTTGAATTGAACTAGTGCTGGAGACAAAGGCCTTTTGGTAGATGACTACGATGCACGATAGGCTAAAACATAAAGATCTTCAGAAAGATAAAAAATTAATCATATTATTTTTTTTCCACTGTTTCCACGAAGTTCTAGTATTCGTTTACATATCAACCCATATGATGTCCCACTGCTGGGCACGGGTCTCCCCAGTAGAACTTACTAGTATGTAGATCCTGGGGGTAATTGCCATAATCGCCACGCTTGGCGAGCGGGTTGGCGATCGCAGTAAGGTTTTAAGTACGCAGAGGACGCTGCTGCCCGTCCTCCAGTGTGACATCTCTTAGTCGCCTTGACGACACCCACGGGAAGAGATGGGGTGGTACTATTCTTAAGCCGGTACCACATGGCAAATTCGAGTATTCAAGTATTCGTTTAGTGTGCCTCTATTTTCTCGCTCAGGTACAAGGTCGATGGAAATTCAGAGACGGAGATTGCACGTAGGTATCACCGGGTAGGTACACCGTATTTAAGGTAGTAGATCTAACAGTGGTAATTTCATGGCTAAGGCATTGAACTTGCAATCGTGAGGTCGCGGGTTCGAATCCTACCCATTATACTACCGACGTGAACCCACTCCTAACACAAGCCTTTGAGTTTAGCTGGAGGGGTTAACAAGATAGCTAGAAATGCGGGGCCCACCAACCCCGCATTGCTAGTTATTTTTAAAGTGAGGATCCTCCGACCAGTAGGTCTACTCTCTCAATAAAACGAAATTCATGATCTTTCATTTACTTAAATTTCTTAAGTTTACGAGGACTATTCTATTTCATTTTTAGATAAGCACAAGAAGTTTGAACCCATGGAAAATTTCCTGCAACGAGTGGATTAAATAGATGTTCCGGGGTCTATATAACCATCTCATTTTTGATCGGAACTTCGTTTCCTTGAATTAGGGCAAGGCTCCAGATGAGGTGATCATGCCCGGCGGGCCGCACCCCAGCGGTTAAGGTTGGGAACTTATTTAGGTATACAGATAGCAGCTGTGGCCTGTGAGTAGTTGATCCTGTGTTATAGTACTTTTTATAGGCATTTCTTGCCTCTAACTTGACTGGCCTGTTGGTCTGGTGGTTAGTGACCCTGACTGCTAAGCCGGAGGTCGTGCGTTCGATCCCCACCCAGGATAAAATTTTGTGTGATGAGCACGATGGTTTTTTCGGTGTCTGGTGTTATTTTTCTATAATATGTATTTATTTAGAAATATGAAAGTATGTTTATCAGTTGTCTGGTTGCCATAGTACAAGCTCTGCTTACTTTGGGATCAGATGGCGTTGTGTGAGTTGTCCCAAGATATTATTATTATAACTTTATTAATACGAAAGAAGAATAAGAGGTAGTCTGATAGCTAGTTCGGCAGTCTCGGGTTCGATTCCTGGGTCTGCACTTTAATTTTTTCTCTCTATCAAATGTAATGATCTTGTACTTATTATTTAAATAGGTATCGCCACAGTAGCTAACATTGCTTAACCTCGCTGATATATCTATCTTCTTGGTTATTTCCTTAGTCAGGAAGCCCTTAAACATTGTTAGATTATGTTTACAATATTAGATTATGTAATTCCTTTGCCTTCTATTCTAACCAAATCTAATCTTTAATACCCTTGCTTGGAACGAGTGCCATAACTCTGCAGACAAAGAACACGTACCAGTGTTGCCAATTTTTAAAAAGATTTACCCCTCGAGTTAAGCTAAAGAATCTAAATTTTACATAATTATTGGGAAAAATAAGCATAAACAAAAACTATTACGCGATTTTTTAGAAGTCTACTTTATCCTTTATTTTTCTTTCTAAGACCTAACTGTAATGCACACTGTAGGTATTGGCCAAAACCTCTGCAGTTTTTGAAGTGACGAATGACAATAGATCATTATTCAATTTCAATTCTTTCAAATAACAAAAAAAGTTGAACTTACCGTAAAAAAAAACATACAAAAAAAAAGTTAGTGTTGTCACACAAAAAAAATGTTAAAACAAAAAACACAGATAAAATTGAGCTGTCTTTAACCAATTAGTGACAAAAGCCTGTCTGGAGATGTTTTTTTTTTTAATTTTGTAAAAGGTCTGGTTTAGAACTTTCTATATATTTCTAAATACCCGCTTATAAAAATGGAAAAGTTGTGAATAATACATTTTCACAGCTTTATTTTCTTATTTTAACGCGTGAAAATACTTGTAAAATCCTTGAGAATGAATCTTTATGCATTAAAGTGTAGGTACTATAAATGTTTGACTTTCCTAGTAATCGCCGCTTTCCTAGTACCGGAATAATCGCCATCGCCTCAAAAATAAGAACAAGAAAATATCAAGCCGCATTTACCCCTAACTTCGGGTATAAAACCTCTAAATAGAAACCCTTTACCGACTATATAATGATAAGAAACTGCACGGGCAGTATATTACCTCAACAAGGTTGACTTGTATCCGTTCTGTGGCGTGTTTGTTCATATAATGGCTCGTATATTTTAGCTTGGTATGAATCTCAATGTTGAGATCTTCATGCGACGAGTAGGTATAATACAAATGAGAATTTGTTTGATGTGGAGATAAGTAGAAAACAGAATAAGGGTACGTACAGGTTACATTTTATGTGTTATCTTGTTAAACCAACATTTTGCGTTTCTTACGGCCGGTCTCAATAATCTATCTATGGATTTGGCTGCAACGGCCGTGGTCACGAATAGACCACGGCTGTTGCAATACGGTCGAAATGTCGGGCAATAAAACAAATGTATTTAGCCTTAAAATAAAATATTTACGCGATTAAGACCCGTAGCTTATAAAATTCTATAATATTACACACAATATACAAATCGCGAAGTTTACGAACATATATGTATACTATTGTATAGTTTTTCAGTAATAGTTATATGTTTTTCAGTATTTATTTTGTATTCTTTTCTAGGTATTTTTATTTGTGTGTATTATTTACTAGCTGACCCGCGCAACTTCGTCTGCGTGATTTTTTCCCGTTTATGCAACATTTTTTTTTGCTGCTCCGCTCCTATTGGTCGTAGCGTGATGTTGTGTAGCCTATAGACTTCCTTGATAAATGAGCTATCTAACAGTAGAGGATTTTTTCTATTCGGACCAGTAGTTTCTGAGATTATCGCGTTTAAACAAACAAACTCTTCAGCTTTATAATATTAGTACAGATTCTTCATAAAGAATAATATGAAGTTATTCATTTCCATTTAGTTTACTGCACATATACATTTCATTTCTACATCACCCTGACCATAAGGTAGACTGGCAAGAAAATGCTTTTGGCATGTAGTCTGCCTCTGTACAGCATTGTGATAAAGTTTGAAATAAATAAAATTCATAAACTTCGTTTTAAAGAAAGATAGTAGGGCTCCAGTGGCTTTAGACAAGGTACATTCGTTCCGTGGCGAATTCGATAACGCTATCATTCGCAAAAAATAAAAATGTCTATGGTCTCCACCGCAAACGTCAAATCTATCTATACTAATATTATAAAGCGGAAGAGTTTGTTTGTTTGTTTGTTTGTTTAAACACGTCCGATTTGAAAAAATCTTTTTTTGTTGGATAGCCCATTTATCGAGGTAGGCTATAGGCTATATAACATCGCGCTACGACTAATAGGAGCGGAGAAGCGACGAGAAATGTTTCAAAAACGGGGAAAATTTACGCATACGAAGTTGCGCGGGACAGCTAGTTCCATAATAAAATTCTCTTTTAATAACGACATCCCTTTTCGATTGTGACTTTGTCTAGGCCCACAGGTTAGCAACAAGCCCACGCACATACGACGATCTCAACATGTTCAGTTCGGTGGTCTTTCAACCGAGATCTGTGTATGTTTGCATCTGTGTATGTAAGCCCGTTTTATCTGTTTGTAGGCAGCCGACCTATATACCTCTACTTATGTAGGTATTTTGTGATATAAGCCTGCATACATTTCGATTGCGAGCACGTCCTTCAATATCTGAATGCATCCGAGACAATGCCACGAGGAAATTGCTTTTGTCTTGCTATGCTATATTAGACCTTATTGGATAGAGAATAGGGTTATTTTGCTTTGACATTCTTAATAGATTTATTATTGTAATTTGTTTGATGGCAATTTCTATCATACCTACGTAGTTGTATGAAGTTATGTATGGTGCAGTTATATCAGACCCTTCTGTGTCTTGGATAGCATATTGCTGTCGGTCTTGCGCCTAATCTCAATATTATAGTTATTATAATAATAATTATAATGTCTTGGGACCACTCACACAAAGCGTTGATGACGATCTCATCCCAAACTAAGCGGAGCTTGTACTACGGCAACCAGACAACTGATATACATATGTACTTATATATTTCTAAATACATACATATTATAGATTACAACAGAAATTACACCCAGACACAGAATAAACCAACGTGTTCATCATACAACATTTTATCCTGGGTGGGGATCGAAGCCACGACCCCCGGCTTAGCAGTCAGGGTCACAAATCTCTGTTCGTTTCCACTGCCTCTGTGGCGCGTTGGTAGTGTATCCGACTGCTACTCAAGAGGTTGAGAGGGTTCGATCCCCACCCAGGATAAAACTTTATGTGATGAGCACGATGGTTTATTTTGTGTCTGGGTGTTATTTATCTATTATATGTATGAATTTAGAAATATATACGTATGTTTATCGGTTGTCTGGTTTCCATAGTACAAGCTCTGCCTAGTTTGGGATCAGATAGCTTTGTGCGAGTTGACAGCCAAATGTAAATGTTGTTTATGTGATAAGCTTCAAGTTCTTTATAGCACCGATCCTCAAATACCACCTCTATATAATAATAGCATTGTATAAAGATGTTCCTTATAGTCTTAGATTGGACTAAGGGGTTATCCAGGGATGTTCACAATTCACGAGTAATGAGCATGGGGGGTGTAATTGACTAATGAGGTCGCTCGCTCGGTTGGGGGCGGAATTGATTGACCCAACACAGGCTCTACGCTCGCTTTGACTGTTTCTGTAATCCAAAAAAGTCCCTAAAAAACCCTTACAAATGTTAAATCCCTAAAAACCCCCCATCCCACTATTTTTCTCCTAAATAATTTAAATTTAAGGCAAAACCCTGAGCTAGGCAAGCCTGAGGATATGCTGTAATGTATAAAACTAAGTCGTTAATAGACCAAAAATATTTGTTTCCGACTACAAATCGTCCAACTTCGCTGTCCAACTTTAGCACTTTAGTCCAACATTGTAGGATATTTTTACGATACGGGCGTCCGCGACCGGGTCTCTCGTTAAATTGTATTAAAAGTTTGGAATATTCTGCTTTCTACAGAGCTGAATTAACACCCTATAAAACTAAAAACTGTGGACCATGTCTGCTACAGTGGTTTTAGTATAAGTATATAGTTTCAATATTTGATACTTAAATACTCGTAGTACAAGTTTAGTGTGCTCAAAAATTCAAAATTCTTTATTCACTTAGGGTGCAAAATAACTCTTGTGATACGTCGGGATTCTACATGTACATGTAACGCCAAGTTCGCAAACAATAGGTAACGCCGGAGAAAAGAATCTAGCAATAAAATCTCGCGGCCACTCTTTTCAAATTGCCAATTGTACAATGTTTGAATGCTCATATTAAAGAAAACATTCGAAATACTTAGGTAGGTACCTTCTTCTAGTAATTAAAATTATTAGTATTAAACATTTCAACAAGTATTAAAAAGCGATTAGATTAGCTATAAAACTTCGTACGCCGAGATGATACGACTGTGGAGCGACTGGTGGTGCAAGGAAAGGTCGAAGGCATAGGTCATGTGGCAGACCATCTATGTGTTGGATTGACGAAATAAAAGCATCGCTAAATGGTCCACTCTATAAATGTACAAGAATGACCGCAGAGAGAGAGGAATAGCGACATCTTGTTTAGCGTGTCACCAACCCTGACAAGAGTCTAGCGACGAAGAAGAAACCAGCTATAGAATGAATTAAATTGCATTCGAGTTCGTCTTTCGGTATGTAACTCCGTCCTCAAGAGAGCACATTAAGCAGTTGTGTAGGAATTCCGTCCCACCAGACTATGAGAGTGAGAGAATAAGAGAGGGCACTTGTCTGCACTTTAATTTCTCCTGCATAGTTGGATATCCTGATAAGATCGGCCGCTGTAACTGAGATCGCTTTAAAGACCATTCTACGCTGTCACAATGATTTTATCACCACATCTTATTCATTCAGCACTCGTGTGTAACAGTTACAGAACAAAATGCTTTTCAATATCAAAAGAACTAAAGTCCGTTCCTAAAGAAAACTGAAGTCCGCTATCGAAAAGTTTATAACTTGTACCACACATTTTTCAACGTCATTATCAATCCTATTCCGTTTGGAGCGGACGTTGGTCTGCTCGCTACGTTGCGTTGCACGTCTGGGTTATGAAGTAAGCTAGTTTTATTAATAGAACACATAATTTTACGACAAAGTTTATGATTAAAAACCGCTTTAAGTTTCTAACTGACACTATATACTGCAACATATTTATCTACATTGAAACGGATGTGGTACTATTCGCCTTAATAGCTACGTGGGACGACTTGATAGTGATTTTCGCGAGCACATTTTATGTGAATATAAAGCTTGGAACATCTTGAAAGTTCCAGAAGAAAGGAGTGAATACATTTGTAACCTGTGTTTTAAATCCTGTATGTTGAAAGATAGTATTTTTCTGTTTCGTCAAATACAACCCACTTTTTAACTATAGAGTTTTATAAAATGTGCGTCTCCGGTTGTGTTACTACTAGAAGTAAGGTTGACTTTATAACATAATATCAGTATAAGGGGTTATGTAGCGTGCAGCGTAGTTCCAACTCGCTGGATTTAGATGAATTCAGTACCAACACACCTTTTTATTGGAGGGACGTAACACTTCGTCCTTCATAAACTCCTCTTAAAAACTGGATAAGCAATTTGCAAATTATCCTTGGTATTGTTAAGACATGGTGAATGTGGTAACTGCCTCTTATTGGTGGGGCATCACTTTTATATAAGTAGTTATAAAAATACGCGTAATGTTTAATCGTATTTCCAGTTACGCGTGTATTTTTTATTCATACACTTATCCGTTATCGAAAACTCTTGAAGTAAACTCGGCTTTCACATTTACGCCTTCTCTTGCAAGTAAAAAATCAAATCGCTCTCCGCTCATACCTTGCCCCACAAATACTGCAACGTTATTATCTAGTTCAGAACGGATGTTGTTCTATCCGCTGCGCTAGTTGCGCGGGTCATAAAACAAGCGATTATATTCCGTTCACGGAAAATATAGAAATATGAAGTTTATTCTGTAAGTTTGCTCAAGATTTCATACAAAGATTTGCGTACATTACACACACAATATTTTGATCTATGATCAAAATATTATATGGAATGCATAGGCGTATCCAGGACAATATTTGGGGAGGGGAGGATCAGTTGATTTAAAAATGGCCGTTTTGTTTTCACTGCATGAATTTGGTTAATATTTTTCTACTGCATAAATTCCAGGGATGCAGATCGTACCGTGTCTCTGTTTTGCGGTAAGGGCAGGGGTTATACCGTACTACCGTATTTACGTACTCACTATACGTCATGTGGCTGTCATAACATCAGAGGTCGTGGGTTCGATCGCCACCCAAGATAAAACTAAAAGATAAACTTTTTTTTAGATGTGTGCTCAAAGATTACTTCAATACCTATCCAATAATACCACATATGTAGTGATTATAGTAGGTGGTACGGATTGCGGGACCTATTCCAGGTTGTATCAGGATTAAGTCCAGCAATATTAAGTAAATGGGGTAAGTAAGTAAGTAATACAGTAAGTGGGTTTCAGTGCTCAGAATTTCTAATTGTTAATGATTTTAATAATCTGAATAAATTACGTTAATCATCCTTGAAGTCAACTTGTAAGCATTATTTATGGTATCATTGGATAGATATTGAAATAATCTTTATAACACATAAAAAAAATATTAAATTATTTGAAATTTAAAAACGAAATCATATATATATATATAAATATATATTTACGATCCGCGACATGTGCGATTTCATTACACCAGAGTGTTGTGTGAGTTGTCCCAAGATATTGTTTTATTATGCCTGCCTATGAACTATGGTCACTCGGAGCGTACCCATCAACAAACCGATTCATCGAAATCGGTAGAGTGGTTTAAGCGGTTTGGACATACGTAAACACAAACTAGGGATGTTACCGAGGCGGTTTTATCGGAACCGAAGTCGGAGTCGGAGTTTTTAAATTTGGTTTTTCGAAGTTGGAGATAATAAGAAAACAAATAAGTCTATTTAGAAAGGCTTAAAAAAATAAGGTGAAACAAAAAAAAAAACATTATTCAGTCATATTTTTTTTATGAATAATATTAAATGTATGAAGGAAAACCTCTCACGGTCGGGACTCGAAGCCGCAATTATAAGGAATCCGAGTGATTTTTTTCTTGATACATTTAATAACATAAATTAGCAAGCGTCGACCCGTCGGAATCGAAGTCGGAGTCGGAAGTGAAGAATCAATGGGACGTTTCAGACTCTGAGTACAAACTCCTGTAACATCCACATAACAACTTCTCCTTTTTAGCCGTAGTCAAGTAAAAAAATAAACTGTAAGTCGCGTTACTCTCTCAAAATCTTCAAATAAACTGTAGCCGAACAAATGCAAATTGCGATAAGGAAAACACCAATTGTCGTATTACTTATGCAGAGAGGCAATCAACCCCTCCATGCATTATGCAACAGTACCGACATTTAACCCTCCTTGTTTTTATATCTACTTCATTTTAATCGCACTAAATGGTCGAGTAACTCGAGGGAAATGGGTTAAGTCGCGTTATTGTTATAATCTGTTCGAAATGGTAGTTTAGACTAGTGAGATACCGTGACTTCGTTCACGTTTAGTTGAAGAAAATATTTGTTATACATGATGTAACAGAAAGGTGTGGTCAAATTTCAGTAGCGGATAGGGTATGTTATCATGGTGCCATAGCTGGTTGCATTATTATTATATAGTTATAGCATATTCTTTTTGTCAACATTCAGTAGTGAAAGGCGTATGGCATAAGAATTAAACCTCCATTGGTACAAAAATCGATTGGATTACTATGGCGTAAAACTTTTTAAATCATACTTTTTTTTAATGAATAACTTTTTTATTAATAAATAAACGAATGAAAAATTTATAAATATTTTTTAGGGTACTCTGATTTTGATAAAATTAGGTACTTATTGCATTCAGTATCATGGGCTCATACCAACCCTTGAATATGACCAATATTAATGCTTTAAATATTTTAAGAACTACTTATGATAAACCCTAGAATATGCAAAATCTACCCGGCTGATGCTGAAGTCGTCTAAACAAAAAGACAATTGAAAAAAAGTGTATAGGTAGGTACTATGAAAAAAATATACGTTACACTACACTAGTGTAACTGCTGGGTGAATTTAACACTACAAAGACTATAAGGGAGGGATCCCACCACCCATCCTCGATCTGTGAATCACCACGATTGAAGTAGTAAGGAAATGCCCTTAATACAACAATCGAAATAGATTGACAGACCGCACTCAAAAAGAGAGACCTGCAACAAAGAAAAATAGTGACAGGTACTCTTACCAAGTCGAGTGGTAGGCACCTCCGGACTCTTGACATGCAATATTCCGCTTCCACGAAGTAAAACTTCGACACGTGTTCTGAGGATGCCTCGTGTAGAGGCATTTCCTTACTACTTCAATCGTGGTGATTCACAGATCGAGGGCGGGTGGTGGCATCCCTCGCTTATAATCTATTTAAGATGGATTTCCACCATGTTACGCCTAATTCAATCGGTTACTACAAAGACTCTCTAAATCAAACACTAGTTTTAATAAGCATATCATATTTTAAAAACAATGACGAAAAATTCTATAGTTAAAATACTGTTACTAAAGTATTATTAACTAGCAGCCTGCTCTGGCTTCGCAAAGGGTCATATTGTAGATTTTATACCTTGAGTTACATTATTGAAATTTTCGTAGGGATCTCTAATTTTTTTGACAACAAAATATAGCATATGTTACTCCCCAATAAAGTAGCTTTTTAATAGTGATAGATTTTTCAAAAAGGTCCAGTAGTTTCGGAGCCTATTCAATACAAACAAACATTCAAATCTTTCCTCTTTATAATCTACTAGCTGTCCCGCGCAACTTCGTATGCGTAAATTTTCCCCGTTTTTGCAACATTTCTCGTCGCTACTCCGCTCCTATTAGTCGTAGCGTGATGTTATATAGCCTATAGCCTTCCTCGATAAATGGGCTATCCAACAAAAAAATATTTTTTTTAATCGGACCAGTAGCTTCTGAGATTAGCGCGTTTAAAGAAACAAACAAACAAACTCTTCCGTTTTAAATATTAGTATAGATATAGATACTAATATTAAAAAGTTGAAGAGTTTGTTTGTTTGTTTGAACGCAGTAATCTCATTAACTACGGGGTCCGAATTGAAAAAATATTTTTCTGTTGGGTAGCCAATTTAACGAGGAAGGCTATAGGCCATATAACATCACGCTACGACCAATAGTAGCGGAGCAGTAAGTAATGAAAAATATTGAAAAACGGAAAAATGTACGCAGACGAAGTTGCGCAGTTCAGCTAGTACTAGGTATACTATACTATAGTATAGTATACAACAGTAAAAGATTTTTTTCAATTCGGACCAGTAGTTCCTGAGATTACCGCGTTCAAACAAAGAAACAAACTCTTCCGCTTTATAATATTAGTATAGATAAGAGGCTTCATATCTAAAATGGAAAGTGTGACACTTGTATAAGGCCTTAGACGAATTGTACTAAGGATGATAAACAACCAAATCATTTGGTACGTTTCTAAACGCATAAAAAAACAAATCAGAGTGCATTGGTACAGTGTGTGTATGCACCGGATCGATGCACGGCGCATGCGCTGTGGTGGGGTCAATGAACCCCGCCACGTGATGTAACATAGACTTTGTTGCACTAGGTTCGGTCACTAAATATCGAGAGTTCAGAAGGGAACTCATGACTCACACACGGAGAGGAAATCTCGGAACGCTTTTCGAACAAATAACAATGTAGTCTGAAATTCTGAAGTACCACAAAATGTACTTTATGGTACTTCTCTCAAGTAACGCATACACACTTCTTCTGTTGAAGGTAACCTTCATAGAAACGCTTACGTAGACATAGCTCATGAAAATGGAATTTTGGAGCGCCTTTCGAACAAAGTGGTCCGAGATGGTCTGAGATTCTTGTCCATGTACGATGTCTATGAGTGCGTTGCTCGAGCGATGTATGTGTAGATGCGGCGGTAGCCTAATGGCTAAGGCATTGGTCTCGCAATCATGAGGTCGCGCGTTTGAATCCTACCCATTAAACTACCGACGTAAATTTACACCTAACACAAGCCTATGAGCTTAGCTGGAGGGGTTGACAAAATTACTAGTAATGTGGGACTCAATCCCACATTTTTAGTTATATTTAAAAAAAAACCGGGCAAGTGCACGTCGAGCTACGCACAATGTAGGGTTCCGTAGTCCCTCGTCCGAATAATGCGGCTAAAGTAGTGGGTTTTCTGTTGTTTTTGTTTCATACCACAAACTTTAGTATTTTTCAATGAAATCTGTATGAAAAATTTGTTACTTCTCACTTGGTCTGCTGTTACTCGTTAAGTTGTAAAGCCTACTTAGCTACTACCGTGATTTTTTCATATATCCAACATCAACCATTTAGCTGGGGGGAGGGGACCATTTGACTCTAACAAAAATTTGCATATTAAAGCTTAATATTTCACAAACAGATCCCTAAACAGAAAAATATTCTTTACAACCCCTAAATGTTTTTAAAAGACCTATTTAATGATATCCCCCACTATGGGGTACGTGAGAAAAAAAACATCACATCCATACTTTACATATAGGGGAGGTTCCCTAATTTTTTTTTTCTAAATTTAAACTTCACTTTGTCGGCATACGTAATATGTGTATCCATGCGAAATTACAGCGTTCTTGCTACACATAAGGGCTCCGTTTTGCCATTTTGGCTACGGAACCCTAAAAAATACCAAGAGTAGGTACCCTATTCCCACTGGTCGGGTGTCGGATCCGTATAAAAAACGGATGCTCTAATTGGCTGAAGATATATAGGTAGAGCTGTTCACGATTACGTCAAAAATCGTAGTCGGATAATTGTGAACAGATACATAGAAAAGTCTCAGACGAATTCGGACCACATCGTTTGAAAGACGTTCCGAGATACCGCGTCCAAAAGCGAAGTACGATTACCTTCTCTACTCTGGTTACGTATTGAAGTTCAAATGTGACAATTGAGATCAGTTATCAAAGACATTTCGTTTTTCTTCCAAGGGGTGTAACGAAACGGTTCAACTGGGTATTGTCCCTGCAATGGAGATGACCGATAGCATTTGCATAGGTCATCAGATGACCAATAGCGAATACCAGGTTTTGACTTTTGACAGCAAACTTGACATATGTCTAATTTAGAGAGCTGTACTGCAAACTGACTTAACGTAAAATTCTCAGCTCTGCTTTTACCGTGTGAAAATACTAAAAATACGTGCTGAATTCGTAAGATCGAGGCTATGTGCAGTCAAAGTGTACAATAAACACTAGTTACTGGTAAGAATTTAAAAAAAAGACGTGTTCTCGCGCACTAAGTCTACGCTTTTAAAAAAAACAAAAGAACTGAACCTAGTGCAATAAGCTATAAATGTTGATAAACTTTCGCGATTTGTACACATTATGAAAATATATATTAACGGCCGTGGTCACGGGTAGACAAGGTCAATCTAACCGTGACCACGGCCGTTGCAATACGGTCTAAATGTCGGGCAATAAACAAGGTATTTTACCTTAAATTATTCACGCGATTAAGACCCGTAATATATATATTTTCATAATAGGTAACCTCTTCTGTGTCCAGGCTCGAATCCAAGAGCACAACAGTGGCACCCCCAACCCCCTCAAAAAAAATAATCGTCCATACATTTTGCGTTGATACATCAAATGCACTCTACCATGTCCCCCAGAACATGATCTTGGATTCGCGCCTGTTTGTGTCGCAGGGGATTTACAAACATAAAATTAACGAACGGAATAAAAAATATCCCTCAAAATTACGCTCCATATGGATATTGAACCTACAACCTCTTGAACAGCAGTCATAACACATCCACTGCGTCATTGAGGCAATATTAATCTATGATTGAACTAATTAAAATATCACTTCATTTCTTACCACACTACGAACAGGTTGTTCAAAGTAGGGCAAGATATCTAAATATAAACTGAAATAACCAGAAACTCAGCCATCGTCTTTTACCCACAAAAAGTGAAGGTCAGAGACTCGCGTGACCTTAGCTTAGAGCACTACTACTTGCAATTAACTTTATTGCAAATTGATTTCATTTATTTACTTAAAGTAACTTGTTATTAGCAATTACAGCCTATCTGGCAGAACATAAACCGCTCACTGAGTGCTATTCCTATTTAAACTACCTACATCATTGTAAAGTGCCTTCAAAAACGGCCCATAGTTTTTGCGTAAAAGTGGAACGAACCTGCAAACATCCTCACAAACTCTCGGTTTTATAATATTAGTAGGATATACAGGATGTAACAGAAAGGTGTGGTCAAATTTCAGCAGCGGATAGTGTATGTTATCAGTGTTGCACCTACCATGGTGCCATAGCTGGTTACATTATTATTATATAGATATAGCAAATTCTTTTTGTCAAAATTCAGTACTGAAGGGCGTATGGCATAAGAGGTATGTGCACTCAGTATCATGGGCTCATACCACACCTTTCTGTTACACCCTGTATATATCATAGGTACATGCCTATGCACCTATAATATACACAGGGTGTATCCGTGGATCCGCCTGGATCCAAGGGGGGTGGCACGCCCCCTGGCGGTTGTTTTGGTGAATTTTTTAGCCCATTTGCCTCTTGACTCTCCCCGAAGAAGGGAGACCGATTTTTGACAGAAGGATTTTTGGACCCCCCCTCTCATTGTAAACATCCGGCACCCACTGGCATTTGCATCTCGTCGTGCCCCCCTCCTCCCCAGAATGAAATCCTGGATCCACCCGTGCATAGGTAGACACAGAAACAGTCCTGCTTATCACACAAGAATTTATCCTTGGTGGGAATTAAAAAGACGAGCAGGTCGTGAATGTCATCGCACCGCACTCATCATTTGAGACATTACTTCATAAGTCTCATTTGCTAGTAATTTCACTTGCTACAGTGCCCTTCAACCGAAACATAGTGATGTTTTAACACACTAATTCACGCAGGAATGACTGACGTTGTGGTGGCTCTGATCTGCCACCGAATGAAGTAAAATTTGAATGTGTCTGCTTACCTTCTATTGTCCAAGTAGGCGTCATAATCATCAGGCGTGTTCTTCTCGTCGTGCATCTCGTAGAGATCGCTGTATATCGCAGACTCCAGCCGGGACGGGTCCAGGTGATAGTTGGGGTTCTCGTATGAGAGAAGACCATTCTCTGTTGGCAAAGAAATATTCGGTTAGACAGAATCTAAATTCAGTAGCCTAAAGAAGTGGTCTTTTAAGCTTGTTACCCTCAAAACTATAGTTAATTTTGAGTATTGCTCAAAAGTATTAATAATATATTAAGTATTACTAATTCACTTTTATATGACAGTGATTATAGGTGGCATGGGAGTATTCGATCGTAAGTTCATTTAAATAACGGAACATATTTTCATAGTTTTTACAAATATTTAGAGAAGCGGCGCTAGCTTATAGCTAAGGCATCCGAGTCGCAATCGTGAGGTTGCGGGTTCTTAAATCTTACCAACCAGAACCCACTTCTAACACAGAGGGGTTAACAGGATTGCTAGTAATGTGGGACCCACATTGCTAGGTATTTATTCTATGAGAAATTAGAAAAAAAATGCAAATTCAGCATCAGTCAAGACAAATGATTCTTTTTATTTCTTAATTTTCAGACAAAGTTCTTTCTTCTCTCTAGTTGGGCTTAACAACTTAAACTGTGCTGTGCAGCAGTCCATCTGAAATACGCTATTTACAGTTTTTTTAAGAAATTAGAAATGTTCCTCCCTGGCTTAAATTGAAGAACCCACCAATTAAAAAGCTCAATGTGAGCCAGCATATTTTCCAATCCACCTTCTCATCAATTAGTTTTGTATTATTTTCCTAAAAAACATAATATTATTATCTAAAAGTTAGAGCAAGCAATGTGCTAGTTAATCGCCACGCACTTGGGAGGCGTCTGGTAATCGAAGCCGAAGCCGTAATAGTTGCGGACGGGACGTGACGGCACTAGGCCGGTGGGCTCTTTGTATTACTACTATCTTTCAATACTGATAAATATTATAAATGTGACAATAATTCTGATTATCTGTCTGTTGATTTCCACTGTTTAAGTTTGTAGCTGTAACCTAATAAATGCCATAGGTAAGTTTTTATCGCAATAACCTACAACCTTGCAGTTACAGCCGCAGGCAATAGTACAAAAATATATACCTATACAATCTATCACACGGTTTTTTTTTGAAAACCGTCCATTTTTTCGATAATTTGGCGCAGATCCAAGGGCCCCCCCCCCTTGGATCTGCGCCAAATTATCGAAAAAATAGGCAGGGGCAATCCCCCACTAGACTCGACTAATTGACCAATTTTTTGAAAAATTGTTTTGACGGGCAGTAAGCCACCCTCAGCAGTGGTGTCTGATGTACAGATGTTTAATCAATTGCCTCCCCCCTCGTCATGCGAGTGAGATGTTAATTGAGTCACATGTTGCCCGACCCCCTAAACAAAGTTCTGGATCAGCGCCTGCGTATGCTACTCCAGCCTATTTATCCCTATGCCAAATTTCATCCAGGTCCGTTCAGCTATTCTGGCGTGATTGAAAAACATACATCCTGTGTAATATATTTTTATATATTGTTTTTGAACCGAGGCGCAGTGACCGAATACTGTAACTTGGGAAGGATCTTAACGAATGGTTCAATTCAGCGTTGCAATACTCTTCGGTTGAGTAGAGTTGTCGTCCCCAAGGACTGCTGAGTGATCAACAGTTCACTTTATTTGTATTCACTTATATGTATTGTATTAGGGATAAATTTTAGGTTTATTAAGAATCTATGGGTACTATACTGTACAATCTATACTAATATTAAAAAGCTTCTAAAATTCTTTCACTGTTGAATAGTCCATTTATCGAGAAAGGCTATAGGCTATATAACATCGCGCTACGACGATCGGGGCGGAGCAGCAATGAGAAATGTTGCAAAAACGGGGAAAATTTACGCAGACGAAGTTGCGCAGGACAGCTAGTTACTAATACGACGAGGAGTTTATCAATCGTTATTTGTCGGTTTTTTTGGTTTTGTTTGGTTTCGACACACGCGTCGAAATCAAACAAAACCAGCTACTTCTTAAGGCAGCTGTTCGCGCTGCGACAGAGAGTTACTTTGCGGGCGAGACCGAGACAGGTGAAAGAGACGCGCGACAGGAGACTGCGAGATAATCGCTGCCCCGGACAAGTTGTGTCTCATGTTGCGGACTAGGTCTCGACCAACAGTACATGCAGAAGAGACCGTGACACTGGTCGCAGTCTCCCGTCTCAGTCTCTTGTCTCTGTCGCTACACGAACACGCTATTTCTTATAAATCTCAACACCATATAACTACAACATACTATCCTATAACATAACACATCCAATATATACTTATCTCATAACAAAGTACCAAAAATGTACCGAAAACTGCGCCAAAAACGATCTACAAAATCCCTATTTGGTAGATAATCCTGTACAAGGCAGTTACAGGGTGAAAATGTTCTGAAATCTCGATACAAGTTTCAATAGGCATCGTCGAACCCTCGGTGTGTAGCTTCCGTAATAGTTACAAGTTTGTATAGTTGTTTGTAGAGTAAGTCATGAGCTGTAGCGGAGTTGTTTATTGGCGATTTTATACAATGTTGAAAAACTTTCGCGATTTGTACACATTATGAAAATATATAGGTATATTACGGGTCTAAATCGCGTGAATAATTTAAGGTTAAATACCTTGTTTATTGCCCGACGTTTAGACCGTATTGCAACGGCCGTGGTCACGGATAGGTGACCACGGCCGTTGCAATACGGTTTATACATTTTAACACAGCGATTAAGACCCGTAATATATATATTTTCATAATGATTTGATACAAATAATAACGGTCTCCTAACTGATGTCGGTTACGGCGACCAATCTCATCAAGAGAGTAGCCAACTACGCAAGTTATAGTGCACAAGTGTATGCGCAGACGCAAGTGTATGCAACTCTATTCCTTCACTCTTATAGCCCGATGGGATGGAAATCCGACACGGCCGGTGATAGATTGGGCGCAGGGTCCTTATTCACATTTTTACGTGTCCGTGGCAAACCCGTGCGAACTGGGACATGCGCGGTACGCCCAAAAATGTCCGCCGCGCATGCGCGTTGATGCATTTCTAAGCTCTACGGACACGAAAAAAAAAAATCATGAATTAGGACCCAGGAACGACGGTATAACGTGCTCTCCTATGAAACGTTACTCATCTATGGAACGTTACCGACGTTGCTTAACCTCGCTGATATTTAAGCCAGACAGTGGTGAAATGGCTGAACTCTCGTTCTGTTCCATTGCCATTAAGCCAAGGACCCCCGGACAAATTGATACTATCTAGCTCAAAATATTCTGATAGCAATGCGTTCTTTTAGCAAAGTATCAAACTTTTCAAAAATATGTAGCGATCTTGTAGTGTTGCAGGACTTCCTCTCTAGGCGATTTTGAAACGTCCTATTCTAATTGTTGTAAACAAATCAAGTTGGATAGAAATCACTAACAGGCAAAACCTGTAGTAGTCAATGTCTAACTATTCGAGTTTGTAATATAACCAACTAGCGGCCCGCTCCGGCTTCGCACGGGTATAAAATATATGGATGTTATTATACATATAAACCTTCATCTTCAATCACTCTATCTATTAAAAAAAACCGCATCAAAATCCGTTGCGTAGTTTTAAAGATTTAAGCATACATAGGGATATAGGGACAGAGAAAGCGACTTTGTTTTATACTACGTAGTGATGAAACCTAGTCACAACGATATCTAATACATCTAAGAACTCTCCAACTCAATACCTAAAGGCGCCCTTTCATTAAAACTTATAAAACAAGAACCCAATGACATTTTTGTTTAGTTCAGGTCACAGTACAACCTTACCTACTAATTAGACAACAGTGACATAACGTTTAACAAGCAAATACAAAAGTTTATGTAACCGTGTAATTACATTATATACGCTAGTCAATATATTATGAGCTCGCGTGTTATTAGGTACCTACATAATACAGGAAACTAAATAATTTACGAGGTTTTGTTAATAATGTT
Source organism: Herminia tarsipennalis (assembly GCA_945859575.2). Classification (NCBI taxonomy): domain Eukaryota; kingdom Metazoa; phylum Arthropoda; class Insecta; order Lepidoptera; family Erebidae; genus Herminia; species Herminia tarsipennalis. Next base: position 2,388,256 of record OX243833.2, on the reverse strand, counting down.
TAATATCATGCGAAGTGTGTCAGTTGACAGACCCATTTTTAATTGCCAAAACCTTTTCTCACAAGATCTACCTATTACACTCTGAACTTGACTTGACTGCCTCGGTGGCGCGGTGGGAGTGTATCCGACTGCTACGCAAGAGGTCGCGGGTTCGATTCCCACACGGGACACCACTTTGTGTTATCCACAAATTGTTGTTCCGAGTCTGGGTGTAACTTGTGTCCGTGGCTTGTATGTTTGTAAAGTCCCCCGCGACACAGGACTTGTAACCTACTGCGGGAGTCGTTTAAAAAAAAAAACTAGGCACAAATTGTGTATGTCGAAGCATCGGGGTGGCCCTATGAGCCATTATCGGCTCAATATTCGAATTAACATTATGGTAATCGATCATATGAATATGGATACCTTGAGCAAAGTAAAGTCCGCTAAAAGTTCTAATAATGCTACTGCATCACTGACACTATAACCACACTAACACTTCGGACACACGACTATAAAAGTAACGACGTCTATCAGAAGACGTTCTTCCGTTTCTTTAACTTTTACAATTCTGTTCCATTAGCAAAAAAGTGTTTTACATTTCTTACAATTTCCCGACTCTCCAGTGAACAGAAAAGCAACATTTGGTTTGATCCATCTTCAAACTCACAGATAATAAAATCTTTATATTTATTATGCACACTCTTTTTCAAATCCTCATACTTATCGCTATGGAATTGCATCGATGATTTCAGTGTCTTCACTTCATCTTGCATAGCCTTTTGCTGAGTATGCAAGTTAAATAAATAAATTATGCACACTCATTGTAAAGTCAAAATAAAACCCATGCTTGAGATTGATTATTTTCGGCAAATCAGTAATTAACTCTATTCCATAGTCTGTTATGATTTAAAATTCCTCTTCATACATTACATGCATGGGTTCATTGGTCTCAGCAGCTCTCTTCTTGCATTTCATTTTGGCTTTATCTAAAGTTAAATCAGTTATATCAGATAGACACTGATGTACGGTTTCTTAAAGAATCTGGTTCTACTAACTAGACTAAGATATTTTCACACATTTTACGCAAAAGTGAAAACAATGACAGGTCTGTTTACTATCATTTTCACAGCTCCATACTAATATTTTGTCACTTGTACCACAAAATAAAGGCTCCTATCCACTAACGGGTTACGGCCCGCTTCCCGCACACAATAGTGTCCGCTAAATAATTGATAGTTTTCCGTACCTAATGTCACCCGTCGCCCTACCTACATTGTGTTTCAAATGTGTATGAATGTATGGGAATGAAAGTAGAATAGATTGTGGCGAATAAAAGTATAATATGTAGGGCGTGGAAGGGAACGGCTTGAATGGACCATCACATGTTTGTATGACGTTTTGTGGTTTGTATGGAAGTTACAGACAAATGTATTTTATTGCTTTGGTACATTAATCAGTCATAAAATATGTCTGTGCTTCTCTCTGAAAGAGGGATATAATCACAAAATACCGAAAGTGCATAAAGTAAGCTCCATTCTTTCGTACTTCACTCAAGCTACATTACTCATACATAGACGTCGTTCACAGTCAAGAAACTCAGACCACTTCAGACCTATATGTTCGTTAGGCGTTCCGAGATAACATGGGCATATGCGATGTCTATGTTTTAAGAGCGTTACCTAAACCAGGACACAAGAGCGTCAAAGGTCCTCCTCCACAAAATTGGTACACAGTTATACCTACATAGTACACTTTGGCTAGTGTTTATATCTATCTATAATAATATCTTGGCACAACTCACACAACGTCACCTGATCTCAAACTAAGCAGAGCTTGTACTATGGCAACCAGACAACTGATAAACATCATCATCATCATCATCAGCCTATCGCAGTCCACTGCTGGACATATGCCTCTCCAATTGTACGCCACTTTGTTCTATCTTCGGCTTCTCGCATATGATAAACATACTTATATATTTTTAAGTACATACATATTATAGATATTACACCCAGACACAGAATAAATCATGAGTTTTATCCTGGGTGGAGATCGAACCCACAACCTCCGGCTTAGCAGTCAGGGTCACTAACCACTAGACCAAAAGGCCAGTCAATAGCCATGTTTAACCAGACTCACAATCGAGGGGTTGCGTTTTTGAATCGTATCCATTATACTACCGACGTGTACCTACTCATGTTTTTTTTTTTCTCTTTATTTTTAGGAACTTTTTGTCCATGGACATGTCAGTTCCCTGAAGGCAAAGAAAGTACGTGCTCACAAAATAATAACATATAACAACATCCTTAGATTTAAATAAGTTTCTAAAATTAGGTTAAGTGTACTAACTAAATATTAAATTAACACAATATCTTTATGTTATTAAAATTAGGTTACCTATACTAAATTAACTAATTCTCTTGCTATTTCTGTTGTTGGTTCAGCTAATATACTTAAACAAATTCCTACATCTAGTTTATTAACATTAAAAAGCTCCATAAAAACTTTCCTCTTATGTTCATTCCGAACACAATCCATCAATAGATGTTGGACATCCTCTGTAACACCACATGATTCACAATTTGGTGATTCTGCTTTTCCCATTACCTACTCATGTTAGGAATGGGTTCAAATCGGTAGTATAATGTGGCTAGTTGCTTTGTTGAAGGGTTAACAAGATTGCTAGCATTGTGCAATTATCTTAAAAAACCAAGCAAGAGCACTGTACTACGGCAACTGTACTGCTTTTAATACGTGAATTGGCCTCCTGTTTCCCATTTAACAAAACTCGCCATTAGTATAAACATAACTGTAAAAGCAAATACAAATGCTTACACTTTTTATTCACAATAGTTCGTGCAAGTTGCCCATTATACTGAGAATGTATGTGGACTGTGGGTATATGCGGTCATTACTCAGGTGACATTCAACGGACAAGGTTGCGTTTTGAACTTGTACTGTACTGCTATTGGTAATATAATAGACTAATTGTAAAAGAGATTTCCTTGTGATTTGTTCTGAAACTACAGCGCCGATTTTCTTTAAACGTAGTAAGTATAGTTAGCGGCGGTAGCCTAATGGCTAAGGTATTGGTCTCGCAATCGTGAGGTCGCGAGTTCGAATCCTACCCATTATACTACCGACGTGAACCCACTCCTAATACAAGCCTTTGAGCTTAGCTGGAGGGGTTAACAGGATTGCTAGTAATGTGGAACTCAATCCCACATTGCTAGTTATCTTTAAAAAAAAAAAGCTAAAAGTTTTTACATGATCCTCATCTAATGGTGAGCACAGAGAGATGGAATGGAGCACTGAATCATTGAAATGCGTTGATGGTCAAAACATACTTTTTAAGCTATTGCATAGCTTTTATCGCGGTCTTTGAGCGCGGCGACCGAATCAAGAAATTCCGTAACGTAAATAAAACCTAACACCCCCCACTCCGCCAACCATGTAGCTCGGCTGAGCGTTCGCTTAACGTATATGTATATGGTACGACTGTACAAAGCTCGCACGGATCGAGACGAGCTGCTCCGAAATGTAATGAAAAGAAAAAAAAATACTGCAAATAAATAATTATAATTGCATAAGTTGATAAAAAATAGCTTTACCGCGGCATTCCCCGAGTGCCACACATTTTTTTTTATGATCCTCATTTAATGATGAGCACAGAGGGGTGGAATGGAGCACTGTATCCTTCAAATGCTTGTGCCAATTCATAGATTGAAATTCGTTGATGGTCAAAACATAGCTCCGTGAGGCGCGGGGTTTTTTAACTACCCTCGCCTGGTCTTCATAATTTTGATAATTTGTACTGTCGGTACTTCTACACACTACACTTACAACGTCTTTACACTAGTAATAGAGATAGGTAGTTTTAAGCTTGTTAATATTTATTCAAAAGTTAACAATTCCTACTGTTTTGATATATATTTTGTTCTTTAGAATGAAATAAATACAAGTAGTCAGTGATACCCGCGCCGGCCGCGTCTCAATCGATTTCGTTTGCCCTTCAGACAGACCTCACTCAAGCGTGCGCTTTTAAAACTTAAACATGTAATTATGCCTACTGAAACATGCTTTGTTTAACAGTCGATGATGCGGCGTTTGACGGGTTGAATCTATCGGTGACAGCAAGCATCGAGGTAATGGTCAAGTTTATGATCGGTGAATATAAATCATCAAGAATGTGTGTTGTAATTAAGTATGTCTTCTGAATCATACTTTGTTGTGAATAGTTGATGATGTGGTGTTTGACAGGTTAAATTTACTGGTGACAGCAAACGTCGATGTTGAGGTCAAGTTTTTGATGGGTCATTTAGTTTAGAAGGAAATAATAGAATGTGCGTTGTACTGTGCTCTGTAAATTTAACATTTACTATTTTGATTATTCTTAGAAATCAAGTCTAAAGGTTCATTTCCGTGTATCGCGGCCGATCGCGAGCCGCGCGCGGCTTACGGCGAGTGGCTGACGCGCGAGGCCAATGCGACAATAGTCAGAGTATGAGAATGTATGGCGCCATTTCCGAGGTCTGCGATAGACGACCGACCACTCTGACTATTGTCACATCAGCCGCTCGGCCGCGATGCATGGTAAAACACAGAAGGTAATCTTCATGCGTACATACCTATCTTGCTCGAGCAACCCACATAAACATCGTTCACGTACACGCAATCTCAGATCACATCGGACCATATGACGGACATTATGACCTTTACCACATGCAGACTATTTACTGGAATAAAATCGTTGTTTATTGTGAGGTTCAGGCCTTAAAACTGATGTCAAAAAAACAATGATTTTACTACAGACGTGTGGTAGGTAGTTTTATGACAGAAGTAGATGGTAGGTGGTTAAGCGTTAATTCAAATTCAAATTATTTATTGTACACAAGAAAATAAAAATACAAACAAACAATAAGTACAAAAAAAGTAATTATGTACAAAGGCGAGCTTAACTCAAAATTGAGTTTTCTACCAGCAAACCTTTGAGCTCTAGAGTAGAAAGATATTTGAAAGTAATCGGAAGTGTAACAATAAAAAAGAAAAAAAAATAGAAATTAAAACATTTGTATAAATAAACATAGGTACATAAATACATACCAGATAATACATACACTTAAAATATTATAATACATACTTAATCAGATAGACAGAAAATATTCTTTTGTCCTTTTTTTAAAAACGTTAAGAGAGAGGCTGTGGCGTAACGGGTGAGGAAGAGAAAGCCTCACCGCTTTTATGCTGAAAGAGCTATAGTAACAGCTGGAGCTGTGAGCGGGAGTACTCAATAGGAGAGAGGAGGCGGAACGACAGGGTTTACCCCTGGGAACAAGAAAATAGAAGCGTTCAAATTAATATGTATATTCTTTTTCAAAACTGATCTTACAAAGTTATTGGAACGAAGTTCCTTATCGCGCGTTGTGAAAGGGAGCTAGACGGAAAAAATCTCACGAAAAGTTGTAACGACACTTTTTGAAACACACAAGCCGTGCGGCGTGCGCGTAAGATATGAACATCTAATTTGACGAAGAAGTCACCTGTCGATTTGGTCTAGAGGCATAAATTCGGTACACAGTATTGGTGACAATTGTGTAGTTGTGGGTTCGAGCCTTCGGTATACAATCGTCTTTTTGTAAGTTATTTTCGTTTCGACTTTCTATTTCGCATTGAACAGTGTGGTGTTAAGATAAGAACTTCGTTCCATCCGGGTGTCCCTTGACAGCTCTCAAGTTTTTTGATACTTGTAATGTGAAGAAGCCATGGGTGGTATTCGTATATTACAAATCAATCTGTATATAGAGAGTAATTACATGATTACACGAAATTATTGAGTCCATGAAGAACCAATTACGTACCTACCTGCTTCAGAAATAAATCATAGACAATTTGTTTTGATTAATTCCAAAAGAACGAAAGGCAAGGTAACCGCAAAATTGGTGATTACGTGATTATTTGCTACAAAAGATAATGATTACCTACACGATTTATAAACAGCAGGTAGTAATGTGGTAAATAGGTATACAAGTTACTACGTAAATATTTTAGCAAATGTTGATGGCATTAGTGAGAATATTAGAGTTTTATATTGTCATAAGCATCTAAGTTTTAAATTTAAGTTATTCGGACAAACTCTAAGTACTTAGTGATTACATGGCCAAGTGGTACCGCCTAGGGTTGCCAGATTTTTTTTAATTCTGTAAGGGACAATAACGTTATTTTTTTTCCCCGCGATAAATGAAAAACATGTTTATTACCTTGTTTTATTGCTAGTTAATGTTTATATTTTAAAGAAGATCATGTAAGTTTTAACATAGCATTGTTTGATTATACATATTTGTAAAATTCAATACAGTAAAATCATAGGTGAAAACAGTAATTAATTAGCTTTTTATCTAATCCAGAGTACATTTTGTGAAATCTGCAAACAAATCCTCTCTACAAAGCAGTTGGAACCAGGGATACTAAAAACAAACGATAGGTGTTTGTAATTAAAAAAATGTTTTAGATTTCACTCTTGGAACATCCTTCCATCATTTTCTTCCACTTTTCAATAGCACCCATGCTTTTGTTATCAAAAGACGTTGCAATTGCTAGTTTTTTTTAATAATTTGCAATTCCGCGTGTAAAAAACTAACTGTCCCGCGCAACTTCGTCTGCGTAAATTTCCCCGTTTTTGCAACATTTCTGATTGCTGCTCCGCTCCTATTGGTTGTAGCGTGATGTTGAATAGCCTATAGCCTTCCTCGATAAATGGGCTATCCAACAGGGAAATAATTTTTCATTTCGAATCAGTAGTTCCTGAGATTACCGCGTTACAAAATTAGTATAGATATAGAGGACTCATTATTTTGTCACTCATGTTCATAATTTATTGGTGATTTCTCAGCAGCTAGCCGTCCGAGTCATGTGCGACGCAGTGCGTATAAACGGGACGTGTCGGGAAATATGGGACGTCTGGCAATACTAGTACCACCCCATCTCTTCCCGTGGGTGTCTTCAAGGAGACCAAGGGATTTCACATCGGAGGACGGGCAGCAGCGTCCTCGGAGTACTTTGAAGCCTTACTGTGATGCCAATTCGCCCGCCAAGCGTTTCGATTATGGCAAATACCCTCAGATCTATAATGTGTAGGTTCTACTGGGTTCTCTAATCACACTAATATTATAAAGGCGAAAGTTTGTGAGTATGTGAGTGTGTATGTTTGTTACTTCTTCACGTCTAAACGGCTGGAGCGATTTTAATAAAATTTGGTATGGAATTAGCCGACACCCTGGATTAACACATAGGCTAATAAAACGCGGGTAACACCGCGGGGCACAGCTAGTTACATATATATATACTAGCTGTCCCGGCGAACTTCGTCTCGACTCTTTTTTTTTGTAAATCGGGTTCAATTGTGAATCTAAACCATCCTCGAATCCCCTTGAACTCACACAAAAAAAAACATAAAAATCGGTCCAGCCGTCTAGGAGGAGTTCAGTGACATACACACGCACACAAGAAATATATATATAAAGATTTGCTTTTACAATTACATAGTACCGAAGCTAGACCCATCTGCTAAGCTGCACAACAACACGTGAAAATTAGAATGTCAGTTAATCGTAGTATATGAAATAACAGTATTTTTCGAGTTCTCACACTTATTAGTCCACTACAACAGTAACTATGAATATAAACTAATTTAGTTCAAATATAATATCGTACTGGTAAATGACGCAGCAAATATGAAATATGTATTAGAAGAAAGTGAAAAATATGTCGATGTCATTCCTCTTAACTGGTAATTAACGTGAAGTGAAATAAAGTGTTGGAAATGGCTATGATAATGCTGACATTGATTGCTGGACTAATCTGGTTTTAATTTAATTTTTATTATTAGAAAAAAAAATGTGTGGCACTCGGGGACCGCCGCGGTAAAGCTATGGCATAGCATTTTTACCAACTAAAAAATATTTTCTTATTTGCATAAGTTAAATTATATATTTTTTTTCTTTTCATTACATTTCGGAGTAGCTCGTCTCGATCCGTGCGAGCTTCATACAGTCGTACCATATACATATACGTTAAGCGAACGCTCGGCCGAGCTACATGGTAGGCGGAGTGGGGGGTATTAGGTTTTATTTCCGTTACGGAATTTCTTGATTCGGTCGCCGCGCTCAAAGCTCGCGATAAAAGCTATGCAATAGCTTAAAAAAAACCGAGCAAGTGAATGTCGGGCCACTCACAATGTAGGGCTCCGTAGCTGCCCAGTTACATGAGTAATTTTTAATGGAATTTGTATGAAAATGTTGTTTCTTCTCACTTGATCGGCTGTTACTCGTAAACTTAAAGTCTACTTAGTACTACTTCATTATAAATACTAGGTAGGTACTCCCCTGATTTTTTTCGCATCGCATCGGGGAAGGCACACTTGCATCTAACACAAAAACTTTCTAGTATTATCAGTGTCTGAGTTAAACTGACGGACATGGCGAAACTATAAGGTTTCAGTTTTGTCATTTTAGCTACGTTATACTAAAAAAATATTTCAATAATCGTATACGAACTAAATATGAATTAACCTACGTTAATATACAGATGGTTTAAACGAGGATAATCAAATTCGGAATCATAGGGAATAACGAAAATTGCTCAAAGAAGTCTTAAAGAACATTTTGAAAAGAAAAAAATACTTCAACGAAAACGAGTAGGTACCTACAGCCTTTAATCTTAAATCACTTATTGATGAATTAAGTTAGATAAGACGTTTATGCTATCAAACCAAGTTTAAGTATAATATTCTTCTATTTATTTGTTCTAGTTATTATTTTGTGCTTTATTACGTGTTAATGGATATTGACAAGCCAGTTACGCGCTTCATTCTACGCGTTTATAAACATTATTATGTAAACAAATACCTAGACTTAGAAAAGTATTAATATCCTGAAAAGGTCGGTGAAAATATCAATTCCTTTATCAACATTTATCGCAACGGGTTATTACGCAGTACGCACCAAAATAAATCAATGTTTACAGATTTAAAAATAACTTTTGCAGTTAGCAAAGCAGTACAGGCGTTTTAAAAATCACTGGGCTTATAACGAAGTCCAGTGATTTTTAAAACGCCTGTACCTACTGATTAAGAGACTAGCTGACCCGACAGACGTTGCCTTGTCTTACATTTATTTCTTAATTTTCATAATTTTTCTTTCTATAAGAACCTTCTACAAAGTGGGTATTAAAAAACTAATAAAAAAATAAATTTTAAATGATCCCAAACTAAGCAGAGCTTGTACCATGGCAACCAGACAACCGATAAACATACTTATATATTTCTTAATACATCCATATTATATAAATAACACCCAGATACAGAATAAACCATCGTGAGCATCACACAAAGTTTTATCCTGGGTAGGGATCGAACCGACGACCTCCGGCTCCGCAGTTAGGATCACTAACCACTAGACCAACAGGCCAGCATATATTTTTAGTTAGCCAGTCGGCTAGTAGGTCAAAGTCATAGTCGATAGATGTAATATAATAGAACCTACAGAAGACGGAACAAAACTATAAATTCCATTCCACAATGAAAAACATTGCAATAAAAAAACTAAAGAAGAAAAATGAATACTCACTTTCTCGTTTATGCAGTCCCATGTTGTCGATTTGTTGTTAGCAGACGAGCGGACACATCACTTAGACTTTCTACACAATCGCATCACTTTCGATATATCACTATTCAAAGTCCGTAGGCTGTACACTAGTGAGAGTTAAGCTGAAGACACACGGGATGAATTACGCAACGGAAATTACGAGACGGGAATTTGTTAAGCGTAATTTTATTTATTTTTGCGTAATTTACTGTAATTTATTTTGTGTAATCTGATGTTAAATTACGTGAATTGAATATATACTTGTATACTCGTGCAATAAACAACATACTTACAGGCAATGTTAAGTTTTTTACTTTACAAAGGATTTTCGAAATGCTTGCTAATCTTTTTGTAGCTACTTAATGTTGATTTAAAAATATTTATGCATGTTTTTGATAAAGCACATATTAAATTACTCACTCAATACTATTTCAGTCTTATTTATTATTAACATAAGACATATTTAGTAACTAATATTGGGAGGTATAATAATTTTATTATTGCCTAAATGACTACACTGACGAAAGGAAATCGTTGGCTAAGTTTAGCCAAATATGGTATCTATACATTAGGCGAAACTTGCCAACGACTTCCTTCACATTACTCACACACTTTTATTAAACTTTAGTGATTGCTGCTTGCTTGCCTGTGGTGCTGTACAGGATGAGTAGGTAATAAAGTGACATCACATAACTAGGTGGAGGTCGGGAATCGAAAGATCCCTAACAAAAAAAGTACCTTTGAAACATTCAAATTGTTTATATACCAGTCAAAGTAATCCATTAATGGCATTTAAACCAAAAAAAAACTAATTAATACCTACTTAAAAAATTGTATTTACTTATAATGTTTATGCAACTTATAGATGACATTACAAGTCAAGTAATCACTTAAAATAATTACTATATATACTAATCTACCATAATCTGCCTGTCAATCAAGTACATAACATATAATTCAGCTAATCTTAAACACATATAATTATATTTACTATAAGTAGGTCATATACTTCATACTACTTGAAGAAACACAATTAACTGTTAAGTGTTTTCTTTATCGGAGATGCTAAAATGAAGCCCACATACAGCCCAAACCCTGAACATAGAGAGCTATAATAATAAAGAAATAAGAAAGGATTTTAGAAACTCGAGGTTTAAAGGGCCGTTCGGGTCACAGATAATATATTATTACACTAGTACGTGGATGAAACTATGATCTAACAAATACATATTCCTCATTCTCACTGTGCAGGCCAATTAACATACAGTCCGAGTAAATATAGCTCATAATATCCTTGTTTGACGTCAGTGGTGTAAGTGTTATTGTCATACTGACATTTAGATACGTGATTAAATATGAACTAGTTTTTATATCGAACGGATATCAAACATGATTGATTTTATTGTTATTTTTGTGGCAATTCAAGTTATTACAGCCGTTTAATGATAAATAATTACTATTATGGTATAATGGACCCTTATAAAACCTTTAAACTCGAGCATCGCTTAAAATCATTTTGAAAAGTGTGTGTCACTAGTATCCGAAAATTTAACAAATTAGATTAATATCGCAATATCGAAATACTATCCGAGTATATCAAAATATACTCAGCTAGTTGATAGTTAAGAAATCTTGCTATCTTATTTATCTTTTCGTCGTTTGCAACATAAAGAGAAATTATACTCCAGTAAATAATTGTTTGAGCAACCGTAACAAATATAGATGTAATCCAATCATAAGACTAATTAAACATTGCGCAGTGACGGAAGCTGACAGCTATAAACATAATTAAACAGACATATTTCGATTATCAAAAAAATCTCACGATCCTTGCAAAATATCTTTTGTTTAAATTACTTAATAATATTCGCAATAATAAAGCTGTAATATAATATACAAAGTATTACAAAAGGCGATTATAATTACATAATTTGACGCATAATATTATAAAATGACGCGTGTGTGTGTACTCCGCCTAACAATGAAAGTATGAGAACTATTTTGAATGTGTTCGTTACAAAGTTTCTTTTTCTAGCACATTTCCTAAACGTAACAGCTTACTGTCTAGGCTAGCGGGCATATTATAAACTTCCTGGATGTGACGTTCCTAAAAACGCGAAAACGTGTTGCTAACAAGTCTGTCTATCTTCTCGGTCGATCTAAAAGTTAAATACTGCCACTAGGTATTATAAAGTAAATACACATTAAAAATGTGTTACAATCTACTTCCATAATCTACAAATTTGCCAATTAACCGATGTCTTCGAATAAAATGAAATCATTCCCTTTGACATTTAGCCTTTTTTCTTTAAAACTTCGTCAATAGGATGTAAGCCATGGGCTGCGTGCGACTTGCAAACTACCACATTCTCAAATTTTTAACTATTTATGAATTGGTCCTTACCAAATGTCTTCTTTAGTCGTTTTTCTTTATCTTTTAATTATTTTAATAAATAACTATATACCGAGATTTGGGCAATATAATTTGGGCTGAAGAAAACCTTTGAGAAAAATAATTTTAATTTTTTGTTTTTTTTTTTAAATTTCGCGATTTTTATACATATTAGATATATTTCGGGACTTAATCGCGTTAATTATTACGAATTGCACCGATGGTGGTCACGGGTCGACCCGTGACCACGATCGGTGCAATTCGATCGTAACGTCGGGTAAATAAAAGGTTCGTACATTTAAATAATTCACGCGATTACGTCCTGAAATATATCTTATAAAATTTTTTGTTGTTTTAAACCAAAATTAAAGTCTTTAAAAATACTGCTTCTTTGTTAATGGTAATCCTGCGTGTAATCGTTCTCACGCATCGCAAGTAAAACATAATTATGTGAACATATGCACGCGTTACTAAGTATAAAACAAAAGTAGCTCAATGAACGCGTTCCTGCGTTCACACGCGTTCACTTTCAATGCGTGCTTTTTAGCTAATTAGCTAAAAAATGCCGCTCAAGCTTACCATGTAATTACTGTGATTATGTCTTAATTAAAATACGATTGAGTTGGAAACTATTGTGGATTAAGTGCTCTGTAATTTTGTATTTAGTGGTAGTTACTTTTTATTACTCTTTTAAACGAAAAGTGGAGAATAATGCCTGTGTTAATTACAGAATATTTTTAATAGTAACGCTTAGGAAAGTCTATATTAAAAATGATGTCAATGTTAGATAAAAGAATTTGCCGTTTGAAACTAGCGTAATGAGATAACTTACCGTCAAAAATTATATGTAATTATAATTATCTTTGAATGGCCCGTCGTTAGGGGTTAGTGACCCTGACTGCTACGCCAGAGGTCTTGGGTTCGATTCTCACACGTGTGTTTCGTAAATAGTTGATCCGAGTCTGGGTGTACTTTGCGTCTGTGATTTGTATGTTTGTATAGTCCCCCGCGACACAGGACTTGAAACCTAATAAGGAAGTTGTCTTTATATAAAAAAGAATGGAGATCCAGATCCCGGACTAGGAATCTACATACTAATAGCAGAGTAATTCGTGTTTTAGAAACGAGTGCTACCTACATAGTTAATATGGCGTGGATACCTACGCCAAATTGCATCCAAAATAACACATAACCCCGGCAGAGTCGCGGGAAAAAGCTATATTTACACTATTTTTTTTTTTAAAGTTGCTTGTCATTGCGGGATATGGCTCCATATTACTAGCCTGATGATTTTAAAACAATGGCCCATGAGTTTCTTGGCAGCTTCTTGTCATGAGCTTTACACTTGGAACTGCCGCCTAACCTCATTTTGTTTTTTCTTTCAAACAATCATAATTTCATAAATTTTTTAGTATGTATTAATTTGACGTTTTCAAATAATCATTAACCCGATTTTACGAAATAAAGATATTTGAGTTTGAGCAATCTTGTTAACCTCTCCATCTAAGCTCAAAGTGAGTGAGAGTGGGTTCACGTCGGTAGTTTAATGGGTAGGATTCGAACTCGCGACCTCACAATTGTGACTCCGTTACCTTAGCCATTAGGCTACCGCCGCTTATCCATTAGCTTTTAAAAAAATAATTTCGGAAGACATTTAAGCTCTCTACATAGTTATAGAAGAGAAGTCCAAGATATATAACGAAATCCAATCTATTCACGATCACGTCCACAGACCACACTCAGATGCAATTGCGCGGAGAAACTATGAGATATGTGACTTATTCGTAATTGAGAAAACGTCCGCTATTAAGGTATTCACACACAACTCTTACTGTAAGTGGCGTGAATGAGCTATAAGTTATGTCACGCTGTAGTGTTGGACACTGCAAGCCTATACTTGCAGTGTCCAACAGTCCACCGTTATAATAGGGTATTTGACTAAAGTCTAATCAGCCACTTTTTAAGAAACGTCAAAAACGAGCCGCTCTGTACAAATTTGTATGGAATGCTAGAATATGACGTCACGTTTTCAATGGTCAAATTATTTACTTTCAGGGTTTCTCTTTATGATTATAAACTAAGTAACACGTTAAATTAATAAATGAACATATTTTTTTGAACATTTTAAGACATATTTTTACCTGGTTATTTTAAAATATTTTATTTTGATAGTAGTCAAATACCCAATTATGTTACTGGGTTACGTTAAACCATTTAGGGGGGGGGGAGGGTTTCGACCCCCAAATGCCTCTCCTGAGTACGTCAATGATTTCTTTTTTTTTAAGTAAAGTAGCAATGTGGAATTGTGGATCCCACATTACTAGCAATCCTTTTAACCCCTCCAGCTACTATGTGATAATTATTGTAACTATGTTTAATAAATAAAAATTATAAAAAAATGGTTTGTGTTAGGAGTGGGTTCACGTCGGTAGTATAATACGTAGGATTCGAACCCTCATATTCGCAATCGAGAGTTTGCGAGTTCCAAAAATGGACAATCCGACCAAGAACCCACGAGGATTTCACGAAAAAACCACAGGTCAAATCCTTGGGGGTTCTATTCCTTCAAGAAAGCAACAATAGGGTAGATGACTGTCAAGTCAAATCAATATATTTTTATGAAACGTCAAAATGATGCGACTAATTCATATGAAATACAAAACAATGACGTCATTCTTTTGTATGGTCAAATCATGTTTTGATGTTTATAAATTAATGACGATGTAAAATTGTAGAGAAACATTGTTTTTCAGAATATTTTTGCAAATGCTATTTACTTTAGAGTGTAAAATAATTTATTGTTATTGTAGTCATCTACCCAATTGCAGTAAGTGCGTATCGCGTAATCGCATATCTGTCACCCAATGTGTCAATACCTTTACGTCTCGATGACATGCCGTTTATCTAGTTAACCTGCGAATGACGATGCGTGACAGTTGGAAATTGATTACTGACAACCGTCACTGTCGGCACGCGATCGGTTTGTAATGTTTGTAGGTACTTTTTATCTATACTTATAATACAAAGCTGAAGAGTTTGTTTGTTTGAACGCGGTGATCTCAGGAACTACTGGTTTGAATTAAAAAGATGGTTGTCTGTAAAGTCGGTTTACAATTAGAAGCTGTCGGAAACAGCTACTAATGCTCAACTTTAATGGTGCCTATTTTGGTTCCACAATAAGTTTTGTCCAAAATGGTAGACCACTTTCATGGTCGACTGATAGTGGTATCTCTAATGTAAGAATTTTTATGCTACTGTAAGCTTGACCGTTACACATTTTTTTTACATGACCGTTTGATAAAAAAAAAAAAAGAGTTCTTCCTCGAAGTTTATCGTTATATTGATTTTAACACTTCACACTTTATGTAATGTCTTCTTTACACAAACTGTTTGAATTATGAATAGTCTTTATTTATGAGTACCTAACCTCATTTAAGTGTAAAAGTTATGTCATAATTGAAATCAACCTTTACGTAGCGTATTCCATTTTCAAATTAGAATTTACCATTGACGTATAGACCTGCACCGCGCCATTCCTTTTAATTAATTTTTTTTTTTAGTCAATTTTGTGAGGTTATGGCACAGTCCAGGTCTATACGTCTGGAATTTTATAATTATGTTTTTTTTTTTTTTTTTATTATGAAGATTATTATTAGATATCATTTTCCCATCATCATTTTAACATGATTCTAACACAAAACATAGACAATAAAGATTATTTATTTTTCTTTTTTTATTATTTGTATTGTTTCCGATTTAGATTTAAATTTCCTCGGTTTATAATTTCGCAAACAAACTCAATATAGTTAAGCAAGGTCGGTTCGTTGGATCGTACGATTTTCCCTCGCTTGACCGGCTGTATGTAATGTTTTGTTTCCTCCAAATATTACGTGAACGAGGTTATGCAATGTACAAGTTTTTTGTAATCCGTTTTTGTTTTAACTTGGTTATAATTATTGATTCATAATTTTAATATTTTTTTTATATTTAAGTATTAAGTACCTGGATGACCGAGCTTTGCCCATTTTTTTTTAAACGACGTTTTCTAAAAGTGAAACTTAGCTAGATCGATTTATCACCCCCAAACCCCTGCATACTAAATTACATTAAAATTACTGGAGCCGTTGCCGTGATTCAGATTATTTAGATAGGTACTATGCGATTTAAAATGAGAATTAATCGCGATCGCGACAACTTCACTCTGTACTTGTCAAAATTTTACCGCTAGCAACAAAAACTTCCAAGTCGGATAAAGTACGTATGTGTATGGTAATGGAACGGACGTAATCTTTATTTTCTTTGATTTCATTTTTCTTTACTATAATGTTATTAGAATTCTTTATTATTTAATAAACACCAAAAACAAACAAGTAAATAGGCAAAATATAAGAATATTCTACACTTTTGTGGTCTTTCAGTCAGATGTGACATTTTTTTTTAATAATAAAATAATAAAAATCATTTATTCACTTAGGAAGCAAAATACTACACTTGTGAAAAGTCGATTCTACATTTACTACTAATACCTGTTCGCAAACAATAGGTAAAGCCCGAGAAAAGAACAGGCAATAAAAACTCGTGGCCACTCTTTTCAAATTGCCAATGTTTACAATGTTTCTCTGTTTATAAACTGTATATGCAGGTAAGGTGCTGCCACCATTATATTATACACTTTCATAAAGATAGGGAATATGTACATTTATAAGTGGGTGTGTATGTTAGTCCTACATTTTTCACGTATAAAAGATAAATGAAACGGTCTAGTGACTTTGAATCGAAGTTAATAATATAATTTTCTATGAACTGACGATCGATATGGATTTTCCATTTGATTGGCATTCATTTAAGGTCATATTCAAGTGCACGGAATAAGTTTAGCAGGGCAATTTATTAGGTACTAGCTGTCCCGCGCAACTTTGTCTGCGTAAATTTCCCCCGTTTTTGCAACATATTTCATTGCTGGTGCGCTCCTATTGGTCGAAGCGTGAAGTTATATATGGATATCTCGATAAATGGGCTGTCCAACAGTAAAATATTTTTTCAATTCGGACCAGTAGTTCCCGAGATTATCGCGATTACATTCAAACAAACAAACAAACTCTTTAGCTTTATAAAATTAGTATAGATTACGATAATATTAAATTCCACAGAAAACTTGAAATTTAAAAAAACAATGTCTTATACATTGATGATGAATTTATGAATATGCTTTTGCTAGCGGCTTCACTTACATAGGCCACCGATATTGTAAATAAATGTAGCTTAGTATTATTTTAATATAAAAATTACATTTATGAAAAGTCTCATCCAACTCTGTTCAGTAGTTTTTACGTTATAGAATAACGAACAGTCACACAACTGTTGCAAGTTATAGAATTATTTTAAATAAATAATTGATATGAAACGAAAATAGAAGATGAACCTAAAACCACATTGTGTTATCTGTATCTACAAACAATATTACAAATAAGAGCAAACACAGCACAAGATTAGAAAAATAAACAAAAAAACAGCAATATGGTCCTTCGAGCCGAAGAAAAAAACACCCAACAAAACAACTAGGTGCAGCTTGTCTGCATAATTACTCTATAATGACATCACCGTACATTTAATCTTCTGAACATTATCGCGAGATCATCTCCAAATGTCAATAATTTCAATAACATTCACAAAATGTTGCCAAATATAAAATTATTGATTTATAAATCAAATAAATAATTTTAGATGTGTCTGTTATGTTAATGATGGACCTTGTAGGAAAAGGTTAAATAATTTAGTTATTATAAATGAATTCTGTGCAATGACCTAGGTTGAATGAAGAGACGTGTGAGTCTGATGGTGAGCGTCACTCCAGTCCATGACAGAATCAGCTCCATCCAAATCCCTTATTAAAATAATTGCATTTTTGAAAGATAGAAGTCGCAAGCGAAGGCCTAACTAGCGTGCAGTAAAGGATGGAAAGAAATGAGGTCTAGTAACATAGTCCAGATAGGAAGTCTCGGGTTCGATTCCTGGGACTGATTTTTTTTCTATCTTTCAAAAATGCAATTATTGTATTAATCATTCATATGAGTCATTGGCAATTATTGGAAATGCCTATAAAAATACTATAACATCCAAGTCCTTGTTCAGCAAAGATTGGAGCGTCACTGTACCGCGCTCAGGCGCGTTTCTAGAACTTTTTTAAAATAAATAATACTCTTTTGTACAAGTCCGTACTCTTTATTTACCTCCTTTGAAATCAGTTATATTATATTTCTTGTAATTAAAGTTGGCAACCTTAGATGCGGCAATACTTCGCTTATGAGTATCGGAAATCGATTCTCCAAGATTACCTAATAAAATGCATTATTAAAATCGTTATTACAGTATTTAGTGACTGCGACAGACTTCATGTCAACGGGAAGATTGTTAAGGTTCCGATCACAAGGCATTCTGAGCGGTATTTAAGTGAACTATTTGTTTTTTTTAAAGCAAGAATGCTATTTTGAACCGAACGAATGGGTCTGCCTAATGACAAACAGTAACAAATGACTACAGTTGTTAGCAATGGTGATGATAATGATGTTTTCATCAAAATAAAATCAACAGTAAAGTCTACCAAGACAACAACATACCCAAACATCGGGCTCGAAATTGAGTAGATCTAAAATACGTCATATGTTCCATGAAGTTTCCTCGTTTATCGTCTCGTGTGACGTCACAATGCTAAAAAGTTGCAGACAATAGTGACAAAACTGCTTGACCCTATTTTCTGAGACAACATCGTCGGTGCCTATTTTCTTAACACCCGACTAGAACAGTTTAACTGATAATTTTCCACGTTATCAAAACAGAATTTACGTGCATACAGACACATAGCCATTGGCATTTGACATCATTACCAAATAGTGACCTTGACTAGTGAATCATTGCATAGAATAGAGGTCATCTATAGGGCTGTCACATGTCACAAGACGCTTGTTAAGTCCTATTAAATTAACTAACTTAATAATCAAATGTAACTCAAGTCGAGATTGATAAGTCTTATGTTTTTACTGACATTTTATGGTAAACATTAGCGAGGGAAATAGTTTTAAGATAAATAAGTAGGTCAAAGGTAAGGAGCGTTTAAGAAATTGGTACTTATGATTTGATTTTACATAATTTGCATTTTTTTAAAGTTTTTTATAAGTATTATATTTAAATAAATGCTTTATTTAATGAGTGCTTTGCGGCCTGTCGACACCTATGTTTACTTAATATTTCTTTCCCGCGGAATATAAATGATAAATGAATTCAATCACGGGGCTCGACAGTCGCTTACATTACGCCGTCCCATAATATCCTCTCAAGTATAGGACCGATATCGTGCTATATTTAAATGTGTTCCTTGTGTAAGTCTAATAAACTCGTTGAGTAATAAACATATTTTTTTAAGAGTTCCTGGCACGACTTCTACAGTTCACCTTCCACAACAAATGCGCGAAACTGGTGGTAACACTATTTGCAATACTAGCGCAAAACCAGTTGCAATATTGTTTACACACCATCAGCGAAAAGTGGCAACCCTAATTGTAAGTTCGAGTTTCAACAAATTAATAATGACATTTACACTATAACACGTTTGTCTCGCATAATTAACAAGAACTTGATTTTAAATCGTCTTGATATAAATTGAATGTTTTGGTTTGCGTTTTGTTCTGGTTATAGGATTTAGTGTACACAGGTTTAACTTATGACATCATAATTCGTGTCATCTGTGACATTCACACCTATGACATGATCATCAATTTAGGACCGTCAGGTATTATTTTTTAAATTTCCACACATCGATATCACCTGTAATCCTGAGTCTAAACTTAAAATTGTTCTTTCAATTGCCTAAATAAACTATTGTATTTGAAAGATAAAATAAACCTAAATGTGAAATACGATCCACAAATTGTTCCGAGTGTTCTGTCATTCTGTGTCTGGATGTACCAAATTTGTATACATGTATTTGGCCCTAAAACCGTGGTAATGATTTTAAAATAAAGAAAATAATTGGTCAAACCAATATTCACCTCTATAGGTATTCTATAAAATTCAATCAGCGCGTCATTATCCTCATGCATCATTGTCATCCATTTTATAACGAAATAAAAATCTTAGAGCACACTATTTTAATTAAATTAATAATTCATGAAAAGAATATTTTTATATTTAAATTGCGAATTAAAAGAACACAATGATGTAAAGGCCTGAACTGCACCATAACCTCACAAAATTGACCACTCTAGAAACGCTACTTTGTGGTCAATACCTGTCAAAGGCCGCACGAGATTTTTCTCTCTATCACGCTTTGCAATATTTACTTTTTAATTGAAAGGAATGACACGGTCCAGGTCAATACGTCAATGAAAGAACATAGGTAACAATTTTTTTTAAGAATTATGAAACATCTCACGACAATTTACTTATTGTATAAGAAAAGAGGTTAATGTGTTCGTAAACTTATTTGTTAAAGTAAAGCGGGTTATTTTGATTTAAACTATTGTTCTGTTTTGAAAAATCGTGTTAATGTTTTTTCTGTGGTTAGAACAAAGAAGTTGGTCACTAATTGCTTTTAAAACAGTCATTTGAAAGCTAATTATTTTTGCCTCAAGATGGTGATTTGTCATGCATCGCTGTTAACGCTTGTCATAGTTTTTCTTCGGTATACTTTTTCATACCAAGACAGATAGGCTAATATAGTGACAGGTTTTTTTTTATGAGATGAGGTTGCAAAGAGCTAGCGGCTCACCTGATGGTGAGTGATCACTGTCATTTTCAAAGACAATAATTTAAAAAATAAGTTTGTAATGTTAAATTTACTTTCTACCCATTGACATATTGACCTGGACCGTACCATTCCTTTCAATTAAAAAGTAAATATTGACTGCAAAGCGTGAAAGAGAGAAAAATCACAAAGTAGCGTTGTCTCTTTCTAGAGGTGGTCAATTTTGTGAGATTAGGGCGCAGTCCTGTTCTATACGTCAATGTTTCTACCTAAATGCCCCAAATGGAGGGTATCTTTCTCCTCTTAAATAGGTATCTTCTATCCTTCGTCATAATGGATTTGTAGTTAAGTTAACATACGAATTGACTATATTCCAGTTTTTACAGGAGAAAGAAAAAGTAAGGTAAGAAAAAAGAAAAAGTTATTAATTAAAAACAGTATGACTTAAAAAGTTCTATGGCATAATAATCCAATCGAATTTTGTACCAGGGGAGGTATATTTTTTATGCCATACACCTTTCACTACTGAATTTTGACAAAAAGAATATGCTTTAACTATGTAATAATAATGCAACCAGCACCATAGTAGGTGCAATTCTGATAACATACCATATCCGCTGTTGAAATTTGACCACACCTTTCTGTTACACCCTGAATAATTCTGCACATGGCAATTGTATGCGACATGGTAGCAGCTGAAAGACAAGTTCTTGACTAACCTTATGGTGTCAGTTATCTGGTCAAGCGATTTGGAAATATGTTAAGCCGTTGCATAGATAGGTTCAAGAAATAGACAGGTAATAATAATAAAACTGAAGTTTGAATCGTGTAAAGAGGCTGAGGTTTAAGGGTGCGTTTCCATTGACGCGGAGTGCAGCGAAGCGGCCCGTATATTGACACAGTGCTTGAAATTGAACCCAGGATTATTTCGAGCACTAACTTTGGCTAATTCACGGTCTACTCTGCTCCACCCCGCCCCACCCTGAGTCAGTAGAAACGCTCCCTAAAGGTTCATATCTGACACGCGCGGATGATGCGACAATAGTCAGAATATGAGAATGTATGGCGCTGTTTCCGAGGTCTGAGACAGATGCGCGCGGCTGACAACTGATGTAGGCTGCACGCGCACTCTGACTTGTCGCGCGTCAGCTGCGCGCGTCCATGATCGATCGCGATGAACGGAAATGAACCTTTATGTTTAAAAAAAAAACAAATAGGTACTTCTCTCTACCTAATAAAATGCGCAGACAAAAAAACTAATTTTATGTGTAAGAGATGAAGATTATTGACGTTTCAAAACAATCATTGATTTGGTTTTGCACAATATAAGTAGGTATGTTTTGTATCAATCATGGAGATATTTTTAGTAATCCGAGAGCCATTCGTATAATTAAAACATGAATTAATAAAATACTAAAGTAGGCATAACATTTGATCTCTTTCGGTAGCTTTTAGTTATGTATAAATATCCTGTCTAACTAATTAGTTATTCAAAATAAAGATTACCATAGGCTCGTTATCACGTTCATTTTTGTATTTTTTATGTTTAAATGTTTTATTTCAAAATTGTGCATTTTGAACTGTGGATATTTTATTACAATGGGTAGTATTTAAACAAGCGAATATAAAATTCAAACTATGGATGTTAAGATTATGGCGTACTGAAATAGTAAGTGGGCGAAAGACTGAAGTAGGCGAAAGCACTCGACGGCCGCTCCCGCGGCACGCTCGCTTAGCTCGCTTATCGATTTAATGCGTTCAATTGTAAGCAGTATGTTACGGTTCACAATCTTTCAATCCGTATTTTAATGACCCAATATATTATTTATTCGTACGGTTAATAATTCCAATATTAAAATTAATGTTGTGGACGTGACACGTCTGTAATTGATCTAAACACTAGCCCTAAAATATTGAAATGTGTTAAAAAGTTTAAAATGGTTATGTTTTTGACGAATCTGACTGTGCAAGAAGGAGGGTTATAAATAAGCACAAAAAAACCAAAAGAAGTACTCTCTACCTATAGAAGAAAAGCAGATCATAGGTATCTGCTTTTCTAATAATTATTGAAGGTATTTTACCTTCAATTATTCATGCGATTAAGACCCGTAATATATATATTTTCTTAACCACGTTAAATACTATTGTTATAAAAGCATACATTTTCATCTTGAATACAAATATATTCTTTTCATATTATAAATTGCTTGCTTTTAGGGGTTGAGCCAAATTGATACAGTACAATACTTTGGTGCTGAGTCACGGGGTCAACGACCTCTGGCCCATATCGTACCGTTTTATGACCAGTTCCGACCGTATGTTGTACTTACTGAAGGATTTTGTTTGTCATCTAAGTTGTTTGGTAGTCATGTCGTTTGTGAGACGGTTTTCTTAAGAGTACTTAGGTAACGTACGTGTGTTTGAATACTCATTTATGGGTAGGTTTATGTTTTCTGAAATGTCAGCATTTTAACAACAACATCATGTAGCATGAAATTTTCTGGTTGAGATGTTAAAAACGTTTAGTCTATTCGAGATTTTTTTTAGATTTTTGCATGGATACACATATTAACTGGCTATAAAGTGAAAGAATAAAATCTTAAAAATCATTTTTTTAGGTTATGAAAATATATACATATATTACGGGTCTTAATCGCGAGAATAATTTAAGGTAAAATACCTTGTTTATTGCCCGACGTTTCGTACGTTTGACGTTACCGTATAGCAACGGCCGTAGACAGTCTACCCGTGACCACGGCCGTTGCAATACGGTCGAAAATCTATCAACAAGCTTTCTTAAGCCGTATTATTCGGATTTTTTTTTTTTGCCCCTTTTTTTTTATAAATACTGGACATAATACAAAGTCTTGAATTCACTGCCTCGGTGGCGCCATGGGAGTGTATGGTGGGCACTAAAGATGTTAAATTTTCTTTGATGTGTACCACTTTGAGTGATCCACATGTTATTAATCCGAGTGCCTACTCGCTTCTGTATTTTGAATGGCATTTCTCTCGACAGGTACGTACCTAGGTACATGCCCATGTACCTACCCTATTGAGATAAGTGCCATTAAAAAAAATGGAATATAGGTTCTCCTCGCAAAATTTTAACTTTATTTTTACTTATAGAATAAAGTTCAAGTTACGAAAAATAGGTTAGGTAAGGTCTTTATTTACGTCTTTCTTTAACTCATCTTTACTAATATTATAAAGAGGAGAGATTTGTATTTTTGTATGTAACGAATTAACTTGAAAACTACTGGACCGATTTCAAAAATTCTTTCACCGTTGGGAAGCTATACTATCCCCGGGTGACATAGACTACTTTTTATCCCTGTATTCCCACGGGTACGAGAACTACGCAGGTGAAACCGCAAGGCGTCCACTAGTCCCAAATAACTACTACGACATTATTAAATGTATTATTTTTCTTTTGTCAACTCGGTCAATATACAAGCGTGTACAAACCTGTTCTAGACATTAAAAATAATAATACACTAAGCATAAAGTGGCGCAACCCCATTAAACTTCTAAATATTTAAAAACTACCCTCATTTTCCTAATCATTTTTCAAACGAAAAACAAATATAAAACATAACCCCAAAACCTAAATTATTGTTTAAAGTAAACCGTAAATTGTGTATAAGTAATGTAATAGTTACTTAACCTACATTAAAAAGGAAATAAAATGATGGATCGCATTGAAACGAATGGGGTGTTCGTGATTGATCGCAAACCACCGGCGTTATTCGGGTCAGTGCGTTGGCCTCACTATATGCGCTCATTATAGAACATACACGCAGTGTTGCTATGATTGTAGACTTAACGAATAATAAAGCTAATTATAGTATTTTTTATAGACATTTCTTGCCAATTACTTTATTAATTCAATAATTGCATTTTTGATGATGAAGATGTCGCAAGCGAGGGCCCACTCGCTTGCAAAAAAGTGTAAGTTTAAGATAGTTAATTAGCTTTTCACTTAGCTTGAGAACATAATTTTAATTGGGATAAATGAGCCCAGCTTTTTAATAAAAAACTGGCCAAGTGCGAGTCGGACTGCCTCTGCGTCGCGGTGGGAGTGTGTCCGACTGCTACGCAAGAGGTCGTGCGTTCAATTCCTACACGGGACACCACTACGTGTGATCCACAAATTGTTGTTCTGAGTCTGGGTGTACTTTGTATCCGTGATTTGTATGTTTGTAAAAACCGGCCAAATGCGAGTAGGTTTCGTACCATTAACTATACAACATTAGACACACTTAAGCAAAAAAACAGCGAAAAAATCTAATTTGTTGTATGGAAGCCCCACTTAAATATTTAATTTTCAACTTCAACTTTCAATTCAACTGTCTAACTATCATGGTTCATGAGATACAACCTGGTGACAGGCAGACGAACAGCGGAGTCTTAATAACAGGGTCTCGTTTTTTTACTTTTTTACCCTAAAATGAATTTAAATCCGTTTGTTTCTTCCGAGGCATATGGAGGAGTAACCTATTTGAAATAAAAATATTGGTTTTTTTTTATGCATACATAAAAAAAAACCAATATTTTTATTAAAAATTACCTTTGAAGAGATGGATAGACTTCCAAGACATATCTTGGAAGTCTATCCATCTCTTCAAAGGTAATTTTTTCTGACTTCAAGTGAAGGTTCAACTAGAGACTTGCTAGTATGTCCATTTTCGCGGTATTTTAGCTGTCAACCTTATAGGTAATACCATAGACAATAGCTGTCTGTGTTATACTGCTCCCGCTCAACTGTATTTTTTATGAACTTAATGTCATTTAATATACAGCTTTTGATGCAGAAAAGGGTTATGTTAAATATGTACCTACTATAAGTTTAACGGAAACAGGGACCATTCCCCCCCCCCGTCAATTTTCAAGTCTTCGTCATACATTTTGCCCGCGTTGACAGGCAGTTGCACATCCCCCATGTTCCATCCTGTGTACCCCCCCCCCCTTCCAGAATATGGAGAATTAAATGCTACACTTAATCCTTAAATATTGTTTTGTACGTACGGGCTTTAATTTATTGCAATTATTAATGATGATGTGAACATGATCCTGACCATCGCAGGTCTCAAACGGATAGACATTTTAGATGCATTTATTGATGTTTCTTAGCAAATCAAGTCATTAATATATTCTCCATCTTACATGTTACCTTTCCTTTTTACCTTTTAAATAAACCGATGACGTCATGTTACAGTAGCAATATCTACAACACTGACAATGAAATTGGCTGTGTCATGTTTGATAAAACACAAAAATAAGCACCACTTTCTTTCACGCACGACAGACTATTAGAACTAAAGCAACTTTTGATCAAATCGAAATTTTAATTGGAAATTAAAATAAATAACACATTAAAAGTTATTCGCGTACGCGCAAACAGATTCTAAAATTTCTAATGTTAATCCTACTTTCTGTTTTGACATATGACTGTCATATAAAAAATAAATAAGCTGACCACTGTGTTATTTTGGCATAAAAGAATAAAAATTAAGAAAAAAAACTACAACACTCCAAAGTGTTGCTTGGACATTGGACTACTTTAAAGTGTTTTTTTTAATCTTCGATGCAAGAAGACGGGTATAATTTTAACTTTTCAAGCCTCTGTGAGTGTATATCTGTGGCATCATAGTTCTGAAATGGGTGGTTTTGTTTTTAATTGGGTGTTGATTTCCTTACCGTATGATATCATTGCGTTACCAAATAAAAAAAAGTAAGTATCCGCTTCAACTTTTCCCATTTTCTTATTTAAACACATCGCTTAATAAGAACACATAGGTACCTAGGTACTTTTGTCCTATCACGTATTGTTTCTTTAGGTATGATAAGTATCTTATATTAATTATCAAGTTTTATCGTATGGGTCAGGAGGTAGGGACCTATATGAGTTTGTTATTTTGAATAAATGCATTCATTTGTTTTTGTGATAGGTACCTACTTATACTTAATGAGTAGGTACCTACGCAAGGTAAGACTGCTATCCTTAATCTCCTACCTAGGTAGGTTCTAAATACATCTACGCTGTAAGTAAAATATCTAGTATTTTCTGGAATAAGGAAGCCTTAATTTTACAACCCTGCTACGTAATAACTGGGAAATACGGTTAAATCGTCATAAAATCGAATAAAACTTAGATAAGTACATCGATTGAAACAGTAGCGATCGAAACACCGTTTAAAATCGTTAAAAAGTAATCAGGGCGAGCGATGCGAGCCATACTAAATAGGTATTTCACAACTACGAATACTTCAAGCATCCCGTTCGTAATAAACCACTTCGGATGTACTAGTTTCGTGTTCTAAGAACGCACATAACATACAATTTTAATAAAAGAAACAATGATTTGTTCAAGGTCACTGTACTCATCTATTACGCCTCAAATCAGATGTTATTTTATTATGCATCATAATATTAATTTATTCGCTACTATCAAGGTAACCAATTAAAACAATCCTTACATACGACATAATCAAATAATAATTGCATAATTTAATTATCAATCCACGTAATCGCATCATAAAATACACTGGCACTTCACTACCGTATGAAAAACCGATGTATTACCGAAAAATTACGTATTTATATCAGAGAACATTGCTCTCACGTATGTTAAATTAACTGCACGAATAACAAATTTCCTTTGAACATCTATCCTATAAATCCTCACAACGCACGCTATTACACATTATAAATTATATAGCAATCTATTTTTTCAAAGACGCCATTTTGCACTCAATTAAAAAAATAAATTCCCGCTAAAAACCTTTTAAAAATAAAATGTCACACGAAATGTTTGACAGAACACTTCGGCACTTCACAATTTTTTTTATGTAGGCAAAGGCAGCCGCGCGCGTTCAGCCTCGTTTACGGCCAGTTGCAGACTGAGGTGGTGGGGCGCCCGCCCTACTGTTTAGTTCTGTATACACGACCGTTTTATTGAACAGAAACATGCTATCGAAGGAATATTGTATTTTTATTGGTGTAAGGATTCGATTGTTTAATTTGTGTAATGATTATCGATACAGCTTTCGATATATTGTCTATTACTTTTTGGGGAGTAAAATACAACCATAAATAATGTATTCCTTTCTGTGGACGTTTAAAAAACGTTTTTTAGAAATAATGTAGTTAGCTTTACCTTAAATGTTTTTGTGTTAAAAAGTCACAATTTTTAAATTGTATTCTTAACTCTAGTATCTAGTTAGGAAGGTACTCTGAATTTTTTAAGCTACCTAATCAAAATCAGGCCAGTGTCTAGCCGTGAAAAACAAACAGACAGATAGAATTCCTTTCACATTTAACCTAATGGATATACTTAGGTTATCAGTACCAGCCCATAGACAGGTGTCTATTTTCTAAAAGTCTCACCCCTCTATGCCTTTGAGAGCACGTTATGTCACCAATCTTACGCCCAATCTCTTTGTGGTTTAATTTGTTCTTCTATTCGGTTTAATATTTTGCGAACTTATCATGTCATGTCAGTTTGACGACTTTTTAGAAGTGTAACATTTGCGTCATCTGCAAGTGGCAGTGTTTAAAGTCCTCCGTGAAGCGAATAGAGAAAGAATAACTTCCCTTCAGGCAGTTGCCTCGGAACACCTTCGGAACATAGTGGTCCGATTTTTTTTTCGGTACCGGAGCGATGCTTATGCGTTTGTAAGAAGTTTCGTGTTAAGTACATGTATAGTACGGTTATCTATTCTAATATTATAAAGCTGAAGAGTTTGTTTGTTTGAACGCGGTAATTTAAAAAAAAAAAACTTTTACTGTTGGATAGGATAGATATATCGAAGAAGGCTATAGGCTATATAACATCACGCTACGACTAATAGGAGCAGAGCAGCAATGAGAAATGTTGCAAAAACGGGAAAATTTACGTAGACGAAATTACGCGGGTCAGCTCAGGTACCTACTTAGTTTGACAAAAAACGCATTGGAAGCAAGTGGTGTGCAAGCGAGTGCATATTGAGGGCAGTTGCATTCGACATATGTCCACTAGTGCATTAAGTGTTACACAATCACAACAATGGTTGCGTCAAACACGCATGGCTTGATGTTAGGGTCTGTCTTTACATAGACTTCATAGTAACGACTAAGGCATCGGATTTGCAATCGGTGAGGTCGCGGGTTCGACCCCCCCCCCCCCCACTAATAATTCACCATTCACCCATTCTATTCGTGTGAGTGGTGCAACAACAGCCCTATCTCGTTGATAAACTTTCACGATTAGTACACATTATAAAGAAATTTAAGATTAGCAGTCTACCTGTGACCACGGCCGTTGCAATACGTTCGAAACGTCGGGCAATAAACAAGATATTTTACCTTAAATTATTCACGCGATTAAGACCCGTAGTATATAATTTTATAAAGCCCTATCTCGTTCAAGCCAAAATTTCAAACGAAAATCCAAGCCCCTTCCAATCAGTAATCCTGAATCCGCCTCTGGATGCTGCTGATGAAAACTCAAAGTAGGTACAAGATATATGACGAGGCACCTTCTGGGTGTGCTCATTCCATCGTAAGCATCAATGCTTACCATCAAGCGTGCAAGAGTAAGCCAAGCCTTCTAAGCCAATACTTCTAAGTATACTAGTATTATAAGTACAAAGGTTTGGATGGCTATATGAATTTGACACAGATATTTATTTTCCCCGTTTTTGCAACATTTTTCATGACTACTCCGCTCCTATTGGTCGTAGCGTGATGTTATATAGCCTATAGCCTTCCTCGATAAATGGGCTACCTACAACAGAAAAAGAATTTTTCAATTCGGACCTGTAGTTCCTGAGATTGCTGCGTTCAGTCAAACAAACAAACTCTTCAGCTTTATAATATTTATAGATTATTCCAGAGTAAATAGTGTACAAAGGTGCAGTTAATGTGGGTTTATTTTTCAATTTTTCACGCGAATGAAGTTGTGAGTAACAACTAGTAAATTATAATAAAAAAAATGTCTTGTGGGACGTTTCTGAACGAATCCAAACACAATTTCTGTACAAAACGACGCATACTTTACCTTCTAATGGAAAATCAATGGACGCCATGTTGATAACACATACAATATTACATTACTTATTCACTTAAGTTCACGGCCGTCGAGTACGGAGAATCTGTGATAAGAATTACTAATTCTTGTGAAGGTATCGAGGGTTTGTGACTTAGTGGTGACTGGTGACGACTAATGACATGGTCCGTTGGTGGTGCAACCCATTCCACCATCGAGGGTTTAGTCCCCAGTCACCGTGAAAGAGAGTGACTGTCTCGCAAGAGGTTGTAGGAAGATCACACATAGAGGTTTTTGATTTGCTTTTAAAAGATAACTAGCAATGTGAAATTGTGGGTCCCACATTACTAACAATCCTCTAAACTCATTTAACTAAGATTAATGCCTTGTGGTGAGGTGGTATCCTCATTGTGTGATTTACAAATTGTTGTATGGTGCTTTATGTCCATGATTTGTATGTTAGTAAAGTCCCCCGCCACATATAGTCTGTATTCTAGTGCGGGAAATTGTCTTATAAAAAAGAGATAGAGAATAGGGGTAGCCGATGCAAAATCTTAAAGTATTTTCCGAGGCATGTAGGTTATTTTTCGAAAATGGTTAGCCATCTGCGAACCAACAATGGTAACATTGCTTAACCTCGCAAGACTTTGGTCTGCTCTGTCGACACTGAGTCACCTACCTCTCTATCTATAAAATCGATGGGTTTGTACGATTGCTCTGCCGTCGAAGAAAAATTTATATTGCATTAATTACGATTAAAAATCCTCGAACACATGATACAAAAAGTCAATTACACCAGCGCTTAATAAAATCCACATCCAAATCTGCCCATCCATTTTGACTCTATAAATTCATGATCAATGGATCATACACTTGCTTCGCAGTCACAGAACACTTAATATAACTACAGTAAAAAATCACACTCACGTCTTGAAACACCCCAACAAATAATAAATTTAAATCTTCACAAAACAAACAATCAAATATTATGACGTCATAATTCACTATACGATTATCCCACAAAGGAATAAACTTGAATTTGACATATTACCAAATCACAACATCGTTCGTTTTGACAGCTATTAAAAAAAAACACAAAGAAAAAAGGTTAACTTACTCTTTGGTAAAGGTTTCTTCAAAACATAACTGAACAACCCTGAGAAAATAAGAAACCGACACATCACAGGTCATAACCCTAATTAATACATTTAACTTATCTGGAAACCGAACTAACGACCACACGCACACACCCTCCACTCTGAATGAACTCAGAAAACTATACACACAAATATCACCCTAAAAGCTTATAGGATTTTGTAAAAAGGACACATTTTATCTCAAGAGCAATTAGGTTGAAAATAGCATAAAAGTTTTATGCAGTCGTGACGTTTTGTTTTTGAAAGTGCGGCTTGGAAAATCCGTAGTAGTATGACTCATGGCTAAAAATCACCCACCACCCCACCGTGGTGGAGGAAGGGGGACGAGGGTGGCGCCATAATCCACGTATTTCTTATTAATCAGGTGAAAATAGCTTGATATGGGAACTGAGTAGGTTTTAAATGGTGTTTTTGTTGTGGTGATTTCATTAAGACCGTTTTCGGTTAGCGTGAATAAAAATATTTTTTTTTTGCGTTTGAATTTGTACTTTGATGTTTGCAACACTGATTTTCTACCGAAGCTATTTTTGCAGTGACCACACTTTGATGTACGCGTTTGATGTCCAAAGTACATAACTATTGCCACTTGAAATATGTATTCGTAATGTGTATTTATATAAATTCGTACTCCAAATAAATATTATCTTCATGGCTATACCAAGAGTACATAGGATGTTTGTCTGGCTGACAAATTAAATCAGTCGATTTTTTTATAAAATATCAAAACAACACGTACTAGACTACAAGTACCTACTTATATCAAGTTGTAGGTATCAGAGTGCCATACCAAAGTTGATATGTATCAAAAAACAATTTAATGGTGTTAAAATGTCCTACCTACTGTCAAATCGTTTATTTATTATACACATTACGCTTTATATTTCATACCAGCTATTCTTCACAAGTCTGGTAATAGGATAGATGACTGTCAAGTCAAATCAATATATTTTTAAGAAACGTCAAAACGATGCTCCCCGTACTAATTTACATGAAATACAAAACAATGACGTCATTCTTTTGTATGGTCAAATCATGTAGTTTCAATGTTTGTTTGGATGTTTAAAAATTCATGACAACGTAAAATTGTAGAGAAACATTATTTTTCAGAATAGTTTTGCAAATGCTATTTTCAGTATAGTGTAAAATAATTTATTGTTATTGTAGTCATCTACCCAATTGTCCAGTCCAGTGTCCAATCTATTAACAGGGATGTCAAAAAAGGTTAACTATTCTATTACTACTACTATTCCTAAAATCCACGTTTTCTCTTCAGTTTATTTAAAAAAAAAACAAATAGAATAATGCAAACCATTCTGAAGAAGAAAACGAAATAACTAAAGAGAAATAAAATGTTTTATCACGTCACTATTGCTCGGAAGTTTTTTCCTAGAACTAGGTACTTTACTTCATATTTAAAGTTTAAAACTTCGTGTCCATATAAAATATAAACTTATTTTCGTTATTCAGCTCTGAAGTTTATTTTCTTTTAGCTTGTTTATTTTCAAAATAAGTTTATTTAATTAAGTTGAATTTTCATTTAGAAGACGTTAAAAATTAGTCTTCGAACCAAAAAATGTGACATTTCCGAACCCGACCGAGACCGTTGATTTCTTTGGTTTTAGAGCAAGTTTAGTATAATCTTAGGTTGATCTTTAAATGTCGCTTAATGTTATTGTTATATCCAATTGTTAATGCTGTTGGTCTTTCGATAAATAAATAAAATAAGCTTCATCGACTCAGCTGTCAGACGACCTTAGGTTTAGGTGCAGACTTTACAGTCACGTTATAGCCAAATGGACGCTTTTTACCCGACTGCGGAGGGTAATGTGTTTGTATGTATGTATATACGTATGTGTGTTCCTTTGTGGCACTATTCGTATAAATCTTGCAATCGTAACTAAAGACATGACAGCAATCAAAATTCAAAATGGCGACAGCCAGACGCCATAATGTAATAGAGAAAAACTGATTTTAGTAATTTCACTGGGATTAATTAATGCCTCCGACTGCATGATTTATAGTTATCTTGATTCAATCTTTTTCAAGCAGGCGGGTTTATTTTTATTTTTATTGGAATTCGGATTGATATATATGGCTTGTGTTAAGAATGGGTAGGACTCGAACCCGCGATCTCACGATTGTGAGTCCAATGCCTTAGCCATTAGGCTACCTCCGCTTAATTACCAGCAAACAAAAAAATACAAGTTTAAACAATGCGTGCTTACGTCTTACGCAATTAATGGCCGCCAAGTTTACGGATTGGCCTTCATTTTGATCCACTGTGTTAATATTCTATTTCGGATCATTAACTAAGACCCGTGATTACCGACACTTAACTTTAGATAACAGATTCTACTAAAATTATAAATCCGAAATTTTGTCAGGATGTAGGTCTATGTTGCTTTTTCACGCAAAAACTACTAAACAAACTTTGAAAAAACTTTAAAGCAAGTACGCGGGTTTTATATCATTATAGGAAGTGTGGACACATAAGTGAAAGGTCGGTTCGATTCCCACACGGGACACAGCTTTATGTAATTCACAAATTTGTTGTTCCGAATCTGGATGTACTTTGTGGCCGTGGCTACGTTTTCATGAAATTTAGTATGGAGATAGTTTGAATCGCGGGGAAAGACATAGTACATAATACATCTACATTCAGCACAATAATTTGTAGATTACACAAAATAGTGTCCTGAGTGGGAATCGAATCCACGCTTCTTGCACACACAGCAGTCGTACACACACCCACCGTGCCACCGAGCCCGTCAAAATTCTTATAATGAAGTATTATAATATTTTATTCAGATACAGATGCCATTGCCTCCCATACTGAGATTAAATATCAAAATATGTTATCTTTCTGCCTCTGTGGCGCAGCGGGAGTATATCCGACTGCTACGCAAGAGGTCGTGGCTTCGGCTCTCACACGGGACACCACTTCGTGTGATTCACAAATTGTTGTTCCGAGTTTGGGTGTACTTTGTATCCTTGTATTGTACGTTTGTAAAGTTCCCCGCTACACAGGACTTACTCTGGGAGTCGTCTATTTTAAAAAGGAAAAAAGACACCCACACAAAACCCTTATATAAAAAACTAGCTGTCCCGCGCAACTTCGTATGCGTAAATTTTCCCCGTTTTTGCAACATTTCACGTCGCTACTCCGCTCCTATTAGTCGTAGCGTCGTATGTTATATAGCCTAAAGCCTTCCTCGATAAATGGGCTATCCAACAAAAAAAGAATTTTTCAAATCGGACCAGTAGTTCCTGAGATTAGCGCGTTTAAACAAACAAACAAACAAAGCAAACAAACAAACAAACAAACTCTTCCGCTTTATAATATTAGTATAGATAAGATATCCAAAATAGGTATATCATATTCATATCAAAACGTCATTTGTACTTCAATGTCACAATTTGACCCCAACATACTTGTGGTAGGTAAGCAGAACATGAACATGTTTGAGACCAAAAAACTGAATGAGGTGTAACGACAATGGTATAGAATCGAGACCAGCGCGTGCGCAACTTGACCGCGACACGTAACTTGCTCTACATAATGATCTATAGACCTAGCACGGGTTAACTTGGTGTTTAAGACGTTTTATTTAAATTCGAAAACTAGGCAGGTGCATAACCATTATATTACGAAGCGAAGTTATCTATACTAATATTATAAAGCTTTACAGTTTGTTTGTTTGAACGCGGTAATCTCAGGAACTACTGATCTGTATTGAAAAATTATTTTACTGATGTATAGCCCATTTATCGAGGAAGGCTATAGGACCAATAGGAGCGGAGCAGCAATGAGAATTGGCGCAAAAACGGGGAAAATTTGTGCAGACGAAGTTGCGCGGGACAGCTAGTTATTAAAAATTGAAAAAAATAAGTTGCCCATTTTTTTTAAATAGCTCCATTCGTTTGAAAGCTACGATAGTACAGACAGACACACACGTAAAACACACCCCTCCTTTTGCATCAGGCCTTAAAAATCAGGGTTGTCACTTCCCTGATTCTTGAATTAACTGAACATTAGCTTTTAATCAGGGCGAGTGAATCGAAATCGAACTAACACAATCTATGCATTTTTGTGGTATACTTTACTGAGAAACTACTAATGAGTAATTAATTATCAATTATAAATGTTGTTTTCACATTATGAAAATATATAAATTACGGGTCGTAATCGCGTGAATAATTTAAGGTAAAATACCTTGTTTATATATTGCCCGACGGGTCGATCGTATTGCTACTGCAATACGGTCGAAACGTCGGGCCATAACGCGATTAAGACCCGTAATATATATATTTTCATAATTATCAATTATAAGTGTGATTAAAAGATAATTATCTATAAACAAAAGTCTTGTTTACTTAAAAATTACTACTAAGTAGTAAACTTAGCGAGCCCTCCTAAAGCACCGCTTTTTGTTGGTTTATTATTTTGTCGTGTCAAGTCATATTAATTCCATACACTGTATTTGTATATTATAATGATTAATATTTCTGTGGTATAAAGTATCATTAAGTGTTTAATAGCGCCGTTTAAAACAAAAGTGAGATTGTTTAAATTATTATTTTGCAAGGTCAAACGTGATGATCAACTTGTTCAATAGTAGTATGTCACAATAACTGGTTTCAAGACATTTTTATCCGCTGCGTTAGAAGGAGGGACCTAATATTCTTCGAGCGTATTTTTGTATGTTCTTTTGCAGGCTCCACAACCTAAACGAATTTCTTTTTTTTTTTTTTTAAAGACAACTAGCAATGTGGGATTGAGTCCCATATTACTAGCAATCTTGTTAACCCCTCCAGCTAAGCTCGAATGCTTGTGTTAGGAGCGGGTTCACGTCGGTAGTATAATGGGTAGGATTTGACCTCACGATTGCGAGACCGATGCCTTAGCCATTAAGTTACTGCCGCTTTTCTTAATGTGTCTATATAATACGAGGGGTATGCTAAAAGTTTCTGAATACTCTTCGCCCTTAAAGAGGTCTGTAGACGATCACATTGTTTGAATCGGATGCGGAATCAAAGAACAGTTAACTAGCAATTATATGTGATAGTTTGTGCCCCAAGAGTCATCAGTCATCTTGAAGTTACAAGTGGCTGAAGCGAGGAACTATCTTGGTCATCAGGAAAACCTCACTCTATACACTTCTGCTGAGAGATGCCACTATTTTTTTTTAATAGTGTTTAATACTACTTAACTTGACATATTCTTCTGATCATTCATCCCGTAATCATGACCTCATTTAAGGTTTCAAGAACACATGAATAATGAAGTATATTTAAAAACAAAGACGACGTTGATTTTGTACTCAGTTCCTCGTAATTTAGATTTTTTAAAGGGTTTATAAAAAACCGATTAATTGCGAAAGTACATGTAGTTTAGACGGATAACAAGTGTAAAGGTATTCAGGTCGAACACATTTAATAAGATCAATGCCTGCTGCTGAAATAAAAAATAAAATGTATGATTTTTAAATATCCTGAAACTTTTTGCATGACCCTCATATTTCCAGTTAATAGTTCAATCAATCAAACAATCAGCCTGTATCGGTCCACTGCTGGACATAGGCATCTCCTAACTACCGCCACAACATCCGGTCCTCCGCCTTCCACATCCAATTCATTCCAGAGACTTTCTTTATGTCGTCAGTCCATCTGGCTGGGGGTTGTCCTACCTTAAGTGAATAGTCTTTATTTTCTCTAGCCCTTTAATTTTATACCCATAATGCAGTATTCAAAACCACTTTTTTTTCACACCTCTTTATTTTGACATCTCACAGCCGCCATGTTTACTACTCCCGTTAAAATCAATACGGGGTGTTAATGCTTCGTGCCAATTCTGAAATAAGGACCAATTTTTGAGGCGTCAGAAATATATGGCCCCATTTTACATTGAGTATCTTCTCCCTGTGTTTGTGTCATTATATGTCCTGAACTAAAATAAATATTTTGAGAGAGAACGAGTTTATTATTGTATGTGTGATTTCGTTACTATATAGGACTTCTGTCCTATTTGAAAAAAAATATGAGCTCAAATACTAAATTCACTGGAGCGACGGCTTAGCGTGATCTACTAAGGAACTAACAAATAAATGTCTCTGTGGCGCGGTGGGAGTGTGTCCGACTGCTACACAAGAGGTCGTGGGTTCGATTCCTCCACGGGACACTACTTTGTGTGATCCACATATTGTTGCTCCTTTCCTGACTTTATCCCCTACTGCGGGAGTCGTCTTTATTTAAAAAAAAAAAACTTTCGTGTTTTTGTCTGCATTTATCATCGAAATAATATTTTAGCCTAATAACATACGTAGTAATATTTATATCAAAAGCATTTGTACATGTACCTACTAAAAATTCATTCTAAAATTACCACATTTAGCTGTGGCTCATTATAGAAGCTCTCAAAAAGTTACAGAAAGCATAGATAAAGCTCCTAAAAAATAATCTAGCCAGCCAGACAGCGTCACAGCCACAAACGTGCGACCTTTGTTGACCTGTGACGTCACCGAGATGGAAAGAGACAGAGCATTACGCAGTGACTAAGTAAAAAATGTCGAATTACTAGGAGTTCATAAGTTGGTAGGCGTTCAGAATATGAATCTACATTGCACCAAGGACAGACGACGGAGGGGGTGAGGTAAACCAAGTGGGCGGGGAACGGGGGTAAGGCGCCAAGATGTCTGCCGATAGGGCTGGCTCGCGTGACTCAACGGAACTATTTCGGTAAAATACGAATAGGGTTGCTACTTATTGGAATTTAGTAAACTAATTCGATATTACTTTAGGAGTTAGGTACTTACTATACATTTTTAAGATTATTTGTGTTTAATTTATTATTGTTTTGTTTGTTTTAATATGTGTTGTTAATTCCTATATTGCGTAAGATTAGTACTATACTGAGTACTATTTCAGAGCTAAATTCTATGATTGGGAATAATTCTTGGCATAGCTATGGATAGGATGTAGTACAAGTAAATGGTTTCTGAAATAAATAACGAAATGTATTAAGTTTATTTTCTAGAAGTATTATTATGTATCATACTATGTACTAAGATTATTATGTACTTTTTCATTAGAAACACGCATTCGGTTAGGTATGTACATAAAACTGTTTCACATAACTTCTATTAATAGGTAAGTACCTATTTCAATTCATACCAGTTACAAATATCTTTGTATTTTTTTAACGCGTTTTTTTTAAAAGACATTTCACGCATTCGTGTCCACAAGACCTGTGTCGCGGGGGACTTTACAAACATACAAGTTACGGACACAAAGTACATCCAGACTCGGAACAACAATTTGTGGATCACACAAATTGGTGTCCCGTGTAGAAATCGAACCCACGACCGCTCGCTTAGCCGTCGGACACTCTCCCACCGCACCATAGAGGCAGTGAATATAAATATTGTCATCTAAATATTAATTTAATGTTTGAGGGTTTCCCATTATTTTTTTTGGGTTTATAATCGCTAGATATTAACTTGGCGACAACGCGATCGTCTCGGGAAAAAACTCCTTCCAAAAAAAAAAAAGAGAAAGAATAAAGTTTTCAAAATTGTTCTCAATTGCCAAAAAAAACGTGTATCACGTAAAATAAGTTACGAAATAATATTTTTTAAACAAGTTTTTAGTTATGTCATGCAATAAATGCATTGTCATCAGTTGTGATCGGACTAGGTAGAGTGAAATTTGCTACTTGTATCATAAATGCGCATAGACAGAATAAAATGGCCAAGCCAAATATTATAGTAATTTTTATAGGCATTTCTTGCCAATTACTTTATAAATACAATAATTGCATTTTTTTGAATGATACCAATAAAAAATACGAAAA
Source organism: Herminia tarsipennalis (assembly GCA_945859575.2). Classification (NCBI taxonomy): domain Eukaryota; kingdom Metazoa; phylum Arthropoda; class Insecta; order Lepidoptera; family Erebidae; genus Herminia; species Herminia tarsipennalis. Next base: position 2,349,467 of record OX243833.2, on the reverse strand, counting down.
TTCTATAATATTCGGAATGCGACATCATAATTTGCTAAAATGCTCTCGGTAACGAAGCAAAAACAAAAAGTCGTGATAGTTCTATAACTACCGGCTAGATGGCGTATGCGAGGGCCCAACTCGCGAGCATGAGAGGATAGAGAAATTTGAGGTCTAGTAAATAGGTGGTTCGATTCCGGCCCCAGTTTGGCTTACGGAAGTCTCAGGTTCGATTCCAGGGTTTGGACTTCAAATTTTTCTATCTTTCAAAAATGCAATTATTGTATTTTTAAGGCCAAGCCATTTTTCAGAAAGTCGTATCGACGTTTCGGGATTCCATTAATTTTAACTAACTACTGGCGTGTTACTAGTGATTTTATTAAATTACTTCTAAATTCGAAGTTTCAAGTTGAATAATAAATATGATTTTATATTGTTCTTGTGTTCAATCGAAAGGTACATGAATTTTTTGATTTTTATCTGCCAATATAGTAATGCCTGAAGAATGCAAAGTATTTAAAATAAATACAATTCCGGAATAAAATCTTAGTAATAAAAAAATCCGGAATTTCTGAAGGAATGTTAAAAAGGTGTAGATAGGTTACAACCGCTCAAAAGGCGGCACCTTAATTATATTTTTTTCAAATACGACTACCGCAGTGGGGTACAAGCTCTGTGTCTCAGGGGGCATTACAAATATACAAGTCACGGACACAAAGTACACCCAGACTCGGAACAACAATTTGTGGATCTCACAAAGTGGTGTCCCGGGTGGGAATCAAACCCGTCTTGCGTAGCAGTCGGACATACTCCCAACGCGCCACAGAGGCAGTCAAAAATCTATACAATTGACTTAGTTTTTATATGTCAGTGATTACATTTTTCTCTTCTTCGCTCGTGATAATTAAATCATGCTTTTCAACTTTTACGACTTTTTTTATAATAATGTGACATAGCAATATAGGTACCTATAGGTTATCTATGTCTGTATTAGATTGCCGTTTTTAAAAATCGAATGTTGTTTACGTAACCTATCTCCTACCTTTTTACTTAAAACATAATTGATTTCCTTTGTCTATTGTTACTTACTCATGAGCGAAGATAGAGTGAAATGCGTTAGTCATCAAATCATCGACTCTGCAGTATAAGAGGAAGTGGTAAGAACAAATTAGAGTTACAAGTTAATAATGTCAAATATGTAAAATCAATTAAAACCTACTTAGTTACCGAAACCGTGAGAATCGAATCTATTTGAAGTCCACCATACTAGTACCTACTTCGAATTTACACCTGAAACTGCCGCCTATCCTAATTTTGTTTTTTATTTTTTATTATTTCGGAAACTCAACAGCTTTTTTTACTTATAACAATGATATGGTTACAATAATCGTACACTTTAGTCACTAACAGAGTTTCACAACATGATCAACAGGTTATATAAGAATAATAGTTTAATATTATTTACAATTTTTTTTAAGCTATTTATTGCATAGCTTCTATCGCGGGCCTTGAGCGCGGGGACCGAATCCAGAAATTCCGTAACGCAAAAACCTCACGCTCCCCACTCCGACGGGCACGGAGGTGTGGCTTGAAGGCCGTGCATCGTCTAATGTCGTTTCATTTTGTACTTATGATTCTGGCTGCAAAAATCATAATAGCGCGATTCAGACCGTAGTACATTTTGTATTGAATAGTAACAAAATTAAATACAGCGCCATCTATTAACATTATGTTACCTATTGTCATTTTAGTCTTCCCCTTTCTTGAAAAAAAAAAAATTTTTAAAGAAAATAAAAATTAAAAACATTGTTTTTTATAATTTAAAAAAAAACTTATTTAATTTTTTTTTTTTTTTTAATTGCTTAAATTGATAAAAATGCTATGCAATAGCTTTACCGCGGCAGTCCCCGAGTGCCACACATTTTTTTTACATATTGAGAAAAGTATACTTATGTGAAATTTTTATAATTATATTTTCATACAAATCATAATTTTTATAATACCTAATCATCAATTTTGTTTTAGTAAATAAAGATTTAAGTTTGAGTTTAAATTACCTACCTACCTTGAATTGCCTCGGAGATCCATACGACCTCTGAACATCAACAAGAGAGATAGAAAATGACCAATGTCAGATAGTTTCCCTTCAAATATGATGGACGCTATTTATTCCATATCACCAGTTTCATGGTCGAAACTGGCCGCAACCGTCAATGAATTTGGCGGGAAAGCCGTCAAAATATAGACGTAATAAAATGGCGACATTTGGCGCGACCGTTGACACTGAACAAGGGAGGGGCGTGACTTGGTACTCTTGGTAGTAATATGTTGATGGATTGGTAGGTTTGTGTTTATCCACAAAATAAAGAGAGTAAGCCCTCGAAGTTCTGCATGCCTAACTTTAACACCCCTTGTCTCAAAATGGACGGATTTTTTTTAAGTAGTTTGATCGTGGTAGTTCTTAACCATCTTTTATCTGTTTTGAAGATCACTTTTACGACTTATTGAAGGTTAGGAGTTTAAAGCAGCATTTTCTTCTTCTTCTGATATTACGTCGTACTAACCGGACGACGCGTTGTCCGGTTAGTTCGACGTAATAATAATTAAGTTCATTTAAATGAACTGATAACTTGAATGTTTGTTTTTATTAAAATAATCACATTCATAACGTGTTTATTACCTAATATTGACGGATTCCTTTGCTGTTTTACCGCAAATGTCTAATGTACATTTGAAATACACTATGAGGCACCAGCTCTTTATTTTAGTTGCGAATTTTAATAACGGAGTATGGAAATACAAGCAGATCAGTATCCCAAATCTATCAGGGTCATTAGTAGATCAATTCAGCTTACTAGATATGATGATATATGTATCTACATATTTTGATAATTCTTACCTACGATTTATTTGTAAACACGTGAAAATTTGTCGTTAAAAGCGGACGCTTGTTATAAGCAGTGACAGTAACGGTGAAAATTCATGCAAACGAAGTTGCGTGGATCTGCTAGTAATTAATAGTACTTAGAATACTTACAACTAATGTATTCGTCTCATCTACCCTTTACTATATCTATCAAGTATAATAAGCTGACTGCAAATGATGATTACTGATAGGTATCCAAGCCAACATCCACAAGTAAATGAGCACTAAGATAAGAACTCGAACGTTTCGAAATTGCAAATCCACGCGACTTTTTCGACTTTTTGACTCATAGACTACACAAATATTACTCTGTTAAAATATTAAGAACATCTAAGGGGTTGATAGACCCTGCATGAGTTGTCATTTCCCTTAATGATCATTTCACGATATTTTTTATTGCGAAATTTTAGGTCACAATAATCAATTTTGTTGGCAACTTCTCATGAAGTTGGTATACATACAATACATATAAAAAGGATGTTAACACCATTAGCAAGGGGTCGTGCGTTGACACCAGATGTGGCGATACCTTCGTTGAGGCGTGATAACATCACCACGTACCTATGTGTTAATTAATATGAGGGGAAGTTCGTTAATAATCCCGTTGTTTTTGTTGTTGGGAGTAGATTAAAATGATATGACGTATTATTATAATCAATTTCTTTTTAATTGTCTTTCCAAATTGTTTTCGACCCACATGTACCTATGTATGTATATTACAAAAGATACTGATCCGATTTTTTTTTCTTTTTTTTTTTAAAGATAACTTGCAATGTGGGATTGTGGTACCACATTACTAGCAATCCTGTTAACCCCTCCAGCTAAGCTCTATGGCTTGTATTAGGAGTGGGTTCACGTCGGTAGTATGATGGCCAGGATTCGAACCCACGACCTTACGATTGCGAGACCGATGCCTTAGCCATTAGGCTACCGCCGCTTAAAATGCAAATTTGGATGGGATTTTCGCTATTCGACAGTATATTTTTCTGGAAAGGTTTTAGTGCATAAAACATTATTCTAGGTTAGAAGACACCGGAGTTACAGACTGAAATTTCCAATAATTGGTGATATGCGTGGTAATCACCACACACATCACCTTGACTTTCAATGGATTTCATATTTTTTTCTTAATTTATAAGTTCTATACAATTAAATATTTTGATGAAAATTTATGAACTCATTTTATTCGCTAATGCGCTTTAGTGCTACTCGCATTGTCAAAGACTGAAAGTTATTCCATAATTCCAAAAATCAGCCTGAAATGTTGAGAATGGAGGCGAAGTATGTTTTTCTAAATCGAGGGTCAAAATCACCTTCACCATCACCGATTTTCAATGGATTTCGTATTTTTTTCTTAATTTATAAGTTCTATACAATTAAATATTTTGATGAAAATTTATGAACTTATTTTATTCGCTAATGCGCTCGCATTGTCAAAGACTGAAAGTTATTCCATAATTCCAAAAATCAGCCTGAAATGTTGAGAATAGGTGTGAAGTATGTTTTTCTAAATCGAGGGTCAAAAGCAAGGAGCAATAATTTTATAAGTTCTCTTATATTTTGAATCTCTAGATTTTATAAGCTACGGGTGTTAATCGCGTAAATATTTTATTTTAAGGCTAAATACCTTTGTTTTATTGCCCGACGTTTCGATTTCAAACCATGTAATATTTACGAATAAGCTTTGTCATTTGTGAGTCAGATTATTTGTTTGCAAACAGCTTTTCTCGGTAACGTCGATTCCTGGCTTATGTGTATATCGTCATACCTTTCATATGAACACATTTTATATTCTCAAATTCGGGGAATAAAGTAGGCAATTAAACCTGACTTTGATTGCAATGTGCCTTGTTTAGTGATTCATTACATTAATTTGATTAAAATCAGAACATGTGAAAAGAAATTCTATGAATATTGTGGTTAGGTAGATATATAGTGGTAGGGTATGATTCAGCAGTTACCCTTGTTGTGTATTGTTATGGTAACAGTGAAGTTATGACCTAGTTTCAATTATACTTTTAATCAAGCAAGTAGAATATACCAAGAGTCACTTAATAATTTACATGCAATCAAATGTGACTGAATAAACTCTTCCGTTTTACAAGGGGTCAACATTTATTGATTTAAGTATGTCGGTTATCCATTTCTGAATTCATTGAACACTCTTTCAGTTCTAGATACAAAGCTAATAAATCACCAGCATCACAACTCATTTCGATTACATCTCAGTAGAGACCATTAGCGGCCGATTTATCCGCGAGCAACATTCAACTGTCAGATTTAGGAGGCCATATCAACCGCTGCCTTCTCTTGGTTGACTTGGTCTTCGGTCTATATATTTATAAGGATTTGAATCCTAAACTGGAAGGATCCCAACTGGTGGTGCCATGCACAGACGACGGACGGGGTCTTTTTGACCGCGAAGCAATAAAGACAAGCTTCTCGTTTAGCGTCGCGAACTCAAAGCATATGTGGCATCACCGCTTACCCAGGAGACACTGGCAGCGCGGTTTTTCACCGACGTGTGCTTTGGCCACTATCGCGTTGGTCTATCCTTCCCGATGAATTTATCTAGCCCGCCCCGCCCCATTTGGCTGCGAAGCTGATGCTCCTATGAAGCTGGTGTCATCATCGACACTACCGCTGCTGGACATGTCGCAAAGTTTAAGACTGTGTCGATTCTGCAGTCACCTTGCCGTGTGTGGCACCCCATCTCTTCCTGTAGGCGTCGTCTAGTCTACTAAGAGATTTCACACCGGAGGGCTGACAGCAGTATCTTCTGCTTACTTAAAAGCCTTACTGCGATTGCCAACCCACTCACCAAGCGTGGCGATTATGCCAACTACCCCCAGGACCTATAATAAATAGGTTCTACTGGGAACAGTGGGATATCATATGGGTTTTTATGACTCACCTATGAAGCTGCTATCATCATCGAGCCGGTGATCGTGCAGCGCATGCATGACGAGGGCGGCGAGGAGCGCGGGGCGCGCGGCGGGCAGACCAGGCGCCAGCCCGCGCAGAGACACCGGCGCTGCACTCAAGATCGCGCCGCTTAGCATCACCTAGCGCACCGCCACCATCACCGTCTATCGCCTGCTGGAACAACAACATAAACTTAAAAGACACTGAATAATTCAGAAGAAATTGACGCACCATAGTAACTAAGAAGTTCCTCAAGTGGATTAATAATCAGGTCCAATGCAGTAACTCGTAAAAAAAATCCCAGATCCACGGCAAGCATGCGAATAGCGCGTTGTGGTCCACTCGACATTCCCGGGTGGGTCACTCCATGCGATACAGTGCCGCGTACGGAGTTGATGTAGTGAGAGGAAAGACGTAGAACATCTGATAAATTCGCCATGGAACGAATGTACCTTTTCTAACCCCCCCTGGGCTAGACAAGGTACATTCGTTCTGTGGCGAATTCGATAACGTCGTACTAATCGTTCGCAAAAAAAATTAAAAAAATGTCTATAGTCTCAAATGTTAAGTTCTATAACATAATTCTTTTCCATTAACGACATCGCTTTTCGATAATTTTTATTAAAACTTTATTGATTTATAAACACAACTATGAGAGCTTGCCAGTCGAAAAGTGTTCCTGGCTATTTATTTTTTCGATTTTAAAACTGCAAAACATGGCTATAATATTCCATGAACCGATTTTTAGTAGCTGAAAGGACACTGTACAAATAAGCTTAACAATAAGCAGACTGTATGACTTAGCTTTAAAAAAAGAAAATCGTATAAAAACCTAACCTCATTTTTATTAAAAGTGCGCCAAATAAAATGTAGCGACGGTGTTGAATGCCAATCTCATTGCGAGTTACAAAAAATATATTTTATCTTAATGGTTTACTTTAGAGGAGGTATAAAACTCATAAAATTATTTTATACAGAGTTCAATGGTTGTTGAAAAAGATTTAAAAAGAAAATCCTTTTAAAATGTGCCTGAAAAGTGTGAAAATAATGTATAGCTTCTGTTTTTATATGTTTAGAATTAGTACAAAGTAGTTAGTTTGAGTACGAACTGAGTTCAAAGGTTAGGTTGGTGTATCTATAGGTACTATACATACCTGCCTACGACTTATTAATACTCATACAACTATAATAGACCGGGAGGACAGTGCCAAAAAATGCAAGCATTTTATAAAGGCTGATTTTTTATATTACGTCATATTAGTGGAGTAAGGGGTATTCATTTACTTTACTTTCCGTCAGTCAGCTGGTTCTGAAGATTACTCAACACACATACAGTTGAATCAACGTAACTTGACCGAATTGAAGTTAGGTTCTTATCAATTTCGCAAATGTCATAGAGATGCGACCCTAAAATTACTTACGAAAACGATTAATTATGTTTAATCGATTAAAACTACTAACAACATTTTAATTCAACAATATAAAAATGGTATTTAAATGAGTTCATAAAAGTTTAAATTTAAAACAGTTACAGTAAATATTAAAGAAAGTTTAAAAAACAATTTCCTTACGAAATTAAACACAAAAAACATGAGTTAGTAATACTAATTATGACAATGTTATGCGTAATCGCATCTCTAATTCTCTTGGTTTAGTCCGCCCCTGCCCCCCGCTTCCTGTCACCACTCACTACTAAAAAATGCATCTGCGCAACCACTTTTCGCCAACTTCAATCCGGTCAAGTTACGTTGATCCTACTGTATGTGTGTTGGGTCCACTAAGGAATTCAGCAATAATCTTTTGAACCCCTACCTACACGTATTTGAAAATTTATTTCACCATCTGAAAGACACACTATTCCCCAATGGTTATTTTTATATAATAATAATAATAATAATATCTTGGGACAACTCACACAACGTACTCTGATCCCGAACTAAGCAGAGCTTGTAATATGGCAACCAGACAATTGATAAACATACTTATATATCTCTAAATACATACATATTATAGATAAATAACACCCAGACACAGAATAAACCATCGTGCTCATCACACAAAGTTTTATCCTGGGTGGGGATCGAACCCACGACCTCTTGCGTAGCAGTCGGATACATTCCTACCGCGCCACAGAGGCAGTCAAAATATTAATACGAAATGAAGAGACGAGCAAGTCGGGCGCCCGATGGTAAGCGTCACGCTGCCCATAACAATTTTAATTCATCGTCGCTCTGCTTTTGAGACATTAGTTCGTAAATCCCATTTGCCCACTAATTTGACTTACTTGCTACAGTGTTTTTCAAACAGAATACAGTGACACTCTGAAAAAATCATCAAAACATCAGTAGGTACTAAAATTAAAATTTAATTTTCTCAAACTATAATAGGTACCACAGACAGACCAAAATTATCACTGTCCCACGCAACTTCGTCTGCGTAAAATTTTCCCCGTTTTTGCAACATTTCTCATTGCTGCTCCGCTCCTTTTGGTCGTAGCGCGATGTTATATAGCCTATAGCATTCCTCGATAAATGGGCTATCCAACAGTGAAATAATTTTTGAATCCGGATCAGTAATTCCTGAGATTACGGCGTTGAAACAAAAAAAAACTCATCAGCTTTATAATATTAGTATAGATAAGATTATAATAGACTAGCGGACGCCTCGCGGTTTCACCCGCGTAGTTCTCGTTTCCGCGGGAATACAGGTAAGGGATAAAAAATAGCATGTCACCCGGGACTAGTATAGTATTATATTATCTGTGCCCGGGATTAGTGTAGTTTCACAACGATGAAAGAATTTTTCAAATCCGTCCAGCAGTTTCGAAGCCTATTCAATACAAACAAACAATCACATCTTTCCTCTTTATAATATTAGTATAGACTACCAACTTAAACATGTATAAAATGTATTTTCCCAGCTTTAACATCAGGTACATTTTACGAGACAGAAGAATAATGTTATCATATGTTTATCAGCTGTCTGGTTGTCATAACAATATAAGCTCTGTTTAGTTTGGGATCAGGTTACGTTGTGTGAATTCTCCCAAGATATTTCTTTCTATACATAGTCGTAACAATTTTCCCACCTAAACGGAGAAAAAAAGCCCTAGCCACACAACTAATAACACTTTTTAGGGTTCCGTAGCCAAAATGGCAAAAAAGGGAACCCTTATAGTTTCATCATGTCTGTCTGTCTGTCTGCCTGTCTGTCCGTCCGTATGTCACAGGCATTTTACTCAGAGACTACTTAATGAATTTTGATGATATTTGGTTAAAAGGTGTCTTCTAATGGCCGCTACTTAGTTTGACAGCTAAATAATAAAAATAAATATTTTTAAGGGGCCACTCCATACATGTAATAGAAGGTGTAATTTTTTTTTCGGCTAACATCAACTTATGGACAAAAAGGATAAAAGACCTGTCGAATGATGTGTCATTCGACAGGTCTTTTAAAAACATTATAAGGTAGCAGCGCTCAATAAATACTTTAAACTAAAATGATTTCGGACATGAACGGATATACCGTCATTAAGTTATAGCCGAAAAACTGCTTTTCTCAACAAAAGGGCGTAAGTTCCATGAACAGACGCTCTTCTGCTGATGCAATTATTTAAGGCTGCGGAACCCTACACTGAGCATGCTCTTGCCCGGGTTTTTTTTTTAAATAACTAAACGTCATATTATTATAAGGCTTCCTAAAGGAATGCTATATCTAGAGATTATTTATTCAAAATGGTTAATGCTCTTCAGGAATCAGAAAAACTTGGTCATCTTGTGTGATATTTGAAGTTATGGCAATACTCGTATAGCTTACTTTCCGTCTATTATTGGTTTTACTTGGAACGTAAATTTCAACTTTTCCGTTTTATGATGACAATAAAAGTCGACAATAAATGTGCAAGATGGTTTTCTATTGATTTAGACGACACGGTAATTAGAAGAGTACTTACTGAGTTTCTCTGTTAAACAAACGGCTCATAATGTTATTAACATAAATTGTGATATTAGAATCATTCAGAGATTCTGAATGATTCTTATATCACAATTTATATAATTAGCTACCGATAATTTATTTTTTATTACAGCTACATGTCATTAATTTATTTTTCATTAGAGCTGTGTTTGTTAGCTTGCTACATTCATTTAGCTAAACTGCTGGACCGATAATATTTGACATAGAGACCACTGTCTCTATATAAAATACTAACTTTCCCGCACAATTTCACTTGCGTCATTTTTCCCCTTTTTACAATATTTTACGTTAATGCTTCGCTCTTATTGGTCATAACATTAGTATCAACGACACTAATGTTTGCAGGTTCTGCCACAAAGATGAGAACACCTATAGACATCCTCTGTGGCTGCGAAGCAATTTACCACACTAGAAGCTTGACTGCCTCTGTGGCGCAGTGGGAGTGTGTCCGACTGCTACGCAAGAGGTCGTGGGTTCGATTCCCCACACGGGACACTACTTTGTGTGATCCACAAATTGTTGTTCCGGGTCTGGGTGTACTTTGTGTCCGTGACTTGTATGTTTGTAAAGTCCCCCGCGACACAGGGCTTGTACCCTACTGAAGGAGTCGTCTTTAAAAAAAAAAAAAAAAAAAATATAAGCTAGCACCTAGCAGGGCACTTAATCATACCTGACGACGTTAAGGCCACTCCACTAAGATGTATAGTCGACTTCATAGTCAGACTAGACCTTGGAGATATCCTTTAGGGAAGAAAAGGGCGTCACAATAGATCTTTTAGGTCGCAGCGACTTCCGGGCTACACATCCCGGCCTCTATCCTGATACAATACAAAAATAGCTCGTAGCGTGATATCATATTGCCTATGACACTCAAAAATATTGTTGCTTTCTATTGGTAAAAGATTTTTCAAAATCGGTTTAATAGATTCAGAGATCCCTACCACCTCACAAGCTTAGCAACTCATAATTACTTACCTATTAATAATATTAGTATAGAAGTATAGTTTAATGATGAAGGCTGGATTTTAATTTTTTTTTAACAGAGAGCTGCATACCGTACCACGCTCGTATTGCAATGGCACCGTGGTCACGGGTAGACTACCCGTGACCACGGCCGTTGCAATACGGTCGGGCAATAAACAAGGTATTTTACCTTAAATTATTCACGCGATTAAGACCCGTAATATATATATTTTCATAATGTGTACAAATCGCGAAAGTTTATTAACATTTATTCGTTCATCAATCTCATTTGCCCAGCAATTACACTCGCTACAGTGCCCTTTAACCGAAACACATGATTTCACGGAAGAATAAGCCTACCAAGAAGACCAATGACTTAGACCTATCTCCTATCCCTCATAAGCTACATGTTATCACGATAGCAGACTATTCTTATCATTATCTGTATGGAAATAAATCTAAATGAATGCTACAATAGACTCATTTGAGAAATAAAAATGAACAAATCGATAGTATGAACGTTGGCTCGTCAATCAAACTTGTTTGTTCGAAGTAACCATTGTTTTGATCGGACAGTCTATAGCAACCATTACATAACACATTTAGATGGACTACAAGCTTATGTCTGCGACTGGGTTTGCGTGGAAATTGTGAGAAACATATCTATCCCGCGGGTACCGTAAGTTTTTTTGGCATAAAAAGTCGTATGTGTGCATTGTACAGTACTCCAACGAGTTGGTGCTGGGCAAGGAAACTGAACGTTTCCTAGCCAACTGCTTCGCCACATTAATTCCATTCAGCTACGAAGATGAATTGAATTAATCACTCAACTATCAGGCATAGCAACTTAGGATATATTATAATGTATTTCTGGGCTGAATTTCATCTAGAGCCGTTCAGCTGTTCTTTTAGTGAGTAGTTCCCGAAACGGCAAGTGTGAGTAGTTTAAGCGATGGGGGGGGGGGGGGGCATGTGATCGCCGCCGAAACGGCAAGTGTCAGTAGTTCCTGAAACGGCAACTGTGAGTAATTTTTGGGAGCAATTGCCTGTCAACGCGGACCAAATGTCGAAAAAGTTTAAAGCTTCAGGGGTGATGCCCCCTGTTGCCCTCCCCCTCGAGTAGTTGGGCCGGTTACAAAAACAGGAATAAGTCGGCTAAACCAACCTATGGTATGGAAGGGGGAGGCCCCTTGGATCCATACCTAGGTTGGCTTAGCCGACTAATTCCTGTTTTTGTAACCGGCCGGCATCTCTACTAGCTGTTAATTTACTAAAAGCTATTTTATCGGAATTATTTTACTTGGTACTATTTTGCTAACGATGGCTGTCAGAAAATATAATTGATATTGAGACAGTTGCTTTTAATGTCTATTTAAAAACATTTGTATGTGTCATTTTAGTATGTATATTAATAAAAAAAAATAAAGCCCTCGTATTTCATTCAATTCAAGTTAGTGCTTGTGTTTTAATTCTGGCATTGTCTTCTAGTCAAAAATCCATCTCAAAACCGAGAATCCCAAACAGCCGCCTTTCATACCTCCCCCCTATCGTGACCTAGAAACCCAAGTGGTCTCAGTCATTGTTACGCCAACAAAAGATCAGCCAGCTCACACTAATTAACAATCTTGACATTTCACATTGTAACCTGAGGCACAAAGATACAAACGTGATCTTATCTATAAGAAGATCGAAATCCAAGCAATGTTTTTGTTGATACATTTAGCAATATTGAGATAGATAAAACATCTTTTGTCATAGGACTATAGGACTACGATTCATATCAACTGATTCTAAACCTTTTACATAGATGTAGATGATGACGAGGATTTCGGAACACCGTAATTTTAACATCAGAATGCATTTATCAGTCATCGAGAGCGCCCGCGCCGTGTGGATCTATACTTATATTATAAAGCTAAAGTGATTGTTTCAACGCAAAATCCTCAGAAAGTACTGGTCCGAATTGAAAAAAAAGTTACTGTTGTATAGCCCATTTATCGAGGAAGGCTGAAGGCTATTTAACAACACGCTACGACAAATAGGAGCGAGGCAGCAATGAAAAATGTTGCATAAATGGGGAAATAATATTCCTTTTGAGAGCTTCCGTTGCTTGCTCTGCGTAAACTGTTTAAGATAAACAACAATAATGACGGTATTTTTCCTCTTAAAAAGTTCTAAAAAGTAGTCTGTGACAGTTAATGCCTGTCTTTTAAGGTTGACCCACTATTACCTTTTTTATGGTAATCAAATTTGTTCTAAAATAATGCATTTATTTGCGAAAGTGTTCTAATAAACCATTGCAGGCATTAACCCTTATCTAAATAAATACCTTATTCATCACAAATATTTAATTTTGAACAAAACTGTTCTTAGATTACTTCATTTGATTTCAATAAATATCTTAGGAGATATCATAGTTTTAAAATATTGCGCACCTGGGGGACAACTATTGGCTCAACTGGCCAAGTGTGAGTTGTTCGCATCATTAAAGGGAGGAGGAACCCATGGGGGTACCCAAGATCATTTTTCGGGGGAGAGTGAGTACTGTGTTTGTGTTTTTGCAATTTTGGGTGGGATTTCAACCCCCAAATCCTTCTCTTGTCAATTTGTAAGCTAAAGTCTAGCTGAGAGATTTCTTATGTAGACAAGAGACTAAACGCGATTATAGAATTTTATAAGGTCTTAATCGCGTAAATATTTTATTTTAGGGCTAAATACCTTTGTTTTATTGCCCGACGTTTCGACCGTATTGCAATGGCCGTGGTCACGGGTAGACTGGTTCAGCGTCGCCTCCGTTAAGCTTATAAAATTCTATAACGTGTACAAATCGCGAAAGTTTACGAACATAGACTAAACGCGAGCCAAACCACGAGCTAAGCTAGTACAACATGCCCATATTTCGCGTGTCCAGCTCCATCCAATGAGGTTTATATCTGCTCTTTGGCATGACATTGCTGTATTGTCTGCTAAACTTTGGTAATTTATTTTTATTAGAAAATAAACTAACAACTATTCACCTGGTCTACCCAGACTCACGAATTTGCCAGTGTGCAATTTAATAAAAATAGTATTTGTTATTATAATAATAAACAGAGAGAGTTATAGACACCCGGTTTGATCTTAGTTCCTTTCGCAGTATCTTATTTGTGTTTGTAAGTATTAAATTATTAAATAATTGAATTATTAAACGGATCATATAATGTGTTTAAGTGGGAATATAATTGGTATTGCAGACAATTTTTTGAAAATTAGTGAAAAAAAGAGTAAAACACACATAAGTTTATAAACAAAACAAAACGTTATTTTATGTATATTTATATTGAGTTATAAAAAGGGGTGTTTAACGTTATATTTATTTTCCATTTTCGACACATATATTACACATAGCCAGTTTGACATAGGTTAAATGATTGCCTCTGTGGCGCGGTGGGGGTGTGTCCGACTGCTACGCTAAAGGTCATGGGTTCGATTCCCACACGGGACACCACTTTATGCGATCCACAAATTGCTGTTCCGAGTCTGGGTGTACTTTGTGTCCGTGACTTGTATGTTTGTAAAGTCCCCCGCGGCACAGGGCTTGTACCCTACCGCGGGAGTCGTCTTTAAAAAAAAGAAACAGTGATTTCCCTTATAAGAGAAACTCTTTATCATGACTGTGTTCCCTTATAAGAGAAACTCTTTATCATGTTCTACGTTAATTTGCTAATTGTTGCTTTAAGACTTGACTATTGGATGGAAGCTAATGAAAGAAAACACTTTAATTAGAACTAATTAATGGATGCGTTTGTACCACATTTATTTCTTTTTTGAGACAGAATACAGCAGATATACCATTGTCTAGAAAATACTAAACTTAGACCGCTGGTCTAAGCCGCCATCTTGAAAGTATCATAAAGATAGTTTACTAAAGGTTCATTTCCTTTTTTACTAAAGTGCATCGCGGCCGATCGCGAGTCGCGCGCGGCTTACGACAAGCGTCTGACGCGCGCGGCTTACGACAAGCGTCTGACGCGCGCGGCCGACGACTGTCGTAGGCTGCGCGCGCACTCAGAATATTATCGCATCGGCCGCGAGCGTCAGCCGCTTGTCGAAAGCCGAGCGCGGCTCGGCCGCGATGCACGGAAATGAACCTTAAGGGTCAGAACTCACAGGTTGTGTAAAAGAGGTATATTGCATAAATATGGTACATATCTATACTAATATTATAAAACTAAAGAGTTTGTTTGTTTGAACGTGATAATCTCAGAAACTACGGGTCCGAATTGAAAATTATTTTACTGTTGGATACCCCATTTATTGAGGAATGCTATAGGCTATATTACATCACGCTATGATTAATAGGACCGCAACAGCAATGAAAAATGTTGTAAAAACGGGGAAAATGTATGCATACGAAGTTGCGCGGGTCAATAGCTAGTTTTTTATAAATAAGGTTCGCAATTTGTGGTGTGCTGAATGAGTAAGATGATTAAGAGTGACCAACAACATCGACCGCGGCTGTCGACGCGGATATAATAATAGACGCCACAGTAGAAACAGTCTACGCTATGAACACCTACTTGCAGTGGCGGATCCAGGTGAACCCAAGCCCCCCCCCTCCCCCTCAAAATCAATCATCTGAGTTCTTGCGTACAAATCATGAAGTGAGCTAAAGCCTCATACTTGAGAGGGTTTGGAAATATGAAACATACAGAATGTGTTGTTAGAATCCTAAAAAGCATTCGATTCGTGTGAGTGGTGCAACAACGGCCCTATCTGGTTCAAGCCCCCCCCAAATGACAATCCTGGATGCGCTACTGCCTGCTTGAACTGAAAATCTCTTTCTACGACGTCTGGAGGCTGTACTATCCATCCATACGAGGAAGACAAGTGTCAAATGTTTTGACTTCAAGGTATTCAGTCTGCATTCTATTTAGATCTATCTACAATATTTATGCCATTAAACATGTTTAATTAACATCATACGAGTAATTGCTTTATTAATCTTAATTAATAACATAATAAAATTAATTGGCTAACTCTAAGAGAAGAAAAATTTAATAAAGACCCCAAACTAAGGGCCCGTGTCGGTAAAGATCGGGGAGATATTTTTAATTTCCAACTTCCTTGTTCCGTAATGAGGGAAAATCCTCGTTAATCTCATTACATGGCCACCCTAAGGGTGAGGGAATGGGCGGACGAGTGTCAATATATAGCTAGGTGTTTTTGTATTTACCAACTTACTATGTGTTTGAATTGATTTTAAGATATATAGTATTTACTCCATTCAAAAGCTTTTCTTTAGAAAACTATTCACTGTATATGAAAACTAATGAAGCGGCGGTAGCCTACTGGCTAAGGCATCGGTCTCGCAATCGTGAGATCGCGGGTTCGAATCCTACCCATTATACTACCGACGTGAACCCACTCCTAACACAAGCCTTTGAGCTTAGCTGGAGTGGTTAACAAGATTGCTAGTAATGTTGGACTCAATCTCACATTGCTAGTTATCTTTTTTATATAAAAAAAAATGTAAACAAGATAATGAGTGCACGAAGCTCTTGTTGATGCGTGGTACAAAAAATGGCTGAATTAATTGTAGGTACTGTACTTGCTTGGTGAGCGGGTTTGCGATCGCAGTAAGGCTTCAAAGTACTCCGAGTAGGCAGCTGTCCGTCCTCCGGTGTGAAATCCCTTAGTCACCTTGGCGACACTCACGGGAAGAGATGGGGTGGTACTATTCTTAAGCCACACAGCTGAATTAATTTTCGTCAAACTTTTTTTTTTAAATTTTGATTAGACGTTTTCTGAGTGTAATGAAAAAAAGGAATCAACCCATTTAGACGTTACAAATATATATACGACATGTTACCAAAACTAAAAATACCTACCATAAAATCTTTGCATGAAGCAAATGTTCTCAGGTACAGATCCAGGGGGGTAGTCAATAGAGGCAATTGCATCTTACTAATCTCTCTGTAATCTACTAATATACTTGTATAATTACTAATGTCAAATTACAGTGCTTGTTTGAACGCTCTTATTTTCGAATATACTGGGCCGAATTAGATAGAATTGTAGCTTTAAGCATATAGAAGACCCGATAACGTTCGATCAACGTAAACAAAACTACAGATAGAAGATATTATTTATTTAGGGAGGCACCGAACATTATATAAAAGTAATATACCATTCGATAGTATAGCAGTATAATCCAATATAGCCTTCGTACAAATACTGTAACTACGGAATGATGTCGAGATGTTTGAGAGCGGTGCGTAGCTGAGTGGTGCGGAACGGAGCGGTGCCTACTCAAACAAATATAGCACTCGTACCTTTCGCGAAACTTTGCATTAAACATTAATTCAACGTTTCTGGTTAAGCTTGAAATTACATTTTGTTTTAGTTTGTGTTGTAAGGAAAGTAAAATATGAAGTTATACAATGCGTAGTACCTTTGTTTTGTTTTAGGGATTGCGTAGGATTTTTAAACCTTGATGTAAACGAAGGGGTTTTATACAACGATGTTTAACATCAGTGTCGTATCGCCGGTGTCAACAGATGAAAGCAGCGGATTATATTTTTCTCTTTTTCGCTCGTGTTAATTACATCATGCTTTCCTACTCTTAGGTATTTGAATGTCAAGTCAAATCAGTATCTTTTTTATAAAATGACAAAATGATTCGTTCTGTAGAGATTTGTATGCAATGTAACATTGTGACGTCATTATGTCCGTTTTCAAATCATTTACTTTTCGTATTTATTTTGATGATTATAAATTCTAAAACATATTAAATTATGCACGAATATATATTTTTAAGATCATTTATAGGCATATTATTACTTGGTAAGTGTAAAATAATTTATTGTTATTGATTGATTTGACATTCAAATACCTAATTATATGACATTGCAATATATAGGTTATTTATGTGTGTATTAGATTGCCGTTTTTATAGATCGAATGTTGTTTATGTAACCTATCTACACCTTTTTACTTAAAACATAATTGGTTTTATAAGTTTTAGAGGTACCGACCCATGTGTACCTGTGTGTATATCTGTGACATTATAAAGTAAATAGCATAAAACCTTTTCCTAACCTATTTCGAAAATGGCGACCAATTTCATCAAAGACTAGCCATCAACTCAGGATATATTACCTATACTAGCTGTCCCGCGCAACTTCGTATCGTTTTCACCGTTTTTGCAACATTTTTCATTGTTGCTTCGCTCCTATTGGTCGTAGCGTGATGTTATATATACTATAGCCTTCCTCGATAAATGTGCTACCCAACCGAAAAATAATTTTTCAATTCGGACCTGAGATTATCGCGTTCAAACAAACAAACTCTTCAGCTTTATAATATTAGTATATGCGGACTCTCTACTCCCTGACTCTCATAGTTAGATGGCACGGATACATGATCCTACAATACAGAGATTAAACGCAAGACTTATTGTAATATACATTTTTTTTAAAACGGTCACCCATCTAACAAAGCTAACGTTGGAAATAACATGATAACGTTGCTTAACTTCGCAAATATTTAGGATCTACTCGATCGTCCGTGTCACTATTTTAATATTTAAAAAAAATGTTATTTTATAAGTGCTTATAGTTAACTAGTAAAAAAGTAAAACATTTTATATTTAGTGTGAAACCAATCGACGTGGAACGCACTTCGCTTGCACGTACCTACCTCGAACTCGTCACGTCGACGAGCGCGAGGGGCGAAGTATTTCATCATTTCACCCCTTATTGTGTTTCACCCCCTGGCGTACAAATCTTAAATACGTTTTATTTTGTGTCAAGTTTTATTGGGTTACTTTGGAAATTTGTGAGAGTGGCCCAGTTTCTTTTCTATAACGTATATGCCAGATTTAGTGACGACCAAGCTGTTCGAAAAGTCAGCAATGTTTCAACTATCTGTCCAAAGATGAGTAACGTTTTTTAAAACGAGTCTTAAAGTAGAGAGCGCGACTCCGTCAACGAAAGATACGTGGACCGACGATCTACTGAAGGTCGCTGAAATCAATTGGATAGGGAAGGATCAATGTTGTTACGTAAATTAGGAGAGGTCAATGTCCAACAGTGGACTGATACAGGCTTATTGATTAATATTAATAATATTAATAAATTGACTGCCTCTGTGGCGCGGTGGAAGTTTGTCCGACTACTACGCAAGAGGTCGTGGGTTCGATTCCCACACGGGACACCACTTTGTGTGATCCACAAATTGTTGTTCCGAGTCTGGGTGTTTGTATGACTTGTATGTTTGTAAAGTCCCCCGCGACTGCAGGAGTCGTCTTTTCAAGATTAATATCTTGGGACAACTCACACAACGACATCTAATTCTAAATTAACCAGAGCTTGTTGAGAAACCAGACAATTGATAAACATACTTATATACCTAAATACACACATATTATAGATAAATAACACCAAGACACAGAATAAACCATCGTGTTCATCACAGAAAGTTTTATCCTGGGATCGAACCCACGACCTCTTACGTAGCAGTCGGATACACTCCCATCGAGCCACAGAGGCAGTCAATAAAAAAAAATATTAAAAATATTGATTGATTGATGTGTCAAAAAACACTTTAAATCGTCCCTACTCCGCCTACTCTGTCAGCGGTTATGTCAGGTTTCCACTACATCAGACTATGAGAGTGAGTCAATAGAGAAAGCATATAGCACACACAAGAGCACTTTATCTCTCTAGCGTAGTGGACCACCATAATCGGAATCTTATTTTTTTTAATTACTAGCAATATAAGTCGCATAAATCTTATTAACCCCTCCAGCTAATCTAAATTGCTTGTATTAGGAATGGGTTTACATTAGTAGTACATAGGATTCGAACCTGCAACCTCTCGGTAGTAAAACCAATGCTTTTATTACTACTAAGTTGCCGTCCCGCGGCGTTTAAAATATCCTACTTCCAAAGATATTTTCCATCCAAGTACATACGCAACACAATAACTTAACCTTGAAACTGTTTGTATAGAACATATAGATATACGTCCTAAGGGATCTTAATAAGTTTGTTATTGGGAGCGTCCTTGAGAACTTTCTATACCTACCTAGTAGCGAGCCTGATAGCAAGCTGTTCTACTTCTTCTCATTTAGTTAGATTCAATTTACATTAGCGCAATGTTGAAGCGATTTTTTTCAATCGCAAACGGCTGTATGGGGATTGGTGTGGAGTGACTACGGATGAGTTAGAGATTTGTAGGTAAATAGATAGATAAATTGCTTTCTATATTTCAGAAACTGACGACATTGCATCCAGTACGTCAACAACACTTAGTTCACTCACACGCGGAACGAGGAACACACTGATTAATTATTTAAAAAAAACATATAATCATTTTAGACTGCCATCTAACCTTTTTTAGTTGAACTATTTTTAAAGCTATCGTTCTCAAACGTCAAAATGTTCAAGTAATTCATTAGATTTAAACTAGATGCCGCTATTTACAACCTTGTCGTATAGGATCGTTCTGGCTGCTATATCAGCCGCAGGCGTACGAGGTAACTTTCTGTTTGGCTAATAAACCAGCCACTGACGGTCAAGTGAACTAGCTTTTCCACGCGGCTCGCAGCGCGGATATCAGTTATCAGTACTTCTAGTAACTAGAGGGCTGACCTTTTTGACCTTAGCACAGTAAATAAACATTACCATACAACGTGGTAATACTGCAAGCCTTCTGGGAACTATAACTGAAGAAAATTTTCGACGCCTAGGCTGGATATGCCTCATCTCATCACCTCTCTAACCCTTTATTGTTTTTAGTGAATAGAATTTGCCTCGAGTGCAAGTTGTTTTTACTTTAACGCGTTCGAAACGTTTACCGCGTTTTGCTCTCTGATTGGTTAACCTTTAAGTGGGCGAATCGGAGCGTCAAACGTCTTGGACATGTCAATCGCGTTAACGTACCTAAAACAAACACGCATTAGGCACACTTATAGATTACTTTCGCCTTCGCCCGATTAGCTTTCGCCCACGTGGATGTCGGTTATCGCGATTAAAACTATCCTATGTCCTTCCCTGGGACTCAAACTATCTCCATACCAAGTTTCATCTAAATCGGTTTAGCTGTTTAAGCGTGAAAGCGTAACAGACAGACAGAGTTACTTTCACATTTATAATATTAAGTATGGATTCGCCTCGATACTGCGACGGTTTTAGATAACAAAGTTCACTGCTACGTTACGGTAATCTATTATTATAACCTACACTTTCCTAAACCTATATTTTATTTATATACTTGTATACCAAACTTCTCAAACAGTAGTAACTCTAAAACGAGCTCCGCTGACCGCACTGTTTGTCTGTCTGAGGTATGCGTTCGGCAACCGCAACTACCCTCATTTTATGGGCCGTACGGGAGCCGTAGTAACACCCCGACATGGGGAAATAGGTCATTGTTCTTTATTACGTAAACACTAAGTTGTTTTGAATAAACATAAACTTTAATTTGATTTAGACTAGTGGTAAATGCGTGTTTGAAATTGCGTATTGTGAATTGCGTTAGTTTTTTGGTTAAACATGATTTAGATGGTGTTTAAATTTAAACACTTGCCTAAAACTACTGTTAATTACAGATTTATAATAAGAATTTCGAATAATTTACTTTTTTTTCTATTTTAAAACCTTATACTATCTCTACATATCTTTTATACTCCTAATCAATGATTAAATCCACCAAACTCAAACGTAGCATAAATGAGTTTCAGTGAAATACCAACCTAAGTTTTCATCATTTTGATTAAAAAAAATAAACTTTTGTCAAATGTCCTGTAGAGTAAAAACACAGGTGTTGTTTTTCTTAAGTTCGATCTATTAATATTCCGGTTTTCCGTGAAGTAAAGGCGATTCGCAATTCATTTTAATTACAGCGAATAAATTCCCTACATTACCAAATGATTCCATCAATCACTTTCCTAAAATTCATCCCATATTTCACCTGTCTTTGTTTTCCAAGACAGATCCTCATGATCGATAGATACCTCATCTACCTTCGTCCCAGCCAGCACCTGAATTTTTAACGAAATATTCCAACAAATTCCAATAAATTTGAATAAAGACAAAAATGATTATTGATGGGTACCGTTATGCAAAGTAGCCCGAAACTGCCCTTGCTCGGTCCGTATTAATTTATGGCCAAGTTTTAAAAGTTTTGCTCTAAAAGAGCCAAGTTTTTGGAAATATTCGATGCTTGAAAGTGACAAAGTGAGGAGCACATCTTCTAATTATGAGTATGTGTATGGAATTCCTATTTAGGGCAGTTTATTGCTTACTTAGAAGAAGAAAATTCGCCCGGGAAAGACTTAAACTGGCCCAAAATCATTGAAAAAAACTGTTTTTAAAAGGTTTTCGCACCGAAAATCCGGTGACGATACCCTCAAACTAGCATATGAAGCGAAATAATGCCATCTCCGGGCGTGGTTTGGTACCACTAGTCCAGGGTCCTAGACATTACCAGTTCGCCTGTAGTCTGTCACCCTATCGGGCCGCCTATCATCCATATGCATGACATAGTCCACACACTATAATGATTATTTATAGTAAGTGGGACTATGGTAATGGTTGGAAACCGGCTCTGGGTCTCCACTCTAGGAGTCGACAGCTGGCAGTTTCAGACCGCAGAATCACGCGCCAGCGGTGGCCTCGGTCGACTTCGTAGCAGCTGAACGGTTGCCGGCCGGTTACTTGCTAGTGTGTGTTCGATTGTTTTTTTAGGTTTTTCGGGGGTAGGTGTAAAAACAAGTAACACATTGTCGCGATTTCGGAATTTATTTAAAATTAAAATATTAAGTTTCAGTTGACTTGGACAACTTTTCTGTACTATTTACAGCATAATTACGTAGTACTTACGTTTGTACAGCATCTTATGCAGTATTAACTACTAATTTATACACCACCTACCAGCCTAACATTCACACAAGATGTCACAATTAAACGAAATTAGGTCCACACAAAAATCACTGGAAGAGACCTTCAACCGGAGGATGAATGAACTGGAAGCGCAGCTGAACAGCGGAGTGCCTTCCAGAGATACTGTAGCAAAAGTTGCCGAGGAGTTTCGCACCTTTCGAGAACTCGTGTTTGAGATGCTCAGTATGCTCCGCAATCAAGTAAATGACTGCCTCAAAATCGTGGATGAAATGGAGACAAGATCACGACGAAAAGTGCTCCTCTTCATTGGTGTGGCTGAATCTGATAAGGAAGACTGCACCACTGCAACACTTGACCTAGTGCAGAAGAAGCTGGGTCTCAAAGATATCACACAGGGTGATTTTAAGGTCTGCCACCGGATTGGAGCCCAGAGTCGAGATCGCCCCCGACCCATACTTGTCCGATTTGCCAGTACAGATCTCAGAGCAGCTGTTTGGAGAGCAAAGTCCGCTTTAAAGGGCTCTGCAGTTTCAGTAATTTTTATAGGCATTTCTTGCCAATAACTTTACAAATACAATAAATGCATTTTTGAAAGATAGAAAAATTTGAAATCCAGACTCAGGAATCGAACCCGAGACTTCCGTAGCCAAACCGGGGCCAGAAGCGAACCACCTATCTGGACTATGTTATTAGATTTCGAATTTTTCTATCTCTTGTTGCTCGCGAAATTAAGGCCTTCGCAGTGATTAAGGTTCGCTTCTGGCCCCGGTTTGGCTACGGAAGTCTCGGGTTCGATTCCTGAGTCTGGATTTCAAATTTTTCTATCTTTCAAAAATGCATTTATTGTATCTGCAGTTTCAGTTAGGGAATTCCTAACGAAAGCCCGACAGGCGGTCTTTAGCAAGGCTCGTCAGCACTTCGGGATGAGGGCTGCTTGGACACAAGACGCCGCTATCTACATCAAAGCGCCCGACAGCAGTCGCCACAAGTTGTCTTCAATGGATGAGCTGGACCTTTTGATGGAGAAGCACCCTGTTTCTACGTCTAAATCTGACAAGCGGGCCGGCACTGGTGACACGGGGTTGAAGCAGCCTTCTTCACGTAGATAACTTGCATCGCCTTTATTGTGCGTGATATTTTGTGTCGTGTAAAGTTTTGTTTTGTTGTTGCTCAGTGACGTAAGTTAATCGCAACCAATTGGTACCCCATAACTATGTAATTATCTAGTTTGTGCACTGTCCTTTAACAGGTAGGTTTTAATTTAATTAATTTCGATACCCACTGTTTTATTTCTCAGGAATTAATTTTTAATATTATTTGATTGACAGCTTCAACTTGACATATGACACAACAATATTCGGATGTCAGTTGATGTCAGTCCAATTGTCCAATTTGTTGCGTTCAGAAATGCCTTGTTCATCTAGTTTGTTGCGTTTAGTTTATTGATTGTTTAAAATGTATTGTATTTTTTTATTGTTATAGTTATTTCTAAATATTAATATTTTGTGAGTGTCGGCTGGCGGGTGGTGCAGAGAAGTATTCAGAGTAGATACGAGTTTAGTAGTAGTAGTAAATTCATATATTTACTTAATTAATATTTATTTAAAGAAATATTTATATATATCATTTATACATTTATTTATTTTTTATTCTATAACTATAAATTCTTAGTACTAATGTCTGATAATGATTCATTTTATTCAGCAAACGAATCTGTTGGTTCATCGAATAATGATAGTTTCAGCTCGGTTTCAGATTCACTTGGGGATTTTTTGCGACAGGCATTTAATGAGCAACACAAATGTTTATTTAATGTCTGTCACATCAACGCTCAAAGTATTCCTAGTCACTACAGCGACTTGGTTGATGCTTTCGCTAATTCCAACGTACATGCCATCTTGGTTTCGGAGACTTGGCTCAAGCCTCACCTTCTTTCTACTTCATACGCTCTCCCTGGCTTCGTTCTCATTAGGAACGATCGAGTCGATAGGAGAGGAGGTGGAGTAGCTATTTATCTGCGTAGTAACTTTTCTTACAAAATATTAACATTTCCTACTTCCAGCAACGGTACTACTGCGGAATTTATTTTTCTAGAGGTGTGTTTCAAGGGGGCTAGGGCCATTCTAGGTGTTGTTTATTCTCCTCCAGCAGCGGATTATTTCTCCAGTTTCGAAATGATTCTGGAATCTATAGGGTCAGAGTATACTCACCATATCATCATGGGCGATTTTAATACCGATCTCCTCTCGAGTAACTCCCTTCGTTCCCGTAAGTTACTCCAGATCGTTGAGTCCACTAGCTTTCATATCTTACCACTGCAAGCTACTCATCATAATTTGGATGGAATGGATACTTGGTTAGACATCATTCTTACCTCGGCTCCTTCTCTAGTCCGTCATCATGGGCAATCTTTAGCTTCGGGGTTTTCTCATCATGATTTAATTTTTCTCTCCTACAAGCTAAAACCACCAAAACCTTGTCCTAAAGTTATGTACGTGCGTTGCTTTGGTCGGATGAATGAGGATAAACTCCGTGAGGATGCGTCGGGATTGGATTGGGAACCGGTATTTGAGGCCCCTACCTTAAATGATAAAATTGACGTTTTCAATGATTTGGTCGTGGGGTTGTACGACATTCATGCGCCTGTTAAAAAAGTTAAAATTAAGCGGCCTCCAGCTCCCTGGATGACGAATGGAATCAGGATGGCTATGCGGCGCAGAGACCGAGCTTTTCGCAAATTTAAGAAAGACCGGGACGATGATAACTGGGCCCTTTATAAAACTGCAAGGAATCGGTGTAATCAGATGATTCGCAACGCTAAACGCCGTCATATTCTTATTCATGTTAATTCATCTTCTCCCAAGGGTATTTGGCAGTTCTTGGGGACTCTAGGAATTGGCAAACATGGAAGTGTTGATCCTCCGTTGACGGTTGGTATAGATGAAATCAATACTCATTTCACCTCCTTCGTACCTATTGATCATCTAACCAAGCGTCGTACCTGTGAGTACTTAGCAAACCTTCCTCGCCCCAACGTAGACTTCTTTCACTTTTCTTCAGTTGAACCTGGCGAGATCAATAAGATAATTATTTCTATCAAATCTAATGCTGTTGGTAATGATGGTATTAGCCGTCGCATGATTATACCCATTCTTGATCATCTTCTTCCTGCTTTAACACACATCATAAATTTTTCTTTAGATTCAGGGACTTACCCGTCTTCGTGGCGATATGCTTTTGTTATTCCTCTGCCTAAAATTACAAATCCCACTCTTCCTAATAATTTTCGACCTATTTCTATTCTTCCTTTTTTATCTAAAGTGCTGGAGGCTTGCGTGCATAAACAAATGACACATTTTGTGCATCGAAACAATTTGTTGAGCCAGTTTCAATCAGGCTTCAGGCCAGGACATAGCACCACCACTGCGCTTCTCAAAGTAACTGGCGACATTAGAACTGGCATGGATGATACCAAAGTTACGGTTTTAGTTTTGGTTGATTTTTCTAATGCTTTCAATTCTGTCAGCCATGATATCTTACTCTCTATCCTATCTCATCTGATGTTCTCGGCAGGTTCTTTAAACTGGTTCTCATCTTATCTTCGGGGACGCCAGCAGTCCGTGCGCGTGGGTGATACTTTATCGAGGTGGCGAGATCTTGACGCTGGTGTTCCTCAAGGCGGTATTCTTTCTCCTCTATTATTTTCTATTTTTATCGATCTCATTACTAATGTCCTTCAGTGTGCGTTCCATTTTTACGCAGATGACTTGCAGTTATATGCCCAGGCCAATGTGAATAACATATCCGAGGCCATCACTAAGCTTAATGGGGACCTTAACGCTATCAAGACCTGGTCAGACAAGTTTGGTTTGACTATAAATCCGTCTAAGTGTCAGGCCATTGTGATAGGGAGTCAACGCCTCTTAACTCGATTAAACACCGACACATTACCACCTGTTATATTTAACGGCTCCATTATCGCGTTACATTCTTCGGTTAAGAATCTCGGGATTTTCCTTGATACCACCCTCAACTGGCATACTCAAATAACAAATGTAAGTCAAAAGGTTACGGGTACTTTGCGGGCTTTATATCGTCTCAAGAACTTTCTTCCTTATAAAACTAAAGTAATGCTCGTCCAAACGCTAATATTCCCCTTAATTGATTATGGTGATGTATGCTATCTTGACCTGA
This sequence comes from Herminia tarsipennalis, assembly GCA_945859575.2. Classification (NCBI taxonomy): domain Eukaryota; kingdom Metazoa; phylum Arthropoda; class Insecta; order Lepidoptera; family Erebidae; genus Herminia; species Herminia tarsipennalis. Next base: position 2,322,617 of record OX243833.2, on the reverse strand, counting down.
ATGCAGAGTTCCTTAATAAACTTGACCGACTTCTAAATAACTGCATTCGATTCATTTTCAATCTTCGTAAGTTTGACCATGTTTCTTCCTACCGTTCCGAACTTAAATGGCTCCCTATTCGCCAGCGACATAGTTTACGCGCTCTCAATACACTCTATTCTATTCTTAATTCTCCTACTGCCCCTTCTTACTTAACTTCCTACTTTCAGTACCTGCACTCAAATCACAGTAGAGATCTTCGATCTTCCGACAATCTACTTCTTTTATGCCCTGCTCATTCTTCTGGATTCGTCGGATGCTCTTTTATAGTTCAATCTGTTTCTCTCTGGAATGCCCTGCCCCCCGAAATTAGGATGGCACCCAATCGCCTTAATTTTAAATGGAAGGTACGCACTTTCCTTGATGGATCAGCTGAATCATCACAACATTAGTAACATAAATATTTGTCTGTATCTATGTATTTATTTATGTATGTATGTATGTATGTATGTATGTATGTATGTATTGTTGTAAGTACGTATACTATTGTATAGTTATGTATGTAGGTATATATGTATGTATGTATTTCTGTAAGTATGTATACTATTGTATAGTTATATTGGATTTTAATATTTATTTTATATTCTCTATCTAGCTATTTTTATTTGTGTATTATGTAAGAATAATAGGAAGTTTTTATTTTACAATTAGGTTACTGCACCTACACATTCCATTTCTACATCACCCTAAGGTAGACTGGCAGAGAATGCTTTTAGCATTAAGTCCACCTTTGTACAACTTTGTGCATAAAGTTTTAAATAAATAAATAAAATTGTTGCGGACTGTCCGGCCAATACCTGACGACACAGATCACACGGGCGCGGCGAGCGCATACTCTTTGGTTTGAATTGGCCGTCAGTCCAAAACCTTAAATACAAATATGTTAGTCTGTGGTCTGTTGCAATTAACTGATAAGCTGATATCTGCTAATTTGTTTTATCACTACTCAAAATCTGTGATAAATACATGGTGTGAATGCTCGCATGTTTCAGAAATTCAGAACCAAAAAAATGTCTCATGATCTAAGGTAGCTTTTCTTATTTCTGGCGGCTGTACACTCCCGTGAGTGCTCTCACCGTGTTTCACCGAGAGCACTCACGCGAGAGTCGAGTTTCTAGGGCCACCTTGTACACTCTCGAGTTTTCAATCACCAAAAATATAGATGCATGACCAATTACGCAGTGGTCACTATGTGCTATATATGTTGCTATACAACTAAGTTTAGTTTCGTTGTTCCACATACCTCATCTTTAAATGTCTTTATAGCTAGAAAGCCTGAGAAACTGAACGAAGTGCGAGAGTTTATAGCAATGCACTCAATTCCCCTCACGAGGGTAAGCGAGACCCTTTGACTAACACACATAAACCGACTCAGAAGAGAATCGAGACGAAGCGAGTCAAGCACTTACACTCTCGTACTCGTCCTGCTTCGCGGTGCCTTGTGGAGAGTGTACAACCGCCATTAAAAAACCCTCCGCGAACGCGAGCGTTTTACATACATGTAATTAACGATAGTCTTGACTCATATTTAAAGAGTACGTTAAGCCGTTGGTCCTGCGCCTAACCTCTCTCCAGTCGTGTCATATTTACGAGTACGTCCCACCAGGCTATAAAAGTGAAACTAGCAATTCCTACCAGGGGGTCAATTTACGTATTTAAAGCAGTGCAGTTGCAGTTAAGTTTCGATTAAAACGGCCATTTATGTATTTTTGTAACTTTTGGATCGATCTCAAATACTCGTACGCTTGCGTCAAGTGTGCCTCTCGAGAGAGTAATAACGACATTCTAGTACGGTGTGCAAGCGTTTTTAAGATCGACCCCAAAGTTACAAGAATGCGGTAATGGCCGTTTTAATCGAAACTTAACTGCAACTGAACTGCACTGCTTTATATAAGTGAATTGACCCGCAGAACGTAGCACTCTGAACATCAGAAGAAGAGATCGAATCAGAAGATACCAGAGAACAAATTGGACTAGAAAACATTACAGACTGTAAAAACCCTGAAGCTAAAATGGAAGTGGACGAGTCACATGCTAAGGGGGAAAGAGTAATGAAGTAGAACTGTTACGCAATGGTACCTTTGAAGCCATAAGCGCGAGTAAGGTCACCCTCACAAAAGATGAGAAAGACGACTTCGCGAAGATGTTAGGGAGCACTTGGACCAGACTGGCACGAGACCGCCTACAATGGAAGGAAATGGAAGAGGCCTTTGTCAAACAGACTGCCTCTGTGGCGCGGTGGGAGTGTATCCGACAGCTACGCAAGAGGTCGTGGGTTCGATTCCCACACGGGACACCACTTTGTGTGATCCACAAATTGTTGTTCCGAGTCTGGGTGTACTCTGTGTCTGTGACTTGTATGTTTGTAAAGTACCCCGCAACACAGGGCGTGTGCCCTACTGCGGGAGTCGTATTTTATAAAAAAAATGATAAACAGTAGTTTAATTTAAAAACAAATGTATCTATACTAATATTATAAAGCGGAAGAGTTTATTTGTTTGCTTTGTTTGTTTGTTTGTTTGTTTAAACGCGCTAATCTCAGGAACTACTGGACCGATTTGAAAAAAAATTTTTTTGTTGGATAGCCCATTTATCGAGGAAGGCTATAGGCTATATAACATCGCGCTACAACTAACAGGAGCGGAGTAGCGACGTGAAATGTTGCAAAAGCGGGGACAATTTACGCATACGAAGTTGCGCGGGACAGCTAGTCCTAAATAAAGCTGTCTGAAATTAAGGATTTCATTATTATTATTATATACTAGTATCTATAGTTACTGTTTGTATGAAATTTTCCTAAGAATTGTTTATCTAAAAGATTCCTCTAGAAATTTCCGTTCCTTATTATATATATTATATACTCATATAGGTAAAATAACAATCGATAGGAAGCCACAAAAATAATTAAACCTTTCAATCGAACCTTCGTAGCAATACAGCTACGCCGTAGGCCGTAGCAACCGCTACGGACACATAAAAACAAATAAATCTAACGTCGATATACGTATGTATATAATGATATAGGTCAAAGTGTCCATACATTGTAATTAACTGGAGGTTCTATTGATTCCTTCCTGATTGTTTATCATTTGTTATTTAGTATGTAGGTATATGTATTAGTCTGTATCTATGTATTTATTTATGTATGTATTGCTGTAAGTATGTATACTATTGTATAGTTATGTATGTAGGTATATATGTATGTATGTATTTTTGTAAGTATGTATACTATTGTATAGTTATATTGGATTTTAGTATTTATTTTATATTCTCTATCTAGCTATTTTTATTTGTGTATTATGTAAGAATAATAAGGAAGTTCTTATTTTACAATTAGGTTACTGCACCTACACATTCCATTTCTACATCACCCTAAGGTAGACTGGCAGAGAATGCTTTTAGCATTAAGTCCACCTTTGTACAACTTTGTGCATAAAGTTTTAAATAAATAAATAAATATATGTATTGGTCATAATTGTTATGATGATGAGACTGTTTTTATTCACGGCAGAGTGGGTCTAGGGGGTCTAGGTCTAGGGGGTCATCCATTAATCACGTGAAACTTGAAAGAGAGGGGGGGAGATTCTAGAAAATCCTGAAATATAACCAGGGGGTGTAGTCAAATATTTATATTCCTGAATGGGGATTCCTTATCTATATATCGGCGTTGAATCAACTGCACGCTACCCCCGTCGGACAAGCGACTCACCCCCCCCCCCATTTTTTGAACCAAAATATACACGTGATATTCTATAGGAGAGGGCGTAATTTAATCACCAAGTATCACCAGAGGGAAAGGGATTCCTTTATCTGCTCGGTCGCCACTGAGTCACGTAATACATGATAGGTCTTGAACACAGTGGAAACTAGTATGAGATCCTCCTGACGATGAGCAGTTACCAGGCCTGTTTTCTAATAGAGGGTAAGGCACTCCTTCCACTGCCGACGAATAGCGAGAAACTATTAACCGTAATCCAGTAGATACTCGGATTTTGGTAGATTATCACATGTCTTAGAGTTTTTGGGCCTAGGCCAAACTTCGCTCTTTGACTGCTATAAATTATACCTACAAATAGAGACCTCACAGTCAAGGAAAAGAAGAATCGACGAGAACATATTCCTAGCACAAGCATTGAGCTTAGCTGGAGGGGTTAACAAGATTGCTAGTAATGTGCAACACAATTCCACATTGCTAGTTATCTTTAGTCTCCTAACTGATTTCGGTTACGGCGGAGAATCTCATCAGAAACAAGCCAATTAAACAAGAGATATTACAGTGCACAAGTGTATGCGCAGACACAAGTGCACTCTCTAGCTATTCCCTAACTCTCATAGTCCGATGGGACGAAAATCCGACACGACCGAAGAGAGATTAGGCGCAGGACCGACGGCCTAACGTGCTCTCAGAGACAGGAAGGGGTGTGACAATGTTCGAAAACGGTCACCCATCTATGGACCAACAGTGGTAACGTTGCTTAACATCGCAGATCGCAACTGAGTCAGGGACCCCGTTTGTTGTACCTTTCTATCTGAGATAGTAATTATTTCAATCAATAATATAGATATTATAGACTGTTATAAGCTACGGGTCTTAACCACGTAAATATTAAATTAATTAAGTAACGGTATTGCGTTGCAATACGGCCGAAACGTCGCGTCGGGCAATAAACAAAGGTATTTAGCCTTAATATAAAATATTTACGCGATTAAGACCCGTAGCTTATAAAATTATATAATGTGTACAAATCGCGAAAGTTTACGAACATATAATTAATATAGATACTGTATTACATTTTTTTTTTTTTTTAGTAGTTTCGAACGTTGTTAATACTACGAAATGGCTTAATGCTCATATATCTAAACGCAGAATCGATTTTTTAAAATACTTACTATTAATTTGAGTCGCACATTACGAGCAATCCTGTTAACCCCTCCAGCTAAGCTATGGCTTGTGTTCGGAGTAGATTCACGTCCGAATAATATACATAATGAGTACAGGAATCGAACATGCGACCTCTTGAACTACTAAGCGAGCCACCCGTTTATAGATTTTCGACCTCGGTGGCATGGTGGGAGTGTGTCCGACTGCTACGCAATAGGTCGTGGGTTTGATTCCCACACGGGACATTGGTATGTGTGATTCACAAATTGTTGTTCCGAGTCTGGGTGTACTTTTATGTCCGTGATTTGTATGTTTGTAAAGTTCTACAGAGCTTGAAACCTACTTCGAGAGTCGTCTTTAAAAAAAAAGAGACGCGATACAAAATATAAAGATGAGATAGCATAAATTTTCCGGACAATATTCTCAAACAAAATAACAGTCATACACGGGTGGAGCCGTAGGCATAAAATAGTCATCTAATAAACATATTAAAATATCAAACTTGCAATACCTAAAGCTTCTTATAAAAGAAAATTGTGTCCTTATGAAGACTTAAAAAGATTATAGACATTATTACTTTTTATTACATGCGTAATCCGCTTGATCTTGATGGATATACCAAAGACGTATCTTTACGATAATTAAATAAATAGATACGTATATATATTCATTTAATTATCGTAGTCTACACCAAATCTAAGAAAAACGATCTTAAGTACCATGTTGTAATTATGTAGGTACATGTTATTAACATATAAAAAGATACCGTATACACAGATAATTCTTTTAAAATGGTACCTACTGTACCAAGTAGTATCTACTGGTTTCCTAAAAAAAGAATGGTTATATTCCTGTTTCGGTCATGAAGCCTAGAAAATTGACATCATCTTTTATGTAACCCAATTATGAACAACAAATCGAATTGCTCTTTTTAAGACGTAAATGCTTACTTCTGCGTAAAGGTCATCTTAACGAAATCTTACACAATTTCACCCCAAATGTCTATGAAAATCCTTTTAAATGAACATCTATAACTAAAACGTTCATACTTGTCTTTTCTTCATACAAAATAGTAAAAATAAATTAACAAAAAGCACTCACCTCTTGCCTTTTTCGTACACTTACACAATCTTGATTAAAAAAAAAATATTACGTAAGCACTGGCTAGTTCGAATTGTCTTTCAGTTCAAATTTAAATTTAGAATAGCACTCTAGAACTTATCACTTCATTTAATCGTACTTATTGTTCATTTACACGCGTTTTCAAATGTATTTTTCTGTTTCGAAATATGAAATAAATGGAAATAAAATGGAGGCGAACGCTTTCTCGTATTGGGGTTAGATAGTCGGTCGTTTACTGCGCATGCGTGAAACCACCCTCATCCCCTGAGTTGATAGCGTTGCGTTCAGAAATATGTGAAGGGGAGTTTTTTAGATTGTCTATGTTGAATCTGTATCATATATACCACTGACGTATAGACCTGGACCGCGCCATCCATTAGGTACAGTTAAGAAGTAAATATTAACTACAAAGCGTGAAAGAGAGAAAAAACTTATGCGGCCCGGTCTCTTTCATAGGTATTGTCCACAAAGTAGCGTTGTTTCTTTCTAGAGAGTGGACATAATATGTCAATAATATATACCTACCCATTGACTTAAAGACCTGAATCGTGCCATCCCATTCCATTATTAAAAAGTCATTATTGACTGCAAATCGTGAAAAATAGAAAAAACTCGTGCGGCCTTTGACAGATATTGTCCATAAAGTAATGTTCTCATTTTTTAGAGAGTGGTCAATTTTGTGAGGTTATGGTCGATGTCGCAGGGTCTCTACCAAAACTTAAACCAAAACGCCTATTGTAAATTCATTTCTTATATGAGTTGTCCAGATGTTCACATTTTGATATTACTAAAATAAATATTTTTTTATTTACACCTATTTTTGTTTTACCTCGTATGCAAACTTCCAATCTAATAACATAAATGTGAAAGTAACTCTATCTGTCTGTTACCATTTCAAAAACCACTAAACCGATTTAGATGAATGGTATGGAGATAGTTTAAGTCCCGGGAAAGGACATAGGGTATCTAGGTGTTTTCGCGATAATCACATCCACTCAGGCCGTAGCTAATTTATAAATACATGTAGGTATATTCGATTCTTAAGTGTGCGCCAGAAGATCCACTACACGCCGAGAGTGCAGATTCTGGAGTCGCGACGCAACGTCCACTTATTGGCGTTTGCGGTACGCGTTCCAGACTGCTTTTTGCATCTCGTCATGGGGGAACACTTCTGGTCTAGCCAGAAGTCTTCAGTTCAGAGGGTGTAGTTTTCCGTCGCTTACGCGGACAAGTGCCACAAGAACGCACAAAGACCTAGTGCAAGTGAAGCGTACTAACATAATTTTAAGTTATATTTACTAACACTTAACGTATATTAATAATATAATATATTAAAAATAAGGTATAAGTCAAGGCTCAAATCTGGGTCCGTTAGAGTTCCTCTTAATGATTAATGACCTTCCAGTAGTCGTTCGGCATGCCAGGTGTTTGCTGTTCGCAGATGACCTGAAGGTCTATTTGCCAATAGCGGGCATTTCGGGTGCGGGGCTATTGCAGGAAGACATTAATGGAGTAGTCCAGTGGAGCCATAATAACAAATTATTTTTTAACGTTAATAAGTGTGGAGTGATTACCTATGGCCGGGTCAGGAAACCATTACAATATCCGTACCAGATGGAAGCAAACATAATTCCGAGACTTAGTTCTACACGGGACTTAGGTGTTGAAATAGTTCCTGAATTAACGTTTCGTAAACACATTGTTGACATATGTAACAAATCATTTAGAAATTTAGGCTTCATACTACGAAATAGCAGTAATTTTGATGGCATGTCATCTGTAAAAATTTTGTATAACGCATTGGTTCGAAGCCATTTAGAGTCAACGGCTATTATTTGGAATCCCCATGAGGATAAATATAACCTCATGGTGGAAAGAATACAAAATAAATTCACTCGATTTTTATACTTAAAGGAATACGGAGTATATCCCCTATACCCGTTAATGTACCCCAGCCTGTTCGTTCTCGGCATGGTGGGGTACGTGCGGCTGAGCGTCCGGCGTGACGTGGCCTTGGCAGTGTATGTATGGCGTGTACTGCGCGGTTACGTGCACCACCCCGACGTGCTGGCGCAGCTGCGGCTGTGCGCTCCGGACAGGTACTTGGAGAAGCGTAGGCAGCCGCTGACGCTTTGTCCCCCCGTGCCGAGAACGAACTTGCTTAAATTCGCTCCTATAACACGAGCCATACGGCTAATAAATGAGATTGCGGTACATATTGATATTTATCAGTGTAGCCTGCCGAAATTCAAGGAGGTGGCACAAAGGTGCATTAAATTGGGGTAGGTACATAGATTATTTTAATTGTTATTGTTGTTTGTGTCTGTTGTTTTTATTGTAAATTTTTTAGGTTAGGATAAGTTGCCAAATTATTTTTAAGTTTTATTACCCGCTTACAGTGTCGACTTGGGAATCCTGTAATAAAACTGTAATGTTTATAAAATAAATAAATAAATAAATAAATAATATAATATCATGGGACAATTCACACAACGCTATCTGAACCCAAACTAAGCAGAGCTTGTATTATGGAAACCAGACAACTGATAAACATACTTATATATTTCTAAATACATACATATTATAGATATATAATAACACCCAGACACAGAATAAACCATCGTGCTCATCACACAAAGTTTTATCCTGGGTATTCTTGTTTTATCGAACCCACGACCTCTTGCGTAGTAGTCGGATACACTCCCACCGCGCCACAGAGGCAGGGTATTATTGTATGTATGTTAGTCTGTAAGGTATACATTTCTATGGCCCATTTATGCCTATATATTATTATTATTATTGGATTTTGTAAATTATGCATTACTATATGAATGCATAATTGAATTGAAATTGGAAGATTAGGTGCCATAGCCGAATCGTCGGTTTTCTTTCTTTTTTGACAGATTTATTAGATTTTGTGATATTTATATAACAACTTATAATGTTGGCAGGCATAATGAACCGTTTTCAAGCTTCGACTAAGCTGTGGATTATATTTTGTAATACGAAGAGATGTTGAATACAAGGCAAAGCCCTTTTTAGGGTACCGTAGCCGAAATGGCAAAATGGAACCCTTATAGTTTCGTCATGTTCGTCCGTCTGTACGCAGCTTAGTTAGTACTAGAAAGTTGTAATTTTGCATGGTTGAACATATTATTTACACCGACAAAGTGGTAAAATAAAATCTTGAAAAAAAATTTAGGGTACTTGCCCTTCATGTAAAGTGGAAGAGTATTTTTTTCTTACCCTATTTCCGGGTATTATTTTATAGGTTTTTGTAAGACATTTAGGGTTATAAATATTGTTTTTACGATCTAGGGAAATATAAGCCTTTAAATAAAAATACCCCCCCCCCCCTCCCAAAAAAATCAGGGTAGTAGTTTAAATGATGGAATTTTTAAAGGAAAACTATCATGGCTTATAGGCTTTACAAGTTTACGAGTAACAGCTGACCGAGGGGGTAGTATCAAAATTATATTCCATTGAAAATTACCTGTTATATATAAAGTTGTTAGTAATTTGAAACAAAAACAACAGAAAACCCACTTCTCATACCACAGGGCAGTAACCGAACCCTACACTGTGCGTGACCCGACATGCACTTGCCCGGTTTTTAGGTAATATTCATCTCTGTGTTTGATTAGGCTTTGAGGGGGAGACGAACGACTACTTATAAAGGTTTCAGGCATATATAGAGATACGTGCTAACATTTGGTCGGTTTTGGGGTGTTGGCGAAAGTAAGAAAAGTAAGTTTCTTAGATATATTTCGGGACTTAATCGCGTGAATTATTTAAAGGTTCGATCGAACCCGACGTTTCGATCGAATTGCACCGATCGTGGTCACAGTTCGACTGCAGTGACCACGATCAGTGCAATTCGATCGTAACGTCGGGTAACTAAAAGGTTCGTACCTTTAAATAATTCACGCAGTTTTAAAACAATAAATAAGTTTCTGTTACATTTTATGCGGCTTTTCTATACTTAATTCTACAATTGTCTATCTCTTTTTCAGCGTAGATTTAAGTAGTGAACGCTTAAAAAGTGATGAAAAATTAATAAAAACCACAATTACAACGTGCGGTCTTGAGCATGATGGTAAGCATCACGCCAGCCCATAGCAGGATCAGCACCATTCATTCTTGTTCAGTAAAGATGTGAGCGTTACAATCACGGTCCCAATTCTGAGATATTTACTTCGTAAGTGGACAAGTAACTAAGCCATATGGCGTCTTGGTCGTAACCACAACAGTCAGTTCGTTCAGTTATTCTCCGTGAAATAATAATGATAATACATCACTGTGTTTCGGTTGAAGGGCACTGTAGCAAGTGTAATTACTAGCAAATAAGACTTGTCTCAATTGAGGAGTGTGGTGACATTCAGTTCAGATTTTTGCCTAACAAGGATTTGGGTGGTACTGATACTGTTATGGGCTAGCGTGACGCTTACCATCAGGCGCACGACCTGCTCGTCTTCTCATACAAAAAATAAAAGCAATATACCTAAAAACACGTATACATGTGACCTGTGTAATTAAGCGCTAGTAGCCTAATGGCGAAGGCAATGGCTTGTATCCTACCCATTATACTACTGACGTGAACGCACTCCTGACACAAACCATTGAGATTAGCTGGAGGGGTTAACAGGATTGCTAGCAATGTGGGACTCACAATCCCACATTAATATTTAAAAAAAAAAAAGACTAGATGCACTTGTATTACTCTATTCGACTGCCTCTGTGGCGCGATGGGAGTGTATCTGACTGCTACGCAAGAGGTCGTGGGTTCGATTTCCACCCAAGATAAGACTTTGTGTGATAAGCACGATGGTTTATTCTGTGTCTGGGTGTTATTTATCTATAATATGTAAGTACCTATTTAGAAATATATAAGTATGTTTATCAGTTGTCTGGTTTCCATAGTACAAGCTCTGCTTAGTTTGGGATCAGATAGCGTTGTCCCAAGATATTAATTATTATTATTAGAGATATTACTGTCTAACTTTATGTCTTACTAGCTGTCCCGCGCAACTTCGTCTACGTAAATTTTCCCCGTTTTTGCAACATTTCTCATTGCTGCTCAGCTCTTATTGATCGTAGCGCTATATAGCTTATAGCCTTCCTCGATAAATGGGCTATCCAATAAACAAATAATTTTTCAAATCTGACCAGTAGTTCCTGAGATTAGCCCGTTTGAACAAACAAACAAACTTTCCGCTTTATAATATTAGTATAGATTATATCTATCTAGGTACTTATTGGCGTATGACTCCTGCGCAAAAGGTCGTGGTTTCGACTCCCACATGTGACAGAGATGTGATACCCCCTTAAGAATAGTACCCACCTATCTCTTACCGTGGGTGTCGTCAAGACGACTAAGGGATGTCACGAGGACGTGCACAACGTCCTCTGCGTATTTTAAAGACTTACTGCGATCACCAACTCGCTCGCCAAGCGTAGCGATTCAGTATATACAAATATACTCTGTGGTAGTGATTATGGCAATTACCCCCATGATCTATAGATCTGGGGAGACCCGTGCCCAGCAGTGGTACATCATAAAGGTTGATATATGTTGAATCAGAGTCTGTGTGTATTTTTTGTCGGCTATTTTGTATGTTTGTAAAATCTTCCGCAACGTGGTGCTGATGGCCTAATGTAGGAGTCGTCTTCTTGAGAAAAAAGAAACAACTAAATTATAAATGACTGCTTTGATGGCGCAGTGGCAGTAAGACTACTGCACATGAGGTCTTGGGTTTGATTATCACACGGGACACAACTGTGTCATCCACAAATTACTGTACTTTGTACCTATTTTATAATGGTATGTATGTTGGAGTATAAGGTTAAAATAAAACAACATAAAAACTACATGAATAAAATTTGTATTTCACTTCAATACATTAATAGTGACCGGTACAATACAACATTGTGTCTCGTTTAATAAAATATAAACTATTTGCTATATTATTGTAATAACTCTCGAAAATACATTGGCTTAACATCGGATAAACTTATATATATATCTCAATAACATTCGATATTTGCCGATTAGAATGTATTAAACTACATTAGGTACATTTAAAACTATTTATTTAATTTCTATATTACGTGATTTCTTACAGCGATCTCCTTCGTCCTGTAAAATATTTCTTATTTTAGAAATACTATTAAATGCGTTAGAAAGAAATAAAGGGATGTTACAATGCCTCATTTCTGTTCTACTGTCATTTTGTTTATGGATACCTCGGGATAGTCTCTATAGTTGGGGAACCTTGCTCATAGATGGCGTTACTGTACTATATAGAAAACAAAGTGTGATGTGTGACTATATTATTTTTTATTCAGCTTATTTTCTGTTTAGGTCTCTTAATTTCTGTCACATAAACAAGTAAGTATTAGTTATTTAAACATTTGTTAAACACAAAATAATGACAGGTCAGTCGGCCGCCATTTTTACTACTTAATTGCGTTTGGAAACTAAAATTAATAGATAAAAACTTTTTATAAAATGCGAGATTTAACGTGGAATTCATTTGCGGGTCTCAAAGAAACAAACGTGACGTCATCATGCTGCTTTGAGCTCGCAGTTTCCACTGACTGCTAGAACGAATGATTGTTTTATTTTAAAATTCTGAAACTATTATTTTGATTATTTGGTTTGTATGAATTTGGCTAAGATCATATCAAGGTACTCTGAAAATGAATAATTACAACACATACATAGCCATTAAGTAATGGAAAGAAAAGCAATATCTATCTAAATAGTCATCAGTGTAATCAGATAAAAAAAAACATTTGTTCAAAATTTTAATCGGATTAAAAATGTTGATACTTGTTTTAGATAAGTATTAGAGATTAATTTATGATCCTTTAATTTGAATACAATCTTTATATGAAATGAGAATTTGTGATTTATAACTTCTAATTCATTATCATGTGGTAACTATTGTTTAGAATATAGTACTGTAACGCTTCTCGCAAGTTATCCTTAATGCTAATGTTTGCAATAGATAGTGATATATTAAGATCTAAATGACTATTTATTGCAACCATAAGCTTTATCAATTCCACTGACAATAAAAATATGATAAATTAACGATATTTTGTAAGTTCTGACTCTCGTCCTACTTCACGCTTGTCTCGTAGAGATTTAACAGCTAAATAACACCAATAAACAGATATTTCACTGATAGATTGATAAATTCCTACTGTTCCTTAAGTATCAACTACTTATTTTTTTAAGTTTCGTACCTTGTACCTAGCACCTGAATTCATTTGGTCATGCCCTGTTTTGCTCTTCGCTCCCATTCAGCACGCATCTGTAGAATCCCTTTGAATTGAGGAGACGCATCTGCTTCCCCACTGTCCCCTTTCTCTTTTTCACTTTCATCTTTCTCCATATCCCCATCCTTTTCTATCACAGCACTTTCTCTTTTCTCCTTTTCAACTGACAATCTGAATTTATCATCCTTTTGCCATGGTCTTTTCGTCAGAGTGTCGGCTTTGTAAGCCATTGCTTCGCTTTTAGCGATGTTTTTTATATCTTCTCTGTCGTTTGATGGGTCTGGGAAAGTTCTGTTTCTCAATCTCTTTTCGGGAGTTGAATCTGACACTTCCTTTTTATATTTATTTACTTCGCTGTTTCTGTATACAGGTGCACTTTCTCTCTTAGGGTTAGATACACTGTTGATGCTGGCGCTTCTTTGATAATGTGGGGCTCCAAATTGGCTGACTCTCGCAGCTATATCGACCAATCTCTTCTCCTCATCCTTAACAATATCTTCATTTTCTTTATCACTATCTCTAGATTTAATAGACGCGTTGAACTCATTCTTCAGAATTTTACTTGTCCTGTTTAGTGCATCACTATCCTCTTTACAAGCAGCTATATCTTGAGCGATACTATCAGCCTCAGAATCTTTGAGCTTTAACGATCTTCGAGCGAAAACCTTCATCAATTCCGGTTCATCATCATTTTTTCTATCACCACGAAGCTCTTTGGATAATATTACAGGTTTTTTGCGGTAAATGACTGTTTCTTCATTCCTGTCGGGGGTTTTGACGTCATTGCTGTCTGTGCTTTGAATTGAACTCTTGCTTCCAAAACTTGAATGTGACTTTTGATCAATAGATATGTTATCGTAAATTTTCTCTGTGCTACCATCAGTACTCATAGAGTTCGCTCGTGGTTTCTCAGGTCTGTCTTGAAGCTCAACGCTGGCAGCCTTTCTCTTAAAAAATGCCTTTGGTGTTGAAGGACTTTGAGGCATGATTGGTATAACAGATTTACGTCCATTCAGAGGTGAGCTACTGTCATCCAATTGTGTATTTTCAATTATATTGTCAACGACTTTATTTACTTTAACAGATTCCTTCCTTGCAAGAATGTTTTTAGTTTCAGAGATTTGAAAATTTTCAACATCCTCTTCTTTGTCAGCTTGTGGAATATCAGCTTTCTTTGGCGTTACGTTAGCTGTTAAAACGATGTTTGTAGTTGGTTTTGCGTCAACCTTGTTCAGTTGAATATTAAGAAATTCTGGGATGCCATGCTTTGATCCAGTTTTTTGTATTTTTTCATCACTTTTGTTCTTTGGAGCTTCAACCGTCTTTACTGGAGTCTGCTCTTTATTTATATGTGTCACTGATATAAAAGTTTCAGTTTCTGGTTTCAATTCTCTTTGCATATTACTCTTTGAGCTCAAAACGCTTTCGACAGAAATCGTCTTCCTTCTATCATCAATAGGCTTCTCCGGGCTACTCTTAATGCTATCTAAAGAACTAGACTTGAGTATTGGGGCAATAATAGGCTTAGGCGAACTAATAATATCATCAATTTTAGCCTCAATTTGAGAAATGTCACTGTCACGTTTATTATCCATTGTGATATGAATACTATTAGTGAACAGTTTTCTGTCATCATTGTTGTCAGTTTTGAGGCTATCCATGTAACTGCTGTCAGTACTAGGTAAACTATCATAGTTAGTATCAGAATTGATTAAGTTGTAGTTTCTGGCTGATATTCTTTTAGAGAAATCGTTTCTTTCACTCAAGTTCCTCCTGTAGTTTACTTCCCAGCTTTCAAGCAATGGTTCTGATATACCGACGATGGCTGGCAGACTAGGCATCTGGTTCTCCTGGGAGCTTATCGACGTAGTTTCTGAAGCATAACGGAAACTGTGCGATTTACCAATACTGCTGCGAGTCTCAACATACTCGTCTCCTAAAGACCTCATACATGAAGTCGCATAAGACTCCTCAGTTTTAGAAGTGTGGCGTACGGATTCACGTTTGCATTCGATCAATTTCTCAGTAAAATCGGAAACGTGCTCGGACGACCTATGTTTGATATTGTCAGAACTCTGATGCCTAGTTGCTTTTGGAGGGGATGTTGAAGCAACCATGCTTGGATTGAAGTAGGGTATGTTTTTGGGCATGCTACCACTGGTGAACAGATTGAAATCGTTATGAACATTCTTAATACGCATCGCCCTGATCGGAGGCTCGTCATCTGAGATCACTGGTGAGTCTTCGTGCGTTCGGTTCAGAAGCTCATTACTAATAAATGCTTTTGAGGAGAATGGATCTCGACTTTCAACTACCCGTTGAACTGACACAGGTCTCTTATTTTTATGAAGGTGTAAGTTAAACGATTCCCTCTTATCATCAATCGTCTCCCTAGAAGACGTCCTTTTAGGTCTCTCAATCTTTTCGCAGAATTCTTCGCGTCTGCTAAAGCGGCCCTTCATTTCTTGGTTCAACATTTTATCAGTTTCTTCTGCAATTTTGAGATCAGTTATATTATATTCAACGCCAGGGACTTTGACAGCGCTGTATACATCTTTGTATGCGCTATCTTGGACATAAGCACCTTTGTTGTCCAACCTTTTGTGCATTTGGTTGGCGAATGCTTTTTGTCCAGCATTTTTATGAGTTCTTTCAGCAGGTACTGGTCTGTACCCTTGTCCATCGTGTAAATTTCTTTCTGTATCTACAGTTTTATATAGCGCTGTGGCCTTTTCTGTTTTAGACTTTTTTACTTCTTGTTGACCATCTCCGTCAGTCTGGTCTTTTTTAGACTTCTTCCCACTCTTTCTAAGTAGTAGTCTACTGAAAAACGACTCCTCTTTCTTAGACGACCGTATCGCTTCGTTTTCCGTCTTCTTTTCTGACTTAGATTTTTTCTCAAGGCAAGATTCTTCGGCTTTCTTCTCCATACGGTACTTTGTCATCCTCTCTTCTGAATGGTAAGTCTGGATTGTTTCCTCATGTCTCGATGAGCTTTCTCTAAGGGCCTGCCCTTGAGAGCTAGATTGGCTTCTTTTGATCGAAGATCGTGGGGTGTTAGACTCTGCTATGCTAAGTTTAGCAGGAGACTGGCCAACGAGATGGCCTAAAGCCAATCCTGGTGGCAAAGAGGATGATTTCAGTTTGGTATCGCTTGGAGTTTCCATAACTCTTTGGAGTTCTTTGTTCACATGTTGTTGCTCTTTGACGATTTTATGATGCTTCGTAGTGGTCGATGAAGAGAATGATTCTGGAAAGACAAGGTTCATTTGTTAATCTACTGATAGTGAACATTGAATTATAAGCAGTTGGGTTAGGGTTGATTTTTGAGTACGTACCAGTAACCACTTCTGAGGTTTTGTGACTGACGTCAGGAGTAGTGCTTCGTATCATTTCTTCGTTCAGTTCGGGCGTTATGGGCAAGGCTGATGCGGCAATCTGAAATTATATTTTTATTTTTTTATTATTTTGGTCTCTAACCTAATCGATTCGGTTACGGCGACCAATCCAATTACACAAGTTTGTGTGCAGATGCAAGTGCACTTTCTATTCCCTTTCTCTCATAGTCCAATACGACCTGATAGAGATTAGGTATAGGAATAATTACTTAACGTGATCTCTGAGGAATGGAATAATGATATTTTTAAAAAAACGGCGTTGCTCGGATGCCATTCAGTCACGGATCTCTTTATGGAACTAAGAAAATAACGTTTATGCGTTTATACTAACCGGATTGTTTTTCTTCCGTCGTGGTGCCCCGTGCGTGCGCCGGGGTCGCACGGCCATCTTGTGTTTGGCGGCCGAGTGCGACAGTGGCGCCACGCCCGACGGTGGCTCTGACGTGTCTGGAAAGTTTTGGAATGAGTTTTATAGCAGTTAAACAAAAAAACCATTACAGGCATATAGGATTATATATATTTTTTTTTAAACTAACCTTAAACGTAGGTTAGTTGTTAAAAAGATATTTGTTTTAAATGATGTTAAAAAAAGTCTATATAGGGGCACTCTTAGGAAGGATCTTAGGAAAATTACAGTCTATACTCGAATCTTATACAAGTAAATTGAATCTATATCATAGGAATAGCAGACGCATGTTTTGAAGGTTGTGATCTTGACCTTAGTGATGCCGAGCTATCGATAGGACTATCGATATTATCGTTAGTACAAAATGTGGCAATACTAATGATGATTTGCAATAGTATTGATTGTATCGATAGTATTAAACCTTAATAGTCGCTGTACTATCGATACTATTATCATACCTGACAACTTTACTATCGATAGTATCAATAGTTTTGGATATAGCTGTTTATTTTTCGATAGTATTGCAAAATAAAGAAAAGGTATTAGATTTACCTGAAAAATAAATCACACCATAGAACAATACTACTCACACAAACAAATAAAGTATATCAATACCTATTTATGTTGCTTTCGTTTAATACTATCGATACTATTGCAAGTCATCAACAGTGTTACCACATTTTGTGCTATCAATACTTCTTGTCTGGTTTCTATAGTTCAAGCTCTACTTAGTTTGGGATCAGATAGCGTTGTGTGAGTTGTCCCAAGATATTATATTATTATAATCGGCATCACTACTTGACCTGGTGTTCTCAAATGCTATAAGATACTAACTGTATAAATCGAACTGGTCGCTCCTGGAGTGCTCATGCGAGTGGTGGTGTCCACTAGAGCTGTCCTCGTCCATCTCCGAGGAGCCGACGCTGAGCAACGAGCCATCGCTGCACGACGACTGTGATATGCCAGCATGGTGCCGCTGTAGACAAAGACAAGAAGATACTTAGGCAGGAGTCAAAAGGAATGTTTGAAAGGGATAAATAGATTTTTTATGTTGCTGTGATGGTATTTGATTTCTGATCCTAGTGGTGTCACGGTCATATACAGGGTAGATCAAACCAATGCCTCCTGGAGGGAAAGTACCCTAAATATTTGAGTTAGCAAATTTTACGCAAAGAACTGCCTTCAAAGATTTAAATTATAGTATAGGTAGGTACTATTAAAAAACTACGCAAACTTGTATTTACTTTGACTTTTACATTATCTTTTTTTAGATTATAGATGTTTATGTGAGTGTTCCCAATGATTGACCCTTTTAATTTGCATCATAAAAACACAGAATGTTTGTTTTCTACATTTAGCGGATTCGATTCCCTGCTCTGATTATTGAATTTTAAAAATCTTTAAATACAGTTCGATTTATTTCTAAAAATGAAAGAATGTTTCCTTTAAATAAAAACTGCTAACTGAAATATTTGGGGTACTTTCCCTCCAGGGGTCATTAGTTTGGTCCACCGTGTATACCTTCGCCTCTCTTATTAACGTTTTGGTCATTTCAGTCATTATTTTTCAAAACTTTATACGTACAACTATTATGTGCGAAATACAAACATCCGATTCCATCATTAGATAAAATTGCAGTTTTGAAAATATCTAAACCAATTGAACTAACATCTAAATAACTATCATTATCATCATCGCGTACTCTAAACCGTGACCGGTGAATCCTGCATTTTGGTTTTGCACAGAACCTCTATTTTATCGAAATCTAAATCACCTATTAAATACTCAGCCGCGGATCCAGAACATTGTTCTGGGGGGGGGGAGGCAACTTTTGACTCAACAGGCCAAGTGTGAGTCGCTCGCATGACGGGGGCGGTGCATTTGATTCAACAACGATACCATCATCACAATCGAGGCGGGTAGGCAATTGCCTGCCGATAAACACTCTGATCCAGTGTCAAAATTCTCAAATTCCCCAAAAAAGGTCATTCATTTGAGTCTGAGTGGGGCAATTGTCCCTATTACTACTTCCTTGTATCCGCGTATCTGCATATACTACCACTGGCTAAACATTACACTTTCATTCGATAAACACATGCAATCACGCTCAAAAAACCCACTAAACCACATGTAGAACACAATTTTCCGACATCTAACATTCAGAGACGTTATCGGTATAGATAATCAAAAATTGCACGCCGGATGCAAGCACTTCATGCTTTGTTCAGAACAACTGTTCTACCGGAACGCGTAATGGCTTTTGTTTTTTATCCATTCAAAATGGCCTAATGTTGTAATACTGTTATTTTGTTTATGGGGTTTTCCGGTTGAGCCTTAGCTTGATTTAGGTTGATAAGGTGTTTTAGGATGAGTACAGTTTTTCAATGTAGGTATATCTTTCATCAGTCATCACACGGCCCATAAATGTCTGACTGGTTTCGTGTCTGTTTTACGATTAAGGAGAACTGTGTAGGCGGATTAGTGACAACAATAACATACAAAGTGGATGTTGTTTCTCATAATTTCCTTACGTCCGAATACAGAAATGCAATATTGAAGGAAGTTGATGTCTCTTTCATAATCATAGCCACTTGGTGAATGGTAGAATGGTTCAAATTTTAGCAGCGTTTTTTTTAAATTTGAAAATTAGGGTCTATCTGTTGATGAAGTTCTATCCTCGAAAGATACCTAAAATATGTATTTGTCATAAAGATTGGTGGTAGTTAATAATATTTGATTCAGTATGATGCAATCTATTTTCGCTACATCTACCTACTCCATTGAGATTTATATATTCGAGGTCATCAGTGCATTAGATATAAATCTTCACGATTATTATTTTCTTTATGCATTTTAAAGCGAAATCTACACGTCTCAAGGCAAAAAGACTAATAAATAATTGATGAGTTTCGTCACATTCATAATATTGAAGATAGAAGCGATGGTAAACTAGGCTTAATTGAACAAAATATTAAGATGTAAAAATACGACGAAAGTATACTTAGCAGAAATTAAGAGATAAATAATCTGTGGCAGGCCCACATATAATAATAGAAACAAATTGGCACTTGACAGCTCGCGTCAAAGCCTGAATCACGATATAGAAGTTTTCACAGCTGCTAGCTATATAAACAAGATCCCAACGTTAATTGTTGGGCCGTGCCCGCCTGGTCGTAGCATCCTTCTTTTGTGTTTGAGGGCACATGCCTTTTACTATGAAGGTCCAAATGTAAGGAAATAAGATAAAATAAGTGTTCCAGTTGCTTCTTTTATGAAAGCAAAGTTTGAATTAAAAATTCGACGACAGTAATATAGATTCGGGGACTTCCCCTTTTATTTATCAAGTGTCGTTGGAGATAATTAATTATCATTATAGCTTCGATATAAACCTTAGATAATACTACTGCTGACGATTATAAGGAGCCTGTTGAAATATACCTATTAGTATATAACTGATACGATTGAATTTACTGTTATGAAAAAAATTCAGTACTACTATTATAAATATATTTCTTATGAACTAGTTTGTAGAAGTATTATAATATCTAATGGTGTATTACTGAATCTAATAGAACGCGTGTATAATTGTTGTCATCTTAAAAAAATATAAACCTTTATATTGGCACTGATGTGTCTTCTCCTCGGTGGCCTCTTCACAGGCACTTCCTCCGCCTTCGTCATGTATAGCATCATCTTTTATCACTTAATTATCACTTATTCATCCAAATACATTGTTTGTTTCATCACTTATCACTTATTTATACTTAAAACTAAGTTACACATTACATTGACTAATTTTAATTATATACACTTTCACTGAAATTGACGTTAATTGTTAGTCATGTTTTCCTATTGTGATTAAGGCTTTTGTTTTTCTGTTTACTTTCGTCAGTAAGATATATTTTAAGAACATTTTTAAGTCGGAACATTTCTAAGATAAAGTATTATTAATTAATGGTAATCCTATAAATTTATGGTATATACGAAAGCAATAATTTCATCTGTCTGTCCGTTTGCTAAGTTTCCATACCCAAATTTTCGAACCAATTTGATGAATTTTGGTACAGAAATAGACTAGACCTTCGAAGCAACCTTTTGTAGAGATATCTAACAACACTAACATACACATCAGATTAAAACAGTAGCTTATCAATAACAATAATAAAAGCAGGTTAACCTAGTGCGTTGCAGACAGTATTTGAGACGCAATTACTAAACACAAAGCACAAAGTGAACACTGACACTGACAACTCATAAGTTCAAACGACCCTACGCACTTACAAAACTTTTTCCCGAAGATTAAAATTAAGAACAACACAAGACAAGTTTCTTGCCTGTTATATGCAATAGGGATGTTGACTGTCGAGTCAAATGAGTCTCTTTTTATGAAATGTCAAAACGACAAGCTCTATAGAAATGTATATGGAATAGCAACCTATGACGTCTTAAGTTAATATAGTCAAATCATTACTTTTTATAATCGTTTTGATGCTTTAAAAACATTTAAAATTGTAAAATAACACTTATTTTCAGAGCAATTTAAGATCTACTATTACCTGATTAGTTTCAAATAATTTACTTTGAACTACCCAATTAAATTGAAGCAATAAAATGACTTACATGATCTAAAGAACACGTTGGCATCGTGTATGAAGTCTTGAACGTACATGAAAATAGCTTTACATAAATCAGCCTTTATCTACATGTACATCCTTACCTATTGTCAAGTTTCTGGAGTGTGCCGGTACACATGTATCTCTGATCACGCTGCAATCTTATCATCACCACTTCATATATTGACGCAACTCTCTTCACGCTTTTATGCCTATTATTTATATTTTATTAGCTCTCTTATATTTATGTTCTGTAATGTCCAGTTTATAATTAATTTTCTGCTCTATTTCATAAGACCTTGTAACCTTTTTTGCGTTAGTAATGTGTTATGGTATATTAAGTGTATCAGTGGGTTTTTTTTTAAATTATTATTTATTTGAAATTGTTATTTGTGCTATGCAGTGTTGTTTTGTTACTCCTATTATTTTATATTGTCTGTTACTGATTTTAATCTATGTGTATCATGTATGTATGATCTTAATTAGATATTCATACGAATGTTTATCAAGAACTAGCTTTCGCCTGCGGCTCCGCCCGCGTGGATGTCGGTTATCGCGATAAAAACTATCCTATGCCCTTCCCCGGGACCTCAAACTATCTCCATACCAAATTACATCTAAATCGGTTTAGCTGTTTGAGCGTGAAAGCGTAATAGACAGACAGACAGAGTAACTTTCACATTTATAATATTAGTATGGAAGTATGGATATGGATGATTGCAATTAGACGTGTTTTTATTTTGACACAATTGACTGCGTACAAATAAGCCGTAAAGTAGCAATTTTTTAAGACCTGAAGAATAGCTCTATATATCAAAATATAATAAAACTACCAATAATGTCGATCACCATAACATATCAATATATTTTATAACACATTATCGCGATCTCGATAGCTATGAAGTGCAAGAGATAACAAATATATCACACAATGCTAGTAATGCTTATATCAATACAAAGTAAGTCGCTGATAACTGATATTCCTACCGATACGAATATATTAATTTTCGAAACAGAAAAGTTTTGTTTCTATACCACTTTAGGTCATAGAGACCTATCGGAATTGAAAATAACCAACACGGAAGTGATAATAATGCTCAATTTCCTTCTAACTAAATTGGTATACAACATTTCCATTTAGTAAAATATTGTTGTGCGTTCATCAATATGGTGTCCCTTCCCTTGACATGTCAACGTTGGCGCTCCTGCGCGTAAGCAGGATAGCTATAAAATGTATACCAGCTTCAGACATTATGCCTATATTATGGGTAAATAACAATTATCCGATCTACTGTCTATGAATAATTAGGCAATTAAGATCAACTGGGGGAACAGTTTGTACTCACAATCATACGCGTCTTTGTTAAATTAATATTAAACAAGTTAATCTTTTGAAATTATATAAGTATAAGTAAAATACTACAAACGGGATTGCTTAATAAGAAGTTATCAAAGAATTTTAAATACATATTATCAAATTAGAGAAAATGCGACTACTTTTGCGCAGACGCAATTACGTGTAAATTGACCCAACATGATTTTACACCCATACATTTAGAGATTTTCATTTTTTTTGTCTCATGAGCTTTGGGGTAAATGTCAAGTAAACGATTGGCAACATTATATCCAAACCAATCCACTTACTAAAGTGGATTGGTCTTAATTCAAAATCAGGATTCTAAATTTGTAATTCAAATTGTGCAACCAAATCTTGTTTTTTCAAAATACGAACGTGATGTGGAACAGGTACTGCATTGGAACGTCACTCCATGTTTAATCTTTTTAAAACCCGCACGTTTTAAAAAGATTAAAAATATTTTTATCACTTTATTTTGCGCAAGTAAGTAATTGATTCTTATCAAAGTAGATAAATCAACGTATCACACTAGACTAAAATAGATTTTAGTTTAAGTATCTAAGTAATTAATTGCGCAACACGGTAATGGATGTGATTGTTAATTCAATTTCTGTGAAAGTAAACAAATTAAATTTAACCTATCATCTACTCATTATTCACGTTTTTTTGTTTCGTGACTGTCAGACAAACAAGGAAGAACACGGAAGAAATAAACATTATGAATAATACGTTACAATTGATAAGTAGTGTTTTCTCGTTCTACGACAAATAATTATTCAACAGCAGAGAACAAAATACTATAAAGAAATTATTAGTTACTCTATATTTAATATGTCATATCGACAATTCGAAAAGCAATCTAAATAACATAATACCGAAACTGAGCGAGCTCATCTGACGAGTAGAGTTGGTTTAAAACATTACATAATAACAGTATTTTAAGTAGCGAATTTTGTCTTCTTCTATCATATTTTAAAAATGAAATGTTAAACAAGGACAAAACAATTTGACACGGGAATAAACTCGCTTAAACTAGGTAAGTATTTACCTTATACTTGACGTTTCGACCGGGTTACACCCACCGTCGTCACAAACTTGTGACCACGGTATTTGTTCCCGTGTCAAATTGTTTACATAATGCAATGCGTAAGTTTAAAAGTTATAAAGACAAAACATTCGCTAGCTAAATTGCTGTTGCTAAAGTTTTATGAATAAGGAGGTAAAGGTATAATTTGTTTAATATTTGCATTAGGTGGACGCTTATGAATAATACATCGGGATAATATTTACTAACTAGTAATTATCTCAATGGTTAAATGAGTCTCTCTGCCTACGATGCATTGTTTGGGTTATGTCGAGGACTGATTGATCGGAGGGAGTTCCACAGGGACCTGTTTTGGGCCCAGTATTATCAAAGCCTTACTTTAAATGAAAACACCGCTCTCTTTGCTAAATAATAATTAATACTAATAGACAAGTAAAGCTTTTGCATTAATATATTTTATAAGTTAATATAAATAACAGTACTCTTGCGTGTTCACTGCGTTTAAAAGCAATTATGTCAATTATATCTAAGGTGCGAATTCCTATTTGATTGTATTGTAGATGCGATAATGTATTGGATAATATTATTATGTTTTTATTAGTAACATTAGATCTATATAGGGTCTTAAATTACTGGTCTTAACAAAAGTTATTGTGTACCGAAGACTTTTGTGAAGATGGGCGTGAATGTTTGTACTTTAAATAACCCTGTATCGGCAGTTTACTTTATTATTTTATATCTCTTTTTACTTGAATATAGGCGTGTATTTTGTGTCCATGGATCTATGGTAAATGCCACAACATTAACATTAGTCGGAAACGCCGCAGGAAATCCTAACGAGGGGCTAACTGTTGAGTAATCTAAAGTTGAGTAACGTAATCAGTAGGTAATCATTAGTATGTACTCGTAGATTGATTTTCTTTTTACATTCATTAATGTGAAACATATTTTTTCCCAGTTTAATGTTGGTAAAGCCATCCATAATGAAGTACTTGTGTAATCATCTAATGAATTGAATATAGTCTTAAAGTTAAGTTTGTACCAACCAATGTACCAACAAGTTACTTAGCTAAACATACAAAAATATCATTCTGAAATAACTATTGCAGGTCTATGAATGGGTAATATAACCAAAGCTTATTAGGAAGTTAAAGTACTGAAAGCAGAGAAGTGGTGAATGTCGAAATATGCATAATATTAATATATTGACTGCCTCTGTGGAGCGGTGGGATTGTGTCCGACTGCTAGGCAAAAGGTCGTGGGTTCGATTCCCACACGGGACACAACTTTGTGTGATCCACAAATTATTGTCCCGAGTCTGGATGTACTTTGGCCAAAGAGTTGTGCAACTATGTGAAATGCTACGGTAACAATAAACAAAGCGTTTCTGTATTTATTTAATGTTGTTGTGATATATATAATTGTGCCACATTGGTGCACCGGTGTGGTTGGTAGCCAATGGGAAGCGGAAGAAGGGTGACGCTATCTACATCGAGCAGGATGTCATCTGTCTGTGTGTCTGTGTAATTATATGTATGTTTGAGTTCCGCGCTAGGTAATTTGTTACAGCGTAATATAGGTTTATTTAAATAAATAAATACGTTATATGGATGACATGATCGGTGGTAGTGTTTCTAAAGCTCAACATTTCTGAGGGATTTCGTTCAAAACTGACATTTGCTAAAGATTTGAATATAGCAAGAGTGAAAGAATACTCAAACGTCACTCAGTTTCATGCTATTACAAGGTGAATAGTAGCGATTGAAATACTTTAAGCCCGATTCAAAGTCAAATCGTCGTTCATACATCATTTGAGTATTCTGGGATTATATCTGCGTTTAATTTAAAATTGCGGCAAAGTTGTATCATATTTGTACTGTAATGTTTATTTTAACATAAATTGTAATCTGAACATTCTTGTAGGGTGCGACTTAAGGAGCCCTAATCGAAACTGCATTGCAGAGTTGCAGTATAAAAAGAGCAACTGATTGACTTAAGTCGTCTATAATTACATGTCCGTCAGGCACGATGCAGGTTCCCTTATCTTTCCCGAAATTGCAAAAGGTAGATACAATTGTACCTCCTAACCCTCCTATTTTCCCAAATTACGACCCCCCCCCCCCCCCCGAAATTAATCATCCACCCATATCAGTCCACTGCTGGACATAGCTCTCCTAATTTTCGCTATAACACCAGATCCTTATGATTAATGATTGCAACCATCTAAACATTTTTGAACAACCAAAGTTCATGATATTGGTCTTACCAATGCGCAATTGAGCTATCAACACAGTATATTTTTATGTAATAAGATACACTGCTATTTCAAAGTCAATAAAATATATTATATATATTATGACGTCAAAACAATAAACTTGTAACGGATTATGCAAAGCAGGTAAGTATCATTTAATCCTTATCAGTAATTATAATTGGTTTATTGGGTAATCGTTGATAATGCGACATGTGTCGATAAATAGAGATTTCTCGATTCACTACTGTTGCAATGTCGATTAACAATATCGATGGTACTCAATGCAAACTGCAGAAGTATAAATCAGACAACTTGTCTCCCGTATTGCAATGTGAACTAATATTATAAAGCTGAAGATTGTTTTTTTGAATACGAAAATCTCAGGAACTACTGGTCCGAATTGAAATATTATTTTACTGTTGGATAGCCCATTTATCGAGGAAGGCTATAAGCTATATAACATCACGCCACTACCAATGGGAGCGGAGCAGCAATGAAAAATATTGAGTTGCGCGGGTCAGCTAGTAAAAACATATACAGGATGATTTTCAATATACTAATAACCTCCCGCTCTAGGCTTCTTCAGATAACACCAAATAACTTTTTAATATAATTATTGAATAAACACCTACTTTTGTCACACAACCATTTACCACACATCTGAGAGACGCCGGAGTAAAATTGATATATCTTTGTCAAGTTGAGGGCCTAAACCTCACAATAAACAATGATTTTACTCCATTAAAATAGTCTGTAGGTGGTTAAGGTCATAACTCCAAAAACAAGTGGTAGGTGATTTAGGGTTAATTTATTAAATATTTTCCAAAACTGATATTACAAAGTTATTTAGTGTTATGTAAAGAAGCTACGAGCGGGAGGTTATTAGTATATTTAAAACCACTCTGTATAATAACGTTGCTAAGATAAATATTTACACTAGGTCATTATAGTTTACCTGTGAAACAATTGAACCATGGAAAGCGCATAGAAAGTGTGCGCAAGCGACGATAGCTAATACCAGTATAACACGACCCATCATTACAAACAGATAGTTCGAAACGTAAGATCTACTTGAAATAGGTATAACATATCCAATTTATATAGAACTATTGAAGTACAAAGAATACTTTAACGTGCAGGTCTTGAATTATTGGTGGATATAAAATGCTTTTTCTGCAAGTAAATCTGGGACTACATTAATTCCGACAGATAATAGGTTTTTTAGTATTTGAGATGTTTATTGGCCATTCTTTTGAACCAACAGACAAAAGGAAATTATTATAACGCGTGTTAAACGTATGCGAAAACAATATTCATAAATCATAATATATTAACTATCTCATGAAGTCATGACGAATTGATACCTTAGAGGTAATCATTTAACTCAATTAAAAAAAAATACTGTTTTATATTTTAAACTTAGAAATCTTGCAGAATTTTACTTTGATGACAAAATATTAATAAAGTCCTAGTGGAAAAACATAATTAAAACTAATAAAAGACCATTTTCGTTCATTAAAAACGAGTAAAACACTTAAAAAGTTGAAAGAATAGAATTGTGTTAAAATTATATAAAAAATAAACATTGTTATGTTTCAGTCAGTTCATAAAAAGTCAGTTAATACACTTATCGAATATTTCCGTCTATTTGTATGTCTGTTTGTGTTAACTAATTTGTTTTGTGTTAACCGGAAGTCGGTTTCCTATTTCAGTTCGCTTTCCAATGTTGCTAGTTTGCTATTCGTTATATTATATATAACGTTACATTTATAACACTTGCTATTTACTCAAAGGCTTAACAAACAAAGTTATATTGGTTTCAAATATATACAAATATAACCCTGGATTCGAAATATTTGCATGGATGGTACAGCAATCGGTGCATTGGTGTCGCTCAACACAAGAAAAAATTGTCAAAATTACTTTATTCATTTAGGTTACAAATGCAACGCTTATGAACGTCAGACAAAATTTGGAATAGAATGATTCTACATTTAATGCCAAGTTCGAAAGAGTAATGCCGTGAGAAAAGAACTTGGAAATAAAAACTCATTACTAGCCATGTGGCGGAAAATTTTTAAACCAACGTTTATGGATTTCACAAAACTTCATCGTGTGTTAATTAATCTTGTATAGAAAAAATCTTAAGGTATAGTAAAAACTCTAAAAGTTGTTCAAATTTTGACACGATTTACTTTTCGTCAAAGACTGGTTTTATTTATACCTTGAGTTACATTTTTGGAATTTTCGTAGGGGTCTCTATTTTTTTGACAATAAAATATAGCTTATGTTGCTCCCCGATAATGTAGCTTTCTAATGGTGAAAGAATTTTTAAAATCGGTTCAGTAGTTTTAAAGTTCTTCTTTCCTCTTTATATTATTAGTGTTATTATTTTGTACGAGTGTTTGTAACATAAAACAACTTTGAAGTTATGATGAGGCTACTGGCTAAAAAAACGAATTATGAGATGTGACACATCTTAGAAAATCAAAATACCTCATGATTCATAATTTTGTCTAGTTCTAACCGTAATTTTCCAAATAAGAACACAGCCAAAAAACACGATTTTACGTAAGTAAAGTTATGGAAGTAACCACATAATACGTTATCGGCACGGTGCGTAGGCGCATGTTACAATATACGGATCTACGCCGGCATGGAGCTGTTAACTAGGTCAATGACTTGATGTTTCATATATTTTGATAAAACAAAGTAAATTAAATATTATTTACTAAATAATTACAGTCAGGCATTGATTGTCGCGCCTTTTACACAAAACTATTGCACAACACCTCGCGAAAACGTGGCGATTCCGTTACGAGTGGTCGCTGGCTGGCGGAATAATTGCTCGTTTGTGGAGACTAAAGAACAGAAAAGAGACGATAGAAGAGCAGAATCGTCGTGATTCTGTCGACGGTGGAGACGGCCCCTAAGCGAGACGAAAGGATAAACCATAGAGCATAGACACAATTACTTTAAGCTTCTTGATTTGCCCACTCACTGACAACACGGATGCCTTCCAAATGGCATGTCTGTTTGGAATTCCAAAACCGAACGACGTCCATTCAAATGGACATTTACGATAAGTTTTTGACAGACGTCCATTACATTTGAATTGATGGATGCATCGTAAGTAGCGCTTCAGCTCGTCTTTTCATTTGCTAGTAAGAAAAAAGCTGTGGCCGCTGGAGCTAAAGAGCCTAGTTGTGAATAAGCTCATATAAATCGGTAAACGTAAGGTAGGAAGACCCCCAGCCAGGGGCTCAATTCACGCATTTAAAGCAGTGCAGTTGCAGTTAAGTTTCGATTAAAACGGCTGTTTTTGTATTGCTATAAGTTTGGAATCGATCTAAAATATGCTTGCGTCAAGTATGCGTCTCGAGAGCGCAATAACGAAATTCTAGTACGATGCACAAGTGTTTTTAAGATCGATCCCAAAGTAACAAGAATACGAAAATGGCTGTTTTAATCGAACTTGCAACGTGCAAATGTGCAACTGCACTGCTTTAAATACGTGAATTGACCCGCTGATGGACTGACGACCTAAAGAAGGTCGATCCTGCACGTAACCATTATTTCAAATTCAAATCAAGTTATAATCAAAATTCTAACAATATAATTAATAGGCTAATAACTCTTATTCAAACCATTAAGCACATAACGAATCGCGATCAGAATCGGCGCAAGCGCAAAAGGAACAAGGCGATTAGTAACGCTCATATCCACCCACGGCACGCACTCATATATACGTCATTATAACAATACAACGCAAGGTTGGGTAACCACGATCTGTGTTAGGGTACCTTAATGGCTAAAGCGTTTTTGTAACGATACACTTAACATGTACTTATAACTTAAAACAGAGAAGTGTGATCAAATTCAATCAACCAAGATCCGGCACTGACATTAGAAAAGGTGGGCACTGATTTACGTTACGCGGTGTAATGTTACATGTTATATAGCGAGCATTCGCAAAGTACGTACAAATGAACATGAACACGCAAGCAGCGAGCCGTTCGCTTTATAACTTGTTACATTCTACTCTTAGAGTGTTACACGATTCAGTCAGCTGTCCAAAATCTCAACACAACCTCATCCTGAGACGAATATGGAGCACAGGAAAGCAGTAATAATTGTCGCGAACATTACATTACACAGCGTAACGTTGGTCAGTTCAGTACACGGCCTTACGTTACATATGAATTGCATTTATCATGGTACCCTGTCGCAATGTCACAGTTCAATTACCTACAGAATGGACCCCCCAACTAAATGTTGGATCCGCCAGACGAATAGGCGACAACAGCGCGTGAAGCGTCATAGTGGCATGCTGGTTTCTATGATATATAAAGACAATGGATCTATGGATTTTAAACGGTTTTTAATTAACCAACTGTATTAACTTAAACGGCTATTACACTACCCTAAATCAGGCCCCCTAAATCGAGGTGGCCTTGAAAATTTGTTAGAGAATTAGGGCCCTAACTCTTGTTACACCTCTCTTTTTAAGGATTTAGGGTATTATGGAAGTAATACACTACACTGGAATAACGGGGTATAAGGAACCCACACATAAATAAATCGTGCACTACAATACTTCACGCTACTCGATCGTTAAGACAATGGTATTAAGCAATTAGTCTAATTCGTTTCGAAATTGTTAATTTGTTTTTGTAAATAAGACTCGGGTCAAGGTCGTTGGACAGATTTTTTTATACTAACTATTCGTTAATTAGTTGTTTGCCGTATCTTCACGCTCTCTTTGTAATTATAGGTGAAACTGACGGAAGGTGAAGTGTTAGTATCGATAGCTAAAATATTAATAATATCTCGGGACACAACCACATAATGCAGTGCCAGGGGCAGGGGCAAATTCAAAATTCTTTATTCACTTTGAATGCAAAACAACTCTTGTGATACGTCGGGATTCTACATGTACATGTAATGCCAAGTTCGCAAACAATAGGTAAAGCCGAAGAAAAGAACCTGGCAATAAAAACTCGCGGCCACTCTTTTCAAATTGCCAATTTAACAATGTTTGAATGTTTCTAAACTTGAAGGGAAGTTTCATTGGGTTGCTAATTTTTGATGACATGGAGGAGGGGCAATATTTGTGTAGAATATAGTAGATCGTCAATTCGACCAATCAAAATGATCTGGTGTTTGCGCCTGGTGACTTTTAAAATTGTATAGGTTTATCTCATTGAAATATAAGATTAGTTTTTACTTACAAAATAAAAACTTTTTAACAAAAAATATTACCGACTTCAAAAATAAATACAAGGCAACTAAAAAGCAAAAAATAATATACCTAGAATAACAAAAACAAATTAAACATTTTGAAGTTGGTGCCACGAAATAGTAGTCTTTATGTTTTATTCGGCACCAACTTCAAAATGTTTAATTTGTTTTTGTTATTCTAGGTATATTATTTTTTGCTTTTTAGTTGCCTTGTATTTATTTTTGAAGTCGGTAATATTTTTTGTTAAAAAGTTTTTATTTCTCACTTTTTAGTGGGTTGGTTTATAATTCACTTAAGTTACAATAGGCTTATGTCATCTGCTCAAATCCTTTTACGAAATATTGCTTGCTCCGATGCAGGGCCGTTAATTGTTGAGGAGTTCACTATCAGCTTTATTACATTGTATAATAGTAGTTTAGCGAGATTAAAGTGCTACTGAATACCATATTAAAGTACTTAATTGAATCGCAAACTGTGAAATATTGAATAGGTCTCCTCGTAATTTTTGGTCTTCATCATCAGTTCCACTTCACCAATTGGTGTTTTTTGAGAGTAAATGCACGAATCACTATGAAATATACCTAAATCACTGTAGGTGTGCTTTTAATATTTTAAGAGTTCCCTCGATTTCTCCAGGATCCCATCATCAGATCGTGATCTGGGGACAATGGGACCAACTTGGAAGTATACCCTTTCAAACACAAAAAGAATTTTTCAAATCGGTCCAGCCGTCTTTGCGTAATCGGTGAACAAACATACAAAAAAAAAAAAAAAAACATACAGACGAATTGAGAACCTCCTCCTTTTTGAAGTCGGTTGATAATCCAGTAGCCAAAAATCGTCGTAGCTCTTTCTTATCTATGCAAAACAACAAAGATAGCGATATTCAAGATTATTAATCCTAATCATCTACTAGTACGTCGTTTATAGATGAACCAACTGCGTACTTTTTGTCCCTAAATCTAATCCCGACTGCCTAAAATTTATATCTGAAATATTTTGGCGCCATTTTTTCCCAATGTCATTCTCACAAATGAGACTTATCTAACGATAAATATAAATGACTACGATGATATAAAATCCAACAAGCCATTTGGACTCTAGAGCGTGCCAAAGAAATACACTAGAAAAACATAATCCTCCCTAATCCCCCACTCCTAACACAAGCCTTTGAGCTTAGCTGGAGGGGTTAACAAGATTGCTAGAAATGTGGGACTCGACATTGCTAGTATCTTTTTTTTTTAAATAACAAAGAATGCAAAAAAAAACAAAGATAATAAAAAAATGACAAACAAAACTGTTGTATATTCTTCAAATCGATTAAACACATTTTTATCAAACAAAGCTTTAAACCTAGCCGATGAAACTAGCTATCTTTAATAAAAACATCTGCATTAAAATCTGCCCCTTTGTTTCAAAGCTTCTTCACCACACAGAGACTCAGACAATGACTTTGGTTAAAGTAGATTATTAAGGAGGTGTTACCCACCACCATCCCTTAGTCTGTGAATCACCACGATTCTAGTAGTAAGGAAATTCATTTCTCACAGATCGAGGGTGGGTGGTGAGTTCTCTTCTAAATAAATCTACGCATGATTTAATCAGTTAACGAAGTCAAAAACAGACATAGTGTTCCCACTGTTATTTTCTACGCCGATTTTAAGCAGTGGTCTTAAGACCCGTCTAGGAACAGAAGTCACACAACGGTCTAAAATATGGTCTAAGAAATATATACCCTTATCTGTTATTTGATCCTAACAAAGATACAGATTACAATTGGGGTGCCTACCTAAAGTCACGTGCTAATGTAAACTGGCATTACTAATATACACGCGTCAGTTATTTAATTATTTTTTTTAATGATAGTTGAATTGTTTTATTCCTTTTTCAACAGAAGTATAAGAAATAAAAAAAAAACAGATAAATGCAAGTCGAGCTCGCTCACAGAGGGTACTGTGGCAGATGCGTCGGAGACTCGACCGGTCGCTCGCATAAAGCCTCATTACTTGTTAACTGTTTGTCTTGACGTTCCAAAACTTTGAAATAATGAGGAAGAATAAAATGAAAAAACAATCGAAAGAATTGAGGTAAGCGTCAAGCCGGACGGGCTGAAAAAAGTCTAGAATTGTTAAAAGCACATATTTAAATATTGTTAAATATATGTCGTTATTGGGCTAATGAAATAGCTTTTTATTCCTGATTCCCTGGAGTAAGGATCCTGGCTGCGCACCCCTAAGCCAACATTACACATTACAGTACCGTACAAACTTAGTTTCTCTTATGATGTAACTACAATTTTATGGTTTTGCGATTTATTCCTTTATTTGTGTTTTATATCATTGCTTTTTGGAATATTCATGATTCTAGATCAACAGGAAATATACTTTAGGTTTTGATGCCCGTGATTAGATAGGCAACTCAATCGCGATTTATCAATCTAGATGTTAACTATCATATAACCTATGTTATATATCAATCTATATATATTGTAGACATCCGGTCTAAGAATTAGTGCTAGAAGGCTGTAATTTTGCACGAATACACATATAGTACTTACGCCGATAAAGTGAAAGAATAAAATCTGGAATAACATTTTTTTTAGGCTATATCACCCCTATATGAAAAGTGGGGATGTGATTTTTTTTCTCACCTACCCTATCGTGTATCATTAGATATGTATGGAGTTTTTTTTTTTTTCAAAAGACGACTCCCGCAATAAGGTACAAGCCCAGTGTCGCGGGCTACTTTACAAACATACAAGTCACGGACGTTCGTCGTATATATTTCTTAGACCGGATCTCGTACTACAATGATCTGTTAACCCCTGTTGCTTGGATGACAAATTAAGGAAGGCTTTTGGTAAATGCCAACAGTGGTCTTTTAACCAGTAATGGTGATACAAGGAAACTAAGAGTAGGCAAGTGGCCATTACCGTAACACCTGGTGTCTTGGCATAGAATTTTGCATAAGTGAAATTATCTACGAGTTTCTTTTAGATAGGTGCCTATGCAATTTACAATTCATTCATACATATTGTTAATTTTCTATATGGAGAAAATTTACAAGCAAAATCAAAGGTTTTATGTTCTTGGCTCTATCTTGGGAGCTTTATATGGTCTAAGAGACGCTGAAAATCTACTTTCAGCCATTTGATAAACAGAAGAGACATATGTATTTATTAACAGATTTTATTAATTTACTAACTGACCCGGCGTACTTCATAACACTTTGTCGGCGTAAATAATATGTGTATACATGCAAAATTACAGCCTTCTAACACTAACAGTCTCTGAGCTAAACTGCGGACGGACTGACGGTCGGACGGACGGATGGACGAACGGACATGGCGAAACTATAAGGATTCCGTTTTGCCATTTTGGCTACGAAACCCTAAAAAGGAATAAAAGAAAAATCGATTGGAAATGTCGCAACACAAACAATAAGCATTCAAACATGTTTCTCTTTTTAAAACAGGTATTGTGTACAAGTGCATAACATTAGGTCTCACGTTTTTGCGCAGGCGCACCGTTAGAGTCACGGGCAACCCAAGTTTACCTGCGGTTACCGTAAGTGTATAACGCTGGAAATTATCAGTGGTTAGGTAACTGTTGTTGCTAAATATGAAATGGTAACGTGTATCAACACACCTTCGTGATTTGTATGCATCATACTATATTATTTATTACCTACGTACTAGTTATTGGCTATAGCGCGAATATCAGATATCGTGTTATGCCGTGTCCTTCTGTTGGTATTGGCAAGGTAGTAACTACAGTATGATCAACGTAACTTGACCGGATTGAAGTTAGGTTTTTATCACTTTCGCGCATGTCATAGAGATGCGACCCTAAAATTACTTACGAAAACGACTAAATATGTTTAATCGATTAAAAATACTAACAACATTTTAATTCAACAATATAAAAACACTATTTAAATGAGTTCATAAAAGTTTAAATTTA
This sequence comes from Herminia tarsipennalis, assembly GCA_945859575.2. Lineage (NCBI taxonomy): Eukaryota > Metazoa > Arthropoda > Insecta > Lepidoptera > Erebidae > Herminia > Herminia tarsipennalis. The sequence goes on along the minus strand of OX243833.2, from coordinate 2,287,013 downwards.
GAACAGTTACAGTAAATACTAAAGAAACTTTAAAAAACAATTTCTTTACGAAAATAGTAATACTAATTATGACAATGTAATGCGTAATCGCATCTCTAATTCTCTTGGTTTAGTTACCGCCCCCCCGCTTCCTGTCACCATTTACTTCCAAAAAATGCATCTGCGCAACCACTTGTCGCCTACTTCAGTCCGGCCTAGTTACGTTGATCCAACTGAATGTAGGTTTAAATGAAAACCTCTTAAAATAATGTGACATTTAGTTTGACAGTGACACATGACAAACTGTCAAACTAAACGTCACTTTTTATTCCGGTGTCAAACCGGGTGTTATTTATTCAAATAAAAACAACTGACAGTAGCAAGATTTCTACTGTCAATTGTTTTAAGTGCAATGGATGAATATGGCAAGTGTAATGGATATATCACTACCATTTCCTTGAACATTAACAACACATTAATACGCAAAAATGACGTTTTGTTTATTGATTTATAGTTTTTTTTTTTCTAACACTATCGCGAGTTGCTATATTGTGTAATACCGTTTATAAATGATTTTCCAGTGACATATAGCTCCTGTTGAAGCTATAGACACGCACGTTATGTACCTACTATGTTTTATACTACTATACTTGAAAGATACATTTATGTATATGTAGGTATTATATCCCATGGGTATTTTTTTTAAGGAAAAAACGACTCCCGCATTAGGGTACAAGCCTTGTGGCGCCACAAACATACAAACATACAAGTCACGGACACAAAGTACACCCAGACACGGAACAACAATTTCTGGATCACACAAAGTGGTGTCCCGTGTGGGAATCGAACATCTTGCGTAGCAGTCGGACACACTCCCACCACGCCACAGAGGCAGTCAATGAGCTATATTTATATATGTTAGTGCCTAAGGGACTTTTTATAACTAGACTCTATTAGGTGGTAGGTTTAAGCCACAAGCCGTATTGGGTGTTCACCACAATATCAGTTATTCTGCCGTGATATAGTGATGTTAACGCTTCACTGTGTTTCGATTGAAGGGCACTTTAGCAAGTTATATTAATGGGCAAATGAGACTTAGGTACGAAGACGAACTAATGTCTCTAATTAGGAGATTAGGAGCGGGTTCGGTGACATTCAGGTCTTAGCCAAATAAGGATTTGTGTGGCAAAGATACTGTTATGGGCTAGCGTGACGTTTATTATTAAGCTCAGAACCTGAGGGCTAAGACAAAGTCATATTGAATAGCGATGTCGTTAATGGAAAATAATCAAAATATAGAATTTGACGTTTGCGGTGGAGACCATAGACATTTTTTTATTTTTTTGCGAATGATGCTACGGCGTTATTGAATTCGCCACGGAACGAATGTAAATACATTGTTGTTTAAGCCCCCTGCAGTGCTCGTCTCTTCAGATTCTCTTCGAATTCTAGTTACTGATATTATAGATACAAAGATTGTGTCTACCAATATATATAAAGAGATTTTGCGACATAAGTAGAAGATTAACCTTTTACTTTTGAGTTAAGTATTTTGTTTTGTCTTTGTTTTTCACTCCATTTTCAAAATAGAAGACAAAACATTGATTAGATAAAATGTTGTTACTAAAAAGGGGTTAATTTTTGGGTCAAAAACAGAGGTCAAGGGTAGTTTGCGTTATTCCTAATTCAATAGAGACGAAGAACAAATAAATGACAATACAACACTTTTTTGTTTTGACGGCATAAACATACCTATGTACCGACAATGTTAAAGGAATCTAGGAACCCATTGTTTTAGCTATTTTTCCATAGATATTAATACGAAAACATTTCAAGTATTTTACTTTCTATTGTGGGTACTTTTCGTTGTTTTTCTGCAATGTCACAATGACAACGAATGTCAGTGTTAGTTCGCTTGGCGATGTGAAATTTATCATGTGAGCCGCCTACGTGAAACTTAACGTTAATTAAGTTAATTTTATTGACATTGGAAATTATGGCGTACTATTGAGTTATTGACGATTAATTGCTGGATGCCTGAATAAATAAATTAGACATTTCTCGCGACTACTCGTGTTAATTGCTTATTAAAAGCGTTGGGGGTTTGATTTGGACTTTTTTTTTTAAATTAATGTTGGTGTCTATAACAATGTTGATAATGTATCCAATATAAGATATGTTTTTAAACTTTCGCGATTTTTATACATATTAGATATATTTCGCGACTTAATCGTGTCAAAGTGTAAAAATTATTTAAAGGTATGAACCTTTTTCGAAACGTCGGGTAAATAAAAGTTTCGTATAATTAAATAATTCACGTGATTCAGTCCTAAAATATATCTAATAAGATATGTATTACTATAAGTAATTTATAATGACAGAGTTTCGTACCTATATGCTGCAATGCAACAGTAGGTAAATATAAATAATTTTCTATAAAATACTAATAACTTTTAGTATTCAGTTACCTATTTAAATTTTAATATGAATTTTGTTTTACGTTATCAAAATTTTAATGTGTTGTTCGTTTATTCAAGAATATTTTCAGTGTTTATTTCTGTCTTTCAAAAGCCTCAATCACAAATAGAAAACATAAAATATACCATACCTCACCGATATTTAAAAATAAAAACACTATAAAAGCCTTATCAATATTAATATTACAACACTACAATTAAAACTATACCACTATAAAAATAACACAAAAATCCAATAACACACAGAGTTCAAAAATTCAAATATAGAAATAGTCCAAACGCGCGAAATATTCAAACGTCAAAAAACACAGACAATATTTTCTTTTTTTTTATCACGCGCGCGCAACGCAAAGGTCGCAGTGAGACTGTATAGCGGTTCGCTTGTTGATATGTTCGAAGTGAGGGAAGCCTTAAATGGCTGTGCGCTGTGACGTCGCGATAAAACTTTGAATTGAATATGTACATACATGGAGATACATAGTATGTGGGAGATCGTTTCTCTTAAAAGGGGTGTGTGAGTCAAAATGGTGGGTAAATCTATTCTTTTTATGAAATCTGACAGATGTAAACAAATTAAAACACTTGTCTTCTGATTTGTTGACTATGACTAAATGACGTAACGGAGTTATGAAAATGGCAGCCAACCCATCTGTCATCGTTTTCACAGTTTTTATTGTGTGTTCATTTTAAATTAATAAAACTGAATGTTAAATTAATATAGCCCTTTATTGTAATTGGCTTACTTCAACTGCCATTGTGCAGTTGAAGCACAGTTGAAGTAAGCCAAAAAGTCGGCAAAATTGGTTTTAATTAAAAAAAGGTTAAGTGATGTTTAGATTAAATTCTAATTGGCTTCTTGTAGAAACTCTTAATTAGTCACTAACAGTAATAATTCCCTTATTTATATTTAAAAAAATGTATTTACATCACCATATGCTTGAAATGTTTTTAAGGAAATAGGCGAAATTTGTGGTCAAAGTCACGGACGTATTTTATACAAATATAAATGATAGTATTGCGTGCTATTTTTTTGGTTAATTTTAAAACATAAGGAAGTTACTACCGTACAGCAATTAACACAAAATGGACTAAATCAAACTGAAGGAAACACTTACATATGTAATAGATTATTAAATAAAAGAAAAAGTATAGGTACGCGACCACGAGCTGGAAGATGCATTGCAGGACGCCCTCCCCCCACGAGATGGACTGACGACCTGATTAAGGTAGCAGGGAGACGTTGGATGCAGACTGCTCAAAATCGGTAGTTGTGAGAAAAGACCTATGTCCAGATATTGACGTCTCCAGGCTGATGATGATGATCTTTTTTCTTGTTTATTTATTTTGAGAACGTGCTACTTCGGAAGATGCAGCACAAATTCTCACATTTTTAATCCTCAATGCAAAAAAGGTGATTTAAGTGTAACAGGTTTTTCTCGACAATTTGCATTCGATGCTTTTTTCATAAAAAATTGTTTTCTAATGTTTGTTTTCAATTCCAATCTATCATATTTTCTATAACAATGAAACAACTATCAAATCAGATGAGGATTTGTTACTAAAATATCAGAATTCGCATTTTTTCATATCGACGTATCCAAAGAACAAAGTTAAATCTGCAAATTTCTACCTTACGGAGAAACAACTATAAGTTTGTGTTAGACAAAATTTGCTCTTATTTCTTACGTGCTGAAGAAACAATATTATAGTGTGTACAAATGTTTTAAGAGAAACTTGTTCTCCCGTAAACTAGAGATTTTACAAATATAACTTTTTTTCTTCGGATCGGTCGATATACAAGATTACTCGGAGCTGTTCCTCGTAGCTCTAATAAGTGTATTGATTATCGTTAATCGCAACTAAGGTCATGTCGTCAACCAAATCTACCAGAACCAAAGAGAGGAAGAGGTCGCCCGCCTATGCCCTGGTGGTCAAATATCGAAAGAGACATCAAGAAAGCCCAATTGCCTGACGCGACAACCCAAGACCATCTTGGCGAGGAGACCCGCCCCCAAATAACGGACAGGGACGAATGAATGGATATCGTAAATCCCAATAAATAGGTGTGTCTTTCCTCGAGCATCCAGCTTTTCAAACCAAATTTTATCAAAATAGACCCAATACTTTCGGATGCCTTCAAACAAAGAAACGCTTCAGCTTTATTTTATTACTATCTAAAGATTAAATAGGAGAAATACATTTCAAACGAAACTACCTTCTCTCTTAAACGTAAGTATAGAAATACTCACGGAACATAATAATTTAAATAATGACCAGCCATATCAATGAAAAATATGAATATGCTATGCAATGTCCCATTGTTCTATGTCTCTTAAGTGTCAAGGGTAAAATGAAAGTCAACGAATCCCATAACGACCATAGGTGAAAGCCCACGGTTGCCAAGGTACGGGTTTTCCCCCTAAAGTTAGGGGGAATTCTATAGGGGGAAGGGACTTTTTAGGGGATAACAGCATCAGTTAAAGCTAGTGTAGAGTCAATTTGTACCCCGTGCCGTGCGAGCGACTCGCGCTAGGCTTTATTGTGAGCATTTTAAAAGAATGTTACTTCAACTTGATACTTTTACTTGGAAATATTTCAGAAAACTGATTTTATACAAAGCGGCGCGGTGACAACAAATTTGGAAAGGCCATTTCAAAACCAATAAAATCACCAATTTTCAAAACTCCGGGATAACTTTCCAGGTAACCTAATTTTTATCACCAAATGAGTAAAATCAAATGACATCAAATTACAGTTTGATGATGAAAAATGAGATAGAGACTGACACTTTCTAGAAAGAGACAACGCTACTGTGCGCCCATTACCTGTCTCTAGCATCATGTCATCTGTCACTCATCCAGTTCTGCAAGCCAGTGACGTGGACCAATAATTTTTTTAGAAAGAGACTACAATTGGCTGCACGTTTGTTTTGTCTCTGTCATGCTTTGCAGCCTGAATACACTTCGCACCTGGAAGGCAGCGCTCAGACAGGTCTCCATATCTATGGGTACCAACTATAGGGTGAAAATAATTTAGGTTGGCAACCCTGTAAAGCCATACAACTCCGAATATTTAATGTACGGCCGCGACCCTGACACTCAGGGTTCCTATTTACGTCACTTCATGTCAAAGTACTATTGATTTTATTATCCACTTACTTATTCACGCCGACTGTTTGTCTCTGTCTGGTATATATAAGCCTATGTTGTAATGAAGCGAACACCACATAAATAAGTAATAAAGCTTAAATAAACCTATAAAACCTATATTTCAATGGAGACTAATCAACTGCTTTCTAGCCATTTTCGACCGTGTTGGTCTCCTTCAGATTTTATAATTTTTCTCGGTCTTACGCCATTAGTATTCAATTTGACCCTGCAATTTTGGCGTTCCTGGAGGCCTTTTTTCACCCCATAGTCTCCATTCTAAAACGGCTTTACCTCACAAACCATCAGCCGGTGATAGATTTATAAGACGTCATCACATCAAAAAATATGTAACTGATGGTGAAAACATCAAATTCCGTTGCGTGGTTTAGGAGGAGTTACCGGATACACAGACAGACGCGGAAAGTGACTTGTTTTACGCTATATAAGGATGAGGAAAAAACACTATTTCACAATATTTAAAAACGCATATTGTTCTACCTAACACTCTACTTATATACCTAGCTCTATATTTAGTGTCAAGTGTACCATGCAGGAATCAAACTTGCAACACTATACACAGACAACCACCTAGTGATTACTTAAAGCCATTACGCGAACCGGGCAATCTAATTATCAGATCCCACTTACTAATCCTATTTATGTTTGTTACACAATCACACCTGTATAACTAAAAGAATTTGGACTACATAACCCTGGACTCATCACTATGATGTCCCACTGCTGGGCACGGGTCTCCCTAGTAGGACCTACTTATCCTCCTGGTCTTGGGGGTATTTGCCATAAGTGCCACGCTTGGTGGGCGGGTTAGCGATCACAGTAAGGCTTTAAAATACGCAGAGGACGCTGCTGTCTGTCCTCCGGCAGAAAATCCCGTAGTCACCTTGATGACATCCACGGAAAGAGATGGGGTGGTACCATTCTTAAACAGCAATCTTGTCACTGTCGCGGGTTCGAATCCTGGCCATTATACTACCGACGTGAACCCACTCCTATCACAAGCCGTAGAGCTTAGCTGAAGGGGTTAACAGGATTGCTAGTAATGTAGGACCACAATCCCACATTGCTAGTTATTTAAAAAAAAAAATGCTGTTTACTTTTCGCCTTTAGAGGTAGCTTGGTTATAGCAACGGACTCACAATCGTTAGGTCGCGAGGCATAATCCGACGTGAATCCATTCCAATGTAGCTTAACTGGAGGGGTTGTTAGTAATGTTGGATCTTCAACAGAACACAGCTCCGTCACAGAGCAAAAAATAGTACATGTCGTAGTGTTTTCCACTATCACTTGCAGTGATTATATTATCTGTGTCATCAGTCCGTTAACATGGTGTATAGTATATTAGTCGCAGCACCTTACCCCCATATCAAGTTTATAAATATTCAAACATTGTAAAATTGGCAATTTGAAAAGAGTGGCCGCGAGTTTTTATTGCCAGGTTCTTTTCTCCGGCTTTACCTATTGTTTGCGAACTTGGCATTACATGTACATGTAGAATCCCGACGTATCACAAGAGTTGTTTTGCATCCGAAGTGAATAAAGAATTTTGAATTTGTGAACACTAGTAGGTAGGCACTGCCATTTTGAGACATTTCGAAGAATTTCGAAAGTGTATGTAAAAACTTAGTTCGCGATGTCTTCTCAGCACGTAGTAGAAATATTATACCTTACTGTAGTAATTAATAACTAGGTAGGTATATAAATACGAATATAGTCATGAGAACAAACATCCAAGCAATTGAGGCTGTAGTACAATTAAATTAATAATAGAAGATAAGTTTTTAATTTAACGGTAAAGCCAGTTTAGCCACATTTCTGGATGAGAATAAAGACATGGAAAAACGAGTCGACCTGGATTAAAATTAGCTACATTGTATCTGAATATGGATGGTTGGAATGTCATTTGTCTAGAAATTAAGTTGAAGACACATCTCAAGGTTACTAAGGGCTAATTACCTATATTGAACGACGATCTAATTTGTGTAAATAATCAAGACACTCATACTTTAGGACAATTTAACGTTATTTCATAAAAAAAGACCGATTTGACTTGACAATTATTGTTAGAAAGCCATACCTTACACTGTTTGAGACAAAAGTTGAACTCAATTGGTTGATAAGAGATAAAATTGATTGATGATTTAACTAGCTGTCCCGCGCAACTTCGTCTGCGTAATTTTTTTCCCGTTTTTGCAACATTTCTCATTGCTGCTCCGCTCCTATTGGTCGTAGCGTGATGTTATATAGCCTACCTATGTATACTACCTGTTATATAGCCTTCCTCGATAAATGGGCTATCCAACAGTGAAAGAATTTTTCAATTTGGACCATTAGTTTTTGAGATTACCGCTTTCAAACAAACAAACAAACTCTTCAGCTTTATAATATTAGAATAGAAGTATAGATAACGTTACTAACTTTACTATTTCCTGTTGAATCTGTGACTCATGTGGTTTTAAAAATGTACTTATTGCTCCTGCTTGTATGTAATACGAACTAAGCCATACAAAGTTTCTTATATTTCTTTAAAAAAATACATTAAAGATTTGGGTATAATTCTCATAGCATTACCCAATCAACTCATTTGGGGTTGTAGACGTGCTCACCGTACCCATTACGCTGTAACCGTTCCTGAGGGAGATACCAACAGACATTGCAGCGACACAAACTGATTTGACATCAACATCGTTGTCAATTTACCAGTAACGTTTATAACACACCATCTACTTTGACAAGCTTTTCAAAATCCAATCATTACAGAAGCTATTGCCATTACTCTTTCAGTCCAACATTACGAAATACCGTAAGTATTTTGTACAGTACCTTCATTAACATAAAGTGCATTCTTCATTGATATGTTAAATAAGTGTTATGCCGATAAGTGACAATGCAGAACCGTTGAGAAACGGGACCCGCTGCGGGCTGAGGCATACAATGGCTCGTATACTACAAGTACCACGTAATGGCCGTGTGGTACCTTGCAGCTAGATAAGTGCCATTTGTTTGTGGTTATTATTGCGAATTTTTCATTTTAATTGTCACTAATTTGCCTGTGCCGTTTAAATTATTTTGAATCTTTAGCTGGGTTCCATTGTAAGTAAGATCGACATGCTATTTCTGAGTCTGGGTGTTTCTACTTTGTGTCTTGATATAGGACTTGTAATTAAAGATTAGTGCTTAAATTAAAAAAATACCGGCCAAGTGCGAGTCGGACTCGTGCACGAAGGGTTCCGTACCATTGTCTATAAAAACGGCAAAAAATCATGTCTGTTGTATGCTCTTCAATTTTAATTTTATTATAATTATTTACTTTTAGACTGAATAATTTAAGTCAATATTTTGTGAATATTTCAAGCGTCTACCTGTTGCCGTTATCAATACCGAGCAAAAACTAGCAAAACAAATCACGTTTGCTGTATAGGAGCCCCCCATAAATATTTATTTTATTCTGTTTTTAGTATTTATTGTTATAGCGGCCACAGAAATACATAATCTGTGGTAAATTTTAACTGTCTAGCTATTATGGTTCATGAGATACTGCCTATATTATAATATCGAGCAAAAAACGAAATACCAAAAAAATCACATATTTTTTATGGGAGCCCCCTTAAATATCTATTTTATTCTGTTTTTTAGTATTTGTTGTTATAGCAGCAACAAAAGTACTAAAGTCTAACTACCACGGTTCATGAGTTATGCCATAAGACAGCCTGGTGACAGACGGACAGACGTACAGCGAAGTCTTAGTAATAGCATCCCGTTTTACGCTTTGGGTACGGAACCCTAAAAAAGGCTAATGTCTACGGTGCTATTACTTTTCGAATGGCCGTGTCATTAGCGTCGCAATAGTGCCTATAATTTTCTATCAAATTGCTACTATTTGCTACGTATAGTGATGAGTGAAATAATATAATATAATGAATATTATTAGATATATTTCGGGACTTAATCGCGTGAATTATTTAATGGTACGAACCTTTTATTTACCCGACGTTTCGATCGAATTGCACCTATCAATTATGTATTTTGAATGAATTGCTATTTCAGTTTGTCCGAAATAAAAATAGGCGTCTACTACCCATATACATTTTAGAAATCTTTTTCAAATTAAATTGTTACAAATACAATACATAGGGGCTTTTATCAGCTACGGATTTCTAAGTTGCCCTTATTATTTCGTATTCTATGAATTTAATAGCATCTACACGTCATGTTTATTGAAAATTAATTGACTAAATATGTTACATTGTTAGACTATATGTTACATTATATTTTAAATTACCTATTTCTCTGTTTCTCTCATTCTATCTGTTTGATCTCATCATGACTTTCTAAAAACCAACGTGTTTAAATCATAAGTCCAATTGGGGTGCCCCTTATCCTGAATCCACTACTACCCTGAAAATAATTACGGCGGCAGCAAAAGCGAAAAAGGGCCTACAAGTATATCAGCGTTGTGGTCCACAGAATAAACAATAGCTGACGTAGGTCCTTATTTGTTTCGCGCCAATCTACCTACTTACAGTACGATCAACGTAACTTGACCGGATTGAAGTTAGGTTTTTAACATTTTCGCGCATATCATAGAGATGCGACCCTAAAATTACTAACGAAAACTTTTTTTATGTTTAATCGATAAAAAATACTAACAACATTTTAATTCAAAAATATAAAAACACTATTTAAATGAGTTCATAAAAGTTTAAATTTAGAACAGTTACAGTAAATACTAAAGAAACTTTGAAAAACTATTTTTTTACGAAAATAATCACAAAAAAACATGAGTTAGTAATACTAATTAGAACAATTTGATGCATAATCGCATCTCTATTTCTCGTGGTTTAGTTACCGCCCCCGCCCCCCCCCCCGCTTCCTGTCACAATTTACTTCCAAAAAATGCATCTGCGCAACCACTTGTCGCCTACTTCAGTCCAGCCTAGTTACGTTGATCGTACTGTACTTATTTTGTAATGATTCTTTTTTTTGTATCGTGGTACAAATAAAACTATTTTCTTTCTTTCTTTCTTATGAAGCTTGTGTATTTTTTTTTTGGTTTTGTTACGCCTTTTGAAAAGAATAACTTAACTATAATGGTGGTAAATAGTGCTAATTCATCTCCTTCCTGTGGGTGACGTCAAGTTGAATAAGGGATGTCACACCGAAGGACGGGAAGCAGCGTCCTCTGCGTATTTTAAAGCCTTCCTAGATCGCCAACACGCTCGCTAAGCGTGGCGATTATGGCAGTTACCCCCAGGATCTATATTAAGTAGATTGTACTGGGAAGACCCGTGCCCAACAGTGGGGCTGTAAATCTGAGTATAGTAGCAATTCCCAATGGATTTCACAGTAATTCCTTCGACAATCGAAGTGGATTATAAGATATCGTGTAAGCCAACACTGTACCGACCTCGACTGCACTTTCACCGTTGCGTTTGCGTCTGCGCAACACTCAATCAAGTGCGCACGCGCTTGATTGATTTATTTTATATGTAACTTTTAAAACATTGCTACTTATTTTTTTTGTGGTACAACATAGGATGTGCGTGTACTTCCTTGTCTATTTGTTATAAACTAATTTTTAACCGCGGTTTTTGCCTGCGTCATGTTTGATATTTTTATTCCTAATTTCCTACTAGTTTCGCGCGCGGCTTTGTCCGCGTGGTTGTCGGTTATCGCGATAAAAGCAATTATATGTCCTTCCCCGGGAATTAAAAAATATACGTACGTAACTCGAACCTAGCAACGAAACGAATAATATTTCCGGGACGTCAGAACTTATAATTGGAAATGCCTCTGTGGCGCGGTGGGAGTGTATCCGACTGCTACGCAAGAGGTCGTGGGTTCGATCCCCACCCAGGATAAAACTTTGTGTGACGAGCACGATGGTTTATTCTGGGTGTTATTTATCTATAATATGGTTGTATTTAGAAATATATAAATATGTTTATCAGTTGTCTGGTTTCCATAATACAAGCTCTGCTTAGTTTGAGATCAGATAGCGTTATGTGAATTGTCCCAAGATATGATTTATTATCGTTTCAGCGATTTAAACGAAAAGGACAGACAGACAGATAGACAAAGTTACTTTCAGATTTATAATATTAGTATGGATAAACAATGGATAATATAACTACATTACTGTAAAGTTTCAATTGCACCGATCATGATCCGAGTTCGACAGTCGACCCGTGACCACGATCGGTGCAATTCGATCGAAACGTCCGTCGGGTAAATAGGTTCGTACCTTTAAATGATTCACGCGATTAAGTCCCGAAATATGTCTAATAAAATACATAAACAAACTTTCGGATTTATAATATCAGTAGCACAGAATAATTAATAGTATGTGTTATTTTTTATATGTAATTGCTAATTTTATTGTCGGAATAGGACATGCGTATACTTCTTTGCCTAGTATTTATAGCCTGTACCTACATAAGTTTTTTTTATATAATTATTTTTGTCATATAAATCACGTCATGTCATATATCTGTGCATAGACACGACAAAATATTACGTACTAATACCATACCGCTATGCTAATTTTGTTTTTGCTGATTTTTCCACACATAAATTACTAGATTTTGCATTGAAACGTATGTAACCCAAAATATTATTATATACCTATTTTTTGTTGGAAAACACACAGCATTAATATTACAGACGAATATAAATTTTTTAAAAGTTTTCACGAAGAAAGAAGAGTCTGTCAGGGCTTTGCAAGGCCGTAGTTACACTTAAGATCAGATCGAAGAGCACTGTAGCAAGTGTAATTACTGAGCAAATGAGATTTACGAACTACTTAATGTCTCAAATGAGGAGCGCGGTGCGGTGACATTCAGATCTTTGCCAAACAAGGATTTGGGTGGCACTGATACTGTTTTGGGCGACGCGTGACGCTTTCCATCAGTCGCACGACCTCTACCTTTTGAGTTAAATAAAAAAACATAACTTAAAATTTATCCAAAAAATATGTGTAAATTATCGTCTAAGTAAAATAAATAATATCAATATATTAGTAACAGCGCCATCTGTCTGAATATTCTCGATACTGTAAGCCTCACGGTCATTATACAGTTTACACTGTACAAACGTAGATGACGCTACGGGTACAATTTATAAATAATGGTAATTTGTGTAATATTGTATACAGATCATTATGATAAAATTAAAGAACCAATTAAAGAACATTAAACATTACAATAATATTCCGAACTTTGTATACAGTAGTTCTTAGTAGTTACACACTTCTGTCATAGATGGCACTATGCTCAATAACATCCCTAATTCAAAAACAATATTTATGCTGACTAAGGAGTCCTTACCTTATCGACCTTGTCGGTAGGAGGTGACGCTGGTGGACTCTGAGGTAGACCCAGGTCTTCATCATCATCGCTTCCATCGCCGCGCCCTCGCCGTCTCACTGCCGCCACTAGCTCAGCCTGCCGACAAAAAATGGAAACATTATACATTTGGACTTGAAGAACCTATATATATTTTATACCACTACACCCCTAGTGAGCTGCCTAACAAGGACATTGATCTGAAAATTGTGAATCGTAAACAAAATCTCAACTCAAAAGTCAAATGAAGCTCTACCAACGACATAACAACAAATTGATTATGTACTGGTGAATGTTATCAGCTGTTCTTGTGGTGGTTGGCATGAAGCTTCGACGCCCCTGTTTAACGACCCCACAAAACAAGTTCCTAAGGTCAAGAAGACATTGAACTACAATCACACCTCGACCACATCATAACTGTAACAAGAACAAACACGCGTGTGGACCCTGAGCTCTCATTTTTAACGCGCGTTAGAAATCCGGTGCCCCGGCCTCTCGATGTGATTATGTGATCTATTCCAATGTCCAGGGTTGAAAATACAACACTGCGCGATAAAAATACGTCGCGTTGCCGTGTGAAGGAGTATTCGGGAATGCATTTGATCTAAATGTTGATAAACTTTCGCGATTTGTACACATTATTAAAATATATATATTACGGGTCTTAATCGCGTGAATAATTTAAGGTAAAATACCTTGTTTATACGGGAAGACTGTTTCCCCGTCGTGTGACAGTCGCCGTGACAGTCTTCCCGTGACCACGGCCGTTGCAATACGGTCGAAACGTCGGGCAATAAACAAGGTATTTTACCTTAAATTATTCACGCGATTAAGACCCGTAATATATATATTTTAATAATGCATTTGATCTGTTTGTATGCGCGTTAAAACTACGCTCGTGCGAATGAGGCCTGGCTGCGACATCTCGACAAATCGACTAGACAATCGCGTTTAATTTCGGTTCATAATTTAATTATTTCTTTCTTTGTGTTTTTTTTCGTTTTCTATTTTATCTTTTATCTGGGGTTAGGTTAAATGCGCGTCTATAACAACTTAAATTATTTTAATGTATTAAATGATTAACTCGTGAAGACTCGTGATCTTTTATTCCAGCATTCCAACATCTCAATCAAGTGACAGATATACAGATATTATTCCAATATATGTATAAATAATTAATTAACTAATACTATTTCGAGAAGGGAAGAGAGCTTCATATTTATTAAACAAGTTAAATTGCGAACTGGCCGAATTATATAATACTTCCTCTTACTACAGTAAAATAAAGGGATGTTATTGATAACACATCGCACGCGCAACTTCCTTTCATTTATCTAATTAATAGAATTATTACAATATCATAATGAAATGAGGCTGCCTGTACGCAAAAAAGTTTTATACAACATATGCTCGAACAACATACCTACTTACCTACACAAAGACATCGCCTATGCCTAGTTCCCACTAGTAATTTAATGAAGTGCCGAGTAATTTAGCGAGTAAAATACTCGTTACTGCCCAAAAACCGTTCACACTACAGCCGTGTACAGTATACAAGTAGTGTTTTGTAAGATGAACAAACTGCAACGCATAAATCTATACTAATATTATAAAGGTCAAGAGTTTGTTTGTTTGAACGCGATAATCCCAGAAACTACTGTGTGTCTGTCTGGTCCGAATTGAAAAATATAATTATTGTGTGATAGCCCATTTATCGAGGAAGGCTATAGGCTATATACCATCACGCTACGACCAATAGGAGCGGAGCAGCAATGAAAATGTTACAAAAACGGGGAAACGCAGATGAAGTTGCGCGGGTCAGCTATTTGAGAAGACGTGGAATAAGACATTATTAATTATTGAAAAGACTATGTGCCATAGGCTACTATTGTTAACTCATTGTATTGGCAAGTGGCCAAATTCAGAACTAACGCCGCCATCTTGTAAAGCGCCCTCATTTCAATGTCATCAAAGCGCCAAAAGATCCTTGTAGCATTATACATGCCACTAATCGCCTAATAAATAGATATACTCGACTAAATTTGTTACTAATCTACTTTACAAAATTTTTGGTGTTCAGACGTTTAGTTACTAAATTACTCGTCACTCCACTAAATTACTCGCCACTCCACTAAATTACTCGCCACTCGAGTAAATTACTAGCCTAGTGGGTATTAGGCATTAAATACACTATCTCGGACCACTATGTTCTTAAGTCGTCTATGGGTTTCAAATAATATATTATCATGTCGGTTATAAATTACATAAAATGAAGAACATTCGCGAATTCTAAGAAAAAAAGCGGAATACATATTTCATAAGTACCTACCTAGGTACTTATACATTCTCCTCTTTGAGAGGATAATTAAAAAAATGGTTGTCTGTTAAGTCAGTTTACGGACGATAATTTTACGTGATAACGTCATAAGAATACAATGACATATCGCCATTCGTTAATAACGTTAGTTCCAATTGTTTCAAATGTTATCTATGTCGCTGCAATTGCCATTCGCTGTTGCTTAGCAACCAATCAATAATATGACTTTTTTAGACACTTTTCGTACGTGGACACTCGTTCATCGATTTATAAGAAGTTATATTGTCAAAATTTAAAGAACATTCACGACTACTGAGGAAAAACATTGTGAAATACTTAGGTTTTTCATAAGTACTTATTTATGTATTCTCCTGTTTGAGAGGATAATTAAAATCAAAACATGTTGTGAAAAGGAAAAAATACCGTTATTTATGGTTATTATTTATTTAATGTATATGCAATAATTTTGATTTAAATTAAATATATAAATAAAAAATGCAAATTTATAAAATCGATTGGATTGTTGGGCCAATGTTAATTAAGTTTAGGTCCAAAGATAACTTGTCTTTCAATCAACAAGAACATAGTTATAAAAATTAAACACAGACCCGTTAGAACTCTCTCTTTTGCGAACATTCGTTTGCGAACTTTCGTTTGCGAACGTTCGTTCGCAAACGAATTACTTTTTAAAATTAAAATATCAAACTAGTACAAAACTGACATTTGTGCCATCGATAGATGCTTAGAACCTTTCGGGTTTTCTATTTGTCGACGAATAGTTTCATTTGCTGATGATTTTAAAACCAATTGTTAGTTATTGAGGAAAATCTGTGTTTATTCCTACAATGATTATCCTACTGAGTACTTACCTACTTGAGCGTGATTTAACCTATTGAAATTATATGCACAAAGTACCCAAATTACAGAAGGTAAACTTGAAGCTTACCCAAGGTACATTCGTTCCGTGGCCATTTCGCTAAGCCCGTTCTATTCGTTCGCAAAAAAATTAAATAATATCTGTGGTCTCCACCGCAAATATTGACGTAGAGACCAGGACTGTGCCATAACCTCACAAAATTGACCATTCTCTAGAAAGAGACTACTTTGTGGACAATACCTGTCAAAGAGCTGCTTAGCTGGAGGGGTTAACAAGATTGCTAGTAATGTGAGACCCAATCCCACATTGCTAGTTATTTTTTTTTTTTAAACAAAAAGAAAATAAAAAAAAGAGATAGGGCCTCTCGAGTTTTTTCTCTCTTTCACGCTTTGTAGTCAATAATTACTGTTTAATTGAAAGGGATGGCGCGGGCCAGGGGGTCTAGACAAAGTCACATTAGAATAGCGATGTCGTTAATGGAAAAGTAGGTACAAAATGTATGGAATTGAAATATGTCACAGTGCGATAAGCTGCACTATTGACAGTATCTTTGCTATTTTTTTTCCATTCGATGGATCACTGATCTAGCGAATGGTAAGATCATGTAGAAAACGAAATAAAATGGCGGATTGATGATTGATTTTTTTATGAATTTGACTATTGCTGTAGAGACATAAACATTTTTATATTTTTTTTGCGAACAATTGTTTGGAATTGATATTGCAGGCGTTAGCGAATTCCCAACGGAGTGAATGTTCCTTGTTTAACCCCTCAGGTTTATACGTCAATGACTGCAAACATCAAATTCAAAAAAATACTTTGCTTTTCGAATGTGACTTTGTATAGGCCCGTTCGTAAGCTAAGATTCCATGTCCGTGAGCAATGTATGTGTTTGCGTGTTCTATGAAACTTACCTTCTGTACTCTCGATATTTGTTTTATTTGTAATAAAGAGATTGATACGCTATTGAGTGAGAGGGCTCCCTGACTCAATAGCGCACGAGCAGATTGACATATCTACGAGGTTTCCACTGTCGGTACATAAATGGGTGACCGTTTTCAACCACTGTCATACCCTTCCGTGCCTTGAAGAGCACGTTAAGGCGTCAGTCCTGCTCCTTATCTCTCTCCGGTCGTGTCCGATCTCCATCTCATCGGGCTATGAGAGTAAGGGAATAGAGAGTGCACTTATGTTTGCGCATACACTTGCGATATAATATCTCCTGCGTAGTTGACTAGTCTCTAATGAGATTGGCCGCCTTAACCGACATTATAATTACGGTTATTATAATTCTCTATAATTAATTTAAGAACAATGTAATAAAAACATACCCATAATCGAGCTAGTTTCCCCTCTCTAATCCATCTGAAATTCCTTTTCCATCCTTGACTCATGTCCGCAGGTACAACACTAGTTTACGAGATCACTTTACACTATTTTGGCATTATTGGCACTACACTACATTTGATAAAATCAAATAAAAAAAAATCACATTGGCACAGGATTATTTTTCTTTTGTTCTATTTTCAAAAGTTTAATTTGTGTTTTAATTTGATAGCGTTCTTCTTTCAAATTATTTTCTTCTTTCGTTACCTTATTTTTTTTCAACGGAATCACATTTTCTAGGATTTATTTGGCACTAAATAATACAGTTAATGAACGTACGTTCCCAATGGAGGCTATTGGTCAACTAACTGGTATTACTAAAATAAATATGAGGAATATTAGTCACCCATTTAGCAGTAAAACGACAGACAGATAACACAGGGAATATTGTGTGAATATTACTCGTATAATTATATTTACCCAGAAACCATTAATGTATTCTATGAATCTTTAACAACGTCTTTATTAGAAACGTTTTGGTAACAAAAAGGAATTTAAATTCTTTGTCGTTGTTCCTATTTTGCTACCAATCACAATTTGCTTAATGGGCCTTAGATATAATTAGATGCTTAGTAGTTCGTGAATGTAAGTAACTCTGCATTGTGATGGACACAGGTAAATAAAAAATACCTCATAACATTCAATTTTTTTTTTATTTATTTATTATGTATATTGAGCTTAATCTCATATTTTTTGGGTTCCGTACCTCAAAAGGAAAAATAATGGAACCCTTTGGATGGATTAGGTTTAGGATCACTTTGTTGTCCGTCCGTCCATCCGTCTGTTTGTTAAAATACTTTATCTCGGGAACGTGTGACGACATCGAGTTAAAACCATATGCTCAGAATTACAGTCCCTTCAAGCTGTAAATAAATTAAATTTCTAAGTTAAGGTAAAAAAAGATAAGGCCGTTTATGCCGCAAAAAACGTACATTTCGACACTCTCAAGGGAACCAACATTATGAAATTTGGTAAGTAATACAGTCTTATAGTAGGAAAAATCATAAAAAAAATTAAAGTTGAAATAATTGCGAAACTCGATTCTTGAACTATGTGTATGTAATATATGTATACAAATTTGTACGGAACCCTTGGTGGGCGAGCCCGACTCGCCCTTGTCCGGTTTTTTTTAAATATGAATAAACTATTTATGTTCCTTAATTACGCATACATAGTTTTTTAAATGTAAGAGAAATAAACAAACGGCGGCGGTAGCCTATGGCTATCGGTCTCGCAATCGTGAGGTCGCGGTTTCGAATCCTACCCATTATACTACCGACATGAACCCACTCCTAACACAAGCCTTTGAGCTTAGCTGGGGGGATTAACAAGATTGCTAGTAATGTGGGACTCAAATCCGCATTGCTAGTTACCTTTAAAAAAAGAAAAAAAGGAACTACCATCTATTTTTAGAAACTTTTGATTTTAAAAATTTTAGTTGGATTCAAATGTTTATAAACTTTCGCGATTTGTACACATTATGAAAATATATATATTAGGGGAGCTGAACTAGTCTACCCGTGACCACGGCCAATACGGTCGAAACGTCGGGCAATAAACTAGGTATTTTACCTTAAATTATTCACGCGATTAAGACCCGTAATATATATATTTTCATAATTAGTTGGATTCGTTTGATTATCGATATTTAGTAACTAATACGATTTATATAAGGTAAATAATGTACACAAATTCATGAATCACAACTATATTTTCTAAGATTACTTAATCAGTACGATTTTGATAATCAGCTGACGTATCTTATTTATTAAAATGACTAAAAAAATTGTAGATATGTTTGAAATGACAAACAAAGGGAAAATAGTTCAATAAATGATAACTATTATCCTCCATAACTATATATATATTTTTTTTTTTTCTTTTTTTGCGGCAAACGTATTTCTTTCCGATACAAACGATCTTCAGACTAATTTAAAACGAATGTTAATTCACAAAGATGTGCGGGTCATCAGATCAAGAAAGAGGTTGCATAAAGTATAAGTGTTGTGTTGTAACAGACATAACAATGGCCGTCGTCGATCTTATTGTTCTAAACTCTCTCATTTCATTCAAATGTGCGAATCTTGCTTTTGTTTTCGTTATACTAAATGTAATATGAAGCGGCGGTAGCCTAATGGCTAAGGCATCGGTCTAGCAGTCGTGAGGTCACGAACCCACTCCTAACACAAGCCTTTGAGCTTAGCTGGAGGGGTAAACAAAATTGGTAGTATTGTGGGACTCAATCCCACATTGCTAATTATCTTTTTTTAAATTGAGAAAAAAAAATATCGTGTACTAAATTATTGTTTATAAAATTTCGCGATTTTTATACATATTAGATTATATTTCGGGACTTAATCGCGTGGATTATAGGGTAAATAAAAGTTTTGTACCTTTAAATAATCCACGCGATTAAGTCCCGAAATATATCTAATGTGTGGTAAAATTTTAGGAACCGTAATTGAAAATTTCGGACATGTTATAAAAACCTTCATAACGACTGGAGGCCTACTCTAATTCAATGAAAACGAAAAAGTTTCGATGAAGATGATGAGCAAGGAACATCTATTTCTCCACTCGTTCCAGGAAATCGTCCATGGGTTCTAACTTCTTGTGTTTATCCAAAAATTAATTAGAATAGTCCCCGTAAACTTAAGAAATTTAAGTTTTAAACAAAGTGAGTAGGACTACTGGACGTATTAATTCTTCAAATATGGCTAAAGAATCATCCCGATAATAGTAACGCTGTATATCTGTCTGTCCGTTACCGTTTCACGCTTAAACAGCTGAACCGATTCAGATGAAATTTGGTATGGAGATTTTTATAGCGATAACCGACATCCACATGAGCGGAGCCGACGGTGAAAGCTAGTTTCTAATAAGAAGAAAATGGTATCAAAATTCGTCATTTCGTTTAGGCTCTACGATGCAACAGACAGACACGTCAAACTTAACACCTAGTAGGGTTATTTGTGTTGTTGCTAAACAATCATCTATTTTTCAATCATCTATTAATCTTATTTACAATTTAATTACCGAGGAGAAAGCAGCGGTAGCCTAATGGCTAAGGCATCTGATTTGCAGTTGTGAGGTCGCGGGTTCGAATCCTACCCGAATACTACCGACGTCAACCCATTCCTAACACAATTCATTGACCTTAGCTAGAATAGAGAGAATATACTAGGTAACAATCCCACATTGCTATACCCAATTGCTTGCTTGCTACGCAAGAGGTCGTGGGTTCCATTCCCACCCAGGATAAAACTTTGTGTGATGAGCACGATGGTTTATTCTGTGTCTGGATGTAGTTCATCTATAACATGTATGTATTTAGAAATATATAAGTATATTTATCAGTTGTCTGGTTACCATAGTACAAGCTCTGTTTAGTTAGGAATCAGATGACGTTGTGTGAGTTGTCACAAGATATTATTATTATTATATCATAACAGTTATCTTTTAAAAAAAGTATTTCGCACGCTTAATTACAAATTGCCAAAAATATGTGTTTTTATTACTATATAATATAACGCTTCCGTAAATAAATGATACAAAATGTACGGTTACGTTATAAAATACAGTAATATCTAACGTTTATGATCACTGAAACACATACGTAAGCTTACAAAATCGTCGAAGAACCGTAAAATTCCGTAAAACGATGATCATAAAAGTATTAAATAATACCACATTCTCAGATTGTATCCTCATGAGACGAGCTCTAAGTTATAAGCGAAGGAAGAAAGATACATTTATATGTTCGTAAACTTTCGCGATTTGTACACAATATAGAATTTTATAAGCTACGGGTCTTAATCGCGTAAATATTTTATTCAAACTCAGTCTACTCGTGATCACGGCCGTTGCAATACGGTCGAATCGTCGGGCAATAAACAAAGGTATTTAACCTTAAAATAAAATATTTACGCGATTAAGACCCGTAGCTTATAAAATTCTATAAAGATACATTTATTCGTTGCAACATTAACAAACAAAAATCAAAATAATAACAATAAAATTTGTGTCTTGCGGTTGCAACATATGGGTGTCCAGTTCAGCATGACGCCAGACTTATAGAGCCTGGCGCTGGTTTACAGAAAGTTTCAGTCTGAAGCTCAGTAGAACGTGACAAACGTGAGTATGCGTGTGCGGTAAGGTAGTAGACTAACTGTAATTAGATACGGACTTAATCAAAGTCCTAAAAATAATAATTAACTGTTAGCGCTTTGATTGTGTTCAAGCAATCAGTCATATATAATTGAGGTACTTAAATTCAAAGTTCAAAATTCTTTATTCACTTAGGATGCGAAACAACATTTGTGATACGTCGGAATTCTACATTTACATGTAATGCCAAGTTTGCAAACAATATGTAAAGCCAGAGAAAAGAACATAGCAAAAAAAAATTGCTAATTTTACAATGTTTGAATGTTTATAAACTTGATATAAAGATAAGGTGCTGCCACTATTTCATATACACCAGGCTAAACGACTGATGCAAATGATATTATTAAAAAGTTAGAACATGAGATGAAATAAAATGAGCCTTAGTGGGTACAACATAGAATGAACATCTACTTACAACAAGGCATTTTACTAGTAATTGTACGATTTATTGGTTATGTAAGTATGTGCTAAAATCGCAAACCTTTAAAACTAATGACGCACTGACGTAAGGGAAATAAGAATCTAGTTCTTGTCGGCAATTTTTGACTGATTCAACACAATTAGCTAAGTAATCCTTTCTTAAGATGTTAATTAACTAAAGACCTATTTACCTAATTTTACGAATAATAAGCTTAATTAAAAATAACTTAATTACGTCCAATGCGCTTATTTTTTTTGTTAATGATACGGCGGCTAAAACCAGTGCCGACGATTCGGAATTAAAAAAAAAATAGGTAATCTATAATTTATTTCAAAGGTAATCCTTTATGTAACTAATAACTAGGCTTTATATTAATCTTTATAGGGAAATTCAATCGCTATCCTCCTCAGCCTTACACCGAATGCCTCACAAAAGCGAATGGAATTTCACTTTCGCGATGATAAAACAGTAACACAATAGTTAACTCAGCAGAGCCACAGGACATTGTGCTACATAGTCCGCTTTGTTACGTTCAGCTTAAACTTAGTGACACAATGCATATTTCCTCCTTCGTTACCGTTGTCCGTTGACAGCAGAGGTATTGTATAGAGTATAATTTATGCGAAACATATATTGTATTCTCATAACCACAAATAATAAACTTTTGAGCAAATTAAAAAGTCAATTTAAGAGACTAATTGCGATAGATAGTAATAAATCTAATCGCTTTTTTAATTATCGTTGCTTTCCCGCGAAATCATCAGTGTTTTTGTGTGGATTTTACAAAAGCCAACTGAAATTACATTAATGATCTAGACTTAGCTAACTGTTACCACCCGATGGTTCAAGGAGTACAGTAGTCTATTTTAAACTTATGTTATTATTTTGATATCTTATATTAGATTGATATCTCCAAAAATATATGATTTTTGCAGTAGGGTTAACGTGACAAAAGACAGACAATAGCACGAAATTAGGTGCAGTCAATAGTATCCCATAATTCAGCTTTTTGTAACGTAAACGCTAAAGAATTCGTAAAACAATGGCTGGTATCTCACATTTTTTTCATTCTTTGATGACAATTGTCAAAATCTTTCGGCTTGTGACTCTTGTAAGGGTATTTTAAAAATTACGTTGGCGGTCATATTTTAAAGATGAGTAATTTACCTCTCAGTCAAATTATAATAATGTTTGTCATATTTAATAACAAGTAACAAAAGAAATAGTAAAAAAAACCTTTTCGTTACCTCATAACCATTGAAATAAAAACCAATTTATGATGAAAATTGGTTGCTTTTTATAATTATAACAAATGGCTTCCATCAGTTACAAAGCTTCAAAAGTAGAAGGAAACTAATTGCAAGAAGTAATTATGTAGTTTATCATATAATTTTACTTTTTAGTAGCGTGAGAAGTAAAAATTTAGAGCAAAGAATACAATATATAGTAGTTTTACGTAATAGAGCAAATATACTATTATAAAAACAAAACGTGGCCAACTTCCTGAGATCATAAATTTTAGATTGCAACAGACTTTCGGTCATAGCACCTAATCTCAACGGCGACTAGCCACCAAGAGTGAGGACCAACACATTCCATTATACGCTACTAGCGGACCCGTGCAACTTCGTCTGCGTAAATTGTCCCCATTTTTGCAACATTTGTCATTGCTGCTCCGTTGCTATTGGTCGTAGCGTGATGTTCTATAGCCTATAGCCTTCCTCGATAAATGGGCTATCTAACAGTAAATATTTTTTCAATTTTGACCAGTAATTCCTGAGATTATCACGTTCAAACAAACAACCAAATTCTTCAGCTTTATAATATAAGTATAGATAATCAATTAGTTTGTAGGACTCAAAAAGCAAATGTTCGATTAAACTACTAAACCGATTTTAATGGGCATAAATCACAGACCTCTCTAGTACAAGTACGTTAGTCACCGACGTATCGACCTGAACCGTGCCATCCCTTTCAAATTACATTAATCCATTTAAAAAAAAAAGTAAACATTGACTGCAAAGCGTGAGAGAGAAAGAACTCGTCGCATTTGACAGGTATTGTCAACAAGGTAGCGTTGTCTATTTCTAGAGAGTGATCAATTTTGTGAGCTACTAGAGTGTTGTTATTGCGCTCTCGAGACGCATACTTGACGCAAGCGTATTTGAGATCGATCCCAAAGTTACAAGAATACAAAAATGGCCGTTTTAATCGAAAATTAACTGCAACTGAACTGCAACTATAGAGTGCAGTGGTATAAATACTTACAATAAACACTAGAGCTTACTAGAGACAGCTGTTAATTGATATCTGCTATGACAAGTATTTCAAAAACTGGGCAAAAGCTTCATTTTTTTTATTCTTCATGAATAGTAGGCTACTTAGATAATATTGTAATAACTGGCTTTAGCCCGATACTGTACCTCCGTCCATCGGAAATCCAAATATCAACTAATATTTTAGATTAACGAATTCCATAAACAAGCCTTTTAAAAATACATATTAGTATCGATAAATTTGAAACAGAAAATTCCATCTTCACGACTATATTAATATTGCCGTTATGCAAAATATAAGCGAGCAAGAAACTATGTATTTAAATTATTTAGTAATGCGTGGGTGACCATAGAGTCTTTATTATGTTTTCTATTTACTACAAATTCTGTAGAGCGTGCGGCATTAAACTTTTTCGACAACAAGAAAAGTAGAAGTTTATTGTCTATGCTTAGCCACATTATCGTTGACGTATAGACCTGGACCGCGCCATCCCTTTCAATTAAAAAGTAAATATTGACTGCAAAGCGTGAAAAAAAAAAACTCGTGCGGCCTTTGACAGGTATTGTCCACAAAGTAGTATTGTCTCTTTCTAGAGGTGGTCAATTTTGTAAGGTTATGGCGCAGTCCTAGTCTATACGTCAATGCACATTATTATACCACAGATTAACGAAAAAACAAATCTTTAGACAAATAATATTTAGTGTTTTATAATTATTATTTTTTTGAATTGTGTGCAGATTTTTGAAATTTGTAGTACCTAACCCGTCATTAATACATCATAGAATTTAAAAAGTGTTTTTGGTAAAAACCACCTGGTTAGCATAACACATAGGTAATTAGTTATTAGTTAGTTAATGTTTTGGTTTGGTTTCAAGAAAACGAAACCCCATTTCTTATAAGTTTAAGGAGTTTAGAGAAATGTAATCATTTAATCAAAATACTTATTAAAAGTAAAAGGACAATTAAAAGAATATTTTAATGCTATTGCATTAAAACATTAGTTTTGACGCTTTTTGCAAAATAATTGTTTTGATTTTATAGTTAAACTAAGTAAAAAGTAAACTGTATATCAGTGGCGAAGGGTTAAAACAAATCTAAGGTAAGGTGGGAGGGGGCAATGCACACATGTAACAGAAATTTTTTTTTTTTCAGCAAATATCACAGGTCTTTCAAAAAATATTTTAAGGTTTATAATTTTTTTTTTATTAAGTGAATATTTTTGGAAATAATCGTTCCGAAAGATGCATAACCCGACACCCATATATCTATCTTGAAAGACACGGTTCTTTGTACTTAAAATATTAAGTAACTACAATACAAAGGGAAACCGAAAAGAATGGTGTTTCTAAGAACCCTCCGCCACTACTGTATATTAAAATCGGTTTTTACTACTAAATATTACTAAATTAAATTAAAACTCATATTATTCCTCGATTTTCTAACTAATTATGACTAACGTCTGGTCTTAATAATCTAACTATCGATGGATTTGGCTACTAGGGGTATATATTTGACATAAGCTCCATACAAAATATGTCAAAATTCTACCTCCAGTAGCCAAATCCATCGATAGGTAGATTACTGATACCGGCCGAAAATAATTAATCATATTATTAACGAGTAATTCAATAATAAACATCAATAAAACAAATACTGATTAGCTTAGTAGGTACTACTAAAACTAAGCAGTTAATTACTATTATAAATTAATTGTAATGTAAGAAGGTGCGTCAATAGCCACTGTAAACATTTACAGGAAAACTCGCACTGGCAACGATGACGTCATAATTATTGTCACATAAAACAGAATTGAACAGAATTGCACAAATTTATTAATAAATATTCCTCTTAGATTTACCGGCTCGACTAATTACCATCACAAACACCAAGAGTACTTGAGGAAAAAATCACACAAGCCCACGACTAAATTCTAAACTTACATTGAATATATTTTTTTTTTAATTTGCAATTTTTTTATGGAGAAATGTGTCTTGTGCAGTTATTTTATATAATACCATCCTTATGTATACCACATTTTATGCAAATAAAGGATTTAAGATTTATGAAAAAAAAAACAATATAACCCTTAACCACCAACCACCTACTTTTGTCACACAATAAACACATCTGAGAGACTCTGAAGTAAAATCGATGTTTCTTTGTTCACAATAAACAACTATTTTACTCCAGTAAAATAGTCTGTAGGTGGTTAAGGTATATAGTACTCCAAAAAACAAACACATACCACATGTGATTGAGGGTTAATTTAATCAATATTTTCCAAAACTGATATTACAATGTTATTTAGTGTAATGTAAAGAAGCCACGAGCGGGGGTTTATTACCCTGTATAATATCTTGGGTCAAATCACACAACGCCATCCGATCCCAAACTAGGCAACCGGACAACTGATAAACATACTTATATATTTCTAAATACATATCTACATATTTTAGATATGTAACACCCAGATAAACCATCGTGCTCATCACACAAAGTTTTATACTGGGTGCAGATCGAACCCACAACTTCTGTCTTAACAGTTACGGTCACTAACCACTAGACCAACAGGTCAGTCATCACATCGTTTACGTACGAAATCTCAGACCACTTTGTTCCGAAGGTGTTCCGAGTGCTCGTGTTCCTGAACGATGGCTATGTCTAGAACGAAGTAGGTACGTATTAAACATTTCTTCTGTTACTCTCAGTGTTGTAGTAATATTAATAAGACGAGCTTTAAATAACAGTTGAGTCAGGTATATTATAAATTACATGTAAAGGAAATAAACAAATAAAATACTTCACCAGAAACACTTTTGTAGCTAACAGCCATGCCATATTCCAAATAGTTCGTATTGCATCCGATAGAGAGCGCGCCATTTTTGTTTTCTGTGTCGTCACCATTTTTATTACGCGCAAAGTTTCGAAAAAAGAATACTATAATTCACTACACGGTTGCTGAAATAAAATAAAACAATTGTCATTTCCATTCGCGTTTCTTTGAAAGACTTAAAAATAGAATTACTTGTTCCCGAATTTAAAAAAGACAATCATTTATTAGAACCCAGATGTACATCTGGGTCAAATATACCTGATAAATAAAACTTAAGTAGAAATAAATACAACTGAATTAAGAACCTCGTTAACAGAAGATCCATAATTAAAATAAAAACTGTAACATTAGTTTAATAAAGACGAAAAACTTGGGCAATAAGTTAGTTAACTAAATATTTGTATGTAAGCAGTGGGAAATTAAACAACAACATTATTAAAACTGCTCGTGTTACTAACAAGTAGGTATCTAACAACTGCTTGATCATTAACATTCGATATGACTAAACATAAATCAAACTTAGTCATGTTTTGAACACAAATTGCTAAGTTTCGTAATTAATTAAAGTATAATGGTGTTACTATATTGTTGAAACTTCATCGTCCTTACCTTCAATTTATAAGCACAATTCTTTTATTTCAAACAAAACTTTTTAATCAAATTCAAATACGGAACTATTTATTTAAAAATCGAACGAACATTTTTTTATTTTAAAAATCGAATACAAATTAATGTCATCGAGAAAACGAGAATGGAAACCAACAAGCCGTCACTCCAAATTTAAAAATTCGCACCAAAGAGGAATACACCAATTATTTTTTTTAATAAAAGACAGTGTTGCACGATTGAGAGAACCAAAACCACTGTTATTGTGAGACGTATATTTTACAATGCGAAGAGAATTTTGGAAAGTGGAGGCAGCAAGCGCGACGGTACGGAGGATTGAAATTAATGTGTAGTTTAAGGTGCGTGCAGAGTAGACCATTATTTCCTGTGTTTATCAAGATTCTCGTTTAATCTCGCTTGTAAGACTTGTATAAAATGTGTTACATTTCTTTTTTAATTATAGCATCTGTTGTCAAAAGAGGTTATTTAACTTGCTGCGTTGATAGAATTCTTCTTTCAATTTTTGAATTGATGGCTATCTAATATTTTTTACATTGACTTCTATAGTTAGTTCGTCGTACGCTGTACTGGCGACTCTGTACAAAGTGACAGAATTTTCAAATACTGAACCGAATGACCTTGGAACTTTTTTGACACTTGTGACAAAATACCTGTGTCATGTATTAGCCTGTGTGTTTTTTTTTTTTTTTTTTTTTTTTTTTATGGCAACTCTGCCGATGCCGACAATTCTGCCAATGTCAGATGTGATTAGCCTGTGTTAATCCAGGGTGTCAGCTAACTCCATACCAAATTTTATTAAAATCGCTCCAGCCGTTTAGAAGTGAAGAAGTAACAAACATACACACTCACTAGCTTTCGCCTTTATAATATTAAGTGTGATTGCCGTCGTTATTATCCCCGTTACACAAATAAAGACTTACATTTGATTTTGTCAATTACCGTCCAAATGTCAAAATGTAATGTAAGTCTTGTTGTAGTCGGCGGTAGTCTGTCCAGCAAACCAAGAAGTCAGTTATTGGAACGAAGTTCCTTATCGCGCGTTGTGAAAGGGGGCTAGACGGAAAAAAATCTCACGAAAAGTTGTAACGACACTTTTTGACACACGCAAGCCGTGCGGCGTGCGCGTAAGATATGAACATCTAATTTGACGAAGAAGTCACCTATCGATTTGGTCTAGAGGCATAAATTCGGTACACAGTATTGGTGACATTTGCAGTTGTAGTTGTGGGTTCGAGCCTTCGGTATACAATTGTCTTTTTATAAGTTATTTTCGTTTCGTCTTTCTATTTCGCATTGAACAGTGTGGTGTTGCCAAGATTATAAAAAAAATAAATTAAGATAAGAACTTAGTTCGATCCGGGTGTCCCTTGACACCATCAAGTTTTTTTGTAGCTAATTTTTGCCACAAAGTTTCGGACTAAGTAGTGGATTCTACACGCATCTTGTGTATTTTCACGCGTTAATCTCGGAGATGTATGATGACAGCTCATTTTGCTGTATTTTTAGCCAATTATAGACATTGCTCATGGACACGGAATCTCGAAACAGCTTTGGAAGAAAGTAGTGTGAGATTTCGTGACTTTGAACGATGACGAGTATGTCTGCGTTGCTATCAGTGCTGACCCTAGCTCGGATCAAGGAAGAATGAGATTGCTTTTTCACTGAAAAGCAATCTCGTCCTTCGTTCTTTGGGCACTCCCTATGGAGGAAAAAGGAGCCATCATCATTAAAAAAAAGTGTGATTTTTTTTATCCAGATCCTGTTTTGTTTTTTTTTATTATTGACTAGCATTCACCCGCGGGCGGAGGCCCGTGTGGATGTCAGTTATCGCGATAAAAACTATCCTATGACCTTCCCCGGGACTCAAACTATCTCCATACGTAATAGACAGACAGACAGAGTTATTTTCACATTTATATTATTAGTATGGATTAGTACGAATTTGTCTGATTGAGTAACAAATATTCATATATGTAGTTGTAAGATTATGCATCAGATTTTTTTTTTTCAAAGATAACTAGCAATACGGGTTGTGGTCCCACATTACTAGCAACCCTGTTAACGCCTCCAGCTAAGCTCAATGGCTTGTGTTAAGAGTGGGTTTATGTCGGTACTAAAATATGTAGGATTCGAACCCGCCACCTCACAATTCCTAGACCGGATGCCTTAGCCATTAGGACACCACCGCTTTTAAATAATAATCTATACTATACTAATATAGAAGAGTTTGTTTGTTTGTTTGAACGCGGTAATCTCAGGAACTACTGGTCCGAATTGAAAAATTATTTTCCTGCAGGATAGCCCATTTATCGAGGAAGGCTATAGTCTATGTAATATCACGCTACGACCAATAGGAGCGGAGCAGCAATGATAAATGTTGCAAAAACGGGGAAAATTGACGCATACGAAGTTGCGCTATATATCTAACTGTCCCGCGCAACTTCGTATGCGTAAATTTTCCCCGTTTTTGCAACATTTCACGTCGCTACTCCGCTCCTATTGGTCGTAACGCGATGTTATACCTGTTGTTAGCCTTCCTCGATAAATAGGCTATCCAACAAAAAAATATGTTTTCAAATCGGACCAGTAGTTCCTGAGATTAGCGCGTTTAAACAAACAAACAAACAAAGCAAACAAACAAACTCTTCCGCTTTATAATATATATATCTAATATCTATTTGTCTATATTATGTATAAGTAGGTACACAACATAAAACCACGGTCTTTTATAAGACTGTTAAAGAACTATCACGCATGCACCTAAAGTATCTCATTATAATATTTCGAATGTGTAAACGAGGACATTATTTAAAATATTTAAGTTACCCGACTACTTCTGACATTATAATACCTTGAAGTAATTTTTATAGGCATTTCTTGCCAATAACTTTACAAATACAATAAATGCATTTTTGAAAGATAGAAAAATTTGAAATCCAGACTCAGGAATCGAACCCGAGACTTCCGTAGCCAAACCGGGGCCAGAAGCGAACCACCTATCTGGACTATGTTATTAGATTTCGAATTTTTCTATCTCTTGTTGCTCGCGAAATTTAGGCCTTCGCAGTGACATCTAGTCGTTAGTTAAGGAACTATCACGGCTTTTGTTATTGCTTCGTTACAGAGAGCATTTTAACAAATTATGATGTCGCAGGCCGAATATTGAAGTAATTTTTATAGGCATTTCTTGCCAATAACTTTACAAATACAATAAATGCATTTTTGAAAGATAGAAAAATTTGAAATCCAGACTCAGGAATCGAACCCGAGACTTCCGTAGCCAAACCGGGGCCAGAAGCGAACCACCTATCTGGACTATGTTATTAGATTTCGAATTTTTCTATCTCTTGTTGCTCGCGAAATTTAGGCCTTCGCAGTGACATCTAGTCGTTAGTTAAGGAACTATCACGGCTTTTGTTATTGCTTCGTTACAGAGAGCATTTTAACAAATTATGATGTCGCAGGCCGAATATTGAAGTAATTTTTATAGGCATTTCTTGCCAATAACTTTACAAATACAATAAATGCATTTTTGAAAGATAGAAAAATTTGAAATCCAGACTCAGGAATCGAACCCGAGACTTCCGTAGCCAAACCGGGGCCAGAAGCGAACCACCTATCTGGACTATGTTATTAGATTTCGAATTTTTCTATCTCTTGTTGCTCGCGAAATTTAGGCCTTCGCAGTGACATCTAGTCGTTAGTTAAGGAACTATCACGGCTTTTGTTATTGCTTCGTTACAGAGAGCATTTTAACAAATTATGATGTCGCAGGCCGAATATTGAAGTAATTTTTATAGGCATTTCTTGCCAATAACTTTACAAATACAATAAATGCATTTTTGAAAGATAGAAAAATTTGAAATCCAGACTCAGGAATCGAACCCGAGACTTCCGTAGCCAAACCGGGGCCAGAAGCGAACCACCTATCTGGACTATGTTATTAGATTTCGAATTTTTCTATCTCTTGTTGCTCGCGAAATTTAGGCCTTCGCAGTGACATCTAGTCGTTAGTTAAGGAACTATCACGGCTTTTGTTATTGCTTCGTTACAGAGAGCATTTTAACAAATTATGATGTCGCAGGCCGAATATTGAAGTAATTTTTATAGGCATTTCTTGCCAATAACTTTACAAATACAATAAATGCATTTTTGAAAGATAGAAAAATTTGAAATCCAGACTCAGGAATCGAACCCGAGACTTCCGTAGCCAAACCGGGGCCAGAAGCGAACCACCTATCTGGACTATGTTATTAGATTTCGAATTTTTCTATCTCTTGTTGCTCGCGAAATTTAGGCCTTCGCAGTGACATCTAGTCGTTAGTTAAGGAACTATCACGGCTTTTGTTATTGCTTCGTTACAGAGAGCATTTTAACAAATTATGATGTCGCAGGCCGAATATTGAAGTAATTTTTATAGGCATTTCTTGCCAATAACTTTACAAATACAATAAATGCATTTTTGAAAGATAGAAAAATTTGAAATCCAGACTCAGGAATCGAACCCGAGACTTCCGTAGCCAAACCGGGGCCAGAAGCGAACCACCTATCTGGACTATGTTATTAGATTTCGAATTTTTCTATCTCTTGTTGCTCGCGAAATTTAGGCCTTCGCAGTGACATCTAGTCGTTAGTTAAGGAACTATCACGGCTTTTGTTATTGCTTCGTTACAGAGAGCATTTTAACAAATTATGATGTCGCAGGCCGAATATTGAAGTAATTTTTATAGGCATTTCTTGCCAATAACTTTACAAATACAATAAATGCATTTTTGAAAGATAGAAAAATTTGAAATCCAGACTCAGGAATCGAACCCGAGACTTCCGTAGCCAAACCGGGGCCAGAAGCGAACCACCTATCTGGACTATGTTATTAGATTTCGAATTTTTCTATCTCTTGTTGCTCGCGAAATTTAGGCCTTCGCAGTGACATCTAGTCGTTAGTTAAGGAACTATCACGGCTTTTGTTATTGCTTCGTTACAGAGAGCATTTTAACAAATTATGATGTCGCAGGCCGAATATTGAAGTAATTTTTATAGGCATTTCTTGCCAATAACTTTACAAATACAATAAATGCATTTTTGAAAGATAGAAAAATTTGAAATCCAGACTCAGGAATCGAACCCGAGACTTCCGTAGCCAAACCGGGGCCAGAAGCGAACCACCTATCTGGACTATGTTATTAGATTTCGAATTTTTCTATCTCTTGTTGCTCGCGAAATTTAGGCCTTCGCAGTGACATCTAGTCGTTAGTTAAGGAACTATCACGGCTTTTGTTATTGCTTCGTTACAGAGAGCATTTTAACAAATTATGATGTCGCAGGCCGAATATTGAAGTAATTTTTATAGGCATTTCTTGCCAATAACTTTACAAATACAATAAATGCATTTTTGAAAGATAGAAAAATTTGAAATCCAGACTCAGGAATCGAACCCGAGACTTCCGTAGCCAAACCGGGGCCAGAAGCGAACCACCTATCTGGACTATGTTATTAGATTTCGAATTTTTCTATCTCTTGTTGCTCGCGAAATTTAGGCCTTCGCAGTGACATCTAGTCGTTAGTTAAGGAACTATCACGGCTTTTGTTATTGCTTCGTTACAGAGAGCATTTTAACAAATTATGATGTCGCAGGCCGAATATTGAAGTAATTTTTATAGGCATTTCTTGCCAATAACTTTACAAATACAATAAATGCATTTTTGAAAGAAATTCGAAATCTAATAACATAGTCCAGATAGGTGGTTCGCTTCTGGCCCCGGTTTGGCTACGGAAGTCTCGGGTTCGATTCCTGAGTCTGGATTTCAAATTTTTCTATCTTTCAAAAAAAAATGCATTTATTGTATTATAATACCTACTATTTATACGGAAATATAAGAAGCTGTACCGGTTTATATGTTTCCTAGGTAATATATAAGCTTATCTCTTGTGTTGTCGGTTCGAGTCATGAACTTTGTTTTGAAGACAGTTTAATTATTAACATTTTTGAGACTTGTATTTGTAAAAATACTTGTAAAAATAATACACATTTATTTGTGAAGGCTCGTGATTTCTACCCTAGAAATACTAGAAGGGCAAAATCTATGACCCTATTCCTCATAGGGTCATAGATTTTGTTCCAAGAACCACACGTTGGAAGAAAAATTGCTAAGCAATGTCTGTAAAAATTTATAATAAACTAGCTGACCCGCGCAACTTCGTATGCGTAAATTTTCCCCGTTTTTGCAACATTTCTCGACGCTACTCCGCTCTTATTAGTCGTAGCGCGATGTTATATAGCCTATAGCCTTCTTCGATAAATGGGCTATCCAACAACCAATCGGACCAGTAGTTCCTGAGATTAGCGCGTTTAATCAAACAAACAAACAAACAAACTCTTCCGCTTTATAATATTAGTATAGATTACCGTCACAAATTCAGGAGTTACCTCTACCGCTTTTCAAAGGTAAAAAAGCTTTTATTATGTAAATGATTGGTTTCAGAACTACTAAATATATTTATTGTTATTCAATTATTGAACAAAATTTAATAAGAATTATTGTATTATTAAATTGATAAAATTTATTTATTAAGAAATAGGTCTAAAATATTGGTTATTATTTGGGTATAAATTATATTTTTGATTTAATGAAATGTTTTTTAATGAAATCAGGCTTAATCAACTGTTTGTTTAAAAGTATAATCACATGTTCAAAATAGGCTAAATAGATATAGCACAGAGAATTGTTATAATAATTATTCCATACATTGTACTCTAGTTACGGTGAATAAATAGATTGATTGATGATTAAAACAAAGTCGTTTCTTGGTACAATATTCGGTTGGATTTATTATGGCATAGAACTTTTTAATTAATGACTTTTTCACTCATATAAACAAACATTTTTTTAGGGTACCTACTCCGATTTTGATAAAATTAGGTATGTGCACTCAGTATCATGGGCACATACCAACCCTTGAATATGACCACCCCTTTCTGTTACACCTTGTATAGATAAATAGAGAACAAAAATGTAGTTGAACCGAAGCGGACCTCGAGCATTTCTATAATCCATAAAGACTCAAGATAATAGAGCCAAGTCATGATTGAGCCGCTTGACATACCTATACAGAGCTAAAACAAGTGTTACCTTTAGGGTTGTCACATTTTTTTGGTTCAAATAAAGTACTTATATTGGTTATTAAAATTAGAAAAAAGTACGTTGTGTCAAAATAAAGTACAAGTTAATTTAATTATTTTCTTAAATATATTTAATATTTTTTTAGCAAATTTTATTTTTAATTAATATCTAGTCATAAGCTTCTTTTCAGTATATATATTTAAGTTACGTCTATTTAAAAAAAATGTATTTATATTAATTTAATTCCGGGGATTGAAATCATGTAAAATAAAGTATTTTTGCGTACTTTATACTTTTCATAAAGTATATAGTATAATTACCCGAAATAAAGTATAATACTTTATTATAAAGTACTCGTGGTACCCTATATAGGTGGCAACCCTAGTCACGTTATCTGCGACGATATCCTTCAGAAACAAGTAAATACATACATACACTTCCCACAGACCACCCACATACTGCATTTATTATAAATGACTCACTATCGTAAAGGTACTTATTATAAATAAGATTTTTTTATATAAATGTTCGGATATTTTGCAAGTAAAATTTTGTTACTGTATTATTCCTACTATAAAAATCAAGCCGAAACCAATGACACCACTGATCACTATATACTATATATATTATAGCTGATCCGCGCAACTTCGTCTGCGTAAATTTTCCCTGTTTTTGCAACAGTTTTCATTGCTGCCCCGCTGCTATCTGTCGTAGCGTGATGTTATAGCCTATAGCCTTCCTCGATAAATGGGCTATCTAACAGTAAAATATTTTTTCAACTCGTAGTTCCTGAGATTATTGGGTTCAAACAAACAAACAAACTCTTCAGCTTTATAATATTGGTATAGAAAAGATTTTTTTTAAGAATGTTCGCATATTTTGCAAGTTGAATTTTGTTACTGTTTTAAGTATCTACTATAAAAATCAAGCCGATATTAATGACATTAGACCAATATATTATACATTGTAAGTTGGTAGGTATATTTTTAGCGAAAGTTGAAGCGGCGGTAGCCTAATGACTTGCAATCGCGGGTTCGAATCCTACCCACCATACTACCGACGTGAACCCACTCCTAACACAAACCATTAAGCTTAGCTGGAGGGGTTAACAGAATTGCTAGTAATGTGGGACCCAAAATCCTACACTGCTAGTTATCTGTATAAAAAAAAAATTGTCTTGAAGAATCGCATGTTTTCCAACTGAATATGTTTGTACTATTTACTCATCAGATCAATTAAGAACACAACTAACAACAGATTCTGTTTTTCTGATTTTGATTCAGATTTAATAATATGCAACCGGATTTTTGAAAATTCATGCCTCATAGGGATGAAACAGGGTTCCAAATTGCAATCAAATTTAACCTTAACGCTGGCAAAGCCGCGGAGAAAGCCAATACCTAATTTACCAAAACATATTAATTTTGAAGTAAATACGTAGGGATAGGTATGATGTGGTATCACTAACCTATATAGAGAACTGGTACGCAGGCCTGGGTACCCCATACAAAGTGACAGCATTTTCAAATGCCGAATCGAATAATAATAATAATTTATTGGTACAACTCACACAACGCTATCTGATCCCAAACTAAGCAGAGCTTGTACTATGGAAACCAGACAACTGATAAACATACTTATATATTACTAAATACATACATATTATATATAAATAACACCCAGACACAGAATTAACCATCGTGCTCATCACACAAAGTTTTATCCTGGGTGGGGATCGAACCCACGACCTCTTGCGTAGCAGTCGGATACACTCCCACTGCGCCACAGAGGTAGTCAAATGAGGAATGACCGTCCTGGGGGCTTGGACAAGGTACA
Source organism: Herminia tarsipennalis (assembly GCA_945859575.2). Taxonomy (NCBI): domain Eukaryota; kingdom Metazoa; phylum Arthropoda; class Insecta; order Lepidoptera; family Erebidae; genus Herminia; species Herminia tarsipennalis. The sequence goes on along the minus strand of OX243833.2, from coordinate 2,250,185 downwards.
TTCGATCCGTGGCGAATTCACTAACGTCTACAAGAGGTCGATTCCAAAGATAGTTAGCAAAAAAATAAATTAATGTCTATGGTCTCCACAGTAAATGCCAAATTCTTAAAAAATAAAATTCGCCATTTTATTTCCTTCTTTACATATTCTCACCGTTTGCAAGATTAATGATCAATCGAATGGAAAAAAATAGCGAAGATACTGTTAACAGTGCAGCTTGAACACGTGACATATTCACGATCGGGCACGGATCACACAAAGCGGTGTCCCGGGTGGGAATCGAACCCACAACTTCTTGCGTAGCAGTCGGAACACTCCCACCGTGCTACAGAGGCAGTCAAATTATTGTAATTTGTGCCATCGAAAGATAGAAAACCTTTCGGGTTTTCAGTTTCGCTGCTTAGTACTAGAGTTAGCATTTTAACAGACAGTTATAACCCATCAGTTATTAAAACCGGCCGTTAGTTGACCCTCATTTTTACAACTCAGGCTATGGTCTGAGTTCTGTCATTTACTAGTTTTTGTCTTTTTTTGACCCGAGGATTCAATTCTGAGTAAACCATGATTGAGGCAAACGCTGTTTGTTTAACCGCACTTATTTATAACCAAATCAAACAAAAGGTCGTTCCTTTGTTTAAAAAGTTAAACAACTTTAAAATGCTTGAATTATGTACGTACTGTTAGCAGAAAAAAAATATAAATACATGAAAAAACTTATTTTTAACATAACACTATTTTTTAAATATTTTTAATAGAGAGGAATCGTTCAAATTTAGCCAGCAGGTTTATACAATACAATAATGACTATAATAATAATAATAATATCATGGGACAACTCACACAACGCTATCTGATTCCAAACTAAGCAAAGCTTGTACTATGGAAACCGGACATGTTTCTAAATACATACATGTTATAGATAAATTACACCTCGACACAGAATAAACCATCGTGCTCATCACACAAAGTTTTATCCTGGGTGGGGATCGAACCCACGATTTCTTGCGTAGCAGTCGGATACACAGGATACACTCCCACCGCACCATAGAGGCAGTCAAACCATAAGATATATATAAGTATGTATAACAGTTGCCATAGTACAAGCTCTGCTTAGTTTGGGATCAGATGGCGTTGTGTGAATTATCCCAAGATATTATTATATTATAGATATTATTATTTAGTTAAAAATAAATAAAATGTGTTTCTATTTGTCTGACCCTACGAGCTATCGATCAGTCTATAGCGTTAAGCGTATGAGTCAGGACCAAACCCACATTTGAGTCTGACTTCAAATAGACGGTTTAATTAGCTCTAAATTAACTGCCTCTATTTTTAGACACATATGGACGATGACGGGACGTTTTATGACCAACTTATCTGTACACTAGCTGTCCCGCAAATTCGTCTGCTTAAATTTTCCCCGTTTTTGCAACGTTTCTCATTGCTGCTCCGCTCCTATTGTTCGCAGCGTGATGGTATATAGCCTATAGCCTTCCTCGATAAATTGGCTATCCAACAGTGAAATAATTTTTCAATTCGGATGAGTAGTTCCTGAGATTACTGCGTTCAAACAAACAAACAAACTCTTCAGCTTTATAATATTAGTACAGACTAGCTGTCCCGCGCAACTTCGTATGCGTAATTTCTCCCCGTTTTTGAAACATTTCTCGTCGCTTCTCCGCTCCTATTAGTCGTAGCGCGATGTTATATAGCCTATAGCCTTCCTCGATAAATGGGCTATCCAACAAAAAAATAATTTTTCAAATCGGACCAGTAGATCCTGAGATTAGCGCGTTCAAACAAACAAACAAACTCTTCAGCTTTGTAATATAAGTATAGATATAATTCCTCAAACACCAGGTTTTTAAAGAAAGACAATTTATATGTTGATATTTATAACACACACTTCATACTTAGCTATCGGCATCAGGTGAAGAACTAATAATAATAAAAAAAAATATTTACTTAGGAAGCAAAATACTAGACTGGTGAAAAGTCGATTCTACAAGTACATGTGATGCCTGTTCGCAAACAATAGGTAAAATCAAGATGGAGAAAAGAACAAGGCAATAAAAACTCGTGGCCAATCTTTTTAAATTGTCAATGTTTACAATGTTTCCTTGTATACAAACTGTATATGTAGGTAAGGTGCTGCCATCATTATTTTATACTTCGCGATAAAAACTATTCTATGTCCTTGCCGAGACTCAAACTATCTCCATACCAAATTTCATCTAAATCGATTAAGCTGTTTGAGCGTGAAAGCGTAACAGACAGACAGACAGAGTTACTTTCACATTTATTTATTAATATTAAGTAAGTATAGTATATATAGCATAATAGCACATAGTATATATAGTACATAGCATATAGTATAGATATTGGAGAAAAAAAACAACTAATCAGTGTGACAATTAATCAAATCAAATCAACACATTAGAAAATATGAGCTAAGTCAAAACTCGAGAACAACTGGACCAGTTTAGCTATTTTTATCCAAATGATCATTGAAATCCGAGGAAATTTCTTATAAAGAATAACAATGACCGGAAAAAACATAAAAAAATCCTTTTATAATGTTCCTGCACATTCTCGTCATTCAAACCACTCATGGCCCAATTAAGGCATAGATAATAGATTAGACATTCATAAACAAATACCAATTGTTTATGAATGTCTAAAGAAAGAAAATAACGTCAATCAAGAAAAACGCACTTGATTAAGCACTTACGTCACGTTTGTAAAATGTTTTTCAATACAAAAAAACAACTTATCAGCTTGCACTTACTGCGATTTTTTATTTTTTTTTAAATCTTTATTATTAAACAAGAAAAAAAGAGGGCTTTATCACACATGATAATGCTGCCCTGGGTGAAGAAGAAATATTTAAGTATGTTTATCAGTTGTCTGGTTTCCATAGTACAGGCTCTGCTTAGTTTGAGATCAGATAGCGTTGTGTGAGTTGTCCCAAGATATTATTATTATCCGATGGGAACAATACATTTTTCCGGGATGAAAGCCTGCATACTATAATGGACAGTGTGCCGATTAACGCCCGTTTGCAATATTCTATCTATTAATCGATTTGGCTAATATTATAAAGCGGAAGAGTTTGTTTGTTTGTTTGTTTAAACGCGCTAATCTCAGGAACTACTGGTCCGATTTGAAAAATTATTTATTGTTGGATAGCCCATTTATTGAGGAAGGCTATAGGCTATAACATCGCGCTACGACTAATAGGAGCGGAGCAACGACGAGAAATGTTGCAAAAACGGGGAATTTTACGCATACGAAGTTGCGCGCGACTGCTAGTCTGTACTAATATTATAAAGCTGAAGAGTTTGTTTGAACGCGATTATCTCAGGAACTACTGGTCCGAAATGAAAAATTCTTTTGATGTTAGATATCCCATTTATCGAGGAAGGCTATAGGATAAATAACATCAAGCTATGACTTATAGGAGCGGAGCAGCAAAGAAAAATGTTGCAAAAACGGGGAAAATTTACGCAGACGAAATGCGTGGGTAGTATGACATAAGCTCCACATAAAATATGTCACAATAAATTCTATTTCTGGTAGCCAAATCTATTGATAGATAGATTATTGAAAATGGCTGTTAGTCAGTCAAATCCTTGTCGCAGGAGGACCATGTTACTAAACCGTTTTTTTTTTAAATAGTGTCTTAACTTTTTTAATAAAAATATTAATCAAAATTCAACCCACTACAACGGTTACACCACTTCAACGTGTAAGCTTGTTCTTTACCGAGCGAAAAGAGATGTTATTTAATAACAAAATACATGTAGGTACCCCGCCACCGAACTTCGTATACTCCTTAGATATATTTCGGGACTTAATCACGTGAATTATTTAAAGGTACGAACCTTTTTATTTACCCGACGTTTTGATCGAATTGCACCGATCGTGATCACGGGTCGACTTAAATAAAAGGTTCGTACCTTTAAATAATTCACGCGATTAAGTCCCGAAATATACCTAATATGTTTAAAAATCTCGAAAGTTTAATATAACTTGGTATACTCACCAAAGAAAGTGGTATCCCGAGTGGACACCCAACAAAAAAAAACGTATTTTTTAGGCTTAATGTATTTTTTTTTCCAAAGCTTTGGGTTTTTGTCATGGTCTGATCACCTAGGATTCGATTGACTAAATCGTCACCCTATCTGTACCAAATTTATCTGGATTCATTCAGCAGTTCCAGCGTTATTGATCAACAAACTTTTTTTTTTTAAAGATAACTAGCAATGTGGAATTTTCGTCCCACATTACTAGCAATCCTGTTAACCCCTCCAGTTAAGCTCAATGGCTTGTGTTAGGAGTGGGTTCACGTCGATTTGATTTCGTCGATTTGAGATCACGATTGCAAGACTTACATCCACCGAAACTTACACTTAGGTACTTGCATTTATGATATTAGTATGGATAACTATTAATAGGATTATTAACCCGTTTAAAATATTTAAAATTGTTTTGCTTGATGAATACTTCGTATTCATCAAGCAAAACAATTTTAAATATTTTCCTATCTTAGTATAACTTTTATCCATCGATGCGACAAGAGAGGTGTTATAATATCTGTATTTTTATAAGAAACAAGTTACATCATGATAGTTCTTAGATCTAATCAAAATCTGTTTAGCCTCAAGTTTATATTCCACGTGTTAAAGTTTTTTAATGTGCATACAGCTTGTCATACACAGTTGAGTATAAGTTTTATAATTTTATAATTAGGTTATATTAGTGTCATTAAAAGTCCATTAGGTTACATTAGAATTAGTGCCAAATAATCCTAAATGAGACTGAAGTGCTTAGACAAATACTGTTGTTTCATTCAAATCACTCTCAAAACTTCACTTTAATTAACATGGCGAGTTGAAATTTATTTTCGAAGAACGCAGCTTATTTTTATTTACCGTTTATACTTCCACACATAAAATAACGACTAGTTATTTATGGTCACGATTTTAAACTCTTTCTTAAACACAAAATAACACACTTTTTCAAAACACAATAACGGACACATTTCAAATTAAGAACACAAAACAATTCACAGCACTATTCCAATACAGTTCGATTTTTAAATTCAAAATTCCAATTTAGAACGGCGGGCGTGTTCGCGCGCGCGATACCGACTGTGTGATTCATCCTATCGAATAGAAAAAAAAACTTGAATAAAGCCTGCTACACACTACACTTGTTTTGCAAGATCGTCTGCTTATTTTGGTGCGAACTTGCACATTATTGGTTATTGGCATTGGTAACACGTGACTTATAGGTGACTAGTGAGTGATTCACCTTTCTTGGTAATGTGGGGCATTCTTGACTCGGCACTATGAACTTGACACAGGTCACAATAAGTAAATGTGGGTTTTATTAACATGTTATTTTTTATCGAGTTAAATAGTGTTTGGTTTAATTCTTTGTTTATTTCAAGAGAGAGGTGTGGTCTACGGTATAATTTGCATAACAGATTGAACTTTTCAAATGGCAAGAATTTATAAATGGAATAAAAAAATGTATTGAGTAGGCTTTAGGTATATGAAAATGACTAGAAGTAGTATCGTATTGTGGATTCTATAGTTACTTACGCAACGTGATCAACAAATTATGTAAAACAATAAATGACTTAGGTATTCATAATTGCGAATGCTTTGTCGCTGATTTCATTCTGTTACCAAAATAGTTTTTAACCTGTGTTGTCAACCGGTGAGTGCGTGTGTTGCCAACCTATCGGTACCGTGCGTACCTCCATGGGGATAAGGTTTTTAAAGTGGTTACACCTATCCACTGATAATAGTAGGTACTATAGGCCGACCGCTTAACTCGTATATCGCCTGCGCGGTGAGAAGGGAGCGCGGGGTGATGTTAACGGGTGGGTGAGCGGGGTGCGCGGGACAGAGAACTCACGTTCTCTGTCCCGCGCACCCCGCTCACCCACCCTTTAACATCATTAACATCACCCCGCGCTCCCTTCTCACCGCGCAGGCGATATACGAGTTAAGCGGTCGGCCTTTAGTAGTTGCCGGACAGGCGACCGCCGACAACAAGACTTCCATTTCATTTTGACATTTAGACGGTAATTTGACAAAATGAAATGGAAGTCTTGTAGCAGTAGTTAGTAAGTATTTGTGTAACAAGAACCAGGGATGTTACGGAGCTTCGACTGCGACTCCGAAAGGTCGGAACTTCCGTTTGATTTTTCGCCTCCGACTCTGACTTCAGTGCCGACAGTTATAAAGCAGGTCGGAGCTATATGCTAATTTATACAATTAAATGTATCAAGGAAAAAAACACTCGAATCCCTTATAGTCGCGGCTTCGAGTCCCGCCCATGCGAGGTTTTCCTTCATACTTTTAATATGACTGAATAATGTTTTTTTCGGGTCGGCGATCGCCATAAGGTTTAAAATATGCAGAGAACCTTACTCGTCTTGCCACTCACGGGAAGAGATGGGGTGGTACTATTCTGAAGCCGGCTTTTTTTACTAATTGGTATTTTTTTTAAGCCTTTCTCAACGTATTTGTTTTCTCTCCACCTCCGACTTCGACTCCGACTCCGACTTCGACTTCGATAAACCGAAAGTAAAAAATTCCGACTGTCGGAGTCGGAATTTTTTACTTTCGGTTTATCGAAGTCGAAGTCTGAGAGTTCGGTACTGCTAAAACCACCTCCGTAACATCCATAACACTTATGACAAATGGCCGTTGTTCTTACAACGGCTATTGTGTGTGAGTAACTCACATGTCTGGGTGTGGGGGGGGGGGTGCATTTGCTTCAACACCGGTACACCATATCCACTACCACCGATAGGGGGCAATTGCCTGCCTAAACACTCCGATCCAGTGCAAAATTCTCAAACTCCAAAAACAGATCCTTCAGTCGAGTCTGGGGGGGGGGGGACAATGGCCCCTGTACCCCACCCCCCTGTTATCCGCGCCTGACCCATACAGTTGCCCAGACGACGGGAATTTTCATTAAAGTCATATGTAAAAAAAACTTGACTTAATACTCCTCTGTTTGTATCGAGGAGGGTTAAAAGTAGTGTAGTGTGCGCCGTTCCTAAGCAGCGGCGCGCACGCATCCAGTTCTGTGTATCGTGCGCAAGAGAGCATAACAGAACAACGGCACTCGCGCCAATACTAACGCAACGTATTAAGTTTCTGTTACTGCATCTTGTATGGTTCAGTCGTCGCGTGCTACGTGAGATGGGGCTTATACATTCAGTTGAATATTATCATAATTTGTTGTATGAATATCGGACTAAGAGGTGACCGTATAGATCGTGATATCTTCGAGGTTAAGCAACACCCCTGATAGACCCCATAGATGTCTGTTTCAAACATTGCCAAACCCGTCCCCCGTTACCCCGTGGGTCCATAGATGAGGGTCTGTTTCAAACATTGTCATACCCGTCCCCCGTTACCCCTGTGGGTCCATAGATGTGGGTCTGTTTCAAACATTGTCATACCCATCCCCCGTTACCCCTGTGGGTCCATAGATGAGGGTCTGTTTCAAACATTGTCATACCCGTCCCCCGTTACCCCTGTGGGTCCATAGGTGAGGGTCTGTTTCAAACATTGTCATACCCATCCCCCGTTACCCCTGTGGGTCCATAGATGAGGGTCTGTTTCGAACATTGTCATACCCGTCCCCCGTTACCCCTGTGGGTCCATAGATGAGGGTCTGTTTCAAACATTGTCATACCCGTCCCCCGTTACCCCTGTGGGTCCATAGATGAGGGTCTGTTTCAAACATTGTTATACCCATCCCCCGTTACCCCTGTGGGTCCATAGATGAGGGTCTGTTTCAAACATTGTCATACCCGTCCCCCGTTACCCCTGTAGGTCCATAGATGAGGGTCTGTTTCCCGTCCATGCCTTGGAGAGCACATTAAGCCGTCGGTTCTGCGCCTAACAGGGTCCTAAATTTTTAGTTTGCTCCCAAAAGCGGCTCTTAAATTCAAAACTCTTTTATTTTCGTTACACCACCGTGTTTGGGTCACAGAAATGCATATGTTTTCGAATTTAATCCGTTACTCGGGATTCAGGAGCTATTTTTCAGGATATATTTAGGTAATTTATTATATACTAGCTTTCGGCCGCGGCTCCGCCCGCGTGGATGTCGTTTATCCCGAAAACTATCCTATGTCCTTCCCCGGGACTCAAACTATCTCCATACCAAATTTTATATAAATCGGTTTAGCTGTTTGAGCGTGAAAGCGTAACAAACAGACAGACAGAGTTACTTTCACATTTATAATATTAGTATGGATTTTTGGATCCAAAGGGGGCAAGGGTGTAATTGCCCACCATCGACTTATGACTAAAAAAACTGAAGACCTTTCATTTCAGACTAACCAAACAAAACGAGACATATTTATACCATACTATATTTATTGACCTAGCAAGTTGAAATTTATACCAGACTAGCGGACGCCTAGCGGTTTCACCCGCGTAGTTCCGGTTTCCGTGGGAATACAGGGATAAAAAATAGCCTATGTCACCCAGGGTTAGTGTAGCTTCACAACGATGAAAGAATTTTTTCAAATCCGTCCAGTAGTTTCGGAGCCTGTTCAATACAAACAAACAATAAAATCTTTCCTGTTTATAATATTAGTATAGATAATGAGGTCTATAGTCTCTATTAGGTGTATTAAAATCAAGGTCCTAAGTCCCAAAATTTACTTTAATTTTTAACATTTTTGTTTTTTGGATTTTCCCTTTACTTGTGCTGTAAGACCTTGCTTTTAACCAAAATTGACAACCGGAAGAACCCTATAAGTTTTGGGTAGAAAACCTATGATGGCTCCCGTTGACCTAGAATCACGAAATTTGGCAAAAAGCAAGGTAAAGCACAAATAAAGGAAAAATTCCAAAAATTAAAAAAGTTGACATTTAAAGGGTGTCCCCATATTCATAATATGTACCAACAAATTGATACGGAACCTTTAGTGGGCGAGTCCGGTTCACACTTGTCCGTTTTTTTTAAGTCATTCACTATCCTATACAGAAATTTGACCATATCTTTATATTATAAGTTGTATAGATCGAGGTCATGTCGCCAGTGTCAGGTTAACAGATGGGCGACCGTTTTCAAAACAGTAACTGTTTACAATCAGGCCGCAGATTATAAACAGACAATACAAAGTGCACCTCACCCAAACGCACAACTTCCGCAACCATTGACAACATGACTACATTTGGTGGTTGTGCAACCAACACAATGATGCACGACTATTCAGACTTTCTATTTGAATAGATATTGTACAACAAATTTTGTTATTTAGTGAAACGAGCAATGACGAGGACATTTTATAGTTCATCAACTAGATTTTTGGCAAGTTAATGTTTGCATAGGTGTTAAATATCAAACTAAGTAGCGGCTACTAGAAGACACCTTTTCACCAAGATTCATTGAGTAGTCTTTGTTTAAAATGCATATGACATACGGACGGACAGGCAGACAAGACGAAACTATAAGAGTTCCGTTTTTGCCATTTTGGCTACGGAACCCTAAAAAGAACTGTAATAATGACAGAAAACCCGCCTGCAGCATCTTTCTACCATCACACACACAGGGAGTTCATTCCCACATTTTGGAACCTAAATGGTCTCGTACCGTGCGGTTTCAGAGGCGTTCCTCCTGCGAACACTCCGGTTGTGGAATGAGCTCCCTGCTGAAGTTTTCCCTAAAGACTATAGTATGGGATTCTTCAAGAAAGGAATAAATAGATTGTTCTCAAATATGCATGAATATATTGTCATTATTTTCGAAAAAAAAACACGCGAATCGAATTAGATATAATTATTTCGGGACTTAATTGCGTGATCGTGGCCACGGGTCACCACGATCGGTGCAATTCGATCGAAACGTCGGGTAAATAAAAGGTTCGTACCTTTAAATAATTTAGCGATTAAGTCCCGAAACATATCTAGTATGTATAAAAATCTCGAAAGTTTAAAAACAATACGCGAATCGAATTTACGGACAAAGAAAATAAAATCATGGCAGGAGCGTTTTTTTAATTTGAAACATTACAACTCTCCAGCAATGTTGTATGAAATGGCATGCTGGAGTTATTAAAAACTCTTTGATTGGATCTCTTTTATCATTCTTGGCATACACAAGTACAGTTGGATCAACATAACTTGACCGGACTGAAGTTAGGTTCTTATCAATTTTGAGACGCGACCCTAAAGTTACTTACGAAAACGATTAATTATGTTTAATCGATTAAAAATTCTAACAACATTTTAATTATATATTGTATACAAGTTCATAAAAGTTTAAATTTAGAACAGTTACAGTAGTTTGAAAATCAATTTCTTTACGAAAAAAATCACAAAAAAACATCGAGTTAGTAATACTTATTATGACAATGTAATACGTAATCGCATCTCTAATTCTCTTGGTTTAGTTTACTACTAAAACATGCATCTGCGTAACCACTTTTCGCCAACTTCAATCCGGTCAAGTTACGTTGATCCTACTATAAGTCTATGTATAGTACAAATTGCGTTCACGTGGCTGTATAATGTAATAAAAAAATGGCGGCAAAGCTGAAAATTCGTCTTGATTTGTTATTTACATACTTAATAAATATAAATTAAGTAATTAAAATGAGTTGCAACGGTTTAGAGAGTGAAATGGTTTTAGTAATTGTCCCAATATGACCAATATAACTTTTAATAATAATTAAATTAAAAGTGTAATATAAAAAGTATGTTTTATTTCCCTGTATTCTTTTGATAAAGCACTATATAGGTATACCTCGGCAGAAATAGTAATTGCTGTTGACTGTCAAGTCAAATCAGTCTCTTTTTATGAAATGTCAAAACGACAAGCTCTATAGAATGAAATGTGTATGGAATATGAACCTATGATGTCATAAGTTCCTATCGTCAAATCATTACTTGTAGTATTCGTTTTTTAAAAACATGTTAAAATGTAAAAGAACATTTATTTTTAGAGCATTTTAAGATCTACTATTACCTGATTAGTATAAAATATTATTAAAATATATATATTACGGGTCTTAATCACGTGAATAATTTAAGGTAAAATACCTTGTTTATTGCCCGACGTTTCGAGGCGTAAGCGAGGGTAGTTTCCGAAACCCGCGCTTCACGGAGGCGACGCTGAGCTCAACTAGCCTTCCCGTGACCACGGCCGTTGCAATACGGTCGAAACGTCGGGCAATAAACAAGGTATTTTACCTTAAATTATTCACGCGATTAAGACCCGTAATATATATATTTTAATAATGTGTACAAATCGCGAAAGTTTATCAACATTTATAGTATAAAATAATTTACTTTTATTGTAGTCAACTACCCAATTGCCTATTTCACGGCCTATGCAATAATCTACATATTTTTATAAGGAGAAACTGACTGGCTGACTAACATATCAACGTAGGGCCTAAACTACAAGGGTTAGAAACTTGAAATTTAGCACAGGGGTTCCTTTTTAAGTTATTGCATAGCTTTTATCGCGGGCTTTGAGCGCAGCAACCGAATCAAGAAATTCCGTTACGAAAATAAAACCTAACACCCCCCACTGCCACCACCATGTAGCTCGCCCGAGCGTTCGCTTAACGTATATGTAGGTATATGGTACGACTGTACGAAGCTCGCACGGATCGAGACGATCTGCACCGAAATGTAATGAAAAGAAAATCAAAAATTTGCATAAGTTGATAAAAAATGCTATGCAATAGCGGGGCAGTCCCCGAGTGCTACACATTTTTTTTAAAAATAAGGGTGATTGATGAAGACCTGACTACAAAATCTAGTACTCAATAAAATAAAGCAACAATGCGAGCAAGTTACAAAACGCAGTGCAATCTAGATGTGGTATGAGAGCAAAAAGTCGCAACACTTCCGCTTGAAACAATGGCTGATCGTGTAAACACTACCTAACATGTTATTAAGCAAAAGTTTCTACGATAAACGGAATAGAATGGACTACTTTTTAAACTTTTTAGGGTTCCTTAAACATCTCCATTCCTTTATCTGAAGGATAACTTTATTTGGAAAATTTGAAGTCCAGACCCAGGAATCGAACCCGAGACTTCTGTAAGCCAAACCGGGGCCGTTAGTTCTTTAACTACCGGCTAGATGGCGCTTGCTAGGGCCCAACTCGCGAGCATAAAAGGATAGAAAAATTTGAGGTCTAGTAACATGTTCCAGATAGGTGGTTCGATTCCGTTCCCGGTTTGGCTTACGGAAGTCTCGGGTTCGATTCCTGGGTCTGGACTTCAAATTTGAGCAGCAACGAGAAATGTTGCAAAAACAGGGAAAATTTACTTTTTAAGTTGCGCGGGACAGCTAGTTGGTTAATATAACGTATATCTTATTTCGGACTATTTTCTGAACTCAATCTGTGTGTGTATGAAAGGATCCCCTATCCAAGAGGATCCCCCCTTTCCTTACACACACAGATTAAGGGGACCTTATATACAGTTCTTAGAAACCTTAAAATATTTCGAAAGCCTTATCGAATGATGTGCCATACGTAGATGGTTCCTGATTTTTTTCTGCTTGTGTACAAGTATCGAGTGCCCCCTCTAGAAATTAGGGGGGCTCTCGATATTAGAAATGCCTATGTTGTGTTTTCAAAAGTAACTAAATGGATGTAATAATAAGTATGTAGATTTCTCGACTCTATACAATATTATTTCTTAGGTATCATAATTCAACATTTCTCTGGGGTGGGCACGGCCCCCCCTACCCCCCCTCCCTTATATACGTCAATGTAAATAACACTTGTCAGTCCCTCTGCTATAATGTACCAACATCCTACAAACAATCTAAGTGTTTATAGAGAACCGTGGGATTGTTAGTTCAATAGTACGTGTTATGACTTCGTCGCGGAAGTTTGGGCTGATGCTGTCTGTAGTTTGTGGGGATAGTGGATACCTACTACAGACAAACTGTTTACGGGAACAGTTACGAACATTAGTATGTACCAATAACACCTAGACAGGAAACTTACATGGCAGAAACATATCTGGACAAAGCGCAAACAACTTGATGGAAAACTGCGGTCACTGAACTGGTTATTGGGTTAGGGCTAGTTTACAAAACTACCATAAAACCAATCTGGACTTACGGAATACAACTGTGGGGAACGGCCAGCAACAGTAATATAGATATCCTGGAGAGATTCCAGACCAAAGCTCCGAGAACAATATTTGGCATCCCTCATTGTATAAGTAATAGATACATATACCTCGACCTCGGTCTAAAAACAGTTCGGCAGTAAATAGCTCAAAACAGTGACTCTCCTGAAATACCAGGAGAAACTGACCATCCATGTAAACAAACTGGCACACGCTCTGAGTGGAGAAGGAACTCTTCAGCATACCCGACTAAAAAGAAGTGACATTCCGAGCCTACATAAAAGATTTACCACTTGACATCAAGAGTCGTGTGAAAAGAGTTTTCATACAAGTATGGCTCTTGAGGAAAACATAAACTGAGAAATCAAACAAAGAAGTGGCTTATTGTTGGAAAACAGATTGCCATGGAGCAGAAAGATAAAAAAAAAAAAAAAAAAAAGTATGTACCAATGTCTGTGTTTTATACGTAGTCATAAAGATTTTTCATATTTGTTTGTTTTTTTTTAAAGATAACTAGTAATGTGGGTTTGAGTCCCACATTACTAGCAATCTTGTTAACCCGTCCAGCTAAGCCCAAAGGCTTGTGTTAGGAGTGGGTTCACATCGTTAGTATAACGGGTGGGATTCGAATCCGCGACTTCACGATTGCGAGACCGATGCCTTAGCCATTAGGCTACCGCCGCTTTATAATTACTTAGTGTAGTGTAACTGTGACATATTAAATGTAGTGATAAGTGCTATGTAAAAGAACACATGAACAAAGTGACTTCACATACGTATTAGAGATATGATTAGTGTTATTGGACACAATAGTAATTTAGGTCATAATTAAATTACTCATTAGTCTTTAGGCTATATTGTAAACTATATAAAATATTGTAATATATACTTTCATTTAAAATAAAAACCGGGCAAGAGCATAAAGGACTATGCTCAATGTAGTGTTCCGCAGCATATAATAATCGCATCAGCAGAAGAGCGTATGCTAATGGCACTTACGCCCTTTTGTTGAGAAACGCAGTTTTTCGGCAATAACTCAATGACGGTATATCCGATCATGTTCGAAATAATTTTAGTTTGAAGTATTTATTAAGCGGTACCTTTGTGATTTTTTTCATATTGTTTGGTCACACGGTTCAAAAGTTCATTACAATCCTTAATTTTTGTTGCAAAAATGGGGAAAATAGACGTAAACGTTAAAAATCTTTTGTTGTTGGATAGCCCATTTATCGGGGAAGGATATAAGCTATTTAACATCACGCTATGACCAATAGAAGCGGAGCATCAATGAATTTTTTTGCAAAAACGAGGAAAATTGACACAAACAAAGTTACGCGGTTCAGTTACTTTTGGATAAGTATTCAGTGAGCTTGTACGGTTCTATAAGTTTCGTTGCAGAAGCCATTAAAAAAAATGCTACCTAGGTATTACAGTTATGCTATGTACCTACTTCAGTATATAAATATTCGTAACTAATTTGTAAAGAGGCTTAAATGAACACGTCAGGCGTGTCGTGTAATCCTATTTGTAACGAGATTCCGACACGATTTATCTTTATAAATAGGAAGTCTATATACAGTGAACTAAAAATACTTTGTTTAGTATTAAATATTTCTTTTGAATATTATTAAACTATAAAAAGTATAAAAATACGCGTAGATTCTAAAATGTAGTAGGTACATACAACGCCATCTAGTGATTAGTCTTTAACAACCGAAAGATGGCGCCCGTTTACGATTTGTAAGGCATTTTTATTTTAATAAAAATAACTTCTGCATTACGACACATCAAATAGATATGCGCGCATCATTTTGTGTTGTGTATGGTATTTTGAATCAAAATCCTTACTTCTTCCTTTCAATCCCTCCCTAGTTATGCTACCTACTTGAAGGAGTACTATATAGCAATATTTACCAACCGAACTACCAGCTCACAAGGTAAGGTTAGCGACAGTTGGTTTTACACATTGCTAATCTAAAATTCTAGGCACTTACCCGATGCGATGTGGCGAGGTGTGAAAGATGCGCGGGCGCTGCTCGCTCGTCGCTCGACTCGTCGCCGGATCGCTCCCCGGTGAACACAGAGTCGTGGGACACGGATAATCCGCTGCCATAGGCGCCCTCCCTGTGATAACAAACAATAGTGATACTATTAATATTAAATTGTCAGAGTATTGGCCTTCATCAGAGGAGAGAGATACTGAGTTGTGAGACACGACAATCCATTGCTATAGGCATCCCCCCTGGTATAACTTTTTTTTTCTTTTTTTATCTGTTATGCTGCCATTTTGGATGTGTTCCTCATAACACCATGCACCATGGGTTCTATTTTTTTTTTTTTTGTTTATAAAAAAAAGACGACTCCCGCTGTAGGGTACAAGCCCTGTGTCGCGCGAGACTTTACAAACATACAATTCACGGACACAAAGACTCGGAACAACAGTTTGTGGATCACACAAAGTGGTGTCCCGTGTGGGAATCGAACCCACGACCTCTTGCGTAGCAGTCGGATACACTCTCACCGCGCCACAGAGGCAGTCAGAGCAGAGGGTCACGCTAATATTTGGTATTCTCACCCTCGTAGATACGGCCAGGGCTCTCGTTCATGTCGCGCCTGCTCAAACAGATATGGACTTATACGCAAATATGGACTGAACATTTTCAGACAGTGCTTCAGAGAATACGTTCAAGATATTGGTTTCAAGAAGCTGGATTAAAATGTTAAGTCAATAAACTTTTAATTAAGCTAACGTTTTTGTTAATTTCAAATCTATGGGGTATACCTAAAGTCTTCATGTTGGGCATTTTATACAATATCACGCTGCGACCAACAGGAGCGGAGCAGCAATGAAATATGTTGCAAAAACGTAAAAAAATTACGCAAAAGAAGTTGCTCGGGTCAGCTAGTATAAAATATTTTATTTTGATAGTAGTCAAACACCCAATACGCCGGGCATCGGATACAGGATCTTGATAGTAGCTTTTATATATGTAAATTACTGATAGAAAGGTTGTATCAGATATTTTTTCAGAAAGATTGAGCCCCATTAGCATAGATCGTTTACTGTAATCAGACTAATTATTCTAATTAGTCTTAAAACAAAATCAAAACACATCGCCCGCAAACTATAAGATAGCAGTAGGAGAAGATAAGTAAGCTTAGAGAAAATCACATTCTACAAAAACGTTTAGGTTCAAATTTCATTCATGAACTAAAATCCGAACCACAGAACTTGACAAAGTAGCTCAAGTACAAGAATCTACTAATAGATGGCGTTACTCGTCTCTATAATCAAAACGCATTTTGTTTACACAGTAACCAATTAAAACTGGCGGCACTTGTTTGTCAAATAACAACAAAGCAAGGCATAATGGAAACCCTTCTAAAACTGATCTATTTTTTATACGCAGCGTGTTTTTTAGTTAGGTAATGTGCGTTATTTAAACATGTTCCAGATGGTTGGAAACAAGGCTTCACACCAAGGTGACCTTGCTTGTTGTAAACCAAATTACTTGGTACCTGGTTTGCAACAGCCGTCTACACTGTTGGAAACCAGCAAGGTCACCTTGGTTTGTACGTTTGTTTCCAACCGTCTGGAATACGCTTTAGGGTCAAACCAATAAGTGGAGATATAATGGGGCAAAGTATTATTTTTACAGAGATAAGTAGGGTCGCTTATCTTAATTAGCTTTACAACAAGTTGTTAAGTTAATTTTATTTGGAAACCCGTTTGGCGCCGTACGTAAAACGATAAGGATAAGAAGAGATAAGGGGGGAGGGGAGGGGGTCGATCATTTCTTGTTTTTTCTTACGGAAGATCACAAAAATGCGTAAAATTAAGATTAATACTTCGAAAATACGAATAAGGACACAAAAACAAAAAAAAACTTGAAAATAAACCAAAGTTGATTATACAAGGTTATTTTTGGTATAGTGCTAAGATCAGACACCTCAGTAAGTTTTCTACTTCAGGAAATCAAATTAAAAAAAAATTAAAATATTGAAATTGCCGTAAGTTCTTCGCGCTATAGTGCTAATTGCGTCCCGTTGTATGTAATTCATGGTTATTATTAAAAAAAATAAGTGATGATTACATTTTACATCACATTGTGAACAGAAATTGGACTGATGACATTGAATGATTGGAATCCATACTAATATTACAAATGTGAAAGTAACTCTGTCTGTCTGTCTGTTACGGTTTCACGCTCAAACAACTAAACCGATTTAGATGAAATTTGGTATGAAGGTAGTTTGAGTCCTGAGGAAGAACATAGGATAGTTTTTATCGCGATAACCGACATCAACGCGGGCAGAGCCGCGGGCGAAAGCTAGTTATTAATCAATTTATTGGACAGAATGATTAATGAATTAATATAAAAAAATATATATATATTATTTTTATTTTATTTTTTTATATTATTTTTTTTTTCAGTTTAAAATTAAAACATTTTTTTATAATAGGTATTTTTAGACACAGACAGAGAGTTTGTGGTGAGTTACCTCTTTCAAGAAAGTACATGTCTCAAAAATGGAAGCTACATTATGAAAACCTATGAGTTCAAAATGTTTGACATTTGTATACTACATCTACGTCTCTCTCGCCTGAATGGTTCTCCAGATGTAATAAAAAGAGATAGGAGAGACCAGGTGCAATTGTAGCACGTCAATAGGACCATCGACAATATTCTGGTTATTAAACAAATATTTAAAGGTTACACATAAACACGCGCTTTAGTAGTCCCGAGGCGCGATTAATTATTCAGCGAGCGCTCTACGGTATCCATACATCAGTGTGGTTTTTTTTCGGCAAGCCAAGGTAAGTTTTTTTCTAAAATATTATTGGCTGTCACTCATATTAAACGAGTCTTTTTGACTAGGAA
The DNA here is from genome assembly GCA_945859575.2 of Herminia tarsipennalis. Classification (NCBI taxonomy): domain Eukaryota; kingdom Metazoa; phylum Arthropoda; class Insecta; order Lepidoptera; family Erebidae; genus Herminia; species Herminia tarsipennalis. Next base: position 2,232,158 of record OX243833.2, on the reverse strand, counting down.
TTGTTTTGGTCAATTTAGGAGGACGTTAAAGTTTGATTAAAGCATGATGATGATGATGAGCAGTGACGTATAGACCTGCACCGCGCCATAATCTCACAAAATTGACCACTCAAACCAACCAAAATTGACCAAAATATTTACCGTAGTCGGGTTATACAGTAACTCATTTGACTTCTAAAGTACCTAGGTAGTGTGGCAGGTGCGTCGTGGATTCGACCTGCCGCCTACATAAAGCCTCTTTATTTGTTATCTGTTTGTCTTGACATTCCAAAAGTATGAAATAGCGATGAAGAAGAAAATGAGAGAACAATTGGGAGGATTGAAGGAAGCATCAAGACGAAAGGTCTGAAAACTATTGAAGTATAAAATTAATAATATTACGAATTTTTAAATATATAATATCGTTTCTGGGTAAATGAAATAGCGTTTGATTCCTCATCCCTTGAAGAAATAGTCCCGGCTACGCACCCCAAAGCTAGCAACTTCACGTCTCAGTAGATCAAACTCAAATACTTAAATTGCAAGTACTTAGATATAATATGGATCTATCCCAAGAGTAAAGTTATATCTACAAAAAATCTACTTAACAGGAGAGCAATTTGAAGTTAGTCTTACATAAAATTTGCTGTTATTTCTTTCCTGCGCTTTAACCCCTTTGTACACACTGTAATTTTGGTTTTTACTTGTTCAAATCGTCCTCATGAAATTTAGAAATTTTCCTCCTACATCCTTGATGACAAACATGTTATGTTACTTGTGGTCGCTAGATGGCGTAAAAATCGTAATGACACACTGTTGCTGGGCGGTATGTGTTCATTTGATAATACATAAGTCTATCTCAGAGGCGCAAAAGTGTTCGCCGAGAACCCACGTGCGTTTATCAAAAGTAATGAAATAACATCATTTAATGCTATGATTTTAAGCACTAATAACCAACACAAACATTCCAAAAAGGTTTAACCTAATTGTGTAATTTATTTGGTGAATATATCGAATTGAAAGTTTAAATGGCCTCCTTTTAAATGATTATATTAATAAGTGAGGGATATATAATTGTTCTTCAGATGGGTCGATATCTTGATGTATATAGTATAATACTGACTTTCTTCTAGCATGTCGGTCAGCGTCGAGCAACTCGCTGGTGGAGCTGCTCTTGGGGTCGGGCGAGGCGTCGGCGCGCGCGCCGCTCCCGCGACGCTTGAACATGCGCCGGAGCCCGCGCAGGAAGCGGCCCGTGCGCCCTTCGCCTGAAATATACAATAATGTGTATTAGTTAAAAAGTAAAAATTAAAAAAATGTAACCTAAGGTGTTTCTGGAGCTCCCTTTTAAGGTTCAGGGCCTGTTATAAGTAGTCGCTCTTTCAATCTTGACTTACTTAAATAATACACAGTTTTACAGCTATTTTTATCTTTTACTTCATTTATTAATATAATGTTAAATCTATAGGTATCATCAGCCTATCGCAGTCCACTGCTGGACATAGGCCTCTCCAATTGCACGCCACTTTGTTCTATCTTCGGCTTCTCGCATCCAGCTCCTGCCAGCCGTGTGTGTCTACTTATATAAGTAACATTTTTTTTCTTTATTGGTTTTTGAATAAAAAATGAGTTTTTTTAAAAAAAAAAAAGTAATTTTTATAGGCATCTCTTGCCAATTGCTTTACAAATACAATAATTGCATTTTTGAAAGATAGAAAAATTTAAAGTCCAGACCCAGGAATCGAACATCATAGATTACTAAAGTAATTCGTAGATTTAAGGGAAGAAGGGATGAAAAAACGGACGTATACTTAAAAGCCATCAAATTTCATGAAACTACTGCTATCACGGGAGCGAGCAAATCCGAAATAGTACCACCGCATCTCTTTTCATGGGTGCAAAAGCTAGTGACAGATATTTACCATGGTTGTGTGTGTCAGTGTGGGGCGGCCGGTATGGCGGCTCTAGCGAGCCTTCGCGCACACACGACATGAGCCCCGCGCCTCCGCCGACCGACATCCGCGCCCCGCTCCTGGAATGAAACATAACAAATAAATATATTATAAAACTGAAGAGTTTAAATGTTAATAAACTTTTGCGATTTGTAGACATTATGAAAATATATATACTATGGGTCTTAATCGCGTGAATAATTTATTGTAGTTGCAACGGGTGTGTGTGGTCACAGGAATCAAGGTATTTTAGCTTAAATTTTTCACGCTGAATAAATTGTTTGTTTGTTTGAACGCGATAATCTCAGGAGCTTCTAGTCCGAATTGAAAAAATCTTTTTCTGTTGGATAGCCCATTTATCGAGCAAGGCTATAGGTTAAATAACATCACGCTACGACCAATATGAGCGGAGCAGCAATGATAAATGTTGCAAAAACGGGGAAAATGTAAGCAGACGAAGTTGCGCGGGACAGCTAGTGGTTGGTCATAAAACGTCCCGTCATCGTCCTTATGTGTCTAAAAATAGAGGCAGTTAATTTAGAGCTAATTAAACCGTCTATTTCAAGTCAGACTCAAATGTGGGTTTGGTCCTGACTCATACGCTTAACGCTATAGACTGATCGATAGCTCGTAGGGTCTATAGGGGCTATATAACATCACGCTACGACCAATAAGAGCGGAGCAGCAATGATAAATGTTGCAAAAACGGGGAATATGTACGCAGACGAAGTTGCGCGGGACAGCTAGTAATTAAATAAGCGAACAAATCATGAGCCATACAGATTAACCTTAACATCATTTTCACCACAAATAAGAGACTTTTGGCTCCCTTAATCTCTGTGTAGCTATTAATAACATCAAGGAAAGCTTAGCGCAATGTAACTTTAACAAGAATTTATCTGATCCTTAATCTTGAAAATCTGTGGGCGAAGTTAAATGTACTAAGGTTTTTAATTATGTTAGATTGATGATTTAAAATGGACTAACTTTTGGTAGCTAAATCCTGAAAAAAACCTTAATTAAAAGTCTCTATGTAAACAGGGAGTTCGTTTAGGGGTTTTTTGGGGATCCATTCGACCCTCATAGGTTTACTGTTGTGCCTATTTGTATAAACCAGCTTATTTTTTAAACCATACTAATATTATAAATGTGAAAGTAACTCTGTCTGTATGTCTGTCTGTTATGCTTTCACGCTGAAACAGCTAAACCGATTTAGTGAAATTTGGTATGGAGATAGTTTGACTCCCGGGGAAGGACATAGGATAGTTTTTATCGCGATAACCGACATGCAAGCGGGCAGAGCCGCGGGCGAAAGCTAGTTTGAAATAAAAAGATAGTGCTACGTAAGAGGTCGTGGGTTCGATTTCCACACGGGACACCAGTTTGTGTGATTTACAAATTGTTGTTCCGATTCTTTGTAGGTGTACTTTGTGTCCGTGACTCGTATGTTTGTAAAGTCCCCCGCGACACAGGGCTTGTACCCCACTGCGGAATTTGTTATAAAAAATATATATATATCGAACAAGAAAAAAACGCTTGGCCAATATTCGAACCCGCGTTTAAAAGAAAACAGTCCCTACTCCCTACCTAACTCCTAGAAGTTATATTAAATCAAACCTTGTAACCTCTAAGGAGTCTTAAAGATAAGTTACATTAGATTATAAAACCCGTTTATCGTCTGTAACTTATATACGTTTTATAAAGAACAGTAAACACAAGAGCGAGCATCAAAATTGATGGCTGCGTAGTAAGGAACGTTCCTTCAGGGACCTCTTACTTCTAGATTATGTTCAGAGAGATACATCCTGCTATAATGAAAATTTACTGAACGGTTCGTTAAGACGTACAGGGGCCGTACCATGGGCATGAACTCTTAAAGCCGGGCAATTGTAGACAAAAATAAACTGTCCTGTTAATTTCGTATCATAATCCCATCAAAAAGTAGACGAGTCCGTGATGACGTCACCAAACACATTATCTACTAGCTGCCCCGCGGAACTTCGTCTGCGTAAATTTACCTTTATTGCAAGATTTCTCATTGCTGCTCCGCTTCTATTGGTCGTAGCGTAATGTTTTATAGCCTATAGCCTTCCTCGATAAATGGTCTATCCAACAGTGAAAGAATGTTTCAATTCGGACCAGTAGTTCCTGAGATTACCGCGTTCAAACAAACTCTTTAGCTTTATAATATTAGTATACATTTGTCAATTCTTTGGTGCAGTAAAATCAGCAATCAACGCTGCTGATGCTCAATGAGAGATAATAAGCTGAAATTTTGTATATACCTTCATTGTGGCGTTCTAAAAGTTGTCTCAAGCCTCATAGAATCTCGTGTCTCAATGATAAAAAAAAACAGTTTTTCGCGATTCGTATCAAAAAAATCAGAATATAAACTACCGTCTGGGGGGCACGTGCCCCCCCCCCCGGGGCATCCGTCTATGCAGACGACTGCGTATCTATATATGCCGTGATAGATACGTCGAATTCGGTTCATTATAAGTTATTACTGCAATCTGATGTAGTCTGCCGCCATGTCAAATGCCGTCGTTGGACTAAAGGGGCGTCTAAACGGGCCATTTTTTACGGCAATTTGTGGTGGCACTATTGTCAACTAATTGCTCGGCCAATAATGGCAATATGTCTACAATTGTATGGCGCATGATCCAGTCTCCTAAACGGGCTATACAACCCGGCAACAATAAAATAGAGGGCGACTGAAACAACAATAAAATTGGCCGGGCAACATTGCGGAAAATATATCGATCATCCGGCAACTATCAAATCAATATAGGAGAGTACTGTCATGTTACGGCCACAGCATTGCCGCAACATATTGCCGTAAAAATGGGCCGTTTAGACGCCCCTTTAAGAACATCGTTTTTCTAAACAATTGATTTATTTAATAATTTATTTATTAAGAAATGTTCCCATAGGGACCTCTTTGCTTCTAGATTATGTTTCAAAAGATACATCGATTAGAACAAGCTATTATGAAAATTTATTGTACAGTTCGTCGTTAAGATGTAAAATAAAGTTCAATGTTTTACAGGTTTCATACTCGTTGGGACTTGTTGAGTGTTGAGCGCGGTATGTTCATTGTTCCCGTGGGTCACTACGATTGATCCTGCTATTCAAGGTAACAGGAATCATCGTGCTAGGACTACGAGGGCATTGGTCTTAATAAAAATACTTTTTTTACAAAAACATCTAACCGACTTCAATCACAGTTGATTAGCTGGTATTTTTTGAGGAATTTCGTTATCTGTCTCCGAAACTCATCATCAGATCTTTACGAAATTGATATGGGACCATTACGGAATAAACCTCTTTCGAACAAAAAAATATATATTCTAAAATCCATCTATACATATTATGAAGGAGTTATGTCCGAAAATACATTTAAAAAAATACAAAAATTCGAATTGATTTTTTCACAGTCTTTGCAATATTTCTCATTGCTGCTACGCTCCTATTGGTCGTAGTGTGATGTTATATAGCCTATAGCCTGACTCAATAAATGGGTCACCAACAGTAAAAAAATTTTTCAATTCGGACCAGTCCTTTATAATATTAGTATAGATTAACCATAATAAACTATAGTATAACAGCAAACTATATACCAATCTAATTAAAAAAAAAATAGTATACCAGTCCTGCAGTCCTACAGCGTCAACCGGCATATTTCACATTCATTATCTTACAAATGTCTACAATTAAAAAGCCATAATAACTTTCATACGTACATATAAATTTCCAAAAAACTCAAAATCACGAGAAGAAACTGTACCATCTTCTGAAGCCCAACCTGCCTCTGTGACGCAGTGGGAGTGTGTTCGACTGCTACGCAAAGAGGTCTTGGATTCGATTCCCACACGAGACACCACTTTGTGCGATCCACAAATTGTTGTTCCGAGTCTGGGTGTACTTTGTGTCCGTGACTTGTATGTTTGTAAAGTCCCCCGCAACACAGGGCTTGTACCCTACTGCGGGAGTCGTCTTTTAAGAAAAAAAAAATATTTAAAAAGACAATGAGGTTCATTCTCTGAAAGTAAAACCCATAAATTCCATCTCATAAACGATTGCAGGACTTTATAATCATTACAAACTACTGATAATATTAGGTATAGGTACAATAACAAATATATAATCATCTACATATACAAAAACAAAACATTTATGGACGCTACCTTTTGAAGCGACTAAAACACACATCTGTTATGGAAACATGACCACGTGTTAAGTTATACCATTTTTATAAATATAACATGAACATCGTGAATAAATTATGTGCTTTTTTTAGTCTCAACATTAGGTAATGTGAAATAATTTGTGAGATATTTGCACAAAACACCAAGAGTACTGAGCTCCTAGACAAGTGGCATAAACGCTTATCGAATAGAATGACGTAGTTGCGCGCGAATATGTTTTTTTATATGATTTTCGCAGTTTTGCACGCGCAAGGACGCCATTCTATTCGATTAGAGCTTATGCCACTTGTGTAGGGGGCTGAAGGTAACATTCATACAAGCGCACTCAATTAACGGACTCAAACAACTTTAGCGGCGTTGTGCACTTTTTGGGATGTTTAAAAATGTTAAACTCGCGTTAGGACACGTGACCTGAGCAAAAAATTGTAAGACGAAGGGAGAGCATAGAAAAACTGCTACAATATAATTTGAATACAAAGGTCAATTTCGCTACTGTTTTGATTTTGGTATTGCAACGGCTGTGGTCACGGGTAGACGGCCGTTGCAATACGGTTGAAACGTCGGGCAATAAACAATGTATTTTACCTTAAATTATTCGCGCATCACGCATCGTAAATGCATATCTAATCTACTATTAACATGGTTATGAACTAAGACTACTAAAGATTAAACACACAACACTAACGACATCTGCACACTGGCGCGTAAATTTTGTTCGGCGGAACATATACTACTAAAGATTATTATATTTCGGGATAGATTTATTTCACCTAGAGTTAGCTAAATCAAGTCTAATGGTATACCTAATTCACCCTGGTGAATTAGCGGGATAAATTAAGTGCACCAGACAAGTGTGATGTCTTAAATCAAGGATTTTCCATTAGGTACTGTGACAGGTGCGCTGGAGACTCGACCGGCCGCTCGCATAAAGCCTCATTACTTGTTAACTGTTTGTCTTGACGTTCCAAGTTTGAAATAATGAGGAAGGAGAAAATAAAAAAAAACAATCTAAAGAATTGAGGGAAGCGTCATGACGGACGGTCTGAAAAAAGTCTAGAAGTGTAAAAAGCACATATTTAAATATTGTTAAATATATGTCGTTATTGGGCTAATGAAATAGCTTTTTATTCCTGATTCCCTGGAGTAAGGATCCTGGCTGCGCACCCCTAAGCCAACATTAGACATTACAGTACCTACTTATCCCTTAGGTGCTCCATCATATTTGTCTTTACATTTAAATTTATATGAAAAGAAGAAAAATGTGATTTAAAGGATCGTATTAGATATATTTCGGGACTTAATCGCGTGAATTATTCAAAGGTACGAACCTTTTATTTACCCGACGTTTCGATCGAATTGCACCGATCGTGGGTAGTTGAAAAACCCCGCGCCTCAGGGAGACATCGCTAAGCTGCCATCAGACGACCCGTGACCACGATCGGTGCAATTCTATCGAAACGTTGGGTAAATAAATGGTTCGTACCTTTAAATAATTCACGCGATTAAGTCCCGAAATATATCTAATATGTACCAGACCATTTTTTAACGATTTAGAAGTCTAAAATACTTTGTTTATTGTCTTAAATCTTTCAGGATTTTCAATTAGGTATTATCTTTTAGGTGTTCCATCATCGTTGTCTTTACATTTAAATTTATATGAAAAGACTCTCGAGGTAAACCTTATTGAAGAAAAATGTGATTATAAGAATCGGTTCATCAATCATTCAGCGTAATACGAAATGAGAGTTTCATAACCAGTTGAGATCAAAGCCTTTTTTCTTCTACTTGTTCAAGCGTTAAAATTTAAAATTTATTAAATAACTAATTAATTAAATTATGGGCTTTGTAATAAAAAAATAATATATAATTTAATTTCTTCTTGCATTAAAGTCAGAGGACTTGACTGTAAATGTTGATAACTTTCGCGATTTGTACACATTATGCTAAACTAGTCTACCCGTGCCTACGGCCGTTGCAATACGGTCGAAACGTCGGGCAATAGACAAAGTATTTTACCTTAAATTATTCACGCGGTTAAGACCCGTAATATATAGACTTTTATGTTGTCCTGTGTCTCGGTGGACTTGACAATTTAAAAAGTTAGCTACACAAACTAGGTAAGCCCCATTGACGTAGAGAACACGACTGCGCCATAACCTCGCACAATTGACTATCTAGAAAGAGACAACGCTACTTTGTAGACAATACCTGTCAAAGGCCGCACGAGTTTTTTCTCTCGTTTACGCTTTGCAGTCAATTTTTACTTCTTTATTGAAAGTGATGGCGCAGTCCTGGGGGTCTAGATAAAGTCACATTCGAATAGCGATGTCGTTAATGGAAAATAATTTTAATAAGGAATTTGACCTCAGAACACACATATCTTTGAATTTGACGTTTGCGGAGGAGACCATAGACATTTTTTTTATTTTTTTGCGAACGATTAGTACGGCGTTATCGAATTCGCCACGGAACGAATGTACCTTGTCTTACCCCCCTGATCTATACGTCAATGATACGCCCACAACCTCTAGGATTTAAATTTGTAAAATTTTGTTCTGTGGCCAATAAGAGATCTTATGTCATCTTATAATAAGCCAATGAACAAAATTTCAAAAATGTTCGATAAGGATCATTCTTTAAAAATCTAGATTGTGTTGTCTTTTTCTAGTTATTATTAGAATTGGGGAAAGGGACCCTTAACATACAAATTTCTACCATAAACGGCGTTTTCAATTAATAATAACGGCGGCTTAAATTCAATAGCTTCTAGTATCAGTCAATCTTCGCAACATATAATTTGCTTTTGATACAATCTCGCCCAAGACGCAATTTCCTTTTACCCTGAAGGCTTGAAAGCCTAAGCAACTACGTATTACTGTACTTACTCAAATCTATGACGGTTAACTTTACTCCATAATTACAAAAAGAGAAAGTTTTCCTACAATGAAAAGGTAGCAGCTTACGCTTCTAATTGTAAACAAATACCTATCTACATTGTCAATTTTAACATGATTTTATAAAGTAGATAGATAAGACATTTGTTACTTCGTTTTTCGTATTATTTTGGGTTATTTACATAGAATTTTTGTCATTTTGCAAGTACGACTTGTATAAAAATTGCATAAAAAGGTACACTTTTCAAGGAGTAACCAAACTAGATAAAGTGGTAGTTTCAGCTCTTTTTTCAGGTTATTATGGGTCCCAATCCTGTTAAACTTTCCAGCTAAGCTCAATTGAGTTAGAACTTAGGAGTGGGTGGGTTCCCGCCTTAACCATTAGGCTACCACCGCTTTAAGAAGCTTTGTGTTCTAATAAGTATTTAAACAAGATCTCTTTTTAAGGATTTTTTAACGCAGACAATAGGCATTGTTCATGAACACAGAATCTCGGAACGCCTTCCGAACAAAGTGGTCTGAGAATGCTGTTCATGTACGATGCTTATGTATGTGTACGTACGTTGTTCGAGCGCTATTGTACGAAAGTAATAGAACAGGCCACACAAGAGGAGTAATGATGACAATGTAATGAGGCCTATGCCATCAATAGGTATACAGGGTGGAATTTTGTAATGCCACCTGGAGGGGAAGTACTCTTAATACTTTAGATAGAAAATTTTACTCAAAGGAAACATTTCTTTATTTTTGAAAAGAAAAAAAACGGCATTAAAGATTTTTAAAAATTCGCTTGCCGCACACGGTAATCGAACCGACTAAAATCTGTAAAAGTACCGTGTACTTTTATTGCATTGATTGTTAGGGTCAATAAGGATGAAATCTCTTTAACAAACTTCATAAATTGAATTACATGAAAACAATTAAATTTTAAATTAATTTAATTATGTACAAAAATTTAAACTAACTAATTAATTGCTCGAAATGGGCTCCATTTTCTTGGATACACAAATTTATTCTTCTAACGAATTCATTTCTAGTTACCTTCAATAACGTATTGTGGTGAATGTTATAAATCGTATTCTGAACTTCAACTCTCAACTCGTTTACATTCTCATAAGATTTAGTGTAAATTTGATTTTTTACATATCCCCACAAAAAAAAATCTAAAGGGGTGAGATCTGGTGATCTCGCAGGCCATCTGATTGTGCCGTTTGTACCAATCCAGGTATTAAAATGGTTATTAATGTAGGCAGTAGTGATTCTGCTGTTATGGGCTGGAGCACCATCTTGCTGTAGAATTATTTGGTTTCGCTCTTCCTCGGGGAAACCATTTAACTCGTTTCTTAATAAATCGAGTATTTCTAAATACTTAACAGTGTTTAAGTGACCTTCGTATACATGGACTAACACAACCATATTTCTCATAATTCCGCACCAAACGTTGAAAGAAAATCTTACTTGACTGTTAGTTTCATGAACACGCAGAGGATTCACTCTAGACCAATAGTGATTATTGCGGCGATTGTACATGCCGTTATTGCTGAAGTTGGTTTCGTCAGACCATACAATGTTACTCAAAAAATTAGGGTTACGGTCAATTTCTCTCAGCATGTTTTGACAAAATTGTAGTCGTCTCTCACAATCCCCAGGATGCAATTTTTGTACCAACCGACCATCACGATAACATCTAAACTTATACTTTTTCAGCACTTTAAGTATGCGAGTGTGGGTTGTTCCAATTACTTCGGCAGCATCTCTGCTTGAAGCCTTCGGAAATGCTTCGAAGTATGTTAAAATATTTAATTCAAAATCAAAGTTGTTTTGTTGAAGAGGGTGCCGTCGCTTTTTGAAACTTCCAGTGTTCTTTAAATTTTCTATCATTCTTTTCAGTACAAATCGAGTTGGTGTCTGACGGTCTCGATATCTCTCTCCATACCACCGCAGAGCACGATTCACATCTTTATTATTTAAAAAATAAGCTTCCATTAAATCAAATTGCTCTTGATAAGCCATTTTTACCGTGAAACAATTATGAAATGATTTGTAAAAACAATCAAATGTGAATAACAGATGAAAATCTATTTTCAAATGTAACATTCCATATTTAAACTACGTCATACACGCAGTTATGTCGCATACAAGAAAGGAGTCTGCATTACAAACACGTGCAAATTGCAATCGTCTTATCTAAATAGTAATTCGTTTTTTCGATGGATAAATGACGTCAATGATAATAATTAATGAATAACATAAGTACACAGATAGATCTTTGAGTAAAAGTGCTTTAACTTGACCCATTGAATTAATAATTTAAGATTTCATTGTTTTCCATTCATTTAACTTCTGAAAATGGAGCTCATTTCGAGCAATTAATTAGTTAGTTTAAATTTTTGTACATAATTAAATTAATTTAAAATTTAATTGTTTTCATGTAATTCAATTTATGAAGTTTGTTAAAGAGATTTCATCCTTATTGACCCTAACAATCAATGCAATAAAAGTACACGGTGCAACTTTTACAGATTTTAGTCGGTTCGATTACCGTGTGCGGCAAGCGAATTTTAAAAAATCTTTAATGCCGTTTTTTTTCTTTTCAAAAATAAAGGAATGTTTCCTTTGAGTAAAATTTTCTATCTAAAGTATTAAAAGTACTTCCCCTCCAGGTGGCATTACAAAATTCCACCCTGTATATTATTCGACAAACTTAACCTAAAGCAATTTCAAACAACAAATTAAAAAAATATTGATAACCCTTCAAATGCAATCATCATTTAAAACACTATCCAACCTGTTACTAAGGTGACAGTCATCCGTAAGACACTCGTGCCCAATTTCATGGTACAAGGTCGGTCTCCCACACCCCCGAAGGTCAAGGGTAGCCTGCCGATCGATACGGATGCTGTGTCAGATAAAGATGGGGATATAAGATCCCCGTGAGAGTAAAAGAGAGGGGTGTACGCTTGAATGTAGGGAGATAGTGTTTTCCTGCTACGGGGAAGGATGTTTGTGTTGAGATTTCTGAGTTTAAGGGTGATTGATTTGTCTTTAAAGTTCTATATTAATTTGAGGGTTTAACGATCTTATGATCAACTTGAAAGGAAAGGGTTTTCAGATCAAAAATCAACGTAATAACGGTCGTTTAACTAGTTTCGTAAGCGGCTGATCTCATCAGAGAGAAGCCAATTATATATATATACTAGCTGTCCCGCGCAACTTCGTATGCGTAATTTTTTCCCGTTTTTGCAACATTTCTCATCGCTGCTCCGCTTCTATTGGTCGTAGCGTGATGTAATATAGCTTATAGCCTTCCTCGATAAATGGGCTATCCAATAGTAAAAAAAAAATTCAATTCGGATCAGTAGTTCCTGAGATGATGAACGCGGTAATCTCCAATAGGAGCGGAGCAACAATGTTGCAAAAACGGAAAAAAATACGCAGACGAAGTTGCGCGGGACAGCTAGTATATAATATAGGCTGCCTCTGTGGCGCGGTGGGAGTGTATCCGACTGCTATGCAAGAGGTCCTAGGTTCAATCTCCAAACAGGATAAAACTTTGTGTGATGACTTTATTCTGCTCGGTGTTATTTATCTATAATATGTATGTATTTAGAAATATATAAGTATGTTCATCAGTTGTCTGGTTTCCATAGTACAAGCTCTGCTCAGTTTGGAACAGATAGCGTTGTGTGAGTTGTCCCAAGATTGTTATTATTATAATTAAACTATAGAGATATTAAGGGCATAAGTGTGTGTGGACACAAGTGCACTCTCAATTCTTTCTCTCTTATATTTACTCGGGATATCCAATGGAGCGAAAATTCAACATCTTTACGGCGTCTAATCTCTTTAGATTAGGCGCAAGACAGACTGCTTAACTTCTCCGAGACACGGGGGGATATATTAATTCAGAAAACCGTTTGGTTCGTCTGTTGATTTTTGCATCACTTTCCAATTCTCATGATTCAATATCCGTCTAAAGCCGTAAATTATAGAGCTTCTTAATCCTACAAAATCCTCTGGAGATTATAACGGATTCACATAACAAAGATAATAGAACCTTTCAAGGCTGTACGTATCAGTATAGGTACGTTAATTTCAAGGTTAGGTTGTAGGAGCGAATTAACTAGGATTAAATGTTGATAAACTTTCGCGTTTTGTACACATTATGAAAAAATATACCTATATTAAGAGTCTTAATCGCGTGAAAATTTTAGGTAAAATACCGTGTTTATTGCCCGACGTTTCGACCGTATTGCAACGGCCGTGGTCACGGGTAGACTGGGTAGACTCTACCTTAAATTTTCACGCGATTAAGACCCGTAATATATATTTTTCTATAATGTGTACAGGATTGTAAATGTTTAATGTCAATTGTAAGGGTGCCCTCTTTTTATTTTTAACCCTATACAAGGTGTAACAGAAAGGTGTGGTCATATTCAAGGGTTGGTATGTGACCATGATACTGAGAGACACCTAATTAATTTTATCAAAATCGGAGTATCCTAAAAAATATTTATAATTTTTTTTATTCGTTTATTTAAGAGTGCAAAAGTTATTAATTAAAAAAAGTATGACTTAAAAAAGTTCTATGCTATAATAATCCATTGAATTTGGTACCAGGGAAGGTAATAGTTCTTATGCCATACGCATTTCACTACTGAATTTTGACAAAAAAGAATATGCTTTAACTATGTAATAATAATGCAACCAGCTATGACACCAAAGTAGGTGCAATACTGATAACATACACTATCCGCTGCTGAAATTTGACACCACACCTTTCTGTTACACCCTGTATATAGCCATATCCGCAAGTAAATGAATATTATCATCAGCCTATCGCAGTCCACTGCTGGAAATAGAACTCTCCAATTGCACGCCACTTTGTTCTATCTTCAGCTTCTCGAATCCAGCAAATGAATACATAACATGAAATTAATTTAATTTAAGTTATTTCAATTTAGGTTCACACTGAAAATCAGCGGTGTGATGTGGTCTGCCGCAACACAGCATTATGCTGAGTGCGGACTTATCTGTCGCAGTAATAATTATTTTATGTACCTACTATTTGTATTGGATCTGTGACAAATAAATATTAAGATTAGATTATTATTACTATGTCAAAGTCAGTCAAATTTGGCATATTAAATTTCGCCACTATCTACAATGTAATAGCTCAGGTGGGAAATCGGACGGTCCAGAAATCAGAAGACCCCAGTTAGAGTCCGAGTGACGATTATTTTTTTCCCTTTTTTATTTTAATTTTCGATTTTGGGTTTTTGATTTGTGATTTATTATTTCATATATTTTATTATTCTAGTTATAAAAAATAAGATCGAAAAATATTATAATTTCATCAGTACCTATGTGTTTTTTTTTAAAGATAAACTTTTTAATTGTCATGTCGTTGTTATTGTCATTTTTCAAATTGTCCTGTTTGTGTACGATAGCCCAATAGATGAATTTAAACACAAATGATAGTATTTTTATACTGATAAAAAAAAATCCCTTGCCATACCAAAAAATTAAAAAATGCACAACTTTTACGAGTATGTTAAAGTTTTCACTTCAACCTGTACTCCCGGAGTGCAACCCGTTTTTTTCCATAAGATTTATTTTATATAAAATATACTCAATATTAGTAAATAATATTAGCAAGTATATAACATTAGTAGTTTTACCACTACTTTATTAAAAAACTCATGTGTGGCACACCAGAGATGGGAAGAGAGAGAAAGGATAATCTTACAGAAGATGGGCAGGTGACCTCGTTAAGACAGTGGGAAAACCTGGATTAGACTGGCACGAAAGAGAGAAGAGTGGAGTGTGGAGGCCTTTACCAAACGTGTCATTTATCAATGACTAGCAGCTCGCTCCGGCTTCGCACGGTTATAAAATATATGGATGTTATTATACATAGAAACCTTCCTCTTCAATCACTCTTTCTATTGAAAAAAACCGCATCAAAATCCGTTGCGTAGTTTTATAGATTTAAGCATACATAGGGATATAGGGACAGAGAAAGCGACTTTGTTTTATACTATGTAGTGATATACATGTATTTAGAAATATATACTCGTATATCAGTTGTCTGGTAGACATAGTACAAGCTCTGCTTAGTTTGGGATCAGATAGCGTTGTGTATGTTGTCCCAAGTTATTATTATTATTATTATTAAAAAAGGGTGAACGGGATGTGTATTAGGTAATAACTGTAAATTAATAAAATTAAATGTATTGAAAACTGTAAATCTGAAAGAAGGCTATAAATAAAATAAATGAATAAACTGTATGTGTATTGGTATAGCCGTAGGTCTCTTAGACCAACTGGGTCTACCAGACACCGAAACTATCATAAAGGGTTAACCTCACTGATATAAATCTGTTTATACTGAGACTGCCTCTGTGGCGCAGTGGGGGGTGTATCCGACTGCTACGCAAGAGGTCGTGGGTTCTATCCCCACCCAGGATAAAACTTTGTGTGATGAGCACGATGTTTTATTCTGTGTCTGGGTGTTATTTATGTATTTAGAAATATAAGTATGTTTATCGGTTGTCTGGTTTCCATAGTACAAGTTCTGCTTAGTTTGGGATCAGATAGCGTTGTGTGAGTTGTCCTAAGAAATAAGATATATATAATTATACTACAGACCTAACACAAGATAGATGACAGCTAACAGATAATAGTAGATAATACCTACTTAAAGACTACAATATAAAGTACTTCAATTTAAATGTATTTTGTTTAGAAGCCGAAAGGCCGAAAGCCGAATGTTTCGCCGAGCTAATTGCCTCATCACAGGAGGTATGGGAACTAGGCCGCTTATTACGACAGAACGTTTTGTGGTCATGAGCGTTTTGTTGTCAAAGTACTGGTTATTTAATGAGCATTGTACGAGTTTGTAATTTTGTTTTCGAGTACATATAGTACGTGATGTTTTGGACAATGTGTTGTGTGGTCTAAAGAAATAAATAAGGTCTGAGTGTTAAATTTAATTGTGTTGTAGCTTTCGCGTTACATAATTACAAATAAGTACAAGGAATATGGGGATTAGTGCGATCATGTAATATTATTTACATTTAGAAAATTAATCTATACTAATATTTTAAATTGTTTGTTTGAACGCAATAATCTCAGGAACTACTAGACCAAATTGAAAAAAGACTTACTTTTTTTTTATAAAAAGATAACTAGCAAAGAGGGATTGTGGTCCCGCATTACTAGCAATCCTGTTAATCCCTCCAGCTAAGCGCAATGGCTTGTGTTGGTTTACGACGATGGTATAATGGGTAGGATTCGAAACCGCGACCTCACGATTGCGAGACCGATGCCTTAGCCATTAGGCCACTTTTCTGGATAGCCCATTTATCGAGGAAGGCTATAGGCTATACAACATCAGGATACGACCAATAGGACCGGAGGACCAGTAGATAGAAGTATAGATTAAATGTAATCTATTTTATTTGTCACTAGCTTTCGCCCGCGGCTCCGCCCGCGTGGATGTCGGTTATCGCGATAAAAACTATCCTATGTCCTTCCCTGGGACTCAAACTATCTTCATATCAAATTTCATCTAAATCGGTTTAGCTGTTTGAGCGTGAAAGCGAAACAGACAGACAGACATAGTTACTTTTACATTTATAATATTAGTATGGATATATGGATATTAGAGGAAGAAGATTAGTCATATTAGCGCTTTCAAACATGAAAAGACGTCATTTTCAATTCAATAGCAGCTAGGTTTTATATATTACGAGGCAATATCTACTAAATAATTCCAATGCCCTTGGCCTACAGCAGGTGTTTCCAATGCCTCAGTATACCTACGTACACAATATCGAGAGTTCAGAAGGTCAACTTCATACGTACCTCGTTTGAGCAACGGACCACGGGCGAACCCAGGAGTGGCCGTGGATTAGTGGGTTCTGCATCGATTGACCACAAATTTTGACACGATATACATGGGTGATCTAAAATAGGTGGTAGGTGGTGAAGTGTTACTTTTTTTTTTAAATTGATATTACTAAGTTATTTGGTGTAATGTAAAGAAGTCACGAGCGGGAGGTTATTAGTATTTTTTTTTTTTTAATTTCTTAGGACAACTTACACAACGCTATCTGATCCCACACTAAGCAGAGCTTATACTTACTATGGAAACCAGACAACTGAAAGTACATACACATCTATACTAATATTATAAAAAGCTGAAGACTTTATTTGTTTGTTTGAACGCGATAATCTTATGATCTACTGGTCCGAAATGAAAAATTATTTTACTTTTGAAATAGCCCATTTATTGAGGAAGGCTATAGGCTATATAACTATCGCTACGACCAATAGGAGCGGTGCAGCAATGAAAAATTTGCAAAAACGGGGAAAATTAACGCATACGAAGTTAAAGGTCAGCTAGTTATACATAAATAACATTCATGCACTATGCACAGAATAAACCATCGTGCTCATCACACAACATTTCATTCTGGGTGGGGATCGTACCCACGACCTCCGGCTTAGCAGTCACGGTCCACTAGACCATCATCACCTTGTTTACAACCCGCTTCAAAGATTGTTTTTATATGGGAACAGCAGGCGAAGCCGGTAGCAAAACCTAGTTATAAAAAAAAAGTGAGTCGACCCGTGACCACGATCGGTGCAATTCGATCGAAACGTCGGGTAAATAAAAGGTTCGTACCCTTAAATAATTCACGCGATTAAGTCCCGAAATATATCTAATAGTTATAAAAATCAAATATGTCATCCATCACACATCTCTTCTCAACACTTCATCTCTTATCTCAACGAATAAATAAGTTTTTATTTTTAACCTACTAATATTATAAAGCGGAATGTTTGTGAGTGTGGATGTGTAGATGTGTAGACGTGTGGATGTTTGTTCCTCTTTCACGCAAAAGCTACAGAATGGATTTTAATGAAACTTTACAATAATTTAGCTTATACATCAGAATAACACATAGGCTATAATTTATAAAGATATTGTGTAAATTGTCCAAAATATAACGATAAGTGTCAAGCAAGTAGGAAAAAAATCTACAATCGGCGACATGTTTTGGCGTTCGCCGCAAATATCGTTGAAGTTACACATTTATAATGTATAAACGATATGTTTATCATAAATAGTCTTACAGATATTATTATTATTATTATTATTATTATTATAAAGCTGAAGAGTTTGTTTGTTTGTTTGAACGCGGTAATCTCAGGAAGTAGTGGTCCGAGTTCAAAAATTCTTTCACTGCTGGATAGTCCATTTATCGAGGAAGGCTACAGGCTATGTAACATTATACTACGACCAATAGGAGCGCGTCAGCAATAAGAAATGTTGCAAAAACGGGCATCATTTACGCAGACGCAGTTGCGCGGGACAGCTAGTTTTTTTATATATTTAAGTACTAGCTATAACTTCGTATGCATAATTTTTCCCCGTTTTTGGAACACTTCTCGTCGCTGCTCTGCTCCTATTAGTCTTAGCGCGATGTTATATAGCCTATAGCCTTCCTCGACAAATGGGCTATCCAACAAAAAAGATTTTTTCAAATCGGACCAGTAGTTCCTGAGATTAGCGCGTTTAAACAAACAAACTCTTCCGCTTTATAATATTAGTATAGATACACAAGCGGAAAAAATCGAAAGAAAAACCTAGTACCTACATAAAACCATTAAAGTCGTTTCCCTCACTTTACATAGAAACCGCCACTCACAATTAAGCCCAGTCACAATAAATTATAATTCATAAAGATAATAATTCCACTTAATTGGTTTCTGTCAAACGCTTCATTGAATTATAATTTATTTTATCTTTTAGGTTGATTGGTTGATTAATTTTATTTAGGAGACTATTTTTGGATGAGTTTAATAAAACCCGGTAAGAGCATGTTGGACCAGGCTCAGTGTAGGGTTCCGCAGCCGTTATTACAAAAAAATGCACTACTTGTGAAAAAAAATGTCTTGTACAGTTGGATCAACGTAACTAGGCCGGACTGAAGTAGGCGACAAGTGGTTGCGCAGATGCATTTTTTGGAAGTAAATGGTGACAGGAAGCGGGGGGCGGGGGCGGTAACTAAACTGAGAGAATTAGAGATGCGATTACGCATTACATTGTCATAATTAGTATTACTAACTCCTGTTTTTTTGTGATTATTTTCGTTAATAAAATTGTTTTTCAAAGTTTCTTTAGTATTTACTGTAACTGTTCTAAATTTAAACTTTTATGAACTCATTTAAATAGTGTTTTTATATTGTTGAATTAAAATGTTGTTAGTATTTTTAATCGATTAAACATATTTAGTCGCTTTCGTAAGTAATTTTAGGGTCGCATCTCTATGACATGCGCGAAAGTGATAAAAACCTAACTTCAATCTGGTCAAGTTACGTTGATCGTACTACTACTGTAGTAGCCGCTACTTAGTTTGATAGCTAGATAAGGTAGTAAAATAAATATGTTTAGGGGGGCACTCCCTACATGTAATAAAAGCTGAAAAAAGGGGAAAAAAGGGGAAAGGGGGTAGCAGGAACCGCTGTCATAAGCGAATCAACTAACAGGTAACCTCCGTGTTTTCTATAATTTGTTAAACAATACCTATCAGTAAACACATTAATATATAAGGTATCTTTCATATCAGCATTTTTCTGTAATATTTGCTCAATACAATACTTTTAAACGATATTTTTATTTACCCAGCTGTTCCAACGGCATTGCTAGGTCGTTTAGTTTCTAGTTTAATACACAAAACACCGAGAGTACAGAAGGTAAACTTTACACAACCTTGAGCAACGCACATAACAATAATAGTCTCCTAATAAATTGAAGCGGTGGTAGCCTAATGTCTAAGGCATGGGTCTCGCAATCGTGAGGTCGCGGGTTCGAATCCTACCCATTATACTACCGACGTGAACCCACTCCTAGCACAAGCCTTTGAGCTTAGCTGGAGGGGTTAACAATTGCTAGTAATGTGGGACTCAATCCCACATTGCCATTGACTTATCTTTAAAAAAAAAAAAACATTATTAACGTGAGGCTCAAAACGGGAGGGTTCGGGAAAATCATGAAATATCACCAGGAGGGATGGGGTATTGAGATTCTCACTCTCTCCCACTTGACTGGCATTCAATTAATTGCACCCCTCTGTCGTTCGAGGCTCACACTCGTGTGAAAACTAAAAATGCACGTGATGTTGTTATGGGAGAGGAAGGTTAGTCTAAAACTGGACAAGAGGGGTAGGACGGGGAGGTCATGCCCTCCTCGGTTCCAGCATGGCAACGGCCAATCATGCAGATACAAGTGCACTTTCTATTCCCTTACTTAATCTGGTAAACAACTAACTTATCAATGATTTAAATATCGCTAACATATGAAAATACATGCCCTACATATACATATAACAAAAGTTTAATAAGTCTACCTTTCAAATCAAATCAAATCATTTATTAGTGTGATTTATGGTGATACAAAGGTGTTTTTTATAACAATACTTATTTCTAGAAAATCTGGCATCATGCATTGGCTTACAATATTCAAAACGTCTGTACACATCGTCATACTTCTAATTACTTATGGAGAAGAGACAATAAATTAGAGTTTATTGGAAAGGAATTCGTCAACTGTATATTAGCATTTATCGATTAATAATGTATGTAATTTATGTTTAAGTTCCATTATGTTACAATCTTTAATATGATTTGGTAAATGGTTATAAATTTTCACTTCACTTTTTTTCAAAAACCAGTATTAAGCATGTGTTCCTAAGTGTGGGTACCAGTGTACCAGGGAGGGGCAGCGTCGAGTTCTCACCGCAGTGGTCCTGCGTCTGATGCGGCCTTAGGTGGGGCTGTGGGCGGGCGTATGGGGTAATCTGCCCCGCCCGCGGCCTGCCTGAGTTTCCAGGGGCCGCGAAAGTGTGAAATGCCCGAAACGCAACGGTACGACAAACGAACGACGGTATATCAAATTCCAAGGCCCGTTCGCGAAGGAGGCGAGCGATACACGGTGGATTTTTAGTGGGTGCAAACCCCACACTACCTCCTCCGTCTTCCCCGGACGGTGAGGGTGTTCGTCAGGATTTTTTCTCGCCAAAACACAAAAAAAAACCAGTGCACCACATGTGACAGTAGTAACGTTGCTTAGGGGTCGTTTATAAATCACGTGATGTATTTATAACAACTTTTTTAATCTCTCACCCCACTGGTAATACGTAGTGTAATTCATTCCCCCCCCCCCCTCCTTCTAGAGCTCCACGTGATTAATAAAACCCTTGGATACCTCTCGATTTGTTCGGTCGCCCTTGCACGGAGACTGAATCTGGGATCTTTTTGTCTGTTCTCTGTCTTTGGTCTTCCAAAATTGCCCTTGAACGATCTCCAATATGTCCATTTTTCTTGAGCGAAGTACCTACGTATGAAGCTTAGCTTCTGTACTCTCTGTTTTTTGTGTAGAATTTCCCCAATACCAAGTGAGGTGAACAAACAGTTCATGTGCGTATGCGCAGGTGTTTTAGAGTTGGTCAATTGTATGTATCTGGAATGTGGTGAACGTGGAGGGAGGGTCAGATGCTTTAATGAGTATTATGGAGATAAAATGGCGGATATGATTATTATCGATCTAATCCGCGTTTTAATCAAATTTTCTTAAATCTATATAGTTTTTGTTTATTGAAAAAGTATTTTTTTCGAGGAAGGCTAAAGGCTATATAACATAACGCTATGATCAATAGGAGCGGAGCAGCAATGAAAAATGTTGCAAAAACCAGGAAAACTTATTCCTTTTGTGAGCTTCGTAAACACAACAAAAATGTATGATGGATTTGTTCCTCTTGAAAAGTTCTAAAACAAAGTCTGCAGCAAATGCAAATGTTAAGGTTAACACACTATTACCTACGTTTTTTACGGTAATCAAATTTGTTCTAAAATAATGCATTATTTGCGAAAGTTTTTTAATAAACATGGTATCTCCTTATCCAAATTAATTCGTTATTTATCACAAATTTAATTTTGACCAAAATTGCTCTTACTTCATTTCAATGAATATCTTAGGAGATAAAGACATACCTATTACGCAACAAAATCAGACGCGGATGCAGAACTTTGTTCTGGCCAAGTGTGAGTTGTTCGCATGACAAAAGGGAAGGGGGGATTAGATTAAACACCGGTACATCAACTGCCACCGCCGAGCGACGACCGAGGCTGCTGATGGTGGAGACACTAAATCCGCAAGGGACACCCTCATCCTCGGTCATAGGCTGTTGTGAAGGAAAACCGCGAGATTTTTAGTCGGTTCGACTCAGACTTACCCTCTTCTACGTGCGCTCGTAGGAGTGGGATCCGTGGGAATGTTTGCACACGTAAAAAAAAAAGGTGCTATGAAACATACATCAGACTCTAGACGGGTAAAAATACAAAATTACGTAAATTATGTCCCTTGGCAATGAAACAAGAAAAGTCGTTACTGTTTATGTAACAACCCTAACTTTTCGTCGCCTAGCAATAACGTAAACACCAACAGAAAGCAACGCAATATACTTATGTTCATCAAGCCTGTTTCGGGCGCCATCTTGAATTTAAAAGGAGAACGGGCAATATCTAACACTTAAGTCTAATATATCAAACGTAAATTTCGTGTTATAGAATTTTATAAGCTACGGGTCTTAATCGCGTAAATATTTTATTTTAAGGCTAAATACCTTTGTTTATTTCCCGACGTTTCGACCGTATTGCAACGGCCGTGGTCACGGGTAGTCTACCCGTGACCACGGCCGTTGCAATACGGTAAAACAAAGGTATTTAGCCTTAAAATAAAATATTTACGCGATTAAGAGCCGTAGCTTATAAAATTCTATAATGTGTACAAATCGCGAAAGTTTACGAACATATATTGTAAATTTCGTGGCTTTATGTTTTATATTTTTTGTGATTTTTACACAATTGATTTACATTTCTGAATAATATCGATGCGATATTGAAATGTCGGAGAATAAATAGGGTATTAAAATTAAATACGCCATTAACTGTCACTGACGGGCCGTTAGAGGTGAACAGTAGCGCCAGTAAATACTATTGGTTGCGTCTAAAATTGAGTACCTATTGTTGAACATTCGAGGATGTTTGGTATTTAGATTAAACAACCTTATTTCACGCTGTATATATGTTTAACGTTATTCTTGATATAGTGCAAACCTGAAAGTAGTTTGCTCAGAATCAGTAACACAATCCATTGGGGTAGTTTTGGACCATGTTATATTTTTAAATGAACTGATTAATCAAGTGGCGCGGTGGGAGTGTATCCGACTGCTACGCAAGAGGTCGTGGGTTCGATCCCCACCCAGGATTAAACTTTGTGTTATGAGCACGATGGTTTATTCTGTGTCTGAGTGTTATTTATCAATAATATGTATGTATTTAGAAATATATAAGTATGTTTATCAGTTGTCGAGTTGCCATAGTACAAGCTCTGCTTAGTTTGGGATCAAATAGCGTTGTGTGAATTGTCCCAAGATATTATTATTGTAACAGTCCAAATCCTGTTCACAATCTGATGTGAAATGTGATCATCATTTATTTTTTAATAATAACCATAGATTACGTACGTACTACGAGACGCAATGAGCACGATAGCGTGAAGAACACAAAACAATTTTAAACGCTGCAAGTTTTCAAAATTTTCATTTTTTTTTTATCTTATTTCTTGAAGTAAACATCTTGTTGGGGTGTCTGAGCTTTATACTATACCAAAAATAACCTTGTAGGTATACAAATAAATAAATTGAAGTGATTGTTTGTTATGTCAAAATTACTTAACGTGTTTTTATATAATGCATATGCATGAAAGTAAATGTGGTACTAGTTATAACAAAACCATAACTTTTTATATGTCAGTCTGTTTGTTCTGGCTAATCTCCAAAACGACTGGACGGATCTTGACGGAACTTTCACTGTCAGACAGCTGAGGATGTAAGGAGTAACTTAGGCTTTTATCATCATGCTAACGTCTATAGGGAGAGAACAGCACTGCAACTTCACGCGGACTAAGTCGCTGGCACATCTAGTCTACACGAAGATTATAAACTTGAAACCATCAATCTACAAAAAAACTTTATGACCTATTCCTTCCTAATGCCAATGGTATTTGTTTATTCTCGTAAAGTCAAAATATAAAAAAAAATAGGTACCATTGGTATTAGTTTTTTGGTATTAGAAAGGCATAGGTCAATCTGGATTATTGGTCTAGTGGTTAGCGACCCTGACTGCTAAGCCGGAGGTCATGGGTTCAATCCCCACCCAGGATAAAACACTTATTTGGAACAGATACATTTTACATTTTTGTATACCTGCCAAACTGCATAGCGGTTTGTCGGGAGGATTAGCGCTTGTTTTAAGATAAAAGTAGGTTGTTCCCTAGATACTATACATTTATCTTATTGTTTCTAAATAATTAACCATTTACGTTAACTACCTTTACCTATTGAACTTAATATTATTTATCGTATCTTTTTTATCTACCGCCGCTACATAAATAAAGTAATTAGCAAGAAAACAGGTGTTTATCCCCATTGTTTTTTCGTTTTTTTTTTTAAAAAGACGACTCCCGTATTATGGTCCAAGCCCTGTGTCGCGGGGGACTTTACAAACATACAAATCACGGACACAAAGTACACCCTGACTCGGAACAACAATTTGTGGATCACACAAAGCGGTGTCCCGTGTGGGAATCGAACCCACGACCTCTTGTGTAGCATTCGGATACACTCCCACTGCGCCACACAGGCAGTCATTTGACCCCATTTTCCCCTAACACAACTAAGCTCACGTCAACAATCAACACATCCATCTATATCTCTACTTCCGCCTTCACGGTTCTACTTCCGGTCCCCCCTCCTCGCTATTTCATCCACGTGTATGTATGTACTTACCCGGTATTTCAGGGGTTTGTTTCAGTCGCGGTTGCCATGGTAACCGGCCCCGACAAGACCTGGAACGAACATCATTAATTAGTTACATCGATTTTTTAACACACTGCTGTATAGGAACGTTGTTATAATAATAATATCTCGGGACAACACACATAAAGTTATCTGATCCCAAACTAAGCAGAGCTTATACTATGGAAACCAGACAACTATATATAGTAATAATATATAGCCATGTTAGCCATATAATTCGCCATGTCCGTCCGTCCGTCCGTACGCACCTTTGCTCAGAGACTGTTAGTGCTAGGAGGCTGTAATTTAGCATGGATACACATATTACTTACGCCGAAAACGTGAAAGTATTTTTTTTTATTTTCTCTCATCCACCAAATTTTTTTATTATTTTCTCTCACCTACCCCATCGTGTGAGGTATCACTAATGATACCTCACACAATGGGGTAGGATTTTTACCCATATTTTTTAAAAGACCTATCTAAATAGGTCTTTTAAAAACGTTTAGGGGTTGAGAAGACGGCTTTTAGTTTTAGGGATCCGTTTGTAAAATATTAAGCTTTAAAATGAAATTTTTTGTTAGAGTCTAGTGAAGAGATCTATCACAGCAAGTAGGCTTTACAAGTTTACGAGTAACAGCTGATCAAATGAGAAGTAACAAAATTTTCGTACAAATTACCATAGAATAAGAAAACACTTTGAGTACAAAATTTATAGTAACAAAATTCTTTGACCATTATAATAAATATTGGAACTCCGAAATGTTGGACACTAGGCTAAGCCTGTCCTGCAGGGAGCTTAGATGACCAGTATTAATCATAATATTATATTGTACATTGCGGTAATAAACAGAACATACTGTGTACTATTAACAAGAGTTATTAAGGTTTACAATGTTTTAATTATATAATAACAAAATAACAACAATATATCAGAAAATTAACAAATTTCAATAAGATTTATTTTAACTAGTGATTGAATTTCTATTTTAGAGCGCTATACCAATCTCTTTAATAGGTTTTCGGTCTCGTCATAAGTCCAGTTCAGTAGTTCCCTATTTAGCTTAGCTTTCGCATCACGGAAAGTTAGAAGATACAGTTTCAGAGTTTTATTTATTTTATTGTATACATAAGACTTTAGGTAGGAGCTGAACCTTTTCGCGAAAACGGTTTTGACCGGAGGGTGTGGAACATTAAAGACACGTTTCCCAATCATGTTCTCGTAGTCGCCAGCCGCAAGCACCTCTTTGTGACATAAGAGCGTGATTTTCCTAAAATACAACCTCCTGACACTGAGAACCTGGGAGATGCGGAAGAGTTCCACAGATGGATAACGGAGAGGTTTCCTCAGCATCGTCTTTAACACTGCTCGTTGAGCTCGCTCTAACATGAGAAGGTGAGAACAGGCAGTACCGCCCCAGGCAAGGATGCAGTATTCCAGAATAGATTGACAAAGCGTTGTGTAAACCATCCTCAGCAAGTCTGTCGCAGCCACGTCGCAAAGTTGTTTCATTATGTAGATAAGTTTTCGGACTCTTGCAGACGTGGCTGCAACATGCTCCCTGAAGGTAAGTTTCTCGTCCAAGTATAATCCCTAAATATTTCGTGCTAGGTACGCGCTTAATAGGACTACAGTTACAACTATCACACAGATTTGTCTTGGAGAATAAATGTACAGTGAGTTTCAGATCAGATGGAGGCGCTGATGCAATGGTTTTGTGAAAACAAATGTAAGTGGTTTTGGAAGCATTCAGAGTCAAAAGGTTATTCTCAAGCCAATGCCATACTTCACTTAGTTCTTCTGTTACCTTTTTCATTAAACCTGTCCACGTTTTATCGTAAAATAAGATAACAGTGTCGTCAGCATAGTTGATTATTTCTGCAGTTTGTGTACTGGTTGAGGACAACTCATTTATATATATCAGAAACAACGTTGGACCCAGAATACTTCCTTGTGGTACACCATAATTCACAGCATGCTCATTGCTTAAGTTAGTCTCTATCCTAGTGCGCTGAGTCCTGCCAGTGAGATAACTACGAAACCAATTCAGAGAAATACCCCTGATCCCAACAAGTTCAAGCTTTCTAAGCAGGATCGGAATGGAAACAGTATCAACTGCTTTCGCCAGGTCAAGGAAAACACCAAGGCACGCTGATCCTTCATCTAGATGCTTAACAACTGTGTTTGTTAAATGTGTGACAGCCTGCTCGGTTGACCTACCCCGGCGAAATCCGAACTGCTGGGTAGAAAGAATATTATTAGCTTCTAGAAAGCTAACTAGTTGTTTGTGAATAATTCTTTCTAATAGTTTAGAAATACTGCAGAGTAGAGAGATGGGTCTGAAGTTGTTGGGATCATTGGCAGCACCCTCCTTGTGAATTGGTACGACTATAGCTGTCTTCCATACGTCTGGAAAAATACCCGAGTCTAGACTAAGATTAAAAATGTGAGTAAGTGGTTCTGATATAAAACTTTTTATACGTTTTAAAAGACGGTTAGAAATACCATCTATACCCGGAGCGGCAGTGTCATTAAGTTGGAGGATTATGTTCCCAATTTCCTCTGGGTTAGTAGGGTGGAGAAAAAATGAGTTTAGTGGAGAGAAAGGTATCCCGACTCTGGAGGCTAAAGCATCCTGTGTGAGATTACGGCGGCGTAGTATTTGACTGGCAAGTCTGTGTCCCATCGTTGCAAAGAACTCGTTGCAGTGGTCAAGGAACGTACTTACATTTCCTTCAACGACTCGTAGATTGTGCGAAGTAGATCACTTCAGATGGTATGGAATTTGTTATAGATCTTATGGAGTTCCATAATTCACGAGGATGTTTACTGTATTTACTTAATTCTTCTCTGTTATAGTTATTTTTAATTTTTCTTAGTAGGTCTTGATAAAAATGTCTATAGCGCGTATAAACAATTTTTTTCACAGGGTCCTCTGGGTCCTTGCGTGTCTCTAAGTGCAACCCGTCTGTCTGTATCGAACACTTAATAAGTCCAGGTGTCATCCACGGTTTAAATGTGTGTCTACGTCGGCTGGTCTGAATAATATTTGAGCGGTGTTCAATTACAGATGACAGGATACCCATAAAAACACGGGCTGCTTCCGTGGGACACGACTTATCCGTCACAGGTTTCTTTCCTTTGTTTGGGGATATTTGAAGCAATTCCTACCATAACCAGATCATGGTCAGTTATTGCTGATGTGCAAATTATGGATTCAACAGATTCGGTCGTTCTGACGAAAACATGATCGAGGCACGCTTCTTTTCGAGTGGGCCTATCTACAGCGACATTAAAGCCTAATTGGGCCATGAGGCACATGTAATCCGTGCACAATTCCGAACGAAGGATGTTAATATTCATATCCCCGGCAATTACGTAAGATGTATTGCTAGGCATATTCGTTGCGATTGTTTCCTGTTCCGATTGATTGAACTATATATACCTAAAATGGTGACCAAGTTTGGTATGTGAATCTGTAAACAATTTGCATCGCTCAGATTTGGTTCAACGACAGTTGGTGTCCAGCAATTTTTTACATAAATAACTACGCCACCTGCACGATTTGTAAATTTTGTAGTTGAAATTGATAGATATCCGTCTATTTAACCAATTATGTCTGCATCTTTATTAAGCCAACACTCGGTAAGAACCATTATATCTATTGATACATTAAGTCTTTTCAGTATTATACAGAAACTTTCAAGGTTACGCTCTATGCTTCTGATATTAAACGTTAATATTTTCAATCTATAGCCAACAAGAAATGCCCTACATTGCTCAGCTTCCTCCACCTTGTGGCATTTTACGTTAAAAGAATTGTCAATTTCACTTAATAACTGAGAAGTAGACATTGGGAATTTTCGAAGTGGTTATAAAGATAATATCAGTTGAAGCCACATAGTAGAAGGAGCCAAGTGAGCCGGATTGGTGACATTTTATTATTGTTATGTAACCAACAGTAGTAGTAGTAGTTCTTGGATTGATTTTTCGACACATTTTGAATAATTTTAGCAATGAATCCATTATTATTACAGTACTCGTGATATAATGTAAATAATTAAAAATGAAAATATGAGAGATTACAAAGATTGAAATAAAATTATTGAATAACTAGGCTGGCGTAGGCCCGAATGCATCGGGCCTACGCCATCGACTATTAAAGATTATATTTTTTACAGCGTTAATTAGCAGGCATGCGACATAAATCAGACTGGCTGTTTGATCGAGACAGAGAGCCACCGTTTTCAGGGCCGATGTGTTTATCTATATCCTCTATCGAACGAATGATGATTGCCCGATGTTTTTGGTCTTTTGTACTTTCGGCCTTCCTAACGTAAACAACTCCATCACGCAGCCAGCAAAAACGAAAATTGTGTTGCTTGGAGCGGTTTCTCGCTACTCCAAAAAGCATTCTATTTATCTTTGTTAGGCGCTCGTTGAAGAACATAGTCGACGACGTTCCTGTGACGATATCTTTTGATTTTCATTGAAAAATATTAATATGTAGATATAACGTTGTAAGTATCAAACAAAAACAACAGAAAACCCACTTATGGATACGGGTGTGGGAGGGACTACGGAACCCTATATTGTGCGTGGATCGACATGCACTTGCCCGGATTTTTTTAATTTGAAGTCGGTTTATTTGGCTTTGCTTTGCCTTGGAAGAAGTTCATATTTTAAGATTTTTGAATAAAAAATAAATTATAAAAACCCGCCTGCACAAAAAAGATGGAAACAAGTTCCCCTTCATAATTATATAATTTCATGCAGTCGGAGGCATTAATGAATCTCGATGAACTTGGTGAAGTGCCTCTGGCTGCACCACTCTGTGTCGTGGCATGGCATGTTTTTTTCAATTCGAACTAGTAGTTCCTGAGATTATCGCGTTCAAACAAACAACAAACTCTTCAGCTTTATAATATTAGTATAGATATAAAATTATCACGAGTATGTTGATTGCTTATACATAGTACAGGAGCCCAGTATGAGATTTTTAGAACATAAGGGGGATACCTCGTACTCTGTTGAGTACTTCTACTAAGTATTAGCTTTTTACTCTATAAAGAGCTAATACGCGCGTCTTAGGCAGCCGATCAAAATATAAGATAAAAAAATGTATCAATAGAGATACTCGAACGCATTAGATTATTAGAGCTTAATATTTTAGACACGCTGATCTAATATTGCAACGAATAAGTGAAAGGATTTTCTTAATCGGACGATGTTTTTTTTTTAACTTTCAAAAGACCATTAACCAAGTAAGTCTTTTGGGTTCACATAACATCCCCGTTACATGCGAGAGAGTATTAAATTTTATTTTAAAGATCTATAACTGCCAACCCCCCTTCCCACCATTAAAAGGAACCTTTTTTTCTCCGCACAATAATACCTAATCTTTAAAATCAAATAGTTCCCCAAGACGACGAGTACATCCAAATTCCGCACGTTGGCCTCCCTAACTAGTAGTGTATATCCATCTATAATCTCATCTTTTAATAAACAAAAAAGTAGATGGCATCTTTATTTTTTCTTTATTTCTAAGTTAAAGAACCCTACTTGATGAACTTTTACTAACTCTTCAATGAATATTCAAGTAAACATAAATAACTTTTCTTATAAAAGTAATCTGTTTTCTCGTCAACAAAATAACGCAAAAATACATTTCATTACGACATAAACCGTCCAAATTGTCCCTCAACTTGACAAAGGCGGGAGAGGACGTATCGACATCTTTATAAATAATGGGGCCTCGACTTAATTGAGGCTTCGACATTTTAATATTACTTGTACAGGGTCCGTAAATACAATCAACAACAAAGGTACATCTTTTTCAGCGTTCAAATTCGTTTTTGAGCTATATAATTTAAATTTCTTAATGAAAATGCTTTATATTTGGTGCGTTATATATACGTAGGTAACTCTATAAGTTTTGAAACAAGAAAAACTGGCGTCAGGGTGGCCGTATGAGCTATTAGCGGCTCAATATTCGAATTAGCAATATGGTAAATGGCAATCGATCTATGAACGTGAATACTTCGAGCAAGGTAAAGTCCCCAATTGTTTTAATAATTTCGATTACACAAATGCCACTATAAGCCGAGGATAGAACAAAGTGGCATGGAATAGGAGAAGCCTATGTCCAGCAGTGGACTGCGATAAGCTGATGATGATGAAATGCCACTTCATCACTGTCCCTATAACCACACTAACACTTTGCACACACGACTATAAAAATAGCGACGTCTACCGGTAGACGTGTTGTCGCTACGACCGCTCGATTCCGACTGTCGAATAAGACTCACTGCCCCCTACCGGCACTTCAAATTTAAACGTCAAACGAATGTCACGCTATCATGGTGGCCATGTTAAAAATTAGTCAATAGACTTTCTTTTTAATCAAAACAGATACTAGGTAAACGGAAATCAATTAGCATTTTAATAATCCTCGGACATAATTTACATTTTTTCAAAATAGTCTTCCTTATTCTTTATACCAAGTACTAAATAAAATACTTGTACGAATTATTTTGATTATCTAATTTTCAATGTGTGGAATCATGAACTACTTTTGCTGTTGTCTGTACCTACCTAAGTTTAGATCTGCGTGGGTAGTCGTACTTATTCTTACCTGTTTGGTTGAAGTAGATAATTTCGTTGTTACAAATATACAATACAGTCTACATGGGGTGGATTTTATAAAAAGGCATTGAGGACTCCACTGTAGCTATGTAAAAACGTTAGGAGCTTTTCCACATATTTTTTTCATAGCTGACGCGCAGTTTCGTCTGCGTAAATTTTCCCCGTTTTTGCAACATTTTTACTTGCTGCTTAGCTCTTATTTATCATAGCGTGATGTTATATAGCCTATAGCATTCCTCGATAAATGGGCTATCAGACAATAAAATAATTTTTCAATTCGATTCAGTAGTTCCTGAGATTACCACGTTCAAACAAACAAACAAACTGTTTAGCTTTGTAATATTAGTACAGACAGCTGACCCACGTAACATCGTCTGCGTCAATTTTCCCCGTTTTTGCAACATTTTATTTGATGCTCCGCTCCTATTTGTCGTAGCGTAATGTTATATAGCTTATAGCCTTCCTCGATAAATGGGCTATTCAAAATACTTTTTCAATTCGACTCCATAGTTCCTGAGATTATAGCGTTCAAACAAATACAAGTCATTTATTTACAAGCTGGTAGATAAGAATGTAAAAAGCGCTGTATTTTTACCCTTTAAGGGTGTGCAAATTTTTCATACAGTGATGGTTTAGTACTTAGTTTAAAATACATACATACAAACTCTTCAGCTTTATAATATTAGTACCTATCTGTCTGTAACCTTTTCACGATTAAATCACATTTATATAGTTACAAACCTTCCATACCATAAATATTTTGCGTGATTTATAAACAAAAGTATAACACTTTTTCATACCTGTAGGTCTGTACATTTCGTTTAGAATTTCTAAACCATTCCTACTTAAATCGATATAATTGGTAAGTCAAACGCAAAAACCATAAAATTACCCATAAATGCATACTTCTATAGAAACAATAGTCAGCGGGTATCATGACGACACCCACGGTCTAAGTCTGTACCAGTTTTTTACCCGAGCCATTGAACTTATTACCACTATACCACTGCATTTATCTTCTACCTTATCTGGGTAAGATAGGGTTCAGTTTAGATTGTCTTTTGATCAAGTTTAAGTTGGTTAACGCGGTATGTAGTCGTTTCGCGTTTAAGTTCAAGGTTTTCTGTTTTTTCCGAATGATTACTGTTTGTGGTATAAGCTA
Organism: Herminia tarsipennalis; assembly: GCA_945859575.2. Lineage (NCBI taxonomy): Eukaryota > Metazoa > Arthropoda > Insecta > Lepidoptera > Erebidae > Herminia > Herminia tarsipennalis. The sequence goes on along the minus strand of OX243833.2, from coordinate 2,199,388 downwards.
TAGTTATGTTTAGAAAGAGATTTGTGCTTTGTAAGTTAGATGATGTTTTTAAGAAAATGTTTATTTATGTTTTTTTCCATAATATGTGCATATTATGGAAAAAACCGGGCATGTGCATATCGAGTCACGCACAATGTAGGATTGCGTAGTCCCCCCCCCCCCCGCCATCCGAATTTGTTTAATTTTCAATGGAATTTGTACGAAAATTTTGTTACTTCTCATTTGATGAGCTGTTACTCGTAAAAGTGTAAAGCCAGCTGGCAGGGGTGGGAACTCGACTCTAACAAAAATGTACACTTTGAAGCTTAATATTTCACAAACGAATAAAACGTTTTTAAAAAGACCTATCTAATGATACCCCACACGATGGGTTAGGTGGGGAAAAAATCACATCCCCACTTTACATAAAGAATAGGTGCCCTAAAAAAAAGTTTTTCCAGATTGTATTCATTCACTTTGTCGGCGTAAGTAATAGGTGAATCCATGCAAAGTTACAGCCTTCTAGCACTAACAGTCTCTAAACTAAGCTGCAGATGGACGGACATGGCGAAACTATAAGGGTTCCCTTTTGCCACCTGGCTACGGAACACTAGATACGCCAAAAGCGACGCTGATGTTCAAAAAGTTTTATTTCAAATCTTAAAGGCTAATTAGACATGCCAACGGTATATCTGCCGGGTTTTTGGATTCGATGTCCATACGGGACTCCACTCAAGTTGTCTCAATTCTGGGTATACTTCGTTCATGTCTGTGATTTGTATATTTATAAAACGCTCATTAAAACACAGGAGTTATAACTCCTGTGTTTACCATGTCTTTTTAAAATTTGAAAAGTCATCTTGCGTACTGAGATATACCTCAGTATGCGAGATGTCTTTTCAAATTTTAAAAAGACATGGTTAACAATCAAACCAGGGTTTTATAGTTAAGCAGTGTCGGATCTGACATGCTTATTGTTACGACGGGGGTAGGGGGGGGGGGGTGCATTTAGTTACCAAGTGTGAGTTTCACGACGCGTCGTGTTTTTTTGGGGACACGCGACTGGGGGGACACATGACCCCATTACTATCTGGGGGGACACATGACCCCGTACCCCCTTCTCCCTGGCTCCGCATATCTTACCAATCTAAAATGTAGGAAGCTCCGCTAAAGTTACTTCATTCGGTCACCAAGTAACGGCTTAACCCCTATTTATCATCGCCAGTTTACGAGACCCAAGAGAATAATACTTACTCCAAGTTATAAGGGCAAAGGATAGTTTGATGAACTTTACCACGAGTTAAATGACAGACTAAATGTCAGTGCCGTTCTCCGAAACATTAACCCTGTCATAGACGCCGTTTTAGGGGTACCACATTGTTAGAAGTACAATGTAATTATGTTTTGTAATGGTAGAGGTCCATTAAAGAAGGCCTTCTTATGTGACATTAGAGTCTCGTCCTGTCTTCGCACGGACTTTTGTATAAGTATACATGCAATGAATGCCTACCCACACGTACAAAACAAAAAGGGAAATGTTAGTAAAAAAAAATGAAATCTGTTGTGTAGTCTATGGATTTTATATTTTATTTGAAACTAGCTGTCCCGCGCAACTTCGTATGCGTAATTTTTCCCCGTTTTTGAAACATTTCTCGTCGCTTCTCCGCTCCTATTAGTCGTAGCGCGATGTTATATAGCCTATAGCCTTCCTCGATAAATGGGCTATCCAACAAAAAATATTTTTTCAAATCGGACCAGTAGTTCCTGAGATTAAACAAACAAACAAACAAAAACTCTTTCGCTTTATAATATTAGTATAGATGAAAATATGCATATCTACATATGTAGCAAAAACGGGGAAAAAAATACGCAGACGAAGTTACGCGGTTCAGTTAGCATTGTATAATTATGCAGATGTTACCACCAATATATATAGCATACACTCTATTTTAGACTTGTTAATTATTCATTAGGACTATTATTAACTTTTTGTTTGACTGGCCTGTTGGTCTAGTGGTTCGTGACCCTAACCGTTAAGCTAGAGGTCGTGGGTTCGATCCCCACCCAGGATAAAACTTTGTGTGACGAGCTACGATGGTTTATTCTGTGTCTGGATGTTATTTATTTATAATATGTATGTATTTCGAAATATATAAGTATGTTTATCAGTTTTCTGGTTTCCATAGTACAAGCTCTGGGAGCCTACCACCAAAACCTTTCGTGTTGTCGGCCGTAGACGGATCATATTCTTAGCTACCACCAAAGGCTTACGTTTCGACGTTCGGTCCGTCGACGGAGATTTGACATTGTGGCCGTCGGTTTAGCTACTCCCAAAGTACATTTGACGGTTTCGACGTCATCGTTTGACAGGTAGTACATCGAATTAAAACATCAATTTTAACGACAGCCTTGCACCTTTCGTTAGACCATTCGGATTCCTAAATTGTGAATGAGGAAACGACTGCGGGAAGCCAAAAAGCTAAGAAGTACAGAGAGTATAGGATATAAAGGCCCTTGATAAAAACCTTCCGTCGCTTGGAAGAGCTTGTTTTAAGATACAAATTCAGACATGGAAAATGTAAAGTCTACTTGAGGAGTTGTACGAATAACATATCACATTTCTTCATTTAAACAAATATTGTGGCCATATGTGGCATAACATAGATCAATAGGAGTAATGACAAATTGTGAATATTAATTAAGTAGGTATTTAAAACCATACAGCTAATTCCTTAACAAACTAATTTAAAGCTGTACCTGCATCACTAATCTGCAGCTGCCTTTTTATGTGCAGTTACTTCTGTGACAACTTATTTAGGTATATTCGAAGCAAGTATGTATGCATAATATTATAATAATAAATAATACAAATTCTTAAATCACTTAGGAAGTAAAATACTACACTTGTGAAAAGTCGTTTCTACATGTATATGTAATGCCTCCTCGCAAACAATAGGTAAAACCGAGGAAAAGAATGAGGCAATAAAATTTTGCGGCCACTCTTTTCAAATTGCCAATGTTTACAATGTTTCTTTGCTTATAAACTGTATATGCAGGTAAGGTGCTGCCACACAATATTAGAGGACTGATGTAATAACAGGAATAAACAATAATAAAAGAAGAATACATGAGATTGAATATATTGTGCAAGGCACACTCTTATAACTACTTACCTATATTGCTATAACTAACATATCTTTGTTGTGGGTTCAATGCCCTATTACATATTATTTTTTAAAGAAAGAAGTGTAGGTTCGAGTTCCTTGCACAAAATAACAACATCTTAGAACAACTCACACATCCCAAACTAAGAAACACTTGACATACTTTGGAAATGTGTAAATACATACATATTATAGATAAATTACGCCCATAGTCCCATACACAGATTTAACCATTGTGCTCATCTCACAGACTTTAATCCTGGGTAGGGATCGAACCCATGACAGCAGTCAGGGTCACTAATCACAAGATCAACAGGCCAGTCATTAATATAGTAGTATAATATCATGGCTAAATAGCCACATGGCTGAATCTGTTACAAACTTACAACAATGGCTTAATAGAAATAAAACAACACCAAATAAGTTCAATATTTGTTTATTGCAAATTATAGAAATATAAAGTTCATAGAAATATGTAGGTCATGGATGACCATAACAACATTTCCTTTTTCATTTTCCAAGCAAAGGATGTGATTAGATAGGTCTGGCTGAACCACCAGTTGTTGCCTTCACCATGTTGGCTTCTCGAGTCTGAAGTTACAGAGAAAAAAATTAAGATTTTAATGATCATTTCAAAGGAAATTTATATATATTATAGTTACTATACCTATCCAACAAAATAGACCAGATTTTTTAGAATTTATATATATAGGAGATCTATTGCACCTTGAACTTTATAATTCTACAAATGCAGCAATGCAGGTAAACAGGCTAAATATCTGTGGTAAAAATCCCTTATTGCCACACTCAGAGTCATTTATTACTTAAATCGTTTTTTGGTATAGATTTTAATTGACAAACTTTTAAATGGAATGAGTAAGCATTAAACAGTTATAAGGCATTAAGAGCCTTTGTACATAGAACCCATGATTTCGTAAAAGTTAAAATATTCTTTCAAGAAATGGTTACCGTGTTCTACTGCTGCACTGTTTTATCATCACATCCAAGGCTTTTAAGGTGATTTTTTGGAATATGCCCGTTCCTCCACACTCTTAACTAGGCTCGTTCGTCGCTGGCCATGAACTTTAATAATGGCTCAATTCGTATAGATAAAACTGAAAGATCCATCTGTAACATTCAATAAAAATAATATAAGTAGATCATAATGATTATTTCGACTCTAAAAGAAATATCAAGGTTGTAAACAACAATGATTTGTTTTACTTACATTTTGCAGAAACGTACTTGATTTTCCAGTTATTTTTTATTAAATTGCCGCTGGAGTGCATACCTAATACACGAAACTTTATTGGTGATATATTTTCTGATTAGTAGTTGTTAGTTATTATACTATTTGTTCCTTTTACCGCAATAAATATTTTTATCAATAAAAGTAAAAAAACCGCCGCCGAACTCAATCAACTTGTCAAATTTGTCAAACATCATACTCATGTCATAAATATGAAAGTAATATGGATCAAAGCCTTTTAAGATCCTTGACACTAAATAAAAATATTTTTTTGGTCGTAATCATTTTGTTTATATATACATAAAGGTATATTTACAGCAGAAAAGCTTACCCTTAAACTTATAAAGTTTTTCTCGTAAGATTACCAGCATAATTTTGATTTTTCTGTTGGTTATCGGTTTTTCAATGGTAGTAATCCATTGCGCGACACTATTACTCTAGATCCGACCGTTTGGCTATGGATCGACAACTAACGTAATCCGGCCATCATCATCGAACAACTTTGGTGGTAGCTATTGGGTTCCGTGTTCGGCGAGCGTTCGTTTCGACCGACACGTTCCCGATCAACTTTTGGGAGTAACCGCCCTGTTTAGCTTGGGATCAGGGAGTTGTCCCATTATTATTATTTACGAAGGATCTCTGTCAATGATATACAGATATAAAGACAATATGAGTAACCTAAATACGATTCCTCTTCCAAAACACTTAGCCCAGAAACTCAGCAAACACCGCTCAAGTGGAACCATAACTTAGCAATCCATCCAATCCATCCAAACTACAAGTATCAAGCACTCTAGAAAATCTCCCCGATACGATATTTATCATGTTTCAAAATAGATAAGACCAAGTTTAATATTTCCTAAGGAAAAGCTCACGATAAAAATAAAACGGTGCAGTAGTGATGTGCCGCGCGCGATCTGGCACGGGTATTGGTTTTGACAGGTATAGATATAGAAAATGTCTAATGACGTTGTTAGAAGGTTTAAAAGTAGAACGTCTATCAATCAAAGTAAAAGATACATGTGTGTTTTGTAGTTAGAAAGCGGCGGTAGCAAAATGGTTAAGGCATCGGTCTCGCAATCGTGAAGTCGTAGGTTCGAATCCTGGCCATTATACTACCGACGCGACGTTAGGAATGGGTAGGACCCACAACACAAGCCATAGAGCTTAGCTGGAGGGGTTAACAGGATTGTTAGTAATGTGGGACCACAATACCACATTGCTAGTTATCTTTTAAAAAAAAGAAAAAGGAAAAAGAAAGTTAAAAAAAAGTCAGCTAAAATAGAAAATATGTACTTACCATTTATAGTGACAGTAAATCTATACTAATATTATAAAGTTGAAGAGTTTGTTTGTTTAAACGCGATAATCTCAGGATCTACGGGTCCGAATTGAAAAAATATTTTACCGTTGGATAGCCCATTTATCGAGGAAGGCTATAAGCTATATAACATCACGCTACGACCAATAGGAGCGGAGCAGCAATGAAAAATGTTGCAAAACCAGGGAAAATTGTCTGAAACGAAGTTGCGCGGGTCAGCTAGTAAGTACATATATATTGGAGCCACTCACACACGGCCCTCTAATCCTAAAAGTATTATGTAATAAGTATTAACTAATACACTTTACAAATATATATATACAAAAACAAGGCACTAAATACATAATAATATCTAATTATGTAATAACATCTTAGGACACTCCCACACGGTCATCTGATTCCAAACTAGGCAGACCTTGCACTGTGAAATAAATATGTATTATAATTCTACTAGCGGCCGTAGCCTAATGGCTTAGACATCGATCAACTGAAGAAATGAAATCGAAAACCAAGATGCCTTTATTTATTAAATCACAATTGGCCTTTCATAAATTTTAAACTCGTCTTTCATCATCAGCCTATCGCAGTCCACTGGTTGACATAGGTCTCTCCAATTGCACGCCACTTTGGTATATCCTAGGCTTCTCGCATATTTACGCAAAACGGCTGGAAGGAGCTGGATGCAAGGAGCCCTTCTTTGCGCTTAATTAAAGTTAGTTATACCGCTTTTTACTAGGTTCTTTTAACGTTTTTTTTTATCAAGTACCCGTTTTTGAGTATCTTTATATTTAAGTATTGGTTTTTGTATTGCAGTAATACACACATCGTCCCATCTCTAGGTCTCGTATTGCTGTTAGCAGCTACATTATCCGTCTCGCATCTCTGGTGGCTTCAACCGATTTCATCCCGACGTTATATGGTCCCTTGAGGTATTTGTATATAATGTGTATATGTACCACAAATGGAAAAACAGATGGTTTCGCGAATTGTACCTTAATAATAGGAAAGAAAAGTGGTTATAAATACTTAAGTGTGGATACCTTGTTTTGGGGGTATAAGGGAATTTTGTATAAGATTTGTTTAATAAATAATAATAATGGGACAACTCACACAACGCTATCTGATCCCAAACTAAGCGGAGCTACTACGAAAACCAGACAACTGATAAACATACTTATATATTTCTAAATACATACATATTATAGATAAATAACACCCAGACTCAGAACAAACCATCGTGTTCGTTACACAAAGTTTTATCGGGGGTGGGGATCGCACCCACGACCACTTGCGTAGTAGTCGGACAGACTCCCACCGCGCCACAGAGGCAGTCAAATAAAATAAATTGAAAGGGTTTAGTATTTCATCACCAGGGGATGGTCTATGCTTACAGCCATATGGATCGGTCCTCACAAGGAATCCATTCCTGTGTTATGTAACACATAATATAACACTCGTGCTCATAACATAAACATTTATCTCTGGCTCAGTAGTCAGGGTAAAACCAACTGTCTTGTTGTCTTGAAACGGCGGTAGCTTAATGGTTAAGGCATCGGACTCGCAATCGTCAGGTCCCGGGTTCGAATCTTAGCCATTATACTACCGACGTGAACCCACTCCTAACACAAGCTTTGAGCTTAGCTGGAGGGGTTAACAAGATTACTTGTAATGTGTGCCCCAATCCGCTCCTATTGATCGTAAAGTGATGTTATATAACCTATAGCCTTCCTAGCCTTCCTTGATAAATGGGCTATCCAACAGTAAAAGATTATTTCAATTCGGATCAGTAGTTCCCGAGATTATCGGATTCAAACAAACTAACTCTTCAATTTTATAATCTTAGTATAGATAGGTAAGTAATTTGTTTTTTTTTTAGTTACAATTATGTCTGTATGTCAATCTAACAAATTGAAATAAAAGCCTTTAATAGCCTACAATTATGTACATCACAAAACAGTCTTATACTCGCTGTACCTTGATCTGATTCCCAAGCTAAGCGAAGTTCCCAAAATTAACTAAACGATAATGTAGATGTCGAAATCTTTTGTGATTAAGTTATAAATGTTGCGCCTGCGCACGGCCTTTAGGACGCACGAATTTTGTATCAAAATCAGGGTTGGCAACTTAGGGGCTTTTGCTCCCAAATTTAGTGGGAAATTGGGAGGTTTTTTGGGAATACCATAATTATTGTATTAATAAAGTAATTGTTAAGAAATGCCTATAAAAATTACTATAATATTCGGCCTGTGACATCATAATTTGTTAAAATGTTCTCTGTAACGAAGCAATAACAAAAGCCGCAATAGTTCTTTAACTAACGGCTAGATGTCGCAAGCGAGGGCCCAATTCGGGTGCATTAACAGATAGAAAAATTGGAAGTCTAGTAACATAGTCCAGATAGGTGGTTTGATTCCGGCCCCGGTTTGGCATACGTAAGTCTCGGGTTCGATTCCTGGGTCTGGACTTCAATCTTTCAAAAAATCAATTATTGCATTAATAACAGAATCAGACAAAGTCGGTGCAGAGTCCAATTTGAACGACTCACACTTGACCGACGTTGAATCAATTTGCCCCTGTCCGTGTTGGATCAGTCAATTGCACCTTTCCCCGCCCCCAACCAGCCCCCTAAAAGAAAATGGGGGTGCAATCCACTCAAATCTATTACCTTCCAAGCGCCTGATGATCATACGTTTGTCTGCCCTAAATTCGGGCCCAACTGTTGGCTGCACATGCAGGTGATTGATCAACAATGGCACAGAGATTGATCGTGTATTTGATCCCTCTACGCGCGATAGAGTCTAATCGATATTGAGTCATTGCACCCCCATTTTGTTTTAGAGGGCTTTATAAATTTCTTGTGCTCATTTTAGGGGTCAAAACCCTTTTAATTAGGGGTAAAAAAAATGTGGAGTTGGCAACCCTGATTAAAATATTATACAAAGGCCATACTTTCACTATGATGTGCTTGTATTAAAGAAATATAACCATGTAAGTATGTTTTGTGGCAATCAGATTGTGTATTGAATAAGGTTCGATACTTTCTCGTAATCATCATTATTTCTTAAATTGTTAGGATTTAATGATTATAATTATGTCAGCCATTTATATTATAACCGCTTGTGTAGGTACCTACTGTTTCGATTATGTGCTTTATTGTCAGAGCGTATGTAGCCTAATGGGTAAGGCATCGGACTCGCATTCGTGAGGTCCCGGGTTCGAATCCTACCCATTACACTAGCGACGTGAACCCATATTCCTAACTCGAGCAATTTAGCTTAGCTGAAGGAGTTAACAGGATTGCTAGTAATGTGGGACCCACAATCCCACATTACTAGTTACCTTTTTTGTTTTAAATAAAAATATCTATACTAATATTATAAAGCGGAAGAGTTTGTTTGTTTGTTTGTTTGTTTGTTTGTTTAAACGTGCTAATCTCAGGAACTACTGGTCCGATTTGAAATATTCTTTTTTTGTTGGATAGCCCATTTATCGAGGAAGGCTATATATAACATCGTGCTACGACTAATAGGAGCGGAGCGACGAGAAATGTTTCAAAAACGGGGAAAAATTACGCATACAAAGTTGCGCGAGACAGCTAGTAAAAAATATTGTTATGATCTAAAATCTTTATTGTAATGTTCGACTCTTACTCTTAAAATGCAGAGTAAGTGTTGTGAAGTTTCATTAGTTCTGCACTTAGAAATGAGGATCTAAGTTGTCACAGGTTCTCATAATTAGCAGTGGGTTTATTTTGATGTTTTTGTTTGTGACCATTATTTTAGTATTTGTATAGTCTCCGATGTAAGGATTATTCTCAAGCGTGGGATCTGTTTTACATAAAGATAAATATAACAATTTGCGCATCTTAAAACAATTATGAAGTGCTCGATCTATGAAACGACTAAATAGAATTTGATTAAACAAAAAAAAACCTAAGAAACTTCAGGATTGAACTAGCCTTCTAATAAAAAAATGCATCTAAATCATATTTGGCATCATAATGGCACAGACACACAAAGATCACCTTTGTACTTTTTGATCGATTCTCGGTAATTGAATTATCAATACGACAATAATTCGTGCCTCTATCACAGTGTGAAAAGGCAAAGATTTTACTCATTTTCTTATCTTATAATACCCCCTCTTATGAAGCAAGAAATAACAGAAGAAAAACACAATCATGTAAGTAACAATTAACCAAACATAACACACCATCCCATAACCAAATCTGTAACCCATTTCAAACCACCTCCCTCCTCAAATCTCGAGTCCAATTCAATCAGTCCTACCGTCAGATATGCAGGAAATATCCAAGATTCAAATCGATTCAATTTCCTGCTTCTGATTTGAGCCGAGTCTAAATGTTAACGCTAGCAATTCGGCTGAAAATTTTAGTCCTACGTTAAAATAATATGTATATTCTTTTGTATTTCAATTTCAGTGTTAGCCATCTTGACCCGACTTTTTTTTTTGATGTGGCGGGAAAAAATCCTTACGAACACCCCCGCTGGGGAGACAGTTTTTTTTTTAAAAGACAACTACCGTAGTAGCATACAAGCCCTGTGTCACGGGGACTTTACAAACACACAAGTCACGGACGCAAAGTACACCCAGACTAGAAACAACAATTTGTGGATCACACAAAGTGGTGTCCCGTGGGGGATTCGAACCCACGACCTCTTACGTAGCAGTCGGACACACTCCAACCTCGCCACACAGGCAGCCGAAAAAAACGATGGAGGTAGTGACCCGTCTTAACTTAACCTTTTTGTTCAATCGTCACCATTTGTGCAATGTTAAGCCATTTCTGACCAGGGCTTTTAGACCAGGTACATTCGTTCTGTGGCGAATTCGCTAACACCTACAAGTGCTCGATTCCAAACATTGACATATACATAGACCTGGACCGTGTCATCCCTTTCAATTAAAAAGTAAATATTGACTGCAAAGCGTGAAAGAGTGAGAAAAATCGACCGGCCTATGACAGGTATTGTCCACAAAGTAGCGTGGTCTCTTTTTCTAGAGAGTGGTCAATTTTGTGAGGTTTTTTGCGAACGATCGTTTGGAATCATTAACGTAGAGCCATGTCAATGATTCCAAACGATCGTTCGCAAAAAAATAAAATAAAAAATGTGTGGCACTCGGGGACTGCCGCGGTAAAGCTATTGCATATACAGTATTTTTATCAACTTAAGCAATTAAAAAAATATATATATATATATTTAAGTGTTTTTTTTTAATTATAAAAAAACAATGTTTGAATTTTTTTTCTTTAAAAAAAATTGTTTTTTTTTTAAATTTAAAAAAGTTTTTAAAAGTTTCAAAATCATTAAAAGTTCTGCTATTCATTGATAGATGGCAAAAGTAAAAAAAAGTATCACCGCTGTGCCCGTCGGAGTGGGGAGCGTGAGGTTTTTTCGTTACGGAATTTCTGGATTCGGTCCCCGCGCTCAAGGCCCGCGATAGAAGCTATGCAATAGCTTAAAATATAAACGTCTATGGTCTCCACAGCAAACGTCAAAATTCTTAAAAACAAAATCCGCCATTTTATGTCGTTTTCTACATGGTCTCACAGTTCGCTAGATTAGTGATCAATCGGATAGAAAAAATGCGAAGATACTGCCAATGGTGCAGCTTATCTACGCATTGAGTTGGATTCACCACGTGACATATTTTAATTCTATACATTTTATACCTACTTTTCCAAGCTAATTTTCACAACGCTAATTGAATGTGACTTTGTCTAGGCTCCAAGGATGACGTTCTTTCTACGACTATTTTATATTACCAAATGACATGAGAACTATCAAAATTCGAGCTAGCTGTGCTCCGCGGTGTTACCCGCGGTTTATTAGCCTATGTGTAAATCCAGGGTATCAGCCGCAGCTAACTCCATACCAAATTTTATTAAAATCGCTCCAACCGTTTAGACGTGAAGAAGTAACACACATACTCACAAACTTTCGCCTTAATAATATTAGTGTGATTACGCAGGCCATCCACATATTTTTTGTATTTATAAAAAAAATTGCGGATCCCTTGATAACTTAACTTTCTTAGTGGTGACTAACTCAACTCGAGTTCGTAGGTTCCATTCCCATCCTGGATAGATTTGTGTGATGAGCACGATTGTTTATTCTGTGTCTGGGTGTAATTTACCTATATTTATTAAAAACTAGCTGACCCGCGCAACTTAGTATGCGTAAATTTTCCCCGTTTTCGCAACATTTTTCATTGCTCCTCCGCTCCTATTGGTCGTAGCGTGATGTTATATAGCCTTCCTCGATAAATGGGCTACCCAATAGAAAAAAGTATTTTTCAATTCGGACCAGTAGTTCCTGAGATAACTGCGTTCAAACAAACAAACTTATCAGGTTTATAATATAGATATAAGATTTAGACTTTCGACAAGGTTTCACCGGCCGTGGTCACAAGCGGACTTGTGACCACGGCCGGTGCAACCTGGTCGAAACGTCAAGCAATTTTAAGGTAAACAATGCGCGTTAATTCCCGTATAATAAATAGTTATAGATATAAGATTATATAAGTTATCTGGTTGCCATAGTAGGTACAGGCTCTGCCTGGATCACCAAGATATTCATTTATATGGTTTATGTTCGTGATTGTGTCTGTATTCCATACTATACAGAGATTAATGACAAAGTATCCATTATAATAAACAAATAGGAACTGATACGCAGTCTTATAGAATTTTATAAGCTACGGGTAATACCTTTGTTTATTGCCCGACGTTTCGACCGTATTACAACGGCCGTGGTCACGGGTAGACTAATGCAATATTTACGCGATTAAGACCCGTAGCTTATAAAATTCTATAATGTGTACAAATCGCGAAAGTTTACGAACATATAAAGCGGCGGTAGCTTAATGGCAAAGGCATCGAGGCATTTGAATCCTACCCATTACACTACCGACGTGAACCCACTCCTAACACAAGCCATTGAGCTTAGCTGGAGGGGTTAACTGGATTGCTAGTAATGTGGGACCAAAATCCCACATTGCTAGTTATCTTTAAAAAAAAAAAATACGCCGTCTCTTAAATTAAACGCACTGCTTCAAATCAGGATAAGTGTCAGAACTGCAATCTCAGCAGCCCAGTTACTAAATCTAATCTACTAATGGTTAATCCGGGATCATATTTAACAAGTGCAGTGCATAATATATAACGTAGGTACATGCGATCTGGAGATCAAGCTGCACTCCATGTGTCTAAGTTTGGAGTTTACGAGAAGGCAGATCTATTTGTGGAGCTGTTCGGAATGCGACGGTGCTGAGCTATACTTAGCGGGAAATATCTTGGTTTAATGTTGACAGTTTGTTATACACACCTGGTGATAAATATATATTATTGCAGGGTTTTGGTTGAAGTAAGTTAGTGTTCGCCAGTGGTCGAATGATGCCTATAAACTAAACCTGGCGAATAGGTCCAGTATTTGGTTATGTAAGGTGTCATGCAACTGTTTCACGAGCATCGTGGCAAAGTTGAAGAGTCTGTTTGTTTGTTTGAACGCGATAATCTCATGAAGTACTGTTCCGAATTAAAAAAATATTTTACTGTTGTATAGATCATTTATCGAGGAAGGCTATTGGCTATATAATATTACGCTACGACCTATAGGAGCGGAGCAGCAACGAGAAAGGTTGCAAAAACGGGAAAAATTTACGCAGATGATGTTCTGCAGACCAGCTAGTACTTAATATAAACAGGAGAAGGAAGCAGGATTTAGATCGCTTTGGTAATAAAGGCCCTACTTGCTTTTTGGCATCATTTGATCAAAATCGAAAGGTCATCAATTCATTTGACCCGAAAAACTCAAAGCAAAAACCTCCAGCAGATTTGTACCCCATGTTGGAATACCCAATCAGAAATGGGCAATCTGGGCTGGCATTTTGGACATTATGGAGCTAAATTGAACTTGTTCGTTGCCCACCACTTGCCTGCCTTTGTGGCGCGGTAGGTGTATTCGACTGCTACGCAAGAGGTCGTGGGTTCGAACCCCACCCAGGATAAAACTTTGTGTTATAAGCACGATGGTTTATTCTGTGTCTGGCTGTTATTTATCTAAAATATGTATGTATTTAGAAATATATAAGTATATTTATCAGTTGTCTGGTTTCCATAGTACAAGCTCTGCTTAGTTTGGAGTCAGAAAGCGTTGTGTGAGTTGTCCCAATATATCATATTATACCACTACCTATCTCATGAGAAAAACGAAACTGGGGTTTCAAGAAACGAGCACACTCAAATGCGCACGTAAAGGAACAAACGTAGATAATTAGATATATTTCGGGACTTAATCGCGTGAATTATTTAAAGGTACCTTATATTTACCCGAACGTTTCGATTTGCACTAATCGTGGTCACGGGTCACCTTTAAATAAATCACGCGATTAAGTCCCGAAATATATCTAATATGTATAAAAATCGCGAAAGTTTAAAAACAATAAACGTATATAACGAAATAAGAAAGCTTATTTAGAACAAGTACTACACTGAGGATGCCTCGTGTAGAGGCGAAACACGTGTCGAAGTTTCACTTCGTGGAAGCGGAATATTGCAAGTCAAGGGTCCGGAGGTGCCTACCACTCGACTTGGTAAGAGTACCTGTCACTAATTTTCTTTGTTGCAGGTCTCTCTTTTTGAGTGCGGTCTGTCAATCTATTTCGATTGTTGTATTAAGGGCATTACCTTATTACTTCAATCGTGGTGATTCACAGATCGAGGGTGGGTGGTGGGATCCCTCCCTTATAATCTACTTAAGATGGATTTCCGCCATGTAACGCCTGATTCAATCGGTTAACAAGTACTACTGTTAGTTGTTTCGGGAATGCAGTTCACATCTGCGCATGAGTCAGATGTTCCAGTATGTCTTATCGATGGTTTGATGGACTTGCAGTATTATTGCTAAATGATTGAGAGATCCCAGATGGTTTAGTAGTAATCTTAAATGACTTTATTAGTCGTAAAGGAGATTTTCGAGGACTGCGAGATGGTGATTAAAGAAGAAAAAAAAGAAGCATTTATTTGTTGCACCGTATGTCACAACTTTACAGAACTTAATTACAATTAAAACGTTTAAAAAAAAGCAAAAGTTTTCAACTGGAACCCAATAGAACGTGACAAAAGTGTGTGTGTGTGTGTGTGTGTGTGTGTGTGTGTGTGTGTGTGTGTGTGTGTGTGTGTGTGTGTGTGTGTGTGAGTGAGTGTGTGTGTGTGTGAGTGAGTGTGTGTGTGTGTGTGTGTGTGTGTGTGTGTGTGAAATTCAGGATTGTTTAGATAGGTGTTTTCTCGTAACCATTCGTCATAAGGATTTTTTCTTGTATGTACCCAACCAAACTCATTGTAGTGTGTTATAGTGGAATAATAGAAAATTAGCTTACCCTTTACTTACAAAGGTTATTCCCATCGAATAAAACATCACATTGTTACAGGAGGTGAATGATGAGATAAAAAATTGCATCATGTCACGAAAACAAATAAGCATCGGTAAAAACAATTGACGATCGGTGATATCGATTCCGATACGAATGTCTGGGTAAGTACCTACTTACTGTGAGTTCCGTAGCCAAAGGGTAACACAGTACCCTATTACTAAGATTTTGCTAACCGTCCTTCTGTCCCCAGGCTGTATCTCATGAAACGTGGTAGTTATACAGTTAAATTTTCACAGATGATGGTATTTCTGTTGCCGCTATAACAACAAATACTTAAAAACAGAATAAATCAATATTAAAGGGGGCTCCTATACGACAAACGTGATTTTTTTTGCTCGATATTGATAACGGCAACAGATATTCACAGAATATATAATACTAGCTAGTAAATTTTCCCTGTTTTTGCAACATTTTTCATTGTTGCTCCACTCCTATTGCTCGTAGGTTGATGATAAATAGCATATAGCCTTCAACAGTAAAATAGTTTTTCAATTCGGACCAGTAGTTCCTGAGATTATCGCGTTCAAACAAACAAACAGACAAACTCTTGAGCTTTAGCTAAATAGTTCAATTAAAATAAAAAAAATATTTAAGAGGGGCTCCCGTACAATAAGCGTGATTTTTTGGCCGTTTTTGCACGATATTTATATAATGGTATTCGCGCGCGAATCCGAGTCGCACTTGGCCGGATTTTTTTCATTTCGTAAGACATTTCCACTCACACGCAGCCATATATCTCCCCTACCTATACTTTCTATGATAACTTTATGGGAAGATTAGAACTACCACCATCAACAATACGCAATTGAAACCAAAACGTCAAGAGGAAGCTAAATATGATTGCGTGTTGAACATTTAATCATAATTATAATTATCAGTATGTAGTTATAAAGTTATGAATGCAATGTCGACGCACCTGTCTTCGTTTCGTGATTCAATTTCTCTCGGTCATCACTCTTTAGTGATTATCGTGACAATATACCGTGACATTTCATTGGTATTGGGTTCCGTTGGTGAATTATATGAAATACAAAACTTATTAAAAAAAAAAATGTGTAGCACTCGGGGACTGCCGCGGTAAAGCTATTGCATAGCATTTTTTATCAACTTAACCAATTAAAAAAAAATGTATAATTTTTTTTTTAATTTCCATTACATTTCGGAGCAGCTCGTCTCGATCCGTGCGAGCTTCGTACAGTCGTACCATATACATGTACGTTAAGCGAACGCTCGGCCGAGCTACATGGTAGGCGGAGTGGGGGTGTTAGGTTTTATTTTCGTTACGGAATTTCTTGATTCGGTCGCCGTGCTCAAAGCACGCGATAAAAGCTATGCAATAGCCTAAAATCTTTCTACAGTGCCCAAGGTTGGATCAAACAAACAGGTCAATAATTGTCGAGGTAATAGAACAAAAAGGATTTACCATTGAATGAAGAAGCTTGGTGGTAAGTGTGACGCTAGCTCATAGCAGCATCAGCCATCAAAATTCTTGTTTCACAAAGTCCAAGCGTCACTAAACCACATTTTCATTTGTCCAATAATGACACTTGCTGCAATGCCCTTCAACCGAAAAACAGTCATGTGCTCGCATCACTATATCACAGAATAATAACTGACACTGCGGTTGTACCCACCATGGCGTCTAATGGCTTAGACCTACCATCCCCGAGGGGCTCTGCAGATGACAGCACGGGTGATGCGCGATATACCAGCCAACAGAACGTCCCTCGGAGCGTTGTTTAGGGGAGACAGTTGCAACTTGTGTCAGAAGTCGAGGACTCTCTGGGGCGGGTCTCCGAATGGGGTGAGAGGAACCTGGTTCGATTCAACCCCACAAAGACACAAGTATGCGCGTTCACTGCGAAGAAAGACCCATTTGTCCTAGTGCCACAGTTCCAAGGAGTTACACTCCGAGTCTCCGAGAGTATTGGGATCCTCGGTGTCGAAATCTCCAGCAAAGTCCAGTTTGGGAGTCGTTTGGGAGTCATTTGGAAAATAAAGCCAAATTGGCGAGCAAATCACTCCTATCATAATCAAATTGAAAGAAATAAAATATTTATTAAATGCCTTTAAAAAGGTGCTGTATGTACCTAAGTATGTTCGTGTTCATAGGCGGATCCAGGGGGCACGGGGGCACGTGCCCGCACTGGAGTTTATTTTCCCAATTGCCTCTTGTGTCCTCCCTCCCAGAACAAAATCCCCCCCTCATGCATGCAAATTGCACTTGACCGATGTCGTAAACCGATTTTTTTTTTAATTTTATACACCTGCGATCAGTCGCTTAGACTATAATCAGGTAAGGTGTGGTTTGGCGAGACAGTGCCACTGCTCTATCTCCCCTTAGTAAAGAAGTACTTCGGCTCTCTTGAGTCTTCTGATCGGGTTTGGTTGCAAGAGCATACTGGATAACGGGTTCGGGTGCATTATTAAGCGGTCCTTGTAGTTGGCTGAATATCGTTTTACTTCGTCCGAGATAGTTGGGATTTCTAGGTACTTATAGATTTGCCCCCCCCCCCCCATAAGCACGCTAGTACCGGCACTGCCATTTGCCTCCAGTGCCATCCCCCCCAGAACAAAATCCTGGATTCGCCCATGTTCGTGATTTCGGAAGCTAGTGATTCGATTTAGATGGGGTTTTCGCTATTCGACAGCATATTTTTCTGGGAAGGTTTTACTGTATAAAACGTTGTCCTAGTTATTATTAACATCAGAGATATAGACTTAAACAAAGGAGTGAGTCAGGAAAGTTTGCATTCGGTGATGTGCTTGATCATTTTTGCCTGTTGGTCTAGTGGTTAATGACCCTGACTGCTAAGCCGGAGGTCGTGGGTTTGATCCCAGGATAAAAAATTGTGTGATAAAGACGATGGTTTATTTTGTGTTTAGGTGTCATTTATCTATAAAATGTGTATACTTAGAAATATATAAGTATGTATATCAGTTGTCTGGTTGCCATAGTGACTTATATTGACTTCCTTTGTGGCTCGATGGGAGTGTGTCCGACTGCTACGCAAGAAGTCGTGGGTTCGATTCCCACATGCGACACCACTTTGTGTGATCCACAAATTGTTGTTCCGAGTCTGGGTGTACTTTGTACGGACACAAAGTACACCCAGATAACCTACAATGGGAGTCGTCCTTTAAAAAAAAAATAGCACAATCTCTGCTTAGTTTGGGATCAGATGACGTTGTGTGAGTTGTCCCAAGATATTTTTTTCCTCTTTAAGGAGGTTTTATTTTTTCTTAAAAAGTTATTTCACCCAAAGTTCTTAAAGATGCATAAGACACATTATTATGAAATAGGTAAAACACAGTTAAAGTTTTATTGTTATAACGCTACTAATATTACATGTACACAGCATAATCAGTATTACAATGATGAATAAGGGCCACAAAATAATGTAAAACATCCATTCTAAGTATGGATGGCATAATATCGCTCAAATTCACGCACCACCAACCATGAATATTAGAACTACGGTGACCACTTCTCAGAATTGTTTCGGACAGTACAAAATTCATTTCTTATTCTCGGAAATTGCGATAAGAATAATTCTCAGAATTGTTTCGGACAGTACAAAATTCATTTCTTATTTTCGGAAATTGCGATAAGAATAACATATCGGAGAATATAAAGTATAGATAGGAATCAGTCAGTAATTTGCTATTTCAAAGTTATTTTATGTGTGTAAAGTGTCTTCTCGATACTGCATGCGATATTAAACAAGAAAGGGTTATTTCCAAAACCCGCGCTTCATGGAGGTGACGCCCACCTGTGACCACGGCCGTTGCAATATGGTCGAAACGTCGGAATCAAAGGTATATTATTATGCGATTAAGACCTCTAGTCAATAAAATTACATGAAAAAAAACGTGAAAAATGCATTTGAAACAAAAATTTGAAGCTCCAGACCCAGGAATCGAACCCGAGACTTCAGTTTGCTTTACAGGAGCGCGAAAGCCAACCCACCTAACCTGAACTATGTCACAAACTTGAATTTTTTCTTCTCTTGTTGCACAGGAGTTGGGCGCGCGGAAGCCTCGAATCGAATCCAGGGTCGCACTTAAAATTTTTCTTCCAAATGCAATTATTGTATTAATAAAAGTAATTGGCAAGAAATGCCTATAAAATTACTATTAATACGCGAGAGTTAAAGAACATAATTATAATCTATCGTTAACTCGGAGCCTAGTCCATTGAAATCTAAACTCATGGTTCCCCCCCATGAAGCCCAACACACGATGCTAAGCGAAATCTCACATTAACTTGTAACCTGGACCGTGAACGAATCAACAGAAAAGCGATGGTATTACGTTACTACTTACTTGTAATTAAAATATCTGTCTTGTAAGCTTTTTATAGGATCGGCAATGCGGTATTCTAGTCTTTAGATTGCAATTAAAACTGCCTTGATGTAATGGTAGTACTTCTACTTATATACGTATCGACTATCGAGGAACTTACGCTAGATGCTAATCTATACTATCTATACTAATATCATAAAGCTGAAGAGTTTGTTTGTTTTTTTTAATTGAAAAAATCTTTTACTGTTGGATAGCCCATTTACCGAGGAAGGCAAAAGCATTTAAAAAGGCACTTATTTGTATAAATCAGTTCAGTGGATTGTGAGATACCAGGTAATAAAGAATATTACGTATACATACATACACCCTTCCTTACAGTCGGGTAAAAATAGATTTATAGATGCGTTGCAGCTAAAAGGATCTTAATGAAATTTTCAAGGAGAATTGATATTGATAAATAAATTAGCGGATATCATCCATAACCAATTTCTTTAATTCCGCATTACAGGCGGACACCGCGTCGAATCTAAACCTCGCTGTCGTCGCTTTCCCTCACGGCTGAATAACAATACCGCCGATAAATCGTAGATTATTGCCTGTTAGACAGGCTCTCAGATTTATAATTAATGTGTGGGTATACACCAAGGTCAAGTTTAAGATGGAGGCGCTATTAATCAAAATTGGACGGGTTTTATAACTCGAATGTAGTCTCAAAACCAGACGGGTATAACTCGTATGTACCCAAAAACCCAGAATAGGGCTGCCATCTGTCTAGGTTTTCCTGGATTTCTACGGGAAGTGTCCGGACGGGGTCTCATTTCTATATACATATCAACCCATATGATGTCCCACTGCTGGGCACGGGTCTCCCCAGTACCCTGGGGGTAATTGCCATAATCGCCACGCTTGGCGAGCGGGTTGGCGATCGCAGTAAGGCTTTAAAATACACAGAGGACGCTGCTGCCCGCCCTCCGGTGGTAAATCCCTTAGTCGCCTTGACGACACCCACGGGAAGAGATGGGGTGGCACTATTCTTAAGCCGGTACCACACGGCCTTTCTATATGGGTATAACATATTCAACCAATGGGACACCGCCGACAATCATCACCGCTACTCGCGCGCTGCTTTATGACCAATTTGAACTATTATTTTATTATACTAAGTTTAAAAAAAAAAGTATTGGTATGTCCGGGTTTTGAGCACCAATATCCGGGGTTTTTACGCTTCTTCTCTTGGTTGCCAGATTTTAGAGATAGGAACCCTACTTTCATAGAACGCGCGATCGACGTAGGTACGCTCACATAGACATCACTCATGAACACGTAATCTCGGAACACCTTTCGAACATAGGTCTAAATTTTTATTCACCATACAGTTTATCTGTTGCTTATATAACAAAAAAAGCCCCCTAATCCCAAAATTTCAGCTGTCCAGGTCCAAGACGGGTTCTTCCTCTGCGTCACCTGAATTCTCCATTGGGTGAGAACCATAGAAAGCCGACATTTCGTTGGGAGGTTTATTTTGTTTTTAGGGGGTTTCGGCTGAGCGTGGATTAATGAATAACTAAAACTTTATTAGTTAGGAAGCGGCAGTAGCCTAATGGCTAAGGCATAGGACTCGCAATCGTAAAGTTACGGGTTTGAACCTACCCATTATACTACCGACGTGAACCCACTCCTAACACAAGCCTTTGAGTTTAGCTGGAGGGGTTAACAAGATTGTTAGCAATGTGGGACTTAATCCCACATTGAAGAAGAAGAAGAAGAAGAAGAAATAGATTTATTTTGTCCCCAAAAAGAAATACAGTAGTACCTACTTACTGTATTTCTTTTTGGGGACAAAATAAATCTATTTCTTCTTCTTCTTCTTAATTAAATATTAGACAGTAAGCATAAAATTCAGAGACAAAAATGGCCTAGCTTCTAGCTCAGCTAGATTGCAACTCCAACATGACTAGCAATCTTAAAAAAAAAAAAGAAGATAGGTATTTACCTACATAGGCCTTTTCCAAAGAGTTCCACAACAGTCTGAATCCAAATACTTTCAAAAATTATCAAACAAACATAACTACAGATAAGAAAGAACCAATGAATCATCTGGGCGGTATA
The DNA here is from genome assembly GCA_945859575.2 of Herminia tarsipennalis. Classification (NCBI taxonomy): domain Eukaryota; kingdom Metazoa; phylum Arthropoda; class Insecta; order Lepidoptera; family Erebidae; genus Herminia; species Herminia tarsipennalis. The sequence continues at coordinate 2,177,805 of OX243833.2, read as the reverse complement.
CAAAGGAGCTTGTTCCGAGAAATACTAATTATATCTCGTTTATCTCCCTGCCCTTACTTGCTAAACGTTATGTCATAATGACGTCACAATGGCACTTTGTACAGGCCAGTATCAGTTCATTATGTGTTTACTTGAACAAAATATCCAGAGCACAGGAGGTAACCTTGAGAGCAACTCACATTATGTTATAACATGTTGTACCCATTGAGGTTGATGTATAATCTTGTTTTAGGGTTCCGTAGCTAAAATAGCAAAACGGAACCTTTATAGTTTCGTCATGTCCGGCTGTCTGTCTATCCGTATGTCACACGCATTTTAGTACGTAGTCTTAACTACGCAATGAATATTTATGAAATTTGGTGAAAAGGTGTTTTGTGGTAGCCGCTATTTATTTTGATAGCTAAATAATAAAAATATAAGCTGTTTTTTTTTAATAAAACATTAACGTGTGACAGGCCTCTTAAAAACATTTTAAGGTTACTAATAAAAAAAAATGATTAAGTGTATATTTTATAATAATAGGAAATAATCGATCGTAAAATTGCATAAATTGTATCCCTAACCCCTTATCATTTGAACAGTGTGACCAAAAAATATGAAAAAAATTACAAAGCGCGCTTAATAAATACTTTAAACTGAAATTATTTTTTAAATGATCGGATTCGATGAGATGAGAAATGATCGTCATTGAGTTATGCCGAAAAACTGCGTTTCTCAACAAAAGGGCGTAAGTGCCATGAACATACGCTCTTCTGCTGAAAGCGGCTGCGGAACCCCACACTCTTTTATCCGGCTTTACCTGCAATTACTTGTGAACAGGAATGACATGTTTATGTAAGTATGTACATGTAGAATCATAACTGTTTTTAAACTTTCGCGATGTTTACACATATTAGAATATTATCGGGAATTAATCGCGTGAAATATTAGTAATTTTGATAAATTTTACCGTCGGTAGGTATATCTAGAAGAAGTACCGACAGTAAAATATATCAAAATTATCAAGAGCAGGCGAGGGTAGTTGAAAAACCACATGCCTCACGAACACATCGCTAAGCTGTCATCAGTCGACCCGTGACCACGATCGGATCGGTGCAATTCGATCGAAACGTCGGGTAAATAAAAGGTTCGTACCTTTAAATTTTTCAGGCGATTAATTATTCTAATATGTAGAATCATAACTTTGACGAGTGTAGTGTTTTGCTTCCTACGTGTAGTTACAGTAGCTATAGAGTTATACATTTTTAAGTTTATTTTTTACAGACATAGTGAAGGAGACACGAGAGGTTTTGCCTCTCGTGTCTATACAAATATTATAAAGCTGAAGAGTTTGTTTGAACGCGGTAACTTCAGGCAATACTGATCCGAATTGAAAAAATCTTTCACTGTTGGATAGTCCATTTATCGGGGAAGGCTATCGGCTATATAACATCACGCTACGATCAATAGGAGCGGAGCAGCAATGAGAAATGTTGCAAAAACGGGGAAAATTTATGCAGACGAACGCGCAACTTCGTCTGCGTGTTTAAATATTAAGCGACTTTTGTAAGTGACTGTACGAATCTTTGTCACAAGGACTTAAAAAATATAAATGCAACTTTTTGAACGATTAGGTATAGCCTAATCGTTCGAAAAGGACTAATCATAATGAGTTCACAAACCAATAGTCCATTATCTAAACTACGTACACTAATAAGCTAATAACTAAAGTTACATAGAGATCGATAGTGCCGTGAATGCGACGCCCTACAACTGATATGACTCACCGATGATATGAACTTGTACGGTTCAAGTTTACCTAACATAAGTGTCACCCTTTAAAGTTCCTTTACAATACAGTATACAAATGAATAATTATAAAGCTGAGAGTTTGTTTGAACGCAATTATCTCAGGAACTATTGGTCCGAATTGAAAAATTATTCTACTCTTAAATAGCCCATTTATCGAGGAAGGCTATAGGCTATATAACATCACGCTATGACCAATAGGAGCGGAACAGCAATGAAAAATGTTGCAAAAACGGGGAAAATTTACGCAGATGAATTTGCGCGGGTCAGCTAGATTTAAATATTCAAAGAAATTCAGGATTCAATTTTAGACAAGCATAGCTTTAGCCAGGAAATGCATGTCCTTAAGTAAGTAATGTTTCCCATGTTAAATATAACCTATTGTTTACCTAAACACGATTCAAAACTTTGTGTTTTACCTTAGTAATGCTTATTACTAATAATATCTTGGGACAACTCACACAACACTATCTGATGCTAAACTAAGCAGAGCTTGTATTATGGAAACCAAACAACTGATAAACATATTTATATATTTCTAAATACATACATATTATAGATATATTATATAAGTAATATATGTTTGTTTCTAAAACCTGTTATATTCCAAAACGATACGCTTATTAAGAAGTTTTTTTTTCTCTTCCCGCCGATATTACTCGGTAGGGGTTATAACTCGCACATTCTGTGCATTCGCCAGTTTTAAGTTTATTTTCTTTCAGCTTAAAGTTTTCATTTTTGAATCACAAAGTCTCGTTCTTATACAGTTTCTATACGTATCTCAAGTATATTTCGCACTCGTTGAGTATATTTAATTAAATAAAACAAGATCCCCTACTTAATTATATAATTTATCACAGATATTGTCAAGTATTGAAAATTGAAAAAAAAGAATGGTTGCTAACTTACTTTTTTAGTATTACAGTCATAATCATGTTATAACTTTTTTAAACGCCTAAGATGAGCCCTTTAATTTGATATCCATATTGCAGTATTCAAAACAACTTTTTTTTTCACACCTCTTTATTTTGACATCTCACAGCCGCCATGTTTGTTTTTTTCAAACGTCACATATCTAAGAACACTCGAGCGATCAAGACGAATCTAACGACGTCTTAATTGTACAAATCCATTTAGTGAATTGTGAGATATCAGGTAATAAAGAATATTACATACATACATACATACATACATACAAGATACGCGCGAAAAACATAACCCTTCTTTACAGTCGAGTAAAAATACCTGTTAGTTTGCCGTCATTTTTACTCTCGTAAGAAGTTACTAATGAATACTAATCTAATCAATTCTACAGATATGTGACGCCTTTTATGGTGTAAAAAGCTTTGTATTATATAAATATAATAATTTAATTATTGTAGTCTTTATTACAGCATTGTGGAGTGTAATAGACATTGAAGTGCGATGAGTCATAGCTATGAACTTGGTCGGTGGCCGGTGCAAGTTCATTAATACCGTCGGGTCACCGCCACCCGTATTGATTGCTTGCATGTTATGTGTTGGCTGTAGAAAGTTATCGATTAAATATGATTTGTTTTTAAGTATTTTGAATTGTGTCTTTTACTAAAAGGCGGCGGTAGCCTAATGACTAAGGCATCGGTCTCGCAATCGTGAGGTCGCGGGTTCGAATCGTACCCATTATACTACAGACGTGAACCCACTCCTTAACAAGCCTTTGAGCTTAGCTGGAGGAGTTAATAAGATTGCTAGTAATGTGGGACTCAATCCCACATTGCTAGTTATTTAAAAAAAAAAACAACAACATACAAGCGGGCAAAGCCGCGAGCAAAAGCTATATTTTCTATGTGTCCAGTCTACTAGCCAATGAACATGATACCAACATAAATAACTTACATAAGAGCCTACACGTCTTGTAATTTAATATTAAGCTTCCTTTGGCACTGAATTATACTCGTACGAATGTGCTGACATAATTTTAGCCGAATATGAAATTAATGAACGAATCATACGGTACAGTAGGCACCACAAAACACCCAGAGTACAGAAAGTAAGCTTCATACGAACGCGCTCAAGCAACTCACACATAGACTTCGCTCACGAGACCAGGCGCAAATCCAAGGGGGGTAATACGGGCAATTGCCCCCGATCCCACCAAACTGGACTGAAAAACCTTCTTTTTGGGGAATTTGAGAATTTTGACTTTGTCTTGATTCAATCTGCATCGTCGCAGCGTACAAAATTATATCTTTATAAATATCAATCAGTGCATCTTAGAAAACCCTTATAAAAGGGCCTCTGCCTCCAGCTCGACACCTGCTACTGTCTAAGAACTAGCCGGTTGCAGACGCACGCTTCTTCCCAGCTAGGCCGAGCTAAGTGCTACTTCATCACCAACCCGGCTTAGTCAGAGTTAGTGCTTGAGTGGGTGTGCCCAGGGGTGGCCTGGGTCTCTCGTCTCCGTCTCTCAGTTTTATTAGGCGAGTGTTCTAAGTAAAGAACTCACAGGGTCACATCCACTGCTTGAGTCACACCCACTCAAGCAAGGATCCTGAGAGTTCTCCTAATAAAACTTAAAATATAGTTAGTTAAATTCTTAAAATTGTAAAGTTTTCCATATTGAATTGCTCTAACTCTACTCCAAATTAGAAAATCGTTACAATACACATACATAATTATAGGTATAAACAGTAATTAAAAATAGAGTAGGCGAGACAGGAGCTGCGGTTTTCTTTCTCTTTCTATTCGTAATCGTAATACATTGCCACTTTATATTATACATATATACCTGCAGTCATATATCTCCGCTAGTGGTTAAGAAGCGGTCTTCAAACAACCTTGAGTTAGAATAAACTGATGGATCTCTATTATTTCTTAGTAGAATTTTATTAAAAAACACAAAAACAATTGATTTTTTCAAATTTATTTATTAATCAATACTTTCATAGAAACAGTATAACTTAGCTTAGTAATAATAACTAAAAACTACCAAGGCTTAGGCCAGTGCTATAATGAGTCGAAACCTGTTCACCAGGACATTAACATACAGCAGAATTACATGAATGACGTATGAAGTTGTCCTTCTGCACTCTCGGTGTATTGTAACAGTACAGTATTAGAGCCGCCTACGTAAGTTTACCTTGAACATAAGCTCCTTAAATATGAAGTTAGGTACTCCCCCCCATCCCTTTTTTGGATGGAAATACATCTACGCTCTAGTTTACTTACTGATTGAGGACTAAATTGACCGTGAGAACAACACACTGCCTAAACAAACATACTAGTAGATTTTTAACAAGATTTGCCAGTTCCGGATAGGTTTCATTTTTTTTTTTTAAAGACAACTCCCGCAGTATCGTACAAGCCCTGTGTCATGGGGGACTTTACAAACATACAAGTCACGGACACAAATTACACCCGGAATCGGAACAACAATTTGTGGATCAAACAAAGTGGTGTCCCGTATGGGAATCGAGCTCTTGCGTAGCAGTCGAACACACTCCCACCGCGCCACAGAGGTCTTTATCTAACATCAATTAAATTTAGTAAATCTTGGTTGTGAAACATCGACTAAAAACGTCATATTCATTTTCTATGGTGTTGGAGGTCTACATTGCGTTTAGACCTGGATTGCATCATAACTCAAATTCACAATTCTTTATTCACTTATGATACAAAACAATTCTTGTGATACGTCAGGATTCTACATTTGATTTGATTCTAGATAACCTCACAAAATTGACCACTCTCTAAAAAGAGACAACGCTAATTTGTGGACAATACCTGTGAATGAGACAGGGCCGCACGAGTTTTTCTCTCTTTCACGATTTGCAGTCAATATTTACTTTTTAATTAAAAGCGATGACGCGGTCCAGCTCTTTACGTCAATGAAAATCTATTACCGGCCCTACGCCATCTTGATTTTATTTTTCGGATTTGACATTTCCTTCGATTTGATCTGCATCGCAGATACAATTAGAAAAGGCCTCGGGCTCAACACCTGCCCTTATCCAAAACCTAGTCCGGTCGCAGACGCGCTTGCAGCTGACGCCGAGCTAAGTGTAAATGTGGACACTTAGCTCGGCGTCCAAGCCGGTTACGTCAGACTATCTCTGTGCACACCTATCTTATTTGCGACCCTGAGAATATCTCTAAATTGAACTTTTTTTTTACTATTAAATGCTAAATATTGTAACGTCTCCCTTATTTCATAGCTCTAACTCTACTATAAACTAGAAAATTGCTTCAACATGTATACGTGGCGATGTGGAAGGGATGTTAGCTCACGCAGGGTATCTAAACCCTTCCATAAATGTGTGTTATTCCTTGATAGACTCAGACACCCCCTCCTCCACCTCTCTTCCAAATCAAAAACTTGGGTTCTTCAACTACACATTTTCTAAAGAATCAGCTTCTTGAGACGAGCGTTATCGCGTTACTGGTAACTCTATGAAAAACGGCAGAGTTCGGTTTGTATTTTCGGTCTGTAATATTACGGTTGATCCAGTTTTCGACACATTTCACCGTTAACCGTGTTTCCTCATACCCCTGTCATTGGCAGGGCGCCAACTGACTTTCTACAAGACAACGTGTTGCACCAAACTGCTTCCACACAAAATACTGACAGTACAGAAGGTAAACTTTATAACTTCAGGCGCGGATACAGAACCTTGTTCTGGGGGAGAGGTGGCTATTTAATAATAATAATAATATATTATCTCAAAAATATACTTACAAAGGAATAACACATGAGTTAAAATAATAATAAGATGAACAATACAATTTTTTTGACCACGTGGTCCCTAAAGTAATATTTGTGGTATGGGTACCAGGGCTCTCGTACTTATTTGTAACATGTACTCGTAGTTTGTGAGAGCGTAGTGTATTTGACCCAACTATCGAAGTGTGAGTCGCTTGCATGACAACATACGCCAGGCACCGGTCAAAGTCAAAGGTCTAGTGTCAAATTTCTCGAATTCCCCCAATAAAAGGTATTTTGGTGTGTGAGTGTGGGGGGGGGGATGTCCCTGTTGCCAAACCCCTCCCCTCCCCTTGGGTCCGCGCCTGAGCAACGTGGTTCGGCCAAGTGAACTCTGAACATCTTCGAAAGAAAGTGGACACAAAATGTCGAACCACTTTGTTCAGAGGGCATTGTTGGATTTCGTGTTCGTGAACTGTCTGTGTCTGACGATGTCTTCATATAAACGCGAACACATAACCATTGCTCGAGTGCGATTTTTTAAAGAGGTTGGTACTCTCGGTATTTTGTGCGGTGTGGTCTAAATTTTGTTTAGCTTACATAAACGATATCTATTTTTCATTTTTTATACAACGAAATGAAAAGATTCAAGTCGTGTGCCTAATAGTAAGCGTCACGCTAGCCCATGACAGTATCAGTGTCCAGCAAATCCTTGTTTGCCAAATATCTGAATGTCACCGCACCGTACTCCTCATTTGAGACATTAGTTTATAAATCTCATTTGTCCAGTAATTACACTTCAACCGAAATAAGAATAACTGACAACGTTTTGATACCGATCGACATTTTGATTAAGTTTACGTTACTCTCGGTATTTTGTGCGAATTGGTCCAAAGTATTCCGACATTTTGTGTTCGTGAGCGATGACTATGAACCGTTTGGGGTTTCTTGTATAAATTTTACCTTCTGTACTCTTAATTTCATTTTTATGGTTCCGATCAGCCATTTTGTTACGACATACGATTCCGTTTTTAAATGTGTTTTTATTTTGCAATGCGTGAAAGGAGATCGTGATATACGGATGTAAGTTCGATGATTTTGCACTTTGTTGCATTATTGCATACGAATTGTTTATTAATATGGCCTCTGAGAAATTTGACACGAGTTGCTTAACTATTTCGTAATAATGGTGTTTTAATAAAAGATTTTTTACTTAATTCAGTCGCAGGTCATTTGAATTTTAAATTTATTTAGGTCTTTGAATAATGAATAGTTTTTTAAATATTTTTTATTTGTCGCTAAGGTGACAGACCAGCTTATGTAGCGCTTAAAGGTAAACTGTGAGTATAATGGTCTTTATTGGTCTCCTAGTCAGTTACGCACGGCAACCGAACTCATCAAAAGCTACATTTGTACACTATAATATCTCCTGCCTAGCTGGAGGCAGGAGATATTATAGTGTACAAATGTGGGCAAACACAAGTGCACTCTCTACTTCTTCACTTTTATCTGATGGATTGAAAATTCGACACAACCGAGAAGATTAGGGGCAATTTCGACGGCATGTCTTGCTCTCCGAGGGACAGAAACGTGACGTTTTTCGAAAACGTTTGTCTTCGTCGGTGAAATAGTAATTTAAACGCATTACTATGTATCGGTTAAAGGGTTGAAGCAAGTGTGGACAAATGAGATTTACGAACTAAAGTCTCAAATGATGAATGCGGGGCATTTAGATCTTTACTCAACAAGGATTTGGATGGCAATAGTCTGGGATAGCGAGATGCTTACGACCTCTTCGTCTAATCTATACTAATATTATAAAGCGGAAGAGTTTGGTTGTTTGTTTGTTTAAACGCGCTAATCTCAGGAACTACTGGTCCGATTTGAAAAATTATTTAGTTGGATAGCCCATTTATCGAGGAAGGCTATAGGCTATATAACATCGCGCTACGACTAATAGGAGCGGAGAAGCGACGAGAAATGTTTCAAAAACGAAAAATTACGCATACGAAGTTGCGCGGGACAGCTAGTTTACTAATAAGTAACTACCTACTTAAATAGCTATTTAATAGGTACTGTTGCTACTTCTCATTTGATCAGCTGTTACTCGTAAACTTATAAAGCCTTCTTAGCTGTGATAGTTTTCCTTTTAATTTCACTTTATATGCTACTATTTTTCACACGCCCAACATCAACCATTTAGCTCCAAGACGAATCTAACATATCAACCCATATGATGGCCCACTGCTGGGCACGGGTCTCCCCAGTAGAACCTACTAGTATGTAGATCCTGGGGGGTAATTGCCATAATCGCCACGCTTGGCGAGCGGGTTGGCGATCGCAGTAAGACTTTAAGTACGCAGAGGACGCTGCTGCCCGTCCTCCGGGGTGAAATCCCTTAGTCGCCTTGACGACACCCACGGGTAGAGATGGGGTGGTACTATTCTTAAGCCGGCACCACGAATCTAACGACGTATTAATTGTATAAATCCGTCTAGTGGTTTGAAAGGACAAGATAGGGACGAGTTACAAGCTCTTCTTTACTTTTCTCTTCTTTCTTCGCTAATATTCTTTATTACCTCATAAGCACGTATCTTCTAAACATACTCAACCTTTCCTTACAGTCGGGTAAAATCCAAGTCACGTCAAAGCTTAATATTTCACAAACGGATCCTTAAATCTAAACATGGTCTTGACGGTCCTAAACGTTTTCAAAAGACCTATCTAATGATACCCTATACGATGGGGTAGGTCAGAAAAAAAAAAACCATAATCACGTACTTTTTTTTTTAAGATATTATAATATGTGTATCCATGAAAAATAACAGCCTTCTAGCATTAACTGTCTCTGAGCTAAGCTGCGGACGGACAGACGGACATGGCGAAACTGTAAGGGTATCATTGTGTTATGTGTCATGTTTTATTCATTGTGTATTATGTTATGTTTTGCCATTTTGGCTACAGAACCCTAAAAACCCGTAGTTTGGTAAAAAAAAAATGGGTGGCACTCGGGGACTGCCGCGGTAAAGCTATTGCATAGCATTTTTATCAAATTAAGCAATTAAAAAACTATTTAATTATAACAAATCAATGTTTTTTTTTTTTTTTAATTTAAAAAAAAGTCATTAAAAGTTCTGCTATTCATCGATAGATGGCAAAACTAAAAAGTATCACCGCTGTGCCCGTCGGAGTGGGGAGCGTGAGGTTTTTTCGTTACGGAATTTCTGGATTCGGTCCCCGCGCTCAAGGCCCGCGATAGAAGCTATGCAATAGCTTAAAAATAACGGAAAAGGAAATAAGTGATATCATTATAAGCGTCCAAATTTTAATGAACACCGCAGATTCTTCGATCTTGCATAATTCGCTGCGGGAAGTCTTAGTACACAATTAATGAGCTCGCTCTAGCGTTGGCATAAAATCCTATTAGGAGCCCGCGAAATAAACTGTCTTAATTCAATTTGGTACAATCTGTTTAGCTGTTTTTTGTTTAGCTTTCTTAATGTGCGATTATGTATGATATTGTAATGTTATGTATATACCGAGGTCTCGAGCAAGTACGTTAGGAACTTGTGAGCATAGATTCCTTGATTGTGAAACTTTTGTGGTTTGTGAAAGACATTTGGGATTTACTTTTGAAGATTAGAATTGAGAAGGAGAGTAAAGACGGTCTAGGACGGACAGTTTCAGGCCGACATTGGTCATAATTGAGATGTTCAAATATAACATGTGATTGTATGATTAGCATTTCAGAAATATAGTTTATGTTCGTCTTGAGACAACCTTGTCGTTTTATTAGGGTCTAGAAAATGGCAAAAACGGAACCCTTATAGTTTTGTCATATACGTCTGTACGTCCGCATGTCACAGGCATTTTACTCAAACACTACCTACATATTGATTAAATTTGGTGAAAAGGTGTCTAGTCGCCGCTACTTAGTTTGATAGCTAATTAATAAATGTAATGTAATTAAGGGGGGACATGAGATGTCCCCCTTTAATTACATTACATTTGAAAAAAAAAATCAGTTGAAATAATCACTCCGAAAGCTAGAATCAAGAGAAAAAAATCACGGTAGTAGTATATTTAGTGAAATTAAAAGGAAAACTATCACAGCTAAGTACGCTTTACAAGTTTACGAGTAACAGATCAAATGAGAAGTAACAACATTTTCGTACAAATTCCATTGAAAAATATTATTAAGTAGATATAACGTTGTAAGTATGAAACAAAAACAACAGAAAACCCACTTCTTAAGCCACATTATCCGAATGGGGGAGAGTACGGAACCCTACATTGCGTGTGGCCCGACATGCATTTGCCCGGTTTTTTTTCTTTATAATATCAAACAAATACAATAATTGCATTTTTAAAGATAGAAAAATTTGAAATCCAGACTCAGGAATCGAACCCGAGACTTCCGTAGCCAAACCGGGGCCAGAAGCGAACCACCTATCTGGACTATGTTACTAGATATCAAATTCTTCCATCTCTTAATGCTCACGGGTTAGGCCCCCGTTAAAAATGCAATTATTGTATTTGTAAAGTCTTTGGCAAGAAATGCCTATAAAAATTACTTCAATATCAAACAAGTTTCACGCATAAAAGTTCGTGTTGCATGAGACCTCAGCAATAAACATCACAGTTCCTAACGTAGTTTTCTTCTCAAATAAGTTCCGATGCTCGGAGTTTCTCTTAGGGACAAAATCAGAAATGAGGTGATCCGGCAGAGAACCAAAGTTATCGACATAGCCCACCGGATTAGCAAGTTGAAGTGGCAGTGGGCTGGCCATATTAGCCGAAGAACCGACAACCGTTGGGGTAAACGAGTTCTTGAGTGGAGACCGCGGATTGGCAAACGTAGTGTAGGACGCCCTCAGGCCAGGTGGAGTGATGATTTACGCAAAACGGCTGGCAGGAGCTGGATGCGAGAAGCCGAAGATAGAACAAAGTGGCGTGCAATTGGAGAGGCCTATGTCCAGCAGTGGACTGCGATAGGCTGATGATGATGATGATGATGAAGTTCCGATAGAAATAGTTGCTTGTCATCCCACGTAGGCAAACAGGAGGAAGTGAAGTGGTGTCACGCTTTCTTCATACATATAGGCAGTACCTACTATACGTATATAATTAACTATGATGTTATATAAGGTATTGTTTGAATGCGTGTTGATAGTGAAACTCTTTTAAAATATGACATATATGTAAGTATATATACACAACATGTTTACAAAAACTTTACAATACATTAATGTGTTGTTCGGTATCGTGATCCGATTATTTTTCGTTATTATTGTGTAATATTATGTTATAAGAATTAAAAAGAATGCCGTTAAAAAAATACCCACAAAAAAACTTGGGGAAAGTTACTCGTACATAGCAAATATACTTGTAGCAATGCACAGGCAGCGGTGATAAGAAAATATATATTGTTGACCCCTTAAAAACAATGATGATAACGAAATTTACAAAAACTGTGAGTAGCTCGATTAATATTTGTACTGTGTACCTACTTGATAACAACTTTAAAAACAAAGGGGGCCTGGTGTCCTGAAACACAAACTCTGACCTAGCCTTAGGCACCAGTCTCCCATAGTATATTACTGCCTCGGTGGCGTGGTGGGAGTGTATCCGACTTCTACGCAAAAGGTCGTGGGTTCGTTTGCCACACGGGACAACACTTTGTGTGATCTATAAATTGTTGTTCCGAGCCTGGCTGAAATTTGTGTCCATGCCTTGTATGTTTGTAAAGTCCTCCGCGACACAGGGCTAGCACTCTACTGCGGGAATCGTTTTAAAAAAAAATGTACCTAAATGTAGGTAAAATTAATTATGGTGAGAAATAAAGATTTATTATTATTATTATTAATTAACTTTTTTGTAATTTTTAAAGCATTTTTATGCAATTTTTTATACATACATACATATCAAATGTATGGAAGAAAAATATGTCTCAGGCGGGATCAGAATCAACGTCATCAAAAATTTATGTTTAAATGTTTTCTGCAAAGAAACAGAGCCCGACAAGTTCCTCGGGGACCCGGTAGATGGCGCGACGATTGCCGAAAATAGTATCATATTTGATTTTTTTAAGATCATCATCAATCCTGTTAACCCCTCGAGCTAAGCTTAACGGTTTGTGTTAGGAGTAGGTTTACGTCGGTAATATAACGGGTAGGTTTCGAAACCGCGGCCTCACGATTGCGAGTCCGATGCCTTAGCCATTGGGCTACCGCCGTTAGTTACTTAAATAAAGGAGGCTAAATTCGTCTTTGGCTACCTGCCAAAGTCGAATTTAGTCTCTGAAGTTGGTAACGGCTTAGGGGGCCTGTACCCCTAAAGTTGCCGGTTCGACGTTCCTTCATACATTTAATAAGTGTGTAGGTACCTACTTTTCAGAATTTCAGGAGAGGTTTTAAATTTAAATAACCCCCCCGCCCACCCCCCCAGGTACATGATTCTTGTAACATAAAAGAAATGAATAGACCAATAAACAATAATAAGTGGTACCTACAGTTGTTACGTCACAATGCTCAATGCGAATGAATCATGCGCCTGCGTCTTCCTACTTTCGACCTTGACTGTCTGCGTGTATGTTATCGACGAGGTATTAAGGCGATTCCATACTTGTTCACGCGCGAATCGTGCAATTCCTCAATCCCGCATTCTTCTCGTTCGTTTTGAAATGCGCGCGTAAGTTATTTGCACTACGCTATTTACAATAGGGTGCTGCAAGGATAACATCATTGTTTGAATTGGCTACCATTTTGTTAAAAATATAAAGAAAATGAGATGATATATTTATTTCATGAAACAGAACTCATTATAGGCGTAATCGGCTAAATTTGGTGTTCGTTACATTTCCGTTTTAGTTTTTTGAATTTGGAAAAATATACTTACAGATTATTTTGTCTAAATTGTTCCGAAGAAATGCTATACAACTCGAGCTCGAGTAACGCACAAAGAGACATTCAAAGTCAAAGTCAAAGTCAAATATCTTTATTTCGTAAAATCAGGTTAATGATTATTTGAAAACGTCAAATTAAAACATACTGAAAATTTTATAAAATTGTTTGAATTAAATTATAATAAAAATTTAATGTTTGAAAAAAAAAAACAAAATGAGGTTAGGTGGCAGTTCCAAGTGTAAAGCTCATGAGAAGAAGCTGCCAAGAAACTCATGTGCCACTCTTTTAAAATCATCAAGTTTTTCTTTACAAAAATAAATTTTACTGAATGAACCATTGTGTTTGGTGAGTGTAATCGTTTATAAAATAAGGATAACTAAATAATAATACTATTTGTAACTCTAAAATGAGTATATATAAACGTATTCAGCAAACACAATACTTCACTTCTTACAAAGTAAATATGTATCTAAACATATAATCTTAAAGTACATTTTAATAGCCTGTGAGAGAAAGCAGTTCAATCCCAAGCGTTTTTGTCTTCCATATAATCAATTATTGAGTAGTAACTTTTCATACACAATTTTTTCTTAATGGTACACTTAAATTTATTACGACTTAATTTTTGAATATCGCTAGGGATTTTATTGTAGAAACGTATACATTGGCCCCGAAATGATTTGTTTACTTTTTGTAACCTTGACGCTGGTACAACAAGTTTATGTTTGTTCCGCGTGTTAATATTATGTATATCACATTTCTTACAGAAACTATCAATATTTTTGTGAACATATATAAGGTTTTCATAGATATACTGACATGCAACAGTCATGATATTGATTTCCTTAAATTTTTCTCTAAGTGAGTGTCTACTACTAAGATCGTAAATTGATCGAATAGCTCTCTTCTGCAGAACAAAAATGGTTTGAATGTCGGCAGCATTCCCCCACAGTAGAATACCGTACGACATTAAACTATGAAAGTAACTAAAATAAACTAATCGCGCTGTTTCAACGTCTGTTAGCTGACGAATTTTTCTAACTGCGTACGCTGCAGAACTGAGTCTATTAGACAATTCACTTATATGTGGGCCCCACTGAAGCTTAGAATCTAAAGTAATTCCTAAAAACTTTGTGGTCTCTACAGGGTTCAACTCATCTTCTTTTATTTTTATAGTGGTTTTTACTGGTTTCACGTTAGGTGTTATAAATCGAATACATTTAGTCTTGCCCTCGTTTAAGAGTAAATTGTTAACATCAAACCAGTTAACCACTTTTGAGATAGCCATATTTACATCTTCAAAGTCTTTTTGCTGGCGTTTTAATTTAAATAAGAGTGATGTATCATCTGCAAACAGGACTATCTCATGATTATTATTTACTAAATATGGTAAGTCATTTATGTAAATTAAAAACAACAACGGCCCGAGAATAGAACCCTGTGGGACTCCCATTTTGACCACAGACCCCGGGGAGCGTTTACCATTAACATCAACTTTCTGAATCCTGTTACTCAGATAGGACGTAAGAAGATTCAGAGCTGTGTTTTTAATACCATAATGTTGCAATTTCCTGATTAATGTTTCATGCAGAACACAGTCAAATGCCTTAGATAAATCACAGAAGACGCCTAAAGCATCTTGCGATTCCTCCCAGGCGTCAAAAATATGTTTTAAAAGCTCCACACCAGCATCGGTTGTAGAGCGACCCCTAGTGAAACCAAATTGTTTAAAGTGTAATAATTTATTTTTGTAAAAGAAGTTCTGCATCTGATCATATATTATTTTTTCAAAGATTTTACTAAATGTTGGTAGTACTGATATGGGTCTAAAATTAGTGGGGTCAGACATACTACCCGATTTATACAATGGTATTACTTTACTATATTTCATTAAATCAGGAAATACACCACAATCTATACATTTATTAAATATAAAAGCCAAGTCCTGCGCGATAAAAGAAATTATAGACTTAGTAATCACAACTGAGTTACTCCAGAGGTCGGTAGTCTTCTTAACATTAATAGAATTAAAAGCTTTAATGACATCTATATGTGTAACATAATCAAATTGAAAAGTGATGTCACATTTATTAACATTTTTAATCAAGATAGACTCAGCAACAATAGGTGAGGAATTCAATGACTTTGTAGTGGAGACTGGAATGTCAGTAAAGAATTTTTCAAATGCAGTGGCTACTTCTATGTCCGATGTGATGATTTTACTATCTATTTTAAGACAGTAATCATTATTCTGATTTCTGACTCTTCCGGTCTCACTATTTATAATATCCCAAGTCATTTTAATTCTATTATCACTGTTTTTAATTTGTGAAGTAAGGTAGCAAGCTTTTGCTGTTTTGCAAGTCTGCCTAAATGTTTTAGCATAATTTCTTACATAAGCTTGAAATCTTTCACAACAGTTATACTTTCGTTCATCATACAGCTCATATAATCTTTTTCTACTTTTATGTAGGCCGACAGTAGCCCACTCACTAAAAGTTGCATTCCCCTTAACCATAATCGTTTTGGGAGTGAAAACCGAATCGAAATTATGACAAAATTTATTAAAGAATGTTTTATATAAAATGTTAGGATCACTGTCCTCATTCAACAGTGGAGGGTTACAAATGAGGCGGCTTTTGAAACTCTCAAATCGACTGACAGTTTTAGGGATAACAGTTATACATTTTTTAGTTACTTTTCTACTTTTAATATCAAAAGAAATAAGTTGACCAGAGTGGTCAGAATCCATTTGATTAATTACTCTCTTGTTATCTACAATAATATCTGTGAATATATTATCTAAACATGTGGCTGTAGTGGCAGTTATGCGGGTAGGCTCTAAAAATAAATTACACAGATTAAATGATTTGAATAGAGCTAAAATCCTCATACTTGAAGTAGTATTCTCTAATAAATTAACATTAAAGTCGCCACATATTATTACATTTTTATTAAGGTTTGTTACCTTATGCAAGACTTCATCCATAACATCTTCAAAAATATGATATTGTGCTGAAGGTGGTCTGTACACAGTCAATACAATAAACCGCTTCAACTCTACACAGGCTATTTCTATGCTACGTTCAACAGAGAAGTTAACAATATCACGGCGTTCTTTGAATTTAAGATTTTTATTTATTAATATTAGTGAACCACCATGTATAGCCAGTTCCCTGCTGAACGAGCTGCCTACCTGGTGATTGTTGAAATTAAACATGAACTGATCGCTCTTTAGCCAGTGTTCAGTAATACATAAAATATCAATAGCTTCAGCATTCATGAACAATTCCAATTCCAAGTCTTTTCCTGTCATTCCTCTGATATTCTGATGCACCAGGTTAATTTTATTAATATAACTATTGTTCTGTTTTGACATAACAGAATAATTTTCAAGTGGTAGTGCACAAGTATGTGTGCAAGAGGTACTCTCTATTGTCTTAAAATTTAATTTAAATTATTTGGTATGTCAATATTATAATTATTATTAATACATAAATTATCATTATTAATGTCAGGTGCTTTAGCCAAATTGTTGGCTAAGTTAAAATTAATGTCATAATTTTGTTGCTCAATAGAAGCAACTTGAGTAGCCAAATTCTTGGCTGAAGTATTAATATAAAAAGATAGCGAAACAGCTATCTGTCTTTTACAACTATTTTTAAGATAATATCTATCTTTTGTCAAATAAAAATATTTACTAACAAGTTTGTTAGTGTCAATAAAATGAAATTTATTATAAAAAGGTCCATTAATTTGGCATGTCAATTGATGCATAAGGTTATTCAAATTATATCTAATAGAATTTTATTCCTGTGATAATCCATTACTCAGGGGAAATGAAAACATAACAATTTTTTTTACATTTAAATTGGACAACTCCTCAAAATAATTTAAAAACCTATTTTTGTTTACATTTCCCCTATCACCAACAAAAATAATTATAGTGCTGTCCTGACTAAAATTAGATCTTAAAATATTTTCCATGATATTACTATAGGACAAAGCAGGCGTGCAATTATTGATGATTCTAGTTTGTCCCGTACTCAACTTTGACATTAGGGATCCAATGCCCTTACCAATTTCATCACTATACATCATAATAGTACTTAATTTAAAAGAACTGCTAGTTTGTGCTAAGTTATTATGGAGTGCTGGCAGTGGAGAGGGATCAAGTGCTAGCGATTGGCAATCTAGTGATAATCTACAAATTGGACTATGCCTACTTGTTAAAGGAGTTGATTGCTCATTGTTGCAGTTGCAAGAGTTGACCAGCTTACCTATAGCCAACACCTGCTCCCTGCTCTGTTTTGCAGTTACTTCATATTTCATTGTTAGAGTCTGTAATGATTCATGGAGGCGGTCAATCTCTAATTGCATAGCCCGTGTATCCTCAACATACTGCGATGAGACATTGTCCAGCTCCAGTGAATACATTTGAACCTGATCGATTAGTTGCAATCTCTGTCTATTTAATGCCATGCTATCAATAAAGAATTTGTGTTTACTAATTAATTTTTTTGTTTTTGTAATATATTTCTTAATTTTTATATACTTTTTAAGCTTATTTCTGCTGCATTTAATAACCTTGACAGATTTATTAGACTTTTTAAATTGCACGGGCCCATCCTCTCCGGTAAGATCGATAATAACTGAGGAATGTAAGTTACCAACTGCAGCATCATTTATGACCGGGCCAACCAATTCACTGAACAAGCTATTGTTACACTTTACAATATGATTATGTTTATCTGACTCAAGTTCTGATATTTTGTTGTGCGCTTGAAGTAGTTGTCGTTTCAAGGAGGTTATGTGGTTAAGAGTCAGTGTGTATTCATCCATACAAGCATCAAAGCTGTCTACTGTGCGTTGGAGTTTGTCCCGGTCATTTAGGATATTGTTATATTCAGAGTGCAACTTTGCCAGTTCATCTCTCAACCGTTCATTCATGTTTAAAACGTCTCTCTCATTGCTCATGGAATCTTGGATACTTACGTTTGTTCCGAATCTGTTCCGAGGTTCCGTATCCATTAGCGATGTCTATGACCTGTCATGTGCGTTGCAGTTGCTCGAGGTGCGACGGCTTCTGTAGTCTTGGTATTTTGTGGCGTTACGCTTAGCACAAATATAAGATTATTAATTTGACTTAAGTATCCCTACATTTTTAATTTATGCTAAGTATTTTATCGCTTCCACTCGAAGCATGCGTTGCGTGAATTGCACGTGTGCAAGTGTGGATCCACCTTTACACTCAGGCGTGCTGAATCAGTATAACACAGTTCATTGTAGATTGTAATGAGACAATGCGTTATTGTACGAGGTATTGTATTGATTGATGAGTTACAAAACACGCGATGATGTGCAGTTTTTTTATGTAACTGAAGTGGCATACCAACATACAGCACGAATTGTGATAGACAGTGAAATCTAGGATGTTGTTAACATGTTGATGATTGTATAATATTAAGAAGTAATAAAAATGCTTTGTTATATGTATATAAAGTGTAGGGGTCTAGTAGTTAGTGACCTGCTAAGCCGTAGGTCGTGGGTTCGATTCGCACACGGGATACCACTTTGTGATCAGAAAGCGTTGTGTGAGTCGTCCCACTTAATTTTTTTTAAAATTTACTAGCAATGTGGGATTGTGGTCCTACATTACTAGCAATCCTATTAACCCCTCCAGCTAAGCTCAATAGCCAGTCAATAGCTAATTGCGATGCCTTAGCCATTAGGCTACCGACTCTTTATACAGTATTTATTTACATTACAGGTAAGGGGCTGCCATTATATTATACCCTAGAGGACTGATGCAAAGACTGATGCAGATATAAAATATCGAACAGGCATACAGAAAATAAGCTTCATACAAACGCACACTGAAACCGCTCATAGAAACGAAATCTCGGACCTCTGCAGACCAGTTTGTTCTGAAGGTGTTCCCATCGCACTTACTACATTTTACGTACAAGTCAAGCTACTTAAAATTAACAAGTAAAATATAACTGTAACGAACTAGTTTAAACTTATAAGTAATAAAGCATTACGGCTTCCATATCTGGAGAGTGGAGTGCACAAAGCCGACGTAAGCCAGGATAGTCGTTGTCACTGTGTAAGCCGATCTAATTGTGGCCACGGAAACCGCGAAGCCACGGACTGTGGGGAGTTAAGTCCTTACGAAAGAGGATTTATGAATGTTGAAGTTATAGTTAAAAATGTATTGTATGGTGAAAGTAGGCGATCCATACTATATGTGATTTATTGTATGTCTAGTCTACGATATGTATAAGTTGATTGATTTGAATGTATATATATATATTTTAATATACCTAACTCAAAATAACAGTTTCTTGTGAAACGTTTCTTAGTGTTTATTAAGCCTTTAATTAAGTACCTACCTACTATGTTGATACTGCTTGGTCCAGTCTGCGCACTAATGTTTAATTTTTAATTAATTATGTATAAGTGAAAACCTTTTATTGGCTAACTGTTGCATATGTCTCAGTCTTCAAAAATAATTGTCATTTGCTGTTGGTTTTAACATAAATAAATACTAAACCTTCATTAAAGTTAATAATATCATTAAATCTCAAACTTAGTTAGAATCAAAAGAAATCATGGCTAAAACCATGCGCTTTAAAATTGAATCGTAATAGGTGTATCTATTTATTATCAATTCTACCAGAAGTTGTTACTTATCCATATCCATATTTAACTGACATAAATGGAATGGAAATTCGATAATTACAATAGACATGCTAACTAAGTACGTAATTGATCCTTGGGCAATGCCAGTCGTTTTAACTCTCCAATCTGTCAATCAAGCTGCTCCTACTAGCTTAAATTAAAATGACCTTCCCCACACATAAACTAAATAAATAAACCACACCAATCAATACTAATAACAATTATCCAATTAAAAGTCAATGGAATCCCGTTGTTTTCATGGCCCAAAGCGTCAACTGCCTTGACATCCAGTTGATCTCAGTTTAATTGGTTCCGAACAATTCACTGATAAAAGCATGGTTTAATACACTGGACTTTGCAGTATTTTGTTAATAAATTTACCAACAGTTTGAAATAAGAATTAAAAGGTTTTTCATGTAGATAAAGGGTTAACTTAAAAAGTTGGGTGCCGTTTGAATTGTGAATGAGAAAGAAAATTGAATTTTGAATTGTTCGAAGTTTAAATTTTTACTTTTTTATTGTCTAACTTTCAGCTCTTTCTTTAATCTATGCAGATTATTGTTTTTTTTTTTTTTCACTGCAACAAAGGCGTCAAGCAGGACGGCCTGTATGGGTGGTTTTATGGTTACTTTAGCCTAGAAAACTTATTTGGAAAAAGGGCGGTACACGGAGCTGTCATAGTTTTCAAAATTTATGCGAGAGAGGAAGTACCCAGGTTGGGGTTACCTTTTTACAAGTTATTGATGTGACAGTGATTGGTCATCGTACCTGAAACAAATATAATAAAATTAAGTAAGTAATCATACTACTACAATTTATTCTAAGCGTTATGAGGATGGGCGGATGTTTGTTGCTAACGCAAAAAGTACTAAACGGATTTTGATGAAACTTTACTAATATAGGATGTGTAAAAATCGAGATAGTTTAAAAACAATTATAACATTATCTGTAAGCTAGATTGCTCAATATTACCACAAAATAAGGAGAGTAAATCTATTACGGCACTGGTATACCATTCATATGAGTTCCAGTTTTAGAGTCGCTTAAGACGCAATGGTTTCAATGTTGAATAGATGGTTACTTTTTTTTTAATAAACTATTTAGTATGTCTAATACTTTTTTATATTATTTTATAAATTGATGAAATAGAAAAAAAAATACTTATATTTATTTATTTATTATTATGAGTGATAAACAAATGAATTGAATTTAATAACGAGGACGAAGCCGCGTAGAGTGCTTTTATTATATCTAAGTATGATGAAAAGACATCTACCATATTTTAATGTGGCTACACACGATCACTTTTAACTGAACAGTTTTATCTGACAGTGAAAACTGACGCCTATTGTTCAGTTTAAACTGACAGTTAAAAGTGATCGTGTGTAGCCACTATTAGGCATGATAAAAGTAAAATTCACTCACGAAATAGATGGAAGTGGTTAGTACTCGCTTCCCAGCTACATGTAGCCACATGATTCCTGACGCTAGTGGTTATGTGTAGTCATTAGCACAGGAACCCAGGCCGCTCTAATTACCGCGCCACAAAACTTACACGCTAATGACACGCTGCAAACCATTAGCTGTTTGTGCAGTTTTTATGTTTTAGTTGGTTCCGCAATTTTGGAACTCTACTCGTATACCCACTAGTTTATGGAACCCTAGCGATATTCAGAAATTAAGTTGTAATCAATTTAAGTGTACCATTAAGAAAAAAATGTATATGGAAAGTTACTCGCCAGGCGTACTAGTACTATAAAGGTCGTTGGTTCACCCCCTTGGAGGTTCAGCTTCCTAATTATGAGCTGCGCCTCCTAAAATATATGACCTTCTTCATGAATATAGTGTACTCCAGCCACATTAAAGACAGTAAACAATAATTCGAATAAAAAAAACTCTAAATTAGTCTTAATTTCTAAATGCCTTTTGCCCAAACTATTAAACGAGCATAAAACACAAGATGTTATGAATGAAATGCTTGCTTTTTCAAATGGTCTGTAGTTTAGTTTGCCATAAAACATTGCATTTTATAAACTGCATTTTATAAAATGTCTAAGTATCAAGCTCGAAGCTTTTGTTGCCGACAGCTGAAAGAGCTGTAACGAATGCAATCATACGAAACGATAAACAGACGGAACACGATCTGTATTTTGATTCTCTTTACTAGAAAATGTTTTACAAATATTCAATTTAATTTTATGATACGAAGTAAACACTATAAAGCTCAGTTTTGTTTGAAGGAAACCATATAGAGGTCGCTCGAGTCAATACCCATTATGGGTAGAATTTAAAAATACCCCTTCATACTGTTCTGTTGCCACCTCATAGATGTAGAACTAGAACCACACACTATAAATACCGTGCCGTGCCGTGTGGTGCCGGCTTAAGAACAGTACCACCCCATCTCTTCCCGTGGGTGTCGTCAAGGCGACTAAGGGATTTCACCCCGGAGGACGGGCAGCAGCGTCCTCTGCGTATTTAAAGCCTTACTGCGATCGCCAACCCGCTCGCCAAGCGTGGCGATTATGGCAATTACCCCCAGGATCTACATACTAGTAGGTTCTACTGGGGAGACCCGTGCCCAGCAGTGGGCCATCATATGGGTTGATATGTAACTATAAATACTGTGATTTATATTGCCGAGGTTTCGTGCAAATGCATCATAAACTTATTATGATGTAACTCGTTACGTGGAATATCTATACTAATATTATAAAGCTGAAGAGTCTGTTTGTTTGTTTGTTTAAACGCGGTAATCTCAGGAACTACTGGTTCGAATTGAAAAATTATTTCACTGTTGGATAGCCTATTTATCGTGGAAGGCTATAGGCTTTATAACATCACGCTACGACCAATAGGGGCGGAGCAGCAATGAGAAATGTTGCAAAAACGGGGAAAATTCACGCAGACGAAGTTGCGCGGGACAGCTAGTTATTAGGATAAAAGAAAATAAAAGACAGTCTAGAACTGAGTTTGATGGCCGACTATTTGGGTCGTAAAATAATGTGATTATTTAAATAAAGTATTGATCTAATAACCTTTGATTATATAATGTCTACTTAGAGCATTCCCTCAGTAAGCCTTCCAGAAAAATGAAGCTACTATCTCTAACACTGGGAAAAATGACGCGCTAGATTAACTATGACTAGAACATCTGATGGCGGCTTTTTACATTGACGTAGGTGGATATGCCATCACTTCCAATTAAAAAGTAAATATTGACTGCAAAGCGTGAAAGAGAGAAAAAAAACGTGCAGCCTTTGACAGGTGTTGTCTACAAAATAGCGTTGTCTCTTTCTAGAGAGTGGTCAATTTTGTGAGGTTATGCCGCAGTCTCGGTCTCTAAGTTACGGCTTTTTACCTGTTCAAAAAGTACGTCCATTTGACCTTACTTTTTGACAGTTCTTTGCTTTAATTTTAGATGCCGAATTAGGAATCTAAACATTATATAATCAAAGCCAATTAGCTTTAATATTAATAATTATATTACAAGTGATTTCTATGTTGTGCTTTATTTGTATCATACAATTTGATGAAAATAAACTATATATATTCTTCCGGGGTTGAAGTGCTCGTTTTATTTTAATAGATAGATTCCTGGATTCGGTACCAGCTACCAAGGGCTGAGCGAACGTTACTATACCTACTGAAATTCAAAATATTTTGACATTGATGGTCTATACATCTCTCTCGTCTAGTCTTCCGACCAGATGTTCTCTAGACTTCGAATTAAAATAGCTAAATAAGCAATTCTTGTTTATTTATCAAAATATGGCCATCTCGGAAACGGCTCAAACGATTTTATTCAAATTTCGTTCATTTAATACAGAATATAAATAGTTCCTCTACATTCTGGTTTTTCTAAAAACTAAAATACTAGTAAATATTATTTCTGGTCTTTGCAGTGCCCCTCTAAAGGCTACACGATCAATATTATTTTCACAAAGTCTTGTTTGTGCATTTTTGAGATGAAAATGTAGTTAGAGTAAGTTTTTGTTAAGATTTAGCTTAAACCAGTTTTTGCAAAATGTCTGATCCACACTTTGAAAAATAACCAAAGACCCCTGAGGGTATCAGTTTTTTTACTTAGGGTTTGAGTTTTGACTACCATCATCAACAGCCTATCGCAGTCCACTGCTAGACATGACCATGAGTGTTGCACACATAGCCTATGAATTTTGACTATTTATTTTTAATCAGATTTTGTTACGAAATAAAAAAATATCCATATTTCATCAAGTTATCGTGTAGGCACCATGCAGTTTTTTAGCCAATTTTACACAAATTGTTTGCGCATGCAAATAGTTGCGTCTAGCCGGACCCTTACTAAAGTAGGTAAATGGAAGTATCAAAATATGGTAACTCTTTAGTAAGACCACAGCCTAATTCATCAGGCTATTATTATATCAAGGATAAAGATTCTCGAAGAAAATGAAAGTTAATCCTTTTATAATCTCTTTATTCGTCTTATCTCAAGTCTTTGCTCAAATCCGATTTATCTCAAATCTTTTAAGTCTTTAAAATCTCAAATCTCTTTGGACAACAGTAAATATATTTTCGTAATGAATTGAATGGGTGTATTTATGATCTTCTAAGTAACCACAAGAACAAATATCGTTTAGAAA
This sequence comes from Herminia tarsipennalis, assembly GCA_945859575.2. NCBI lineage: Eukaryota > Metazoa > Arthropoda > Insecta > Lepidoptera > Erebidae > Herminia > Herminia tarsipennalis. The sequence goes on along the minus strand of OX243833.2, from coordinate 2,153,125 downwards.
TCTTGGGGCGTCTTTTTAAATATACTAACCTCTTTTTTAGGGTTCCGTAGCTAAAATGACAAAAACGGAACCCTTATAGGTTCATCATGTCCGTCTGTCTCTTTGTCTGTCTGTCCGTCGTCCGCATGTCGCAGGCATTTTACTCAAAGACTACACAATGAATATTGATGAAATTTAGTGAAAAGGTGTCTTGTAGTAGCCGCTACTTAGTTTAATAGCTAAATAATAAAAATAAATCTTCTTAGGGGGGGGGGCACTCCATACGTGTAACAAAAGCCTTACCCCTAAGCCTTAACCTTACCCCCATATCAAGTTTGTAAACATTTAAACATAGTTAAAATTGGCAATTTGAAAACAGTGGCCGCGAGTTTTTATTGCCAGGTTCTTTCCTCAGGCTTTACCTATTGTTTGCGAACTTTGCATTACATGTACATGTACAATCCCGACGTATCACCAGACACTCTTATCTTTTGAACCGTGTGATCAAAACATATGAAAAAAATCAGAAAGACTTTAAACTAACATTATTTTCGTCATTGAGTTATTGCCGAAAAACTACCTTTCTCAACAAAAGAGCATAATAACACACATATGCACTTCACTTGGTGCAATTATTCAAATCGGATTTTTTCATACGGCAACGGCTCCGGACCTTACATTGAGCAAATTTAAATATTGTGTTGTACTAATATTAAGCGGAAAACTTTGACTGAACTCGCTTATCAACAAAAATCACTGGGCATATTTTTAACTTGTTTAGAAACTGTCTGTCATAATAAAAAGGGAGTTTCATTATGAATTGTTATGATATGACAGACAAAATAATATAATATATGGCAATTACTTAAATGTTTTAAAGGGTCATTCTTTCCGAGGGTAAGACCGCATTCGCTTTTGTCAACGTGAATAAAAACACTGGACTGATCAGCAACGGGTTCCACATAATCCCACTGAGGCCCTACAGTCACTAGCATATCGTCTTATTAGACCTTCGTACTGAATTCAATACTAAATTATTTTATTCGTCCCAAAACTTCTACTAAATATGTGCACTAATCTCTTGAGATTAAAAACTCATCATAAACACAGAAATCCTCAATAACTACTCCAAAAATTACATTCCCATTCCTCGCGTACCACTTGGAAATCTTCAAACGTATTTGATAAGATCCTTTTGATAAATCTTCACTCGACATTTCCTCTTAACGTCTTACACATAAGGTTTAATGTTGTTTGTGTTATAGCGAGTAACAAATAAGGTTAAGAACACTACAGGTGCAAGCCTTTTTGCTTGCCGCCTGGTACTAGATGGGTCTTGAAGTAGGACTTCAACCCTAGTATCCCGGTATGCTAAGTGTAGCCCTTTGGTGGGAGAGGAAAAACTAGGATTAACGAGTTGTTTTTTTCTCTGTGACTAAAAGGAAATGGGTTAAGTAGAGAGATTTTTTAACATTTTGCTATGTTTAAAGCGAATGGGTTGATGCTAGAAATGTTTGCATTTGGTGTGGCGGTACCTACATATATTAATATAAATAAATTGATACTTGACAGCTCGCATCAAATCCTGAATCGTGGTATTTGAGTTTTCACAGCTGCTAGCTATATATAAAAGTTCCCAACGTTAATCGATGGCCCGCAGGGCACGATCACCTTGCCTGATCGGAGGATCCTCCATTTGTGTTGGTGAAACGGCAACACCCTGCCCTCCACATTTGGAGGTCTTATTGTTTTTGGCAGTCTGTGCTGATCTGCCCGTATAATTCGTGCCTCTTGTGCATTAGTTAGCTTGTGGTACCATGGTCATTTTTTCCCGTTTTAAAAATTGATGCTTCGCTCTTACTGGTCATAGTGTGATGTTATATAAGCCTACAGCCTTCCTCGAAAGGGGGCTATCCAGCACTAAAAATATTACATTTCATCTAACCTTCAACACTAGTAAACAGTGATGTAATTTATTGCGATAAAACTAGCTTATATCCTTACATAGGATAGTTTTTAGTTACATAGTTTTATCCCGTTAACCGACATGGAAGTGAAGTCGGAGGCGTAAGCTAGTACTAGTAGTGATATAAGTAAATATAACAAATGGTGGACAAAAGCTATCATTAAAAAATGTATTTTCTCTTCTATTTGCCAACTTTTTAACTCATAAAAGCGCCAAGGCAGTTATTATACATCCCCAAGGGCCGATGATGCAACCGGTTGGCGATGCAACCTTCATGTGACGTCATACCTACCCACAGTTATGTTACGTACATTATGGCCTTGAAATATTTGCAATCTTATATTGCGGAAGAAATTCTTATAAGTATACTAGTATAAGAAATAATTGAAATTCCAAGTTACCGCGTAATATAAAAGAACAGAGAAACATAGAAAAAGATACATTGTCCTCAAAATGGCAGAACAAAAAATAAAAATCATACCAATCAAAGTAGGTTTTAAATAAAAAACATTGCATCAAAATCGGTACATACGTTTGAAAGCTACGATGCCATCGACAGACATACTCGTACAACCATGTTAATCATGGGTCTAATACACATACCGTACATAAGTATAGATTGGTGACAAAATGCTCGCAACTAGAACTACAGAAAGGCTATACGTCAAATAAAAAAAATGCAGTTAAACTATCAGTCAGGTGTAAAGATTGATGAACCATGAGTTAAACCAATTAGGTCACACTCACACAGTAAAAAGTTCAAAATGTAAAATTCATACATGTTAGTTTCAACAAAGTAAATCAGTCGTCAAGCTTTCTGATACAATTTTTTCTATCATAACACTGAGATAAAGATCAAAAAACTAAATATTCGATGAAGCGTTGCGTCTCGTCGCGTGAAGTTATGCATTCATCTCGATACGCTTCACAAAATGTTGCGAGTTCAAGGCAATGGCGATACGTGCGACGGAGACGGAGATATAACCTGTCGTGCGTGCGAAAAGGATGGAATCAGCTACCGCAGATGGTAAACATTTTATGAAAGTGTACTTAATTAATGGATTGTTGACTGGGTTCGAATGTTTGGATTATTCTGTGATATTGCTTCTATTCTTATACAATGTGAATAATAATCCGAAGTGTTTGTTAAGAGAGTAAGCCCCAAATACTTAAACGATACTTAACTCTGAGACGTACTTGAAATTTCTGTCGCTACTGATAAATTATACATTTCTTAGTGCCTCGGAGACTCTTGGTTCAGAACCGAATCTCTCAATTCAAACAGCCTAAGCTCAATCACCATTTTGATAACTGACATTTCAAGATTTTAATTAGTTTAAGTGGCCCTTTAAGTGCTCCAACAGTACCTTCTTAACTTTCAATGCCTCGACTCGATTTTAATAGCCCTAAGTCGCCATGACCCCGGTCTATGCGTGTTCGATTTACCCTGTAAATCCCCAAGTAATAAAGAACGCATTATAAAACCCTAAGATGAATCTGGGTCTTAGATCGTACGTCTACAAGTCGTAAATTGTTTAGTGTGGATTTATGTTAACCCTCCGCTCGTCAATGTCAGTTTGACCCGGGTAGCCATGCATACCTACGGGTATACCTACGTAAAATTATTAGGAGTAGAGGGAGAATAGATGAGATGTCCTTACTGAAGCAGTTACGAGAAAGAATTACACTGTAACGTCGTAAGAAATGAGAGTGAGATTAAAGCTGTCTGAGGCAATGTGGCTAGCGAGCAGTTTGAAAGAAAAGCGAGTCGATTTTGTACATTTTATTGCACAATAATCCCTTCATTTGAGATTTCACATATAAAAATAAATTTTTGAGTACCCTTTTTTATGCCATCACTCGCCCCGAGACCACGTCGAGAAATACGTCGATTCGTAACTTTAAATTTTTCACGCGATCATGTCCCGAAGTACCTCACCTCTCTCTATCCCAGATTTTATTTGTTAATGATGTTTCATGACGTTTTTTAACTATCAACCATGTCGTTTGAGTATTCAACATGGTATTGTATTGTTCGCTCTAAATTAGTCGTATCAATTGTAAGTTATTTACTAAATGCGTTAAATGGCGCTCAAATTCTTGAAAATCAGGCACGTTAACCCTCCTAATATAACAATTGTTAGTTACCCAATCACGCAACCACTCACTATGATAAATAACCGTAATCTTGATTGACACAAACAAGTGGAATAGAAATTCGTAAACAGAAAATCACTGCAAAGTATCACGTTCCAATATAGGAACGATGTGTCTCTCAGACTAATTTTAGCTTCTACAGAGGTGTCCAATAGTCCTAACAAAAACATAGCGACTTCACTAAGATCTAACTGTAGAAGGAGACAGTCCTATGTACTCTCGCCCGATATAGCTCGAGGTCACTCACCCCGGTCGCTGAGACCATTAATTACAATTTTAGCGCCGCTATGATGCCCTGTCATTTTAGGGTTTATTTTTATGGATTGTTTTTAGATATATTGGGTCTTTTGTTGGTAATAATAGACTCTATATTTGTTTGTTTGGGTTAGTTAAGCTTGTTGGACTAGAGTTTTGTACTGAACTACTTAATTTGTGTTCGCGACTTCGTTTATGTAAATCCTTCTAAAATTAGATAAAGATAATGAAAATGATCTTTATTATGCAACATAAAGACTTTCGCCTTGAATGATTATAAATAAATTAAACACGGTAAATAACGTGTTTATTAAAGGAAATAAAATATTTACCTGATCATAGGCGGATTGTCGCAGTAATGTTTTTTGACATTTTTAATGGATGGTAAGGGATGAGTGGAGGGAATGGATTTTCAATTTATTTTTCGGAAATAGTGCATACCTATATAATCTGCTTTTTATAACGGTTCCACTACAGGGATACAGCCACACAGGATTTATATGTATAATACTGATGATAAACCATATAAATGTAAAGTTTGTAAAAAATGTTTTAATGCCTTTAGTTCTTTTTCGAGACATATTCAACACAAGCGTTAGTTAAATAAAAATCGGGGAAAGTGAGGTATACATATATACTAAATGTTAAAACAAATAGTAATTTTTTATTAGTATATTTTTGTTGAATAAAGATAACTAGCAATATGGAACTGCGGATCCCACATTACTAGCAATCCTGTGAACCCCTCCAGCTAAGCTCAATGACTTGTGTTAGAAGTGGGTTCATTTCGCCGTCGGTTACGTCGGTAGTATAATGAGCATGATTCGAACCAGTGGCCTCATGATTGCGAGTGTGATACCTTAGACATTAGACTACGGCCGCTATATTGACCTTTTTTATTTACATGGACGTAATCTTGTACATACCTACTCAGCTTTTTTACAACAGTTCCACTACAGGGATATCAGAGGCAAAAGGTTAAAATCCTAAAACCAAATTAAAATTATGTCTTGTTGGCCATAGTTATTTTTTTTTAAAGACGACTCCCGCTGTAGATTACAAGCCCTGTGTCGCGGGGGACTTTACATACATACAAGTCACGGATACAAAGTACACCCAGACACGGAACAACAATTTGTGGATCACACAAAGTGGTGTTCCGTGTGGGAATCGAACCCACGACCTCTTGCGTAGCAGTCGGACATACTCCCACCGCACCCTTCTTTGCACCCATAATACTAAGTCCAAAGGGAAGCCGAAAGCAATGGAGCTCTAAGGACCCTCGCTACTGAGGAATACAGTCCAACAGGCCTTCCCTCTGAAAAATGGCACAAGAATTTCAAATAATTATTATACATATATGTTGACTGACTTGACTGCCTCTGTGGTGCGGTGGGAGTGTATCCAACTGCTACGCAAGAGGTCGAAAAAAGAAAAAAACTTTGTGTAATGAGCACGATGGTTTATTCTGTGTCTGGGTGTAATTTATCTATAATATGTATGTATTTATAGATATATAAGTATGTTTATCAGTTGTCTGGTTACCATAGTACAAGCTCTGATTAGTTTGGGATCAGATAGCGTTGTGTGAGTTGTCCCAAGATATTACATTATTATACATATATGTAACTAAAGTTAAAGCAAGTAGTAATTAAATTATATTCACGGGTTACGATAATTGTGCAAATGTGCAAAATGAGTACCGGTTTCCTTGTATTCCAAAACCGGTTTTTCTATTAAATACCACATATTCTTGAATTACTGGTTGATTTACTAGAACTACGAGAAGGTCGGTATAGATAGCACTAGGAAATAGTGTTTTTATCCAATTTCCTAGTTCATGAAGCCTTTAAGGACGAGTATTTGATCTATTTTCAAAACTGGATAAGTTTATTTTAATACTTGATGACTTTAAATTAAATTATACTTAAACTATCATGCATATTAAACGTAGGTAAGCAAGGTATTTAACCTAAAATTATTCACGCGATTAAAACCCGTAATATATATATATTCATAATAGCTGTGCCCGCGACTTCGTTCGCGTGAAAGTCGGGTTTAAATTAAGGTAGTTCAGGTAACGAAATAACTTCTGTGTAAATATGTTGGAAACAGTCCTGTTGACTAAATACTTACTAAATAAAAATCGATCTGTTCTATTCTTTTAGATAGTTTGTTTGGTGTGCGGCTTAAGATGTGGGTTTTCTGTTATTTTTGTTTCATTCTTTCAACGTTATACCTACTTATTACCTAATAATTTTTAATAGAATTTGTACGAAAATGGTGTTACTTCTCATGTGATCGTAAACTTGTAAAGCCTAAGTACTTAACTGTGATAGTTTTCCTTATAATTTTAGTATTTATACTACTACCCTGAATTTTTTCACATACCCAACATCAACCATTTAGCTGGCAGGGGGACACTTGACTCTAACAAAAATGTTCACTATAAAGCCTAATATTATACACAAAGGAATCCCTAACTCTAAAAATAGTCTTCACAAACCCTAAACGCTTTTTAAAAGACCTATCTAATGATACCACACATGATGGGATAGGTAGGTGAGAAAAAAATCACATCCCCACTTTACATATAAGAGAGGTACCCTTAAAAAAATAATGATTTTCAAGATTTTGTTATTTCACTTTATCGGCGTTAGTAATTTATTCATGCAAAAGTTGCAACCTTCTAGCACTAACAGTCTCTGAGCTAAGCTGCGGACGGACGGACATAAGGGAACTATAAGGGTTCTGTTTTGCCATTTTGGCTAAAAATGGGGTGTATTTCATATAGTGTTACAACGCAATACTAATAATAAAACTACTGTAACACTTTAGTAAGCAAACACAGAGCGTGTCATGTGTGTCATGCCCGCGAAAATGACAGATATCCCTAAAGGTACGGTTGACAAACAACGACAGTGACGGGAGGAGTCCCGTCACCCGAACTACTCACACTTGACCGATGTTGAGCCATTCATTATCGTTGAATTGATGAACACGTAATCTCCAACCATAACCCCAAAACATGATCCACGATGCACCTGTGTGATGCGTGGTCAAACAAACGGACAGACAGACAAACATTTCTAAAAATCATAGCAATGTGTTTCTTTTTAAAACTTCTTTTACTAAGTTGTACTCAATAACGTTCTATAGTATATAGAACGTTATTGAATACAACGCCATCTACTTTCAAGAATGTTGCCACTCAGCATCTCAAGCACCTATACCCTAATAAATGTTTTCACAATTAAGGAATTATTTGATCACGGTGAACAATTTGATTTCATAGATGGCGCTACATGTTTTTTTTTTACGTGCGTAATGTCTTTTTTTTAGACGAACACATCATTTCTGGAAAATGTCGAATACTTTTTAATTATAATGTAATATTGTTTTTCATTTCTACTACGATTAATTAATTACTCTCAGCAGTGCATGCAATACCTATAATTAACTTACCTACGTGCATAATTTACTTGGTTTTTAATATAAAAAAATAATAACCAAAGTAAATAAGTTACTTACGGTCGAAAAAATAACTAAAACATTGAGAAAAATATTAAAAAAGGATAAAGACAATTAAAAAAAATACAAAAAGAACATAATCAGACATCGGATTCGAGCCCGAGACTTCGTCGTCAAAGTCCGCTAGCATAGCTTCGAGGCTATACTGTTCGCTACTTGCCACGTCAAAATAACTGTTCTTATGAAACTTAACAATATTGTGTTTAGCTCCTTTTAGTTTTAGCGTGAAGAAGTATTCCATGGGTTACAATATTACAGATAATGTCTAATTGTGGAAAATTTTGTGATAAACCATTATGATGCGACAAAAAATACGTTGCTACTCGTTCCCCATAGACGTTAGCGTAATGATTCATAGTGTAAATAATGTCCTATAGTATTATAACTGCAAATTTTCATAAAGATCCGTCTAGTAGTTACTGTTTTATAACGAAAAATAGCTACAGACATTATCCCTTACTGCTTAGCTCCTATGGGAAAAAGCGTGATAATTTATAGCCTAAATGTTAATCTGCATCTATTAGATTGCACGTGCAAAATTTCAACCGAATCTGTACGGTAGTTTTTGCGTGATGCGTGTTCAAACAAACAGACAGACAGACAGACAGACAGACAGATAGACAGACAGACAGACATTTCTAAAAATGCAGCAAAGTGTTTGAATACTCTTTTCGAACATTTCCTAATATTTTTTTTCACTAAGTTCGGCCATGTACAGACACGTGAAATTTACAGTTTTATTATATGTATAGACTATGTAAAGATGAGCTTTGGAGCACTTGGGCTGCTGCTGTTTTTTTTTGTCAAACAAATCATAATTTTATTTTAAATTTATCATTGACTTGGTTTCACTAAATAGAGATATTTGAGTTTGATACGCAACCGAGTAGTTGTGTAAGAACTCATAACACAAGAGTACCTAGGATTTTACTTGTGTGTATCGCACCACTGTTAACAGATGTTTAATGTTTATCTATACTAATATTATAAAGCTGAAGAGTTTGTTTGTTTGTTTGAACGCAGTAATCTCAGGAACTACTGATCCGAATTGAAAAAAGGCTATATAACATCACGCTAGGACCAATAGGAGTGGAGCAGCAATAAGAAATGTTGCAAAAACGGGGAAAATTTACGCAGACGAAGTTGCGCGGGACAGCTAGTAAATAATAATATGATAGGTTGATAAATAAAGAGAAATACTTACCTATACTTTTTTCCCGTTTCCGAATGCATGCTTTATGAGGCGCACAATTATTTTCATTAGCGTACTTAATTTAATAATAAATTCCTTCATCATACGACTCTAAATATATCCCCAATGGCAAACAGTTTCCAAAAGCGACAACCCTACCATAAACTAAACTCGAAAATCATCTACAAGTACTACATGTATAACTTCTATTTATACCTTATGTATGAAATATCGGCTCAAGTTTCGCTTCAGGAATACAGATGCGGACCGTCTGGTGGTTGAGTGGTATTAATTGTATCATATCGCCCGCTTGGGATAGCGAAGGGTTAAGGTATGAAGTACCTACACTTATATATAATAAACTAATGCGGGATTTGCAGGGTTATAGTTAAATGTTAAGAGTAATTTATATGGGTATGGTGTGGTTGCTGTTTAAGCGATTGAATGGTTGAAAGGCTCATAAGTTAGTATCTCTGTCTACTGCATCTATAAAATCGATATGTTGGCCTAGTAGTTAGTGACCCTGACTGCTCAGCCGGAGGTCATGGGTTCGATCCCCATCCAGGATAAAACTTTGTGTGATGAGCACGATGGTTTATTCTGTGTATGGGTGTCATTTGTCTGTGATATGTATGTATTTAAAAATATACTATAGTATTTATCAGTTGTCTGGTTGCCATAATACAAGCTCTAAATAGTTTGGGATCAGATGACGTTGTGTGAGTAGTCTAAAGATATTATCTATACTAATATTATAAAGCTGAAGAGTTCGTTTGTTTGTTTGTTTGTTTAAAAGCGGTAATCTCAGGAACTACTGATCCGAATTGAAAAATTCTTTCGTTGGATAGTCCATTTATCGAGGAAGACTATAGGCTATATAACATCACGCTACGACCAACAGGAGCGGAGCAGCAATAAAAATTGTTGCAAATACGGGGAAAATTTACGCATACGAAGTTGCGCGGGACAGCTAGTATTATTATAAAGCTGAAGAGTTTCTTTGTTTGAACGCGATAATCTCAAGAAGTTTTGGTCCGAATTGAAACAATATTTTAGTGTTGGATGGCCGTTTTATCGAGGAAGGCTATAGGCTATATAACATCACGCTATGACCAATAGAATCGGAGCATCAATGATAAAAAATGTTGCTAAAATCAAGAAAGTTGTAGCAGACGATGCTGCGCGGGTATGTCATAATGTTGTCGTCCTTTCAGCACAAAACAATGATTCAAGCGTAGCTGTGAAAACTTCATTAGCGCGATTCAGGATTCGTGTATTTTTTGTTGTATTTGCGTGTGATACATCAATGTTTTAGAGAAATATTTTTTTGTTAATTTTAGTAGTAATTTTAAGTAACAAGTCCGGTAATAATGAAAACCCCGGTAAAATAAAATCAAAATACTGCCGCGTTGATATCTACCTACTTACATGCAAAAATACAAATCTTTCCTCTTTACACTGATATTATAAAGAGGAAAGATTTGTATTTTTGTATGTAACGAATAAACTCAAAAAGTACAGGACCGATTTTAATAATTCTTTTTGGATAGCCCATTCATCGAGGAAGGCTATAGGCTACATAACATCGCGCTACGACTAATAGGAGCAGAGTAGCGACGAGAAATGTTGCAAAAACGGGGAAAATTTACGCATACGAAGTTGCACGGGACAGCTAGTATCACATATTCCAACGATGGCATTACATAATTTACAACATAAGACTAGAAATAAAAAACAGACAGACACGTTGACGATATTTTCTACCTGTCAAATCAACAATTCAATCCAATACGTTGTCAATAAAATATTGGACAATGGATTTATAAGTGGGTCAGCACATCAGCGACCCGGATACAGTCATGTAGAGTGGTAGACAGTGCGTTAGGGTCGTCACTTTCTATGCTGTCGGCATTTTGATCGAGAGCCAGATGACGCCCAACAAGGCTTATACAGGATGTAACAGAAAGGTGTGGTCAAATTTCAGCAGCGGATAAGGTGTGTTATGAGTATTGCACCTACCACGGTGCCATAGCTGGTTGCATTATTATTACATAGTTATAGTATATTCTTTTTGTCAAAATTCAGTAGTGAAAGGCGTATGGCATAAGAATTAAACCTCCCCTAGTACTAAATTCGATTGGATTATTACATAGAACTTTTTAAGTCATAATTTTCTCAATTAATAACTTTTTCATTCATAAATAATCGAATGAAAAAATAATAAATATTTTTTTAGGGTACTACGATTTTGATAAAATTAGGTATGTGCACTCAGTATCATAGGTTGACCCTATGGTCGTCACCAATCGTATAGGTTGTCACCAACCCTTGAATATGACCACACCTTTCTTTTACACCCATAAGTTAGGCTATATAAATTCGTAAACATACAAAGATGCAACATCCCATTTACACTGTTATAAAGACGTTAAGATAACAACTGCGGACCATAATTCCAGAACAAATGGTCTGTCGTCAACCCTAATCCGTGATGTCGTAAGCACGTTACGGAGTGTCCGTCACACACTAATGACCCACCTTTGTTTCTGACTCACGAAATACAGAAGGTCGGCTCACAGCTCAACAAAAAATCCATGCACAAATAGACATGTGCATGTACCATGTACCTACCTACGGAGATCTTGTGGAGGGTAAGGTGTCAAGAAAGATCCTCCGTCCAGGCGAGGTGATCATGCCTGGCGGGCCGCGGCCCAACGGTTAACGTTGGGAACTTGTAGATATAGTTAGCAGCTGTGAAAACTTCTATATCGCAATTCAGGATTTGACGCGAGCTGTCAAGTGTCAGTTTATTTATAATATTATATGTGGGTACCGTCACACTCTCCCCGCACGACACGTCTTGGTTCTCATTAGTTATGTCAGCCAGCACACCGGTACCGAACGATGCATTTTGGATCGGCGATCCTGCGATCCGAGTTACAGGATCGTGGAGCTAGGCCGATCCAGTTTGTCGCCACTTGCGATGCTGATATCAGCTGCGTTCAGTTGAACTCTGCGTAATATTTTTTTTTTAAGATAACTAGCAATGTGGGATTTACGTCCCACATTACTAGCAATCCTGTTAACCCCTCCAGCTAAGCTCAATGGCTTGTGTTAGGAGTGGGTTCACGTCGGTAGTATGATGGGTAGGATTCGAACCCGCGACCTCACGATTGCGAGACTGATGCCTTAGCCATTAGGCTACCGCCGCTTTATATCATATCATATCAATATTTATATCGGATCCCGCGATGCACACAACTGACCATACCGCGCCTGCCAAAATATTGAGGTGCCTTTGCGCTTGCAAAAAATACTGGTTACCGACAACGAACGGATCGCACGCGGCAAGGAGCGCGCGCTCCAAAATCGCGCGTGTAATAAAATAAGTCTCATTTGCCCAGTAATTACAACTTACGTCGTGTGGACGCGGCTACTCGACCGAGATCTCGTGTGCGTCAATGTTTGCGTGAGCCTATTTCTGCTCGATGTAGGGAGCCGGCCATCTGTACCCTTGTTTCTGAATCATTAATTTGAGGATGATGGTGTTTGTGGGTCATTGAGAAGTACTATGACATGTCCTCTGTCACAGGTTTGTAATGCCTTCGAATTGTAGGTCAGTGAATAAAGAGATGTCTTTAAGCTCTAAAACAGTAAAAAGTATGTGAAGCATACATACCAGTAATTTAATTTAACCCAAAGCGAGCTAGAACCGTCTCGATTAACAAGTTTTCTTCAGAAAAAAACCGATAAAAGCATTTTAAAATTTTCTCATAAAAAGTTCAGAACTATCCAGTTTGAACTAGCTTTTTATACAAAAAGTATATCCGAATCCGTCTATACTTCATTCATTCAGGAGCTGTATGATGCTATAGATAAACACAATAACACATATACATCGAACTTATAACACCATCTTTAGACGAAAATAAAAAAAAAAAATGTGTGGCACTCGGGGACTGCCGCGGTAAAGCTATTGCATAGCCTTTTTTATCAGCTTATGCAATTATATATATATTTTTTTTCATTACATTTCGGAGCAGCTCGTCTCGATCCGTGCGAGCTTCGTACAGTCGTACCATATACATATACGTTAAGCGAACGCTTGGCCGAGCTACATGGTAGGCGGAGTGGGGGTGTTAGGTTTTATTTTCGTTACGGAATTTCTTGATTCGCTCAAAGTCCGCAATAAAAGCTATGCAATAGCTTAAAAACTTTAAAAAAAGGCTAAGGTAAAAATTGACCAAAACCTTTTATCCACACACATAAAAGTACAAAAACCATTTGTTAAATCAAAATTGAGTCTTTCATTCTCGAAGCCTTTGTCCTGAAATATTGTGGAGTACACATTGAAGTTTCATCACGATTACGGGTCTCATTTCGTCTGCAATGTTGACAATGTTCGTCTTACATTTTGATTGTCCGCGATTTTCGCTTTAATCCTTTACCTTTCCTTGCTATAGTTAATCAATCTTTTGATATCTTTGCTTCGTTGAGTGTTTTCATTTTCATTGTGGTTTTACTTGCAGTGTTTTTGTTCACTATCTCTTTCTTTTTGTTGGTTTCTGTGTCTCAGTCTTCTTTATCTACTGCTGTTTTTTAATCCCTTGATATGTTTTTTTTAAACAACTAATTGAAGTGATGCGTGCGCTTGATTGCAAGCGTCACGCTAGTCCATAACAGAATCAGTGATACCCAAATCCTTGTTTGGCAAAGATCTGAATGTCACCGCACCGCGCTCCTCATTTGAGACATTAGTACGTAAATCTCATTTGCCCAATAATTTCACTTGCTACAGTGCTCTTCAACCGAAACACAGCTATGCGGTAACATTACTATTTTACGGAAGAATAACGAAAGAATAACTGACTTGACTCTTACTTTATCTTTCACTAGCTGTCCCGCGCAACTTAATGCGTAAATTTTCAGCGTTTTTGCAACATTTCTCATAGCTACTCTGCTCCCATTGGTCGTAACGTCATGCTATATAGCCAGTAGCCTTCCTAGATAAATGCACTATCCAACATTAAAATAATTTTTCAATTCGGATCCTGAGATTACCGCGTTCAAACAAACAAACAAACTCTTCAGCTTTTAGCTTTGTTTTGCAGCTTCAGATTTGTTTTATATAGATTCTTCTAAGTCTTCCTTTCCTGTCTATTTTTGCTTTAAATATAGTTTAGAAACACACCTTTTCAAAGTTAAGATCAATATAAACAAAAATAAAAGCCTTATTAAGACAAAAACTTTTTGAAAAGCATGCTAATAAAAGGTATAATCTATGTATCTAAAAACTAGCTGACCCGTGCAATTTCGTATGCGTTAATTTTCCCCGTTTTTACAACATTTTACATTGCTGCTCCGCTCCTATTGGTTGTAGCGTCATGTTATATAGCCTTCCTCGATGTATGGGCTATCCAACAGTAAAATATTTTTTCAAATCGGTTCCGTAGTTTCCGAGATTATCGCGTTTAATCAAACAAACTCTTCAGCTTTATAATATTAGTATAGATGAGTCCATATTTCCTTTGGTCACGAGATAACTAGAGAAGGACTTTACCGATATCATTCATTCTTTTTTTTTAGTTTTCTTACGTAAAAAAAGTGAAAATAACAAAAAAAACAGGACGGTATGAAGTTCGCGGGACGGGACAGCTAATCTATACAAATATTATAAAGAGGAAGAGTTTGTTTGTTTGAACGCACTAATCTCAGGAACTACAAGTCCGAATTGAAAAAAAAATACTGTTGGATAGCCCATTTATCGAGGAAGGCTATAGGCTATATAACATTACCCTACGACCAATAGGGCCGGAGTAGTAATGAAGAAATGTTGCAAAAACGGGGTCAGCTAGTTCTTAATATAATTTAACTATCCAATCTGATAGTAGTAGTATATAGATAGTATACCTGTACAACATCAAGTAGTCATTCGATAACCTAAACAGTCGAACACCCAAAGGTTGTTTTGAAAAACATTTAGATTATTCCCCAACACGTATCAATCAATTTATAAACATTAAAGCAATTGCTTACAATCACTCCCGTTGTACTTCAAAGCTAAATGTTAATTGTTACACAGGTTACAGAATTAATTAATATTGAATTTCAAAATGTATTTAGTTATATGATTGACTTTTGTCCGCGGGTTCAACGAGTTTATGTCGATTTTTGCGAAATCTTCTATCTTTATAAATGACAGATCTTTTCATCATCATTAGCCTATCGCAGTCCACTGCTGGACATAGGCCTCTCCAATTTGTTCTATCTTCGGCTTCTCGTATCCAGCTCCTCACAGCCGTTTTGCGTAAATCATGACTCCACCTGGCCTGAGGGCGTCCTACACTACGTTTGCCGAGACGCGGTCTCCACTCAAGAACTCGTTTACCCTAACGGTTGTCGGTTCTTCGACTAATATGGCCAGCCCACTGCCACTTCAGCTTGCTAATCCAGTGAGCTATGTCGATAACTTTGGTTTTCTGGCGAATTACCTCATTTCTGATTTTGTCCCTAAGAGAAACTCCGAGCATAGCTCTTTCATCATAGCGACTTAGAACAGCTGTTCTATGTTACCACAAATATTTATCATCATAATTTATACCTTTAAACGAGCAATATGTGTATTCCTATACATATAATGGAGGGGGTTACGGGGGTGATAAATCGATCTAGCTAGGTTTTATTTTTAGAAAATGTCGTTGCAAGACGATCGATAGTCATTGCATTTAACATTGTACTTGCGTGCCCTCCTACCTTGGCGGTGGCGGCTGGTGCACCAGTGTTGAATCAAAATGCACCGCTCTCTAACGCCATGTGAGCGCTCACACTTGGCCGGTTGGGTCAAGCGTTGCCCCCCCCTGAACAAAGTTCTGGAACCGCCATGCCTGACACGACTTTTAAAGAGGTTGTGGGTTCAACTACTCTCAACGGATTTCCACTTTGACGCCTAGCTATATTAACTTAAAATTTACCCACCACTTCGTAAATGCAACATAGATTACCGGTACAAACTAGGGATGTTACGCAGGTGGTTTTATCGAAACCGAAGTCGGAGTCGGAGTTTTTGAATTTGGTTTGTCGGAGTCGGAATCGGAGGTGGTGGACGAAGACAAATATTTTGAGATAAGTCTTAAGATAATAAGATAAAAAAAAGATTATTCAGTTAGAGAGTCAATATTAAATGTGTGAAGCAAACGACACTACGAAAGAAATGTCGAACCCGCGATCACAGAGGATCCGTGACAATTATTCCTTTATACTTTTATTAAAGGTATATAAATTAGCATAAAGGAGCGGCAGCCGCACGCTAGGTATGTACCTCCGATTAAAACGTCCAATTTAAAAGTATCGGAGCCGAAGTCGGAGTCGTCCTCCGTAACATCCCTAGTACAAACCATTACTATTGTTTACCAGAGTACCTAACTACAACACAAATAGTAAACATATTAAAACTAGGTTAGTCCAGATTACTGGAGCGGTAAATAGGTGCAATTTAACGGTCGAATAAACCGATTCGTGGTGAATATAGTCCGAATTTAGTTCATCAAAATTGAGATAGAAATAGGACAAGTTGTAGGAGATTTATTAATGACATTTAGTAGTGTTCCTGTTAAAAGTACAATTAATTGGTATTGACTGCCTAAGACTCAGGGGTAAAACTGCAACCCCCCCCCCCCCCCCCCGAAAAAATTGTGTCACTAGTCAAAGAGTTTTTCTAGTAGATTATATAAAGCAATTCTTAATATGATCTCGCAAATAAATCTTGAAGTTGCGGAAAAATGCAAAAACGAGCATTTTCGTATTGTCATAGTCATGGCGTTTGTAATCTAACATATGTACGAACGACATAACATATCTACTTTATTTTGACCTGCGCTCCTGCGCACTGTGAAGTAATGGTTGTGTACGGAAGAGCGAGGCCGGCGATCGTGTCGCTGTGTACGTAGCGCTAAATAAATAATTCTCTCAGTGTAATGAGCCCTTAATACCCATTCAGAACTCAAACGAGATTAAAAAGGTTGGGAGTCATTGGCCTAGATGGTGTAGAGGGAGGACATACATACGCAAGAAGTTCAGGGTTCGGTTACCTTCACATAGAATAGGGTTAATTCACGTTCCGTTTTCGTGGCAAGCCCATACCTACGTTCGTAAAACAATACCCTTCTTCTATTGCTCTCGATACAAAGTCTCTTAAACAAACTTTGTAAAACATGTAAAATGAATAAGAAAATTGAATTTTTGAACAAGTTTTAAGTGGTTTCTTTCACTAGAAGGCAAACTTGGTACTACTAACTTTGCATAGTACGACAGGGATAGTGGATAAAACCATAAAACAAGCGTTACTTGTCTACTTCAAACTTTAAAGTCGTAACAGCAGTTAAAGTTTTTGATATTTTCTTTATACTACTTGAGGGGTAACATTGTTAGTAGTAGAATTAGTAGAGGAATTATCCTTACCTTTATCAAAAAAAAAACCTAAAACATCTAAATATTATTGGCATAACTATTAAGATACGCCAATAATATTTGGACGTTTTAGGTTTTTTTTTAATTTGTTTTTTGTTAATTATTTCTTTACATCTTTTGTTTTTTTATTTTAAAAAAGACGACTTCCGCATTAGGGTACAAGCCCTGTGTCGCGGGGGACTTTACAAACATACAAGACACGGACACAAACACCCAGACTCGGAACAACAAATCGTGGATCACACAAAGTGGTGTCCTGTGTGGGAATCGAACCCACGACCTCTTGCGTAGCAGTCGGACACACTCTCATCGCGCCACAAAGGCAGTCTATAAAGGGTTACAATGTGCTAAGCAACATAAAATACGAAACTCATATTACGAACATAATACAAATTATTATAGCTATGTTAGTCAGTAGGTAGGTACTATCAATGTTCTGTGGTAGGTACCTACTACTTAAGCTATCGATTGAGTAAGAATCGAACCCATGACCTCTTGCACAGTAAATTAAATGTATGAAGGAAAGATTGGCTCGGGCGGGATTAGAATCTGCGATCATTTTCATTCATCGTTACAACCTTGACCTCTCTGTAACGAATCACACTTATGATATATATTTTTAAAGATAACTAGCAATTTGGCTTTTGGTTAACCCCTCCAGCTAAGCTCAATGGCATAGTTAGAAGTGGTTTCACGCCGGTAGGAAAATTGGTAGAATTCGAACCGACGACTTTCCGATTGCGAGTCCGATGCCTTAGCCATTAGGCTACCTCATAACAACCCATACGATGTCCCACTGCTGGGCACGAGTCTCACCAGAAGAACCTATTTATTGTAGGTTCTGGAGGTAATTGCCATAATCGCCACGCTTGGCGAGCGGGTTGGCAATCGCAGTAAGGCTTTGAAGTACGCAGAGGACGCTGCTGCCCGTCCTCCGGTGTGAAATCCCTTAGTCGCCTTGACGACACCCACGGGAAGAGATGGGGTGGTACAATTCTTAAGCCGGTCTCACACCCCAAATTTTCCCCGATTTTGCAACATTTCACATTGCTGATGAGATTACTGCGTTCAAACAAACAAACAAACTCTTCAGCTTTATAATATTAGTATAGATGACAAGATTTTGACAGTTAAAAGCGCGGGCTTGACGGGAATAAGGACCCTGATGTTACAATTTTAAAGACACAGCTCTTATCTAGCTATGCCTCCTACGTAAACTACTGTATGTTCAAAACGGATCTTGCGGGAATGCGATTTAAAGGGATCTACTAAGAAGTGTGTGTAATTTTGTTATTTTTCAAGACTTACTACAACTAATAATACTACCACTCCTTCGAGCTTTTTACACACATTTCTATCTTTAAATCGCTTTCCGGCAAGATGCGTGTTTTAACATACGATAGATTACGTAGGAGGCATCGTTAGGTTTAAAGCATAAATCAATTGATAGCAATGCAATAGAAGACACAGTTTTCACCTTTCTTTGCTCGCGATTAAATGATTAATATTTCATCATTGCCATAATAATACCACGGTCTGATATTCTCAATGTGCTATATGTTCGTCCATTTGTGACGACGACGATTCCTTTAACGTGTTCACTAGCATTTCCGATCACCTTGGCATTAAAATAAATGTTAATTACTCTGCAACACTGTTATATGTAAATGTATAATATTATTACAATAAGCTAATGATAGCATGACATTTACGTACAAAAAATAATACCGTGTGTGGTTATTTCGATCTATCGGAAAAAGAAAATTATATCTGCATCTACATATGTTACGTGATCGAGAGCGATTTGAAGTTTAATTCGTTTAGGTGCAGAATGTCACATTCTCAAAATATTATGTCGCAAAATGTCCAATTCGCAGAATGTCTAGTTCGCAAAATGTCCACCGGTCGCAATATGTTCTTTACAGGAAGTCCAGTTCGCAAAATGTCCAATACTCAACATAAAGTTAAAATGCCTAAAATTGCAATTTTTTCAACAATTACTGTTTTACGCATAAAAATAGACATTTAAATAAAAAACATCTTTTACGTCTTTTTAAATAAAGCCCTGTTAATTTTTGACGTTAACGTGATGATGAATATTGGACATTATAGCGAACTGGACATTCTATGACTTGGACATTTTAGGAACTGGACCTTTAGCGAATTGGAAATTCTGCGCCTAAACAGTTTAATTTTCACAAATTTTGCTTTTATTTCTTCCGTGCACTGTTTATGCTTTCTATATTAAGTTCTAATTATATAAGAATATAATAGTTTGATTTCTTAAAAATACTATGTAATAATTTTAATTGATAATACAATAGCCATATATAACAATTCGCTGGTTAACGCCCTCTCAAAATAGAAAAAAAAACATATAAGAATCATGCCATCCAATTGACATCACAATCTTAACGTGTTATTTCACAACTAACAATGTGAAAGTTTGTCATAAGACAGTGACAAATAATAACATTTCATGCAAGTACATATGAGAATGTATTTTATTTCGTAGTTTACCTCACATAATAGTTATATAAGATGAAATAATAATATAAATTATTGAATTAATTTGCACTGTAATTATAATATCTAAACTATTAAAATATATTTAAATTTTTTAATTCATTTATTTAATAAACAACTATACAATTGTGTTCGAATGCAAAAATAATAATAACTAAATAATCATAGTAAAAAAAATAATTCGAACATAAAATTAATTTCCGATACAATTAAAAATTAAAATTCTGAATGGGTATGTTAAATTAAAAAGTAATTATAATAATAGAATTAAAGATAAATAGTTGCACATATTAATGTTAAAAAAATACAATTAATTTTCACAATTTTATATATTATTTATGTCAATTTTATATATTTTTATAATTCATCTATAAAATAATAACACTTCTTCAAAAGAAAAGCTTTGAGCCTTTTTTAAATAATTTTACTTTATAAATTTCCTTTTTCAAAACCTGAAATTCCATACAATGTTGCACAATATTTATTTTCGGCTCTATCTTATTACTCCCATAAGCTGGTACCTATCGCGGTCATCTCAAAATCTTCCTAAAGAGATTTAGGGAAAGTGTTTCCAGGCTATGGTCTTTTTAAATGCTGCATATTTTGCGACCAGGAATTAAATGAAGAGCATGAGAAAAGACAGTCCTTGGATTCAGCCGTAAAATTAAACAAGTACACTTACATTTAAAGATTCGATTATTGATCTAACAAAGTTATGAGATTCATTTAAGCTTCAAACTAGGCAACAGTAAAACACTATCGATGTTTCCATAATAATTTTTGAGTATAACGCTTAGTTTAGGAGAAATTGATTTAGACTTAAAAAGTTACGAGGTTCGTTTATGGTTGTTCGTGTTTCCAACATAATTTTTAATTAATATCTATTAAGCTTAGCTGGAGGATTGCTAGTAATGTGGGACCAAATTTTTTTTTTTTTTTTTTTTTTAAGTAAGAGAACCAGCAATGTAGGATACATTGCTGGTTCTCTTATTTATAAAAAAAAAATGCTTATTACGCTTAGTTTGACATATTTATTTATTCCAGAATTTCTAGATAAAAAATAGATGATTTTCATTTTTTTTTTTAAATCTCGAAAACTACAAATAATAGACAAATGGGACTGAAACAAACTTTCATTTAAATGATGACTTCTATCCGATTTTACATAAAAAGGGGATATCCAAAATATGGTATTTTTAAAACTCTGTGCGTCTCTTGAAACAGGCAGGTCACTTGGTGGTCACTGAGAGTCTTGAGCTCCCCTGGCAGTATCCTCCCAAAATGGAAAGTCTTCAAGCCAGCGGGGTGGCTGGGTCAATCACGGCTCTCGTAACCCACACCCTGAGAATACTCATGACTCATATTTTGCGCTTTATTGAGATACCATCTTCGTGGCAATTTGACATTTAAATTTTAATGACTATTAAATTATGCCATTATGACGTAATCAAAACTGTCAGCTTGTCTATAGTTAGATAAAATGTCTAAGGGATATTAAAACCAAAGGTCCTGTCATCTCAAACGTGCTTGAAACTAATAGGATGGCCTTAATTGCGGCGTTGGCTCTTTAATGGTTTTAGTGACGAAATCTTGTTTAATTAATATGATTAAGAAATAATAAGCATCTTTGTTAGAGTATACCTACAGTTCTCTCACGAAAAATATTATAATCAGGTTCCTAATGTTGCTGCTCGGACAAATAATATATAATGATATCTTGGGACAACTCACACAAAGCTATCTGATCCAAACTAAGCAGAGCTTGTACCATGGAAACCAGACAACTAATAAACACGCTCATATTTCTAAATACATACATATTATAGATAAATAACACCCAGACACAGAATAAACCATCGTGCTCATCACACAAAGTTTTATCCTGGGTGAAGATCAAACCCACGACCTCTTGTGTAGCAGTCGGATACACTCCCACCGCGCCACAGAGGCTAGACTACTTACTTATACTGTTTTAAACCTCGTGTAATTTCTGGAAACTCTGCAGTTTATGGATAATTACCTGAAACAAAAAATTATAATCCTTGAATTTCATAGTTTTTATATATAAAAGAGAATAGAATTTATACGCTATGATTTATAAAAAAAAACTGGGCAAGTGTGGGTTCCATACAAATTTGCCGGTACATATTATAAATAGTTCATGATTTTATTACAAATGTATAGTTCGAGACTTTACCTATACTCGTAACATAATACGGTATTACTTGCCAATATATCATAATGTGAATAATTTAAGGTAAAATACCTCAGTAATCAGTCTACCCGTGACCACGGCCGTTGCAATACGGTCGAAACGTCAGCAATAAACAATTAAATTATTCACGCGATTAAGATCCGTAGTAGGTATACATCACTACATAGTATAAAACAAAGTCGCTTTCTCTGTCCCAATATCCCTATGTATGCTTAAATCTTTAAAACTACGCAACGGATTTTGTTGCGGTTTTTTTAAATAGATAGAGTGATTGAAGAGAAAGGTTTATATGTTTAATAACATCCTTTAAATAGTGGACAAATAAGACGCGGAGCAGCAATAAGAAATGTTGCAAAAACGGGGAAAATTTACGCAGACGAAGTTGCGCGGGTCAGCTAGTCATATTATAATACCGATTTTAGTCGCTAGTAAAATTAAATGCTCTCAAAATCTCAACACTATATACCTATGGTGGTATATTTTGATGAAGCTCTACGACCAAGTAATCAATCCTCAACCTTGCGGTCAATTGTTCATCTTGGTCACTTGTCACTGTCAATTACGACAACCTGTCACTTCTCAGCTGTATGACAGCTCTGTTAACGATGACATGCGTAGATATAAAGAGGTACTTTGTTAATTAAGAATATATACAATATTATTTTATGCATATAATCAAAATGTGTACTAATTTATAAAGCTGAAGAGTTTGTTTGTTTGAATGCGGTAATCTCACTACTATCCGAATTGAAAAAATATTTTATTGTAGAATAGCCCATTTATCGAGCAAGGCTATATGCTACACAACATTACGCTACGACCAATAGGAGCACCAATGAAAAATGTTACAAAAAAGAGGAAAAATTACGCCGACGAAGTTCCGCGGGACAGCTAGTCTATATTAATATTAATGTCTATATTAATATTAAAAAGCTGAGTTTGTTTGTTTGTTTAAACGCGGTAATCTCAGGAACTACTGATCCGAATTGAAAAATTCTTTCACTGTTAGATAGCCCATTTATCTAGGAAGGCTATAGGCTATATAACATCACGCTACGACCAATAGGAGCAGAGCAGCAATGAAAAATGTTGCAAAAACGGGGAAAATTCACGCAGACGAAGTTGCGAGGGACAGCTAGTGTATTATAAAGCTGAAGAGTTTGTTTGTTTGAACGCGGTAATCTCAGGAACTACCGGTCCGAATTGAAAAAATATTTTTCTGTGGCGTAGCCCGTTTATCGAGGAAGAACATAGGCTCAATAACATCACGCTACGACCAATAGGAGCAGAGCAGCAATAAAAAATGTTGCTAAAACGGGGAAACTTTACGCAGAGTAAGTTGTGCGAGTCACCTAGTCTATAAATAAGAGCATGAATTTCCATGAGAGTAATAGTTCAATTAATATTCTACACCAGAAACATATATTATGGTAGTTAGTGTTAAAAAATTGTAGCATAAGGACAAAGCAGTAAAACTGAGTTAATTTCGTATATATATATAGTTTTTTTTTTTAAAAGACTACTAGCAATGTGGGATTGTGGTTCCACATTACTAGCAATCCTGTTAACCCCTCCAGCTAAGCTCAATGGCTTGTGTTAAGAGTGGGTTCACGTCGGCAGTATAATGGGCAGGATTCGAACCCACGACCTCACGATTGCGAGACCGATACCTTAGCCATTAGGCTACCGCCGCTTGATACATATAAACGCATTTTATTTGGCTCCTCAATCCTGATGTTTAGATTGAAGTGCCACCTTTATGTTCATTTAACTTTTGAAGTATTTATACTACATCGAGGACCGATATTACAACACTAGCTGTCCCGCGCAACTTCGTATGCGTAAATTTTCCCCGTTTTTGCAACATTTCTCATTGCTGCTCCGCTCCTATTGGTCGTAGCGTGATGTTATATAGCCTATAGCCTTCACCGATAAATGTGCTATCCAACACTGAAAGAATTTTTCAATTCGAGCCAGTAGGCTCTGAGATTACCGCGTTCAAACAAACCAACATACAAACAACCTCTTCAGCTTTACAATATTAGTATAGACTAGCTGTCCCGCGCAACTTCGTATGCGTAAATTTTCCCCGTTTTTGCAACATTTTTCATTGTTGCTGCGCTCCTATTGGTCGCAGCGTGATGTTATATAGCCTAAAGCCTTCCTCTATAAATGGACTATCCAACAAAAAAAGATTTTTTCAAATCGGACCAGTAGTTCCTGAGATTAGCAAGTTTAAACAAACAAACAAACTCTTTCGCATAGATAATTTCGCTTCGCTTAATCTTTCGCTAATATTAGTATAGATTTTAAAATTTACAACAAAATCTTTTTTTTTTTTTAAACGACTCCCGCAATAGGGTACAAGACCTGTGTCGCGGGGGACTTTACAAACATACAAGTCACGGACACAAAGTACACTCAGACTCGATACAACAATTTGTGGATCACACAAAGTGGTGTCCCGTGTGAGAATCGAACCCACGACCTCTTACATAGCAGTCAGACACACTCCCACCGCGCCACAAAGGCAGCAGCATATTGATACGAAAAGTGGCTTCTAATCCAAATAGACATATCTTTTCCGTGTTTTCATCGTTGCTATATCCCGTGGATATTACTCTCTCTCTCTCTCTTTCCCTCTTTATCCAAATAAGGAGAAGACGACATTCAAAGTTACTTGTAACATATGTAATTAACAAGGTATCAACATGAATCCAATCAACTAGGTACGTGGCTTGTATGAAGTGTGTGTATGGACGATGCATTTTAATTATATCACGTAATCGAGTTGTGTATATTATTAATGCGTTGTTTATTAATTAATGTATTATAGTATATAGCTACCTACCTAATACTACTACCGACTATCAAATTGTGGTCGTCACCAGGATCCCCTAACCTGATCCCCCAGGGGATCCACGTGAACTCATCTGTTCATCAGGATCCCCTTTAAATAAAGTATGTAAAGACACAGAATTTTATTTATAAAAACTATTTACGATTTCTAAGAAATGATATGTTTTCTACTGTTATGTTTTCAACCGAGTTCAAAAAAGGAGGAGGTTCTCAATTCGACTAAGTTTTTTTTTTGTGTTGTTATCCGATTACGCCAAGACGCATGGACCGATTTGAAAAATTAAATTTATTTTTTAGTATATTTTTTTAATTTATTTAAAGTCTATAAACAAGAAAATGGTATTTAGTCGCACTAGCCAGGTCGAATAAGGTTCCCTATTTTTATCTTTTATAATATATGTAGGTACGTGTTTTAATATGTATAATTTGAACTCTGTGTGAAAACACCTTTTTATAATTACTTGATGAACATATAAGTTCACGAGGATCCCCTTGGCGATCGGGCCAGAGGATCCTGGCCCTGCCCCCGATGTTAAATCAAATAATTCACCCCCCCCCCCCCCCATCATGCGAGCGATTCACACTTCATCAGTTAAGTCGAATTGCCTTCCCTAGAATAAAGTTCTCGCCCCACTCCACTTAGTATTTCAGTACCATAATCAGCTTTTTTGACACCCATACTTTGAATTTATATTCGCTTGTTTATACTAACGGCCGGTTTAAATAATCTAACTATCTATATATTTGGCTACTAGAGTTATATTTTTGATATATGCTCCATACATAATATGTCAAAATTCTACCTCTAGTAGCCAAATCCATCGATAGGTAGATCATTGAGACCGGCCGTTAGTCTTACGAGGTCATAAGAAGATCGCCATATTGTGACGTCATATTTCACGACAGTTAATTGTAACAACTTTACATGTGTCATTCCTATACAAATGTTTCTTTGTTTGATTACAACGTGTTTTAAACAAAAAGAGTGAATTAAAATGACTTGGTTTCTTGGTAGTTAGGTTTTTTATGGTTTGATTATGTATTTACCTCTTTCGTAAGATTCATACGTGTTTTATCTGAATACTTATCGTAGCTATATTTTTAGGTAGGTGACAATTTGCCAAGGGTTATAGTTACGGTGGGATTGTATCCGACGGCTACGCAAGAGGTCGTGGGTTCGATTCCAACACGGGACACCACTTTGTGTGATCCACAAATTGTTGATCCGAGTCTTTTCAATTTGGACCAGTAGTTTCTGAGATTATCGCGTTCAAACGAACATACAACAAACTCTTCAGCTATATAATATTAGCATAGATGTATAATACCTGTATATTACGTGTATAGATAGTGGAGAGGACCATTAGTAATATAATAAGCGAGTAAAGCCGCTGATGAAAACTAGTTTATAACAACTACATCATTCTTTAAATATTAAGATCACTTAATCTCAAAATTGCAAGTACTTCGCTTCATCTTAGCAAAATTAACGGAAGCACGTTGCCCTAGTTCTTAAAAGCTTTAACGAAACTGTCATTGTTAATTCACTTGTAAAACTGAGGGGTTAAAAGCCTCAAGGAGTTGTCAAAATGGCGACCAACTTGGCTGTCATTCATTTTCACAGCACATTTAACGTGTGAAAATATATTAAATACGTGTGCTCAAGCTTAAAAATAGTTAGTATTTGGTGCTTTTCGAAAAAGGAGTTAAACGGCAATTTGAAGCTTAGAGGGGCGTATAAACGGGCCCTTTTTACGGCAATTTGTTGCGGCACTATTGGCAACTAATTGCTCGCCCAATAATTGCCATATGTCTGCAATTGTATAGCGCATGATTCAGTCTCCTAAACAGGCTACACAACCCGACAACAATAAAATAGAGAGCGACTGAAACAACAATACAATTGTCCGGCAACATTGCGGAAAATCGATCGCTCAGCGATCGTCTGGCAACCATCATATCAATATTGGAGAGTACTGCCATGTTGCCGGCCACAGCATTGCCGCCACAGCATTGCCGCCACAAATTGCCGTAAAGAATGGCCCGTTTAGACGCCCCATATAGCTCGCAAAAGAAGATGTTGCCAAGAAATTCAATGACCACTTATTTAAAATTATATGGTTTTATTGCTGTATTGTTAAAACACTGGTATGTAAAATCGATAAGCCGAGTCTTTGTGTACCTACCTAGTTAAAGTGTACAGTAAATCTCGCTCGATTGCCAGCAAAATGGAGAAAAAATATTTTTACATCCTATGGTACCAGGGATTTCAATTCCTTGTAAATTTCATTACAGGATCAGCTAGTGTATCTAGCGGCTAACCATCGTTATACGCCAGTGTGCAGATGTCCTTAGTATTGTATGTCAAAGTACTGACAGTTCCTTAGTAAACAAGAAACCCGTGCTTCACGGAGGTAACGCTGAGTTGCATCAGTCTACCCGTGACCATGATCGTAATAATGTGGTTGAAACTTCTGGCAATATTAAGGTATTTGTCCTAAAAATTTTGACGCGATTACAACTAAAAAATGTACTCATCACAGTACCTACTATTTTTTTTTAAATTATTATTTATTACTCTAAGTGCTTAGTTGCAAGACGTAACGTAACGTAAAAACTGTAACTAGGTACCAAAACTTTGAGTGAAATAGTTGGTAACAAACTTTAAATCATTAAAGTTTGTTACCAACTTTAACATTATCATGATTTTTAAATACCTACACGATGGTACCCCACATGACATAGTTTGTTGACTTTATTTTTTTTCTCTATCAATTGGCGTCTGGCTGTCGCCACTTTGAATTTTGATTGCAGTCTTGTCTTTGGTGACAATCGCAAGATTAATACAAATCGATTGACGCATGAATCATCAAAATCGGCCCACGCGTTTGGTCTATACAGTGCCACAAAGGAACACACATACAGACACGTCAAACACTCTTACCTTCACTCAAGAACTCATTCTAGATGTTCACTCTCTCAGCCAACAAGTAAAGTTATATATGCAGGAAATAAGAAAACACCGTATTTCCTATGACATTTAAAACTAGTTACTAGAACGCAAGTGAAATTGAAAGCAATTCTGAGAACATTTTTATAGAAAATTACTTGTTATGTCGGTGTAACAAGTTTGCTGTGACGTGTGTGTGATTGGTGCTGATGATATCACAGGGTCCTTCCTGGTGTTATACTTATCTATATTAAGTTTCGAGTTTAAAGGTACGAGTATGACATCTTGTGGAAAGGATGGAGGCCGACAGGGATTTAATACATAAATCGTTTATAATAGCGGCGGTAGCCTAATGGCTAAGGCATCGGTCTCGCAATCGTGAGGTCGCGGGTTCGAATCCTACCCATTATACTACCGACGTGAACCCACTCCTAACACAAGCCTTTGAGCTTAGCTGGAGGGGTTAACAAGATTGCTAGTAATGTGGGACTCAATCCCACATTGCTAGTTATCTTTAAAAAAAAAAAAAAATGCCAGTTAGTCAGACGTACCGTCGCGGACGTACGAAGAGCCTCAGGCGTGCCTGGGCGTAACCAAGGAAGAATTCGGCGTACAAACCCCCTCCCCCGGATACTAAATAGTAAATAAATACCACACTGATGTTTGATTCCTATTTCCTACATAAAGACTAAAGAGACATCCATAATTTGGCCTCTCTGGTGAAATTTCGTGATTTTTTCCGTGTGATTAACATGGGGGTTGGAGAGATATATCACGTGTATTTAATCAATTGCACCTTTTAGTTAGTCTTAAACATCACCAAGTATCACCAGAGGGGACGGGGGGTCAGAAAGTGCTAAAAAAAACATTACGTTATTAAAGTACGACACCTAACGCATATTTTTAGGGAATGTCTAATCAAATTTTACTATTGGTTACACCCTGTATTCCTACTGATCAGGAAATTTGTCGGTAAAACTTCAGTTTGAGGTATTTCTATGACGTTTCCTAATTGCTGTGAATTTATGATTGGTATCGTTTCTTGTGGATTGTTTGCTGTAGATTATCGTGTTCGATAAAAAGAAATGCAACACGCTATGTGTATCATGAATAGAGATTTGTATGAATGAAAGATTTGTACAAATTCGAAGCGTGAAATGTCTAAAATAAAACGCTTTTTTAACCCGTAGAGGGTCTTTTGTTTTTTTTTTTGAGGACACTATTATGAAAAGCCAAAGTCTTGCAAGAATACGTACATATTCCTTCAAGTCAATTTCCGAATTTAATTTAAAGTACTAACACAAATGCGTGCAAAAACGCTAAACGAGATTACAATTAATAAATGCATCCAATAAGCACCGGTGCAGACTAATAGAGCGTAAAACCGAAAAAAAATAACGAAAAAAAAAAGAAAAAATCCGGTAACATTTAATGTTTTAATTCAACTATTGAGGTAGGTATGGAATTATAGATTCTAGATTTCATAATGCAATCTAATGCAATCTAATGAGAAGTGAAGCGTAGGTCAGTGGTTCTCTAACTTTTAACAGAACGGAATACCCACTCACGTATTTTCCGTTGTTTTCGGTTTTGTTAATGAAAAATTTGAAATATTCCCTGAAAAAAATCTGTTAATATTTCCACGCAACATGTGAAAAAAATCGAAAAAAATCTCAAATTGTTTCGAAAATAAACCAACTGCTTTTTTCGGAATTTTCAACGCTAGTTTAGACATATGCGGTACGTAGCCCGGCAAGCAGCTCTCCAAGCAACCCAACAGCCGCTCGCGCGCCGCCCGGTACAAACAAGCCTTTTGCAAACAGCCGAGCAACACATTAACACACATTCACACGCTCACGCTCGTGTTCGTTCCCAATGAATGTCACTTTGAACACAAGCGTGTGAACCTACTATAAGATATCATGAAGGACGTATACCGTCTTGGTCATCAGTCTTCCCCATCGATACTAATGTTAATGTCCCTATTACCATGTCAGTTAGTGCTGACTGTACTTCCTTTATATATCCATGCTAAATTTCAGATTTTTACAACTGAGTGGAACTAAGTTGCGGACAGACGGACATGGCGATACTATAAAGCGGAACAGTAAAGTACATTATATAACATACCTACTTACCCGCGCAACTTATGTCTGCGTAATTTTTCCCCGTTTTTGGAATATTTTTCAATGCTGCTCCGCTCCCATTTGTCGTAGCGTAAGGTCATACGATAAATGGGCTATCCGACAGTAAAAAAAAAATTCAATTCGGACCAGTAGTTCCTAAGATTATCCCGTTTAAACAAACAAACTCTTCAGCTTTATAATATTAAGTATGGATTCCTTCAACAACATAAAATCTCATCTTCAAAAGCGAACAAAGTCAGGTACAAAAGCTAGCACGTCTCTTAACACAGTAACTGCCAATAACGACATTACAATCAACGCTTTTACATCGTTAGTGAATGTTACGACAATTTTATATTTCTACATTACAAGACCTGTTATAACAGTTTTATTGTTATTTTTGTAATTTTCGGACTCATGGTGTAATGATAATGCCCGTGATTATATTGTTAATATTATATAAACATTACGAAATGTATAGCCCTACAGTAATTAAATTTGATGTAGGCTTAAATTGGTACTACATATATTTCGTTCGAGACGAATAGTAATAGTATGTAGTAAACCAGGTTTAAAACCGGCCAAGTGCGAATCGAACTCGGGCACGAAGGGCTCCGTACCATTATCTATAATCACATTTGTTGTACCTATGGCAGCCCCCTAAATTTATTTTATTCTGTTTTTTATAAGTTGTTATAGCGGCAACATCAATACATTATCTGTGAATATTTCAACTGTGTAGCTATCACAGTTTATGAGATAGGTACAGCCTGTTGACAGATGGACAGACAGACAACGGAGTCTTAATTACAGGTTCAGTTTTACCCTTTGGGTACGGAACCCTAAAAAGGAAGACAGAACCGAGTTAGTTCACCATAACTTCACGTGGTACTTGTTTGGTTAATAACCTCCAGGGTGTTTTTTTTAAAGCTAGGGGCGCGGAGAGCTTCGCCTGCTGTAACAAAGTGGAAGTACTACGAGAGCCATAGAAACCGTGAATAAATCGGTGCTGCTGAGGCCAACATCGATGCTGGCGTTCTGTTACCTAAGAGCAAAGAGTCTGCACTTCTCGCAGCGCCGGAAAAGATGTGATTCATCATAAGACTAGTTAGTGCGTTAAAAAAATAAAATTTTGAAAACGGTTTAGAATGATAAAATGCAATGCAAATTAAACAGCTGTTTGACAATTTTGGTTTAAATTCAACATCAATTCAAAATGTACAATACAAAAGGTAACATATTTGAACAAGTTATTCTTAAACCTTGCTTTGATTACCCAATTACTTTGTGACGTCACCACCCGTAAAAACAAATAAGCAAGTGCGTAAAACGAATGAACTTAATCCGCAAAACAATAAAAATCCGACACGGTCAGAGCAACGAACCAATGACGTAAGACGTACTCGGGCGAATGCACTCGCCTTAACGCGACTGCTTAGAACTAGGGCTGGCACGCTCCTAATTATTCCGCTCAGTGGTGGATTCAGGGTTTGTGGCGGGAGGTTTAATCCCGCTGAGCAATTCACAATTTCGTTTGGGAACTGTAGGATGCAGATACTTTTGGCAGAAGAATTAGATGATCCCACTTCGTATTGTAAACGATCGACTAATGATGTTCGGGAATCGGTAACGAAGTACGAACGGTATTAGTCAATTCCGATTGGATTATCAGTTAACATTTTTTACTCTCATGTAAACAGTTTATACCATAAACTACTTAGCAAATTCTGAGTTTTACAAAAAGATTTAGTCTCAAAAAACTAATTTAAAAGATTATTGAGTCGATAATGCCACTTTGAAAACAAATACAAACGCCATTCAAATACTAATACTAACACTGTGCGATTTTTAAGCGAAAGTACAAACAATAAATTGTACGCTTTCAGCACAGTGACAACCCTAACGCTAGGAAGGGTTTACACATACGAAGTCGGTTGCAAATTGCATCCACTATCTTCATATGTGAAACTGATCTTAAGCGAAGCATGCATATTTATTGCAAATTGTTTTGCCTAACATATCTAGTTAGACGGTTAGAGTGAACGTTGGAAATTTGCTAGGATTTCTAAAGTATTAAGCGTCACTCGTAAGTACGAGTAAATATGTGCTAGACACTTGAGATGCTCTGCCACAAGCCATCAACGAGTCATATGCTACTTCAGCTATATCGCACGCAGACAATCATATAACCAGTTGGCAAACTATAGGGTTCGGTACCATGTGGACGAGCACCTACCCGCTGGTCCAATCAATTAAAATAATAACGGGACTTAAAATATCAACACAGCTTTTAGACAAGCTGAAGACCAAGTGCGACACTGTAAAAGCGTTCCAGGACGGGCACGACCTTCAGCAATGAGGAAACGATGAACAAGAAGATACTTGAGATGGATACTAGAATAAATCTTAAACTATTAAGGTCATTCTCGCCGTCAGGGGATACGAAAGTCAATTTTACAGAAGACCAGCTTGTAACCTAGATCACCATAACCTACAACCAAACAGTCAAAATGACAAGCAATCCATATGTGTCATTTGAACGACAACGTAAGGAGTGCAATGGGGAACAATTTTACCTACTTTTTTAGAATTTTGGCGAGAGGGGGAATGCTGAACCTGGGTATGCCTAAGAATGTAGGACTGTTGCTACTCTTTAACTCTTACTCCTTAATTCTACCATGACGTTATAGGCCATCATCAACAAGCAAGCTCGATGTTGCACAAGCGCCCGCGCATTGTCTACTGAATCGATAATGGCCGGGCGTGAAATTGAACGATCTAGTGATCGAGAGTTACATCATTGAGGAATGTAGGATGTGACGTGATTAGTCAAGCCACGATTGTCAGATGTGTGTCGAGAGAAGAAGTAGGACATAGCGAGAAATTGAACAAATTAAGCATGCCCAAAGCAAATAGGGTAGTATTTTCACTTTAATAGTTTCTACATGTAGGCACGGCCTTATTCACTTTGATGTTGAATGGTATTGAATTTAAAATGACAACAACGTATAAACATCAGATGGGCAAAACAAGTTAAAGTGTTGGAGAATTCCTCCTCATTGAAGTCAACTGTAAGGTGCCCAGAAAGCTGGCAGCAGTGCCCTGTTGTATACCAATGTTAATTATATATGCAAATAAAGTAGTCCTAGCTTTGTTTGCCGAAAATCTGTTTAGCTGTTTTGAAAATAACAATAATAATTTGTATTTTCTTCCACATGTGGCTGGCGATTTTAATATAATGATTTCATTAAAACCCAGTCAAATACACCGAATGTGTGACTGATATAAAAAATGTGATTGATTCATGATTAAGTTTACAATAATGTTTTAGTAGTCTTGCGTAAAATTATTTGTCAACTTGCAAGTAACTTCCGACATTTCTTGCAAGAGTCAATAACGAATTTATTGCAAGTGCCTTTTTATATTTAAAATCAGTTTCGGAAGTGTGTGTGTAAGCATTGTAAATTAATTTCCAAGATCTTTTTAAAATATTTGTACAGGTTATTGCATACAAATCAGGTTAAGCAAGTTTTTCAATATGCTCTGCTTATTACGAGGGATCTATGCCTGCTGGAGCAAAGGGGTCCTAGAGTAGAGACCGTGGCCCGATAAATGAAACGTAGGACGACCTCCAGGAGATGGACTGATGATGTAAAGAAGGCCGCTGGAAGCACTGGGAGAAACTAGATGCGGAAGACGGAGATAATTTAGTTGTTGCGGTGGAACTTAAGGTATGTAGCTTTTGAGAGGCAAGGCGTGGATAGGCCGAGCTAGAATTAAAATTTGTCCGACATAATTTCAATTCTCGTTACCATCTTGTGGCTGTGGTGTTATATACTGTACATAATGGTAGTGGTAGTGGTAGGGTTTCCTTTTAAATTTTCTGTGTCCCATTTTTTTTCTGTATTCTTTTTTTTTCTGTGTTATTTATATTTGTTTTTTTTTTGTTATTAAGTTATACTTTCTGTGATCGGTTTTTATGTTGAATTGTGTAATCTTTAAAATGCATCTGTGAAAGCTTGTTATTAGCAACATGTTTATCAAGTAAGTAATTGAATAAATACTAAAATTTTATTAGACTGTAAGCGTTCCTAAGAGAGAATAAATAAATAAAAATGAATAAATCTTTGGTGTCAAAGGTCTTGTTAAGTGAGGCAAGACGATTCTTTGTGGTATGGAACTGTATATTTATTTTATTGTGGGTTGTTTTCGTGTTCTTCCTTAGGTTCGAACTCTAGTACCAAATCTTCTTAACTAGTACGAACAACCTAATAATCATACAAAAGACATATCTACAACATATTAACAACCTCCACAGTTGTATTTCTTAAAGTGAACAAAGGTAATGGTTACAAACCACCCACATTATCTTGTTTGTACCTTTTCAGCGTGGGTTTAATACCACATTTGATAACAATGATAAAATCAACTAAGTTTATAAAAGCCGGCGAGTACTGTTATATTTATGGTACTAACTTCCATCATTATCTAATATATAAAATTCTCGTGTCACAGTTTTCGTTGCCATACTCCTCCGAAACGGGTTGACCGATTTTGATGAAATTTTGTGTGCATATTGGGTAGGTCTGAGAATCGGACAACATCTATTTTTCATCCCCCTAAGAGTTTGTTTGTTTGTTTGAACGCGATAATCTCAGGAACTACTGGGCCGCATTGAAAAAATATTTTATTGTTGTATAGCCCATTTATCGAGGTATAGGTATAGGTTATAATTTCACGCTACGACCAATAGGAGCGGGGCAGCAATGAAAAATGTTGTAAAAAAAAAGGAAGAAAAAAAAAAAAGAAAAATTTACGCAGACGAAGTTGCGCGAGTCAGCTAGTTTACATATAACTTGATCACATGATAAAAACAGCGTAACAGGAGCCTCAGCAATTTGCAGGCTAAAAAGACCGAGTCAAGAGCCGCAGCTTCGACCACAGCGCTCCATATCAAGTAATGTTTAAGGGAAGTGTTGACCAGCACCACCAACCTAGACTTGTCGTAGGTTGACTTACCCAAATCCAGCCATCATCCAGATAGATTATTGAAACCGGCCGGTCTCAATCAGAAAATAAAAAATAAATTAAAAAATTAAAAAACTCGCCTGCACAAAAAAGATGGAAATAAGATTCCCTACACAATTATATAATTTCATGCAGTCGGAGGCATTTTACTTAGTTCACCGAGATTCATTAATGAATCCGACTGCATGAAATAGTTCTTGTTTCATATTTTTTGTGCAGGCGGGTTTTTATTTTTTTTATTTAGTTTTTATTTTCTGTACTGTTTTATATTTACCTATGTTTATATAAGGTGTTAAAACATTAACTGCAAGAATTTTAATCAGCGGTGCCAAGTGCTATTTAAAAAATAATTACGAAAACAAAAATCGTATTTATCAATTCGTTTTAAAGTTATGCGCTATTTTCTTTACTCTTATATTTTCATAAAATCATATGCGCTGTACCTAGGGTCACTGGCCGCGCGCATTTAAAACAGCTGATTCTAATTTTCCTATCACATTTCTCTAACTTGGACTGACAATTTTTGACATGATCCACATAAAAGTTTTATGCTCAATTGTATTTTTTAAGTAAAAAATAAAATACAAAATTTTACAAAAAAAAAAAAAAAAATTTTTATTTGTAACGATACCCATCACGAACACGAAATTCTTGCAGTTAATTTTTTAACACCTTGTAAATACAATTATTATGTGAGTCTAACCCAAATTACATGTAAGTATTTCAATGAAAACTAAACAATTACGAGTATGTAATAGCGTGCCTATTGTTGATAACATATCTCTACATTTGTTAATCCTACCGTGAAACCTGATTGCATCCTCACTTAGTTAAACGTTACCTAACTATTGTTTAAGAGATTTCGTACGTTAACTACTTGCGATACTTAGCTCGTTATGTTTAGTATCAGGCTGTTGTTGCTTCGTTAGGTATTCGTGGGACTAATAGGACTGATTAGATTGCCAGATTGCTATTGCCTAACTACAACTGTCATCCGACGAGGAGCTGTTGGAATGTTTTTTATAAGCTACGGGTCTTAATCGCGCAAATATATGTACACCTACCCGTGACCACGGCCGTTGCAATACGGTCGAAACGTCGGGCAATAAACAAAGGTATTTAGCCTTAAAATAAAATATTTACGAGATAAAGACCCGTAGCTTATAAAATTCTCGACGAACATATATTGCAGTTGGGATGTGTACGACTGATATACAAGAGTTGTCCAATTTCTGCACGGGACTGCCTTGTGAGATTCATAAATGTTGATAAAGTACATTTTATGCCCGTTTGATGGGTGCTTGTAATCTCCCCAGAGAGCTAGGGCAAGAAAAAAAAAACCGGGCAAGTGCCACGCACAATATAGCGTTCCATAGTCCCCCCCCCCCCATTCGAATGTGTGGGTTTGTGTTGTTTTTGTTTCATACTTACACGTTATACCTACTAAATAATAATTTTCAATGGAATTTGAACAAAAATTTTGTTACTTCTTTTGATCAGCTGTTACTCGTAAACTTGTAAAGCCTACTAAGCTGTGATAGTTTTCCTTTTAATTTCACTACATATTCTAATGAACCATTTAGCTGGCGGGAGGGGGGGGGGGCACTTGATGCAAGATGCAAATTTTTGTAAGACAATTTGCATCTAAAAATGGTTTTTACAACCCCAAACGTTTTTAATAGACCTAAGCTCGGTCATCCAGGTTTAAAAGGCAGTCTTTAAATAGGCAAAGCAGTTTATTTTTAGCTCATATTGGCTTCACTTCAACGGATGACTATTGTATGTTAATTTTGCTTTTCCGTTTAAAAGGTAGCTTCGCATAAAAAATGGGTCAGTCTTGTGACTACTTTTACTTGAATTTATAGAGAGCCAAGAGGATAGGACTTTTTTAAATAAAATACAAATCAAAAACAATTATAAACCGAAACACTTTTTGGTACAAAATCATTTTTTTTTTTTTTTAAAGATGCAATGTGGGATTGAGTCCCACATTACTAGCAATCTTCTTAACCCCTCCAGCTAAGCTCAAAGACTTGTGTTAGGATTGGGTTCACGTCGGTAGTATAACGGGTAGGATTCGAAACCGCGATCTCACGATTGCGAGACCGATGCCTTAGCTTTTACAAATCCATCGTAAAAAATTCGTTGTTTAGTGAAATTATGTACCTATTCTGTTAAACGCTTCCACAGTCGCTCTGCTCAAATTAATAAAACTCTGGTTGCGCCTTACTTTTCTTATTCATATATCATCTCTTTCGTACGTAACCAAAGTTACAAAACAATTTAATTCACATCACAACACAATAGTTTTATATCTAAACCTCTTGAGGTACGGGTCTCACTGTCTACGATAAGCGGGAAGCGAGTTTGAAATTAGAAATGAGTTACGTCTACTAATCACGGGCGTGAAAAACTATTATAATTGATATTTGAATAAGCGCAAGAATTTAGATTTTGTATTAAACTAGCTTTCGTCTGCGGCTCCGCCTGCGTGGATGTCGGTTATAGCGATAAAAACTATCATATAATAACTACTAACTATCCTATGTCCTTCCCCGGGACTTCCCGGGACAAGGTTCAATAAAAGGTTTAGCAGTTTAAGCTTGAAAGCGTAACAGACAGACAGACAGAGTTACTTTCATATTTATAATATTAGTATGGATTTCATCATCTCATTTTTTATCAAAACTTTATTTTCACTGATTCATTGCACGAATACAGGCCGGCTAACTACTTTCAAAGTATTTATCGGGAGCTTCGCAACTTCTTTTTTGTTGCCAGTATCTTTAGCGAGACAAATGTAATTAAGCTAATCGCTTCTTAGCCAGCAATAGGACAAAATCCTAACCTCCATCCTACGCGTATTTCGACACTAAATCGTAAATCTCCATCTAACTAAACAGATAGCGTCGTTTCGTAATAGACGAATTAAATCGGTGACACTCGCATAATTCACTTACTTAGCCATGTTTTCGCGCTTGGCTAACTGTTTGTGACAGACTGTTTGCCAGTTTTTGTTTTATGACTTTGGTAACGTGGTACTGTAATATGACAAAATATTGTACTCGTACTGTGAGATTATGATCAAATTGAAAGACTTCATTCAGTACATAATATCTACTAGACACATATTTGGTATTTTAGGGTCTCTTATGGATCAAAATAAGGTATTCTGCTCTGTTTGAAAGAGTAGCTTAAAATATTGATTTCCTAATAAAAAGCCACAAAAAATACTTCTGCAAAATAAACACGTTTTCTTGCCATAAAATTACATTAAAGTTAAAACAACTTTTATTTTATTCCCGCGAAAACATTGTCTGCCATATTCATGACGTCATCGCGGCAAGACGTCTTGACGGACGTTTCAAATGTAAACAAAACTGACATAACTTAAATAAACCGTCTACAACAGTGTTTATTGTAATAAATAATACCAATACATCACGTCACATCACGGCGGCCCGCGTTTTAGGTCACGTGATACACAGATAAAACAAAACAAATTTTAATTGAATAAAATAATTATGTACATTTTTATGACTCAAAATCCAAATATTTATGTTTATTTATGTATAAATTTTGATCTTTATCGAATTTCAAAATTTATTGTTCACTACTAAAAGTACCCTATTCGTATTCCGAAGCGACATAGTATTAAATAGCAGATAAGTATAACCTATACCAATAGCTTATGGACGCCAGGAACACATGATTATTTTATATTACTTATTATTTTCGCGTTGCGCTGTAAAAATATTACATAAGTAAAACTTAAAAAAAAAAACGTTAATGTCTAAAGTCTGGTCTAGCAAATTTTTGTCTAAAGTAAATACTCAAAGTAATTAGCCGGCAATCAATTAAGCATCTGTTGCAGCCAAGTCAGAACGTATCCTAAGACATTTAGTTACTCAGTTACTCTAAATTCGACGTCATTGTCCGCTTTATCACATCCACACGCAATATTTAACTTTATAACAATGATCATAATGCTCAATATGGATTGCTATAACAAAATAAGGTCAGATTTGCATTAGCGTTTGACAATCGAGTTATGATATTATGTCGCCGGGTGTGAAGTGGAATTGTTTATCGTCTTATAAGTCTTTAAAATTTAATCAGTTTGTTAGTTTGAATGGTTTTATTTTTGCTTTGAGTACAACAAGTTCTAAAGCGTGCAAGTTTGTTTGGGAATCCTTTGTTTGTGAAGTGTGGTCCTTTTATGAATTTCGATTAATGTCTAAAGCAGCCATTTTGATTTCATTTTGTGGTTAAAGATTGTCCAGCTGATTTTAGGGTTCAGTAGTAAACAAGGAAAGCTAATAGTTTCGCTGCGTCCGTCCGTCTGTCTGTCCCCAGGTTATCTATACTAATATTACAAAGCGGAAGAGTTTGTTTGTTTGTTTGTTTAAACGCGCTAATCTCAGGAACTACTGGTCCGATTTAAAAAAATATTTTTTTGTTAGATAGCCATTTATCGAGGAAGATCACGCTACGACTATTAGGAGTGGAGCAGCTACGAGAAATGTTGCAAAAACGGGGAAAATTTTACGCATACGAAGTTGCGCGGGACAGCTAGTTTAGTTATAAATGTTGATAAACTTTCGCGTCTTGTACACATTTGTACACATGGCTGCCTCTGTGGCGCGGTGGGAGTGTGTCCGACTCCTACGCAAGAGGTCGTGGGTTCGATTCCTACACAGGACACCATTTTGTGTGATCCATAAATTGTTGTTTCGAGTCTGGGTGTACTTTGTTGTCCGTGACTTGTATGTTTGTATAGTCCCTTGCGACACGGGGCTTGATCCCGAGTCGTCTTTAAAAAAAAAACAAAAAACAAAAACATTATATATGATATGTCTTAACCGTGTTAATAATTTTAGGTAAAATACCTTGTTTATTGCCCGATGTTTCGACCGTATTGCAACGACTAAGGTCACTGGTAGACAAGGTATTTTACCTTAAATATTACACGCGATTAGGGCCCATAGTAAATATAATTTTATAATATTTAGTTATAATCTGCCAGTGTCAAAGGTAAATACAAAAAAAAATTCAACAGCTAATAGTTTGTTGTACCGCCCGCAAAAAACTAATTTGTCAAATTTTTAGAGCCTTGCATTTAAAGTGTGAAAATACATTAAATAAGTGCTAAATCCGTTAAACTGATTCTTCGTGCAGTACCGACTGCTACGCAAGAGGTCGTGGGTTCGATCCCCACCCTGGATAAAACTTTGTGTGAAGAGCACGATGGTTAATTCTGTGTCTGGGTGTTATTTATCCATAATATGTATGTATTTAGAAATATATAAGTATGTTTATCAGTTGTCTGGTTTATATAGTACAAGCTCTGCTTAGTTTGGGATCAGATAGCGTTGTGCGAGTTGTCCCAAGATATTATATTATTATTATATTTAAATTCGCCTAGATTGCTCATAAACTTACGAGTAATAATAATCAAAAGAAGACACAACATCGCCTTCACAAATCAAAACCTATCACCAACAAATTACTCATGGCCGCAACCCCTCGGTTTTGTGTCAAACCCAATAAAAATAAAAACATTTAAGTGGTTTACAGTTATTTGTTGAGTACGACGTCGTCTCCCCAACCCCATGGCAATCCTATGGGGTTGTAAGTGTTAACTATTATTGAATTAATCGCTAAACAATAAAATACAAAGTAACCAGTACCCTCCCCTAAGCTAGAAAATAATCACTGCAATCGTAGAGACTGCACTAAATTGTAAACATTATAAATCACGATTTTTCTGATCTATTTTTTTTTTTTGTACTATGTAGGAACCTACCTAACAGTTTTCTTTATTATAATATTATTAGTATTCTTTATTATTTAATAAACACGAAACAGAAATGAGTAAATAGGCAAAATATAAGAATATTCTACACTAGTGGCCTTTCAGTCAGACGTAATATTTTTTTGAAACTAAAACATAATAAATAGTAAAATACAGTGCTTATATAAAGTTCATTAGAGGTAGGTAGGTACTTCTGTGTAATACTAATGATACCTTTTAACGAATCATTTTATTGCTGACCTTAGGTCATACAATGATCCCAGGGGAAAATATGTGTTCAGAATGTTGGAAAATACATTAAGTACCTACATCTATACTAATATTATAAAGCTAAAGTCTCAGGAACTACTGGTCCGAATTGAAAAAATATTCTGTTGGGTAGACCATTTATCGAGGAAGGCTATAGGCTATATAATATCACGCTACGACCAATAGGAGCAGAGCAGCAATGCAAAACGTTGCATAAACGGGGAAAATTTACGCATACGAAGTTGCACGGGACAGCTAGTACTCAAATAAACTGGTGTCAGTGACAACAATACCTATGTCAAATTGACAATAGCAAAGCCGATCAGTTAATTTATTACTGCTCTGTTAACTCCGTATTTTATCTGTCTGTCTGTCCCATCAACAGTGATGGTGAAATTGTACGAATTTTCAAACGAAACAGACCGCGAAGATTGTAACTACATTTACTATGAATTTTGTTACTGACATTAGGTTGGACATTCGCCATATTGGATTTTAGACGAATGAGAGCAATGTAGCATGAGCGCACCCAGGATCATTTTTCAGGAAATTGGGTTGTTTGGGGGGGGGGGGGATATAGCCTTCCTCAATAAATGGGCTAACAGTAAAACAATTTTTCAATTCGGACCAATAGTTTCTGAGATTATCGCGTTCAAACTAACAAACTCTTCAGCTTTATAATATAAGTATAGATTGGCATGTTTGTTACTCAATCACCGGCGGTAGGCTAAGGCATCGGTCTCACAATTGTGAGGTCGCGGGTTCGAATCATACCCATTATCCTACCGACGTAAATCCACTTCTAACACAAGCCTTTGGGCTTAGCTGGAGGGATAGATTAATATCTATAATAATATCTTGGGACAACTCACAAAACGGTTTTGGATCCCAAACTAAGCAGAGCTTGTACTATGGAAACCAGACTACTGATAAAACTACTTATTTATTTCTAAATACATACATATTATAGATAAATAACACCCAGACACAGAATAAACCATCACACAAATTTTTATCGTAGGTGGGGATTGAACCTACGACCTCTTGCGTTGCAGTCGGATACACTCCCACCGCGCCACAGAGGCAGTCAATAGTTTTGATTAGATTGCTAGTAATGTGGGACCTTATCCCGCATTGCTTAGTTATCTTTAAAAAAAATACTCAGAACCCCTAAATGGATTTGAATTATATTAGTCACAGACATCGAATATAGTCTGGCAAAGCACATACATGGCTACTTTTCCCGGTCAAAATGTATAGTTTCCGCGTAGACACGTTATATTATCTAAAGTTTTCATACAACATTGTAAGGTCAGTTTCCTATCTGACCCGTTCCTGCTAATTGTAAGGAAG
Organism: Herminia tarsipennalis; assembly: GCA_945859575.2. Lineage (NCBI taxonomy): Eukaryota > Metazoa > Arthropoda > Insecta > Lepidoptera > Erebidae > Herminia > Herminia tarsipennalis. The sequence goes on along the minus strand of OX243833.2, from coordinate 2,110,458 downwards.
TGCTATCGCGTGACCTTTACAATGACCTTGGATAGGGTTAAACAATACAGGATACTGATAACCTTGGGTTAATTGGTAGAATCTTTGTATTCTTGCTTATGGGGACAATAGGAAGTTGTTCATATAGTGTTTAAATCTGAGATAGAAGATCCTATCAATGGTAAAGCCAGAATCACACTATTGCGTCGTGGTGTATTGAGTGTGTTTCTAGCTTAACGGTAATGAAGAATAGAAAAAATGTACCTATGTTTATATTATTATAAAGCGGAAGAGTTTGTTTGTTTGTTTAAACGCGCTAATCTCAGGAACTACTGGTCCGATTTGAAAAAATCTTTTTTTGTTGAATAGCCCATTTATCGAGGAAGGCTATAGGCTATAAAACATCGCGCTACGACTAATAGGAGCGGAGTAGCGACGTGAAATGTTGCAAAAACGGGCAAAATTTACGCATACGAAGTTGCGCGGGACAGCTAGTGTTTACTATAAAGCTGAAGAGTTTGTTTGTTTGTTGGTTTGAATGCGATCATCTTAGGAACAGTAGTTGGATGTTGTGCTGTTGCCCATTTATTTAAAACTAACTGTCCCGCGCAACTTCGTCTGCGTAAATTTCCCCCGTTTTTGAAACATTTCTCATTGCTGCTCCGTTCCTATTAGTCGTAGCGCGATGTTATATACCCTATAGCTTTCCTCAATAAATGGGCTATCCAACAAAAAATATTTTTTCAAATCGGACCAGTAGTTCCTGAGATTAGCGCGTTTAAACAAACAAACAAACAAACTCTTCCGCTTTATAATATTAGTATAGATAGAAGCGAAGCAGCAAAAATGTTGCAAAAACAGCTAATAAATTAAATTGCTATCTAAAGATATTTTAAACCACATTATCAGTACTGGACGTGACAAAAAGCTAACTGTTTTTCTTACATTATCTTTTATAAAATTACAATACTGATAACGCATTTGTTTGTAATCATGTTCTCCTAACCGATTTCGGTAATGGTAATCAATTTTAAATGGCTAACTACACATGAGATATAGCACATAATTAAAATAATAATGGGATCTTTATTGACTACGATGGTTTTTCCTAACAGAGACTTAGACAGAGAGTTTCTTTGGCATAGCACCGAAAATTTTCAATAGAGTACCTGATGCAATAAAACACTTGCCTTTGATAGAATTTTAATAAAAATAATATAATTTTAAGCGGCATTAGCGTAATGGATAAAGCATTGGTCTCGCAATCGTGAGGTCGCGGGTTCGAATCCTACACATCATACTACCGACGTGAACCCACTCCTAACAGAAGCCGTTGAGCTTACCTGGAGGGGTTAACAGGATTGCTAGTAATGTGGGACCACAATCTCACATTGCTATTTATCATTAATCAAAAAAAAAAAAAAAAAAAAACTGTTGAGTGATAAATGTTATTATTCTGTAGACGATTTCTTAAATGACATTTAAATTTAATGAATAGGCATAATTTTATTGTAATTGATAATTTGTAATCTAATTTATTGGTAATTCTAAGTCTTTTTTTTTTTAATTTTGCATATTAATGGTTGTATTGTACTACTAAAAACTATATTTGTATGTCCTATGACAAATGATGGCGCATTATGTTTAGTTTTTTAAGATCTATGAATTGTACCCATGTTTTACAAATATTTTTTTGATTGATTGATTGATTGATTGAGACTGGCCAACACAGGATATATTGTACAAGTCATGGTCGTACCTAGGGGAGGAATATGGGTGTTGAACCCACCGAATTATAACGCAGTTATGGGGGCATTTTGCCCCCACTCGACGCTCTACTGTATTTTAAAGCTAAAGCTTAAATTCAAATTCTTTATTATACATACGAGTATATGTAGTACAGTATATAAGTACAAATAAAAAGAAATTATGTACAAAGGCGAGATTAACTCGGTTTAAGCGGCCTAGCCTAATGGCTCAGGCATCGGTCTCGCAATTATGAGGTCGTGGGTTCGAATCCTGGTCATTATACTACCGACGTGAACCCACTCCTAACACAAGCCATTGAGCTTAGTTGGGGTTAACAGGATTGCTAGTAATGTGGGACCAAAATACCACATTGCTAGTTATCTTTAAAAAAAAAAGCTGAGCTCAAGATTAGAATGGTATTTTAAATTTTAAAAGTAATCGTGAGTATAAAAATAAAAGAAAAAAAAAAAACCATATTTATACATAAATAGTACAAACTTGCATACATAAACGTATGTTATTAACATATAATATAATATACCTAAATAAATACATATATACAATACCAGATATTACATAAATATTATGATACATATTTAATTAGATAGAGAGTAAATATAAAACACTATTTAAAAAACAAAAAGTTTAAAGCACAGTAGAGCATCGATTATCCGAACTAATTTAATGTTTGGATTTTTTCGGATTTGCACTTAACTTGAATCGTTTGAATCAAACTTTTATACATAGAATTGGACCAGGGAATAGATTTCTTTTACGAGGCAAAATTTAGTTTATCGATTAGCTGATACTTAAAAGTGACATTCTGCTAACAATCTTGACTTGTTAGCTGTATTGTCTTGTCTTGTAGCTTGGGAGGATGTAAGCACACACGAAGTAGTTCGGTTAAGTAGTCGTTTTATTCGACATTCGGATAACTGAAGCTCCACTGTACCTACTCAAAAAGGGTTTCGGTAAGGTTGGAAACCACTGTTCTAGTCTCTCAAAGCTCCCTCAAAACCTCCCAATAATATTAATTAAACAATTTAAATAATGTCTATTGTCTGTGTTTAATTTTGTTTGTAATATAAAGAGCCTACTTTCTCCCACCCAAAATATAATTTGGGAAGGAATGAAAGTGCGTCTGAATGCTAATGTTAATTCGATGGACGATGGATAAACAAACGCTTTTGTTCGTCAAATAACCGGTATCAAGTTGACAAGGCTGTATAAAAACAGGTTATCTATACTAATATTATAAAGCTGAAGAGTTTGTTTGTTTAAACGCGATAATCTCAGGAACTACTGATCCGAATTGAAAAAATCTTTGACGGTTTGATAGCCCATTTACCGAGGAAGGCTATAGGCTATATAACATCACGCTACGACCAATAGGAGCGGAGCAGCAACGAGAAATGTAGTAGTAGCTGTCTCGCGCACTTCTTCGATAAATGGGCTATCCAACAAAAAAAGATTTTTAAATCGGACCAGTAGTTTCTGAGATTAGCGCGTTTAAACAAACAAACAAACAAACTAACAAACAATCAAACAAACAAACTCTTCCGCTTTATAATATTAGTATAGATTATTTCAAAAACATTCTAGTAACTGAATGGTATCCTAGAGAAGGAAGAAGACAGCACGGGAGACCATGCTGAAGATGGAGCAATAATAATAATATCTTGGGACAACTCACGCAATGTTATCTGATCCCAAACTAAGCAGAGCTTGTACTATGGCAACCAGACAACTGATAAACATACTTATATATTTCTAAATACATACATATTACCCAGACACAGAATAAACCATCGTGCTCATCACACAAAGTTTTATCTTGGGTGGGGATCGAACCCACGACCTCTTGCGTAGCGGTCGGATACACTCCCACCGCGCCACAGAGGCAGCAATGATCTAAAAGAAAATGCAGGAATACTGTGGAGCAGACTATGTCACGACCGTGATCATTGGTAGACCCTGGGGGAATCCTATGTGAAAGCAAAACAATCTGTACCGATGTCACATAATTAAAATTGTATTTAAATTAAAAAATAAGGATAATTAATATTATTATTATTATTCAGCTGATGCATTTGTAATTTTCGATTTGTATATTTAATAGAGTCAGGGACTCAATGAAGACAGCGTACAGCGGGTCAATTCACGTATTTAAAGCAGTGCAGTTGCAGTTAAGTTTCGATTAAAACGGCCATTTTCGTATTCTTGTAACTTTGGGATCGATCTTAAAAACGCTTGCGCACATTACTAGAATGTAGTTATTGCGCTCTCGAGACGCATACTTGACGCAAGTGTACATTTGTGCGTGTAAAATCTCAATAGAATATGTTCCGTAGTTTTTTGATTCGCGCTCATACATACCGACAGACAGACAAAAATTCATAAAATATTTTGTTTTGAAAGTCTTTGTAAAAGCAATAGGCTTTTACAAAGACCCTTTAAATCAACTTTTTTGGATTAGTAGTATATACTTAATATTATAAAGCTGAAGAGTTTGTTTGTTTGAACGCCATAATCTCAGGAACTACTGGTGCGAAATCGAAAAATTATTTTACTGTTAGATAGCTCATTTATCGATGAAGGGTATAGGCTATATAACATCACGCTACGACCAATAGGAGCGGAGCAGCAATGATAAATGTTGCAAAAACGGGAAAAAATTTACGCATATGAAGTTGCGCGGGTCAGTTAATATACAATATAAACATCGCCCAGGCCCAATTACAATTTTATGATCAGACACAAGGGTATGACAGCCGTAAGTAACAATACCGTTAGTTAGTTAGTATTTGTTACTCAACAGTTTTCATTCTTTAATTATTAAAATATTTTATATTATACTGAAGAATTTCGTGAAAATTAATTAATTAACTTACGAAATTATTGTGCTAATATGTGTGCGAAATTTAAAATTATTCGGACTCTAGCAAGTTGTTGATAATTAGGTTGAAAGTTATTATTATTGTATAACTTTTTAAAGAAAAATGAACTGCCTTCAAATCTGTATCAAAGGAAAAAAAGAGTGGTGTAATAAGAGTTAGAGCCCTAATTCTCTAACAAATTTTTAAGGCCACCTCGATTTAGGGCCCTGATTCAGGGTAGTGTAATAGCCGTTTTAGAAAAATGTATACACTAATGTTTCATTTGGCACCAACTTCAAAATGTTATTGAAGTATTTTTTGCTAAATAGTGAAAAAAATAATAAAACATAGTTTTAAACTTAATGTCGGTTATATTTCCTTTGTTTTAATTTTATTTTACTTGATTAAGATAATTTTTATCTGTAATGCATGTTGTGAAATTCTGTAATTAGCTTAGAGATTGTAAATGTAATCAGTTCAAGCTGATTGCATAATATATGTTTTTAATTACCTAATGTTTTCGATTTATAAAAAGCTGTAGAATTTCCGAATAAATAAATAAATAATATATGTTTTTACTACGAATATTAAATGCGAAAGTTTGGCTGGATGGATGTTTGTTATTCAATAACGCCAGAATGGCTGAAACCGATTTAAAGCACAAACATAGATTATAATCTGGAATAGCACATAGACTATTTTTTATCTTGGTAAAAGTATACCAAGTCGCGGGCAACAGCTAGTACTTACATAATACCTAAATAATAAATCACACAACGTCATCTGACTCCAAACTAAGCAGAGCTTGTATGGAGGTGCTATGGAAACCAGACAACTAATAAATATACTAATAAATTACACCCAGACACAGAATAAACCGTCGTGCTCATCGCACAGTTTTATCCTGGGTGGGAATCGAACCCACGACCTTTGGCGTAGCAGTCGGACACACTCCCACCGCGCCGCAGAGGCAGTCAAACTAAAACAAAATAAATAGATATAACGAGTTGGAACCACGGCTCATAAATCACATAATCATACCTAATACTATATTTAATTTAAAAAACATGAATATTTATATATTACACTAATTAATTAATTAATTAAAGTGTTGCGTCGTGAGGAAAATTAATTATATATTTTTTAATATTATTTACTTTATTTAAAGTACTCGAAGTCTGTGATTTATTATACAATAATTACAATTTTTTTTCAGAATATAATTTATCCCTGATAGTTTTGTAAGTACTTTTATGTATTTGTCTGTTTATCAAACTAATCATAGGCGTGTCCAGTGTGAGGATTTGGGGGTTGGAGCCCCCCCCTCATAATTTGCAAAAGGGTAGGTAGTACACTATAGGTAGGTTTAGTAAATTGTACAATCAATTGTAATAATATCACGTTACGACTAATAGGAGCAGAGCAGTAATGAAAAATGTTTCAAAAACGGGAAATAATTAGGAACTCCGTTTGCGTAATTTTTTCCGTGGCTCAGGTAGTACCTAGTTACTATTGCTGAAATGAGGATAGACTATATGCTTGTAATAGTAAGTACAAGATTAATATTGAACGCATAATGACAGAACTACAGTGTTTAAAAAAAAAAAAATACCGACTAGGAATTTTAGAAAACTTCGGACCACAGTGTTCCGAAGATGCCGTGTCCGTAAGCCGTGTCTATGTGTGCGTGGTGCGTCGAAATTCTGAATTCTAAATTCTTTATTTACTAAGGAAGTAAAACAACACTTGTGATACGCGGTACTATAGATATGTAGGTATTTTGTAAAAAACAATACCAAAATCGAACCTCTAAAAACCTTAATAAAGAGATAAAAGCCAAAGTAATAATTAAAAAATAACCTTTTAGAAGGTAAAAAATAAACAAAAATTTGCATTTCAACCCTTCACAAGTAATGGTCTTAATGGCCACGGCCTTAATCACGAGGCCCAAAAATTGCTAAAACCCTAAAGTCCAAAGTTCAAGGGTCCAATATATTTGGACCTCATGAATAATATGGCGGGCCTATTTACGGTCCTTGAAAATTGCGATGCTGGAAGCCTTATTTATACCCCGTTCGATAAAATCACAGAATAACGGAGAGTACAGAACACAATCTTCATAGATAGTGTGACTAATAAAAAACTATTTTTCAAAAAAAAAAGGTTTTTGACATTTAGACGTAGAATTTGGCAATCAAATTTAAGTTTAAACTTGTGTAATACATTGACGAAGAGACAAGGACTGCGCCATAACCTCACAAAATTGACCACTCTCTAGAAAAAGACAACACTACTTTGTGGACAATATCTGTCAAAGGCCGCACAAGATTTTCTCTCTTTAACGCTTTGCAGTCAATATTTTCTTTTTAATTGTAATAGATGGCGCGGTCCAGGTCTATACGTCAACGGTGAAGCGACGGTACCCTAATGCCTAAGGCAACGGTCTCACAATCGTGAGGTCGCGGATTCGAATCGTACACATTAAACTACGGACGTGAACCCACTCCTACCACAAGACTTTGAGCTTAACAAGATTGCTAGTAATGTGGGACTCAATCCCACATTATTTATTTATTTTTTTATTTGTTTTAACTTCTTGCACACAAAATTTGTACAAAGGCGGACTTAATGCCTTAGGCATTATCTACCGGTCAACTTTAGGGTGATGCAGAGAACTGTTTGAGGTGGGTGCTTATTCGACTTATATTTCTAATGCTAAATAAGCAAGAAAGTGATTAAAACATTACTAGTTATCTTTAAAAAAAAATGTGTAACAAGGACAACAACAACGGTCATTTGTCATAAGTGTCAATGTTCATAGAACGGTCATTCGATTCGGCATTTGAAATTGCTGTCACTTTGTAGTGGCTCACTATGAAGTTTGCGTTCTGTTCCTGATACCGAAGAGGTATTCTGTGATAAAATGTCGAGAGGTTATCGGCTGAAGTGTTCTTGGCATCATTTTCATGATAGCATACTTGATTTGAGCTGGTAAAATATTGTATAGAATAAAGTATGTAGAGTGCTCGGTTTTCGATGAAATCTGGACGGAATTCAAACGGTATTCGGATATCGTTACTGTCAAGAAGTAATAAACTCGATAAAATTATTCAGAAACTTATCTCGTTTGGTGTAATATATTTTACGTTGCGCCATGTTGGTTTGAATGCTAAATGTTAACTATTTTATTTACTTACACCTTTATTAATTAACTAGCTGTCGCACAACTTCGTTTGCGTAAATTTTCCCCGTTTTTGCAACATTTCTCATTGCTGCTCCGCTCCTATTGGTCGTAGCGTCATATTATATAGACTCTAGCCTTCCTCGATAAATGGGCAATTCAACAGTGAAAGAATTTTTCAATTCAGATTAGTTCAGTAGTTCCTAAGGTTACCGCGTTCAAACAAACTCTTCAGCTTTATAATATAAGTATAGATATAATAATAATATCTTGGGACAACTCACACAACGCTATCTGATCCCAAACTACGCAAAGCCTGTATTAAGGCAACTAAACATGCTTATGTATATCTAATACACCCAGACACAGAATAAACCATCGTGCTCATCACACAAAGATTCATCCTGGATAGGGATCGAACGCACGTCCTCTGGCCTAGCAGTCTGTGTCACTAACCACTAGACCATCTGGCCAGTCTAACATTTTTTTTGCCAAGCCCTGTGTCGCGGGGGACTTTACAAACATACAAGTCACGGACACAAAGTACACCCAGACTCTTAACCCCTCCAGCTAAGCTCAAAGGCTTGTGTTAGGAGTGGGTTCACGTCGGTAGTATAATGGGTAGGATTCGAAGCCGCGACCTCACGATTGTGAGACCGATGCCTTAGCCATTAGGCTACCGCCGCCCAGATAGTCCCCATCTCTAGTTTGTAGGTACATTTTTTTTTTTTGCTTGTTTTGCCGAACACGAAAATAAATATTTTTTCTTTCTTTATAAACACTTTTTAATAGTGGTTGCTAGGCAACTTTGTTATTTAAATTTCTCATCGTAAGCGGCTTTAGTAAAGCTAATGTCCTAACTTGACCTTAGAACTAATTTTGGAAGTTATTTTGGGCTGAGCTCATGGGGATATTACCTACCCTTTCAGGTAAATGTTAAATAACAAAAAGTATTTTTAATGGCCATAAATACATTATATTTGTACGTCTGATGTAATGCCGTGGGACTTTTTGACCCACATTGCGAAATGTCTGTGGTAAAATAGAAAATACATACATTTTCACTTTAAGGGGGCATTACACTGAGAGAATTATTTATTTAGCGCTACGTACACAGCGACACGATCGCCGGCCTCGCTCTTCCGCACACAACCATTACTTCACAGTGCGCAGGAGCGCAGGTCAAAATAAAGTAGAATATTCGTTCGTTCATATGTTAGATTACGAACGCCATGACTATGACAATACGAGAATGCTCGTTTTTGCATTTTTCCGCAACTTCAAGATTTATTTGCGACATATCCTTAAATTTCTTTAAATCATCTACTAGAAAAACTCTTTAAGAACGATTTAAGAATTTTGTTCGAATTGTTAAAAGGGAAAAATTTACGCAGACGAAGTTGCGAGGATCAGCTAGTCTATAAAATTCAATCATAACGCGCGAGAAACCGAGGGTAATTGACCAAAAAAATTACACTATATTTTTCGAAGCAGTGTAAAAAGTAAAACAAAAGAGTTATTGAACGCCAGCGCCTGGCTGTGACAGGCTCTGCATAAGAAGAACACCTCATTAGAACTGTCCTTCAACGAGGTCAAGGCTACACTCACCACTCAACCACAAAATATAAGTACAGAAGGTCGGCACACAGCTCAAATATTCCATACCAGGGATGTTACGCAGCTTCGATTCCGACTCCGAAAGGTCGGAACTTCCGATTGATTTTACACCTCCGACTCCGACTTCGGTTTCGACATTTTAAATCGAACTTTTAATCGGGGTAGGTACCTAGCGTGCGGTGGCTGCTCCTTTAAACTAATTAATACGCAATAAATGTATGCGCGGCTCGAGACCCGCCCGAGCGAAATTTTCCTTCACACATTAAATATCACTAATATTGTTCTGGATCCGAGTCTATGTAGAGAGCCGGCCATCTGTACCCATCTAATTTGGCCCAGTGTTGGATGCGACCCGCTCATAATAGATTACTGTGAGAAAATTGACATTTTATTATTCAGAAATTCATTGCTTTTTTGAAAAATTGCTTACGTTGTATGAAATTGCTGACAATCTCTCTCGGCAGTTGTGTCAATCTGTTTAGAATATTAAGTTGTAGTGAAAAAAAATAAGTGCCTTACTCGGGATAATGGTCTCCTAAATGATTTCGGTTACGGCGGCTAATCTCAATAGAGACTAGCCAGTGCACAACTGCGCAAACACAAGTGCACTCTCTATTCCCTCACTCTCATAGTCCGATAGGACAAAAATCTGACACGACCGGAGAGAGATTAGGCGCAGGACCGACGGCCTCCAAAGCACGGGGTATGACAATGTACGAAAACGGTCACCCATGTATGTACCGGCAGTGGCAACGTTGCTTAATCTCGACCTGCTTGGTCGCCACTATCACAGTCATATAACACACAAGCTGCCCCGCGCAACTTCGTCTGCGTAAATTTTCCCGTTTTTGCAACATTTTTCATTGCTGCTCCGCTCCTATTGTGATGTTATATGCAACAGTTTTTATCTTCAACAAATATTGTTGTCATTATTACAACAATGTTAAAGATCGTTAATATTAATATTGTAGATGCAGGGTTTTAATGAAATTCCTTTCAGTATGCAAATAGATACGCATAGGATTAGCTCGAATTTGTGTAGCCCAAGTATAGTGTATACAGTGTACAAATTGTATACAGTGTTTTAACTGTCAAGCTAATCTTGTTCACAAGGCCTTCCTTGAAAAATGGGCTATCCAAAAGCTTTTTTTTTTCAATTCGGACCAGTAGCTGCTGAGGTTGTAGCCATGGTGGGCTGCTACTGCTGCTAGTGTATGATAAAGGAGTCAAGGTTGAAGCAACTATATTTGGCTTCAACATTAGCCTCTTATCTAAGACATACAGGCATTCATTAACAAAATGACATAAGCATACAGCTTCCCATCTGACGTGTTTACTTCATAATTTATAAAGATTACACAACTAATTATAATGTTTTTATAAATAGTTTTTATTGATAACAAACTTTTGTACGCGATTCGTATTCATGTATTTGGGTTATTGCAATAAAAATACAGGTAGGTACATTTATATTCTTTCTTACGAATAGGTACCTGTTATTATCTATTAATTATTAAAGACTAGATGTCCCGCGCAACTTCGTATGCGTAAATTTACCCCGTTTTTGCAACATTTCTCATAGCTGCTCCGCTCCTATTGGTCGTAGCGTGATGTTATATAGCCTATCCAACAGTCAAAGAATTTTTCAATTAGGACCTGTAGTTCTTAAGATTACCGCGTTCAAACAAACAAACAAACTCTTCAGCTTTATAATATTAGTATAGATTAAGTCCTATTAAGAATGCATATTTCATGCTGTTGTTAATATATAATGATGTTCTATAATTATAGAAAGACAAAAAAGGAAGAGCTGGACAAGCAGGCAGGTAGGCATCTTATACCTTTAAACGAGCAATTCTTGTTTATATACACAAGAATTGCTCGTTTAAAGGTACTCGTATAAGATGCCTACCTGCCTGTAAATATTTTCATTAAATTTAGTTTTTTTTTTTTTTTTTTTAAAGACGACTCCCGCAGTATGGTACAAGCCCTGTGTCGCGGGGGACTTGACAAACATACAAGTCACGGACACAGAGAACACCCAGACTCGGCACAACAATTTGTGGATCTCACAAAGTGGTGTCCCGTGTGGGAATCGAACCCACGACCTCTTGCGTAGCAGTCGGCCACACTCCCACCGCGCCACAGAGGCAGTCAAAGTATATAGTAAACCGAGCAATGCTCGTCTTTATTCATTTTACTAAATCCAATCCCGAATTTTGTTTCCATCGAAAGTTTTCAATCTTACCTAATAAAATATCCCATAAAACGTATGACTCATTATTGACTGGGATATATTCTTGGAAGTATAGGACGATGACGCATGAACCCATTCCAGGAAAATCCTTGAAATACTATTGTCTGATTGGATGGTTTTTGGTTACTGAGATCCTACGGGATTATGTGATTTGGAGTGGATTTGCTCTGGATTAGTCATGGCGTCTGTTTGTATTTCAATGTTTAATATTTAAGAGTAAAAGTAACAATAAATTCTAGTGCGTAAGTCTTGTAAAAACTCAGAAATAAGTCGGCAAAAAATTAAAAATATAAAAATTATTAATTAATAATTAAAGTCGTTTTACCTTTTTAGTAAAGTTGTTTTACCTTTTTTAGATTCTGAAGACGAGCTTTTTAATTTGATACCCGTTACACGTAACTAATTTTTTTTTCACAGCTTTATTTTGACATCACACAGCCGCCGTGTTTTTTTTTTTAAAGGTCATCTATTTAAGAACACTTGGACGGTCAAGACGAATCTAAGCGCGTCTTAATTGTATAAATCCGTTCAGTGGTTTGTGAGATATCGGGTAATAAAGAATATTACATACATACAAGATATATAACCCTTCCTTACAGTCGGGTAATAATAAAAATTGGTAATGATGTATGAAATTTATTTTAGGTAGTACAAAATTCATTGTGTTTGAAGTTGTAATTTGATTACTCCAATAAACTTCGCGGAACCAATAACTGTAAGTAGGTCTATCCTCGTTGTTTCACTCCAAATAGTTATGAATGAAAGAACAAATGTAGTTTCTTTCAAACAATTAATAACAAAACAGGAGTAATAAAAATACAATTCAATTAACACCACGTCTTAAACAAACGATTTTTAAAGCGATAACAAATCGAGAAAGAGGCACGTAGTTAGTTACTTCCAAGCTGGCGTGATTACATGCCACTATATTGATATTTTGAATATTTTAATATAATAATAATATTGATAAATTGCAATACTTTAGAGTGGCCAGGTTTTTACTTAGCTCTAAAAATAGTTTTAAGCAAACAAATTAAAATTCTAGTAAACATTTCTTTCAAATGAAAATACATTGTATAATCTACACTAATATTATAAAGCTGAAGAGTTTGTTTATTTAAACGTGATAATCTCAGGATCTTACTGGTCCGGTTTGAAAATTATTTTACTGTTGGATAGCCCATTTATCGAGAAAGCCTATAGGCTATATAACATGACCAATATGAGCAGAGCAGTTATGAAAAATGTTGCTAAAACGGGGAACATTTACGCAGACGAAGTCGCGCGGGTCAACAAGTAAATAATTAACACCAAATTCGTCTAGTGTCGTCTAGGCAGCGGTCTAGATTTCTACGGTCAGTGTACTTAGTGCGAGTTTGTTTTAGGACGTTTGACGCTCCGATTGGCCCGCTGCAAGCAACGCAACCGATTGGTTGCGTTGCTTGCAGAGCTTGTACTATGGAAACCAGACAACTGTTAAACATAATTACATATTTCTAAATACAATACACCCAGACACAGAATAAACCATCGTGCTCATCACACAAAGTTTTATCCTGGGTGGGGATTGAACCCAGGACCTCTTGCGTAGCAGTCGGATACACTCCCACCGCGCCACAGAGGCAGTCCGATTCAATTGCGTTAACGTAAAACATACTCACACTAAGCACCCTACTGGGTGCTTAGTGTGAGTATGTTTTACGTTATGTTCTGCGTTCCGCGGTCACTGCTATCTCTGACCGTAGAATTCTAGACCGCTAGTAGTGTGCTTAAGAAACATAGTACCTACTTAAAGTGATAACATACCGAGAATAAAACACTTAGTTGCTTCCGAGTTGTCGTGATGGCATGCCACTATATATTCTGCCATGTGCCTTGACAGCTTATCGGCGTGAAAATATTGAGTTTCATTAAGCACGAGTGAAAATAATGTGAGTATGACGACGTGCGACGGGTTAATAAAAAAGGAATGTTAATGGAATGTTTTAGCTCGGTGGCGTAGTGGAGGCGAAAAGAGAAGAACGTATAACATTTATTTGTTGAGTTTTTATTCGTCTGAAGAAGAAGAAGAAAGTCCATTTCTTTGGCACGCTCTACAGATACATGTCGTTGAGTGACATTGGCTGTAAGATGTTTAGTTAATTATTTTAAAGAGTGGGGTTTATTATCCGACTTCGTAAGAAGGAGGGTTGTTTTTTAGTTTATGGTATGTACGTTTGTATGTATGTATATTCTTTGGCACGCTCCAACGCCTAAATGGCTTGATTTTAGCTCGAGAGGTATCCTAAGATTCGTCTCAGTTGTGACACTCTTTAAATTAAGATTAGAAAAAAATAAAAAGGCGGCTTTTGAGGGCCAAAATATTTTAGCTATTAATATTAAGCAATGGAGTTTTTTGTTTTATAATATTTAGCTTGTTTATTTATAAAATAATTTTCAAACACTACATACATAGGTAGATGTATACTATAGTATAAATCTTGAAATTTAGTAGGTACATATTTATTTAGGAAAGAATAAAATGAACTCGGTAAACCCTGCAAAGCACGCATAGCACCTGAAAGGTATGTCTCCACATAATATAATTCAATTTGGGTTTCCTCATTGATCATGAAACGGAATCTTTTATTCAAAACTGACTCGTAACATATTTGGAAATCTGAGGGATCGGAAGGGATAAGTGAAGATTCAGCGATATCAAGAGGGATTGCGGTATTATGGGCCTTCAAATCCGGTAGGATAAACAGATCAGATAGGAATTATGGTGTTTATTATGGTGTTATACGGCAAATTTTGAGGAGACGTTCTTTTGGTACAATACATTTAAGAGAGTTTTTCGTTACATACTGCTAAAATCTGCGTTGCAAGCCGACGAGACACTGATATTTGCGGCGTGGATTTCGCAGCGCAATTCAGCGTTGTGTGACTTAAGTTGAAGACGAACTATGTAGTCGCTGAAATCTATACTATTATTATTAAGCTGAAGAGTTTGTTGAACCCTTCGCTACTGTTTTTTTTTAAAGACGACTCCCGCTGTAGGTTACAAGCCGTGTCGTGGACTTTACAAACATACAAGTCACGGGCACAAAGTACACCCAGACTCGGAACAACAATTTGTGGATCACACAAAGTGGTGTCCCGTGTGTTGATCGAACCCACGACCTCTTGCGTAGCAGTCGGACACACTCCCACCGCGCCACAGAGGCAGTCGATACTGACAAACACACCACTAATACCAAGACTCGAAACAACAATTTGTGCATTGTGAGGGTGGCATTTGTGTGAATTGAAGTCAAATCACAATCTTTTGCGAACATCGAGCAGTCGACTGCGTCACCGTTTCAAATATCTCGTTATATAACATACCGGTTTTGTTATGTTGTTTTTATACTGAACAAATTACCTAACTCCATCCCTGTCAAGTTACTTAAACTTAAAAACATAATAAACGAAGTGGCACGTACAAAACACACACTTCTCGTTTTAATGACACATTTGCATGTCTAAGGAGAAATTCCGAGTCATAAATTCAATATTTACATAACATACGGTTAGAAAATTCATAGACTTGTTGATTAAGTTCTACTTAATATTACTAATGGGACAAATAAAATTGCAACACTATTGTGTATTAGAAATAATCTATACTAATATTATAAAGCTGAAGAGTTTGATTGTTTGAACGCAATTAACTCCGGAACTACTGGTCCGAATTGAAAAATTATTTTACTGTTGTATAGCCTATTTATCGAGGAAGGCTATAGGTTATATAACATTACGCTACGACTAATAGGAGCGGAGCAGCGACGATAAATGTTGCAAAACAGGAAAAATTTACGCATATGAAGTTGCGCGGGACAGCTAGTATACCATAAATGACGTTTAAATTGTTTTTCCATTTCCTTCCTTTTAAAAAAATCTCTACCAAATCAGAGATTCAGTGGTTTTTGATTAGAAAAAGAAATATCTCATGCCTTTAAGGGTAGATAACGCGAAACAGGGTTCGGCTCTCTCAAAAATTTATATAGAAAACCTAAATATTAGGACACGAAAAAATTGTGTCACTAGTCAAAGATTTTATCTAGTAGATGAAATAAAGAAATTTAAGGATATGTCTTAATATGATCCCGTAAATAAATCTTGAAGTTGCGGAAAAATGCAAAAAGGAGCATTTTCGTATTGTCATAGGCATGGCGTTCGTAATCTAACATATGTACGAACAAATATTCTACTTTATTTTGACTTGCGCTCCTGCGCACAGTGAAGTTATGGTTGTGTGCGGAAGAGCGAGGCCGGCGATCGTGTCGCTGTGTCCGTAGCGCTAAAAAATAATTCTCTCAGTGTAATGCCCCCTTAAACGAACTCTTGTATATCCTGTAATCCTTCTTGAAATTCTAATCTGGATCTCGGCAAGGGCTCCAACGATTTTCATGAAATTCAGTATGCAGGGGGTTTCGGGGGCGATCAATCGATCTGGCTAAAAAAAAACGAGAAATCCAGTTCGATATCCAGGTATACCTACATTAAGACAAGGTTATAATAAGTTTGCAGTTTTTGTATTCAAGCTGATACCGTATCGTATCCAAAAATAGACTCACTTACAACTCAAAACCCAGACATAGTGACCTTGCTAAAAAGTAATTAACGTTAATGAATATGTCGTAACTAGGTCATTTCATAACATATCACAATACAGAACCTGTGCGGTCAAAAGAGTAACATAGTAGTGTTAATTTTCACACGATGTTGTTATTACAATAGATCGTTGCTTCTTCTTTCAATGCGTTTAAAAACAATAATATTTAATGTGAACTAACATTTAATAATAAACAGGTTTAAAGCAGGTACCTAACGTTACTGTAGTCAGGCTCGAATCCAGAACTGGTTCTGGGGGGGATGCGGGGTGCTAGTCGCATAACTGGAGAGGAGGGGCATTTGATTCAACACCGGCACACTGTATCCACCACCACCGAGGTGGAAGGCAATTGCCTGCCTAAACACTCCGATCCAGTGTCAACATTCTCAAATTCCCCAAAATAAAAGGTAATTCAGTCGAGTCGGGGGGGGGGGGGCAATTGCTTCTCTTGCCTTGCATTTAAAAAAGAAAAAGATATATCTCACAAATCCACACATTTTCTCTCTATACATGATTTAAAGGTGTCAGTGTCAGGATGATTACATCTCCAAAATGAACAACTCATCATAAAGACTACATTTCAGAGTGATCAACTCTGCAGTAAGTCTTTATCTCAGAATTATTTATTAAAAATTCATGCACAGAATTGTACAGATCCACAGTATTATACATCTATTAGGTTTTGTTACCGATATTATCGATAGTATTGAAAATTTCAATAGTGCTGTTAGCCTTATCGATGCGATATCATGGCCAGTTTATGAGGTCACAATACTATTGCTTATCGATACTGCAAGATACGGAGAGTACAGAACCTTCAAATGTACCTCGTTCAAGCAACACACACATACAGTGGTGAATTCAGGATTGTCGAGGGGGCTTGGACCAGATAGGGCCATTGTTGCACTTGGCTGGTGAATGATTTAGGGCTTGAGCCCCATAGCCTCCGCAGGATCTGCCACTGCATCCATAGACATAGTTCACGACGGACCACTTTCTTCGGAAAGCGTTCAGTGCGAGTTGTTTTTACTGATCGAAACGTTTACCGCGTTTGGCTCTCTGGTTGGTTAGGACCTTGGAGGGCCAAACGTCTTGAACGTGTCGATCGCGTTAACGTTAACCAAACTTGCACTAGGCGCACCGAGTGAGACGCTAGTTAGCTTTGCAGGCCTTCGAAAAATTGCTTGAAATTTTAAAAGAGAGTTCCTCAATTTGTTGGCTAGGAGTTCCAGAATTCAATGAATGCAGGGATTTGAGATATTCTTCGAGACTCTGTAACCGTAAGCGATGTCTATGTGTGCGTTGGACAAGTGTATGAGGTATTTTGTATCAAAACTATGGAACACTACTCGAACCGGAGCTCGATCCAGGGCAGGGCAAGCCGGGTAAATGCCCAGAGAAGGCACAATTGAGGGCACCAGGTGCCTGTTTTAGCACCCACACCCCCTTGCGCTTGTAAATGAAATGGTAGTTGTAGCGGTTAAATGGCTAGATCGGGCCATGGATAAAACCTAAGAACAATCAAAGTCTCGCTGTATTTGCAGAGTACATACTAATGGAAATATTATTAAACTACGAGTATTTATCGAAGTTAGGTAGCTACTGTAACAGCTAACAATAGGGAATAAGAACAATATTTTACGTAAAGAATGAAGTCTTTGTTCGAGTAACAGGTTGCAAAACAAAAGATAAGGACCATTGTAGGGAGTCTAGATTGTTTTATTAAATATTTAGGCTTACGGGAAGATGGCGGCGCGTCTATTTTTCTTAGCTTGGGGTTTTATATTTTGATTGAAGAATTTAAAATTATTATAACTATGAAAAGCAAATACAGAATGATGGGTATAGGTTTAGGCCCTAAACGGTGGGTGGTTAAGGGTTAAAATGCATATTTTTTCAAAACTAATATTACAAAGTTGTTTAGTGTCATTAGGTACTAGAGATCGGATAATCAGATGCATATTTCATTTACCAATTAGAGTTAATAGAATTTATTGCAGTTTTAAAGGTAATAGTCAGACTTGCAAGACAACAAGACAAAATATTGACGAGTGAGAGTGAAAATGTCTAGTTTCATAAAAAATAGGTATAGGTACAGCTTGATCTCTATTACAATAGCAGCGCCATGCATTCGAGAGCTCAAGAATAATGGCCGTAATAACCAGCTTCCACTTGGTTGAATCTTCGGGCATAAGCTACATAGGCGTACCTGGTTGGGGCGATTTGGGGAGTTGAAGCCCCCAAAATCGCACAAAGTTAGGTTTAGTCAATTGTATCACCTGAGCCTCCCCCACATCTCCCAAAAATTATCCAGGCTACGCCCATGCTAAGCTATAAGACAGTAGCATATGGAATTAACAACCTAGTAACACCAGAACCTTAAGTAATTCCTTTGTTACAAAGCAATTTCCACGGCAAAGAAAATATCGGGAAAAATATACAATTCCCTTAGTATCAAAAGGAAAAGCCTCGTGCTTTTCCTTTTGATACAAATTCAAAAAACATCTAAAAAGGGACACTGTAGGTACTTAAACAAACATGTTTTTTTAAGACCAAAGACATTGTTCCATAGACAGCTCTCGTACAAGTCTTGTGTGGCGGGAGACTTTACAAACGAACAAATAAATCACGAACGCAAAGAAGCCTTTAACTCGGAACAACAATTTGTGGATTACACAAAGTGAGGTCCTGTGTGGAAACCGAACCCTCGAATGCCCACGACCTCTTGCGCAATAGTGGTATACACTCCATCTAGTCATTTTTGTTAAATCACTCAATTTTGTTCAGTTCTTTGAACAATAAAACGAACACTTAGACTAGCAAAAACAGCACACATAGTTCGTTTAATATTTCTAGTAATTAGTTTTTTATGAAGCATTCGCATTAACAAGATTAATACATAATTCATCAAAACGTTTCGACAAAAAAATAGAAAATACACTACAAAAGAATAAACTTTTTCTAGTAATGGAACGTCCATTAATTATGTTTTCAATTATGTAGGTAGGTACTTATTTTCAGGGTGGGATACATTGAATCTGTCAGTCTGAGCTTCTAAAGCGTCATAAAAAATGTGTTTTATTATTTGTAATTTAGAATTTGCCGAAGGATAAAACGAGTGGAGACCCCTAACTTGGTAAAGGTAAGGTAGGACAACCCCCAGGCCATGGACTGATGGGGCTTAAAGACGTTGGAAAGGACTCTGGATGCAAAATCTGGTGGCGTACATTTAGAAAGGTCTCACAGCCCTTAATGACGTCAGCAATTAATCAGATATCACAAGTTTATAATCCCTTTTTTAGAGTTCTAGAGTCAAAATGGCAAAACGGAACCCTTATAGTTTAGCTCTGTCCGTTCATTCATCTCACTCCAGATTAGCTCAGACGACCCTTATTACTAGAAAGCTGTAATTTGGCAGCGATATACAAGGTTATTGGTATAGTGCAAAGTTCATACACCCCAACAAAATTTTTACTTCAAAAATCACATGAAAAAAAGAAAATTAAAATATTGTAAACTTACAGAGTTATAAGCCATTCAAGTTGTCTTATATTTTTCGCGCTATCGTGCTCATTGCGTCCCGTACTACGTGGTCCATGGTTAATTTGAAAAATCTGTACTAATATTATAAAGCTGAAGAGTTTGTTTGTTTGTTTGTGCTATGTTACGTTATGCTTTCCAGCTCAATCGTCGTGGTAAGTCATAATCTAATAACAATAGACAAATGGTATATGTCTAACCCTGATCTTCCATATTTTTTTTATTTTTTTATTATACATTTAATATATTTCTTGTTTGTTCCAGTTGACATTGGCAGAATTGTCGGCATCGGCAGAGGTGCCATAAAAAAAAAAAAAAACAATAGACAATTATCTTGCTATATCAACAATGTTTTCATATGTCAATATAAGTAACTTTTACGCTTAATATTACTCGCGTCCATATCTACAATAACTTAGGCAAATGGTATCGAGCTATTAAAAATGTTGTCATTTTTTGCAATTTGTCCAAATTGTACAATTTTATGCATATAATAAAAAAATACCTTAACATATTCATGCTATTATAAGACTCTTTAAAATTGTTTAAAGTACCTAATTAAAAGTTGGTAAAGTACCTAACCAACAACACGACAGTATAAAATAACTATGAGTCATCCGTTGTTACCTACAAACAATTCCAAACGTCGCTTCACAAAAATTAACGTCGTCATTGATACACTTTATCTCTATCGCTATCGCCGTCCCTTTGACCAGAACTCGTAATTTAAAGACGTTCCCTAAAGAATTGTTTATAAAACATTCCAGTTGCCCAAAACTTTTACACAAAATAACATGATTTATTCAAAAACGGTTTTCGTGTAGTTTAACGAAGTCTATATTTCTAAGTTTGTTTATGTTCCCTCTAAATAACAATTGGACGTATAAAATTGTTTGAAAATAAGGGTTGAGGGACATTTATATGTAAATGTGAGGGTTAAGGCTTTAGATTTATTTTATACCTAGATTATGATTCGTTACTAAGTAACCCGCAAGGTAGTATCAATCCGGTCATGGCAGTAGTGGATCCTGGTGGGAGAACTAAGGGGTTCAGCAACTTATTACATTGAGAACTTGACAGAAAATTTAAAACAAATTATTTTCCAAATTTTATAAGTGAACAGAGTAGGTAAATAAGAAACTAAAATCACGAACATCTGAATTGAACTTACTGTATATCGTACTGAATAATATCTTGTGACAACTCACACAACGCTATCTGATCCCAAACTAAGCAGAGCTTGTACTATGGAAACCAGACAACTGATAAACATACTTTTATATTTCTAACTAGCGGACGCCTCGCGGTTTCACCCGCGTATTTCCCGTTCCCGTGGGAATACAGGGATAAAAAAAAGCCTATGTCACCCGGGGGTAGTGAAGCTTCACAACGATGAAAGATTTTTTCAAATCCGTCCTGTAGTTTCGGAGCCTATTCAATACAAACAAACAATCAAATCTTTTCTCTTTATAATATTAGTATAGAATACATATGTATTATAGATAAATAACACCCAGACACAGAATATACTATCGTGCTCATCACACAAAGTTTTATCCTAGGTGGGGATCGAACCCACGACCTCTTACGTAGCAGTCACCGCGCAACAGAGGCGGTCAATATACGATTTATTTTCCAAGTTGATAGGAAGTGTTGGTTTTCTCATCTGAATCAAACTATTTCGCGTATTATTTGCGATTCAACGCCACATCTGCGTCACATCTGTGCGGGAAGCCAAGGTCAGGGACAGCTGAAGTCAAAATCAGTTTCTTTTCGCATAGAACATTGCCATAATTCAACTATTGTGATTCCATTTTGATAGTAGGTTTTGGAAAAGAAGCAACTTTGGCACTGAAGAAGAACGTTGCCTTCGTTTTAATTATTTTTAACAAAATTTTCATTGGTAAATGTTAGTATGAAAATACTGTCTCGAATCCCTACGTTTAATTGGTCGAATGCTTTGCAGGAATCTAAGTCTGGTACCAAGATCTCTTCAAAAAGCTACAACATATTATTAGTTACTAGCTGACCCGCGCAACTTCGTCCGCGTAAAATTTTCCCCGTTTTTGCAACATTTTTTATTGCTGCTCCGCTCCTATTAGTCATAGCGTGATGTTCTAAAGCCTATACCTTTCCTCGATATATAGGCTATCAAACAATAAAAGAATTATTCAATTCGGACCAGTAGTTCCTGAGATTATTGCGTTCAAACAAACAAACTCTTCAGCTTTATAATATTAGTATAGATTTAAAAGTATAATTACACCATACAATATTATTATCTACTCAATTAATCATTTGTGCAGCGCAGACGAGTCATGTAAGGACGACGGGTTTGTGTGCTGTTTACTATATATGTATAATATATACCTAGGTAATATACACGTGTAGGTAGATAGGCCAGTCTGCGGTGAGCTCGCGTTGTGATCTTGAATCGAACTATGTACCAAACGCTACAAATATGGATAGTTGAAATGACTTACTGAGTTCTATAAGATATGAATTTGGTGAGTTGTTTTGTTACTTTATTATTACCCGACTGTAAGGAAATTGTAGTGTTAACTGTTTTTCGTGCGTATCTTGTATGTATGTAATATTCTTTATTACCGGATAACTCACAATCCACTGAACGGATTTATACAATTAAGACGTCGTTAGATTCATCTTGATCGCCCAAGTGTTCTTAGATATGTGACGTTTGAAAAAAAACAAACATGGCGGCTGTGAGATGTCAAAATAAAGAGGTGTGAAAAAAAAAGTTGTTTTGAATACTGCACACATATGGGTATCAAATTAAAGGGCTCTTAAGCATATCAAAAAGGTATAACATGACTATGACTTTAATACTAAAAAAGTTAGTTAGCAACCATTATTTTTTCAATTTTCAATACTGGACAATAGCTGTAATAAAAGTTAGTTGTTACATGGGTTACATCCTACAACTACTAAAAAGTATTAAATAAAAAAAAAATATATAAAAATAAAAAACCCGCCTGTACAAAAAGATGGAAACAAGATCCCCTACATAATTAAATAATTTTATGCAGTCGGAGGCATTCAAAGTTCATTGAGATTTATTAATGATTTGTACACATTATGAAAATATATATATTACGGGTCTTAATCGCGTGAATAATTTAAAATACATAATGTTAAATACCTTATTTATTGCCAGATGTTTCGACCGTATTGCAACTGCCGTGGTCACGGGTAGACTGAAGCAATATAGCACAATAGACCTCGGGCAATAAACAAGGTATTTTACCTTAAATTATTCACGCGATTAAGACCCGTAATATATATATTTTTATAATTTAAAAGCCTGTTTTAATAAAATCTACCCCTCCAACTAACACGTAGTGGAGACCCATGGATAGGTACTCTGGGTCCCAGGCGTCGTAGGTACGTTAATTGTAGACTTGTAGACCAATAAACGTATAATGTTTCGGACTACTATGCGTTTCAAATGAGTTGATAACTGTCATGATGACATTTTGATTAGCATTACGACTGCAACTTCATTGTATATCGTAAGGTCAGCAAAATGATTCGCAAAAAGGTGTCATTAGTATTACACAAAAGTACCTAACTACTCTATTCTTAAGCACTTTATTTTACTATTTAGTATTATAGATATGTTTTGCTTATGTACTTACTTCTGTTTAGTATTCCTTAAATAATAAAGAATACACACACTTATCACACTAATATTATAAAGGCGAAAGTTTGTGAGTATGTGAGTGTGTATGTTTGTTACTTCTTCACGTCTAAACGGATGGAGCGATTTTAATCAAATTTGGTATGGAGTTAGCTGACACTCTGGATTAACACATAGGCTAATAAATCGCGGGTAACACCGCGGGGCACAGCTAGTAATATTATAATGAAGAAAAATATTAGGTACATATACATATTAGGTCAAAGAAAATAAATATTACGTCCGTTCAATTACCATACACATACGTACTTAACCCGACTTGGGAGTTTTTGTTGCTAGCGGTACAATTTTGACAAGTACAGAGTAAAGTTGTCGCGATCGCGATTATCTTATCATTTGAAACACATAGTACATGATGATTGCAACATATCGTACTGTGTATGGAGCAAATGATCGAATAAACTCTAACAGACGATAATTGATCCATGACATCAGATCTACACGTTGTAGGAAGAGTTTTGTAATCATTAGTGAATCGTGAGCCTTATGCAAAACATAGTAAGTACTTATAAATGTTGATAAGCTTTCGCGATTTGTACACATTATGAAAAAAAATATATTCACCTTGCAGGTCAGCAAGGTAAAGACAGTCAGAGCTGCACATAACGCTGTACTGTCTGGCCTTGCGTTTGGACTCTATTTCCACTCAAAATTGTTTATGGGTTCGGGCTTCTTGTACCTTTCCAAAAATGTATTAGAATAGTCCCCGTAAACTCAAGAAATTTGATAAAACAAAAATTCATGAATTTCGTTTCAAAGAAAGAGCTTACAGGTGCAATGGAGTCATTTGTTTACCTATAAAAAAATCCTATGTCACTCTCCTCCAAGCTATCTCTACCTATACCGAACTTGATCATAATCGGTCAAGGCTTTAGGCGTGACAATGTAGCAGGTAGCCAGAGTTACCTTTGCATTTATTATTTTAATAATCAACCAGGGATGTTACGAAGCTTCGTTTCCGACTCCGAAAGGTCGGAACTTCCGATTGATTTAACGACTTCGACTTCGGCTCCGAATACTTTTAAATGGGACCTCTTAATCAGAGGTACCTAGCGTGAGCCAGCCGCTTCTTTAAGCTAATTTATACATAACTAGCTGTCCTGGCGAACTTCGCACCGCCCCGTTATTTTTTTACGTAGCAACCTTGTACAGAGTATCAAAAAACTAAAGAAAAAATAATGAATTAAATCGGTAAAGACGTTCTTTAGTTGAAACCAAGGGAAATATAGATTAATTTAATATACCTATTAATCCTTAATCACCTACCACTTGTTTTTGTAGTTTCATAACTACAAAAACAAGTGGTACCTTAACCTTAACCACCTTTAAATTATTTTAATGGAGTAAAGTAGTAGTTTATTGTGAGGTATAGGCCCTAAACCTGACAAAGAAACATCGATTTTCATCGGTCTCTCAAAAAGTAGGTAAGTAGGTGGTGAAGAGTTCATTTGTAATTTTTTTTATTATAGTACGAAGTTATTTGGTGTAAATTAAAGAAGGCAAGAACGGGAGGTTATTAGTACTCGTATATTACAAATCACCCTGTATATAGATAAATGTATGAACGAAAAAATCTCAGGATTTAATATGACTGAATAATGTTTATTTTTTTCATTTTATTTTCTTATGCCTTATACCTACGATTCCGACTCCGACAAACCAAATTCAAAAACTCCGACTCCGACTTCGGTTCCGATAAAACCACGCCCGTAACATCCCTAGTATCTATACTAATATTATAAAGCTAAAGAGTTTGTATGTTTGAACGCGGTAATCTCAGGAACTACTCATCCGAATTGAAAAAATATTTTTATCGAGGAAGGCTATAGGCTATATAACATCACGCTACGACCAATAGGAGCAGAGCAGCAATGAGAAATGTTGCAAGAACGGGGAAAAATTACGCAGACGAAGTTACGCGGGACAGCTAGTCTATTACATATAAGCATAGCTAGCGATAGAAATGCGATACGTTACATTATTTTTTTAAATTACCAGAAGTCAATTATGTATTCTATTTTATTTTAGTTCCCTTATGTTTCTTGTTGTTTTTATTAAGTATTTGTAACTGGTGAAGCAGTTTTTGTGTAAGTATGTAATAAGCGTTGTAAATACATGTAAAATAAATAGAGGCATTTTTATACAATTACTGCGGTAGTATATAAGTTGCTAGCTGTCCCGCACAACTTCGTCTGCGTAATTTTCCCCGTTTTTTCAACATTTCTCATTGCTGCTCCGCTCCTATTGGTCGTAGCGTGATGTTATATAGCCTATAGCCTTTCTCGATAAATGGGCTATCCAACAGTGAAAGAATTTTAAAATTCGGATTTGTAGTGCCTGAGATTACCGCGTTCAAACAAACTCTTCAGCTTTATAATATTAGTATAGATAATAACTGCAGTAGGTGCTTAGGTCAAACAGTTCTCATGTTATAAATGCTTCTAGCATTTTTTAATGTGATTAAGTCTTATAAATCGATGACAGGCTGCACTCACGAGTGTCTAAAGTCACGTCGTTGATTGGTTGCTAAGCAACAGCGAATGGCGATTGCAGTGACATGACATGCGATACAATTGAAGCTAACGTTATTGGTTGGTTGCTAAGCAACTTGAATGGCGATATGTCATCAATGTTTTCCTATGACGTTATCACGTTAAATTGTCGTCCATAAACCCGATTTTAGAGACAACCATTTTTCTATAATTAAAAAATGAAATGTAATTTCGTTCTGAAATACCGTTTGGATATCCGCCCGATAGTCGTATTCAAAAATAATAATAATAATAATGTTTTTTTATTTGAAATTATTCATACATGTAACAGTAAAATATGTACGATAATGGCTGTAGTAGCTTACGCTGTGGCACAGCCATTATTACCCAACTTACAGATAAAACACAAATAAATCACAGATAAAACAAAAACAGAAAAGAACCTTTGATTAAATACTGTCTAGATTCCTAATCCGGCATCTAATATCGAAGCAAAGAACTGTCAAAAGGTACGGTCAAATGGACATACTTTTTGAGAGGTAAGAAGACTCCTATCAGATGTTCTAGCCATAGTTATTCTAGCGCGCCATTTTCAAAAAGTGTTAAACGTCAAAGATAGTAGCTTCATTTTTTTTTATAGGCTTACTGAGGGAATGCTCCATCTAGACATTATAAATATAATCATAGAATATAACTAAATAAATAGCTACTTCTCTGAACACGGTCTCATTAGTGACAAATTAACACCAACGAAACATGTAATTAATACCCATCTAGATGCGTGATTGAAATTTATGCAAATACATAAATATCTTGGCAAATAGCTACATGTATGTAAACGAAACGTAACGCAGCACGACATGTGTTGAATCAATAAGCATTATTTCGTGCGTTATTTTACTGCTAACTTTCTAATAGATACGTTAGAGGTGATTCTTAAGAGACGGAAGGCAATTCTATTATACAAGGAGTAGTAACTCGTAATGATTATTAAATATCTGTCTATAGGTATTGTCTGTGACGCCGGTTCCAAACGTTGGCCCCAATGTTAGTCCCAACACCAATTGTCCAACATGTGGATCTAGAAAATAGAGTTAGGAATACTAATTATGACAATGTAATTCGTAATCATCTCTACAGTACCACCAACTTATCTGTGAACTGAAGGGTGTCGTCACAGTCGCTTAGTGTTGCTACTTAAACGGCTATTACACTACGCTGAATCAGGGCCCTAAATCGAGGTGGCCTTGAAAATTTGTTAGAGAATTAGCTAACTCTTATTACACCTCTCTTTTTAAGGATTTAGGGTCCCTGATTTAGTGTAGTGTATTAACTAAAAATAAGCGCATCAACTTAGATTTGAACAAAAATCGGAAAAGTTGGGCACGTAGATAATTAAATTAGTAAAATTAAATTTTTCACAATTAAAAAAAGGATTCTGTACCTACATAGCATAATTTTAAAATGGTTTTGTCTAGTTTATGTCTTATCAAAAAGAATGTCATGTGCCCGCACCGGGCTGGCTTAGAATATAATACCCATACCTTCTTATTTAGGTAACGAAAGGACCATCTAGACATTAGTAATAGTGCCACAGTCTAGTAAGTAATAAGAAAACAATAAGTGTAAGTATAATCATGGTGGGATTTGTAAATGAATAAAACAATATGAAGGATGTTTTTATTTAAAGCATTTTTTTCAAAATTATACAGTATCTAGGGTAAACTGAGACAAAGCCTAGGGTCATCTGAGAATCTGACGGCAACACTGCGTAGTTCATATTTTCGCCATTTCAGAGATAAGTTGGTGATCATTCTCTTGGTTTAGTTACCGCCCCCGCACCCCGCTTCCTATCACCATTTACTCCAAAAAAATGACAAATCCGGTAGAGTTACGTTGATTCTACTGTACCTACCCATTTATTTATTTTTCTACGATGAGCTGTGGTTGTGTCGTGATGAGTCGAGATCTTGACAAATGAGAGAGAGTGCGCTACCTAACTATTTTTATCTGTACAATTAAAATATTTGCAATAACTTTTTACTTTTACTTAATGTGTGAATCACCAAAATGTAATCGTTCCGTTCGCAGCAGATTTTTTTTGGCATTACGCGGCTAGCTTATTCCCATTTTAATAGGTACCTATTTCTTCTTCTATTTTTTTAGTAGATGACAATCTGGTCAACATTTCATCCAATTTCAAGTATCGTTATACATTTTAACTTCACAAATATTTCGTCTCGTGGTTTTTTTTTTGCACCACTTCATGTAGGTACACTACGTGTCTTCGTTCTTCTTTTTTTTTTAATTTATGGCAATCTGGCCGGTTTTTTGGCTAATTTCTGCCAGTGTCAAGTATTTATTGCACACATTAGCTGCACAACGTCTCATTCTTATCAATTTATGGAGCTGTCAAAATAGCGACATGTCAGTTTGCCGCCATTTTTAGAACTTCTTAGCAGAATTAAAAAAAAGGACCGTTTAAGACTTCAGCGTTAAATAAAAGTACGGATTAAAAGTCGGAAAGGAGATAAATAAGTAAAATAATATAAATAAATGAAATGACTGCCTTTGTGGCGCGGTGGGAGTGTGTCCGACTGCTACGCAAGAGGTCGTGGGTTCGATTCCCACGGGACACTACTTTGTGTGATCCACAAGTTGTTGTCCCGAGTCTGGGTGTACTTTGTGTCCGTGACTTGTATGTTTGTAAAATGTCCTGCGACACAGGGCTTGTACCGTAATACGGGAGTCGTCATTTATAAAAAAAATGTATAATATTAAAGACGAATCTTTATTTCCAATATCTGTGTATGATTAAACACTAAAGAACTTGATGACGTCATATTTCTTGGACCGCCATTATTCTCTACGAATGTTTCACGACATATAGGTGCTCTGTATACCCTGTGCCACTACCTGGCCTTTCATTAATCTCGGTATTTTGATTTATTGTACATTTCATACAATAACATTATAAAGCTGAAGAGTTTGTTTGAATGAAGCGATAACCTCCGGAACTACTGGTTTGAATTGAAAATTATTTTAGTGTTGGATAGCCACATTATCAATTTTCTCCGTTTTTGCTGCTAGTGTAAAAATCTCCAAAACGGCTAAACGGATTTTGAAGAAACAAAGCTAAGAATCATCTCGATTATACTGGTTATCTAATAACAAAAGCCGCATTAAAATCCATCCACTCGTTTAGACGTTACAATGCCAGACAGACATGCACATCACGGCCCACCCTCCAACACCATACTCCATAACTTTAATCTTTAGCGGGGTCAATATTACCCCTTGCTTTGTCCTAACTCTCTACACAGGATAAATATTTATTATCGGTATACAAAACAAGTACAAGTTACTGGTAAAACTAAACCTATAAAATGAAATAAAAGTAACGATTAATAGTCCATAGAATAAAAAACGCACGGTCATTCAATATCGATGCAACAAAGGCTACTAAAACATTAATCTTTTAGAGTAAATGACAGACAAAAAAGTACTAAAACTATTGCAAAAACTTTACAAATAATTTTTAGAGACAAGAATGGATGATCTGTTTAAAAAGTTTTTGTCAATGGCAATGTGTCACAATGAGTCATTGACGTATAGACCTGGACTGTGCCTTAACCTCACAAAATTGACCACTCTCTAGAAATAGACAATGCTACTTTGTGCACAAGGCGGCGTCCAAAATGACGTGAGGTGTTTTTTTTTAATTTTCTGTCAGAAAAAAAAATGCGTGACATTTGCCGAGACCCCCCTCTCTCCAACGTAAGATTAGATGAGATTTGACTCGACCCCCTCCCCCCCCTTAAACATCTCACGTATTTTATGAACCCAATACCTGACAAAGAGTCAGGGCCGCACGAGTTTTTCTCTCTTTCACGCTTTGCAGTCAGTATTTACTTTTTAATTGAACTGGAAGGCGCGGTCCAGGTCTTAACATTATCCTACAACGTATGCAATTTTGTGGTATCATTTACTGAGAAACTATCACACTTTCAGATTTGGGCTTTGATATGGTAATATAGGTTTATCTAATAAAAAAAATAACAGTTAAATGTGTTAACTAATAAAAAAAATAAACGGCATAGAGCTTATTCTCTATCTTAAAATTATTACTTGGTATAAAACTTCGCGAGCCCTCCTAAAGCACTGCTTTTTGCTAGTTGATTTTTGTCAATGCCAGAAAATATGAAGAATAGAAGAGAATAAGGATTATAAATACCTTTGTTTATATCCGGACGTTTCGACCGTATTGCAATGGCCGTGGTCACGGATAAAGTCTACCCGTAACCACGGCCGTTCGTCGGGAATGAACAAAAGTATTTAGCCTTAAAATAAAATATTTACGCGATTAAGACCCGTAGCTTGTAAAATTCTATAATGTGTACAAATCGCGAAAGTTTAAGTTTATCTCAAGAAAAAATGCCAATTGATTCTAAAAGCTATGATTCTTAACTCTGGAACGATTTCACACGTAGAAAACAATCCAAGTCGTAAATCCCAGTGCAAAGTATAGAAAATAACATGTTCTTTACTAGTGGTACGTGACGGTCAGATTATAATCGCACATGTGCCGATACTAGAAAGGAACTCTTTTGTACTCTCACTGGACTAGATAACTATGATATATAATATAGTAGTGTACTTGTGTCTTCCTGATACACATAGAATTAAAAAGACCACGAGAGAGAAGAAAAAAGGGCAGGAAGACGATCGTATGTGGGAAATAATTTGCTGCAATTCAATACAACTTCAATAAAAACGAAGTTTCGATTAAAAATGAGGTGGTGTTATACAGAGTCAGGAACACCTGTTCAATCCACTTGTTCCAGAACATCGTCCATGGGTTCGAACTTCTTATGAGTATGCAAAAATAAATTATAATAATCCCCGTAAATTTAAGAAATTTAAGTAAACGAAAATTCATGAATTTTGTTTTAAAGAAACAGAGTAGGCCTACTGTCCGTTGTAGCCAAAGAGCATATAACCACTGCTAGTGCAGTTATGAAATGGAATGGAGAATTCAATGATTGGCAGGCATGAATGATGTAGTACATAGTTCTAGACGGATTGAAATGTACCATAAGATTTTTTACGCTATTGTTACATTGGTAACCGTTATTCAACGCATTTTGAGGGACACTTTTCATATAAAGATCGTTCTTTTGATCTTCATTTTCCATGCTCTTACAAAAATCAGTTCACCCAATGTGCAATTTTGCATGTCACACTGCGATCATAGCAAGTATCAAGGCTGATTGCGCTTCACTTCACCGCAACGATCTTTTCCGATCACTTGGTGCATTGAAGACATGATGCTTCTCAAAAGTATCAAATTACTAAAAAAGTAGTTGCCGCGCCCGCATCCTGTCTATAGTAGATTTTTGAAATTGGAACATCACAGCTGAGAATATTAAAAAGTGAACTTTATTTTTAAAACATCGTTGCATGTTAAAAAATACTTCATTATTCTAGTGAAACGCCTGCGTCAGTTCTTTGGAAAAATGTTTGTTTTTGGAACCGTCCATGATTTCTACCAAAGAGAATTTAAAACTTCGTAATTTATACTATTTCGCGTAACCATCATCGGTATTTTTTCTTTTTTTTTTTAGTGATATTTGTACGTTTTATATTTTATTGTAGTTGGCAACTATGACTGCGCTGAGGAGGGTTATGTTTGTATGTTTATGCATTTCTTTGGCCGGCTTTAGAGTCCACATGGCTTGATGGATTTAGCACAAGAGGTATCGTTAGATTCATTTTAGATGCGAGAGTGACACTAGGCACATGAAATTTTAAAAAATATTTCAGTTGTTAATTTTAAGCATAATAATTTAGCTTGTTTTAAGGACGATCTCTATCATTACTTGAAAATGTGTAGGCATGTAAATATTTGAACGTGTCTACCCTTTCGTAAAGCAACGCATGTGAAAGAAAGAAAGAAAGAAAAAACATTTATTTGACCTTCCATACATACTTATAAAATAATACAGAATACACAAATGCTTCTGTTAGTCAACAGTATTTTAAATCTAAACATGCATGAGAGTAGGAATGGGCCAAGGTCGGTGAAGATAAATATTTGTGTAAGTACCTTGGTAGTGAAGGCAGAGTTATGGACTGTCGAACTTTGAAACTGAGTCTAAAAAATAATAAGTAAAGCAAAACCTAAGTTTTAAAACAGTAACGTATCCCTAAGCAAATAATAGTCTACTTATCCGAATTGAAAAATCCTTTCAATGTTAGATAGCTAATTTATCGAGGAAGGCTATAGGCTATATAACATCACGCTACGACCAATAGGAGCGGAGCAGCAATGAGAAATGTTGCTAAAACGGGGGAAATTTACGCATACGATGTTGCGCGGGAGAGCTAGTTTATACTAATATTATAAAACTGATGAGTTTGTTTGTTTGTTTGTTTAAACGCGGTAATCTCATGAACTACTGATCCGAATTAAAAAATTCTTTCACTGTTAGTTAGCTAATTTATCGAGGAAGGCTATAGGCTATATAACATGACGCTGCGACCAATAGGAGCGCAGCAGCAAAGAAAAATGTTGCAAAAACGAGGAAAATTTACGCATACGAAGTTGCGCGGGACAGCTGGTAACTAATATAGAGAGGACATTTTTCAGCTTAGCTTTTAGGTTTGACCGAAGAAATATTTGTAACAAACATGGCTTCGGTGTAACCTAATACTTCGTTAAAACTTTGTCACGATTTCCAAATACAAATGCGTTCTAAATACAAAATGTTGTATGTATTTCATGCACGTTCTGAAACGCGAGTTCTTACTTTTAAATAGAAAGTTTTAATTCAATTAAACTCATAGCGGTGTATAACATTAGTTCATCACAATGTTCAAATAATGCGAGAATTTAAATTTAGAAGCGTAGCATACCGAATTAGTCTCTTGAGAATTCTCTGAAGCCTAAATTAAATAGATCTGACATTAGACACGGCATTAACGACCGGAATCGATTCTGTTCATTACCAAAATAAGATGTTTCTGAATTGTTTAACCTTGCCGCTATAAAATATGTACGCTTTGTCTTGTCATTTCTACAAAGCTTTTTTCCTTTAGAAAGTTTGTTTATTTTATTACTACCATCTTTGTATTTAATGCCTGGTTGATTTTGTCACGCCTATATCTTTATTTTTTTTTAATACCGTAAATGCCACTTTTTGCTTCTCACACTACACGTGTGAGAATTAAAAAAATGAGCTCAGCCAACGCTTTGCTTCGCAGGTGGCTTGAATCAACAAAACTATTTGTTGAAGAACTTTTTGGGGTGCATATTCCAAATTTTGAAGCACGAAATAAACTAAGTAAACACAGAGTTGGGGCTACATTATTATGTGAGTTACCTACACATAGTTTTATACTTTTTACCAATCAGACACATATTATCTTCTTCATCTGAACTTAAAAAAATGTAAAGTGGCTGTTTTGTACATTACAGATATTTTAAAAAAGGAACATAGTTAGGTAGTTTATCTAGTCTATTTAAGCTACCTACCTAATAAAGGCTTTTTGAGTTCTTTGTTCTTTTTCATGACTGTTTGTTTGAGGTTGACGCCAGGCTATACTACATTGATTAGGGACGTTGAAATATCGGATAAATATTATACATCATATCTATATTCATAAAGCTTAATAAATAAGGAAATAATATTGTACAACGGTTTGAAACAAAATAAAATCGAAGAAGCACAAACGATGGTCTACAGTCAACTATATAAAAGTGTATAATAAATCTTAATTAATCAATTATTTACAATAATAACATAAATTAAAAAGCAATAACTCATCTGACAGAATCATCCAATAAGATCTAACAACTGACTTTTTATTACGGCTCGGCTGGTGGTAACCGGGGCATCACTGCCTAATTTAAAAAAAATAAAAATGCACTGTGGTCAAGCAAGTTTGAAAATAACTGTAGTTATTAGTGTTGCTAAATAAATGAGTAACCGAATTTACATAATAACGTTTGTCTGTCGAGCAATGGTTTTGAAGGTGAACGATGGTTATCTACGTATTTCCTTTAAAACAAGGCTTTTTCAAATACCTATAAATCTTTCGAAATTTGTTTTTGGTTGTCAGATGTAAAATCCAGAATGTACCTTTAGTTTTTAGCCCACGAAAATATTAGGAGCACCTATGATAAGTATTTAAATCGTTTGTTTAATATTTTATAGAAGTCGTGTTGATGATAGTCATGTACTGCCCTGCCGAACTATTGGAACCTACCATCTAGGTACTTGCAACATAAATTGCATGCATCATTCTGGCCTGCGATACGGCACTAGCACCCAATAATGTAACAATGTTACCCTAGCCTACATCCGGCTTTAGTAATCAAATTCTATACACATAAAATATGTACTATCTTAGTTGATATTTGTCGAGCGTTTTTTTCTGTGTCAGTGTAATTGACTTCAATAATAAAGGGTGCCAATTTCGTTTGCTTATCTATCAACGAGAGAAAGTTTGTAACCTTGTTTGCTGGACTTTAATCTTCGAAATCGTTAAACATTTAGATCACAGTTACGATGCTGTATTTTCCTTTTATTGGTGTATTCTCACGTTTAATTGTTGAATTAACCAGAAATCTTATCATATGTTAGTACGGAAACCAGTTAAAAATATCGATTTATGTAGGTATTCAATGTCAGTTGGAAACTGACGTTTTTTTCAGTGAGCCGCCGGTGTAGTGTAGTAGAACCGGCTCGACGGGGAGCGCGAGTCAACAGGTAGGGTATAGGGCACTGACCTACAGTAAGTTGGCGGTGCATGAATGGCATCGGGCCCGTACAGCTGGTTGCCACTCTTAATGAACTATCGATTTTTCAAAACAGGCAGAGGAACGTATAAAAACATGAGCAAAAAGGTCAGGCATAAATACCTGTCGTCTTTGCCTCCCGATAAAAGGTTAAAGTTGAGTTGCATGTTTACAAAGTCAGTTGCGATAACAGTGCTCGCTTCAAAGAAATTACACATCGTCTGTTGAAATTTAAGTGCGTTAATTAGTAACACTTTGGTTAAGCAAATCTACTGATAGCAAGTCAAATAACGGCACTTATCTAAAGTGAAAGAAATACTATTTTGAATGCAACGATAAAAAAAATCTCGTTGTGTGGAGATAACTGTTGTTTATAGAGTAACTAAGTAGTTAATTCATGCCGCTCACCTTCTCGCAAACTGCAGGCGAAACGTGTCGTTTCGAGCCAGTTGCACGCGCCCGTGTCCTTTTGAACTTAACAAAGGTCTACTTTCACCAACGCCAGCCCCCAAGATTCAACTGTACCATAAACGGCCCTCTTGGCGAATATTGCAACTTTGCTTACGCGCTTTTTATCGAACAAAACAGTAAAGTACAATTGAAACGGTAAATTGAGATCGCATTCAAAAAACCGTGGAAGCACTTCACAAACACTCGTCAAGATTGACCACTTTTATTTCACCGCACTGCTGATTCTGGGGAAAAAAATCTTGTATCATGGGCTCGATTAAAAAAGTTGAAAAACTTTTCGACTGTTTTCGTTGATCGAACGCGTCGGTACGTTCGTCGTGGGGCGATGCCGCCGCGCGAATGCGAATGGCGGCCGATCCGGCTCCGCGCGATGAGAACAAAACGAGTCGAGAGAAGCGGAGCGTGCGCCGCGACAAAGCATGCACCGAGCATGCGGGGGCGAAAGAGATAGACAACAGAACCGTTTACTAAAGCAACCCCCCTAGCCCCTCGTGCCAAATTTAAGGAGAAGTAATAATATAAGTAAAAACACCTGCTTGTAAAACATATTTTATTGAACAATATCGACTCAGTTGTATTTGCATAATTATGTACTTACGATTGATACAAATGTTATTGATTAGTACATTGTCGTCGTAATGACGTTTTCAGACCAATTCTTCAATGTTATTGTTTGTGATGTGTATGTGAAAATTCAGTCTTTTTATTTCACACTATAAAATACAACACAATAATATTGTACAAATGTCATTCAGATTCATTATATAATACTTAAGCTTAGATTAAGAAATTATTCTTCAAAGAAAAAAATCTAAAATTATTAACATTATTCATATAAAAATGGTATATAAATTTTAAAATCAAAGTTTCACTCATAAACAGAGTAGTTTTAAGAACAGCACTAAGGGCAGATACCATAACACCAAGGATATTAGCTATTGAAAAATGGTATAAAACACTGTCTTTATCTTTTAGAGATATATCTGCATTCACAGAATTTAAGATGTAAAAATATATTAAAGATAATCACTAACATAATAATCAATTGGCACCTTAAATTATTTTCTTGCTGACTGTACATTTTTTCAAAATCAGTGACCTTTGTCAATATATCGTCAAAGTCCTAGACCTTTTTATCCTGCCCAGTAACCCATCCTGTATAGTGTGACTAAAGCAAAAATATTCGTAAGAAGCCATAATTAAAAAAACAGAACTTAAATTAATAAAAATTATCTTGTGCAATACAGTTGAATATTTTAAAAATCTCCTATATACAATACAAAATTAAATTACTAAAATACTTAAAACTAATCTCATTTGCTATCATTCTTTTAGTTTTAATTCAACGGGAACACTTAGATCGGGAGTCATTAGTAATGGATTCATCTGAGGCTGTCTTTTCACATCGTACACTTGTTTTTGTGCAAGTAAATTTGGTGCAGCTTTCTTCAAAAACGCAGTCCTGAAGCCTAAAACTAACGTATTAATAAAACTGACTATAACGTATATTCCACCTATGATAGAAAACAATCTTAAAGTAAATTTAACTAAATTTTCTTTTTCTTGGTACACCTTAATTTTAAGTGCTGCCATATCGTACTTAAAAAATACTCCAGGCACACCATGAGAACCTTTCATGTGACTTATGGGCCTTTCCAACTCCTTGACTGAGTACTGAAATGTTCTAATAGACTCAAACGTAGTGTCAACGTCAGTTGGTACAACTTCTATGAAATATTGATATAGCATGTTCTCTTCATTTGTAATTTTCTGATCACCTTCCAAAGGGTATATAATACCATTGGCTGGGCTACCAAAGCTGAGACGGTGTATTCTGTGGCTGAAATTCTGGGGAGTGTCATCAAACAACATATTCAAATGTATGTGACCTCTCGGCAAATGTAAACTTTTGCCTGCCGTTACATGGAAGTTTCCGGCCACTTTGTTTAGTGTTAGAACTCCGTGGAGTCTACAGGCATCAGGTCGACGATTAGGTTTCGTTTTTCTAGCTGGTATAGTGGCGCGAACAGACCCATGACCTTTTTTCCATAATAATTGCCAAATTGAATGATATTCTTCACTTAAGTACGAATTTATAAACTTTAAAGCGTCAAAGGCGTCTTGTTGTTCCTGTGAAAGTTCGAACCACGTGTCCTCCTCTTGCAGTTCACCAAAACCGAAGACACTTTGTGATGTTGAGTCGAGTATATCGGCACCAATGTTGGAACAAGGCATTGCGACAGTCATATCAATGTTTATGCGCAGTTTTTCGTCCATATCAATATCTGGCATAAATTTGAATACTAAGTTACTATCTAAGTAATAAGAAACTTCACTGTATAACAACCACATAATAATGAAAAAAGTGATAACTGAAAATGTACCTCCGACCGGTGTACTGTCCACGTATTCGTCCGGCACTTTTGGGAAGGCATCAAGTTCTTTCACTCTATCGATAACTTTCTTTTTACCTCTGTATCTTAACATTTTAATTAAAAATTAATTGTTTTTTGTTATCGAGCTATATAGTTCACAGTTGACGCGTTTTTGACTTTTTTTATCAATTATTTTTCTATTCAGCTTATCATTTGACAAGTTGTTAGCAAGAACAACGTTTGACGTTTGTTAACAAAGCAATGTCGCTAGTTCCTATTTTTGATTTTCCCTAAATGTCCTACCGTATAATGAACAAAGACAAATATAAATTTATCACGAACTTCTTGAAAACTCACATACACTGAACCTTATTGCTACACTTTTTAAACATTATGACCAAACAGTTTTCATGTCATAGTTTTTTTTAACTTTTTAATGGTAAAGTATTTAACATCTTACATTTTGGGAGAATATTTCTTCTAAAGCTGGCTACACCTAAGTAAAAGTAATGTCACAGATTAAATTAAATGTAGAACTAGTGTTATCTCTTGAATAAATTATTATTATAAATTATTTGTATTTTAATATTCAAATCGTAAAATTTGTAATATAGGTATTATATATATTATTTTAAATTGTTATACTGAAAATTTTCTTTTTCAAAGTGTAAAACTGTCAAGTATGAGAGGTTTCCGAACAAACTTTTAAACATCTGACATTTTTAACGTTTGATGTCATCCTACATGTCATTGTTGCTTGCTGAGTTTCGCCTGCTGCGAAATACGGAATTTTCAATTTTTATCCGCATTGAGAGACAATACAAATATTTATGCAGTCCGACGACGAAGACACTACGTTGCATTCATGCTTCGATTCGCTAAAAAACGCCGTCATGGGGTGTTGCTATAGTATTTGTCACAAAGACAACGACCCACAGGTAAATTTAAAACTAATTTTGTATGTAAGTTATTGTATATCGCCTGTATTTTTCATATAAACCTTTACGTAGTTATATATCACGGTATAATCATGGAATATGGATGACTTTTAGTATTACTTTTGCTTCCTGTTTGCTGTTTGACACTGACATTGTAAGACTACTTGTTGGTTATCTTCACTAGGTTAATTCCTAGTTGATTGACTCTATATCCACTTACTTATCATAGACATTAGTCATACTTTTTTGTTGTTCGGAATCTTATCTCAATTTATGATCTTTGACAACAAAACTCTTCGGTTTCCTGTTATTACAATATTGTTTTGCACATCTCAGTTCTACTGCAAACCTTTATGTTGTAAAAACAATTGGATGTATAAATATATATATACATATGATTTGTTTGTTTTGATTGCTAAATCATGTTTTTTTTTTATCGTTACAATTTTTTTTTATTATCTGGCCTTTTAAAAATTGGTACAAATCAACTATAATACCATTAAGTATAATTGTTTAATAACAAGGTAAGTAATTCATATCAACCTATATGGTGTCCCACTGCTGGGCACGGGTCTCTTACGTCCCACTAGAACCTTCTTATTATAGGTCCTGAGGGTAATTGCCATAATCACCATGCTTGTTGAGCGCTTTAAAAATGCAATGAATCAATTTATGTTATCAATATTAATCTATTTTTTTATTTTATCATACGCATAAAATCTAAAATGTCTTAAACTGTAATACATGGTATAAAGCAAGGCACATTCATTAATTTCTGTAAATATCTATGTATCCAGATCCACCCACTTTTGCTGTAGATGTGTTACTTAAAACTGTTTATTGTAACGAAATGCACATAAAAAATACGTAGGTATGTGTTAATGTTGTGATAACAAAATTAATAGATCCATTAGTAGAAGAAGTCTAAACTCATGTTACATTTCTTAATATATTTATGAAATTAAAACTGTATTTATTATAGGGCAATACTTACTTTATAAATACAATAATTGCATTTTTGAAAGATAGAAAAATTTGAATCCCAGGAAGGGAACCTGAAACTTCCGTAAGCCAAACCGGGGCCGGAATCGAACAACCTATCTGGACTATATTACTAGACCTCAAATTTCTATATACTTTCATGCTCGTGAGTTAGGCCCTTGCATGCGCCATCTAGCCGGTAGTTAAAGAACTATGACGTCTTTTGTTATTGCTTTGTTACAGAGACCATTTTAACAAATTATGATGTTGCAGGCCGAATATTATAGTAATTTTTATAGACATTTCTTACCAATTACTTTATAAATACAATATTTAAGTAATTAAGGCCCATAGCCTATAAAATTGTATAATGTGTACCAATCGCTAAAGTTTACGAATATAAATTCTGTATTTATATTTATCATATTTTACAGTACTATACATTTAAATATTCAAATAACTGTACTGCAAAGAAAGGTGATAATACAATGTTATGCCAGAGCCAAGACAATATGTTCCTATTTGAAATAGTTACATCCAAACACATGCACAAACACACATACCTACTTATGAATGCATCTGTTTAACAAACCAACATATCCAATTACACCCACAAATGTATAGTATCAAAGGTTGGTTACAATAGTTACTAGTAATTTGATGACTCATTGAAAAGAGAACTGCATGAGTCCGACCCACAAG
Organism: Herminia tarsipennalis; assembly: GCA_945859575.2. Lineage (NCBI taxonomy): Eukaryota > Metazoa > Arthropoda > Insecta > Lepidoptera > Erebidae > Herminia > Herminia tarsipennalis. Next base: position 2,070,146 of record OX243833.2, on the reverse strand, counting down.
TGTTGTTTAAAACTGTTCATTGGAATTAAGACTTTATTTGCTATTTTCTAGAGTGCATTATGGTATTAGATATATTTCGGGACTTAATCGCGCGAATTATTTAAACGTACGAACCTTTTATTTACCCAACGTTTCGATCTAATTGCACCGATCATGGTCACGGGTTGACTCAAACAATAATTGCATTGTGGTATTTGTATTTAACAACTCAAATATCAATGTTTAAGTTTCTGATTTTCAAATTAAACTCTGTTAAACTATCAATTTCACAATTATTTTTACTCAACTGTGCAAGAAAGAAGGTTATGTTTTTTGAATGTATGTATGTATATTTCTTTGACACACTAGAGCCTAAATGACTTGATTGATTTTAGCTTGAGAGGTATCATTAGATTCATCTCAATTGTGAAAGTGATACATCAAAATTAGAAAAAAATAAAATGGCGGATAATTGGCGCCAAAATGTTTAAGTTATTCATATTAAGCAATTGCGTTTTATTTTTTTAATTCAACGAAATGAAGAGACGAGCAAGTAGTGTTCCTCATGGTCAGCGCCAAGCAAGCCCATAACAGTATCAGTATCACCCAAATTATTGTTTGGCAAAGATCTGAATGTCACTGAACCGCGCTCCTCATTTGAGACATTCGTTCGTAAATCTCATTTGCTCAGCACTTACACTTGCTACAGTGCCCTTCAACCGAAAGACAGTGATGCGTTAACATTACTATTTCACAGAAGAATAACTGACGCTGTTGTGCTACCCACCAAGACGGCCTATGGCATAGACCTACCACATAAATTTCTTTGCTCAACATTAATAATAATATAATATCTTGGGACAACTCACACAACGCTATCTGATCCCAAACTAAGCATAGCTTGTATTATGGCAACCAGACAACTGATAAACATACTTATATATTTCTTAATACATACATATTATAGATAAATAACACCCAGACACAGAATAAACCATTGTGCTCATCACACAAAGTTTTATCCTGGGTGGGGATCGAACCCACGACCTCTTGCGTAGCAGTCGGATACACTCTCACCGCGCCACAGTCAGTCAAATTGAAACATATTCACAAATTGAAACATATTTAGTCCTTGAAAGTGATGTATCCTTCTTTAACAAAAGATAAGACAGTGACAGAAAAGGATGCAGATAAAATTGATATCAATATCAACAGTTGCTATTAAACATGAAACTCCCCTTTGTTGAGAAAGGTTAAGGCTACAATTCAAGATAAAAATGTCGACTTCTTTATGAATGGCTATTATAATAATAAACTTTTTATATGCATATTGTATTAATAGACTCGTTGGTAAAGTGATAATCAGTTATAACATTAACCTCTTGACCATGTAATGGAATACTATTATTTCCACATACGTCACTGTAGCATAGGGTTGCCACCCATAATCTCAAATAGAGTATTGTACTCTATATCATGTAAGCACACTATAATCTATAACACTATAGAGTACGCTTTTTTAAACGTTTACTACACTACAGTTGGATCAACGTAACTTGGCCGTAAATGGTGACAGGAAGCGGGGGGCGGGGGGAGGGGTAACTAAACCAAGATAATTAGAGATGCGATTCCGCATTATATTGTCATAATTAGTATTATTTGTTTTTTGTGATTATTTTCGTAAAGAAATTGTTTTTCAAACTTTCTTTAGTATTTACTGTAACTGTTCTAAATTTAAACTTTTATGAACTCGTTTAAATAGCATTTTTATATTGTTTAATTAAAATTTTGGTAGTATTTTTAATCTATTAAACATAATCGTTTTCGTAAGTAATTTTGGGGTTGCATCTCTATGACATGCGCGAAAGTGATATGAACCTAACTTCAATCCGGCCGAGTTACATTGATCCAACTGTAGTCTTGATCTATATTGTAAACTTAGATTTAGAATGTGTAAAGTTGTACAATTCTTTTAAAAACAATGAAACATTGTTATGTGCTGCAAACAGTACCGAAAAAAAAAACCAAATGATATACTTTTTTATGTCCGTGCTATTTATTTACCCTCTTTGAAATCAGATGTACTCTATTTCTACTAATAAAAGTTGGCAACCCTGTTGTAGCATACAAAGTTTGAGTAGGGAACTACTCAATATACAAAACCTGTTTATTATTTTCACTTATATAGGTATAGGTATACTATAGCGTTGGAACATGCTACCTATCTAAAATACCATACTATCAAAAATAAGAACTATCATTTAAGTTAATTACTTTTCCATTTCGATTTAAATAGCAATTTGAGTCGCTTAAGACGCGATTAAGACCCGTAATATATATATTTTCATAATGGAGTCAGTTATTTTCATGTCAATCGAAAAATTTAAGGTTTGTAGACAGCTGGGTCGGGGTGTAGCAAAAAGGGTGCACTAAAATACATTTGTTTTCCCAAAATATCGAGAAATAAAAAAATATTTTTTGGAACTTACAATTTTTTTTTATCAAATTTGTATGGACACAGGTCATGTTATTAATGACATTTATACCAAACTTTAAAAAATCGTAAAAAAACACTACACGTTTCCGGCAAGAAGGGTAAGGTGTGTTCCTCCCCCCCCTAGTTTGGTAAAAGTTTCCAAAAGAAATTCCCCCCCCCCCCCTAGTTTGGTATAACTTCCCATTTTTTTTTCAATTTTTTTCGATATTTTAAGAAAAAAAGAACAGTTTTTTTAGTGTACCCCTTAGGTACACCTTGACCGACAACTGTTATAATTGATGGGGGTTTTTGTATATCAATATTAATAGTGTTACTTTTCGTCATACAATCGCATTTTAATATTTTGTACTTCCAGTTCTTTATAAAGTGTTTTTTCTGTACCAATGTTTAACTCCAGCAAAACTAATGTGCAAGTATTTTTCTCTTCAGGAGAACATAGTAAACGAAAGGACACACTTGCTCGAAGTGACGGAGCAGCAACAGGAGACGCCGGTGCCGGCCGCATCGGCGTCCACCCCGCCGAGGAAGCCTGACGAGCAGAGCGCGCTCAACAGGATACTTCATGAGACCGCCACGTGAGTGCTTGCTATAATATGATATACAGGGTGTTTGGAAGATCGATATAAAGCCAAAAAGCGGAGCTAGTATAGACTATTTAAAACCATTTAAACGAAACTTGACTTTTACGAAGTGTGACTTTTTTTAGCAAATTTTATTTATTTTTGATGTCAAAACCCCAAAATGTTACCCAGTTAGTTGCGAATGTCGACAGAGCAAAGTATAATAATAATATCTTGGGACAACTCACACAACGCTATCTGATCCCAAACTAAGCAGAGCTTGTATTATGGAAACCAGACAACTGATAAACATACTTATATATTTCTAAATACATACATATTATAGATAAATAACACCCAGACACAGAATAAACCATCGTGCTCATCACACAAAGTTTTATCCTGGGTGGGGATCGAACCCACGACCTCTTGCGTAGCAGTCGGATACACTCCCACCGCGCCACAGAGGCAGTCAATAGTATTGTAGACCCTAATTTCAATATTTTTTGAGTTATCTGCGTGGTTAATGCCTCAAATGAAAGAACAATAACCAGACATGTTTTTTTTTAAATTAACAAAAAAGCACCATACGTGTTTTGTTTTATGTCATCAAAATAAGGATTTCATAAATGAAAAAAAAAAATACTTTAAATTACTGTTAAAAAAATATTTCGTGACACATTTGCCCTAATCATGTTTTATTAGATTGTTTACACATTACATTAATTAAATTAAATAATATCTTATAAACTGGCCATTATTCGCAACTAACTGCAAAATTTTGGATTTTGGCATCAAAAATTAATCATATCAACCCTTATGATGGCCCACTGCTGGGCACGGGTCTCCCCAGTAGAACCTACTGGTATGTAGATCCTGGGGGTAATTGCCATAATCGCCACGCTTGGCGAGCGGGTTGGCGATCGCAGTAAGGCTTTAAGTACGCAGAGGACGCTGCTGCCCGTCCTCCGGAGTGAAATCCCTTAGTCACCTTGACGACACCCACGGGAAGAGATGGGGTGGTACTATTCTTAAGCCGGCACCACACGGCATGGCCGGCACCACACGGCAAAAATTAATAAAATTTGCTAAAAATAAAGTCACATTTTGTCTACGACAAGTTTAGTTCAAATGGTTCTAAATAGTCTATACTACAGTCCATCAAATCTAAGAGGTACCGTTTGACGTTTCATATTTTTCAAACCGAAACAACTTTGTTCATACGTACATTATTCAGTTTCGATAACCTTTTTCATAAAACCATGAATTTAGAAAGATTTCATTATTGTATCTAAAAATGTACAATTCTTAATATCTAAATGTAATTGAAAACTTTCAAACAAAGCAAAATAACACATATTTACACAGTAAATAATTTCTAATAGTTATATTCTTGACCTCATTACAAAGTTACGTAGTTAGGTCACTGCACGTAGTGTTGCGACTCTTCGGATACACTTGTATGCAAAAAAATCGTTTACATATACGAAAAATCGAATGTATTATTTACAAATTACACTTGACAACCAAACAAATATTTTTTCATGTGAATGGGATTTATCTCACATATTACGATTACATAACTAAATAGTTATGTAATCGTAAAATATGAGATAAAACCCATTCACCAAAAATACGTATTTATGAAATCAAATATATTTGCTTCTTTAAAAAGTTGTCGAAAGCGATTTGTCGATTTTTGATTTTCGCGCCCAAATAAGTCGGGGTTTCTCGCGCTAACGCTGTCGAAATAGTAAATGGAGTCAGGGATAGTGTTTTTTACATTTATTTTTGTGTATGATAGGTAGTATGGGTTTGCATATTACAGAGAAATAAACAAATTTTTAACAAGCACATCCATTGATTTTACAATTACAATTTTTTCTTCTAAGTCTTATTTCTACGTCTAAAACTAATAAAAATAAGGTATGTAGAACCCATTCACAAAAATGTTGTTGCCTGATGTTATAAATTAACGACGTTACTGCGCGACCGCATAATGCACACAATACATACATAAAATAAATTAATTTAATTATTTTTAGGTCAATAGGCAAAATCGCAGGTGTCCAAGTCTCTACAATTTTTTTTTTCTGGCAACACTGCCAACTACAAGCGCACGCGGTCCGCTCGGTCGGTTCGGCGTCAGCAGTCTCTCGCCATCTTGGAAGCTGACTGTGCGCGTACTTGCTTTCTCGTTTGTGTTTTACAATTTGTGACTTGGCTATTACTTTTCTGGACTGATCATTCTTTATCCGTTTACCTTGGCAATATTTATACTGGACTCCGAACTAAGCAAGTGTTTATTAATAATGTCGAAAAGAGGACGTACTTTGAACAGCCAGGCTCGTGAATTGGTGGTGAAATTACACGAGTATTTTGAGCATGAATCTCAAAATGGTGGACTTCTACTGCCAGTTACACAAGTTCGGGATCGCGTCGGTGAAGCTCTCGGTATTGGTAGCCGCACCGTTGGCAAAATATTAAGTGAAAAATATGGGCCTTCGGGGAGTGACAGTAACGTACTTCACACACCGAAAAAACGAAAAAGAAATAAACCTGTGACAGGCATCGATGAATTCGATAGTCATGCTATTAGAAACCATATATACGGGTATTTTACAAGAGGCGAATTTCCAACATTGGCAAAGTTATGTGCAACTTTAAAAGATGCCGGGCTGTATAAGGGAAGCATAGAGTCGTTGAGAACGGTAATAACAGGAATTGGCTTCAGATACAAAAAAGTTGACAAACGAAAAATTGTTATGGAGCGACATGACATAATTATGCAGCGACTAACATTCCTGCGCGAAGTTAAACAAATTATAAACTGGGATAATGTAATATTTTTGGACGAAACCTGGCTAAATTCCAACCATTCTGTGCCGAAAACATGGACTGATGATTCTGAAGCTTCGTGCTCGAAGGTGCCGATAGGAAAAGGTGGACGCCTCATAATATGCCATGCTGGGTCAGCGTCTACAGGCTTCGTGGAAAACTCTTTATTAGCTTTCCAATCCAAAAGCACTAAAGAGTATCATGAAGAAATGGACGCAGTAAGGTTCCGAGAGTGGTTCTTAAATTTATTACAGAATATCCCTCCTAACAGCACAATTATAATGGATAATGCCCCATACCACTCTGTGCAAATTGATAAAGCACCTACGTCAGCCAATAAGAAAGCAGATTTGGTGGCATGGCTGCAAAGAAAAGGAGTGGATGCCGACATGTCACTATTAAAAGCTGAATTATTACAGTTAGTGAAATTGCATAAACCACCAAAACCGACATATGTAATTGACCAATTGGCCGAAGAGCACGGGCACAAAGTCATACGACTTCCTCCGTACCATTGCCAATATAATGCCATTGAACTGATTTGGGCCCAAGTTAAAGGTAATATTTTATAATATTATAATAATAACACGAGTACTTCTAACATTTATAATTTAAACAATGGTTTTCGTCTGCTATCAAATAGTTACATTATTGTTTTACAGGTTATGCAGCAAGACACAACACAAAACCACCCTTCAGTGTCAAGAAAATGGAAGGTTTATTAAAGGAAGCATGTGCCCAAGTTACACAGGAAGATTGGAGTAAAGTAGTACAAAAAACAAAGAAAATAATAATGGACGACTTCGAAAGAGACGTACACTTTGATAATGTAATGGACAATCAACTGGTCATTAATTTAAATGACGATGATGACGAAGACGACGATACTAGTACTAGTAGTGAATAAAAAAATATCCTAAACATTTCTTTTATTTAATTATAACAATTGATTTCTTAAAATTCGGATATTATAGTAATCGATCTCTTAAAGTTCGGATATTATAGTAATCGATTTTTTCATCCCATCCCTATCATTCAATTGTCAGAACTGTCAAACGGTACTTCTTAGATTTGACGGACTGTAGCTCTGCTTCACGGCTCTGCATCGATCTAAATCAATAGCAAAGAAAGAAAAATATTTTTTTAATTCGGACCAGTACTTCCTGAGATTATCGCATTCAAACAAACAAACTCTTTAGCTTTATAATATTAGTATAGATTATAACAAGTAGTCTGCGTGCTCTGCGTTAGATGGCGCTGTTCACAAAACACAACTAGTGTGTAATAGTGTTTTATTCCGTATCAATACTAATTGGATTAGTTTTATTTATTTTACGTTACCTAATATGCCGTTTCAGTAACGTAATCGACGTAGGCGCTCTAGGCCCGTACGCGCTAGAAGCGGGCGCGTACAGCGAGCGCGTGCGCGTGTACAGCGCGCGCGTGGCGGGGCTGGGCGCCGCGCCCGCGCCCGCGCCGCGCCTGCTGGCCGACCTGCCGGCCGCCGAGCGCGCCAACATGTTGGCAAGGCCGGCGCTCGGACCTGAAGATAAGGAGCTCGTGAGTAGATTGCTATTGACGTTCCCAATTTCAGACGGGAGTGCAAAGGGGCGTTGCTGTGAGCGTGCATGTGTGTCAACAAAACATCAGTATTTTATAATTTTACGCACTTACCCGCAGTCTATGAATGCTAACGATTGAAAAAGTAGGCAGGGAATACCCTCGGTACAAAAATCGAGATTTATTGACAGGCTTCTACTGCGGTTTTTGTTGTTATAAAAGAAACTAGCAACAAAGGAAATCGATTGGTAGGCAACCTTTATTTATTTCGCTTCCAAGAAATGAAAGTTGAAGTAATTTTTATAGGCATTTTTGCCAAAGACTTTACAAATACAATAATTGCATTTTTGAAAGATAAAAAAAATTGAATCCAGACTCAGGAATCGAACCCGAGACTTCCGTAGCCAAACCGGGGCCAGAAGCGAACCACCTATCTGGACTATGTTACTAGATATCAAATTCTTCTATCTTACAGACACATTTTTTTACAGAGAGCATTTTAATGCTTTGTTTGAATGCGGTAATCTCATTTTAATGCTCTCTGTAACGAAGCAATAACAAAAGCCGTGATAATTCTTTAACTACTGACTAGATGTCGCTACGGGAGCCTAACCCGTAAGCATTAAGAGATAGAAGAATTTGATATCTAGTAACATAGTCCAGATAGGTGGTTCGCTTCTGGCCCCGATTTGGCTACGGAAGTCTCGGGTTCGATTCCTGAGTCTGGATTCAAATTTTTCTATCTTTCAAAAATGCAATTATTGTATTTGAAATGAAAGTTTCATAAATTATTCAAAAAGTGTTTTATTTTTTTATTTATTGGCCAACCAACAATTGTTTACACTTAACGTTATAATAAACAGCTCCCTAATTTAAGTGAACTGTTTAATATAACGTTAACTGTAATAGTATAACGTCACGTAATACGTACTGCTATAAACGTTAAAGGTATACATTTACTTACCCTAGTGTAACAAACAATGTCTTATAGTCAGCACCGCATGCACTATGTACAATAGTTTACAACAGCATTTTTTAAGTACGTAAGTAGACGACTAAGGGATTTCACACCTGAGGACGGGCAGCAGCGTCCTCGGAGTACTTTAAACTGCGATCGCCAGCCCGCTCGCCAAGCGTGGCGATTATGGCAATTACCCCCAGGATCTATAATAAGTTGGATCTACTGGGGAGACCCGTGTTCAGCCGTGGGACGTCTTATGGGTTGATAGTATTTGGTTTAGATTTAAACAAAAAATAATTAGCATTCTCCGACTACTTTATTAATTGGGATTAACAGATCGAGGGTGAAGGCTTCCTTAATAATTAAACTTGTTAAACCTACTCACAACTGTAATTAAAACCATAACTAGGCTAAATTTGACTGAGCATTCAAAAATATTCTAACGAGTATCTATACTTAAAAATACCGCGAAATATTAAATCTCCATATTTTTTTACCACTATTTTCAGATAACGAACGCAGTAAAGAAAGCAGCGGCAGCCATTTCTGAGCTCCGTGTGAAACATTTGGAGGATCTAGTGGTACCTTTCAGGGTCCCATAGCAGAGGAGCAGTTCGTACTGCGAGGACGACCGGCCGTACTACTGACCACCGCTACTTTATCACAAGTATTGCTAGTTAAATAATGCTCTTCGGGTAACTTCGGGTTTCGTTCGGACGTGTTCGGTAGACTTCGGGTTTCGTTCGGACGTGTTCGGTAGACTTCGGGTTTCGTTCGGACGTGTTCGGTAGACTTCGGGTTTCGTTCGGATATCTTCGGGTTTGGAACCGGTATGAAAAAGTATGTAATTCTAAAGTGATTCTTATTTTTAAAATGTTTAGGTCTTTATTTGTTTAAGGTGTAACTTTGTTTTATAATCTAGAGTTTAATATGATCCATTTAGAATGCCGTAAGTGTCGTGAATGACGGCATACTTGATTGGAAATAAACGTCTCGAAAATCTTTTTGAACCGGTCAGTTTCGGCAACTGCTGTGTAATCATGCCCGGTTAGGGTCATGCTCGACTCGGCTAATGTCATTAAGATAATTACTTGTACGTATAGAGGAGACACCGCGAAGTAATTTTCAGCCAAGAACATGTGTCGATTGTATTTAACGTGTTTGTGTATGCCTTCTACAAAACGCGTAAGCGCCCCGATATTCACGGCGCTTTGGACCTTTTAGCCGGGACAAAATTTACCCTTGCATACAATCTAGGGCTACATGTTTGAATCGTTATTTAGACGACATAATTATTGTGTTAGCGCTGCAACTGATTTTAGCTTTAATATACTAAGAAGGATAAAGATTTTGACTCGAGTATTTTAGTACATTTTATCTTGATTTCATCATGCTCGAAGGCTCATGCTCGGTTCGTCATGCTCGTCGCCGAATAACTCAATCGGCATTATTTAAATAGTGTGAAACTAGTGAAAGTGGGGACTTTTAGTGAGAGTTTTGTATGAATAGGTTAGAAACCAAAGGACTTGTAAAGACTGCCGGTCGTAGTTTTAATACAATGAAGAGAAGTAACATCTTGATATTTTCTGTCTTACTCTTGCATGAGATATTTTATATAAGAGTAAGGGAGATATATATAGTGGGTGCTTGTATAGGTTTTTATAGGAAAAGAAAGAATATTTGTGTAATGTGTGTAGTATGGCATATTACAATTAATCACTTAAGAATTTTAAGCATTAAATGCTTAAGATTTTCATATATTCCAAGGCGTACCCAGAAATATATTAGGGGTGTAGTCTGGGTTCTTAGAAAGAGGGGGAGGCATACCTAGTATACAATATCAAGGGGAAGGGTTTGAGCCCCCCCCCTCCCCTACGTACGCTTATGGTTCTAATCTATTATTTCGATATTTTAACCGAATGTATAGTTTATATAGTTCCCAGTGGTTATTTTTAATATGTAAGAAAAATTCATGTACCTAAGTATTTTGTATCAAATCAAAATTAATTGCAATTAGAATAATAAACAAATTATTCAAATAGTAGATATATTAATATCGGTAAATTCACGCGATTAAGTCCCGAAATATATCTAATATGTATAAAAATCACGAAAGCTTAAAAACAATGATTCAGATAGGCCAAGACTGGCATAAGTAAACAGATGTCTAGATTTTTATAGGTGACTGTCAGAAATCTAGAATTATCCTGCAGTTTGGAGCTAATATGTGCCATGGCTTTCACATTTCTGGCATCATGTTTGCGTCAAAATATATTGTGTAAATACAAAAACATTAACGGCTAAAATACGCAACCATGTGCAAAATGCCGTTATATTATACGCCAAAAATACCCAAATATGCGCCAATAATGTCCACATCGATAAATGGATAAATCAAAAAATATTTTAAAAACATTAATGTGTCTGCTAAATGTTTATTAAATTAAAAAATGGTTTATTTTTTTGGTAAGAGGCTTCTATTGCGTTAAAAATTAATCTATAAATAAAATTTAGCCAATTTTATGATAAACCACCTACAATTTATTAGTATGTATTTGTTTATATTGGCAAGTAAAATCAGACTTTCTTATCATTTTCAATAAATACATAGATTTAAGTTAATATAACCAGTATTTCTTTTCTATAAGCTTTGTGATTCAATTCATATTTCATCAGTTTTTCAAGTTTAGAAACTGGTTTTACTCACTTAAGTCGGTTTTTTAGAGCCCATAGATACTTAACAGAGTCGGTGCATAAGTCCGTAGATACTCAATAGAGTCGGTGCTTTAAATGCACGTTTACTAAGTTATACTAGGGCCAAAATCGTAATGTAAAACATCTTGAACCATCTAAAATTGAAAGAACTGGTGAAATAAACCAATCGATATAGCACAATGTTAAAACCATACAAAACATGTATTTGCTAAGTGAATGATTTTAAACTTTATTTCAATGGTTTAGAGTTCTTTTTGGAATAGTAATATTTCTGTAACGGTTATATTCCAACGCTACCTGCTTTTAAGACGTCAGTCAAAGGTGAACAGAGGAGACAGAAATAATTTTATTATTAAGGTCACCATCGATCGGGCATCCATGATCATCATCAGGCGCGGATCCAATATCTTGTGGGGGGGGGGTTATATGAAGAACACTTGAAAATTTATGATTCTGGGCAAGGGCGTCGCCAGCCGATGGCGCAGGGGGGGGCAAGTTGACTTTACCTACTACAATTTATACTTTTCTCATTGTCTATGAATGAGAAAAGTAGGTGTGAATTGTAGGTTTTAATATTATAGTGGTCGTTGTTTGTTTATATTAGGTTAATTAAAACATAATTTTCGGGGATTCATTGTAAACTTCTCGACCACTTTATTATTAAAATCTTGTAAGTTTCCATGTATAAGTTTTCGGTGCACACTCATCATGGCCAAACCATTGAGGCGATTTTCACTCATAGTGCTTCTTAGCCAGGTTTTTAGTCTCCTGAGGCTGCTAAACGATCGCTCTACCGTACACGTCGTGCATGGAAGAGCGATCAAAATTTTCAACGCTTTTTCCGTGTCGGGAAAGAAGGTTTTTGCTTCTTTTAGGATATCAACAACGGTTTGATCTGTTGAGTTTGGTTTATTATGCCAGAATTGCTGCCAAAGCTCGACTTCAATTTTTATGTTTGGTAAATTATAAAACTGAGCGATAGTTTCACAAGTTTCTGTGAGATTTTCGATTGACATCGTTTGCATTTGTGCGGGGTGTAATTTAGATAAAGCAAATGATGGAGTATTTTCTTCAGCAAAGCGTGTTTCAAGCGATGTAATAACGGAGTCCAAGTATGGTATTATCAATGATCTTTTCCAGAATTCTGAAGGGCTTTCTGCTGGGTGATTGCTTCGATGACGTTGTTTCCCAACAATGCGCGGCATTGAAGTGATATCCTCCTCCAGGCCGACTTTCTCCGCAACAACAGTAGCATCCTTTATGATTTCATCTGTGACTCTTTCGGGATTATCACGGTGGCTCTTAAGCAATTGCAAAATGCGTTTGACGTGTTGCGAGGCCTTAACCACATCCAAAGCTATGGATTGGAGTGCGTTGACAACAGGTTCCAACAAAGCAGAGTATTTAGCTATCAAAGTAATACAAAGTATAAACGAAATTTTGAAAGCAGCCGCATGAAGTTGAAAGGCGTTTTTTCGAGTCGCACTGTTTCCTTCACGCGATAAGTTTTCTAAGGCTTCCAATATAACAGGAAAATTCTCCTTAAATACTCTGATAGTTTTATGTTTCTCACTCCATCTTGTTTCGCAGAGCCTGGCAATATTAGGTACCAATTTTCTTCTCAAAACAGATTCCCGAAAAAAATTAATAATATCTTTAGTGGTTCCCATGGTGTTTCGAATTTCAGGAAGAATATTGAGATCATTTATTACCAGATTCAGTTTATGGGACGAGCAATGAAAGAACAATGCTTTGGTATATTTTTTGCGCAGGATCGCTTGTACTCCACCGTCTTTTCCGGACATCGTCGAACAACCGTCAAATCCAAAACCAACGCATTTATCAGCAGGATTAAGGTTTTCTTTTGTCAGAAACTCATCGATGCAATATGCAATAGATTTCGCATCCAGACCTTTCAGCTCAACAAATCCGACGAACATTTCTTGGACCTCATTGGCTTCCTCGTCAAAATATCGCAGCCCAATCGATAATTGTTCAGTACCGGAAATATCAGCTGTTTCGTCTGCTAACACACTATAAGCTTCTGCTTCTTTTACTTTTTTCACAATGTCTGCCTTAATAACATCTCCACAAATTGCGATAATTTCATTTTGAATATCAATCGATCGATAGCTTGCATTCTTTTTCCCATGCTCAATGTGTTTCTTCAAAACTAAATCTCCCGCGTCAATTCGTAGCTTGTATAAGTCCTCGAGAATACCTTCGCCATAATGTTTTCCTCTCAGAGCTAAGTCGTGCGACCCGCAAAACGTAATGCAGGAAATAATAGATGTTATAATTTTTCGGTTTTCTTCAATAATGCCCTGGGAGTATTTGTTGAGTTGTAAATCTACAGGCACACTTCCAAGAAATGATTTAGCGGCTTCCAGTGCCATCTTATGGAAGTGGGTTTCCATGTGCTTTTTGCAATGCTCGTGAATATCTTTGAACTTACAAAACGGCCTTATGATAAATGACCCTAATACGCCTCTAAAAGAATTTGGATTTGGCGGGAACAACGTACAATATTTACAAAAGGCTCCTTTTTGGTGCCTGGAATAGGCCAACCATGGAGAGTACGTTTCCAACCATGAATACTTGAATTTCCTCTTTAAATGTTTAGCGTCTTCCGCAAAGTCATACGTCGCAGACGGAGACCAAGTGTTGTCAAGCAATTCTTTCTTCATTTCAGTCGATAACATTGATGCTTGTCCAATAAATTTACCGATGTCATTTTCGTTGCAGTCATTTATCGAAGAGTCGGGAACTAAGTCCGGTTCTTTGGATGTGCTAGGTCTCTTCAGGTCACCCACGGAATCATCGCTGTCACTGCTTGCTCCTTCAGGTTTCTTTCTTTTTAAAACTGCAAAACAAAATATTTGAAATAGCTACAACTTCTTCTGGTCCGCAATTCACATTGAAAGCATAAATGCGCTTCAAGACGGCGGCAGGCTCGAGCCCGCGCAAGGACGAGCGTCAACGATATTTTTTATATCAACAGTCCTAGCTATTTCGGGCGGTTTAACCGCCGCGGCTATGCTTGCGCGGTCTCGGGCATCCTCGCTCGAGCACTCTAGAGCGGGCGCGACGACACGCACGCGCCGGAGTCTCAAGCATACGCGAGCCGACTGTGCCGAATCGGCACTGCCGATATTCATTTATACAATTTTCTACTTTAAGCTATGGTAATACGGTCCTATTTTCGATTGAGCCATTAAATTGAGCAATTTTCCTTTTGGTTTAAACTGACGACCCTTAAGAATCGGATATCGTGCCTAGAAACGGATTTTTTGCGATTTTAAAAACCGATGCAAAATCAGCATTTATAATCAAATCAATTGACGTTATTTTACGGACGGAAAATACGAAAGCTAAACGCAAGTGATACTCACCAAAAAACTTTCTGATGTCCATATTGATTATGTGGTCACAGCAACTATTTAGATGTGATAATAGCGCACAAAACAAACGTAAAAGCGGGCAGTGGCAACGCTAACGCACGAATAAATGACAGACAGACGCTAAAACAAAGGAGGGCGCGAGCGCCGCGCGGTTACATGTTGCTTGCCCACTCCCCCTCTCCCGCTTCAACGATAGAGTAGAGCAGAGCGTAGTTGAGCGTACGGAATATTAGGAGTGGAATTGGTGAATTCATTCGAGTTTCGACGTACGGGAATGATTGTTCAAGGCTTGAACTTCAAGCAAATTAACTCAAAGACTTAGGACTTTGGTTGCATTATATTTGGCAACTTTTTTAGAATCTCTAGGGGGGGGCAGCTGCCCCTCCCTGCCCCCCCTTGGCGACGCCCTTGATTCTGGGGCTGACTAGTAGTTAGAGGTCAGTGGGTGGGTTCCTTCCTTAATAATCTATTTATGATGAACTAGTTGACCGCGATAGCCCTCCTCGATAAATGGACTATCCAACCCTAAAAGAATTTTTCAATTTGAACCAGTAGTTTCTGAGATTACCGCGTTCAACCAAACGAACAAACTCCCCAGCTTTATAATATTAGTACCTATAGATTTCCGCCATGTGACGCGTGATTCAATCAATGACATATAAATACTTTTGATTACGTCTTAAAAGTAAGTATCGTTTGAGTAACAACAATATCAACATCACAGGAAATTTAAGAATCGAATTATTTTGTTTATGCTCGATATTATTACTATAGTCATTTTACAGTTTATGTTTGTAAACTAAAAATATTGACTAGAAACTGACACGAACGTAGACAAACGCCTGCGACTAGTCTCGAAGTCTCCCGATTAGTCGACAATTGTTTTGGGCACTCGACGATTAGTCGCAAGTTTGTCAGCGATTAGTCGCAAGTTTGTCGGTGATTAGTTGCAAGTTTCTAGGCGACGCGTGTAAATAAAACTAAGCCTAAATGTAAATCTGTGCTTAGATTTTTTATTATAATTGCGGCTTATTGTGTCTCATTGTTAAAAATACGAAATATTGTACAGTTTTACTGCAAGTTTTGAAATTATATTTAATTTACATGACAATTTATTTTTCCATGACCAGTTATTTAGTGCCTATTTTGGATAAAAAAAACTAGTCGATGTTTTCTGTACATACCCTACTAGTTATCTAATCGCTGAATGGTGGTTAGAATTAACGATTTCTTATTTATTCCGTTAAATATAAACACCCAATTGGGTAGTTGACTACAAAAAAAGTAAATTATTTTATACTAATCAGGTAATAGAAGATCTTAAAATGCTCTGAATATAAGTGTTCTTTTACTATTTAACATTTTTTGAATTTAAATGCTTGAAAGCGAATACTAAATAGATAGGAACTTATGACGTCACAGGTTGTTATTCCATACACATTTCTATAGAGCTTGCCGTTGTGATATTTTATAAAAAGAAACTGATTTGACTTGACAGTCAACATCCCTATTCTTGTGAATACCATTCGTGAATATTAAACAATTTTTGCATATTCTTCTAATAATACTATTAATATAAAATTCAAGCCGCAGTAGCCTAATGATTAAGGCATCAGACTCGTAATCGTGAGGTCGCAGGATCGAATCCTACCCGTTATACTACCGACGTGAACCCACTCCTAACACAAGCCATTGAGCTTAGCTGGCGAAGTTAACAGGATTGCTAGTAATGTGTGACCCAAAACTACATTTCTTGTGATTTTTATAAATTACCTCAAAACTTGCAATAAAACGAAACAATGCCAACAGTTCTAGATATTGATATGATCATTTCAAAATATAAAAATGTAACTTGATGACTGACTGATTGTAGTTAGTTTTATTGTAATATAATATAGAAAAAAGTGAAATAATATCTTTTAGAAATAACTTGTGACAATTTATTAATTACTAGCCAACCCATCACTTCCCGTGGGTGTCGTCAAGGCGACTAAGGGATTTCACTCCGGTGTGAAATCCCTTAGTCGCCTTGACGGGCCGCAGGGTTCTCGGAGTACTTTGAAGCCTTACTGCGATCGCCAAGCTTGGCGATTATGGCAATTACCCCACTTTCTACTGGGCTGACTCGTGCCCAGCAGTGGGACATCATATGGGTTGAAATGTAGCTGACCTTGTGAACTGCCTACAAAATTAAAAAAATATTATTCAAATTGGTCAAAGTTTTTGCGAAACTTAGGAACAGCATTTTTAATATAGATAGACTAGTTTTTACTTGCATTAATGTCAGTTATTATCGAAATGTGTACCCGACAAAACCCTTCATATTTCACCCCCCTTCAAATGGTGACTTTGAAACAGTTTCTTTTTGGGGTCAAATTTATCCTAGTAATATTTAATATTTAAAAAATACTCCAATCCTCTTAAAAAGTCCTGGACATTGCGTGCCAAAAATCAATCATAAGTTTTCGTGTCATACGCTTTTACTAAAGATATTATTTCACATAGAAATTCGTATAATATTATAAATAACTTTGCTAAATAAAGAGCTTACTTCGTTTAAAACTACAACGATGCCATTTCTACGTGTTTTGTATATAGACGCGACATCCTAATATAAGTTATAAATTGTTATTTTAGTTTCTGTAAGTTAAGGGTGCGTACTAACTGTACGACTTATTTGTCTGTCTAAAAAGTCACTACTGGAAAGCGATTTTTCTTAATTGATCATTATAAAAGTTCCTAAAGGCTTTTTAACGCTCGATCAGTCATCGAAAGGTATCTCTACCGATATAACTACTTAATCATTATAACAGAACCAATAGCAACAGTATATAATAAATGAAACTGGTCTTAATACGTCATCTATGTATGTATTTTATGCTGATATGCAAAAAAAAAATTAGCCAAAGACCATAATTTGCAAATAGTGTTACTTACGCGATCTCTGCTTAGATATCTAGTCCTGAAACACCTGTATATACTGTTTACAAGCTTCAAATAAATCGCAATCACGACAAAAAAGTCGCACATTTTTGTACGCAAGAGTGTCGCCTTCCTAATCGCGTAAAATCGCAAGATGGATTATGTATGTGTACACAGAATTATTATTAATTATAAAGTACCAGTTATTTTGTTATGCACACCATTAATGTATAGAATAAAATATAAATTTCTATTTAATATTGTTTTTGATTTTTAATCGCCTTCAAAAAGGATGTTTGTATTTTTTATGTATGTTTGGGCCATTGACGTATTAGTCTAAGATCCCGATATACAACGACCTTCACCGAGATGTTTATTTCATGAAACGTATTTTATATTTCATTTAATATGTCAATAAATATATTGCATATGGGTTTCCTAACAAATTTTAGTCCAGAGTATTTTTAATTAATAATTAAAAAAAAAAATTTTTTTAAACATTCCACCGGTGTGATTATTAGGTAAACTCTATACCAATCGAAAGTATGAAGCCCATAGAATATGCAAACGTTAGGTTGCCTATTTTTTTCCGGTCACAACTATCGGGTAGCCAGGTAAAAATTGTATACCAGGTATAAACAGGTAAATCTATACTAGCATTTGGCAACGGTCTACTTATTGAATTAAACTTAAATAAAATTAAAGACTATTTAATTATAAACACGGTGGTATAGGGTTGCCTGCGAAAAATCAGTCTCTAATTCCAGTTGTCGAATTTTAAAAAGTAAAATATCGCTGCGAGTGAATGTGTGCGACTGAGAGGTCCCAACCAACCATCCCATGCGATAGAAAAGGACACAGCATAGCAGCTGTTTAAGGTCCGCCCATTTAAAGAAAGAGAGTGCGCATGCTATTTGTGCTTGAAAATGAAAAGGATAGCGATAGGCGCGTATATGCTGTGCATCATTTTGGAGTAATTTATTATTAAAATAGAGAAATAGTCATTTAATTTTTTATTTTTTAATCAATTAATTATTTATGTGTGTTATTTTATATGTGACACTAAAGTATATACACATATTTAGTGAAGAAGAAGGTTATAGTAATACATATATATTACTAATTTTATCTTTATTATTAGAAGACAAAATAAAAAACAACAATTTAAAAAAACTTCTATTTATTGTAAAAAATTAAAAATACAATTTTTTTTTAAATTATTCAGGATCCGAGTCATCGGACATATAACTGTGATCTTCAACTTCTGAATCTTCTTTGTCATCACACTCTGTTTCAATTCTTTCGACAATGTCTTCTATCTTTAAAAGTGTATGATCCCCAATGAATCCTACTGGTTTAAAATATTCATCTAAGAACCAACCGCAGTTCTCAGGCTGAAGTTTCACGCATATTGGACCCGTTGCATTAAGCCACATGGAATTTACGAAAAAAGTTCGTAAAATTTTCTGAATTATGTTTCATCATTAAAATCAATTATTTCGTTTTCCAAATCACACAAAAAATACTTTTTGGCCATGTTTTCCAACAATAAATAGTAGCACGTTTTTTCACTTGTATCTATAGCAACAATCTATTCCTAAATGATGCGCAGCATATACGCGTCAATCGCTATCCTTTACATTTTCAAGCACAAATAGCATGCGCACTCTCTTTCTTTGAATGGGTGGACCTTAAACAGCTGCTATGCTGTGTCCTCTTCTATCGCATGGGATGGTTGGTTGGGACCTCTCAGTCGCACACATTCACTCGCAGCGATATTATTTTTAAAATTCGTCAACCGGAATTAGGGCCTGATTTTTCGCAGGCAACCTAATACCACCGTGTTCATAATTAAATAATCTTTAATTTTATTTAAGTTCAATTCAATAAGCAGACCGTTGCCAAATGCTACTATAGATTTACCTCTTTATACCTGGCTACCCGATAGTTGTGACCGGATAAAAATAGGCAACCCAACGTTTGCATATTC
This sequence comes from Herminia tarsipennalis, assembly GCA_945859575.2. Taxonomy (NCBI): domain Eukaryota; kingdom Metazoa; phylum Arthropoda; class Insecta; order Lepidoptera; family Erebidae; genus Herminia; species Herminia tarsipennalis. The sequence goes on along the minus strand of OX243833.2, from coordinate 2,050,723 downwards.
TATGGGCTTCATACTTTCGATTGGTATAGAGTTTATCTAATAATCACACCGGTGGAATGTTTCAAAAAAAATATTTTTTAAATTATTATTTAAAAATACCCTGGACTAAAATTTGTTAGGCAACCCATATGCAATATATTTATTGACATATTAAATTAAATATAAAATATGTTTCATGAAATAAACATCTCGGTGAAGGTCGTTGTATATCGGGATCCTATACTATATAGACAAGGACCAAGCATATCCCGTTAGGGGCGTCTAAACGGGCCATTTTTTACGGCAATTGGCACCATTGGCAACTAATTGCTCGGCCAATAATGGCAACATGTCTACAGTTGCATGGCACATGATCTAGTCTCCTAAACGGGCTACACAACCCGGCAACAATACAATAGAGGGCGACTGAAACAACAACAAAATTGGCCGGGCAACATTGCAGAAAATAGATCGCTCAGCGATCGTCCGGTAACCATCAAATCAATATTGGGGACTACTGCCATGTTGCCGGCCACAGCATTGCCGCCACAAATTGCCTTAATAAATGGCACGTTTAGACGCCTCTTTTTAAATAAAAAGTAAATATTGACTGCAGAGCGTGAAAGAGAAAAAAATCGTGCAGCCTTTGACAGGTATTGTCCATTATGAAAATATATATACGTTGCAACGGCCGTTGCAATACGGTCGAAACGTCGGGCAATAAACAAATATAAATAATTTACGCGATTAAGACCCGTAATATATATATATATTCATAACGTGTAAAAATCGCGAAAGTTTATCAACAGGTATCGTCCACAAAGTAGCGTTGTTTCTATCTAGAGAGTGGAAAATTTTGTGAGGTTATGGCGTGGTCCTGATCTCTATGTCAATGGTTTGGGCATAACTCCGTCATTTAAAGACGAATTAAAAAAAAAAAAATTGTTCGAAGGAGGTTTGACCGAAATGGTCCCTTAGAAATTTCGTAAAGAACCCTGATCTGGTGATAAGTTTCAGAGACAGTAGTATTTTACGGTACAGTAGTTTACTCTTTGGGAGACAGACAACGAAACTCCTCAATCCAGCCAGTAAATCAACCGTATTTGCAGTCTGTTGTTTTTTTTGTAAATAAAGTTTTAACTTTCGTATTTAAACTCTTTCAAATCAAACTAGAAAAAAAAACCTAATAATCTTAATAAAGCGTTGAATTACCTTTGAACGTAAATCCAAAATGTCATTTTTTTGACAGCCACTGATAAACGCAATTTAAAATATTTTTAGTTATAATTTCTTTTTTGATATTTCACGATGTCCGTTTTTGATGGAGAAATTGATTTTCGGTCTACTACTACGGTGGATTTCTGTAAGAAAGTGAAACCGTGAGTATGAAGTTGTGTCCTCGACTCATTAAACTGGACGCGAAGGGCACTGTACGATTTTTGCTTGAAATCAGACCATAGGTTCTTGTTTTTGAGTGCTTTTAAGTACTAATTGCTATGTCGAAAGCCGCAGACTATCTATAGGTACTTAACGCCTGCAACATTTCGCAACGGATTAGTCTCTATCAGGGACGTAGCTTGCCTGTATCAAAATTTGTTGGGGGACTTGGGGCCATGGTGTCCAAAAGCCCAATTGCTGTACAAAGTTGCAATTGATTCTGCAGTGTGTGTTGCTGGCAAGGGGGGAAAGGCGACGCAATTGTAACGCATGTTTGTGCAGGCTCCGTGTAATTGATACGACTGATAAGCGATAGCTAAGGCCTTGGTTCTCATCTAAGGCTTAATTTAATAAGTACTACTTTGATGTGAACAGTAAAAGTCCACGTCGAAGAGCAGTGGACGACGACTGCTTGATTGTTGGACTAAGTAGGGACGCGCTGAAGGCCAAGGAAGCGCCTCGTCAGCTTCCAGAGAAGCTCTGCCCTTTGAAGCATGAGTATTACAAAGATGCTGTGAAAAGGGTGCGTATTGTTATCTCTCAAGGTTACTGTACCAATAGATCATCGTCGATTAATGTCTTCGGATAATGTAGTAGCTCTAAGGACCATCCAAGTATTACGTAAGCATCAAAGGGTGTTGGTGGTGGAAGGTGGGGTCATTGGTTTGCATGACGACATGAGGGAGAGGAAGAGGGGGGGGGTGGTTATGTCAGCAAAATTTGTGCAAAATATAGTAGATCGGGCTTGTGTCGAGTCAAGTGAAATTGATTGATTGTTAAAGTAATTTTTATAGGCATTTCTTGCCAATTACTTTACAAATACAATAATTTCATTTCTTAAAGATAGAAAAAATTGAAGTTCAGGCTCGGGAATCGAACCCGAGACTTCCGTAGCCAAACCGGGGCCAGAAGCGAACCACCTATCTGGACTATGTTACTAGCTCAAATTTTTCTATCCCTTGATGCTCGCAATTTGGGCCCTCGAATGCGCCATGCAATTATTGTATTTCAAAAATGCAATTATTGTATTTGTAAAGTAATGGGTTGATTGTTTCCATATTCAGTTCGCAGAAGAACATCCGAAGCTGGCAAGGTTGTACATGAGCGGCGAAATCGATCCCGTGCCTATAGACCATGATATCCAAGATCTGAAGAGGACTGAGTACTTGGTTGAATATTGTTCTAGAGGTATAACTGATTTCAATAAACTTTAAACAGACTTGAGAAGTAGGTCTAGTGTCCAGTTTTCCTAGGTAACATCAGCCGGCAGACAGAGGCAAGACGTGGGTGGGAAGTCACACGACTTCAGAAGTCATTGCGCAAGCGGAGAGGGGAGAGTAAGACGACCGAGGCACCCCATTCAGCTCTTGTGCCCTTTTTGCTTTTCGACGCCCCGTTCGTGTACTACGGGACGGATGTGAGCTGGTTCTCTCCCGTTCTCTCTCCGCCCCCTCCTTGGCGCAGCCTTTGTGCCCTAGTCTTTTTTTTTTAAAGACGACTTCCGCTTTATGGTACTAGCCCTGTGTCGCGGGGGACTTTACAAACATACAAGTGACGGACTCAAAGTATACCAAGACTCGAAACAACAATTTGTGGATCACACAAAGTGGTGCTACGTGTGGGAATCGAACCCACGACCTCTTGCGTAGCAGTCGGATACACTCCCACCGCGCCACAGAGGCAGTCGTAGTCCTTCAGTCTAATACTGTCACCCATTTTTAAAGCTGATCTTTTGCATATAGCTTTGTTAGGCAGTGGTGACGTTTCACCACTGCCTGACACCTAAACATAACATAAACCTTCTAATCGCCACTCAATCGCCCCTCATCACATCGCACAGAATTTTCATATATAAAAATTCTACCACGATAATTGAGTAGGTACATATTAAACCATTAATAGATAAGATCTAAGTATTCTATCTCTTGATCGTAGAGATGCCGTTTATGTCAGTAAATTTGGTGCGACGAGCTCGTGCGCTTCAAACATTGCGTTTACCTGACGACACTGATATCCCGGACACCAGCCACCTAGGCTCGTACCGCCAACCTCGACCAGAAAAATACGCGCCACCAAAGGCCTCATCTATGAGGCCTAAGTACGACAATAGCTTGACAAGTAAGTTTTTCCTAGGGATAAAAGTCTAACCTCACTTTAATCAAGAATCGGTTTTTTAGGTTCCAAAATGGCAAAACGGAACCCTTATAGTTTCGCCATGTCCGTCCGTCCGCAGCTTAGCTTAGAGAAGTGCTAGAAGGCTGTAATTTTGCATGGATACACATTACTTATGGCATAAGTAATATGTACTTATGGTATAACAAAGTAACTTAATAAAATTTTGAAAAATATTATAGCCTCCTGAAAGGCACAGTATAAATGTATAGACTGCTCAAACCATTGGCCTTTCTTTTTGACTTCGCCATAATCGGGTAAAAATGAGTTTTCATGTACGTAATGTATGGTCGCTCAGGCAATGACCATACAACACATTAAAACTCACCGCAAAAGCTGTCAATGGATTGATGTTTGTTAAATCAACTCAATCACGCCAGCTTATCGGTACTGGATGAATTTAGACACAGATATTGATTATAGTCTGGTGGAGATTATAAAAAGCTTTGAAGTCGCTAACAGGGAGCATCCAGAATCCAGTCATTAATATTGGCCGTTATTGATCCACAGCTGAACTTCGCCGCATCTTGCGCGTGCGCACAGGAGATACAACGAACCAAACGAGCCACGGGCTGCTCGCGAAGGTGATTCTCGAGCAGAATCCCTTCGGCAAGCCGCGCAAGGAGCCCAAATATGGACGCTGGAAAACACCATACTATTACACATATAGGATCAATTGATTGTTTTATAGTTTGCTTTGTACGTGAATTGTTTGGAAATTAAATTGGTTTTTGAGGTTTTATTTGATGTTCTTTTCTTCTTCTTTTTTGAGTTTATGGCAATCTAGCCGTTTTAACGGCTTATTTCTGCCAGTGTCAAGTATTATATATAAGCGCTTATTACATGCATAAAGTCTCGTTTTTGCCCAATTATCACGTATTCAAATCATTATTTACAAGTTAAGCTGTAAAAATAATGGCCGATAAGTTTACCGCCATTTTTACAACTCCTGATGTTCTTTTATTTCTGGTCGTAGTTTAAAGCCACTGACGGCTAGCCAAAGTACGGTAGGTAGGTACAGGGCACGGTCGCTTGCGGCTGACTACAGCGGACAGCACCGCATTCCATAAGCGTGGAGCCATTCGTGGAGCACACTGCCAATGGTCTAGAGTTCTGTGGTCAGAGTTCTAAACAGATAGAACCTGCGTTCCTGTCACCTTTTGTCTGCACAGAGAAAATAATACTACGTTTATAGCGGTGTTGGCATAGACTATACATTATAGTGTTCGCAGTTTTCCTTCCTCCGAGGTTTGTTGCTTCGTGTTTCAATTGATGTGAGAGGAGGGGCATATGGCCCCGTGCTTCCCCTCCCTTCGGCGCAAAATGTACAAATCGCATAATGTACAAATCGCAAAATGTACAAGTAAGCCCACGTTACACCTCAGAGCAAAAACTACTTATAGCATAGAGGGAACCTTAAAATAAAAAAACTAATTCGCATGTGGTTGATTTCTATTTTTATATTGCACTTTTCATGTTACAGAAAGAGACAAACATACGCCTGCAACACCTTTTTTGTTTCCGGTAGACGAAAAATTTCGATATGGATCAAAAACAGTGAACTCTATGCATTAGTTATTGCTCTGAGGTGTGAACGTGGGTTTACTTGTACATTTTGCGTGCCGTGTTCATTTTGCGTTTTACACATTTTACGATTTGTACATTATGCGATTTGTACATTCTGCGCCGAAGGGCTTCCCCTCCCATCCCCTAAATTCACCTATGTTGGCACCGTATACCTAAGTTTTTTGCCCGACTGCGCAAGAAGGAGGGCTATGTTTTTCGAGTGTATGACGTACGTAGCTATGTATGTATGTATCGTATTTCTTTGGCACCCTATAGTAGAGCCTAAATGGTTTGATAGCTTTTAGCATAAGAGGTATCTTTTGATTGTCGTGAGAGTGTCACTAGGTAGGTACAATGGCGGAATGAAAAGTCCAATTTTGCTTGAAACGAGTACGCCAATATGACAATGTTGTCAAACTGAAAATAAGGTTTGGGTTTTACTCAGATTAACAACTCAAATAAAGCAATAGATGGAATCATGAAATAAAAACTTTTTAAGTAAGTGGACATACATCAACCACATGCGAAAAAGTTTTTATTTCAAGGTCTTTCTCAAGCTCAAGCTCAAGGGTTTAGACAATGGTAGATTAATGACTGAAAAAAATGGTTGACAGCTTTTTGACAGACGTAAATGATAGCACAGCTATTTTGAAATGTCACATCCACAATGGGAATTAATAACATTGTACGACTATTACTCTATACGCGTAAAGAGAACCAATTAACAAGAACGTTATTTTGACGGAACTAACACTGCTTCTGTCTTATTTTATCACATTATTTTCACCTATTGCGATCAGTGGCAGAGAGTGATAGAGTTATAATGAGACAGATTTATACGTTCTATCTACTCATTTTAATAATCTGACAGATTTTAATTCAACTACTCATAGTCAAGGAGTATTTGAATTAAAATCTGTCAGATTTTAATTCAAATAATTCAAGGAGTATTTGTCTGAATAAATTTGAACTTTGTTGTCAGACCGATAAACACAAGTTAGAAGATACGTCAAGTGATAGGTACATAGTTTGAAAGGTAACAGCGTTATACGAGTGTATTTGAAAACTGACGAACATTTTCATTCCGCGACTGCACATCAAATTTGCCGTGTGGTGCCGGCTTAAGAATAGTACCACCCCATCTCTTCCCGTGGGTGTCGTCAAGGCGACTAAGGGATTTCACTCCGGAGGACGGGCAGCAGCGTCCTCTGCGTACTTAAAGCCTTTCTGCGATCACCAACCCGCTCGCCAAGCGTGGTGATTATGGCAATTACCCCCAGGATCTACATACTAGTAGGTTCTACTGGGGAGACCCGTGCCCAGCAGTGGGCCATCATATGGGTTGATATGTATGTATGTACATCAAATTTAGACAATAATTCTAATGGTGGGTTTTGGCGCCAAAACAGCGCAATAATTTAGCTTGTTTACTACACCGCTAGAGTGCACATAAAACTAATAGCTAATCCTCTCAGTTTGTATTTTCTTTACGCTACTTACCCTAGAGCCTAAAGTAAGTTACATTACTATGAAGTTACTTATATTCAAATCAAAACTAATACCTACCTATTTTAAATGAGAAGATAACTCTGTATGTTGTCTGTTAAATTTTCTCGCTTAAACCGCTGCACCGTGTAATGAAATGAAAGATGATTAGAGATATTGTTTACAATAAATATTAAAGAGATATTAGAGAAAAGATATTAATGTTAAAATAGCGAAATACCGAACCGATTTAGATGAAATATAGTATGGAGATAGTTCCGAGTCTCGAGAAATTACATAGGATAATTTTTATCGCGATAACTGACCCACGCGGATGGAGCCGCAGGCGAATAAAACTTATAACCAGGCATGCAACACCTGTTTTCCAAAGACAAGAAAGTTTCAAACCTCTTTACAATTACAAAATTATAGCCCTACATAAAAATACTAAGACAAATCAAGTCAACACCGATCTGTCAAAAAAATGTCAAGACAACACAAAAAAACGTTAAACCATTCAAACCATTAGACCAAATCATAAAATTTGCACATAAATGAAATGAGTAAATTATGGACCATTATCTGACTACTTATAGGAAGGACTACTTATGGCCCAATTTGCCGGGGGCCCATGGTGCTGGAGGCGGGGCGGGAGGCCATGGAGTAGCCGAGTGAGTTTACCATAAAATACTTCAGATAAGGCTCGTATGGTACCTACCCCTAAGCCTGGTTTGGGAAAATAACTAAAGATAAGCTTTCTCTTCCATTAAGTTTTCAACAACAAAGAATTCATTTACTTACCTATTTAGAAGAAGACCTTCTCTAGAACTGATTGGGTTTAATTCTACAGCATTTTTAGGGTTCCGTAGCCAAAATGGCAAGAACATGCCTGTCTGTCTATCTGTCTGTCTGTCCGTATGTCACAGGCATTTTACTCAAAGACTACTCAATGAATATTGATGAAATTTTGAGGATTAGTTTCTTGTATTAGCCGCTACTTAGTTTGATAGCTAATTAATAAAAATAAATATTGTTAGGGGGGCACTCTATACATGTTTTAATGTCATTTTTTTTTTCTACAAACATCGATGTATGGCATATAACTAGGCAGGTTTTTTAAAAACTTTTTAAGGTTTCTAATGATTTTTTTTTGAGTGAGTGAATATTTTTGGAAATAATCGCTTCGAAAGTTGTATAAATTGTGGCCCAACAAGGGGGTTGGGGCACAATTTATAAATATATATATAACTTTTGAACTGTGTGACCAAAAAAATATAAAAAAGTCATTGACTTATTGCGGAAAAACGCCCTTATGTTTATAAACATAAGGGCGTAAGTGCCATGAACATACGCTCTTCTGCTGGAACCCTACATTGAGCATGGTCCGACATGCTCTTGTCCGGTTTTTATTGATCGCTCAGTTCTTTTTGCGCGACTATTTTTGGTGGAAATACAAGTACTTACGCAATTTACTCTTACGAGGTAAAAGGTAGTTGGCATGCGGCACGGCGCAGCTGCCTATACTGGTCTTTTTAGGGTTCCGTAGCCAAAATGGCCAAATGGAACCCTTATAGTTTTGCCATGTCCATTTATCCGTGCGTCTGTCTGTCCTCAGGTTAGCTCAAAGACCCTTAGTACTAGAATTTGTAATTTGGCACGGATATAGGCATATTAGATACGCCGACAATGTGGTAAAATAAAATCTTTAAAAAAAAACGGGTACTTCCTCAACGCGTAAAAGTGGGGATGTGATTTTTTTCTCACCTACTCCATCGTGTAGGGTGTCGTTGGATAGGTCTTTTCGATTTACGAATCCGTTTGTGAAATATTATGCCTCAAAGTGCAAAGCTTTATTAGAGTGAAGTGTTTTTTTAGAATCTGATAATTGTTGTTTTTGGAGATGTGATAAATTTCAGGGTAGTATAATAATGAAATTAAAAGGAAAACTATCAGAGCTAAGTAGGCTTTACAAATTTACGAGTAACAGCAGATCAAATGAGAAGTAACAACATTTTCGTACAAATTACATTGAAAAATACTTATAAATGTAACTTTGTTAGTACCTAGTATGAAACAAAAACAACAGAACATCCTCTTCTTATTACTCATTATTGTGCTGGGTACATACAGAACCCTACATTGTGCATGACATGTACTTGCTCGGCTTATTATATATGTAGATAAAATTTATCAAATAAAAAATTGTATAGGTAAAATTGGCATAAAAATGCTTAAAAAATACAAAAGGTATCTAAACATTGTTTTCTTTCCTTCTGGAAGTCTGGATCACTAAGAGATGCTTTAAAAATATACAAATCACGGGCACAAAGTACACCCAGATTCGGAATAACATTTTGTGGATAACTCAAAGTGATGTCCCATGTCGGAATCGAACCCACGATCTTGCACAGTATTCGTGCACACTCCCACAACTACTGATGCAGTCAAGTGATTTTGAGAAGGCTCGAAAACCGAGGCAATTCTCCTTGTTCAGTTAACCTATTTGTTGGCTTGTCGTTGTTTTGCAGAGTTCCGAAGCTAAGTGGTCAGGAATTAGCCTTTTACCAAGCATGTATGCAACATTCGCGTCCACCGGACTGCCGGTGCCCGCAGTACTCCGGAGCAGATATGCCCCAACTGCCTCCAGGGAAAGAAAGCGGTTGGAGCCGAAATGAGGTGCCTTTCTCTTGTATGATTTGTTTTAGCGAGCCTATCATAAGTTTCTAATGAAGAGACATATCGAATGTCTTTAACATGGCTCTCTATATTAGAAACTTTAATTATGTATATGCTCATATAACAATTGACAAAAATATGCCGAACTTTTCTTGTCTTTCGCTTGACATGATGAAGACCTGTAGGTCTAATACCTTTATTTAAAATAGCAATTCATTATTTTTCATTTACTCAATTTTTTTCTGTTTACGGGGACTATTCTAATTATTTTTTGGATAAGCACAAGAAGTCCGAACCCATAGACTATTTTCCGGAACGAGTAACCCCCCCCCCCTCCCCTAAACAAATTTCTGAATCCGCACCTGAAACAAACATTTGTACGTTTCGATAATAGTTGATAGAAAACACAAAAGGTATCTCATAGACAGCGTAAATGTCAATTTTATTACAAGTTCAAGTAAGAGCTATTTTACCAGACAGTTAATGTAGATAAGTCATTAAGACTCATTAAGATCGTTAGCACCTTTCACAGACTCAAAATAATTATGTACATTCTGTATCCTGTTTAGATCATGGGACCTATGCTGGACCCAAAGCTGTACCCAGTAAGAGTTGGAGGCGCACCGGAGACACCCACGTCTAGATATGACCAACCTAACGCGTTCTTAGACAAGGTATCTTAATTATTATCTTTGACATAATATGACGTCATCATCATAGTCGTCACCATCGTCATCATGACGTAGATTTATATCCACCGCATCCAAAAGCATAACTGTTTTTGTGATTTTTTTGTAAGTAAAAGATAACTAGCAATGTGGGCTCGAGTTCCACATAACTAGCTATTTTGTTAACCCCTCCAGCTAAGCTCAAAGGCTTGTGTTAGGAGTGGGTTCATGTCGGTAGAATAATGGGTAGGATTCGAACCCGCGATCTCACGATTGCGGGACCGATGCCTTAGCCATTAGGGTACCCCCGCTTTAAAATAGAAATCAATTATTTTTTATATCAAAATCAGTTCATTAAATTAAAAAAAAAGAATGAATAAGAAGAATAGAAAAGAATAGAATAGAATAAACCGCACAATTTTTTTACTCATATATTTATTTACTCTTTCTGCCATTTTTTTACACTTCACTTAATAAATACAATATTTGTATGAAATAAAATCATTAAACAATGTATCATCTATGGTCCCGAACAGCTGCAATCCAAATACCCGATGCTGTACAGCATCCTACAGAACGAGGCATCACCAGAGCTAAAGCAACGTATAGACAGGGACCGAAACAAGACGACTTACCAGGTCGACTACTGCGAGAAAGGTAAATTTAGCAATTCATGAAACTATTCCGTGGTACAATTGACTAACCAATCGCCAAATGTGTACCTTTGGCATACCTCTGGGTATGTCCACGGTATTGGTACTGAAGTCTCTCAATCATTTTTTCAGGTGCCGGCGCCCAGTTTGAAGGTCTTCAACGTGCTGCAGACGAAAGCGGTACAGGTCCTTGCGCCCAACCAATGAGGCTACCAGGCGACCCATGCAGAGTCGGTCCCAAGCCTGGTTCAAGGTCCGCTCCAAAGACCATCTCGAAACAGGGAGGTGGAGGTCCAGATCCTAGAGCTAAGTGCGGTAAGTTCAAAAAGCCATTCCTTTTCGTTACGACTTCAGAGAGAGACTAAAAATAACCTTCTGAATGAAGAAATATGTATAATAGTACTAGCGGCCCGTCCCGGCTTCGCACGGGTGGGCATGGAATCCCTAATTTTTTTAGTATATATATATATATATCAACCCATAAGATGGCCCACTGCTGGGCACGGGTCTCCCCAGTAGAACCTACTAGTATGTAGATCCTGGGGGTAATTGCCATAATCGCCACGCTTGGCGAGCGGGTTGGCGATCGCAGTAAGGCTTTAAGTACGCAGAGGACGCTGCTGCCCGTCCTCCGGGGTGTAATTGCGACTATAATTAAAGATCTAAGCTATCCTATCTCTCAAGTTGGACCAAACTGCATATTCCGTGCAAATTTGAACGAAATCTGTTAAGCGGTTTAGGAGTCCATCGCGGACAAACATCGTGACAGGAGATTTATATATATTAAGGTTACTATTGGTAGGAAATTTTAGAAGCACACTTGAAGGTTTTTGTGTAGTTGTGCATGTTAGGAGTTTCACACTTAATTAAAGGTTTAACACCTCATTCAGAAAACTTTTGTAACACCATTTTAACTAGCGAATATTTTGAAAAAAAAATATACTCAAAGTAAACCTGGACTTGGAACAAATATTAATAGACCATACAAAGTTTTTTCCCATGTTAAGGAAACGACAACCTTTTGCAAAATTCTACCAGAAGACAACCTTCATATGTACTTAACTCGAGGGACGGAAACATATCGTCCACGGACATGATTCAAAGGGTATTCTCTCGTTTGCCATAAATTAATTTGCACTAATATTGTTTGCCATAATCGTCCCCGATCATAATATTTACTTGCACTATTATCATTTATACTAATAACGTTTGCCTTAACAACTCAACAGTAATAACTTTTATTTGCCATAAAATGACTTTCCATAGCAACATATATCATAATAATTAGTTTCCATAAGTAACACGTCTCATAATCGACTCTTGACATAATCAAAATTTGATATAATTATGAAAATAATACATAATATTGTTAGGTCGAAATTAATTATCTTTAACACCCCGACTCAGAGCAATCCGACTCGGATAGGTTAGGTTAGAAGACTAAGGCGGGAGCGAAGCGAAGCGGAGCTCCCGCCTTAGTCTTCGTGTTAGGTTTTTTTTTTAAACCACCCAAAAGTAGGAGCCCCGCGAAGCGGGGCTCCGTCGAGTTTAGTAAGTAGGCGCCATATGAGGTTTAGTTTCAGGTTTAATTGTACTTAAATAAAAAGTGAATTGACCACTAATGTTAATAACTGACGACTAATGGATTGTCTATTTATGTCAGACTTATTTTGTTTTACCCTCATTATATAACTTTAACTGTGAATATGTTAATAGCAAAAAATATATTAACTTACTCATTAACATAAAAATTGCAGGCGCTTATACTATATTATCTTTATTTATATTATGGTAAATAAAAGTTATGGAAAATGGTATTATTGAAAACGAAAATTATAGCAAATACATTTATGGATTTAAATTATTATGACACTTGATCGATTATGACCAATGGAATTAGTGAAAGTCATTTTATGTCATTTCACGATTATGGCAACTGAAGCGTTATTTCTAATGAAATTATGGCAAATACCGGTATGGCATGTGAAATTATGGCATTTTAAATTATGACAAACATTAGTAAACCGATTCAAAGACCACATTGGGCCCTTTGTTTAGAAGTCGTACCCCGGTTCCACGTCCATGGGATGTTTATATATGGGTAGGTCAAGAGTCGGCAAACGTAGTGTAGGAGGCCCACAGGCCAGGTGGAGTGATGATTTCCGCAAAACGGCTGGCAGGAGCTGGATGCGAGAAGCCGAAGATAGAACAAAGTGGCGTGGAATTTAAGAGGCCTATGTCCAGCAGTGGACTGCGATAGGCTGATGATGAGGTCAAGAGAGTTTTATGTAGGTGGTTTTTTCTACTCTCGGTAATCTGTGGTCGTACGCTAGAATTTACGTGACTCTAGGTGATATAAATTGTACATACATCTCACACGAAGCATTTTCCCCACAGAAACAACATCAGCAGTACCTCCACTTGGAAAAACGGAGTATCAAGACGGGGTATCGAAATTAGGCGCTATTATAATGCGCGACAAGCTTCACAGACGATAAAGGCAACCAAGCCCGAATCCTGCGCAGGTTGGGTATTACGTTCCACATTCAAATTTATCGACATGATTTTTTCTGATCAGCGATCCATGGCAACATGGCCTCTGGATTGCTATTCATAACAAAACAATCAAGAAATAAAATATATTATAAATATTCCCTTTTTATTTATTTGTGTAGATATCTAAACCCTAAATAATTCTAAGATAAAGACAAACCTTATTTACATGAGGGGTTCTTCTCATATTTGTAGTGTCACTGTTAACGTGTTAAATTAGAGTATGAAGGCTAACGGCCGGTTTCAATGATCTATCTATCGATTGATTTGGCTACTAGAGGTTGAATTTTGACATATTTTGTATGGCGTTTATGTCAAATTTATAGCTCTTGTAGCTCATTCCATCGATAGATAGATTATTGAGACCGGTCGTTAGCCTTCATACTCTAATTTAACACGTTAACAGTTATACTACAATATGAGAAAACCCCTTATGTTCACTGCGTGCGACAACCCTCACCAAACTAGCAACCCTATGAAAATATCACCTGATTTTTAAGCAATTTTTTTTTTTTATTCAATGTTCACACGTGTATGCAAAAAAATCACTACATTGTATAAAACAAAGTCACTTTCTCTGTCCCTATATCCCTATGTAAGTATACTTAAATCTTTAAAACTACGCAACGGATTTTGATGCGGTTTTTTAATAGATAGAGTGATTAAAGAGGAAGGTTTATATGTATAATAACATCCATTAAATAGTGGGCAAATAAGAAGCGGAGCAGCAATACGAAATGTTGCAAAAACGGGGAAAATTTACGCAGACGAAGTTGCGCCGGTCAGCTAGTAAATAATAAATCACACATGTTGACTTTGAAAGGCTTCAAATTTGTTTGGAGTCATGGTGCATATGTGCACACACGGATTAGAACGACCACAAAATTACCTAAGTACATGCAATCACTGATAATGTTGAGGTCTTCTCGGTTAAGAAGATAAGGCAGGGGGGGGACACAATTTGTGCAACTTTAATTTTTAACTTTTTGAGCGATTATTTCCAAAAATATTTACTTAATCAAAAACGTTTGTCAGAAACCTTAACATGTCTTTAAAAGACCTCTTCAATGATGTAAGTATAACACGTTGATGTTTCCTGAAATAAAAAATCTACATCTGTTCATGTATAAAGTGCCCCTTCTAAAAATATTTATTTTTATTATTTAGCTATTTAAGTAGCGGCTACTACAAGACACCTTTTCACTAAATGTCATCAATATTCATTGTGTAGTCTTTGAGTAAAATGCCTGTGATATACGGACGGACAGACAGACAGACGGACATGATGAAACTATAAGGGTTCCGTTTTGCCATTTTGGCTACTGAACCCTAATAGTTTTTTAGCTCAGGCATCAAAGTTTAAAACGGAAATGATCGAAATAAATTAAAGTTTAAAAAACCCGACTACGACATTATACCTACCCTGATCTAAAAAGTATGAAATAAAATATTATTCTTGGCCGATATTTGTATCCATCAAGTATTAGATAGTTATATAAAGAAAATAGCCGTGGTCGCATGGCATGTTTGACCTGTTCATCTTTGACCGATTCCGGCTTTAATTCCAGGAATTTATCTCTCTATGGCATATTTTTTTTTGCGATTGTTTGGGGGATATATATACCTATGTATTAATTTAAATAGTAATATTTGTAAGTACCTATAATTATTTCATTTTCTAAAATCACTATTTTATACAAAACTTCAACACTTTATGAAGGTACTGCTTAGCCACAGCACAGTTTTCAGACCGCATTGTGCAATAATAACGTAACACATGTTTGAACCAATAACCCTCGTGTTTCACTCGACAATTTGGTACAAAATCAAACAGAACTTCTATTATTTTGATCGATGGTGACCTTCGGGATGCAGATACAGTTTTACGGCAGCATGTTGTGCTAAAAATACCGCGATCTCTTGATTTAAATCCGCGGGTCACGCTACCCGGCGCGGGCATAAAAATCATGAGCCGATAGAAGGTCGCCGTACAGGGAAGAGCAACATTTTGCTTTCTTCTGTTACTTTTTACCTGAGTGCGTCAGAAAGGATTATATTTTTCGTATGTGAAAAATATACACAAATCTATATGTTAGTCTATATGTCCTTAATAGAATAGTAAATTATGCATATGATCATGTGATCTTCAGCAAAGTGTTGTGCATTAGCCCACGAAGGTTTACGGGTACAGGTAGTGGGTCATCATTAAAAAATAACGCAAACGAAGTTGCGTGGTTAGCTAGTATATCTATACTAATTATAAAGAGGAAGATTTGTATTTTTGTGTGTGTATGTTTGTAATGAATAAACTCAAAAACTACTGGACCGATTTCAAAAATTCTTTCACCGTTGGAAGGCTGCACTAACCCCGGGTGACATAGTCTATTTTTTATCCCTGTATCCCTACGAGATTCACGTACATGTCTTACGGCCGGTCTCAACAATCTATCTATAGATGGATTTGGCTACTAGAGGTAGAATTCAGACATTTTTTAAAAGATAACTAACAATGTGGGATTGTAGTCCCACATTGCTATAAAAAAAAAAATTCGTCCAGACCCAGAAATCGGACCCGAGACTTCCGTAGCGATTCCGGCCCCAGTTTGGCTACGGAAGTCTCGGGTTCGATTCCTGGGTCTGGACTTCAAATTTTTCTATCTTTCACAAATGTAATTATTGTATTTGTAAAGTAATTGGCAAGAAATGCCTATAAAAATTACTTCAATAAAATAAATGTTCAAGTTTTTACTTCTGCCGGTACTCCCGAAGTGCAATCCGCTTTTTTTTTGCATAAACGTTTAATTTTGAAACCATTTTATTGCCTGAACCACTTTCTCTTATTCTAAAATGTACCTATACAATATGTCCATTTCTTTAGCCCTCTCCACCACCTAAATGGCTTGACGGATATCTTCATGTGATGTCGTTGGATTTGTCTCAACAGTAAGAGTGTAAGTATTTATTTTTATTTATTTATTTAAGTAAGTACAACCACATCATACATATTCATACATTTTTAGGTACAATTACAAATAGGTATTACATCTGATATATATGACACTTACGGTGTACATAACATTCACTGTAAAATGTAGAATTAATTTTGAGCTAATTTAAATTACAAAATAAATGTTTTTTAATTTTTACAATATTTAAAATAATTTAAAATATCAATTTGTGAGACATTGTTTAAGTAAGTAATTTCAAGCAGTTGAGTCTTGGTTTTGACGTGATAACATCTTATAAATCGATGACCGGCTGCACACACGAAAATTGTCACGATTGCAGCGACATGCAATACAAATACAGTGAAATTAGTCTCGAGAAATTTTTGCATATGTAGTGGTGTGTATGTTACTTAGATATTAGAGCGCGTTTCCACTATATCGTTCTGGCCCTTACAAAAATGTTTCAATATCCTAACATTACTATTTAATTTAATACTTATCCCTAGCAACACTCTGATTTTTGTTTTCAATAAAAACAAGTTTTTATTTTAAAGAAAAAGGTTTTGACTTTATTAAAAAAAATATGTCATTCAATTTCACGTCCTTGAGCAAACGACAAGGCGACTACCGTGAAACAATAAAATATCGTGTCGTTCTTTAGATGATAGTAGTTTAGCTATAGGTAAAAAGTTTTGACCATAATAATTACGAAACAAAACAAATAAATAAATCGTCACTTGATAGTGGAAAGTGGAAACACGCACAAAACCAGAATAAACCAGTTTACTCTGTCCGCAGGTGCCACGTGCAGTCTGACGTCAGTCGCTTGATACCGTTAGAACATAAAGCACGCATTTCATTAAAAAAATATAATTATTAGATACGTAGTAGTTTCATTGTGAAATTTTGTATTTGTTGATTGTTGTTATTGTTTGTTATTATTGTTAAAATATTTGTTGAAGTGTTTAATTTCAAGTGTGTAAGTGTTGTAACTTTATATTGATAATTCAAAATGGCTCCAGTGTTAAAACATGGTCGAGGCAAGCCTTTGACTTCTCAAACTAAGGAAGTTTTGTACTGTTTGTACAAATATTTCGAAAATGAGTGTAATAACAACCCGAGCAGTATTATGACCCCCACTCAATTAGTTGCTAAATCAACAGGAATTTCAATAGCATCCGTCAGAAAGGTAGTATCAGAAAGCAAATGTCGTCCTTCAGATCAGGAAGTAACATTTAAATCTCCTAAAAAGAAACCGAATCGTAAACCTACAATAGTAATCGATAACTTTGATCAGCAAGTTATCAGAAGAACAATTCATGACTTCCACATCACAAATAAAGAAGTTCCCACTTTAAAAACTTTGCACTCAAAATTGAAAGAAGATATCGATTATAAAGGTTGTGTCAGCACGTTACGAAAACACGTCATGTCATTAGGTTTTAATTGGAAGCAAACAGAAGATAACCGGAAACTTCTTATGGAAAAACACGAAATTAGATACTTGCGAATTAATTATTTGATGAAAATTGCTGAATATCGTGAACAACGCCGACCAATTGTTTACACCGACGAAACATATATACATACATCACATACCCTCTCGAAATCTTGGTCAGATGGAAGCACTTCAGGTTTGAAGCAACATATATCGAAAGGCAACCGCTTAATCATTGTTCATGCCGGTGGTATCGATGGCTTTATACCAAATGCATTGCTTATGTTTAAAGCCGACCAAAAAAGTGGAGATTACCACAACAATATGAACTATGACAACTATTCAAGGTGGATTCAAACTCAATTAATACCCAACTTACAACCAAATAGTGTTGTTGTTGTTGACAACGCACCATATCATAACTCAATACAAAATCCTGCACCGAATAGTAATTCTAGAAAACAGCAAATGATAGACTGGCTGACATTTCGAAACATTGAGCATTCATCCACGTTGCTTAAGCCTCAATTATATGAACTGATTCTGCAAAACAAGGCGAGATTTATAGAGTACAAGATAGACGAAATATTACGACAGCACGGTCATACTGTGCTGCGTTTACCACCATACCATCCGGAGTTTAATCCTATAGAAAATATATGGGGGATAGTGAAAACATATGTCGCAAAAAAGAATGTCGCAATGAATATGAAGGGTATAATGTCATTAGCTGAAGAAAAAATGAACGCCATAACTGTAGAGGAATGGAGAAAAGTTTGTTTGCATGCTATTGAGGAGGAAAGCAAATATCAGGGTAAAGACGCAGCTTTAGACACAATATCAGAACGAATCATAATTAATTTAAATAATTCATCTGATGAAAGCGAGGATGGGGATGATTGTGATATGCCTGGGGTTGATGAATTATTAGAATAAAACATTTATGGCCGGAGAACACCTAATTCATACACGTCTTCACTGAAGTGAAAACCGGCATTCAATGCTTGTAATGTTTGGAACTGGCTTGTCTGCCTCATACAGTTCCATAGATTACAATGCGGTGGATACACATTTTCACGACCGTATTAGTACGTAGTGCGTATGCGTAGACGTGCACGCATTTGGTGTGCTCCAGCCACAAACGTATATTACCTTTAAAACAATAAAAACTAAAAATAAAATGTTGTTTTTTTTATTTGCTGACCATACACTACTACAAACGCAAAAATTTCTTCAAGCTAATTTACCTTGTACAATAAATGCATTTTTGAAAGATAGAAAAATTTGAAATCCTTTTTCTATCTTTCAATTTATTTGTTAAAATGCTCTCTGTAACGAAGCAATAACAAAAGCCGTGATAGTTCTTTAACTACCGACTAGATGTCGCTGCGAAGGCCTAAATTCGCGAGCAACAAGAGATAGAAAAATTCGAAATCTACAGTCCATCAAATCTAAGAGGTACCGTTTGACGTTTCATATTTTTCAAACCGAAACAACTTTGTTCATACGTACATTATTCAGTTTCGATAACCTTTTTCATAAAACCATGAATTTAGAAAGATTTCATTATTGTATCTAAAAATGTACAATTCTTAATATCTTAGATTTGACGGACTGTAATAACATAGTCCAGATAGGTGGTTCGCTTCTGGCCCCGGTTTGGCTACGGAAGTCTCGGGTTCGATTCCTGAGTCTGGATTTCAAATTTTTCTATCTTTCAAAAATGCATTTATTGTATTTGTAAAGTTATTGGCAAGAAATGCCTATAAAAATTACTTCGACATGCAATACAATTGTAACTAAAGCTGTCACTGGCAATTGCAGCGACATGCAATACAATTGTAACTAAAGCTGTCACTGGCAATTGCAGCGACATGCGATACAATTGTAACTAAAGCTGTCACTGGCAATTGCAGCGACATGCGATACAATTGTAACTAAAGCTGTCACTGGCAATTGCAGCGACATGCGATACAATTGTAACTAAAGCTGTCACAGGCATGGTTGTTTATTACAATGTCAACAATGTTTTCTTAAAAAACTATCGTCCGTGAACCGACTTTACAGACAACCATTGTATTGTTTACAAATTGTAAACAATGTTACAGACATAGCAAGCAGATTAAGCATGATGAAGTGCAATTGGCTGGCTATATCTGCTAAAGATCCGCGATATGTATGCGGTAGGCGGAGGAGCGGGTGTTACGGAGTAAATTAAAAAAGACCTATGTCCAGCAGTGGACCGATACAGGCTGATGATGATGATAAATTAACTATATCTACTCGTAACAAAACATTGTTCCAATCGTAAATTAATAACTTTAATAATAAATAATCACACTATATATATAATATTTTAAGGCGAAAGTTTGTGAGTATGTGAGTGTGTATGTTTGATACTTCTTCACGTCTAAACGGCTAGAGTGATTTTAATAACATTTGGTATGGAGTTAGCTGACATCCTAGATTAACACATAGGCTAATAAACTGCGGGTAACACCGCAGGGTACAGCTAGTATGATATAAATTTAACTCTTTATTTTGTGATGTGTCACCAAAATATAAAACAGTTGGCGACCCCTTTCAAAAAAACTGAAGGCAAACATGCAAAACCGCTATAACTCTAACCTTATTATGAAAGAAAGTTGGAAGGAAAAATTACAAGTTGATACTATGCCGCAGTTGATTAGTTAACCTAGGAGCTTTGGGTAAGGATTATTATATATTTACACAAAAATAGTTACAAAAGTTATATAATTATTTATTGTGCTATTTGTATAATGTTTATTTATTTTAATATGTAATAAATAATATACAACATAGTTATGAGATATACGAGAATCGTTTTTAGAAAATATATTGTGAAAATAAATCGTAAGTAGGTAGGTAATTATACAAAAAAATTGCATGAAGTAAAGTCAAAGTGAGTCTATATTTTGGTATTACAGCTGAGTCCGGAATTCAGTGGTGACGGAGCATAGCTGTGAGATTGAGTAACTTAGACGTCCTTAGATCGGTGACCGTTTTCGAAACATGTTACTCCATTCTGTGCCGCGGATAGGGGTTGCCAACTTTTTTTACAAGAAATAAAGTATATTTAGGTCTGAGAAGAATATTTTTATTTTTTATTTTTATTTTATTAATTAGGCTCACAAAACAAATTACAATCATTAAACAGGTACAACAAGAATTTTACAATATAAAACTAGATTGTAATTCTAAGCTTGTGCGCACAGTATGCACCATTTATGCTGGTTAGTTTTATTAGTATATAAAAATTACATAATTATGCTTAGATAAGTACTTACACTAGTGTTAATGTGTTAGTATTAAAAAAAAAAACAAAATATGAATTTAAACAAAGATGCATTGGCAAAATAACACATAAATCTATTTTACAGTGGGTAGGTCCCACTGCAAAACAGAGCCATGTATCATTCTACCAATGCTTGGAACTATTGAAACATAGCAGACCTTGAATATTTGTCTTAAATTTGTTGAGACTAGTTCTGAATAAATCAATATCTAATTCAGAATGGCTAGTAACGGTATCATTATACAATCGACACATTCTAGTTATGGGGTTGTGAAAGGACGTATTATTTTTGAAAATTTGGAGGGCAAATAGTTTAGGTGAAGGATTCCTAGATTTGTAATGCGTAATGAAACTTAGGGACGACAGTAGATTTGGGTAGTCTTTTTGTGAATGAACAATTTTATAGAGATATATTAATTCTGTACATTGACGACGAGAGGTGAGAGAGGCTATTTTAAACTTATTCCATTCATTATTCCATGAATTAAATTCTCGTCCTAGGTGTAATCTATATGATAGTATATTTAAGGACTTTTTTTGGACTCTTTCTATGTTTTCATTATGAACTTCATAGTAAGGGGACCAGACTACTGATCCATATTCCAGTATTGACCTTACGAGCGCACAGTATAGATAAATGAATGTACGTTGATCTTTAAATTTTTTTGTAGAACGCGCTATAAAACCGAGAATCTGGGTAGACTTAGATATGATGTGATCATAGTGAGGACGAAATGTGAGCTTTTCATCAAAATGAACACCAAGATCCCTGACAATAGACTTACGTTGTAACTCATGGTCGACAACTTTGTAGGAAAATATTTTTTTTTGTTTGACTGTGGTAAAAGAAACAACGCAACACTTTTCCACATTTAAAAACATATGATTAGAGGTGCACTAATCAGCAACGGTGTTTAGGTTTTGTTGCAGCAAAAAGCAGTCGTTAATATTTTTGATGGCAGTAAAGATTTTTAAATCATCTGCATATAGTAAACTAGGACAAGTTATTTTTTCGATTAGATCGTTGATAAATATGACGAAGAATAAAGGGCTTAAATGTGAGCCTTGCGGAATACCAGATGTGACAGTAGTAGCTGTAGAGAGATGTCCTTTAATACTGACGAGTTGACTCCTCTTATCCAAGTACGAGATTATCCAACAAGAAGGCTACCGTGAATGCCATATGCCTCTAATTTTTGACATAGTAAGCAATGATTGACTTTATCAAATGCCTTAGAGAAGTCCGTATAAATAGAGTCAACCTGTGTTTTTTTGGCAAATGCAGCACAGAGAAAATTTTTATATTCTAATAAGTTAGTAATTGTGGACCTGTTTGAAACAAATCCATGTTGATTGGCAGATAATATAGGTTTAAAATGAGAATAGAGGTCATCATAAATGACAGACTCGAACACTTTAGCAAATGATGAGAGGATACTAATTGGTCTATAGTTATAACATTGATCTCTGGGGCCGGATTTGTGAATTGGGATAATATGAGCTGATTTCCACAACGTTGGAAATGTCCCAGTTTTGATTGATTTATTAAAAATTATCTGCAAAGGAGTACATAACTCATTACCGCAGCTCTTGATAAATGAAGGTGGAATCCCATCCGGTCCAGCGCCCTTATCCCCGTCTAGACTTTTTATTTTTGTTTCAATAAGTTGCGCACTGATGTTAATTAAATTTAAGCAAGTGTTCGGCATGGATGATGGAGAAAAGTGAACGCTAGTAAGGGGACTATTTTCATAAACAGACCCAAAGTAGGAAGAAAAAAGACCACAAACCTCGTCCGGACTTGACACCACTAACCCATTGTACTTCATAGTTGTAGGTATTGACCCGCATTCTTTTTTATTGTTAACATATCTCCAGAATTGCTTAACGTCCTGTTTGATTGATTTTTCGACTGTATTGAGGTAATTGTTGTAGCAGTCATTCATTAAGGTCTTGCATCTAAAGCGTAGTAAGCTAAAGGTGTCATAATCTAGGGGGTTGCTGTATTTTTTGAAACGCTTATGGTACTTGTCTTTGTCTTTCAACGAGCGAATTAAAGATGGGCTAAACCAGGTAGGATACGTATTTTTTCTCGGTTTTATCATTGGAGTGTGCTTCGCAATAATTTCATTCAGCTTAGCGTAGAATGTGCTCACATCACTATCGATATCGGTATTATTTAAAATTTGTTTCCAGTCAAGAGAAAAGAGGTCGTAGCGAATACTGTCTAGGTTGCACTTACGGAAGTTTGGCCTAACAGTCTGAGCACTAGAGATAAGCTTGAACGAAGACTTAAGATTTGTTACGTCTATGAATAAATATTAAACAGTATTTTAGAAAATTCAACAGTATTTTATTTATATAATGTTTTAAATACATACGTTTTAGAGCTTCTCGCACAACTTATTAATTTACTCTCTTTTTGAAAAACTTCATACGCCCTTTCTCTATTTCTGTCCTCCCGCCACTTTGCATTCATAACTGAAAATCAAAAGTAGATATGAAACGATTTTAGTTATATTTTTAAATTCTTCTGAGGTGTTTACTAATAAATAACTCCACTTTTGGCCAGTACTCATTTCAAGAAAATCTTTGTCTTCTAATACTTTCTCATAAATTACTTAGAAATTTGTTAATTCTGAATATAAATCATCCATACCAATATTGAGTCTATACAAATTTAGATTATCTTTATTTTTCTTAAAATGATCAATTGTGACCAAAGACTTTAATGACAAACAGCTAATTAGAGAGATTCG
The DNA here is from genome assembly GCA_945859575.2 of Herminia tarsipennalis. Taxonomy (NCBI): domain Eukaryota; kingdom Metazoa; phylum Arthropoda; class Insecta; order Lepidoptera; family Erebidae; genus Herminia; species Herminia tarsipennalis. The sequence goes on along the minus strand of OX243833.2, from coordinate 2,027,073 downwards.
TTCTGAAACTCCATATTGTGATTTGTTTGTGGCTGCGCTGCACTCAACGCCCTCTGACTAAATAAAAAAAAATTGCGTGAGCGTCAAATTTAACACATTAAGTTAAAACAGTATTTTGAATACTTTATTTTTGTTCAACAGTAAAAAGTATAATAGAGCGAAAAACAAAAACATTATAATACTGTTTTTAACAGTATAGTTGGCAACCCTAGCCGCGGAGAGCACGTTAAGCCGTCGGTCCAGTGCCTTATCTATTTCCAGTCATTTCGGTTTTCCGTCCTATCCGAAAATGAGAGCACATTTGTGCACTTTATTATGTCCTGCCCGTAGCGGTTTGCAATTATTGTTTTTAAACTTTCGCGATTTTTAAACATATTAGATATATTTTGGAACTTAATCGCGTTAATTATTTAAAGAATCGAACCTTTTATTTACCCGATGTTTCGATCGAATTGCACCGATCGTGGTCACGGGTCGACTGTCTAATAGTTGTCCTGTCCTAATAGTTGGTTAGTCGCTAATGACGGTGGCTAAGGAGACCATTGATATGATACTGTTACTGATCATAAAATTATTGTGGCTTCAAGTGTTCCCTATGTCCAAAACTTTTTATACCAAAAAGGTAAAACTACTATTCACGTCATGTCAACATTCTGAGACATCAAACGCCAAATTCTATTTTGTCAGGTTTTATCGTATTTTATTATTATTTTACAGATTTACAGATAAAATTATTACAATAACCAGATAAAATTCAAAAACGTGAATCATGTCGTTTCTAACAGAATATTTTGATGAATTTCGTCAACATCCAATCAGGAAAACTCAAATGTAAGTCCTCGGCGAATTTTTTCCAAGATTTGCTTCTTTCGGCATCATTTCAATGGCGAAAAGGACTTGAATCATAAAGGGAAGAAAAACGTATCACTCACTCTAAAAAATGTATTAGAAAAGGGTCAAGACCCTAGAATCACTAGAGAGGAGATTAGCCTTTCTCCACCATGACTGGTTTAAGGCGTTCTTGGCGGGTACCACCGCAGTGTTAGTGATTCTTCCGTCAAGCAAGGATGTGGACACATTCTGTGTATTGTTAGAAAAGCACTGTACCTAATTACTGTACCTAATTACGGGGCAAATGAGACTTACGAACTATATCTCAGAATAAGGAGCACGATGCAGTGATGCTTGAGTATTTGTGGAACAACTACTACTTGGGGCTGGGGTGACTCTTACGCCTACCGCCTTGCGACCTGCTCGTCTCTGCATTCAGTTATCTATACTAATATTATAAAGCGGAAGAGTTTGTTTGTTTGTTTAAACGCGCTAATCTCAGGAACTACTGGTCCGATTTGAAAAAAATCTTTTTCTGTTGAGGAAGGCTATAGGCTATATAACATCGCGCTACGACTAATAGGAGCGGAGTAGCGACGAGAAATGTTGTAAAAACGGGGAAAATTTACGCATACGAAGTTGCGCGGGACAGCTAGTTAAAATATATATATATGTGGAGGGCAAGGTGTTAAGTCCCTCCAACACAAAGGGAGGATCCTCCGACCAGGCGAGGTGATCATGCCTGGCGGGCCGCGGCCGCGGCGGGAACTTGTATTTATAGTTAGCAGCTGTGAAAACTTCTATATCGCGATTCAGGATTTGGCGCGAGCTGTCAAGTGTCAATTTATTTTATATTATTATATGTAGGTACCGCCACATATATATAGGTACTTCTCGTTTCTTCTCTGATTCAGGTGCCGTCCAGAGAATCGATGGATAGAATTGGAAGGACAATGGTTGGATCCAAAAGTTGGGACTCAAGACGTAAGTAAATCTTATTTAAACTAAAAAGCTGAAGAGTTTGTTTTTTTGTTTTACCGCGATAATCTCGGAAACTACTGGTCCGAATTGAAAAAATATTTTACTGTTATGTAACCCATTTGTCAAGGAAGGGTATAGACTATATAGCATCACGTTATGACCAATGGGAACGGAGCAGCAATGAAAAATGTTGCAAAAACGGGGAAAATTTACGCAGATGAAGTTGCGCGGGTCAGCTAGTTTACTATAACCAGTTGGGATAGATTATTAAGGAAGAACCCACCACTCACTCTCGAACTGTGAATCACAATAATTGCAGATTTACAAGCCGAACAACTTCAAAAAATGAGTCGTGCAACAAAATAAAATAGTGACAGATCCTCTCACGAAGTGAAACTTACTCGTGCTCTTCCCTAGACATCATCAAGAAAGTTCGGCAACGAGTGAGCCTATAGGTTTTATGGCATCGATTTTGTCCATACTCTAGCAGTCCAGCTCGCTCAAAATTGACGATTTCCGTCTTCATTTGAAGACTATTAAATGTATTAAAACAATTTTCAATTTTCGGGGGCATATAGAAGAGCGTACATTGAAAGCCGAACTGACTAAAAATCATATTGTTCCGTCAATGTAGCCTATAGTCTTGAGTGGGGTCCCTCGTGGAATGGATGCACTCCCCATCAGCATGCTGCCGAATACTATATTTTTCTTCATGTTGAGCATATTTCTAAGGATAATGTATAGTAATACTCGTAATGATTTTTGTATACAGAAAGAATGGACAGACGAAGAGGTAAAACAGTTCATAAAGGCGACAATGAAGAGTCTTCGAGGGCAGTCCACTTACTACAACGACTACTGCTCACATCTGGATCAAGGTACATTTTTAATCCCATTCAAAAGAGGTGGTTCTCTGTGGTGCGATTTTCTCAGAAACTACTGAACCGATTTTAATGCGGTTTTCACTATTCGATTGCATATTTTTCAGGGAAGGTTTTAGGGTATAAAACGTTGTCTTAGCTTATATATAACACCCAAGATATGGACTAAAACATAGGAGTGAGGCAGCGAAATTTGCTTGATATTTTTTTTCCTAGTTAGGCTTAAAAAGTTATTAAATTCAGATATCCTATCCTACTAATATTTTAAATCCGAAAGGTTGTGAGGATGTCTGTTGTTCTTACACGCATAAACTACTGAATATATTTTGATGGAACTTTGTAATAATGTAATTTATATGTCACCGTGAATATCTAAAGCGCAGTGTATATTAAAATACACTGGTGTCTGTTAACAATGACCAAGAATTTTGGTGAATGACCCATACTGGAAACGGCAGTAGCTTAATATCTAAGACATCGATCTCGCAATCGTGAGGTCGCGGTTTCGAATCCTACCTATTATACAACCGACGTCAATCCACTTCTGACACAAGCCATTGAGCTTAGCTGGAGGCTTCACAGGATTGCTAGTAATGTGGGACCACAATCCCTCATTGCTAGTATCTTACTAATATTATAAATGCGAAAGTTTTGATTGACGTTTGTTTTTGCTGACGCTACAACGCGTTAACGGATGAAATTTGGAACGGAGATAGATTATAGACTGGAGTCGCACTTATACTACTTTTATCCTGGAAAAATGTTTTCATAGGATAAATTTGTTTTTCTAAATGTTTACTCATACACATCTATCTCTGGTGTGATATCGTGGGATTTGGCTAGACCCTCGCCCCCCTCCCACTCTTTTAGATGGATTCTTGCGAATAAAAAAGTACATGAGATTTGCCAAAACACCCCCACTACCCCATGTGAGATTTATTAAGATTCGGTTCCACTCCCCCCTCCCCCTAAGCACCTCACGTAATTAATACACGTCCCCCCAACAGCTAGTACCTACTTAATATACCCAAATACTATTTTCCAGTCTTCAAATACCGTAAATTCCAACCAATCCCGAAGAAACTGAAGCCTTGTTCAGAGTTGTTTGAGAAGAAAGTGGTGGAGGAAGCGCCACCTCCCCCGGTAGAGGGTCCGAAGCTGGCCATGAAAGATACGGAGCTGATGAAGATCGCTGGCGAGATGTATCTGCAAGACTTTGGAAGACCATCGCTGAAACCCTTGCGGACTAGCTACAGAAGTTAGTTTTATGATTTAGCTTTGTAGAGTGAAGTAAAAGTGGTTATTAAAGTTAGTGAATTATTAGTTATTATCGGCACAGCCGGGCGATCAAATCGAACAGGTATAATGTAGATGAATATTCAGGAAAAAAAGGCACTCGACTATGCCGCCGTGATGCGTAGGTATTTGTTGAACAATAAAGCCGACCCGAGCAGTTATCACTGCTGACTTTGTGTCTATAAACTAACGGCCGGTCTCCATAATCTCGATGGATTTGGCTACTAGAGGTAGAATTTTGACATATTTTGTATGGAGCTTAAGTCATATATATACATCTAGTAGCCAAATCCATCGATAGTTACATTATTGAGACCAGACGTTAGCCGGGCGACTGTAGTAATAATTGCTCGGATCGGCTTTGTTGTTCAACCAATACCTACTGCCGAAGCGATAATGTCGACCCACTTATGTGTAGCAACCCTTAAGGAATTGGCTGATTTTTTTCTCGTAATAGTAGACGTTTAGGTATAACCTAATTAGTTATATTTATACCTGACTGCGCAAGAAAAACATAACCCTCTGGTTATGTTTTTGATAAAGTATTTATTGTAGTAGTAAGATCCAATGTTCCTATTTAATATTAGTTAGTAGCTAATATGTATTTTTATGCCATTGAGATTTATTAAAAATTTTACAGAAAATTATTTAAAATTCTTTAAGACTCTGAGAACTAGGGATGTTACGGATATGACATTGCGGATCTGGATACGGATGTAAGAATATTATATCGGTTTCGGTTCCGGTTATGTTCGGTTCGGTATAAAATTATTTCGGATTATCCATTACTTTCGGATAATCTCGGTTACGGATATTGGATTTTTAAGGGATTTTAGTAAAGTAAAATACTAATAAGTAAAAAAAATACAATCAGTCGTTTACTTAAGTAATTATTATAGCTTTCACATTACACATTTCTTAAGGTATCTACTTAAAAAATGATGTAAGAAAATGATTACTATACCTAGTTGTTTTCTATTATATTCTTCAATATATTTTTAAGAGCTATTAGAACACATCACCAGTCTGCAAGAGACATGTGCTCAGCGCGCGAAACCAAAAACTAGATTTTTGATGAGGAGTATAAATTTTATATTTCGCCGATTTCCGAAATGATCCGAAACTTTTATATCGGATTCAGTTATAGTTTTTTCGGATATCCGATAGTTTCGGTTTTGGTTACGGAGCTCCATAACATCCCAGCAGAGAACCATTCGATTTCTACTCGACTTTGACTATATCACTCGACTATTTATATTTACAAAATTATAAAATATAAAAACGGTTGATAAGATAACTAGCAATGTGGGACTTTAGTCCCACACTACTAGCAATCCTGTTAACCCCTACAGCTAAGCTCAATGGTTTGTGTTAGGAGTGGGTTCACGTCGGTAGTATAATGGCTAGGATTCAAACCCGCGCCCTCAGGATTACGAGACCGAAGCCTTAGCCATTAAGCTACCGCCGCTTTATTTAACCATTGGAACCATATTAAATTATTATTTCCATTGTTATTGAAAAACTATCTATTGTACAACTTAGCAGTACTTATAATATATGTAAGTAGGTACTTAATGTATTTTAATTGTATCGTCTTTGTATATTTTCTTTGTATTCGTTGTATGAACTTAGGTACATTAAAAAATAAAGATTGTAACTTAGAATTTTATTTAGTAAAGTACCTCTTAGACTCAGTTTCAAATCCAATTTCTTTTTTGAGAGATGTCTAATTAGATCGCTAGTGAAGTATCATTGTAGTCGCTATTGGGCGGCATCGATTTTCTATTACCATTCAGAACAAATTTAAATCGATTACAATTAAAATAAGAATCAAAACTTAATAGATACTAATTCTAGTTTTACTTTTAATCCGAACTAATATTATAAAGTCAAAGTACTTTATTCACTTAGGTTGGAATATAATTATTATAGTTCGCAAGTTCGCAAGAGTAAAGCCGTGATAAAATAATTTGGCAATGAAAAGTTGGGCGCTTTTTAAATGCCATTTTTTACAATACTCTCTATCTCTCCCCATAGGGTTGTTGTAGCCCCCTAGTTATCCCCACCGATAGGAATAAGTTTGATTTTTTTTTTCTGGGGCTATTGCACTTAGCCCCAAACAAACTAGTTAGTTACACTAGTTCTCCCTACTAGTAGGGGTAAGTGTAACTTATACGTGCGGCTTTTGTGATTAGCCCTACTCATTAGCAAGTCCAATTTAATTCTCCTGATACATCATCAGCTATTTTATTAATATCCTACCTCCTACAATGTTATGTTCTCCTGGTACATCGCACATCATCCATCGTTTTGTGCCATCCGACAATAATAATACTCGTAGTACATCGTCAGATATTTTATATGACGTACCTCCCACAATGTTATGTACTCCTGGTACATCGTCTGCTATTTCACTTGTATTGTGTCATTTCCTGCATTATTCTGTGCATTGTACGTATTCCTAGTACATTGTTTACTATTTTTAGGTGAATTAAGTCTTACCTCCTACAATGTTCTATTCTTCTGGTACATCTTCAGTAATTTTATATCTTGTATAGATTCCCGTTGGTCTAGTGGTTAGTGACCCTGACTGCTAAGCCAGAGGTCTTGGGTTCGATCCCCACCCAGCATAAAACTTTGTGTGATGAGCACGATGGTTTATTGTGTTTGGGTGTAATTTATCTATAATATGTATGTATTTAGAAATATATATATATATATACTAGCTTTCGCCCGCGGCTCCGCGCGCATGGATGTCGGCTATCCTGTGTCCTTCCTCGGGACTCAAACTATCTCCATACAAAATTTCATCTAAATCGGTTTAGCTGTTTGAGCGTGAAAGCGTAACAGACAGACAGACAGACAGACAGAGTTACTTTCACATTTATAATATTAGTATGGATATGTTTATAAGTTGTCTAGTTGCCATAGTACTCGTACAAGCGATTTATTCATTTTATTTTATTTATCCACACCGGTAAGTAATAGGGCTAAGTGTAACTACTGGGTTTAATGAGCAAATCAGGACTTTCAATGTTTGTTTTTTTTATCCTCTATGCGTTCCTAAACCATTCATCAGATTATGATGGGGTGTTCTGAGGACAGCCGCGAAGGTTTCTGGCCCAAGAAGCCAAAGTTAAACGTGCCCGGGTTCACCCAGTATTACATAATATATTTTAGGTTTATAGTCTTATAATGAAGTAATTATTACACGTATTAATACTAAATACTTAATTACAACAAGCAACAACGTATTACTTAGAAATTAATTACAAAATTGAAATGAAAACATCAAATAATAACAATAGAGTGCAGGAAGTGCATCCGAGTATGCGACGTGCGCAAGAGTTGCGAAAATAACAGTTTGTTAGTTGTTTATTACAATAACAGTCAGATGTTGGACGTCAGAGGGAGTCGCGTGGAGCATGAAACTATTTGTTTTCGATTACATTGTTGTATTATGCTGCATTCACACGATTCCGAATCCGAAGCACAAGCATGTAAATTAGCTGTTCGTTCGTACGTTCGTTCCTACTTGTCATGCTTCCGGGCTTCGTGCGACGCTTCTGAACGTACTTTTAAATCTGGTTATATCAGATAGGTACTTATTAGAGAGTTGTAAAATGATACTGGGCCGATTATTGGTTACGATTGAAGATTAAAACACACTGATCAATTTGGAAAGGGATCGTCTCCGTATCGCCTCGCCGTCAGCTGTTCGTGAGCTTGTCCGATCGAGGCGAGGCGATTACGTTACGTACCCGAATAATGTGCGTTGCAATAAAGAGTTCCATATAAAGAATACTGAACGGCGTGAGTTGATACGGTGTCGATCTCCAGTGTGCTTTGACCTTAAAGCTACTTGACATGCTACGCCCGCCACCTGAAAACCAGTTGTTCGGGCTGCGTGCCGCGCGTCTGAACGCGCTGTTAGATCGGGTTATATCTACCAGGTACTCATTAGCGAGTTGTAAAATGTAACTAGACATTGGTGACCATTATAATACCTTGGGAAATTAAATTAAGCAGCTTCCAAATTAAGCAGAGCTACTATGAAAACCAGACAACCGATAAACATACATAAATATTTCTAAATACGTATATAGTATCGATAAATAATACCCAGACACAGAATAAAGCATCGTGCTCATCACACAAAGTTTTATCCTAGGCCCCACCTAGGATAACTCCCATATACACTCCCATCGCACCACAGAGGCAGTCGAATATATTAATAAGTTTATACAGGGGTTCAAATCTTCCTGAGGTACCTAATTAATTCGATAAAAAAATAGTCAGTGATTAGTGACCCTGATTGCTAAGCTGGAGGTCGTCGGACTCCAGTCGCGGCTCTCGCGCACTCGAATAGCTTTCTTACATCACTTGGCCAAGCAGATCAGCGACGTATTCGCGTACCACACACGGCCGTGTTCATGACACAGCCACAGACCATTCATTTTCTGCTATTAATTTTGACTGCCTCTGTGGCGCGGTGGGAGTGCATCCGACTGCTACGCAAGAGGTCGTGGGTTTAATCCCCACCCAGGAAAAAACTTTGTGTGATGAGCACCATGGTTTATTCTGTGTCTGGGTGTTATTTATCTATGATAATGTATGTATTTAGAAATATATAAGTATGTTTATCGGTTGTCTGGTTTCCATAGTACAAGCTCTGCTTAGTTTGGGATCAGATAGCGTTGTGTGAATTGTCCCAAGATATTATATTATTACTAGCTGTCCCGCGCAACTTCGTATGCGTAATTTTTCCTCGTTTTTGAAACATTTCTCGTCGCTTCTCCGCTCCTATTAGTTGTACCGCGATGTTATATATATTATAGCCTAAAGCCTTCCTCGATAAATGGGCTACCCAACAAAAAAAGTTCTAGTTCCTGAGATTCGCGCGTTTAAACAAACAAACAAACTCTTTCGCTTTATAATATTAGTATAGATTAATTTATACTAGCTAACAAAATCATCAATAATACATTTAAGAGATATGCTCTTGTCGTTGAAACGATGCAGGTGCTTGCATTCATATCTGTCAATATCGTTCTCTTTCACTTCCTTATCTATACTAATATTATAAAGCGGAAGAGTTTGTTTGTTTGTTTGTTTAAACGCGCTAATCTCAGGAACTACTGGTCCGATTTGAAAATTTCTTTTTTTGTTGGATAGCCCATTTATCGAGGAAGGCTATAGGCTATATAACATCGCGCTACGACTAACAGGTGCCGAGTAGCGACGAGAAATGTTGCAAAAACGGGGAAAAATTACGCATACGAAGTTGCGCGGGACAGCTAGTACGATATAACAGCTATCTTCTGCTTTTTTGATCCAAGTAGCTAACAAACTGTAAAAAAATGAACTTTCACCCTTTCTAGTTCTTGGCTACGTGAGGCCCTACTTGTGGCACACTGGTCTGTCAGAATACCAGAACAGCATAGCTCGTCTGGCGTACGAGATGGTGCGAGATGACCGCATCCCTAAGTACCACGCACACAACGGATGTCGGCCGCGGTGGGGATTACCCCCAGAGGGGGTTCGCCAGCCCGAGCTTGATGGGGCCCCCTTCGATGGAGAAAGATTGTATTAGGACCTGGTTTTTCGAAGCAAGAAACCTTTGGTATAATATTTTTTTTATCAGGTACTATTTTTTTAATACATTTTTCGCGGGAAATTCAAGAATATTTCTCTACAATTTGTTCTGGAGTTTAGAATGTTTTTTTTGTGCAGATGTAAGTATATAATGATTTTGTAACTGATGACTATTGTCATATTATTGTATATTAACTTTATACGAGTTATTTTTTTACAAGTACAATTGTGATGACATAATAAATATCTACACATAATTACAGCTTCTTTTTATGATAACCATGATCTCGAAACAGATGTTATTATGTTCGTTTGTGTTGTTTATATTGAGATAAACGTTATGCACGATTGCCAAGGATGAATATTACTAGCTGAGCCGCGCAACTTCCTATGCGTCAATTTTTCCAGTTTTTTTTGCAACATTTTTCATTCCTGCTCCGCTCCTATTGGTCGTAGCGTAATGTTATATAGCCTATAGCCTTCCTCAATAAACGGCTATTCAATAGTGAATAAATTTTTCAATTCGGACCCGTAGTTCCTGTGATTATCGCGTTCAAACAAACAAACAAACTCTTCAGCTTTTTATTATAAGTATAGATAGCAGTAGGTATACAGGGTAATTTTTATTATACTAATAAACCGCCCGCTCTTTGCTTCTTTACAGTAAACCAAATAACTTAGTAATATATCGTTAGAAAAAAAAAATACAAATTTACCCTTCACCTACCACTTACTTTTGTCACACATCTGAGAGACCCCGGAGTAAAATCGATGCTTTTTTGTCAGGTTTAGGGCTTGAACCTCACAATAAACAACTTGAACCTCACAATTTCTCCATTAAAATAAAAGTGTGGTTAAGGTCATAACTCCAGAAACAAGTGGTAGGTGATTAAGGGATTAGAGTTATGTAAACAAGCTACGAGTGGAAAGTTATTAGTATATTACAATCACCCTGTAGGTGGTTCGATTCCGACCCCGGTTTGGCGTCGGAAGTCTAGGGTTCGATTCCTGGGTCGGGACTTCAAATTTTTCTATCTTACAAAATTGCAATTATTGTATTTGTAAAGTAATTGGCAAGAAAAACTTTTTCATTGCTGTTCCACTCCTATTGGTTGGTCGTAGCGTAATGTTATATAGCCTATAGCTTTCCTCAATAAATGGGCTATCCAATAGTGAAAGAATTTTTCAATTCGGACCAGTAGTTGCTGTGATTATCGCGTTCAAACAAACAAACAAACTCTTCAGCTTTATAATATAAGTATAGATAACAGTAGGTATACAGAGTAATTTTTAATATACTAATAAACCGCCCGCTCTTTGCTTCTTAAACCTTAAACTTAGTAATAATATGTAAGAAAAAAAAAAATACATATTTACCCTTCATCTACCACCTAATTTTGTTACACATATAAGAGACCCCGGAGTAAAATCGATGCTTTTTTGTCAGGTTTAGGGCCTGAACCTCACAATAAACAACTTCAACCTCACAAATTACTCCAGTTAAATAGTCTGTAGGTGGTTAAGGTCATAACTCTAGAAACAAGTGGTAGGTGATTAAGGGATTAGAGTTATGTAAAGAAGCTACGAATGGAAAGTTATTAGTATATTACAATCACCCTGTAGGTGGTTCGATTCCGACCCCGGTTTGGCTTCGGAAGTCTAGGGTTCGATTCCTGAGTCTGGACTTCAAATTTTTCTATCTTACAAAATTGCAATTATTGTATTTGTAAAGTAATTGGCAAGAAATGCCTATAAAAAATACTTAAATATTCGGCCTGCGACATCATAATTTGTTAAAATGCTCTTTGTAACGAAGCAACAACAAAAGCCGTGATAGTTCTTTAACTACCGACTAGATGGCGCTTGCGAGGGCCCAACTCACGAGCATCACAGGATAGAAAAATTTGAGGTCTAGTAACATAGTTCAGATAGGTGGTTCGATTCCGGCCCCGGTTTGGTACGGAAGTCTCGGGTTCGACTCCTGGGTCTGGACTTAAAATTTTTCTATCTTACAAAAATCCAATTATTGTATTTGAAATAAAGTATTTTCTATCTTACTTTTAATACATAACGTTAAGATATGCCGCTAGTTTCTAATTTCTACGTAACGAAAAATTGGTGGATGCCACGATATGTGACGGTTCTTATATCGTCAAATAATAGGTATAGACGTACATGTGGGGTATTTCTACACCTCTCGGCCCAGTAGTTGACCAGTTAAGTTAACTTGAACATTTTTTTTTTCATTTGATTCATGCACCCACTATTTTCATCCACTAGTGGATGCACACATTGCCTGTTCGCCTATAAAATTTAGACCGTAAATGATTGTTCAGTCTAAATATACCGCTAGATATTTTTACAAAATGTTAGGCAGGAAAATATTTAGTTTCCTCAAAAAAATGATGGGTTTATGCAATGATTTGTTTGTAATAACTTTATAAATTTAATACAACACCTAACTATAAATTTTGATGCGATTGTGTGTAACAGAAGCGTATTCAGTGATGAGGGATATACGCTAACAAACGCTACCTCTGGCTCTATAAAGGAGACGATACGGAGACGACTCGACTACGAATATAGATTCACTTTGTGTTGCAACTATCGACAGCTTATCCAAAATTCATCTACTACATCGGTATATTTCATTGAAAAAGCGGCAGTAGCCTATGGGGGAAGGGATCGTGGCCGCAATCGTAAGGCCGCGGGTTCGAATCCTGCCCATTATATTATACTACCGACGTGAACCCACTCCTAACCCAAGCCATTGAGCTTAGCTGGACGACAGGATTGTTAATAATGTGGGACCACATTCCCTTATTGTTAATAGATATCTTTAAAAACATTATGTCGCCAAAGTACAATGTCTACATTGTTTTTTTTTTCTATAACTGATTGGGCAACTGCCTAACAGAGACAAAATGTAGGTATGCTGAAAATCCATGGGTTACTGGGGAGGGGGGGGGGGCATTGCAATTGCCTTAGGTCTGCCCCAAACTAAAATTAGTGGTTCCATAGCCGGATTCTACACAATACGGTCGTGTCGTACGTTGTAAAATGTACTGGGTGGCGCAAAAGTAAAGACCCTATTTGGTTCAGCTATAACATTTTTTCTAAATTAGAAAACTAGATTTAGATTTTTTTAAATGTATATTTGTGCCATTAAATTTCGTACCATTAGGATTTAAAGATGATGTCTTTTAAATGGTGACCTCCAGAGTTGATACACATTTGAGCCCTATTTATGACATTTTGCATAACTTGCCGTAACACTTCCTGCGATATGTTCGTTATTTCTTGACGAATGTTTTCTTTTAGAGCTGCGAGAGTCTGTGGCTTGTTCACATACACCCGAGATTTCAAAAAACCCCAAAGAAAGAAGTCTGGACTGGTCAGATCGGGTGATCTTGCAGGCCAAGGCAAATCGCCAAAACGAGAGATAACTCGGCCTGGAAAAGCGTCCCTCACTAAGTCCATAGTGTCGCGCGCTGTGTGTGCCGTAGCGCCGTCTTGTTGAAACCAGATGTGCTCCAGCCCCAATTCGTCCAAACTGGGTATCAAAAACTCACGTAACATGGTTCTGTAGCGTTCTCCAGTGACAGTTATCGCATTGCCTCCAGCGTCTTCGAAAAAATAGGGTCCGATCACTCTGTTAACACAGATGCCACACCATACAGTAACTTTTAGTGGGTGTAGAGGTGTTTCTTGAATAATGCGCGGATTATCAGTGCCCCAGAACAGAGTATTCTGCTTATTGACATGCCCTGAGAGATGGAAATGCGCTTCGTCACTCATAACCAATTTTGAAGGAAAATCATCCTCTTCAAGGTTGAGGTTTATGACGCGCTGGCAGTAATCTAGACGAGCTCGGTGGTCAGCAGGCAGCAGCTGATGAGTCATTTGAGTTTTATACGGGAACATCTTTAAGTCTTTCACCAAAATACGCTGCAGGGTCCGTCTGGAAATGCCCAATTGCGTGGCACGTCGCCTCGTTGATGTTTCTGGACACTCTTCCACATCTTCCCGCACAGCATCGATATTTTCAGCTTAACGGCCTGTTCTTGGTCTCCCAGACTTAGGTCTATCCAATGTTGAGCCAGTTGCTTCAAGGCGTGTGGCAAAGCGTCGAATTGTGCGACCAATCGGTGCCGGACGGTGGGGAAATCGTCGACGAAATTCACGTTGTGTTCTTATCACTGATGAATTATTCCGTAAGAACATTGACACAATTATTCCACGTTCTTGGGGAGTAAAACGGTCCATGTTTATTTTCAGTGTATTTTACATTTGTTCACTACACAATTTTCAACAACAGAATGACAGAAAATGTCATATAAAAAAAAAAAAGTATTTTCTTTAGTGCCAGTACTTTTGCGCCACCCAGTATAAATAATCGCACGAAGCTGTCTACGTTGATTGAAACTGCTATTTACAAATTGTTTTTAAATGAAGGTATCTTTATATAGTGATTTTCGCGAGCCGCACGTTTATCTGAGATCGCGTCTATTTTAAGATACCGGTTTAAGAATAGTACCACCCCGTCTCTTCCCGTGGGTGTCGTCAAGACGACTGAAGGATTTCACACCGGAGGACGGCAGCAGCGTCCTCTGCGTACTCAAGGCCTTACCACTATCGCCAACCCGCTCGCCAAGCGTGGTGATTATGGCAGTTACCCCCAGGATCGCTAGTGGGGAGACCCGTGTCAAGCAGTGGGACTATGACTATGACCATATGAATGGGTTGAAGTAAACCATCTATAGATAACTAAAGGATTGCGTCGTCTGGATTTTTGTATTAGATTATACATTATTGCATGTATTGCACAATATTCGCCACACCAGATGCCAACCTATTCTGATGACTGCCTCGGCGCGGTGGGAGTGTGTACGACTGATGCGCAAGAATTCGTGGGTTGGATTTCCACACGGGGCACTACTTTGTATGATTTACAAATTGGTGTTCCGAATCTGCGTGTACCTTGTGTCCATGAATTGAATGATTGTAAAGTCCCCCGCGACACAGGGCTTGTACCCTACTGCGGGAGTTGTTTAGTTCCTACTAGTTCAGTTAACCAGTTCCGTTGATGGAATGGTGGTTAACTATAAGATATCCCGTGACCTAATAATTCGTGAAACTCTAATCAAAGCGATATCATTTTTCCTTCAAGATTAGAGACCACTGGTGGGGATCTATACAAATGCCAATAGCTCTGGGCACTACTCTGTTACGCATCAGCATTTGATAGTTGATACCTTCCTGAATAAACAATCAAATTTTTAATTTATTGATTTATTCTTACATTCAATATCCCACTATTTCCATTGCGGCGTCGCGAGTCAGTCAGAAATTTTGAAAATCAAATGATAATTTGCTTCTCAAAATGTTCACGCGAACAAAGTCGCGGGCAACTGCTAGATTTTTTTGTCACTGGAACATTATTCTGGGATAAAAAGTAGCCTATGTGCTATTCCATATCTCTGTTCCAAATTTCGTCCACCCGTTTATCCGCTGTGTGCACATCCATACATCCAAACTTTCGCATTTATAATATTAATATACCTACATAGTATAGATCAAAACGCTTATCCCACCTTTAGCGCATCATATATACAGTATGTATATTTAATCCCTATCTGACCTGTTAATGTGTTGTTAGGTATCATGTCCCCATTCGATATAAGTAATTTTATTTAAATTTAATGTCAAAAAAAAGTAAATTTAAATTTGTTGAATGATGTCATATATAATATAAAACAAATAAATAAAATAAAATAAAAATTGTTTATTCCGGACATTTAACCATAGTTTACACACAAAAATAAATAAAATAAAAGATAATTATACCTAACGTTAGTAGAGAAATCACTGAAGCGTATTAACTCGTATTAACTTCATTGTTACCCTCATTACCATTAGGTAGGTATATGATGAAGTCATGTGGGAAAACATGTGTAGCCGGAAAAGATTTTTTTGATTGTAAAGAGGCTTTATGCAAACAATATTGATAAAAAATCTTGAAAATTTTAAAACGAAATTGGCTACATAAATCATGAATTTTAATATTTAATAAAAAATCACTTTGACGGATATATTTTTTAACATTGTTAACAGAACACCGACCCACCCTTTCGGTTCGGACAGGGATTAATTTAGACCTTGTATTTTTAAAACGCCAAAGCTTTGTTGTATTGGAATACTTGGGACAACTCACACAATGTCATCTGATAAAAAACAAGCAGACTAAGCCGAGCTTGTACTATGGTAACCAGACAACTGATATACATACTTATATATTTCTTAATACATACATATTATAGATAATTAACACCCAGACACAGAATAAACCATCGTGCTCACCACACAAAGTGTTATCCTGGGTAGCTATCGAATCCATGACCACCGGCTTAGCAGTCAGGGTCACTAATCACTAGACCAACAGGCAAAGAAAATCTTCAGCATTAAATATTTTACATTATTATGATTTTCTAAGTATGACGACAGACCTCTCATAATAATAATAATAAAAATGATTTATTCACTTAGAAAGCAAAATACTACACTTGTGAAAAGTCGATTCTACATTTACTTGTAATGCCTGTTCCCAAACAATAGGTAAAGCCCGAGAAAAGAACAGGCAATAAAAACTCGTTGCCACTCTTTTCAAATTGCCAATGTTTACAATGTTTCTCTGTTTATAAACTGTATATGCAGGTAAGGTGCTGCCACTATTATATTATACACCAAATTAGAGGACCGATGCAAAAAGAGGTCATAAATATTAGAAGAGTACAAGAGTTGGATATAATATCAGCCTCAATGGGCACAACATAGTAGGAGCATCACTTTTTACTATACTTATAAAAAGTATACATCTCCGTAGATCTCCGTGAGTAATTTTATTGCTCCATTGAAGTATGTGTTAACGATCAAAACAACAAGGATGCACTTAACATTGTATTGTAACACAGTTTTTGTGAACAACATAATAATAAAATGCACTTCTCTCGATTTACGTGGTCTCGATTTACGCGATTCTATTCATTCATAATCGTTCAATCGAACTGTCCTGAATTGAGTAGCTTAAAGTCTTATCGAAGAATGACAATTACATCGATATTAATTTCAGGACTTAATCGCGTGAATTATTTAAAGTTACAACCCTTTTATTTACCCGAAGTTTCGCTCGAATTGCACCGATCGTGGTCACGGGTCGACTGACTCAGTAGACCTGTATAAAAATCGCAAAAGTTTAAAAACAATAATTACATCGATATCAGATTCGTAGTTTTACACGCGAAACGACGTCTTTATATTCGTTTGTCATTCTATTCGATTAGCGTTTATACCAATTGTCTAGGGGGCTGAGGATGCCTCGTATGTCGGTGCAACGTGGAAGCGAAATATTGCATATCAAGGATCCGAAGATGTCTGCCATGAGAGTTAGTAAGTTCAATGTCTGTCTAATATCTTTAAATAATTAGAGTGCCCCCTGGTTCGTGAGAAATTGTGATCTCCATCGGAATCTCAACATGAACAGCGTGGATACAACCATTCAGAAGTTTGCTAAAGCCCATGAGCATAGACTTCAGCATCTTGTGAATGTTGAGGCAATCCAGCTCCTCGACAACACTTATCTAGTAAGAAGACTTAAACGGACAAAACCATTTGAATTAGTGTTGTGATATAAGCCATTTAAGTGTAGTAACTTTTGCTGCCTACAAAGAACACATGAACGAAGTGTCTTCAACTTAACGACGCATTCTTAGACATATGTTTTTATAGCAAATTAAGTTAGAATAAAACTACTTATTAGTCACTACGCTATATTGTAATATAAATAAGGTACCATAATAGAGTACTTTATTAGTAAAAAAAAAATAATTAGAATATTTTTAATGGAGAAAGTAGTAGGGTGTTTTAAGTTTGAACACTCGTCATAGCTCTGAAACATATTTTTTAAATATAATGTATACTAATATTATAAAGCTTGAGTTTGTTTGTTTATTTGAACCCGGTAATCTCAAGAACTACTAGTTCGAATTGAAAAAATCTTGTATTGTTGGATAGCCCATTTATCGAGGAAGGCTATAGGCTATATAACATCACGCTACGACCAATAGGAGAGCCATTATTACGCCTGGGGTTTTGCGAAGAATTTTGCTTTGATAAATCTATTACAAAATTAACGCTAAAGAACTAATCGAGTAATTTCTTCCGCTCCTCCAACTTACGAACTTCACATTACGCGATTTCTATTATTGTCTGAAATCCTTCGCGTAAACCGAGGTATTTATTATTGCGCTGTTTACTGAGAAGAATCAATCATTCAGCGCCTTTGTACAATAAAGTGTAATGTTATGAGTTTGGGGAAAAGACAATATTGTGGCAATCAGAACAAAGGACATGAAAGACACGTGCATTGTGCCACAATTTTGTTGTAATTTGATTATTTTTCTTAATATCGTCACAAAAGAATGGCTGTGAGTTTCTTACAAGTAACTTTTTGTGTGATTATTAAACAAGGCAATGTTAAGGTTTTTTAAATATATTTTTCAGTTCTGCGAAGCTTAAAATAGGCTTGTTGGAGTTATGGATATGTAAAGACATCATGTATGGTACTTACATATGTAAGCAAAGGCTTACATGACTCACGAAGAGTCATGGAGGTTGGTTTAGCCTACACATATGTATCTTAACGAGGTATGTGCACTATATCCATAGATTGAATCAGGTCTAGAATGTAGAAAATGACTACAAATTTATAGAATTTTATAAGCTACGGGTCTTAATCGCGTAAAGAGTCTACCCGTGACCACGGCCGTTGCAATACGGTCGAAACGTCGGGCAATAAACAAAGGTATTTAGCCTTAAAATAAAATATTTACGCGATTAAGACCCGTAGCTTATAAAATTCTATAATGTGTACAAATCGCGAAAGTTTACGGACTACAAATTTGATACATGACTGCCAAATCTAGAAGGACAGGTAAATCTTTGATTGCCACAACGACAAAAAGGCCTTTAATTAAGTAAAAAAATGCAGAGCCATTTTAAGTTGTTTAAATATTGATTTAATAATCACAACTTTTCAAATTCAAATTCGTAACCGCCCTTCCTATGTCTCGTCTACGTAGTGGAGCTCGTTTTTCTGGAACTTTGCCAAATGCATTGCCATTTGCCCTTATGTTTCATGACCAAGTCTCATTTTAGCTAATAGATTGGGCAGACCGGCAACTGTTTGTGTGGTGACTTTGTAAGCGTATGGATTTTCTACCGTGGGATATGTACCTTATGTTTTTAAGTATAATTTGAGCTATCAAAACAACCAAATTTGATCAAATTGAATTGAAGAATGGAAAGTAATGGAAGAGACCTTTGTCAAACGGCAAACAGACGAAGTTGTTGATGCTTGAACGTTTTCTATTTTGTTAACATTGTCTGAATAAAGGGTTATATTATTATTATATCTATCTATACTAATATTATAAAGCTGAAGAGTTTGTTTGTTTGAACGCGATAATCTCAGGAACTACTGGTTCGAATTGAAAAATTCTTTAATGTTGTACTGCCCATTTTTCGAGGAAGGCTTTAGGCTATATAACAACAGGCTATGACCAATATCAATGAAAAAACGGGGAAAATTGACGTAGACGAAGTTGCGCGGCTCTGCTAGTGTACCTATAGAATCACACTAATATTATAAAGGCGAAAGTTTGTTAGTATGTAAGTGTATATGTTTGTTACTTCTTCTCGTCTAAATGGCTGGAGCGATTTTGAAAAAATTTGGTATGGACTTTTAGCTGACACCCTGAATTAACACATAGGCTAGGCATAAATCGCGGGTAACTCCGCGGGGCACAGCTAGTTCATCATAAAGCTAAGCCTCAGTTCCCATTATGTTGCCAAGAGCCTAAGCAACAAATAGTTGCGAGTCTGTGTAAACCAGTGCACTTATTTTCTTTTTGTTATCTGTCATTGGCCTAGCTTGTACACTTTTGAGTCTTTTTGTTTTCGAGAGCTTTTATTAGCATTTGAGTCAGCCTAGTCTGTTGGGGTTTGGTCTATTTATATGTGGAAACTTGTGTTTATACTGTTTTATTTTAATCACATATCGGTGCAGTGATTGCAAACATTTTTAGATCGATGTACCATTTTTGTTAGAAATTTATTTGATGGGATGAAAGTTCGGCGCTGAAATGAACTTCCCTATACCACAGATAATATAATACTATACTAGTACCTATACATACAAGGAGTAGTACTATTACTATAAGTAACTTATCTCTATCTGAGAAGCCTGGATGGCTGGGTTACATAGCCCAGTATCTATACCTACTTATAAGTTTTTGCTTTTTTTTATTCGACAGCAAGGAAAGGTAAAAAACCCAACTGCACAAAAAAGGGGATCTTTCCCCTACATTATGTACTCAATATCATGCAGTCGGAAGCATTAATTAAAATTTTTCGTCTCTTCCGCGGAGATGTGCCACAAGAATGCACAAAGACCTAGTTCCGGTGCAAGTGAAGCGTACTAACATAGTTTAAGTTGTATTTATTAACACTTATTGTAATATTGTATGTATATTAGTCTGTAAGGTATATATTTATATAGAAACTAGCTGACCCGTGCCCACTTCGTTGGGCATAATGTTAATAATCCTTTTTTAGTACAGAGTATTTTAATTTCTAACTGCCAAAAGGAGGGTTATACGTAGGTATTCCTTCTCCCGAAGCGAGCACGAACGCGAACCGAATTAAACCCGAAGCCATCGCGCGCCGTCCGCTGCTTTGGCCTTCACACTTAAGACGATGAGTTTACTTATTTTCATAAAGATTCATAATTTTTGGTAATATGACTAATAAATATGACCTATTATGATTATAATTATGATTAACAATAACTATGATTTAAATTATTTTATTAATATTAAAAATTAAATTGTCTATACTAATATTAAAAAAACTACTTTTTGTAACTTAAATATAAAAGTTAGACATATGCTGTCTTGGACTTTTTTGTAGGCATTTTCAAGCTCCACATCTTTTCTCTAGAACTCAAAAATATATATTTCATAGTTAAGGCAGCGTTCGTAAAAAACCGCTTTCATTCGACCGTTTTCTCTCCGATTCACTTTGCAAAACGGACTACCGCGTAAAAGCCTTTTTATTTTTCGGTTTTTTATGTAACCTATGACACTCAGCAATAATGTGGCTTTCTATTGGTGAAAGAATTTTTAAAATCGGTTCAGTAGATCCCGAGATTACCCCTTACAATTTAACAAATATACAAACACATAAACTTTACTTCTTTATAATATTAGTATAGATATAAACCTTCCTCTTCAATCACTCTATCTATTAAAAAAAAACGCATCAAATTCCGTTGCGTAGTTTTAAAGATTTAAACATACCTACATAGGGATATAGGGACAGAGAAAGCGACTTTGATTTATACTATATAGTGATAGTGATTAGAAATATATAAGTACTAGCTGACCCGCGCAACTTCGTCTGCGTACATTTTCCCTTTTTTCTTTTTCTTCCTTTTTTTTTACAGCATTTTTCATTGCTGTTCCGCTCCTATTGGTCGTAGCGTGATGTTATAACCTATAGCCTTCCTCGATAAATAGACTATCCAACAATAAAATATTTTTTCAGTGCAGCCCAGTAGTTCCTGAGATTATCGCGTTCAAACAAACAAACAAACTCTTAGGGGTATGAAAAATAGATGTTGGCCGATTCTCATAGATACCGGATAAGCACAAAAAAATTCATCAAAATCGGTCAAGCCGTTTCGGAGGAGTATGGCAACGAAAACTGTGACACGAGAATTTTATATATTAGATAAATGGTATTATTATATTATTATTCCCCTTTATTAACCTTATAACTTATTTTTTACATTTTTAAAACCGTATAAAATATACAAATTTAAAAATATAAAAGTAGTGTCCCACCGGCATCGGGTACAGGAACCAAGGTACCGATGGTTAAGGGTACAGAGATAGGAATCTCCTCACGATGCGTGCCGTGTCGAGTATTACCGCATTCTGCATCTGACCCTTGACCCAGCTACCTTTTTTTTTTTTTGATGTGGCGGGAAAAAATCCTTACGAACACCCCCACCGTCTGGGGAAGACGGTGGAGGTAGTGTGGGGTTTGCACCCACTAAAAAACCCACCGTGTATCGCGACTTTCGCGAACGGGCTGCCGGAATTTGTTATACCGTCGGCGGCCCGCCCAGTGTGACCCAGCTACCTAACGTGAGCTTCTGCAGGTGTTGGTCGAGGCTCTTGGCGATTAGTCCATGGACTGAAACGACTATCGACACAATGACAGCTGAATACACATCCCACATGCCAACAATCTCGCGAGCTAAGTCCAAATATTTTATGTTAATTATTATTAATGATTCTCGATTAACTTAGTATTGTGCCTCCGACAGCATCCCATTTTCCGCATTATTTTTAAAATTAATTAAAAAGTAACTATCAATATAATAAAAAGTATAATATTTTAACATTGCCTTGTATGTACATTAAGGAACAATGTCTATTTGTACGCCAATACCCGGAATACTTTACAAAACATGTAGATGTAACTAAGCGAAATTTAGACCCTAGAAATAAATATAAGCTCTATATACCAAAATGTAGACTAGAATTGTATAAAAGGAACTCATATCTAAATGCTATTAAGGTATATAACAAATTGCCCAATTCGTTTAAAGACTTACCTGTAAAAATGTTTAAAAACCAACTAACGGATTGGTTAAATGATAAGTGTTTTTATGATCAAAATGAATTTATGAGATTTCGAGAATTAATAAATTGACATTGGATTGCAACAATTATTGATGCTGAAATTATTTATTTTGACATAATTTATTTTGATTTTTTTTTTTTTTCAATAAGACCAATTTAGTTTTATTTTATTTATTATTACAATTCCATTTTTTTTATTATTGCAATTTTTGATTTTATTTATTTTATTAATTCCATGACATAACAAACTTTTTAAATTTTCACATCAGATAATTAATTTAATATTAATCATAATTAAGGTAATGTGATCTAATTATTTATGAAAATGTAAAACTAAAATAATATTTGCACGCCTCATAGTGGCAGAATGTAAATGGGCCAATCTATATGTAAGATCTTACTAATGTACACCTGCATTCTGGCAAATAAATGAATTATTATTATTATTATTATTATTATAGAATTGTGGCTCCCCTCTTTGTGGTAGGAGTGGGTTCACGTAGGTAGTATCATTATACTACCCATTGATAGAATTCAAGCCCGCAACCTCACGATTGCGTGTCCAATGCCTTAGCCATTAGGCTTGCGCCGCTATTTCCGCAGCCGACCCTCTGACAGGGTCTATAGGAACGAATTAAAGATAATCTAATTATAATGAACTGTAAGTTGGTTTATCGAACTTTGCACTTTGGGCGATGCCCCAAATAAAAAACGTTTTTTTTAATTTTAAATAAAGTACATCAAACGTTATTTTATTATTACAGTGATGCATGTCTAGGTAGCAGCCGGCCAGCTTCTTATGTCAAACTCATTTTATATCTCTTCTCTTATTAAAGAAATTATTTCACTTTCATCTTAGTTTTTATCAAAAATATGTAAAATAATACGTGCAGTAAAAATAACATAGAAATAAAATAGACAAATCATTTTGTCATATGTTTGCGTATTTAGGAGTGACTGACTCCTAATACACAAATACACACAGACTATATACACGCGTCCATATATTTATAATAGGTAATTTAAGATAATACCTACTAACCTGAGGGGTACTCTACTGAGAGGTATTTTAAGAAATAAATACAAACGACACTATATTCCTGTGGATAAATAAAGCAGAAATCGTGAAAATCAAGTCACAAATCATGAAACATATAAAAACCGGGCAAGTGCATGACGGGTCACGCACAATGTAGAGTTTGTTTGTTTGAAAATTTTGTTACTTTTCATTTGATCAGCTGTTACTCTAGTCCGGTCAATTTAGACAATTGAAATAAAGAAAATTCCGACAGAGCCAAATCTTCGTAGAGACCTTAGGTTTACCACAAGGAATAAAGTGTCAAAAGTCCCCATCAGTCCCATGTGTACAATTCTTACAAGCGCAATATCTGGAAAATAGTGGGTCTTAGAGAAAAAATTATAAGGACCATTTTTATAGAGAATTTTAATTTTAAGATCTACAACTTTGCTCTGAAGTACTTTTTCGATAAAACTTACCGTTTTTGAGAAAAACCCAAAAAACCTAAAATTTTGACCTTGGGCCCCGAATAACTCCGTTAGCACACATGGGACTGATGGGGACTTTTCTACATAGCTGTGATAGTTTTTCTTTTGATTTCACTGTACAGGGATAGGGTATGTTATCAGTATTGCACCTACCATGGTACCATAGCTGGTTGCATTATTATTACATAGTTATAGCATATTCTTTTTGTCAAAATTCTGTAGTGAAAAGCGTATTACTTATTCTGTGGTATGGAATAACAATTATACCTCTCCTGGTACAAAATTCGATTGGATTATTATGGCATAGAACCTTTTATGTCATAATTTTTAAGCTATTGCATAGCTTCTATCGCAAGCCTTGAGCGTGGAGACCGAATCCAGAAATTCCGTAACGAAAATAACCTAACACTCCCACCGGCACAGCGGTGATACTTTTTAGTTTTGCCATCTATCGATGAATAGCAGAACTTTTCATGACTTTTTTTTAAATTAAAAAAAAAAAATTAAAGAAAAAAATAAATAAAAACATTGTTTTTTTATTATTTAAAAAAAAAACTTTTGTAAAAATTAAAAAAAAATAATTCATAACTTTTTCACTGATATATAAAGAAATGAAAAAATAATAAATATTTTTTAGGGTACTCCGATTTTGATAAAATTAGGTATGTGCACTCAGTATCATGGTACAGTAAAAATATGTATACAGTAAGGAAACTAGGCCTAATTGTTGAAGTTAATACTTACGCTCCATTAGAGCGCTAGGGTTAACTGTCACTTTTAAAGTTTGTAGTAGAATTTTGTAGTTATGGTGTCTTATTATTATGTAATTGGTTATATAGTTCTATGTAGTAAATGATCAAGCAATCGAATAAAATAACTCATTAACAAATAAAATAGGTAATGTTACGAGAGCCGCGGAAAAAACATACCGGGCTTGCGTCAGTCGCAGTATAGAGTACTATTCAGATATAAACGACAACCAAGTTGGCCTACTGGTTAGTCGTTTGAATCAGTAGGTATCGCTATCGTTTAACTTGGGAGCCTAGCGCTCCCAAGTTAAACGCTGCAGGCGGCGTGCGGAAATGAAATCATTTGCAGCCGCCATCTTGGACTTACATTTTGACTTCACTATCAGCTTTAGCACCCTAAAAAACTGGAAATGATACCAATAATAAAAAAAAATCACAAAACATTTTATTTTAAATACTAGAACGCGCCATCTAGTTGTTATAAATACATTTATGAATATTTTTCTCATTTTTGACTCGTCTGAATGCGGCAGCCGCTACTGTGAGCACCGCGAAAACCCTCTTAGGAGTCTCGTAGAAGTGCGCGTCAGTGTGAGTGTGCTGTTTCGAACGTTTGTTCGTAGTTTCCATTCTGTATACTTTATCTACTGTGATCATGGACACATACCAACCCTTGAATATGACCACACCTTTCTATTACACCTTCTATATGTGTGCTACTACCGTGTTTTTTGTACATAACGATGAGGAGGGGGGGGGGGGGGAGGGACACTTGACTCTAAAAAAATTGCACTTTAAAGTTTAATATTTCACAAACGGATCCCTAAATCTAAAAATGGTTTTCAAAACTCCTAAATGTTTTTAAAATACACACTTTACGGACGGATCGACGGACACTCCATTTTATGGAGAAATATCGAATTATTTTTTACATCCTTAATCCTTATTTTCACAATCCTTTTAAAGACCTCTGAAAACACTGCTAAGTCAGCTTATTATGGTTATGTGTTTCCTTTACTGACTTACGGTATTATATACTGGGGTAATTCGACTGATATACAATCCACCTTCATCTTACAAAAAAGATGTCTTCGTACTATCTACAATATGCGAAATATCGAGTCACTAAGATATGTGTTTACCAAAGAAGGTTTCCTTACACTTACGGGCATTTACTTGTTGGAGCTGTGTCTGTTTGTCAAAAATAATATATCATATTTTGATCTCAAGTGTCATCACAAATGTAATTTAAGAAATAAATACAAATATAATTTAGTTTTACCTAATATAAAGAATATGATTTATTATAAAAGCACATACATCACAGCAATCAGAGTATTTAATCACTTACCCATAGAGATTAAAAAACTAGAAGGAATGTTATTTAAAAAAACATTGAAAAAATGGCTAACTGATATTGCTTTTTATGACATGTCTGAATATTTTGCCACTAAGTAACAATCTCTGTACTGTACAATTTTGAATTACCTATTTAAATAAGAAATTGCAACGCCCGTACGGGCAGACTGTTGGAACTAATTGTTTTTCTTGTCATCTATGTACACAGTTTATGCAATAAATGTCTTTGTCTTTGTCTTTGTCTTTGAAAGTATCTAAATACCAACTGAATGTTATCGTTTGAAGAATAAAGTAATGCACACTAATGTATACAAAATTGATCTTTCAATACCAATATAATGATACTTTTATACCTAAATAAAAGTTCAAAGATAATGGAGCCATTAAAATTGTTTTGAAGTGGGTTTTACTGCTATTAACAGAATTAATGTTGAAAGTGTAAATAAAATGTTTCTTAGAGGGAATCCAACAGAGTATTGGCACAGAGTACTTTCCTTATTTTGTGGTATTGGTAAGTAAAATGTGTTTGCCTATAGTTACCTAAAAATTTAAAACCAAAAAGTAAAATAATAATAATAAATAAAATATCATGCACTAATCAGACAACTAATAAACATATTTATAGGTGTAACTATACTAATATTATCAAAAGGAAATTTTTGTATGTAACGAATAAACTTAAAAACTACTGGACTGATTTCAAAAACTCTTTCACCGTTGCACGTTGGGAAGCTACACTATCTCCAGGTGACATAGGCTATTTTTTATCCCTGTCTTCCCACGGAAACGGAAACTACGCGGGGAAACCGCAAGGCGTCCGCTAGTTTATAATAAATACATACATATTAAAGATATATTACACCAAGAAGTAAAAATAGTCCTTATCACATCATCGATTTATTTTGAGTGGGAATCGAACCCACAGCCTGTGCCAGTGCAACCCACGACCTGTACTAGACCAATACCAAATGCACCTTTTCTCTGGACCGATAATAACTGACAGGCATTTTACGCAGTATAAAAATCGAAGTAATGACGGCCTTACCTGATCATTGTAGCTACAGAAAAGGCTGAGACAGTTCTTATTTTTGGAAATGATATTGAACTGCATTCATAAATCCATTGAAAACTGTACAATCAACAAAAAAAACCGAACAAATGCGAGTCTGAGTTGCCCACCAAGGGTTCCCTACCAACTTGTAGGTACATATTATAAATATGTGGACCCTTTTTTTTTTAAAGGTAACTAGCAATGTGGGATTGAGTCCCACATTACTAGCAATCTTGTTAACCCCTCCAGCTAAGCTCAAAGGCTTGTGTTAGGAGTGGGTTCACGTCGGTAGTATAATGGGTAGGATTCGAACCCGCGACCTAACGATTGCGAGGCCGATGCCTTAACCATTAAGCTACCGCCGCTTTAAACTTGTTTTATTTTTTTGGATTTTTCCTTTATTTGTGCTGTACACGTGTTGCGTGTTCCTAGTGTGCTTTTTGCCAAATTTTGTGATTCTAGGGCATATCAGGTTTTGCGACCCAAAGCCTATAAAGTAGGTACTGACGGTTTACCTAGAATTGTCAATTTTGGTCAAAAACAGCAGAAATAAAGGGAAAATTCCAAAAAATTAAAAAAGTTGAAAATGAAGGTAAATTTTGTTACTTACAAGTTCTAGCAAAAATCTAAATTTGCCTATATCTTCTTATCGTGTTGATTCAGGCCCTTGATTTTTATACACCTAATAGGGAATATAGGCTTTAGTATCTGGTTTAGACTGCCTCTGTGGCGCGGTGGGAGTGGGTCCGACTGCTACGCAAGAGGTCGTGGGTTCGATCCCCACCCAGGATAAAACTTTGTGTGATGAGCACGATGGTTTATTCTGTGTCTGGGTGTTATTTATCTATAATATGTATGTATTTAGAAATATATAAGTATGTTTATCAGTTGTCTGGTTTCCATAGTACAAGCTCTGCTTAGTTTCGGATCAGAAAGCGTTGTGTGAGTTGTCCCAAGATATTATTATTATTCTCTTTATTTCTTTTTTTTCTTATAAATTACATTTTTAAATATATATATAAAAATATAAAAAATAGTGTCCCACCGGCATCGGGTACAGGGACCAAGCTACCGGTGGTTACGGCCCCAGAGAAAGGAACCTCCTCACAATGCGAGCCGTGTCCAGAAGTACTGCCTTCTGCATCAAGCGCTTGATCCAACCGTCTAACGCGAGCCTCTCAAGGTGTTGGTCGAGGCTCTTGGCAATCAAACCATTAACGGAGACGACTATCGGTACAATGATTGCCGAATCAACATCCCACATGTCGACATGTAGGATGTTGATTGGAAATGTGTTGGAGATGTGGAATCTCGTGCGCCAGATCCAGATATTTTATTTGTTTATCCTTTTCGGCTTTCACGAGATTTTCGTCATGGGGGATGGTGATGTCGACAATCATTGCACGGCGCTCAGATCGGTCTATCAGCACAATATCAGGCTTGTTAGCGACAACAGTCCTGTCTGTGATGATAGAGCGATCCCAGTACAACGTGATACGACTATTTTCAAGAACTGGCTCAGCAACGTACCTACAGGTACGTTGCTGAGCCAGTTCTTGAAAATAGTCGTACGGGACTTCAACGTCCACAAGGTGGTATTTCAGAGCAAGTTGCTGGTGGATTATCCTGGCTACTTGATTGTGTCTGTGCAAGTACTCGCCGTTAGCAAGACGTGAACAGCCGGAAACGATATGTCTGAGGGACTCACCAGGTCGGTGACATGCACGACAGATGTCAACAGTGCCATCCCTCAGTATATATTTCCGGTAGTTATTCGTCATGATAACTTCGTCAGCAATTGCACAGACAAAACCCTCGGTTTCCCCGAAGAGGTCACCGAACCGTAGCCAGGCCACAGATGCTAGTAGGTCCACATCGGGCCCATGAAGAGCCCGAAAGAACCTACCGTGAAGCTCCTTGCTCTGCCATACCTCCCTGCGTTCGTTGACTCCAAGTACTACAGGCCTGCGCCAGTTCTCTTTAGCCAAGGAGAGCGGGGTAAGCCCGGTGTCCACCGCGACAACATCCCGATGCACACCCACGTCCATATGGAGAAAATATTCTCTGAGATTGTATATCTCGCGGTTATGAAGGGACTTGAGGTTCAACAAACCCCGGCCCCCCCACTTCCGCGGGATATACAATCTCATCACAGATGAACGCGGGTGATGCATTCGGTATGACGTCATGAGTGTACGGACTTTTCGATCCAGGGTGTCTAATTCTGTCTGAGTCCACTTGAGTATACCGAAGGAGTACATTAGAAGTGGCATGACCCAACTGTTGCAAGCCCGGATCTTATTGCCACCTGACAAAAGGCTATTAAGCACTTTTTTCAGGCGACCGAAGAAACGTTCTTGCAACAGCTGTTTCATGTCAACCTCATTAATGCACAGTGCCTGCGATATACCCAAATACTTATAGGTCTCGGTTGCGAGAAGTGATCTTAAGTGAATGGAATCCGAGAGTTGAGTCCCTTCGGATTCCACTACCCGCCCTCGCTTTATATGAACGACTGCACATTTGTCAACACCAAACTCCATTCTAATAGAATTACTAAAGGTTTCAGTTACCTTCAGTAACGCTATTAGTTGTGAGCTGGTGGGAGCAAAGAGCTTCAAGTCATCCATATAAAGCAAGTGAGATATAACCTGACCACCACGTCGCAACCTGCAACCTAGCCCTGAACCCTCTAGTAAGGTACTAAGTGGGTTCAGTGCTAGGCAGAACCAAAGGGGACTCAGAGTGTCACCTTGGAATATACCCCGCTCAATCCTTATAGGTACGCCGCCACTTTCTTGGATCCCTCGGCACCCTGGATAGGTAAGAACCGTATTCCATTGTCCCATACACGACTTCAAGAAGGTGCATAAAGTTGTATTAACTTTATACAACTTCAGCACCCTCAGAAGCCATGTATGTGGCACGGAGTCATACGCCTTCTTATAATCTATCCAACATGCCGATAGATCCTTTCGGTTGCGGCGAACCTGCTGGCTAATAGTCATATCAATGAGGAGAAGCTCTTTAGTACCCCGGGCCCCACTTCTACATCCATTCTGAGAGGTACACATGATGGAGTTTGTGTGTATATATGTTTATTTATTTTAGCTCTCAGAATGGATGTAAGAAGTTTATAGATCGATGGTAAACAAGTTATCGGTCTATAATTTCTAGGGTCCGAGGTACTACCGGTCTTATAGAGCAGGTGGGTCACTCCTTTAGTCATAAAGGCTGGCAGCGACGCAGATTCTAGGGCGGACTGGAATTGCGATGCCAAACAAGCGTGCGAACTGCGTAGCCATTTCAGCCAAAAGTTGTGCAGTCCGTCTGGGCCTGGAGATTTCCAATTAGAAAAAGGACGGACTGCACTGGCTACGTCTGTGCTGTTAATGTTAATATCTTCCATTTCCGGAATAAGTTCGCACGCTCGTTCAACGTCACGCATCCATTCCCCCTCTGTGTGGGTGACAGGCACCGACCAAATGTTACGCCAAAACGAGCTTGTCGCTTCAGCATTTGGTAGATGCCCGCCATCCACACCTTGATCCGTTCGCTGCCAGTCTCTATACACCCACCTTTGGTCCCTTTGGAACATGCAGTTCACGTTATACCTGTCCACGCGTTTTTTGTACCTGCGTATTCGGTTTGCCCATGCATAGATTTTTTGCTTCAGGAAGTCGATTATTATTATTATTATAAATTTCAACTTGCTAGGTTCTTGAGAAAGTCGGTGGTGACACACGGAGACTCAGAGAGAGAGATCAAATGTATCAGAATTAGGTAGTTGCGCAGTTTAGGTGGGTATACAGGGTGACTTCGTAATTTAATTTTTGAAAAAAATTACAAATTAACCCTTAACCATCTACCACCTACTTTTGTAACACAACCATTTACCACACATCTGAGAGACCCCGGAGTAAAATTGATGTTTCTTTGTCAGGTTTAGGGCATAAACCTCACAATAAACAACGATTTTACCCCATTAAAATAGTCTGTACGTGGTTAAGGTCATAACTCCAAAAACAAATAAGGGTTAAGTTATACCTACTTAATATTATAAATGCGAAAGTTTGGATGTATGGATGTGTGCATGTATGGATGTTTGTTATTCAATCTCTCCACAACGGAACCACGAAATTTGGAAGAGAGATAGATTATAGTCTGGAATACACGTAGGCTACTTTTATCCCGAAAAAATGTTCCCGTGAGATAAATTTGCTTTTCAATATTTTCATGCGAACTAAGTCGCGAGCAACCGCTAGTATCTATATATACATATAAAAATCAATGTTTATCTGTATGTCCTTTATGCATTCCGAAACCATTGATCAGATTGTGATGAAACTTTAGCAGAATGTTCTGGGAAGGCCGGCTAGCGTTACTGGCTTTAAAAGCCACAGCGAAGCGTGGCCGGGTTCATGTAGTATTAAATATTTTCCAAAACTGATATTACAAAGTAATTTAGTGTTAAGTAAAGAAGCTACGAGCGGGAGGTTATTTGTATATTACAAATCACCCTGTATAAATTAACTTTAACAAACAAATACGGAAGGTGACTATATCTATACTAATTTTATGTTTGTTTGAACACGATGATCTCAGGAACTACTGGTTCGAATTGAAAAATGATTGCACTGTTGGATGGCCCACTTATCGAGGAAGGCTATATGTTACGTAACATCACGCTACGACTAATAGGAGCGGAGCAGCAATAAAAAATGTTTAAAAAACGGGGTAAATTATACTATAAATACAAACTACATCATGATTCATGATAAACCTTAGCTTATTGATTCAGTCTAGTCTAATTAAAAACACAAAATTTAGTTCTTTGCGCTTAAATTCAATTTATATTGGCAAAGCCAATTTAAATTTAATTTATAAATCACCCAATTTACACGTAACGAATCACTTCATTAGAAACATTAGCAACCAAATTACATATGAAGTCGCTGATTCCATTCGTAGAACGAAATCTGCTTTGTATCATTCTGTTCTCAGAAAGTTTCAGACTGTATTTCTTGAGAGCTCATTTAGGCTCATCGCCCATTACAACAGCAACGCGTCATCACGCCGCAAGATGGCAGCTGGCTGGCCGGCCACCCGGTTTGGCACCGGCGAAGAAACGATAACAGCGAGTGAGTAGTGGACTGGGGCCCGTGCGCGGTGAATTCGCCGGGCAAGTGAGAAAGCGAGCCGCTAGCTTATTAGTCATCTGGGGCGTGTCTCGACCGTGCTTTGCCAGTGTAACGCACGAAAGCTCCGTCGCTGATCCGGACCGGATCTTGTATGAACATCCATGCTCCGTTAGTGGCTCGAAAATATCTCAACATTTTCGAGCCACTGACCAAGCATGGTCTGTCCAAGTCCCGGACAAGTCACGGATGCGTATAGGATGTGAATAGAGATTTATAAAATCAACGTGTAAGGGGTCGTCCATTAATCACGTGATGTTTCTTTAGTTACTTTTGACTCCCCTCCCATTAGAGATGTTGAAATGTGTATGGAAAAACCTATGACGTCATAAGTTCCTCCCGTCAAACATTACTTTTAGCATTCGTTTTCATGCTTTAAAATTTAAAAACATGTTAAAATGTTAAAGAACAGTTATTTTCAGAGCATTTTAAGATCGGCTATTACCTGATTAGCATAAAATTATTTACTTTTATTGTAGTCAACTATTCTTGGTGATACTTGGTGAGGTTTTCAAAAAATAACCTAACAATTTCTTTAACAATTTTCTCACGACGGGGGGGGGGGGGCACTGATTTATCGCCGGTCACGATCCGAAAATATACACGTGATTCCTCACTATACCCCCCTCGCCTTTAGGATCAACAACTTTATTACGTCATTTATAAATTTAGTGTAATCGTAAACCTATTGCTAGTGCTAAGCCGGAGCGGTGCTGTTGTAGTGAGTGATCACCTTTAACCACAATGTTACAGAAACGAGTAGCGACACCTCTAAATCATCCTAAAAGAGACTGTTGAGGTGATAAATAGCTTGTTCTTGGCATTCAGGACAAAGAAATTGAAGTCATTCAGTTTCAAGAATATTGCGTAAGCGAAGTTCGAGGAAATAAGTTGTAAAAATATCAAGAGGATACAGAAATGGTTGACTTTTTTTTAGATTTTTCGTGTCACAATTTAGATATTTGGGGCAAAGGTTGGTGTACAAACATTGGCTTATAGATGACACATTGTCACTCAAGATTGGATTAACGAATGTTTGTTTTCAGTGTGGCACGCACAGCAAACAGCAGGATACGTATGAGAATTGTATAATTATGATTGTAATAAAATAAAAATAAATAAAACAAATAATAAAAAAGCCTTTATTCTAACGACACATAATACAAAGAACTTAAAATAAAATAAACAATTTTCTACTATGCGTTTCAAATGAGAAGATAATCGCGATCGCGTCAACTTCACTCTGTAGTTGTCAAAATTGTACCGCTAGCAACAAAAACTCCAAAGTCGAGTAAAGTATGTTTGTGTATTATGGTAATGGAACGGACGTAATATTTATTTTCTTTGAACTATGTAGGTACCTACCTAACATTTTTCCTTATTATAATATTATGAGTATTCTTTATTATTCAATAAACACCAAACACAAATAAGGAAATTGGCAAAATATAAGAATATTCTACACTTTAGTGGCCTTTCAGTCAGACGTAATATTTTTTTACCTAAAACATAATACAGTGCTTACATATATATAGTTCATTAGAGTAGGTAGGTACTTCTGTGTAATACTTTGATGACACCTTATTATGCATAATTTTATTGCTGACCTTACGTTACACAATGAAGTTGCAGTCGTATTGCGAAACAAACATTATCAACACATTTGAAACGCATAGTATACTATATCCTTGACGTATAGACCTGAACTGCGCCATAACCTCACAAAATTGACCACTCTCTAGAAAGAGACAACGCTATTTTGTGGACCATACCTGTCAAAGAGACAGGGCCGCACCAGCTTTTTCTCTTTTACAGTCAATATTTATTTTTTAATTGCAAGGGATGGCGTAGTGAGCGAGTAAGAGTGGCGATAATGTTTTTTTACTCTACCTAGTCACCTCCTATATCCTTCCATTCATCCATCCAAATGGTCTTTGAAGAATTATGATTGTACTATCTTCATATTTAGTCATTTAATAATTTTATCATTATTTATTATAATTAAACTAAAAATTAATACAGTTGTAGATAAAAGTATAAGTGAAACGTAAACCTAGCACCTAAAATTAAAGAAAATAATGTTACTTAAATGGTCTCCAAACCGATTTTGGTCGCGGCGGTCGATCTGCATTCTTAAAATGGTCTACGAGTAGCGTTGACAGGCGTCCGGATAAAGCCGGGCATAGTTAGGCTTTTTGATTGCGTGTCCTGCCAAAATAAACGGTGTCCGGCTTGTCAAGCTAGCGCTAAACGGTGGCCGAAGAGCGGTTTTGTCGTACCTATTAATACAGAGACACAAAATCCTCAATAATGTTGGTAATCCGGCTATTTTACCTAAATGTCCGGCCTGACTTGCTGGTCTGTCCGGTTTGGCGACCTGGCAACCCTATCTCCGAGGCAAAGAGGGTGACATTTTATAGAAAACGGTCACCCCTCTATGGGCAATGGGCATAAGTAACGCTTAGGTAACATAACTGAGTTGCAGACCTTCGAAAAGTATGAAAACTATTACCTAACATATGAGCCCAAATCCACCTATTGAGACATATACAATCACAAGGTTCATACTTTCAACATTTTATTTATTAACTGAGTGAAACAACATATCCGATATTTCAATCCCATCTCCCTTCACTGTGTATCCGTTATTTTGATCGGAATCAACTCTTGACATTGAGATGGACAGATCAAAAGGCATCCGAGTCATGTGTTACCTTCAAGTAAGGCCGCCATCTTGGATAGTGATATTTTTTTGTTATTGTCCAAACGCTTTCAATCAATCTCAGGGACCATGGAAAAATATTTAGATGCGTTGACAGAGTATTTGTAGCTGTCTACTCATTAACTATACAATTACAATCATAATATATTCTTTTTCTGAATCAAAAATATTCATAAATGCCTATAGATTTATTTCTTTTTGGTAAGCTTTGTTTAAATCCCAGGATTTTAAACGTACAATTCACAGATCCAAGCACTTGTTTGTATAAAAATTTCATCACTTTATGAAAATATTTATACTACAGGTGAATAATTTAAGGTAAAATACCGTGTTTATTGCCCGACGTTTCGACCGTATTGCAACGGTCGTGGTCACGGGTAGACTGGTTTAGTTCAGCGTCGCCTCCATAAAGCGCGGGATTCGGAAACTACCCTCGCTTGATTTTTATTATACACTATTACGGAACTGTAGGTACTTCGACACACAACACACATCTGCATACTGGCGTGTACCTAATGTTTGTTCGGCGGTGTGTACACTTGCTGATCACGGGATTCCACGATGTTGACAGTTTGACACACGGTATCCATCTTCTCGGTTGAAATCGACGTGCTTTTTGATTTCTCGAAGGCTGTTGGCGGTGCCGCGCGCTGTTTTAATTTGTTAAGCGAGGCTAACGCGTGTACTCCGTACCCTCAACCTAATAGCCGTGTACTCTGAGTTAATTCACAAGGGTATCATTATATATTATAAGTTATAGAATTTAGTAGTAAGTATATGTAGATACATATATATATAAATTGTTTTGTATAGGTAGATTATTTTGTTACACTATCGCTTTGGGTTTCATCTGTAATGGTAGTTGTAAGAATGGAGTAAATAAATAAATACATTTCAACGGCTTCCCACGCCATCCTGGAGTAATAGTGACGGTCAGTGGAGAGGACTTGTTGTTTGTGTAGTTCAATCCAGTGAGACCCAGAAACTCTCCCGTAGCAGTCACACATATTTCTACTTCGATACTGAGAAAGAAACCTTATTTGTGGAAACCGTTTCATGTGATGTTCTGGCTAGTCACTATAATTACAAAAAAGCGTTTGCAATGTCAAACTATGCGGCGTCCAACCCTGAGTGGCAAGATGTCGGTGCCCGCGCAACTTCGTCTGCGTCAATTTTCCCCGTTTTTGCTACATTTTTCATTGATGCTCCGCTGCTATTGGTCATAGCGTGATGTTATATAGCCTATAGCCTCCCTCGATAAATGGGCTATCCAACACTAAAAAAAAAAAAAAAACAATTCGACCAGCAGTTCCGAAGATTATTGCGTTCAAACAAAAAAACTCTTCAGCTTTATAATATTAGTATAGCTGATCCGCGCAACTTCGTCTGCGTCAATTTTCCGTTTTTGCAAATATTTTTTACTGCTGTATGTGTTTTTTCCGTTCCTATTGATCGTAGCGTGATATTATATAGCCTATAACCTTCCTTGATAAATGAACCAACACTTATCAACTCGAACCAGTAGTTTCGAAGATTATCGCATTCAAACCAACAAACAAACTCTTCAGCTTTATAATATTAGGATAGATATGTAGGTGGGTACAATATGAGGACATTTGATTGTAATTTTCTGTGAAGTAGATATTGTTAAAGCCTTAAACATTAGTTATCTATAAACCATCTTTTATGTTCTCTGGTGACCTATCGCCAGTAGGTACCTCAGACTTTTCAGTAAAACCTAACCTAAAAATAAGGCCAAACTCCTCAATAACATAAATATCATTCATAGTTGATATTTTCAGTATACTTGCACCAAAATAGCTCAAATCCATTAAAACCTCGATCAGAATTAGTTTAATTCGGCCAGTTAAATCCCGCTCAGAATCCACGTCATCTCAAAACTAGGTCCATTGCTGATCTACTTTCAACATCATTATCTATTCTTTAAGCTTTCAAAATAGAACTATTGTGCTTATTTGAGAGACATATTTTATGAAATCCAATAAACGAGAGAATAAATACATCTATTCGTCGCAAAGTCTAGCTACAAACGCTCTGTCGGCACATCGTCCTCACTCCAATTCCGTTAAAAACCTTCATATGCTTTGTTTAGCAACGATATCAACTGTATTATAAGACTAACATCAAAATAACACAATTTTATGTGTCATTAATTCAAGCCAAAACACCGTTGGTTGAACGAATGACACAAACCCGACTAAATACAATTTTACCCTGTTATAAGAAGCTATGTAAACAATCTGGACGTATCGAAATCGTTGGTTAGGTGGGTTGGCATGTTTGCCAAATGTTGGTTGTGACGTAGATTTGCCACCAGTTGGCACGTAACCGCCAGTTTCAGTGGCAAGCGCGCGTGCGCTGGCCGGACCGCCCTCCAGTTTCCCGCCTCAACGACCGCGAGTGACATTTGACTTTTTTAAATTTCGAATGCGTGGTTACTTGTTCTTTATGCCGTGTGGTTAAATTGAAACTGCTAGTGTTGTGATTATAAATTAACAGGAATCGATTTATCGATTTTGTCGTGTGACTTGGATCGATTTGTTTTCACGAGTGTCCGGTTTCCACATCCGCGGAAGATTTTGCATGGACGCCTTGGTAATGTCTTAATTAGTTTGTCTTTGTATGGAATGTATTAGATATAAATTCTGTCTCAAACGTTGTTACTTTCAACGTTAAAAAAAATGTAACTATTTCTTTTTAATTGTGTTGGTTCTACATTCTACAACAACAATTTATTAAAAAAATACAATTACAGTTGATTACAATCTTTAGATAACAAGGTACCAAAACAAATTATTTATATAACAAAATGATTAGTCTGCCAATCGACACTTTTCCTGTCAAAAGTGTAAACAGTCCTTCATAGAATATAGGTAAAGTCACAGATTCCGCTTAAAACGTAGGTAATAATATATTTTGATACTCTGAAATCAATAAATAAACGAACTAAGTAACATCTAAAGCGATTTAGACAAACTATTCACCGATTATAAACCAAAATATACTCGGCATAGATACTCGTATGTATCTACAGTCATGTACACATGTACTATTACAAAAACTAAACACATTTACAAATTTGCTCTTGAAAACATTCCTTTTGAACGTACCGCGAACAAAAATCGCTTTTGTAAGTCTTTGTTCATTTCCATCAGCTAAACACACCCTGGGATCAAAAGAATCGAGACATAAAAATCGTTTCAACGATTTATAACTTCTTATTTAAAGATAGTGAGTGATTTATACCACGAGTGTGTGTGAGTACGTCTTTTATTGCAATCTAATCCCTTATTCGCTGGAATCGATCTTTGGATCGATTCACGTCACTTTTATCGATGCCAACCCACGTAGATATTATCGTCTTGTAGTTATAGTTTTAAATATCGAATGCAGTTTAGGATTTCGAATGATTTTACACTTATGGTATGTTCCGATAAAAAAAATCAATTAGTTTTTTTTTATTCACTTAGGATGCAAAACAACTCTTGTGATACATCGGGATTCTACATGTACATGTAATGCCAAGTTCGCAAACAATAGGTTAAGCCGGAGAAAAAACATGGCAATAAAAACTTGCGGCTACTCTTCAAATCGATATTTTTTACAATGTTTGAATGTTTATAAAATATGATTGGATGTAAGATGCTGCCACTAATGTACTATAGGTACACCATGTTAGAGGACTGGTGCAAAACAAATTGATTAAAAATTAATAGTAATAATAATAAACTTTATTCACACACAAATCACTTACATGTTGCGAGTAGTTACATCCAGTGTTTTCAGTCACTAGCACTTTAAAATAATGTTTCACATTAAATATAATTTAGTACAGAATCATGTAAGATCCATAGTAATGAATACTAGCATCCAAACTAGGCCGAGCCTGTATTTTAGATGCTAGTTTCTTCCAATGACTTTAACTTAATCCTAGAATGACAGTAGATTTATAATTTTACAAATATGTCTTAAAATGATTGGTTACAATGCGAGTTTATTACTACTTACCCTCTAATTGTTAGCAAAAAATGCTAACGAGTTGTATGACTACGAAATGTGTGAACATAATACAAAAATTGGAACAAGAGATAAAATAAAATTAGCCTCAGTGGGTATAACATAGTAGGAGCATCTACTTACAACAAAGGTAACAACTATATGTGTTTAAATATTGGCCAAATTAGGTGGGTACTTAACGGCTAACGAATGATTAAATATAAAATATTAATTCTGATATCAAAAGAATGAAAATAATGGTCTTTATTCGTCACGCAGAATTACAAAAATCAAACCATGCTCATAATCAAAGTGACAATTAAAATACAGTGACAAAATAATTCACCAAAGCATAATAAAGTAACAAGGAGCAAACATTTTTATTTTCTTTATCATTTAAATATTCTTCAACTGTTTAATAACCTCTACGTATAAGATAATTTTTAACTACACTTTTGAACCTATTTACTGATAGACTCATAATACTTGCTTGTTAAACACTCTCACAGAAAGACCCATACATTAATTATGAGTTTTATGTAGCCTATGATATTGACCTACTAATGTGGGCGTATTTCTCGTGTTCACCTAGTAAACGTCACTATTCTTGTGATATAAATGCATATTTTGTTTAACAAACATAATGTTTGTAAATATATACTGAGATGGAACTGTCATAATACCTATCTCTTTAAACTTTTCTATAAGGGAAACTTATACACCTAGTTTGTAAATCACACGCACTGCACGTTTTTGAAGAATGAAAATTGTTTGAATATCGGCCGCCTTGCCCCAAAGCAGTATGCCGTACGACATGACGCTGTGAAAATAACTGAAATAAACTAGCCTTGCTGTTTCCACATCCGTAAGCTGTCTGAATTTGCTAATAGCATATGCTGCAGAACTGGGTTTTCCTGCGAAACATGATATTTGGGCGCCCCACTGTGATTTAACTATCCAAAGTGATTAAAAAAATTGTTGAATCCACAAAATTAATAACCACATTGTTTAAAACTAGAGTCGTACTGATATTTCTTACATTTGGCAAACTGAACTTAATACATTTGGCTTTTTTGTAATTTAAAAGCAAGTTATTTGATGTAAATAAATGTATATATATAAAAAAAGGATGTATTATAGTAACTAGTTACTGTATAAAACGGAACGTCATCCAGGTATATAAATTTTATATGTACAACTGGCCTGTTGGTCTAGTGGTTAGTGACACTGACTGCTAAGCCGGAGGTCGTGGGTTCGATCCCCACCCAGGATAAAACTTTGTGTGATGAGCACGATGGTTTAATCTGCGTCTGGGTGCTATTTATCTATAGAATGTATGTATTTAGAAATATTTAAGTATGTTTATCAGTTGTCTGGTTTCCATAGTACAAGCTCTGCTTAGTTTGGGATCAGATAGCGTTGTGTGAGTTGTCCCAAGATATTATTATTATTACAATATATTACATTAACCAGAAAAACATTTTTTTGAGTACAGTTTACATTTAACAACTGAATATTCCAGGTAATTATTAATTGAATTGCATAACGTCTGAATCAATGAAATTAATTTAAATTTCTGCTGTAATGGGTAATAAAAATTGATTGTAAAGCCGGGCGGGCAGCTACCTACTTAATAAAAATAATTGCCGCCTTTAAGAAAGATCGTCATTTGCCGCCATATCATCATTTTCTTTTACATAAACCTTTTATGCCAAATAAAACACTGTATAAACCACCAAAAACGTCGGAAATACACACACATAAAGCTGGGACGCTGATTTTAAATTATTATCTAATCCATACTAGTATTATAAAGCTGAAGAGTTTGTTTGTTTGAACTCGATAATCTCAAGAACTACAGGTTCAAATTGAAAAAAATCTTTTACTATTGGGTAGCCCATTTATCGAGGAAGGGTATAGACTATATGGCATCATGCTACGACCAATGGAAGCGGAGCAGCAATGAAAAATGTTGCAAAAACGGGGAAAATTTACGCAGACGAAGTCAGCTAGTTTACTATAACCAGTTGGGACAGATTATAAAGGAGGCAACCCACCACTCTTCACCTGTGAATCACAATGATTGCAGTCGTAAATAAATACAACAATCGATACAGATTTACAGGCCGAACAACCTCAAAGAGAGAGACAATGCAACAAAATAATATAGTGACAGGTACTTGCATGAAAAAACTTCGACACGTGTTTCGATTGATTGATGATGCCTTGGGTAGAGGACCCAAGGCATCATCAAGAAAGTTCGGCAGCGGCTGAGCCTTATAACATCATGCTTCATTTACAAAAACGGAAAAAAAATACTAATATGAAGTTGTGCGGGTCAGCTACTGAATTTATTTTTCGCTCATGCCTGCGGCTTCGCTAGCATTATGTTTGTGCACCGCTTTAATATCATATCTTTTCTCATTCCTTGCCTAAATCACAAACAAAAGAAACCTCTGAACAATTTAAACTTTAGAGTGTTGGTTAGGCGCTAATGAGTGTACCCATCAACGTGATCCTGGGGGGTAATTGTCATAATCGCCATGATAGTCGAGCGGGTTGACGACACCCACGAAAAGATTCAGAGATAGGTAGATTCTATACGAAAATTGGCAAAGAATAAATAGTTATTTCGTTAGTAAATATATGCTAATATACAGTATCAAAAGCTCCAATATAATTCTAGGAACACGTATGCATCTCAAAATAAATCAAGCGATTTTTCATTGAGATATTTCGAAGAGATCATTGGCTATCAAGATTTATTTCTATGAACAACTTTCTTCATTGCAAATGGAGCGTTTTGATAAACGTGCTTCGTTAAATGAAGTGTGGCGAGTGATAATTACATTCGTAATGAAGGTAGGCGTTATAATGAGATGGTATGATTTGATGTCGGCTACGGCGCCCAATCTTACCAGAGACTAAAGAACTACGCAGGAAGTATGATAGTACAAAAGCGTTGATACTATTTGTATTCCTCTATAGTTCAATAGGACGCAAACCTGTCAAGACAAGGAAAGACTAGGTGCAGGAAGCTTAAACAACTTTAGGCTGTACCCTGACCAAATAACCTTGAGCATTTGTTCCCTCTTCCTCGCACTGTAGCGAATGCGCTCAGTTTTTGGAATATTTTTTTTTATAAAATACAATTTTGGTCGTTTGAAAAAACTGTTTCTAGCATATTGTTTTTTATTAAATTGTCTATCTATTAGTGTAAGTAGCAAATCAAAGACAATGATACTTTACGAGGAGATGCATTTTATCAATAATTATTTCTCATTTCTGTGGTTTCGTTGTGAGGAGATTAAATAAACATTATACTCCTTTAACGAAAACAAAATCTACCATT
This sequence comes from Herminia tarsipennalis, assembly GCA_945859575.2. Classification (NCBI taxonomy): domain Eukaryota; kingdom Metazoa; phylum Arthropoda; class Insecta; order Lepidoptera; family Erebidae; genus Herminia; species Herminia tarsipennalis. The sequence continues at coordinate 1,984,768 of OX243833.2, read as the reverse complement.
TTGAAGTCAAAATTATGTAGAAATTTAATGTATTTTTATTAGTTGATATTTCTTTTTGGATAAAGAGCAGATAGCTCCACAAAAGTGCTCAAAAACGTGGCTTTTGCACGGAGAAGCGCCTTAATCGATTTAAATGAAATTTGGTATGGAGACAGTTTGAGTCCCAGGAAAGAACACATCGCGATAATCGACGTCCACGCGGGCTGAGCCGCAGGCGAAAGCTAGTATTATACATGTATCAGCCTGCAAATATCTAATACAATATTATATAAAAGTAGTTTGTAATAATAATCCGTTTGCAATGCAGTACTTTGTGTTTAGCCGTTACTCATCATTATTATCATAGCAATTTGATTTATAACAATGGACTCAAAGAAACCAAACAGTTATACATAGAATATTATACAACCTCTTAAAATATAAACTAATGTCATGACGAATAATCCATTCGACTGGCCTGTTGGTCTAGTGGTTAGTGACCCTGACTGCTAGGCCAGAGGTCGTGGCTTTGATTACTAACCAGGATAAATCCTTGTGTGATGAGCAACATTGTTAATTCTGTTGATGAGCAATATGTATTTTAAAGATCTCCTAACCCAAAAAAATTTGTTTAGCTAAAAGATTTAACAACATTGCTAATGTGCGGTCCATATTGCTAGTATTTACTAGCAATTTAGACTGCACTACTTACTACTATTACTTACTAGACTGCATTACTTTTCTCGGTCGAAATTGCTAGTAGTTACTAGCAATTTAGACTGCACATTAACAATGTTGTTAACTCTTAAGTATAATTACTTTTCTCGGTCCAAATCGCTAGTAGGTACCCTTCAAACGAAACACAGTGATGTGTTAACATTACTATTTTACGAAAAGTAACTGTCATTGTTGTGGTATTCACCAAGACAGCCTATATCATAAACCTACCACCGACAAAAAGGCCGTGGGAGAATGATGTCTTCTTCTTCTTCTTTGAGTTTATGGCAATCTAGCCGTTTTAACGGCTAATTTCTGCCAGTGTCAAGTACTTATGCACTTATTACATGCACAAAATCTCGTTCTAAGTCAATTATCACTTAATCAAATATTTTTTTACAAGATAAACTCGGAGCTGTAAAAATAATGGCCGGTCAGTTTGCCGCCATTTTTACAACTTCCGAATGGTGTCTTGATGACATTTATAATATAATATTATAAATGTCAGTTTTGACAGCAAAACTGACAACTGAATTGTCATTATGTAATCCATAGACATATAGACAAGGACTGCATCATCCCTTTCAATTAAAAAGTAAATATTGACTGCAAAGCGTGAAAGAGAGAAAAAACTCGTGCGGCCTTTGACAGGTATGGTCCACAAGCAGCGTTGTCTATTTCTAGAAAGTGATCAATTTTGTAAGGTTATGGCGCAGTCCTGGTCTCTACATCAATGGTGTAACCATTAACAAGCGATTTTGATACAACTTGAGTCATTATTATAGAGTCCATTTGTCCAACGCTGGCGAAGGGTTTCTTGAAAATGACGACGAATCACAACAGATAAATTAATTTTGTTATAATCTTAGGTGGGTTTTTGGTTTTTACGGTTTGTAGTCTTAACCATCGGAAAATATAATCGGGAGTGATAATTCTCATTCTAAATTACCTATTTTCAATTGTTTGTTTAGAGTTTTTTAAACCGGGAAAAAAATGTGTTTTTTTCGCCATTTTTTGACATTTAACGAGTTTTACATACAATAATAAATTGTTGATACCTACTTAGTACCTACTAGTTAGTTATTTCAATAGGTTTCATACATGCACATTGCACACATGTAGTCATATAATAGTACTTATTGCTATAATCTTAAAATATAATTGAACTATACAATGCATTTGTTTCATGAGTTTCAGTTCATGATTCAATACCGTACTGCGTCAATACGCGAAACAGCAAATGAACTTAATATAAATTATATCCACAATAAAGCAGGACGGCGATATTAACCTCTCGCTCACTCCTTCGTCATCTGTCATTGATTATCTAAAAATAAAACGCTGGAGTGCGCGAATTCTAGAATTTTTTGATACACGCGCATTGATAGAAATGTACTAAATATTTAAACTTCAGTGATTGACTCGATCTATCGAGTTTTAACAATTTGTTTGTGCTACTTACGACTATTTATTTAAGAAATGATTCATCAGTATATTATGTATCTTCTGGTATTATCAATCTTTAAGTGTTCACATGTGGACATAGAGTTCTCTAAATTTGTGGTACGACAATCACTCCGCCATCTTTAGCGTCTATTCTCTCTCAGTGACTCTTTAGGTTATCGGTCCATCTGGCTGGGGATAGTATCTCACCTTGTTCTCTGAAAGGAGAAGCGTGGATCCCAGCAGTAGGAACATTATAAGTCTGATAAAGGATAGCGTTAAACACTCTGAAGTGGATGGCCGCTAAAAAAAACGAGACGGAAAGCGGAGACCGCGACTTGGTAAACGTAAAATTGGACGGCCTACAGCCAGATGGATAAAGAAGGTCGCTGAGATGGACTAGATGCGGAAAGCGAAAGACCAGGTACCTATCGTACCGTAAATTAGAAGAGGCCTATGTCCAGCAATGGACTGATATAGGCTGATGAATAAAGAATTGGATTGTAAAACCTTAAACACAGCAACCTCAGTTTGACAGAAATTTTGTTTAATTTCAATAAAGGTATTTTTAATCCAAATGAAATGCCGACGACGCACAAAGGGACACCTTCGTTTTTTTAATTAAGCTGAGGATAAAGAAACAAAGTCGCAATCAAAGGCTGCTATGCAAATTGCATATTTTCTTAAAAACATAGAATTGCTGAACAATGCAACTGAATCGCACTAGACACAGTTGCATCTCAAGTAGGTTACATAAAGTATTCGTCCGATATCGTCAGCCATCTGGCGATGCATCGTGACGCTTTGATCTCGATACTATAGTCGATTTACGATTCAAGTATCGATGCAATGCTTATCGATATAATTATGTGCTAAACACATCACCGTTTTGTGTATGTTCATTTACGTAGATTTTAGAATCTGTTTTACGGTTTGCTAGTTAATGTTTTAGTAAAAATCAGGAACTTCCTACCACCGCAAATTGCTTGTGTTTTAGACATTAAAAAGTAATATTTACAGATTGCTGCCTGAATTTTCTCGCATTATTTTTGGCGTATCAACGAATAATCGTGACTAGAAACTGGCGTCAAGGCTCTTTTTCTATGCATATTGTAGGTAGGTCCTACATTACAACAATCCTGTTAACCCTTCCAGCTACGCTCAATGGCTTGTGTTAGGAGTGAGTTCACGTCGGTAGAATAATGGGTAGGATTCGAATCGCGACCTCATGATTGCAAGACCGATGCCTCAGCCTTAAGACTACCCGCCGCTTTATATTAATTTATTTATATAATTAATAAACCCAAGTTCTAAGAATATAGAAACCATCCATAAGATGAGAGATTTATATTTATGTCTCCCAATCAAATTATCGCATATATTTATTCTGTTACGTAGAGAAAGATTTTAATTTACAAAATGTTGGCACATATTGGCTGCAACATGAAAGTTCATGTTGATATGTTAACTAACATTAGTGTCTATTATCACCTGGTTTGCTCGTGATACAACCGTCTAACCTGGATTTTACAGTCTAAATATTTGTTGCGAGATCAAACGACGGAGATTTTTTTGGTTTTTTAGATCAACTATAAAAGAAATGCGAAAGGTAAAGAATTTAGTTGAACGTAAACACTTTAGTAATGATTCTAAGTAGTGAGTAGGTGGGAAATGCTACAATTTTTGCAGCAATTCATACACTTCATACATCCATTGCACCTACAGCAAAAAAAGGATATCAACGAATGTATGAAAGACAAAATTTAACGCCCGTATGAAATTTGTAACTAGATTAGTATAATTTTTGTTAAATTACTATAGGACGACATCGTCAATGTTGACGAAGTTCGTTTAAATAAAAAAAAAAATAGGCTCTATCAGTATAGAGCCTATTTTTTTTTTTAGCGTTATTTTTTCAGATCCAGAAGTAAGGAGGTGCTCTAAGGGGCCCAAGGGCTCAGAAAGCTTTGGAGATGTCTATCTAAAGCTTTCTGTGCCCTCCAATGACGTGTTCTTTCAAAAATTGAATTTGGAACTTAATTGCCACAAACAAAAAAAAATATCTATGCCTATTTTGTGAGTCTTTTAAAGTAGGGACAAGATAATAGGTCACTTTTGACATTTCATCAAAATTCAACAACGTAACCTTGTAACGGCGGGCATAAAATAAGAACTGCACAATTGCTTAACTTTTTTCAATTACGTTTACATATTTATTGTAATAATGACCGATACGAGTAATTTTACGATTTGCTTTCACTAATAAACCATTCTAAACATAATAAACAATTTCTGATCTAAAGAACTGAACGTCGTTACAATGTTGCGTCAGTCAACCCTTTTTCTTTTTAAACACTAGGGATGTTACTCTAAAAATCGAAAGCTGATAGGATTGTAAGTTGAATCGAATGCAATGATTACTTGTGAAGAAAAATCACCATAAATTTATAACCACGTTGTGATTATAATAAAACCTAATTATACATATTTATTATTCTTTTAACTAACTATGAAAATACAAAAAAATAACTAAATAGAAAGGTCATTGATGTTGGGTGCAATTTAGGTGGATGTTGCTGGCAACACCAGTGCCTGTCGATGACGCATGTCATGTCGCCATAACATGATGATGACGCAGTCTTTTGTTGTTGTGCGAAGTGACTGTGCGTTTTTGGTGTGCTCTCTGTTATTTTCTTCTGATCCGGCTTTTTCATTGAACTGATCTTACTGACTACGTTTACCTGGCTATAAATTGGACTCCGATTGCTTAACGATTATTAAACAAGAAAAACATTACAGTCTTACTATGTCGAAACGAGGGAAAACTCTAAACAGTCAATCTCGCGAACTAGTGCTGAAATTGTACAATTATTTTGGACGTGAATCAGTTAACGATGGGCCTCTTTTACCATTGAAACCACCGAGAGAACGCGTTGCCGAAGCATTGGGAATAGGGAAGAAGACAGTAACTCAAATTCTGAAAGAGAAATACGGACTATCAGGCTCAGAAGATAATACTTTACGTACACCGAAAAAACGAAAGAGGGACAAGAAAATTGTTGACGTTGATAATTTTGATGCTGCTGCAATTCGCAACCACATTTATGGATATTACTCGAGAAAAGAATATCCTACACGGGAAAAGCTATTGAGTTCGTTAAAAGGCGCAGGCTTATTTTTTGGAGGCAAATCGTCTCTATCAAAGGTTTTGGAATCGATTGGCTTTAGATTTAAAAAATCCGACAAGCGGAAAATCCTGCTAGAACGCTACGATATTATTTTGAAGAGAATAACATTCTTACGTCAGGTAAATAAAATTACGGATTGGGACAATGTCGTGTTTATTGACGAAACATGGTTGAATGCGAACCATACGGTTGCGCGGACATGGACCGATGATACAGCGGCCTCCACCTCAAAAGTTCCATCGGGAAAAGGAGCCCGACTTATTATATGTCACGCGGGATCAGCTTCTCAAGGTTTTATTCCAGACTGCCTCCTCGCATTCGCCTCTAAAACTACAACAGATTACCATGAGGAAATGAACTTTGATGTTTTTAAAGAGTGGTTTGAGAAGCTGCTAGTCAGCTTAGAAAACCCATCGAAAATTATAATGGACAATGCTCCGTATCATTCTGTACAAGTTGATAAACCACCAACTCAAGCAAATAAAAAGCAAGAAATTGTCTCGTGGCTGGTAAGAAATGGTGTGGAGGCAAGTCCAACTTTATTAAAAGTTGAGTTGTTAAATCTGGTAAAAGCAACTAAGCCGTCCAAGCTCCGCTATGTAATCGATGAACTAGCCCTAGAGCATGGACACGAAGTTATTCGATTGCCTCCCTACCATTGCCAGTATAACGCCATCGAGCTTATTTGGGCACAAATAAAGGGTCATGCAGCGCGGAACAATACTGAACCACCCTTCAGTACTGCTAAAATGATGACTCTGCTACAAACTGCATGTGCAGAAGTCACTACAGAAGACTGGCGAAAAGTCGTGGAGAAGACAAAGAAAATAATTTTACAAGATTTTGAACGAGATGTGAGAATAGACAATATTATTGAAAATGAATTAATAATATCTCTGAGTGCTGACAGCAGTGATGAAGATAGCAGTTCCGATAGTTCAAGTGAATAAAAGCAATTTTTTTGTTAAATTACGTAGGTACTTGTCTTATTTTGCTCCTTTAATTTATGAAAGAAAAAATAATAATGGGACAGGGATTCGCATGATCATTTTTAAAATTCACATATGTTTCAAGTCTGTATCGATTCATTCGATTCATTCATTTAATCGATGTTTTTAAGCAGGTCACCTCACTATGAATATAAAACTGACATCTGTCAAAAGTGACCTATTATCTTGTCCCTACTTTAGTTTCAATATTTTAAAATTGTTAATTTGCTGTTCTGTACCTATGATGTATTGCGTGCTGTGATCTCTGTAGTCGAAAAACCATTCGGCCCAATATTGTTACGCATTGTCGGTATATTTGTAAGAAAATTGTTATTTAGGGTTCCGTACCTCAAAAAGTCTCGTCCTAAGTCCTCAAAAGTCTGTCTGTCAAGATCCTTTATCTCGGGAACGTGTTCAGGTCGATACCTGAACACGTTCCCGAGATAAAGGATCTTTTTTTTTATTCTCTTTATCTTTTGTTTTAATTACAACTCGATGAGTTGTAATTAAAACCATATACTCAGGTCTCTATTTCCTTGAAGCTGTGAAAAAAAAACATCTAAGTTAAAGTAAAAAAAAGATACGGCTGTTTATGCCGCAAAATACGTACATTTCGACACTGTCAAGGAATCAAACTTTATAGGGTATTTTCCGTTTACCTAGAACTGCGAAATTTGCTAAGGATACCGTCTTATACTACAAGTATAGGGAAAAGTCTGAAAATTATACATTTGTAATTTAATCATAAAAAATATAGTGTTTATTAAACTGCGAGAATCGATTCCTAAACTATTTATAAAATGTATCTACAAATTTGTACGGAACCCTCGGTGGATGAGGAGGACTCACACTTGTCCGGTTTTTTTTTGTTTGAGATCTAAAATAAATTAACAAATAGTTTGTAAAAATAAGTTCCGATTTTGTACCCTCATTCATGGACAAAATAGGGAATTGAAATGTAATCAGTGAATTCATTAACGTTCAGGAATACCAGGCCACTCAGAAAGGCACTGGTCACTTGTAATTGTTTTGACAAAATTTGGTTATTTTTTTAATTAACCAAATATTTTTTTTATAAAAAAAATAAAATAAAAATAATCATAATCATAATCATAAATCCTTTATTTGCATAAAATGTGGTTTACATAAGGATGGTATTAAAAAAAATAAAAAATACCTTTGTTCGAATTTAGAATTTCCCTCCACATTATACAGATTACTTTCTATGTGTGCACATAGAAAGTAATCTGAATATGTGGAGGGAAATTCGAAATTATTATTATAATTATATTTATTCGAAATTATTAATAATTATTAATTATATTTTTGAGAGCCAAATTAAATTATCGTGTCTAATTTAAAAATCTCCATCGAGAACATTTTCATACGATGATTTTGTACGATTTCAACAGTCAGTCAACAGTTTGACTGTTTCAAAACGAACCATCGCTTACGAAAAAATGAATTCGATCCAGAAGCGCAGGGAAAATTTTGATCGCTAGTTTCTTCACTTTAACTGGGTATTTGGTTTCAATTCCATTACGAGACTGAAGCAGCATCAATGCCAAATGGTATACCACAAAATGCCTGCCAAAAGCTTTGTCTGCAATGAGCAACATGCGACAGAATACCGGGCTTCGTGGGGTAATACTTCACCATGACAACGCGCCCGCGCACTCAGCGCTCAAAACGAAGGACTTCATCACCAAACCGGTCCGAGTCTTGGATCACCCTCCTTACAGTCCTGATCTGGCAGCGTGTGGCTATTTTTTTTTTATCAAAAAACCAGCTGTAAGGGATACAGTTTTCATCGCTGGAAGACGCGCTAGCAGCGTTCGAAAAGGCCGTAGAAGAGGTGTCTGCGGCGGACTGGAAAAAATGTTTCGAAAATTGTTTTAGACGCATGAAACTTTGCATAGAGGCTGGTGGAAAGTTCTTTGAAAAAAAAAAATCTAAATATTTTATCCGTAGAAGTTAGTTTTTTAGTTTTTCAAGCTTTCTGAGTGTTGGGACACTCGTATAATAGTTAATCGGTGAAGCGAGTGAACTAAGAAATTTTGCAGAGCCCTTGTAACGTAACGTAAATCTTGAAAACTAATTATTATGCACTGGACTTGTGTGATAGTATACATCGGCACCTACACCAATAACACGTCTCATATAGCGTGCCTCGTAGCTGAATGTTTACTAAACAGTCACGGTGTCGATTGCGACTGCGGACGGTAATGAGTCGCGTCACCGATGTCACGGTGATTAAGTTACAGGTCGAATGGATAGTCCACCTTCCTTAGTATGTTGATGGTTTATTCTATTCGTTGTTAATTGTGTTTTTAACAGACAACTGCCGTACATCTTCATAACTGCTCGAGTGAACGTTGTATGGAGGACGACAAAAATGATTTACCTATTGATTGATGTAAAGCGTCTTCCAGGCAGTTGGAAACAAGTGTTCCCGCCAAGGTGACCTTGCTGGTTTCCAACAGTGTAGACGGCTGTTGTAAACCAAATTCAATAGGTCTGTACTAAATTTGGTTTACAACAGCCGTCTACGTAGGCATCTAAATCTAAGCACATTATCCTCCTTTGCGTCACGTTGTCGGATGGTTGGTGGATGGATTCAAAAAGTTTGCGGAACACTCCCCTATACTTAGTATAGAGCTGTGTTCCGCAAACTTTTTGAGCTCAAGGTGCACATTTGAGAATTTTATAAGCTACGGCTCTTAATCGCGTAAATATTTTATTTTATCGCTAAATACCTTTGTTTATTGCCCGACGTTACGAAGAAGTTACATTTATAACATCAGAACAAAATACCAGCACACTTAGACATGGGCGTACGTGGGGGGGGGGGGGGGGTAAATGTAGGGATGAAAAAACTTTACTGCTTTCAAAAATATTGTGATTTTGTTAATCTAAATCTGAAGTTATGACGAAAACAAACTAAATAGACTTATGTATTGTGTGAGAAACAAACATTTCGTACTTTTTTTTTCATGGCACATCTGTTTAACTCTACGGAACACCAGTGTGCCGCGGCACATCGTTTGCGGAACACTGGTATTGAGTGCCATCACTAACTGAATGTTTACTAATCCGCCGTGGTGTCAATTGCGACTTCGGGCAGTAATGAGTCGCGTCACCGATATCACGGTGATTGGGTTCGGATCGAATGAATATTGCGCTTTCTTTATTTATGTTGATAGTTCATAAAGAGGAAAGATTTGATTGTTTGTTTGTATTGAATGGGCTCCGAAACTACTGGACGGATTTTAAAAATTCATTCATCGTTGTGAAGCTACACTAACCCCAGGTGACATAGGCTATTTTTTATCCCTGTATTCCCACGGGAACGGGAACTACGCGGGAGAAACCGCGAGGCGCCCGCTAGTTTGTTATAATTTGGGAAGTTTTTTAAAGACAATTTACTTACACAATATACAGGGAATACTGAAGACAACCTTATTATGTAACTCGTCCGAGCGTGCGTCATATGGAGGTTAAGACAAATGACATTAAAACAAACCGATTGACCTAAGAATCATCAAAATTCGAAAATGTGTTTGGTCTCTAAACTGCTGCAAAGAACACACACACATAGGCTGATAAATACATTATCCTCTTTTAGGTAGGGTAGGTATGTAGCGTCAGTAGTTGAGTGTTTAGTTAACAGAATCCCGGTGTTAATTGCGAGTTCGGATGGTAAAGAGTCGTGTCACCGATGTCACGGTGACTGGGTTACGGATCGACTGAATAGCTTGATTGGTCGGGGGTTTTGTGCACTAAAAATACTTTTTTTTTTAAATATCGAGAAAATAGGTTTAAAAAACAATCTGACAAAAAAACTTTTATTAAACTTGCACTAAAGTAATCGGTTAGGTTAGGTTAGAACTGTGACCCCCTGAGACTGTGTGAGCGCGTGCCGCGGCAGCGGCCGCCGAGTGGCAGAAATATCTCCATACAAATTTTATGTCCCAAATTTTTTTTGTCTATTTGTTTTTAAAACCTATGTTTTTCGATATTTTGAGATTTTTTTTTTAGTGAACCCCCTTTGGTACACCTTGACCGTACACAATCCTGTACACAAAATGCAGTAGGTAATCTTAATTCTTTAGCTTTGTCGGCGTAAGTAATATGTGTATCCATGCTAAATTACAGCCTTCTTCTTTCTTCAGGACGAACGGACGGACGGACAGACATGGCGAAACTATAAGGATCCCGTTTTGCCATTTTGGCTACGGAACCCTAAAAATCATGCCAGTTTACATAGCTTTACAGTACGTACAGTAAAATACGTTTACGAAGATATGATCCAATTATACTCTTGTCAAATTTGTGACATTGACATCTACGCGGATGTTGCCTGTAGTAACTCCCACGAAACGAACATGAAATGTAAAAACTGACGGCAAATGTATTTTTATGACGAGAGATACTTCTTTTAAAATAACTCTGAGAAAAAGCTATATCATTGTTTAATATCGAATACTGCGTAACGGTTTAGGTGTATAAAAGTGAGAAATAAAATTTTGCCGTCATTTTTGCCCGACTGCAAGAAAGGGTTATTAGAGTTTTATCTATAGAGAGAACGTGGTTCTGGCTTTTCAAAATTTTGCCATCAATCCTTAAATTTGACCACACGTTTCTGTTACACTTTGTATATACAAGGTTATTTTTGGTATAGTGCAAAGCCCAACAAGATTTTGAGTTCAGGAAATCATATGAAAATAGAAAATTAAAATATTGAATACATGCAGAGATATAAGCCATTCAAGTTGTCTTATGTTCTTCGCGCTATCGTGCTCATTGCGTCCGTAGTACGTAATCCATGGTTATTATTGAATATTAAATAAAAAAATAAATTTTGATAAACTTTCGCGATTTGTACACATTATTAAAATATATATATTACGGGTCTTAATCGCGTGAATAATTTAAGGTAAAATACCTTGTTTATTGCCCGACGTTTCGACCGTATTGCAACGGCCGTGGTCACGGGAAGACTGTGACTGAAGATGTCTTCCCGTGACCACGGCCGTTGCAATACGGTCGAAACGTCGGGCAATAAACAAGGTATTTTACCTTAAATTATTCACGCGATTAAGACCCGTAATATATATATTTTAATAAAAAATAAATTATAAAAAAAAAACTCGCCTGCACAAAAAAGATGGAAACAAGATCACACATAATTTTATAATTTCATCAGAATATTACATACATACATACATACATACATACATACAAGATACGCGCGAAAAATATAACCCTTCTTTACAGTCGGGTAAAAATAAGTGATGATCACATTTCACATCACACTCTGAACAGAAATTGGACTTAGAAAGATCAATGACTAGACTTACTCAATCAATAACTTAGATTTTGTAGTACCTGTGCCTAAATTAGAACTTTTCAGAAAAAGCTGCGTATACATGGCTCCTTTAATCTACAACTCAATACCAAAATCATTAACCCTTCTTCCTCGTAATCAATTTTGTACTGCGTTACGTGGATGGTTGTTACAGGAATGCTATTATTCTATTGAAGAATTCTTAATTAAAAATCCTTGCAAGTTTTATAATTCGGAACGTACTCGGAGGTATAGGTAGTTATTGTTAGTTAATATAGATACCTTATTTTGCTAATTTAATTATTTTATGAAATATTGTAATTTAATATGTGGTATGATGTAATTAAATTTAATTTAATATAATGTATAACAATTTAATTTGATGTAATTTAATATACCATAAACGATAACTTATATTTAAGACACCTGTTGCACGCTGTAATTTAACGGCCAAATGTGTGAAACAAATATATTGTAACATCTATGTACATAAACATGGTAGGTACCTACCATGTTTGACGCAATAAATGATATTCTATTCTATTCTATTCTATAATGAATTAATTAATGATTGATTAATTAATTATTTAAAAATATAACATAGTATAAAAACTACCCCATTGGATTGTGTTACCTACTGATTCTGATCAAACTACTTTCATGTTTGCACTATACCAAGAATGACGTTGTATGCTTGATCAATACGAATTCTTATTCAAGTCCAAGTTTAAGGGGTTGATACTTTGTTTTTTTGTAATGTGAGTGTTTGAAAATCTGCCGCGTGACAAATATTGTGGCAAAGTTATATTCCAAAAAGACTATGTTTCATAAAATAATGATGATGTTTTAATCACTGACTACTATTTCCCCACTATCCCGACTAATATTATAAATTGAAAGTAACTCTGTCTGTTACCTTTTCACGCTTAAACTGCTGAGCCGATTTAGATGAAACTGTTTTGTATGGAGTATTGGTACGAAGATAGTTTGAGTCCCGAGATAGTTTCTATCGCGATAACCGACATACATGCGGGTGGAGCCGCGGAACATGTTACAGTAAATATGATTAATTCGGGATTATGTATAATAGCCAGTCATTATGAATAATAACAAAGTCGCGTAGTAAATATGATAAAATATTACTACGCGACTTTGCTAGGGATTAGTTGGCATTGTGTGAGTTGTCCCAAGATTTTATTATTATAACTAGGCAGTATGATTAATTCGGACCTTATAATCAAATTCCTGAAATGCGTTTTTATTATGCATAGTTCCTAGTAACTATATATATTCACTAAATTTATCAAATTGATTGTAACAGATACACGACTTGTGTCAAGAAATGGCAATGAGATCATCTGTTCGAGTTATAACAGTTCCTATACCTATCATGATTATGAAATAGATATTTTTATTTTTTTAGCAAACATTCAAGGAAACATATTTATGGAGGTAATAAAGTGGAATTGTTTGCGTTAGTTTGTGATACCTACAATAAAATGGAGATGGTAGATTTCATTGACTACAGTAACTAAATACCGGCGAAAGGCCTTGAATTTAATATAAAGATATTCAAAATTCTTTATTCACTTAGGATGCATAACAACGTCGGGATTCTACATGTACATGTAATGCCAAGTTCGCAAACAATAGGTAAAGTTGGAGAAAAGAACATGGAAATAAAAACTCTCGCCCACTCTTTTCAAATTGCCAATTTTACAATGTTTATAAACTTAATATGGGGGTAAGATGCTGCCACTAATATACTACACAACAAAGGTAAAAACTATATGTGCTTAAATTTCATACCATTTCCAAAGCATGGCTCATATGTAGGACCTCACAACTACCAAGACTGTTTGTTGCAGGCCAGTCATATTGTCTGACCTGTTGGTCGAGTGGTTAATGACCCTGACTTCATAACACCTTACCTTTGGCTTTACCAGTTGTTCTTATGTCAAATAGTGATGTTAACATGTCACTGTTTCGGTTAAATGACACTGTAGCAAGTGTAATTACTGGGCAAATGACATGGTGACATTTGACAAACAAGGATTTGGATGACACTGATACTGCTATGGGTCAGCGACGAACTGCTCTTCTCTACATTTGTTAGTATAAGAAAGCCGGAGGTTGTGGGTTCGATTCCCACAAGTGATACCACTTTGTATGATCCACAAATTGCTGTTCCGAGTCTTGGTGTACTTTGTGCCCGTGATTTGTATGTTATAATAATAATAAAAAATGATTTATTCACTTAGAAAGCAAAATACTACACTTGTGAAAAGTCGATTCTACATTTACTTGTAATGCCTGTTCGCAAACTATAGGTAAAGCCCGAGAAAAGAACAGGCAATAAAAACTCGTGGCCACTTTTTTCAAATTGCCAATAATTACAATGTTTCTCTGTTTATAAACTGTATATACAGGTAAGGTGTACACCATATTAGAGGACTGATGCAAAAAAAAGAGGTCAATAATATTAGAAGAGTACACGAGATTGGATACATCAGCCTCAACGGGCTCAAGATAGTAGGAGCATCCACTTACGATGTAAAAACTTTATGTGCTTAAATATTGGTCAATTTACTGCTACTTAATGAATAAGTATACATGTTTTGCAAAAGAATGTTTGTAAAGTCCCCCGCAACACAGAGCTTGTGCCCTCGAGCGTGAATGATCTTTCAAAAAAATATCGTCAATAGTACTGAAATGGTGACCATAATAATATGACTGATGCCACAATTTCTAACACGAACACACATATCAAAACTATGAATCACACGCCGATGAATCTTACAACTCTTGTCAAGTTACGTGAACAGGTTAGACGTGCCAAAGTGCATGACGTGCAAGGTGTGTGTCACGGTGTGTCACGACACGCCGCGTTGATCTGTCGACAGACGTGACATGACAGCGGGACTGTTGCTGAGGTGTCAGTGAGATACAGTAGAGGTCTGTGACTCAGTGTTGGCTGAGGTGTCCGACGAGGCTACCCTGGGGAAGCCTTAGTTAAATTCGTTCATTTGAGTGAAAAGGTTGGTTGTATAAGCTGTCTAAACACTGCATTGGATGGTTTAGGAACCGTCATAATGAGACCTATGTATCTTAAATAGATTATTTAAGTAGCTCCCGTATGGCTTCAGAGTGACTACAAAGTCCAATGCGGGAGCGACAGCAGCGTCCGCATGAAAGGCCTTAACTGAGGGTTTGGTGGTGGAGTTGGTGAAGTGCCCCTTGTATTCCTGTGTCTCTTTTCCGTTTGTCTGCTAAAGTCTGGAACCAGTACCTATCATGGGTTTTGCATCCTTCAGCCAGAGACTTTCCCCATTTCTAACAGCCGTCAGCTAGATTCTCCCATTTAGTGGGGTTAATTTCTAAAGACACCATGTCGCGTTATGTGCAGTACTTGAAACGCAACATGGATCTTCCCACCCTTCTCTTCTTGTTGTACCATAAAATATGATGATTTTCAAAAAGTGGTCATAAGTTTCTTGCCGCCTTCTCAACCAAGCTTCACACTTCAAATCAAAATCAATCAGCCTGTATCGGTCCACTGCTGGACATAGGCCTCTCCCTATTTACACCACAATACTGGTCCCCCACCTTACGCATCTAATAGTAAAAGGAAGACTTCCTTCTGCAACACTTGGAATTAGCATATTGCAATTACAAAATTGTTGACGATATTAGATTTAGATTTTTTTTAATTACCATCCAAACACGTGTTACAAATATTTTCTTAGATTAGAAAAAAAAAAAATATAGTGTTGTGGCAAAAGGAACGAGCTCAGCAAATGATATTATATGCGAGATTGCATGTAACAACGCTGATTTTCAGAATAAAAATGGAACAGAATATAAAGATTATAAAAACAGAATCACAGAAAACATGATAGGTACAAAGATACTTGTAATGTAATGTAATGTAATGTAATGTAATATTGGGAAGTCGTGCCTAAAAATTTACATAAAAAATATAATTATGTTTTTTGTCTAATTAATTTTATTTTTTGATTGGTCAATAAAATTATAATTTTTCATAAATAGTAATAAATAACTCTCAGTCACTGGTTTGGAAAGGTTAGTTACGTCTTTCGAATGTGTATCTTTTGATTTAGGTACCTATTTACAATTTCTAAATGTATATGTTGCGCATTTACAAAACTGTGTTTCCTATATACCTAGTAAGTCTTGTAGTTTCCTACTTTGCACTCATGTAGCAGGTAAATACTCGCAGCCAGCATATATCATTGAATGCCAAATAAATCAGTAATATTCTATTTACGTCAAAGTGCATTACATATTGCAGATCATAGTTTAATTTGTGAGCTTAGAGACTGTGTATCATGTCATATCCATCAACTATAAGACACGTGTAGCCTTCTACTTGAACCTAAAACCGCAACTTCGTCTGCGTAAATTTTCCCCGTTTTTGCAACATTTTTCCTTGATGCTTCGCTCTTATTGGTCATAGCGTGATGTTAAATAGCCTGTTACACTCAAAAATAACGTGGCTTTCTCCTGGTATAATAATTTATCAAAATCGGTTCAGTAAATCCAGAGATTACACCCTATAACCTCACAAACTCGCGAAACAACAGTGTAATGAAATAATTGTTCAAATCGGATTAGTACTTGCTGAGATTAACGCGTTGAAAGGAACAAACTCTGGTCCTTTATAATTTTAATAAGGAACCTCTTCCAGAGAAAACGGTCATCTATATAGATGACCAGCCAATCAGTTAACATTTGACCACAAATATTGTATACCAGCCTGAACGCAACTTCTTTTGCATCATTTTCCCCCGTTTTTGAAACATTTTTTATTATTGCTCCGCTCCTATTGGTCGAAGCGTGATGTTATATAGCCTATAACACTCACAAATAACGTGGCTTTCTATTGGTAAAAGAATTTTTCGAAATTGGTTCAGTAAATCTAGAGATTACACCCTACAACCTCACAAACTCTTAAATGTAGCCTCTTTATAATACAAGTATTAGATAAACAATCTCGGTGCACATTAGTTGCGCGCTGACAAACGCATCAGATGATGCGCTTCTATTTCTGCGCACCGTGACGACAACGACGCAGGCGCATCGGTCTGTCGTACTTCTATACTATTTATATCGGTTCTTGAAAGGCAAACTGGTAAAATAAGACTGTTTTCGTTTATAGGAGTAGGAGCCAAAAATCTGAAAATGTTATGGAAGAAAACTAGTATGTTGTTTGTAAACATTTTTTACAATGTATTAGAAGATTATAATAGAAATGTAATTGGGTATTTGAATAATAATAATAATGTTTTATAGTGTCTTATAAATAGTTTGCATATCTGTGTGTGTGTGTGTGTGTGTGTGTGCGTGCGTGCGCGCGCGCGCGCGCGTGTGTGTGTGTGTGTGTCCAATATACGAAAAATACGTATTATTACTTAATAATATGTATTTAAATGATCTAAAAAACATAGTTCATATCATCATTCGTGTTTAAACTGTTTTAGTATTAATAATTAAATTGCATACGATTGTCTACATAGCGAATCGATTAGACGTTTTATAAAAATATACTGAATATTATTTAAAAATACGATGCCGATTGGATTTCGACCCGTCAATCCGTGGCCATGATCGGTGCAATTATATAAAAACTTCGAGATAATAAAAGAAAAAGAACAAGATAATTAATACAATAAATGCATTTGAAAGAAAAATTTTAAGTTCAGACCCAGGAATCGAACCCGAGACTTCCGATCGCTTTACTGGAGGGTGAAAGCCGGACCATCTAACCAGAAATAAGTCATTAAACTAGAAATTTTCCTGCCCTGGTTGCACAGTGTGGGTGCACCTGGGTGTCATTTATCTATACTAATATTAAGCTGAAGAAAAATATAAGCTGAAGAGTTTGTTTGTTTGTTTGAACGCAGTAATCTCAGGAACTACTGATCTGAATTGAAAAATTATTTCACTGTTGGATAACCCATTTATCTAGGAAGGCTATATAACATCACGCTATAAACAAAAATAATCTAATAGGCCTTTTAATAATAAAAAAATATTTTTTTTGGTTATAGAACATACATATGCGGTCAAAGTAATGAAGATAAGTCAAGCATAGTGACTTTGTCTACTAGTTTTCCTTCATATATGTTCGTAAACTTTCGCGATTTGTACACATTATAGAATTTTAAAAGCTTCGGGTCTTTATCGCGTAAATATTTTAGTTAAAAATAAAAAGTATTTACTTTTTTATTTTAAGTCTACCCGTGACCACAGCCGTTGCAATACGGTCGAAACGTCGGGCAATAAAACAAAGTTATTTTACCTTAAAATAAAATTCAATTCAATTCAAAATTCTTTATTCACTTAGGATGCAAAACAACTCTTGTGATACGTCGGGATTCTACATGTACATGTAATGCCAAGTTCGCAAACAATAGGTAAAGCCGGAGAAAAGAACCTGGCAATAAAAACTCGCGGCCACTCTTTTCAAATTGCCAATTTTACAATGTTTGAATGTTTATAAACTTGATATGGGGGTAAGGTGCTGCGACTAATATACTATACACCATGTTATAGGACTGATGCAAACTGCATTATCAAAAAGTTGAAACATGAGATAAAGCAAAATCAGCCTTAGTGGGTACATTATAGTAGGAGCATCTACTTACAACAAAGGTATAAACCTACATATATGTGCTTAAATATTGGCCAAAATACTTGTAACGAATGATTAAATATAAAATATTAATTATGATATCAAAAGGAAGAAAAGAATGGCCTTTATTCGTCACGCAGAATCTTTACTAACAAAAGTCAAATCATGCTCTTTATCAATGTGACAATTAAAACAAAGTGATAACAAAATTCACCCAAGCATATTAAAGTAACAAGGAGCAAGCAACTAGATCCATTTTTCTTTATCATTTAAATATTCATCCACTGTATAATAACCTCTACGTATAGGATGATTTTTGACTACATTTTTGAACTTAACCACTGATAGCTAATATTAGCTGGTATCTTGTTAAATACTCTAACAGAAAGACCCATAAATGAATTATGAGTTTTATGTAGCCTATTATATTGACCTACTAGTTTGTGCTTATTTCTCGTGTTCACCGGGTGAACGTCACTATTTTTGTGATATAAATGGATATTTTGTTTAACAAACATACATATCAACCCATATGATGGCCCACTGCTGGGCACGGGTCTCCCCAGTAGAACCTACTAGTATGTAGATCCTGGGGGTAATTGCCATAATCACCACGCTTGGCGAGCGGGTTGGTGATCGCAGTAAGGCTTTAAGTACGCAGAGGACGCTGCTGCCCGTCCTCCGGTGTGAAATCCCTTAGTCGCCTTTACGACACCCACGGGAAGAAATGGGGTGGTACTATTCTTAAGCCGGCACCACACGGCTATAACAAACATAATGTTTGCAAATTTTCACTAAGGGAAACTCGTGCACCTAGTTTGTATATCGCACGCACTGCACGTTTTTGAAGAATAAAAATTGTTTGAATATCAGCCGCCTTGCCCCAAAGCAGTAAGCCATACGACTAGAGGATTCGATCCCGGTCGATTTTTCTAGTCCCGGGATTCGGGATTATCAACAGTTA
This sequence comes from Herminia tarsipennalis, assembly GCA_945859575.2. Taxonomy (NCBI): domain Eukaryota; kingdom Metazoa; phylum Arthropoda; class Insecta; order Lepidoptera; family Erebidae; genus Herminia; species Herminia tarsipennalis. The sequence goes on along the minus strand of OX243833.2, from coordinate 1,965,486 downwards.
AAGTCAAAGTCAAAGTCAAATATCTTTATTTCGTAAAATCAGGTTAATGATTATTTGAAAACGTCAAATTAAAACATACTAAAAATTTTATAAAATTATGCATGTTTGAAGAAAAAAAACAAAATGAGGTTAGGTGGCAGTTCCAAGTGTAAAGCTCATGAGAAGAAGCTGCCAAGAAACTCATGAGCCCTTCTTTTAATAACCAGTCAAGAACTAATGCGAGGGACTTGTTTACTTCGTCAGAGTAATCATTTTTACGAAATATTTACGCGATTAAGACCCATAGCTTATAAAATTCAATAATAGTTTTCCGTCCTTCCCATTTGCCTTTCAACTATCGGTATCCTACCCTGGCGATTATTCGTGTTGGTTTCCAATGTAAATAACATGTAAATTTGTCTGTCTGTTTATGAGCTTCATTTGTTTATAGCGAATATTGATTATCGGCCAGTAAACCGTTTTATATGAGGTGTAAAATGATCTTCTTGGTATTAAGAGGATCTATGGAATTCTTGTGTCATCGCGTGTATCATAGATATTTTTGCTAACACAGTTTTTGTGTTAAAGTTTTTCCACTGTTGTTAATGGTGGGTTTACATGCTTGCTTTCAAAGCGTCATTTAACGGGCACGAACACGAGCGCTAGCGTATGAATAGGCATGAATGTGCTGCTCGGCTGTATGTGGATGTCTTGTTTGTACCGCCACGCCGGCCCCAAGCTTGCCGAGCTGCGTGCCGTGCGTCTAAACGGATGGGTTGATTACAACCTTAAGTACCAACCTAAATTGCGCTAAGATCACATAGACAATTATCTCTATGTGATCTTAGCGCAATACACGCGCTCATTTTCGTGCTCACTGATGTCGCTTTCAATGCGAGCGTGTAAACCCACCAGAATAAAATTTGCAGTGAGCAACGAGCGGCTCGTTTCTCGCGTGTTGGTGTTCGTTTGAACATATATACTGACTGCATGAATACTCGCTTTGTAACATGTTACAATACGCCGCGTAACGTTGCTCAGCAGTACTTACCTTTAGATTTCATTTTAGATTTTAATGTTAATAGGTATCATAATAGCATTAAATCTAGCTGGCTTTAAGACATGACTGTGTTATCTTTAACGATAAATAGTAGCCTATTAGGTACGGCATTCTGAATCAGCAAGAGCATGTTGAGACGCCCAGTTTAAAGTTTAGACTGTTTGATTTCGACTTCTATAACTTTGTCATTCATTGCCAGTACTTTGGAAGGCACCTGATCACTCCAGATGACGTTAAGTTCTCCTCCAAGGCACATAGGCGACTTCATGATAAGACTATACCTTGGGGGTATCCTGTAAGGAAGAATGAGGAGTCACAACAGATCTTTTAGGGCACAGCGATTTCCGGCCATTATCCGGCTATCCGGATACAATACAAACTTTCCTAATCTGGTATTGGAATAAAAGCAGCAATCTTTAATTACAGTCTACATTTTATTGTGATATAAAGCACAATTTCTTACAACTCAAAACTTTTCCATTGTAACTAAATAAATAAAAAAACTATAACAAAAGTCATCGACATAGCCCACCAGATTAGCAAGCTGAAGTGGCAGTGGGTTGGCCATATTAGCCGAAGAACCGACAACCGTTGAGGTAAACGAGTGGAGACCGCGTCTCTGCAACCGTATTGTAGTACACCCACAAGCCAAGTGGAGTGATGATTAACGCAAAACGGCTGGCAGGAGCTGGATGCGAGAAGCCGAAGATTGGCGTGCAATTGAAGAGGCCTATGTCCAACAGTGGACTGCGATAGGCTAATGATGCTAAATAAACCACGAAAATCAAAAAAAAATTTAACATTCACATTACAACTTAAACAGCCAATAATTCCAAAATCGCAAATTACTTTCCATGGTGCAATAGTTCACCAAACATTACATAAACAAACAAGATATACAGGTTGTATAAATAGCACAATATTGCATCTAATACAGCGTGTTCAATTAGTACAGTCGCGAGTATTGGCACGCCGCCTGCTATGAGTCCTAATGTCGGGTTCACACCGGTCTAGTTACTAGACTTGGCAACTAGACAATACTAGTACTACAGTAATCAATCAACTGGTTTAATGTCAACTAAACTTAGTCGTCATGGGCCGTGTAGAGATAGACAAAGTATATTACTAAGGTCTGTCTGTCGTAAATTCTATTTAAAGAGTTTCCAGGGTTAACAGTAGGCTTTGATTCCTTCAGCCGTATAACGGTCTAGCCAAGAATATGAGCTTAGAGTCCCAGCGAGTTATGCCTGCTGTATGGGAGTGACAGAGGCAAACGGTATATGTTTGTCACTTACCAGTCCGATGCTGCTGGAGACGTTAATAGAGTTATTCAGTAAAATATATTTTCTTGTAATCGGAAAACTAAACGGCGTGGTATTATTAGAGATACGTGGTCATATCTATCGTGGTATATTGTTTCACTACCAGGGTCCTTATTCACTATCTTTATTTCGTTGTCGTGGAAAGGCCATGCAAACTGGCGCATGCGCGGTGCGCTCAAAGATGTCCACCACGCATACGCGTTGTTCCATTTTTAATCGCAGCTCTCTATCGCGCATCATATTTGAGCGCACCGCGCATGCGCCAGTTCGCACGGCCTTTCACGAGAGCGAAATAAAGATAGTGAATAAGGACCCAGCTATAAAGATGACCATATGAGCTTAGAGTGACAGCGATGAGCGTGTGTCGTCAGTGACAAAGACAAACGTTATGTCCTTGTCACTTACCAGTTCGACGCCGGTGAAGGCATACATAAACTAAACTGTTCAGTAAAATACCTTACCATGGAGTCGCAATACAAAACGGTGGCGTAATTTAGAGATGTGTGATCTTTTGCCGTTTCATGCCTTATGGTACTGGCGTAAGAATAGTGCCACCTCATCTCTTACCGTGGGTGTCGTATAGGCTACTAAGGGATTTTACATCAAAGTCAGATATAGCAACGTCCTCTGTGTACTTTAAAACTTTACTGCGATCGCCAACCCACTGGCCAAGCGTGGCCATTATAGCAATCATCCCTAGCATCTATAATAAGTAGGTTCTATTGGGGGGAGCGTGCCCACCAGTGGAACATCAGTAGGGTTGATATGAAATAGTACTACTTAATAGAGTTATGTTAGTTAGGTATGGGTTTATCGTAGCAAAACTTAAAAAAAAATTACAACATGTACGTTAGTGCATGCAGGCCAGGCAGTAACGTACAAGCCCTCCAGCACGAGGCGTTTTATACAATACAATCACGAAGTAGTTACACTCAGACTCGGAACTCACAAACCCATGTCTCATGTAGGAATCAAACCCACAATCTTTTGCAAAGCTGTCGTGCGCACATAATATAATATTACAGATAAGGATTCTGTCAGTCTCAACTGAGAGAATCCTCAGTTGTTAAATGATTAAGAACCAATATTTGTACAGCGAAAACGTACTTAAATAAATTTAATTATTACAAAACAAGAAAACCGACTATATTAATTAACAACTGAAATATTTTGGCCCCAATATATATATATATATATATATTTTAACATACTCTTGCAGTTGGGTACAAGCCCTGTATACAAAAAGTACACCCAGACTCGGAACAACAATTTGTGGATCACACAAAGGTGGTGTCCCGTGTGGAAATCGAACCCACGACCTCTTGCGTAACAGTCGCACACATTGCCACCGCGCCACAGAGTCAGTAAAAAATCATCTGCCATTATATTTTTTTCTCGTTTTGATGTACCCAATGTTACTCTCAAAACTGAGACGAAAGTAACGATACCTCTCAAGCTAACATCCATTAAGCCATTTGGGCTCTAGAGTATGGCAAAGATATATGTATACACTACATTTGAAAAACAAAACCCTACTTCTTGCCCAGTCGGCTGAAAACACATGACACTATCAGAAGATAGCAATAAATCGCCTATATTGCCAAAAATAAAAGTAGTAGAATTATTTAAAGCATCGTATCGCCATGTGCAGTCTGTACCCGCCATTACGCGATACATCGACGCGGGCGCAGCGTCCGTGTTTGGATTTCGTCAAACAAGAATAGCTCTTGAGCTTTTTATAGTGTGTGTCGGTCGCACGGAACAAATATAGCGGAGTTATTATCAGTAAGGGCGGTCGACCTTCGGAAGCTGGTGAGTGTCAGGTCAAAATGAGATAGCAGGTGGATTTTGAAGATGCCTTTATATAATGTGCTTCATTAGAGGCTAGAGAAAAGAGAGAAACTTTTACTGGCCTATTGCTAAACCAGAGGTCATGAGTTCGATTCCTACCCAGGGTCATTATTCAAGTTCTTTTTTTTTCGTTTTCGCGACAAGCCCGTGCGAACTGTCAAAACCTTGTCGTAATGATAAATAGAGCTACGCTTAGAAATGCATCAACGCGCATGCGCGGCGGACATTTTGAGCGCACCGCGCATGCGTCACAGACAGTTCGCGCAGGCTAGCCGCGAAAACAAAAAAAAACAAAGCATATATTGTATTTGTAAAGTAATTGGCAAGAAATGCCTATAAAAATTACTTCAATATTCGGCCTGCGACATCATAATTTGTTACAAATGCTCTCTGTAACGAAGCAATAACAAAAGCCGTGACAGCTCTTTAACTACCGACTAGATGGCGCATGCGAGGGCCCAACTCACGAGCATCAAGGGATAGAAGAGGTCTAGTAACATAGTCCAGATAGGTGGTTCGCTTCTGGCCCCGGTTTGGCTACGGAAGTCTCGGGTTCGAGTCCTGGGTCTAGATTTCAAATTTTTCTATCTTTCAAAAATGCAATTATTGTATTTGTAAAAAAAAAAACAACGTGAATAAGGACCCGGGAGTATTCTTTGTGATGATGAGTTTTGTTTGCAATTGTTTATTCTGTGCCTGGGTGTAATTTATCTTTAATTAGAACCCGCGTTGTTTTCGTTCCAGTGGGAATACAGGGATAAAAAATAGCCTATGTCACCCGAGGTTAGTGTAGCTTGACAACGTTGAGAGATTTTTTTTAAATCCGTCCATTAGTTTCGGAGCCTATTCAATACAAACAAACAATCAAATATAATATAATATTATATATATTATTATAGTATAGAAATACGTGTTTTTATCAGTTATCTGGTTACCTATAGTGCAGGTTCTCAAAAAATGCAATAATTTAATAAAGACTAACTTTTTGTTATTACGTCTTATTAGTGTCTAGACCTTTCGTCAGTCCCTATTCTTTACAGAATAGGGACACGGCTAGTGTTGTTTGCGAGGGTACTTGGAAGAAACAAGAAAATGTGAGGGTGGATGAAGAAACGTCCGCCCCGCCTCAGTCAGTTGAGTGAGACCACGGTCGGTGTAACCCGGTCGAAACGTCAAGCATAGGGTAAATACTTTACCTAGTTTAAACGAGGTTATAACTGTATCAAAGTGTGTTTAAGTGTACGCAAACTCGTAATTGACAATAATACATTTCAAAATACACCTCCAATTGTACATCTGACGGGAGATTATGAAGATTAAGATGGCGCTGCGCAGGTTAGGCACTATCCTTACGCAGCAAAAATGAAGGGCAGCAAAATTAAGTGCGCCAGGCGCACCCCCACCCTCGTCGCCATCGCGCGATATACATAAGTGGGCAGTATCGGGCGAAGTGATTTAAAGGTTTGGAAACCCACTGTCCGTCGCGCGAGGTCATGGGCGGATCCCGGATTTCATTCTGGTGGGGGGGAGGCCAAAGAATTTCGATACAACACAAGAAATTCGGTACACAAAACAACTTCTTGTTCCTGGTCAAACCCTTGTCAAGTCCTTGTTTGGTAAAGATCTGAATGTCATCGTACCGCTCTCCTCATTGGGGACGTTAGTTCGTAAATCTTATTTACCTAGTAATTACACTTGCTACAGTGCCATTCAACCGAAACACAGTGATGCGTTATCATTACAATTTCAGAGGAAGAATAACTGATACCGTTCGGCAGATTTGGGGGGGGGGGGGGGGGACCCCGAATCCGCTTATGCATGGGACTATCAATGTTTGTTAGAAATTGTTCAGCCGGTTTGAACCCTTTTCTGCATCACAAGTTTTTGTAACTATGGATTTATTAGATTAGGAAAATATTCTTCTTCCTGACCCCGAACCAGACCTAGGAAAAGGCTTTGTAAGACATAGACTATTAGAAGTGTCAGTTATTCTAACATTCATTGGTATACCAACCTTTGTGAAGGCTTAATAAACCTAAGTCTCAAATCCATGCGGTGTTCGACCCCGTAACTGTGCGCGAACGCATACGTCAGCGCACTGAGGCAAATACTCATAAATTATAATGCACTCATACAAACAAATGGATGTTTATACAACAAACGTTAAACAAATGGAATATTTATATAACTAAACAAACTTATAACTGGCGTGGGGCTTATATACAAGGTAAATATGGCAAGAACATATTTTATAGAATTTTATAAGCTACGGGTCTTAATCGCGTAAATATTTTATTTTAAGGCTAAATATCTTTTTTATTGCCCGGTCGTTGCAATACGGTCGAAACGTTGGGCAATGAACAAAGGTTTAAAATAAAATATTTACGCAATTAAGACCCGCAGCTTATAAAATTCTAAAACGTGTACAAATCGCGAAAGTTTACGAACATATATTGCAAGAACATATCTTATCCTTAGGAAGAGGATAACACTGACATCTTAAACCGTTACTATGCCTGACTTTAAAGATAAATAGAGTTTCCATATCCTCCTTCTGCCTCCTCTTCTGATTATGATGCCATTATTTGATGTCAGCAGCAATATATTTTATTCAATCAAAATAGAATCTGGGTCCTCATTCTTCTTCTCGTTTATTTCGATATCGCGGCAAGCTCGCGCGAATTGGCGCATGCGCGGTGCGCTCAAAGATGTCCGCGCATGAGCCAAAAAAAAGATAGTGAATAAGGATGCAGCAAAAAAAAAAGATAGTGAATAAGAGGTGGGGCAGCAGCGTCTTGCTGCATATAGTTCTCATATTGAGAACAAGAGCAATCCCAAGGAGGGGTGACAACAGTTAGGCGATCATAAAAAGCCTAAACTAATAGCAATATATTTTATAAGGATCTAATAGCGACACAGCTATGTTATATTGTTGTGTTATGTTGTCGCATCACTACGTGAAAATTGAGAACAGAGGTGCGGTGACATTCAGATCTTTACCAAACAAGGATTTGGGTGGCACTGACACTGCTATGTGCTAGCGTGACGCTTACCGTCTGGCGCAAGATCTGTTCGTCTCTTCATTTTGTTATATAAAGAAAAGAAAAAATCCTGACCATATACAATCCCTTCATCTTTATCATCAGGCCGGCTAGGTACGGCTCTTGTTTCACCGGAAAATGGAAGTCTGTCTAACATTTATAGCCGGGCCAGTGTCTGGTACGTGTACTCACACTCATTGTAAGCCATACAAAACTGTAAGTCTGGTGAAAGAATCCATCCGATGAATTAGGCCTCAGGTTTACCAAAATTATTTACTTATTCTTAGCTGCGCTTAGAAATGCATCACGTGCCTCGCCTGCGGCTTGGTGCATTTGTGAGCATACCTCTCCATTTACCATTATGACAAGATTTTGACAGTCCCGCATGAGCTTAGAGTGAACACGGAAAAAAGATCCTGAATAATGACCCTGATTTCTTTTTGAAGCAGGTACCTACCTAAGTATAGATAATCCCCAGAATAACTGCAACGGATAAAAAAGCACGCTGATGTAAATCTCCATTTATATGAGTTATTAGTATTTTCATAATAAAAGTCTTGATGTGATGATCCGACGCGAACCACTTCGTCTTAAAAACAAACAAACACTTCGCAACCATGTTCGTTTCGCGCCAAAATTAACCAGCATTGTCGTACTTATTGATTTATTTTTGGAAATTTCGTTTTTTAATAATACACGTTCTATAAATGTTTCAGCAGACTTTGAACATGTATAGGGACCACTGATTGATTTAGAAGTCATTATGACGAAAATTTATTTTAATTATTAGGGTCTGGGTAATGGGAGAATGAGTTGATTCAGTGGCGACTGAGAAGATTGAGATATCTGCGAGGGTAAACAAGAAAAGACGGTTCATAGATAGTAGACCGTTTTCGAAACCGGCACAGTCCTCTGTGCCTCAGAGAGCACTAACCTCTGTACGGTATTTTTTTCCAAACAGCTACAACACAACACTTAGTACTACTAGCCTGTATTTTCCCACTGCCGGGCAAAGGTCTTCATACACTGTCTCCACCTCCCTCTGTCACTTGCTGTATGAGACCAATCTTTTTCGAAGGAATCATTTCATTTTGCCATTTACCATGAGGTTTAACGAGTTGTCGTTTGCCATTTTGCGGAGTCCAGTGGCATGCGGCACACATGTCCAACTCAGTTCCATTTCAAAGTGACATCAGTAAAATTAGTTTTGGAACGAATTGTTTTCCTAATCCAGTCTGTCAATTTGATACCGAGAATATTCCATTCCATTTTTGTTTAGCATACCTAGAGCATGGATCTCTACTGAAGTGTTAATGACCATGTTTGGGTATCGTAAGTGAGAATGGAGATAGCCCATACGTCCATAAGTCTGTTTTGAAGGAATAAAGGCAGATCTTCCATCACGAAATCTTTCATAGATCAAATAGCTCTTCCAGGCCTTATCAATGCGTCTTGTCGTCAACACTTCTTGTGCGCATACTGTAATGAACTTTGTTCCTGTGGCCAATTAAGATATTAACGTCGTGCTGATTTTACTCAATAATCCTGGCTACCTCAATGATAGATCTGCAGAAGCCTGGACTGCTCGGTCACCAATATGGATCCTTTTATAATAATAATAATATCTTGGGACAACTCACACAATACCGTCTGATCCCAAACTAAGCTGAGCTTGTACTATGGAAACCAGACAACTGATAAACATCCATATTTACTAATATTATAAATGTGAAAGTAACTCTGTCTGTCTGTCTGTTAAACTTTCACGCTGAAACAGCTAAACTGATTTAGATGAAATTTGGTATGGAGATTGTTTGAGTCCCGGGGAAGGACATAGGATAGTGTTTATCGCGATAGCCGACCTCCACGCGGGTGGAGCTGCGGGCGAAAGCTAGTACTTATATATTTCTAAATAAATACATATTATAGATAAATAATAATAATATATTTTATCCTGGGTGTGGATCGAAGTCATGACCTCCGACTTAGCAATCAGGGTCACTAACCACTAGACCAACAGGTCATTTAAAGTCAGTTTTTTTTTCAATATTTTGTTGGGTCTAGTTAGCATAATATCTATGAATATATAGTAGCTCGAGGTTATTCTCCAGTTCCCAATGACCGGAAAGAAATAAAAGATCAGTAAAAGCAGCCAGCTGGTGATAATCACGCGCGTTGTAAAAGTCCTCGCGTCATCAACATCTTAGTGAAATTACTAACATGAAGTAATTTATTGCTCGGAAGCGAAACGATAGAAATTTTTCTTTGATAATTAGATATAGAAATATATATCTCTATATCCATGGGCGAATATATATGTAATACAAAAACCCTAATCCATTCAAGCGGCGTTAACCTAATAGCTAAGACAACGGTCTCGCAATCGTGAGGTCGCGGGTTCGAATCCTACCCATTATACTACCGACGTGAACATGAACCCACTGCTAACACAAGCCTTTGAGCTTAGCTGGAGGGGTTAGCAAGATTGCTAGTATTGTGTGACCACATTGCTAGTTATCTTTTATAAAAAAAACAAAAAATTAATAAATAGTTAGGTTAGGTTTTTATTTTTAATTATAGGTTGAGGCTTATTTCTGAACAATTTTATCTTTCGGCTTACCTTAGTATAAAGTCCGGAATCAAAGTGATTACCGTTTAAATTAGTCTGCATTTATGAGCTGTTTAGATTTAGTAGTATGCCGTGTGGTGCCGGCTTAAGAATAGTACCACCCCATCTCTTCCCGTGGGTGTCGTCAAGGCGACTAAGGGATTTCACTCCGGAGGACGGGCAGCAGCGTCCTCTGCGTACTTAAAGCCTTACTGCGATCGCCAACCCGCTCGCCAAGCGTGGCGATTATGGCAATTACCCTCAGGATCTACATACCAGTAGGTTCTACTGGGGAGACCCGTGCCCAGCAGTGGGCCATCATATGGGTTGATATGTTAGATTTAGTACGTAGAATAGTAATCAATAAATCTGTCTACTCAACTCCATTTCTGCAAAACGAAATCTTATTTGTTCATCACATAGCATGCACATTGTTATCTGCGTATTTTCTTTCACCCACATCATATTAAGAGCTATCTTTTAAATATTTTAACATAACCTTTCAAACAATTTCAATTTTCTCAGAAGCTCATTATTAAAAATTGTAATAATAATAATTATTTTACTTTGTCTGCGTTGTTCATTGAATACTTAGAAATGTATATAATTAAGAAAGGAAAATATTGATAATAATGTAAAAAATAGATGTACGAGGACTGCTAGTATTCAAATGAATGTATATTTTAAAAATGACGTCCTATTTATACCATTTTTGTCAGGGAAGTTGTGAAGGATTAAGGAGTTGAAAAAATATTTTTTCAGAATTTTGTTATTACTAGAAATATCCGTTTATCATTACTTTTGGATCACCCCTAGTACCTATATTCCATTCACGTTATTTTTTCTCATTTTCGTGGCAAGCCCGTGCGAACTGTCAAAATCTTGTCATAATGGAATATAGAGAGTTGCGCTTAGAAATGCATTAACGCGCATGTGCGGCGGACATCTTTGAGCGCACCGCGCACGCGACAGTTCGCACGTACTTGCCGCGATAAGTGATTGTGGACCCCGATCAGCATAAAATTCTAAATTCTTTACTCACTAAGGATGCTAAACAACACCTGTGATACGTCGGGATTTTACATGTATATGTAATGCCAAGTTCGCAAACATTAGGTAAAGCCGGAGAAAAGCCCTGACAATAAAAACTCGAATAAAAAAAATTGAATTATTGATATCATGGCATGGTTTACAAAGATCTTAAAATAAATAGAATTTACACATATTCTGCCTTTAAATGGAGTGAAAACAATGATAGATTAGACTTACTTTAACAATTTCCATAGAAATCCGTCGCCTTAATACTGCCATGAATATAAAATACATAACAAAAAATATGGAAATAAAATTGAAAACCCTGAAATATTACAAATCTGTAAATTCGTTAGAACAATATATTTTTTTATATTGCTCTCCTTCTCATTCGAAGAAATTCTAAGCTTCAAGCTATTTAAGCTATTTACTATTTAGAAACTGACGCCAGCTAGTCTCTTTGGCCTGCTTCTTCGAAATAGTTGACATCTTCATTATCAACAATTAGAAGAAGAAAATCAAGAGTTTCTGCCAATGTCAATGTACATAGTTGAAGCAGCCCGCCCCGGCTTCGTATGTAGTTTTCTCCGCTTTCTGCTGTATACATAATATGAATATACATTTACATACCTGTACCCTGTATATAAGTATAAACCATTCTTATACAAAATTCTGAATGACTGTGAAAATCGCAGTACAATTCGTTGCATGCTTTAGAAAATCTAACCGTCCCAAAAGATTGGCAACGGGAAATGACTTTGTTTTATTCTGTTTAATAAAGTACACTCCAACAACACAAAGATTTGTTTTTTGTACATCATCATTATTAAAGACGAGTAACTTTGCTGCCACCAGTCACATTCAATAATGTTTCAGTTAGTAAGAAGTAGTACGAATACAGAATTAGCAATATCAATTTGTAGTCTGTATTCACTTTAATACGATGAACGATAAACAAATGTTTGAGTTGAGAATATTAGTATATATTTGTGGCATTAACTATTCTGCGTCACCTTGATGCTCGGACAGCGGGTATAATATCTAAAAATAATACAAATTGTACTATTCAGTTGATCAATGGTGAGGTACACGCATCGCTAAATGTGAACAGGTTTCAGGGCTGTCACGGTCATAGATATTTATACACAAAGTTGCGAGGACTAGATATATATTTTTTCAAAATAAAATGTGTTAAAGGAGTTATTTATCATAACGTTTAAAATCTCACCGAGCTCGACACTTTAAAACTATTCTCCAGCCTAATTTGTTCTTCATAATTAGGGATGAAGTTTTGTTTTATTTGTATAGTGACAGATGGATAAAATAAATCCACTTTTTGTGGGCCTGTGTGTTGTAATAAGCTCTATACACACACCCGAGTTGTATCCGGGCTGTGTCAGGGATGTGAACAGACCGTACTCCATCAGTGGAACGCACAGAAGCTCCATTTTCGGCCCGGGCTTTAACAAGTTGACAAGTTTTAAGTCACTGACGGAGCATGTCCCGGACATGGCCCGAATATGTGTATCTCTCTCTTTTTCTGTCTGAAAGAAGGCCCGTTTCCCAGTAGTCATAACGTCTAAGACTGATTAATTATAAAGCAAAAGCATTGTAGTTTAATAGGATATAGTGTCGAGTGACAACCCTAAGTTAAATATCGACTAGTGGTGCTATTAATCCGCACGAATTTGTTTATTTTTACCGACTACTCGAGTAGTCGACAGACATGAGGAAGTTGTAATCTACTGCGTTGTGTAAGTTACGTGACTATGTTCAAGCTGGTGCGTAGTCGGTGAGGTCGGTGCATGGATGGGTGAACGCTTTATGCTTGCGAATGAAAACTAAATGTGTATACAATGTCAAGTTTAAATGTTAATTAACACAAAACGCGATTATTTATACATGGTTTGCCTATCGGTAAATTAGCTCTTTGAAAAAAATAATTGCAAAGCATTTTGTCGAATGCTTGACGTAGACGCTATAATATTACATATTGAGATCTAGAAAGGAGAAGGCATTCGCAACACCGAACTCAGTCAAACACCATTGATACCTGCCTGCTTGCAGCAGTCGGTATCAACTGTTCGACAAGTCACAGCGGGCGGGCGTGAAATGAACAGCGAAGGTGGAGGTAGCTGTGCGAGAGCAGTCGACAGCTCAAGCAGTCAGGGTTTGCCTAGGGACTGCTTGACCGATGACTGCCTAAAGCAGTCGCAGCTTGAATAGTCGATACTGGCTGCTTCAAGCTGTCTTTGTATGGCTAAAGTGGCCACTAACGAATCGTTCATTTGGACGATTTCCGAATGAACGCATTCCGAATGGATATAGGCAAAATTGACTATACTTCCAAATGGAAGTACGTATAGTCAATGGTGCCATAATTTTCCACTTGAACGTACGCAAGAAGGTTATACTGAAGACTGGTGTCAACACTATGCCTTTGTTACTGAAGTGAAGAGAACAAAATGTGACACATGATTTGACACTATGCTTAGAAAGAGAAGGCAGGTCTCTTTCTGAGTGAGACATAATAAACCCTAGGCACAATTACTATAAGCTTCTTGATTTGCTTATTAACTGTCAATACGGATTTCTTCGAACTGCGTGGCGTGGTATACGTCTTTTTGAACTGAACGGTATCCGCTTGGAATTTCATAATGGTCGATGTCCATTCAAATAATAATAATAATATCTTGGGACAACTCACACAACGCTATCTGATTCCAAACTAAGCAGAGCTTGTACTATGGAAACCAGACAACTGATAAACATACTTATATATTTCTAAATACATACATATTATAGATAAATAACACCCAGACACAGAATAAACCATCGCGCTTATCATACAAAGTTTTATCCTGGGTGGGGATCGAACCTACGACCTCTTGCGTAGCAGTCGGATACACTCCCACCGCGTCACAGAGGCAGTCAAGTGTGAGTGGGCAAATCAAGAACCATATAGTCATATTGTCTATGGTTTACTCTTTTGTTCCGTTTGGAAAGAAACTCACCTTCTCTTTTTAAGCAAAGCTCTTTCTCTGTCTAGTGTAAACCATGGTTCCGCAGAAGTAGTCACGAAGTCATCTCGCAAAATGTCAAATTTGTTCTTTTTACTTCTTCAGAATTAAATTTATAGTATTGACAGGAGTCTTTAGTATAACTTTCTTGCGTACGACCAAATGGAAGTATAGTCTATGGTGCAACAATTTTGCGTACATCCATTCCTAATGCATCCATTCGGAAGGCTTCCAAATGGATATGTCGTCAGAGGCCACATTTAGAGTCCAAAGGCTACGCCGTAGTTACCGTAACCGCTACGATAGCAGTTACCGTAGCTTCTACGCACCAGCTACGGTATCATTAGTTATGATCGGTCAAGTCGAGATTTGCCATAAAGATTGCAGCTGTTAATATGGGTGCCGATTTAGTCAGTCGAATCCTTGGGGGGGGGGGGGGGTGAACAATATTTATCAAAATTCGAAATAACTTTTTAATATCAAAGTAATTTTTATAGGCATTTCTTGCCAAAAACTTTACAAATACAATAAATGCATTTTTGAAAGATAAAAAAATTTGAATCCAGACTCAGGAATCGAACCCGAGACTTCCGTAGCCAAACCGGGGCCAAAAGCGAACCACCTATCTGGACTATGTTACTAGATATCAAATTCTTCTATCTCTTAATGCTTACTGGTTAGGCCCCCGTAGCGACATCTAGTCGGTAGTTAAAGAACTATCACGGCTTTTGTTATTGCTTCGTTACAGAGAGCATTTTAACAAATTATGATGACGCAGGCCGAATATGACTATGTTAATTGATATCTAGTAACATAGTCCAGATAGGTGGTTCGCTTCTGGCCCCGGTTTGGCTACGGAAGTCTCGGGTTCGATTCCTGAGTCTGGATTCAAATTTTTCTATCTTTCAAAAATGCAATTATTGTATTTTTAATATCAATTTTGGAAAAAAATATATATTAACTTTTAATCGCCTACCACTTGTGTTTGGAGTTATGACTTTAACCACCAGTTTTTTTCCTTATTTTACAGGAATAAAATTATTGTTTATTATGGGGTGTAGGCTTTAAACGGGACAGAAAAATATTGAATTTACTCCGGAGTCTCATAGATATGAGGTAGATAGATGTGTGATAAAAGTACGTACTAGGTAGCGAAAGGGTCATTTTACAACGAAATTATTTAGTGTAACGAAATAATCATGTATAATTTAATGGCAAATTTGCAAAAGCCAGCAGGCAGAACGAGTCGAGAGCACTGACTTCTATAGTACTTAATAGTAGGTACTCACACGACTGGATACTTCGTATAAGTATATAAGTGACAACAATTTCGTTTTTGGAACTACGCGGGTAAAACTGTGAGGCATCTGCCAGTCCTTAATAAACAAGTGTAGACCTGGAGTTGTAAAAATGGCGATAAACTGACCGGCCATTATTTTTACAGCTCCGAGTTTAACTTGTAAAAAATGAATTAAATACATGATAATTGAATAAAAACGAGACTTTGTGCAAGTAATAAGCGCATAAATACTTGACACTGGCAGAAATTAGCCTGTAAAACAAGAAGCTGTAAAGTTTTTTTTTAAAAGATAACTATCAATGTGTGATTGAGAGTCCCACATTACTAGCAATCTTGTTAACCCTTCCAGCTAAGCTCAAAGGCTTGTGTTAGGAGTGGGTTCACGGCGGTAGTATAATGGGTAGGATTCGAACCCGCGACCTCACGATTTCGAGACCGATGCCTTAGCCATTAGGCTACCGCCGCTTAAAATTTTTATTAGAACGAAGTTCCTTATCGCGCGAAAGGGGGCCAGACGAAAAAATTAAGACCAAAAGTTGTAACGACACTTTTTGCTACAGTTGTAAGCCGTGCGGCGTGCGCGTGTTTCTCTGTCTGTCTCTCTCTCTCTCTCATAGAAAGCAAGCCAGTTATTTTCGTTTCGTCTTTCTATTTTGCATTGAACAGCGTGGTGTCGCGACGATAATATAAATAAAAAAAAAAAATTACAATTTCTTCACTAATTAATCGAAAGGAACTTAATTCCATCCGGGTGTTCCCTGACACCTCTCAAGTTTTTATTATTAATTTAATTAATTATTATTATTATTGACCTGCGGTGAGATACCACCATAATCTTAATACGAACTGACAGAGATAAATACGAGTACAATTCCCGGAAAAGTCGTCCAAGTCAGGTGTGAAAAAGATATTTTATATACCATTGCTCTGCTAGATGAGACAGCCTTGATATGTCCATTTTTAACTACCTATGTCACGACACACTGCTGATATTATTGACTTCAGTTTGTGTATTTAAAATTTATTAAAGAAACATAAAAAAGTAACGTAATTTTATCAAATGATGTTTCTGTTTTTATATTATTTCTTGTATTTTTCCTGAAGTTGTATCTATAACCTGCGAGGAAAAGTTTTATGTAGGTAATCGTTTTTTTATTTTTTAACACCTGGATACTTATTCATGATCTTTTTTATATCCACGGCAAGCCCATTTTTTTGCATGCTGTGTTCACTCTTAGTAGGTTATACACAAACCATTTTTTATATTAGCAAAAGAACTGTAAACATATGTGATGTGTAATAACCAGTTTGTGAACCTTTTAATAATAATAAAAAAAAAAAACAAAAAAAAAAAAAAAAAAAAAGCACATGCGGAACTGTCAAAACTTGTCATAATGGTAAATGGAGAGCTGCGCTTAGAAATGCAATGCGCATGCGCGGCGGACATTTTTGAGCGCACTGCTCATTTGCATTTGTGAGCACACCTCCCTATTTATCATTATGACAATATTTTGACAGTTAGCACGGGCTTGCCGTGGACACGTAATAATGATCGTGAAAGTACCCTGACCCAGAAAAAGAGGTATAACACCTCTCTTTCTGGGTCAGGTTTTCTAGTTTGTGACAATTGATAATAGAGAGATCTTCAAAAATATTGACCAAACCCGGGACGTGTTTGTTTGTTTATAAATAACTAGCTGACCCGCGCAACTTCGTTTGCGTCAATTTTCCCCGTTTTTGCAACATTTCTCATTGCTGCTCCGCACCTATTGGTCGTAGCGTGATGTTATATACCCTTTAGCCTTCCTCAATAAATGGGCTATCCAACAGTAAAAGAATTTTTCAATTCGAATCAGTAGTTCCTGAGATTACCGCGTTCAAACAAACAAACTCTTCAACTTTATAATATTAGTATAGATGTGTTATGAATCACACAAACCACATACACATTTGAGCCGATGTTATATCATACCCATTACATATCGACATTTGCTTGTTGATGTAAGCCATGGAACTTATTGATTGTAGACTGGAACTAAACAAAACTTGTCTAATGGATGATCTAGCCGTCATCTTTCATATACAGCAGACATCGATTGCATGAGATGCTAATGAGATGCCATTCAAAATCTAGAACAAATGCCTTTAATACTAAACTCGCTAGCACTTATTTTACAAAAATATTTTAAAAAAGGAACAAGGAAGTCTACCTACACAGTAAACATAAACAAAAGAGAAATTGAACGATAAAAAGTGACTGATAAAAATCAAGCGAGGGTAGTTTCCGAAACCCGCGCTTCACGGAGGCGACGCTGAGCTCAACTAGTCTACCGGTGATCACAGCCGTTGCAATACGGTCGAAACGTCGGGCAATAAACAAGGTATTTCACCTTAAATTATTTACGCGATTAAGACCCGTAATATATATATTTTCATAATAATGGGCAACTCTTTAAGAAATGTCAAAACGCAGATTTTATATGGAGATCTCATACAAATACCGGACTATGACGTCACTATTTTTTTCAAGTCAAATCACTTCTTTAATAGATGTGATTAATTACAAAAAAAAACTATATAACACAAAATATAATAAGAAATTAATTGTTGATGGTTTAAATGCTAGTTTTAATTAGACTAATTAGACTTTTGGATTTTTTTGTTTATTTAGGAAACAAGCCTATTGGGTATCTATTAGACTACTATCTAAATAAAATATTTTATACTACCTAACCATATAAAATATGTTTATAAGTGTTTTAAGAAAATATGTTTGTCAATAAGTATTTATAAATTTTTAATCATAAAAAGAAACACTAAAAGTAAATAATTTGACCATAGAAAACGTGACGTCACTTGCTAGCATTTCATATAAATCTGTCTCTTTTCGAAGTGATTTAGTGTAATGTAAAGAAGCCAAGAGGGGGAGGTCCTAAGTATATTTAAAATCATTTTGTATATGGTATTTTTAAGAAAAACATTTTTTTTGTCTGTATTTCTGTTTGTTCTGGCTAATCTCCAAAACGGTTGGATGGATGTTGACGGGACTTTCACTATCAGACGTCTGAGGATGTAAGGAGTTACTTAGGCTATTATTTATCTTATCATCACTACATAGTATAAAACAAAGTCGCTTTCATTGTCCCTATATCCCTATGTATGCTTAAATCTTTAAAACTACGCAACGGATTTTGATGCAGTTTTTTTTAATAGATAGAGTAATTGAAGAGGAAGGTTTATATGTATAATAACATCCATTAAATATAGGCTATATATTTTATACCCGTGCAAAGCCGGAGCGGGCCGCTAGTTAGGCTATATAACTAAGGCTTATTTTATCATCACGCTAACGTCTATAGGGAGAGAGCTGCATTGTAACTTTATGCGGACAAAGTCGCGGGTATAGCTAGTTGACACTAAATATACAGAATATTGACATTAGCCTACTACCGTAAGCAGCTTCAACATTTATCATTGAATAAAAATTGCGTTCGGGATTTTGAAAGGTAACCGATTATGAAATCAATTCGCTAAATCGATTATCTCAATATATTTTCAGCTATTACGTGAAAATAGGGAACGTGGTTGTGTTTTGTCGAACTTTGACAGATTAATTGTATTTACGTCAGCTGTTAACAATGATCAGGGTCTTTATTCACTATGTTTTTTTTTGTTTTCGCGGCATGCCCGCGCGTACTGGCGCATGCGCGGCGCGCTCAAAGATGGCGCGCCTGCGCAATGCATTTCTAAGCGCTCTCTATATACCATTATGACAAGATTTTGACAGTTAAAAGCGCGGGCTTGACGCGAAAACGAAAAAAATGGTAGTGAATAAGGACCCTGGTACTGTAGATAGGGTAGGGTTTATTAGGTACAAAATAACCTAATTAATTTCTCAAAATTACATTATTTATTGTTTATACTTGTAGTCCAACCCCAGATTTTCATAATATGCAAGTAGAAAAGTGGAGTTGTAAAATAAATGGCGGCAAACTGACATCTCGTTATTTTTATAGTTCCGCTTTTAATGTGTACAATATACTTGAAATAAGTGTTATCTAGATAAGAACGAAACTTTGTCATTCAAAGAAGAAAGCGAGATAAAATAAACTTGAAACGGGCGTATGCACAGAATGTGCAAGCCATAATCCCCACCGAATAACATCGGCGGGAAGAGAAAAAAAAAAAGGTAATCTATTAAATATTTTACATAAAAAATAAAACAGATTGACTATCAGATCCGAAACTAATGAGTTGAGTTGAGAAGCGTTACATTTTGTATATAAATAAGTACTAAGAAGGGTTTTAGAAAACTTAGATAATTTGTTTATTTTGAAACTTTTTAAGTGGTACGTCTCTGTAATAAGCAAATTGAATGCTTACATAATAAACGTTCAGAATAAAATCTATATACCTGATAGTTTTGAGTCAGGGGGTTGCCTGTTCGTAACTTGTCCGGTTGCGAAACAGGTGGCTTCGGGTACGCAACCCCGACTTCCCGAGCCGCCAATCACTGCACTCCCAACCATCCCTGCACATTGGTGTCCACTGTCCTCCCTTTCCTTTCCTACTACTTGTGGTAGCATCTAGCGACCGGGTAGGTACCACAGCTTGGCTTATTTTGATCGTATAGCAAATATGCGTTCCGACCAAAGAGCTAAGTAGCCGATATCCCTCCCTTCTTCCAACTATCCCATCCACATGAGCTGTCGGGTCACATTGAAGTTCGGAACAGGCGGTGTAGGAGTTCTCGCGGATCCGTAGGGCGTGACGGGTTGACGGGGGGTTCAGGGAGACCCGGTGGGAATGGTTACCGTCGGCCACCTGCCGGTCAGTAGGGGACCCGAACCCGGGAATATCCCACCTGGGAGGCTGTCCCGCCAACCGGCGAAAATCCCGCATACTGCTGCCGAGCCGGGAGGGCCGTTAGTGGTATGCGGGGGGGCACCGGGGGCCCTTCCGTGCCCCGCGTCAGCCCTTCATACAACTCGCGGACCAGCCGGGACTTACGCCCCGCCCCCTTATCTGAGTATCACTGTGGCCCCATACCTCATATAACCCTTTCCCGATATATATCTCTCTCTAAATGATGCCACGAATAAGAAAAAAGAGAAGGCTTAACACGGCGGACACCCTATCCACATTTAAAATGGATTTTTGCAATGTCAGGGGTCTTCATAGCAACCTAGACGCTGTACACCACCACCTTGAGACAGCGCGGCCTGCTTTGCTCTTTTTACCGGGGACGCAGATATGTGCCCCGGATGACATCTCGTACCTTAAATACCCCGGCTACGAATTGGAGCAGACATTCCTTCGGAAAGCCAGGGTGTGCGTGTTCATACGGGGCGATATATGCTGTCGCCGCCTTCGGGGCCTCGAACATGGAGATCTGTCCATTTTATGGCTTCGCGTAGACCATGGGGGACTTACCCGTATCTACGCGTGCCTCTACAGATCTCCTTGCAGTGATTCGGGGTCGACTCTACTGTTTGAGAACGTCCAAAGGGGGATTGACCAAATGTTGGAGCAGTGCCCATCCGCAGAGGTGGTGGTCCTCGGTGACTTTAACGCTCATCATAATGAGTGGCTGGCATCGAGGACCACCGATCTCCCGGGTAGGACCACTTTCAATATGGCCTTGGCCTATGGTCTCTCACAACTAGTAATACAGCCCACCCGTATTCCAGACGTTGAGAGCCACATGGCCTCCTTGTTGGACCTTCTGCTGACAACACATCCACGCGGATACAGGATGGTCGTCGATGCTCCACTTGGATCGTCCGACCACTGCCTTATCCGCACTGAAGCCCCCATTGCGCGACCCGTCCGCTCTCCAGCGAATGGTTCCCGCAGAGTCTGGCGATATGAGTCAGCAGATTGGGATGGACTCCGCGAATTTTTCGCGTCCTGCCCTTGGAGGCGGCTTTGCTTCTCCACAGAGGATCCCGACGCTTGTGCGGACTGCATCACGGATACGGTGCTTCAGGGAATGGAACTATTCATTCCCAATGCCCGAATTTTATTTTAATTTTGGTGGTCGTAGTCGCCCCTGGTTCAACCAGGCTTGTCGAGTGACCGCGCGCCTGAAACAGTCAGCGTACTTGGCCTGGAACGATGCCAGGAATCGTAAGGATCTGACCGTGAATGATGAGAAACGTAAGTTCAACGCCGCCTCCAGAGCCAACAAGAAGGCTATTGCTAAAGCAAAGGCAGATCACATTGCCAGAATTGGCGAGCGACTTCAAAGGCATCCCTCTGGGAGTCGTGCATTCTGGTCGCTCGCCAAAGCTGCGCAAGATAACTTTTGCCAGTCCAACCTCCCACCACTGCGCAATTTCGATGGCAGTCTGGCCCACAGTGCTAAGGATAAAGCCAATCTCTTGGGCCGACTCTTCGCCTCTAACTCGACTTTGGATGATAGAGGAGCCACACCACCTTCCATCCCAAAGTGTAAGAGCTCCTTGCCAGAAATATGCATCACGCAACGTGCGGTTAGGCAGGAGCTCAGGCTTCTTGATACCCAGAAATCGAGCGGGCCGGACGGCATCCCTGCAGTGGTACTTAAGACGTGCGCCCCTGAGTTGACCCCCGTTCTGACGCGCCTCTACCGCCTCTCATATAAAACTGGAAGGGTTCCATCTTCGTGGAAGGTCGCCAATGTCCACCCTATTCCCAAAAAGGGTGACCGGTCAGACCCGTCAAATTACAGGCCGATAGCGATAACATCCTTGTTATCAAAAGTGATGGAGAGAGTTCTCAACACCAGACTCTTGCGGTATGTTGAGGAGCGCCAGCTGATAAGCGACCGCCAGTACGGCTTCCGTTACGGTGGCTCAGCTAATGATCTTCTTGTGTACCTTACGCACCGCTGGGCTGAAGCCTTGGAAGGCAAGGGCGAGGTTCTCGCTGTCAGCCTCGACATCGCCAAGGCGTTTGACAGGGTCTGGCACAAGGCCCTTCTATCGAAGCTTCCTTCTTATGGAATCCCCGAGGGGCTCTGCACATGGATCGCTAGCTTTCTGGACAATCGGAGCATTATGGTCGTCGTTGACGGTGCTTGTTCCAGTCTGAAAACCATTAATGCTGGCGTTCCACAAGGTTCGGTGCTCTCCCCAACACTGTTCATTCTGCATATCAATGATATGCTGTCCATAGAGAACATACATTGCTATGTGGATGACAGCACGGGTGATGCGCGATATACCAGCCAACAGAACGTCCCTCGGAGCGTTGTTCAGGAGAGACGGTTGCAACTTGTGTCAGAAGTCGAGGACTCTCTGGGGCGGGTCTCCGAATGGGGTGAGAGGAACCTGGTTCGATTCAACCCCACAAAGACACAAGTATGTGCGTTCACTGCGAAGAAAGACCCATTTGTCCTAGTGCCACAGTTCCAAGGAGTTACACTCCGAGTCACCGAGAATATTGGGATCCTCGGTGTCGAAATCTCCAGCAAAGTCCAGTTTGGGAGTCATTTGGAAAATAAAGCCAAATTGGCGAGCAAAAAGGTGGGTGTCCTCAACAGGACGAAGCGTTACTTCTCGCCGGCACAGCGACTTGTGCTTTATAAAGCGCAGGTTCGACCGCACGTGGAGTACTGCTCTCATCTCTGGGCGGGTGCCCCCAAATACTTGCTCGATCCATTTGACTCCCTCCAAAGGCGAGCTGTTCGGATCGTTGATGACCCCAATCTCACGGACAGACTAGAGTCTTTACAGCAGAGGCGTGACTTTGGTGCACTTTGCGTACTCTACCGTCTGTTCAACGGGGAGTGCTCTGAGGAACTGTTTGACATGGTGCCACCGTCACCTTTCTACCACCGCACCACTCGACATCGTAGTAGGGTTCATCCATTCCACCTGGAAACAATACGGTCCTGTACGGATCGATTCCGGCGTTCTTTTCTTCCACGTACGTGTAGACTCTGGAATGAACTACCTGCTGCGGTGTTTCCCGAGCGCTACGACATGTCTTTCTTCAAACGAGGTTTAAAGAGAGTTTTCACTTTACGGTAGGCAGCGGCTTGGGTGTGTCCCTGATATTCCTATAGTCCATGAGCGGCGGTTACCGCTTACCATCAGGTGGGCCGCTAGCTCGTCTGCCAACCATAGGCAATAAAAAAAAAAAAAAAAAAAAAGTTTGCAACGCACCATTTCACTTAATAATTTATACGCAATAAATAGCAAACATTACAAGTTTACACATTAAGAAAATAAGTAAAAGAAAGTACCTACCAACAATACTAGATACATTTGAACTCAAACGCTTTGTTAAAATACTTCCTACATACACAATTTGAAAAATTTCAAATGCGCAAAACAATATATCAAGCGATTTTTTTAACAAAGATATCAACAGAATTGATCGTTAAAATCCTCAAAAACCGTAATAAATAACTCTTGTCATTAGTTACTTTGTTGTATATTCACGTCTTTAATAAAAACCGGTATTTACCAATCACAGAACATAGTAAGTTGCGGTTTTAACGACGTCACTATCATGCCGTCACAGCGTGCTGTATTGCGTTACTTCCGCCATTTTATGTGCCTCAGTTTGAATTTGGAACGTGTCGTTTTATAGGCGACCTCATAAATTTCTTTTTTTTAATTATAGTGATGTCATCGAATGTTCGCGGCACTATTTTGGTTCCCGTGAAAATGATTGTGTAAGTGACGAAATGGTTTTGTAATAAAATAAGATATAGTGGATTCTGTACAGGTAAAACATGATGTGGCAATATAAGTGGGTAGCGTGCAGCTTTTTTTAAAGATACCTAGCAATGTGGTTCCCACATTACTAGCAATCTTGTGTTTAACAAGATTGCTAGTAATGTGAGAACCACCAGTTAAGCTACATTGCTTGTATTAGGAATGGGTTCACGTCGGAATCCGTTTCTTAACCTCTTGGCTACTGCCGTTGCATATTCAATTATGATACGTTGACCATATTTTTATCAACGGATTATAGATAAGATTTTAAAAAAAGTCTTGCTCTTGACTTCGATCTAGTGCTGCCGAACAATCGATAGTTTAAGTCGAACATAAGGTACGCCATCAATAGGACTATCGATAGTATTGACACTATCGATCGTATCGATACTATCGATGGTAAGGTTCACGTCAATACTATTGACATGCATCAATCGTACCAATAGTACACTATCAAAGCTCGTGAAGACAATATTATCGATCGTATCGATAGTATTGATCTTCTGTGCTTCGATAGTAGCGATACTATCGATACTACCGGTACTATCGACAGTTTAACGGTTTAACAGAACATCTATACTATATATTTGGCTGGTCTGAGAGTTTGTTTAAACGAAAACTAAACAAAGTGGCAACATGCACGTTTTTGTTGTGAATAACACAATACTATTGCAAATTCGCGAACTATCGATTATCCAAAACAATCGATAATTTCGATAGTATTGCTTTTAAGAACTTTAGTACTATCGATACTATTGATTGTTTTGTTTTTTGGACTTCATAATTTATTAAGCCTTATATATTCGTCTGCTCCCACCACCTCCGACTCCGACTTCGATTCCGAGAAACCAATTTTACAACCTTCGACTTCGGTTCCCATGAACTCACCTCCGTAATATCCCTAGTAGGTATTTAGGTTATTATTTTTTTCACCTTTCTCCCCACCATAATGTTTAAAGAAATTGATGAGATATCTTTTACATGAATTCTCGTAAACCTTTTAATAAATGGCTCGACATATTTTTTTAATAGGACATGTCTTATTAGATATTAGTTAAATGTCAAATAAATATGTGTATCGCGTTTATAATTTTATATAAATTATTTGTTTAATGGCGTCGTAGCATTGAAATACCTAAGGTTAGGAACCTAAAAAATTAGTTTACTGACAACTTGTTTGTTCTGATTTGTTTTTAATGATGACGTCTGTACATCGAGATAATAATTATGTAGTAATGTACTACAATCAAGGCTTGAGGGGTGATTTTCATAAGGCTTCAGGGTTCATTTTTGATATTGATCATATAAAATGAAACTGACTCATATAGCAAATCTGTGACATACACCGTGACTTAAGGGCGTAAGAAGGATCAGGATTTTTCAGAATTTCGAGGGGGAGGGTTTGGGTGAAACTATTCTTCTTCTTCTTATTTTTCTTTTTAAAAGACAACTCCCGCAGTAGGTTACAAGCCCTGTGTCGCGGGGGTCTTTACAAACATACAAGTCACGGACAAAGTACACCCAGACTCGGAACAACAATTTGTAGATCACACAAAGTGGTGTCCCGTGTAAGAATCGAACCCACGATCTCTTGCGTAGGAGCCGGACACACTCCCACCGCGCCACAGAGGCAGTCCATGACTAAACATGGCCAAAAAAATGTAAAAATAATGGGGAAAATGTATGCAGACGAAGTTGCACGGGTCGGCTAGTATATACATAACATACATAACAACCCATATGATGGCCCACTGCTGGGCACGGGTCTCCCCAGTAGAACCTACTGGTATGTAGATCCTGGGGGTAATTGCCATAATCGCCACGCTTGGCGAGCGGGTTGGCGATCGCAGTAAGGCTTTAAGTACGCAGAGGACGCTGCTGCCCGTCCTCCGGAGTGAAAACCCTTAGTCGCCTTGACGACACCCACGGGAAGAGATGGGGTGGTACTATTCTTAAGCCGGCACCACACGGCATTGTTCACCCTCTCCCCCCCAAATTTTTCACCATTCACCCATCCGATTCGTGTAAGTGGTACAACAACCGCCCTATCTGATTCAACCCCCCAAACGACAATCCTGGATCCGTCACTGGTAGGGGGTCAAAAAGTGGCTAAAAAAACATCACGTCATTAATGGACGATCCCTTACTTTCTGTACTTACGGTTATAAAGCTGAAGAGTTTGTTTCTTTGAACGCGGTAATCTCAGGAACTAATGATACGAATTGAAAAAATATTTTACTGCCAGATAGCCCATTTATCTAGGAAGGCTACAGGCTATATAACATCACGCTACGATCAATAGGAACGGAGCAGCAATGAGAAATGTTGCAAAAAACGGGCAAAATTTACGCAGACGAAGTTGGACAGCTGGTAAACTGAATGCCGGTTACAGATTCAAACATGACAAGTGTCTCCGTCTGAACAACGCTTCACGCAATAAATCCTTTGTCCTTTTCAAGTTAAATTTAACAACAATAATCGAAAATAAAGTAAAACAGTTAAACCTTTGTTTTATGCGTTCGCTTCCTGCATTGTGCGTTTTTTTCCATTTACGTTGAAATGGAGACGATCGCGATCTCTGGAAGGATTAATTGTACGTATTTGTTTGTTTAAAACATAAATAAACTAATGAATCATCTCTGTACTGTTTCTTTACAACTTAACAAAGACTTCGACAATGTGTATCGAGCTTCTAAGTTATCTTTTGTTCGGAAAATTAGAACGAAAGTCTTCCTTGTATTCAAATATGTGTCACATAATTTTTTACGTTTCTTAATTTTGCAAAAAGCTTATAATCTATCAGGTTTATACTAATAACCTTCAGTTTTTGGTTTCTTTATATTACAACAAATAACTTCGTAAAAAAATTTGAAAAAAAAAAATACATGTTAACCCTTCACTACCTACCACCTACTTTTGTCACACAACCATTTACCACACATCTGAGAGACTCTGGAGTAAAATCAATGTTTCTTTGCCAGGTTTAGGGCCTAAACCTTACAATAAATAACGGTTTTACTCCGGTAAAATAGTCTGTAGGTGGTTAAGGTTATAACTCCGAAAACAAATGGTAGGTGATTAAGGGTTTATATATTAAATATTTTCCGAAACTAATATTACAAAGTTATTTAGTGTTATGTAAAGAAACCACAAGGTTATTAGTATATTACAAATCAACCTTTATATACTTCGAAGGTTACAGACCATAGTAGAATTCATTTTTTTTATTATGCTACAAGTTTAACGTGTAACTAATCAGTCTGTGCTATCATGGCTCTTAAATGACTGGACCGATTTTGAAGCGTTTTATCTTATTTGAAAGCTAGTTTAATTGAGATCATTCTCAGCTTTATTCAATGAAAATCGGATTAGCCGTTTCGAAAATAATCAACTATTTATCACGTCGGGTGTTTTATTTAAAGGTTTATTGATAGTTAGTTGATCTAGATTTTTTAAACTATCTTCATTAATTCTTCAAAAATATAGAATAGGGAATATTACTATTTTTAATGTATAAAAGATCACTAAACTACTCAATTACGGCGTAATAATCAGACATCAACACTTCACAAAATAAAAATAAAACTAATGCCAAAACGTATCAACGTTACTATCAATTTCATCTCCTATTTCGTTACATAAATAAATACCTGTCAACAATTACGTCAGAACATCGTTTATGATGACAGGGCATGACGTCACTCCCGTTCTGTCACTTACCTTGTGACCTGTCATTCCTGTCACATGGCGTTGGGAAAGATATTCAAAATACGAGAATAGTAGCCTTTATAAAACGCTGGTTCATATTCCTCTCTGAATGTTTTGAATATAAATATTTTCATGATAATTAAATGTTTAAAAACTAACAGAGAACTTGGCATTAGTCTGCCGCTGTTGTTAGCAATATTACTGCTGTGGAAAGACATTGGTCGTCTGTTCGAATACTTCAATTGAGAACTTTTGTGCTTCATTCCTAGTGTGGAAAATGGCATGTGATATATTAAAGGTTCATTTCCGTGCATCGCGACCGATCGCGAGCCGCTCGCGGCTTACGACAAGCGGCTGACGCTCGCGGCCGATGCGACAATATTCACAGTGCGCGCGCAGCCTACGACAGTCGTCGGCCGCGCGCGTCTGTCGCTTACCTCAGAAACGGCACCATACATTCTCATACTCGACAATTGTCGCATCGGCCGCGCGCGTCAGTCGTTCGTCGTAAGACGCGCGCGGCTCACGATCGGCCGCGATGCACGGAAATGAACCTTTAGGCAGATTTTTAATATTATGTGCTCGTGGCTTATTTACATAACACTTAATAACTTTGTAATATCAGGGTCCTTATTCACTATGTTTATTTCGTTGTCGTGACAAGCCCGTGCGAACTGGCGCATGCGCGGTGCGCTTAAGTATGTCCACCGCGTAGGTAGAGAACTGCGCTTAGAAATGCATCAACGCGCATGCGCGGTGGACATACTTGAGGACACCGCGCATACGCCAGTTCGCACGGTCTTGTCACGACAACGAAATAAAGATAGTGAATAAGGATCCAGTTTTGGAAAATATTTAATTTATTAACCCTTAATCACCTACCACTTGTTTTCGGAGTTATGACCTTAACCAGCTACAGACTATTTTACTCGAGTAAAATCATTGTTTATTGTGAGGTTTGGGCCCTCAACCTGACAAAGAAACAACGATTTTACTCCAGAGTCTCTCAGATGTGTGGTAAGTGGTTGTGTGACAAAAGTAGCTGGTGGTGAAGGGTTAATTGAGATTTTTTTTTTCAAAAATTAAATTACGAAGTTATGGTGTAACGTAATCAAGCCTAGAGCTGGAGGTTATTAGTATATTAAAAATCACATAACAAAAAAATGAAGATAGATATATTTAGCTTGTACTTCTTCTTCAGCTTCTCGATGAAGGGAACTTTTACCACATACCACTAAAATCCACTGAACATGAATGGATTTTTCAAGGTTGACTGATTTACAACGTACGTACGGAATCCTACTACACCACCAAACCAGTCCATTTAATTAAAGCTTAATGTTTCGAAAACCAAATTTCGCAATAAAGAGACATAAATTAACAAACAAGTGGGTTCACATCACAAGGTTCACTCAAACCATCTTTTGTCTTTAAAAACACATAAGAGAGCTCATTTCTCATAAAAAGATGAGCCAAAATAAATAAAATAGTTAAAATAAATATGTATTTTCTTGGAGCGTGTGACGCAAATTATCTGAAATTATTAATGCCCTGGACATACGCATGCAGAGACGACTTGTATTATTTATGATGATTCATTCGCCAGACGGAGGGCATGTCTTTTCCACAAGGGATTAAATCTCTAATAATATATGTTTGTATGTATATTTGTTTGCGCCTACTGCTTGTCAGAGCTAAGGGGAATTATTTCACAAGTTTGGCAGTTGTCTGGTTTTTGTTCTAGATTTGTTCTCTCGAGGATTTTGTTGTTCTCATGAGCCGCCATAATAAATCTTTAATTTATTTATTCCGTGTCTATTGTAATTTAACAATTATATACGGCAGCGTGCTGTTAGAACTACAAAGGATGTTAATGCGGTTAAAGCCAGTATTCGTCGAAATCCCATTAGGAAGCAAAAAATCTTATCGCCGGAAATGAAGATTTTTGCTAGGACTCTGTCGCGTATTATAAAACAAGACCTGAAGCTCGGTGCTTATCGTTGATATACAGGACACGCCCTAAATCAATCTTTACAAAAGAGAGTGGATCGATCAAAACGCCTTCTGTCGCGATACGCAGGTGAAGGGCACAGAAATATCCTTTTTACCAATAAAAAAAAAATCACTATTGAAGACTAGAATAAGTAAAATGATAAAGTGTACGCTCACAGTTCTAAAGAAGCTACTCAAGTGGTCGGAAAGGTACAGCGTGGTCATCATCCTGCGTCAGTGATGGTTTGGTGGGGCGTGTCAAGGCGTCACAAAGCTAAATTTTTGTGAAAAAGGAGTGAAAACTTCAGCCAAAGTGTAATAAGAGTCAGTCTTGGATCGTGAAACCTTTCAGGCACGAACTACCCAAGCCTGGCTTGAAACCAACGTTCAGGACTTTATAAGAGCTGAAGACTGGCCCTCATCTAGCCCAGACCTCAACCCTTTAGACTACAAATTATTGTCAGTTTTAGAGGACATGGCTTGCTCTAAACGACTCGTTCTTAGCCATGTGACGTTTGAAAAAAAAAAATGTCAAAAACAAAAATTACAGAGCTCATAGTAAGAATTTCAAAAAGGTATAACATGATTATGACTGTAATACTAAAAATCAATTAGCAACCAATCTTTTTTCAATTTTTAATACTTGGCAATAATTGCGATAAAAGTTAGTTGTTACATCGGTTACATCTACCACTAAAAAGTATTAAATAAAAAATGATTTCTTTTTTTAGTTGTCTGGTTGGTTCTGCCTAGTTTGGGACCAAATAAAAGTAGTCCTAAGATATTATTACTGATCGACAAAAGCTTGGATTTGGAATAAAGTCCCTTGTATTTTTTTATGCTACGTGTTTATCGTGTAAATATTTTATTTTAAGGCGAATTACCTTTGTTTTATTGCCCGACGTTTCTATCGTTCCAATACGTTCGAGACGTCGGACAAATAAAATATTTACGCAATAAAGACCCGTAGCTTAAAAAAATATAATGTGTTCAAATCGCGAAAGTTAACGAACACATGAAGTCCCTAAATCTACTTGATATATATTATATACTCAAATTGCGAAACGTCTGTTCACAGGTCTAACATAAATGAAGAACCTAATTTCCTAGTAGATATTATTTCCAAAATCTATAAATTGTTGTGTGATCTGTCCGTCTCAAACCTTAATCTAGTAAGATAAAACTAACGCAATAGCCCCAAACAGATTTTTGTCTTTAACGAAGACATTAACTTTTCTTCCGTGTATATAATGTTTAATTAAATCTGTAGTTGTAATGAGTCGTGAAGAGTTCAAAGTGAGGTCTACATCAGAAGATAAAGATGACGGAAGTCAACAGCGTCAGAGGAACAACAAACTGTAACTAATACGTAATTAATGAGTTTTGTGCGCCATTTTACAGGGAAATGAAGGTTCAGGGACAAATGCTGTCTACAAATTCTTACAGCAGGTATTTTAGCTTTGCTAATTATATGTTCCCTTTGTATTTGCTCTTTTAGATTGAGAGATTTGAAGTGGCGGTAGCCTAATGGCTAAGGCATCGGTTTCGCAAAGGTCGTGGTTTCGAATCCTACCCAATATACTACCGACGTGAACGGTGAACCCACTCCTAACAAAAGCCTTTGAGTTTAGCTGGAGGGGTTAACAAGATTGCTAGTAATATGGGACGCAAATTTTGCTAGTTATCTTTTTTAATAAAGAAAAAGAAAAAAGAGATGGAGAGGTCAATGTCTTCAGTATTTTCAAAATGATCAGTCGTCTATAAATCTAACACCGTATTCAAAAATAATAATAATCTTTACTATCACAAAAATACCTAATCACAATGTGTTAGTTATATTCTGTGTTGCAGGAGTCAGTTGCTTCTCCTTAATTTAAATAATTAGATACAACACATTTTCAGGCAAACACAATAAACAAAGAAATAATAAATTAAAAAAAATAAAAAACCACAAAAAAGGTGGAAACAAGATCCAAGATCCCCTACATAATTATATATTTTCATGCAGTCGGGAGCATTAATGAATCTCGATGAACTTAATAAAGTGCCTCCGACTGCATGAAATTATATGATTATGTAGGGGATCTTGTCTCCATCTTTATTGTGCAGACGCGTTTTTTAATATTTAAATTTTGTTTAAGTAGTTCCACAAAAAAAGTATTTAGGTATTCCAAAAATAGTCACTTAATCAAAATAGTTTATTAGAAACCTCATGGCATCATTAGATTTGAAAAATTTTTTTTCAAATCTAATGATGCCAACTTTGCTGGACGCCGCTGAGTCCCTCGTCGGAGTCTATTGAGTCACGTCTATGACAACCATTGACACATATAAATGATGACGCGTTTTTATAACTTACTATCGCTCTGAGCGTGAGTGAAAAATATATTTTTGTCGTCGATACCTTACCGTGCCAAAAATTTCTGGCAAATTGTCCACGGAATGAGACAGGCAGGCAACGGTCACTTGCTACTTGCCTTTACTACAGCTGATCGCGTGGTTACCCTCTAATGGTGATTTGACAAGAATGGTACGATTAAGATAGATATTTATAAAGACGACTCCCGCAGTTGGGTAGGTACAAGACCTGTATCGCGGGGGACTTCACAAACATACAAGTCACAGACACAAAGTACACCCAGACTCGGAACAACAATTTGTGAATCACACAAAGGGGTGTCGCGTGTGGGAATCGAACCCACAACTTCTTATGTAGCAGTCGGACACACTCCCCCCGCGCCACAAAGGCAATTATAACAGAATTATATTTTACGTTAGAAAAAATATCTTATAATAATAACTAATAATAATAATACCTTGGAACAACTAACACAACGTCATCTGATCCCAAACTAAGCAGAGCTTGTACTATGGCAACCAGACAACTGATAAACATACTTATATTTTTAAATACATGCATATTATAGAATAGCTGTCCCGCGCAACTTCGTTTGCGTAAATTTTCCCCGTTTTTGCAACATTTCTCGTTGCTGCTCCGCTCCTATTGGTCATAGCGTGATGTTAAATAGCCCATAGTCTTCCTCGATAAATAGGCTATGCAACAGTAAGTATCAATTCGGATTAGTAGTTCCTGAGATTACCGCGTTCAAACAAACAAACTCTTCAGCTTTATAATATTAGTATAGATAAATTACATCCAGACACAGAATAAACCATCGTGCTCATCACTCAAAGTTTAATATTAGGTGGGGATCGAATCCACGACGTCTTGCGTAGCAATCGGATACACTACTACCGCGCCACAGAGGCAGTCAAGTCATCTTATTGGTGTTAGCAGTGTTCTTTCAATCCTGCTTAGAATCGGCTTCATGGTATAACATTGTAAAGATTACAAACGTGTTTCGACATGTTCAGAGTGGTGTCCTAACCGATTTCGGTTACTTTGGCCGATCTTATATGATACCAAATAGGGAAATATTACAGTGCACTCTATTCACTATATTTCATACTAGCTTTCGCCCGCGGCTACGCCCGCGTGGATGTCGGTTATCGCGATAAAAACTATCCTATGTCCTTCCCTGGGACTCAAACTATCTCCATACCAAATTTCATCTAAATCGGTTTAGCCGTTTGAGCGTGAAAGCGTAACAGACAGACAGACAGACAGAGTTACTTTCACATTTATAATATTAGTATGGATTCAAAAATGTCGAAATCTGACTCGCGAGAGAGATTTGGCGGAGGCTTAACGTGCTCTCTGAGGCAAGGATAGGCGTGAGTTTTTCCGAAAACGGTCAATGATCTATGGACCGAAAATGGTGCGTTTCGTAGCAGAAATGGAACCCTTATAGTTTCGTCCTGTCCGTATGTCATAGGGATTTTACTCAAAAACTACACATTGCATTTAGATGAAATTTATGATTATAGGTGTCTTGTATAAGCCGCTACTTAGTAGTTGAATAATAATAATAATAAATATTTTTAGAGGTCTAACAATATTTATAACATATAACGGAAGCTAATTTTTTTTTCAGCAAGCAACTTTTAAAAACGTTTTAAGGTTTAAAAACCTTAAAACGTTTTTAAAAGTTGCTTGCTGAAAAACTTTTTTGATTAAGTGAATATTTTCGGAAATAATCGCTGCGAAAGTTGCAAAAATTGTATCCCCCTTTAACTTTTAAACCGTTTAACCAAAATATATGAAAAAAATTACAAAAGTAAAATTATTTTCAACATAATTGAAGTCTTGGAGCTATTGCCGACTGGGCATCTCAACAAAAGGACGTAAGTGCCATGAAGATACGCTCTTTAACTGTCGCGCTTTTTCAGATCGTATTTTTTCCTATGTAGTGCATTTATTTGTAGTGATATCTGCGGAACCCTAAACTGAGCATTGTCCGACATGCTCTTGTCCGGTTTTATATTTAACTAGCTGTCCCGCGCAACTTCGTATGCGTAAATTTTCACCGTTTTTGCAACATTTCACGTCGCTACTCCGCACCTATTAGTCGTAGCGCGATGTTATATAGCCTTCCTCGATAAATGGGCTATCCAACAAAACAAGATTTTTTTAAATCGGACCAGTAGTTCCTGAGATTAGCGCGTTTAAACAAACAAACAAACAAACAAACTCTTCCGCTTTATAATATTAGTATAGATGTGTCATTGCTTCGTAGAAAGCTTCAAAAACACTTGAATAGATTTAAGTAATATTATTTGGCAAACTAAAATAAAAAAGTAACATTTTGAAATAATTTTAAATTGTAACATGAGCATCAAAGTAGTTGATTTAATAAACAACGTGACGTACGTTATATTTATATAAACCAGTGGTCATATAATATACAGGCGGATGTTAAAATCATAACGTTATTTGTTATACCTATATTTAATCATTGATGAATTATGAATTATTTTTTAAACATCGTAATTGTCATGTTTTATCTAATGTTTCAACTTTTTGATAATACTATTTGCATCAGTCCTTTAACATGGTGTATAGTATATTAGTCGCAGCACCTTACCCCCATATCAAGTTTATAAACATTCGAACATTGTAAAATTGGCAATTTGAAAGAGTGGCCGCGAGTTTTATTGCCAGGTTCTTTTCTCCGGCTTTACCTATTGTTTGCGAACTTGGCATTACATGTACATGTAGAATCCCGACGTATCACAAGAGTTGTTTTGCATCCTAAGTGAATAAAGAATTTTGAATTTTGAATTATGAAAATTTATCCTTCAATATACATATGTTTTTAAGTCATGTTAATGGAACTATCATTAAATATAAAGGTACTTTAAACGAGCTTTTAGCGCCTTCGTCTGCGTTAAGTTTTTTTTTTTTTTATAGCCTATGTGTTATTCTAATGTTTAGTCTACGGCAGTGTAAAGTTTCAAAATTTGTTTAGTAGTTTTTGCGTGAAGGGTACAAACATCCGGGTTCCGTAGCCAAAATGGCAAAAACGGAACCCTTATAGTTTCGTCAGGTCCGTCTATCTGTGTGTCTGCCTGACTGTCCGTCCGTATATCCATTTTACTCAAAGACTACTCAATAAATATTTATGAAATTTGGTAAAAAGGTGTTTTGAAGTAGCCGCTATTTACTTTAATACCTTTGACAGGTTTCTGATCAAGTAAATATTTTTTGGAAATAATCGCTTCGAAAGTTAAAAAAAAATGTGTCTTTTGAACCGTGTGACCAAAAAATGTCCAAAAAACCATACTTTAAACTAAAATTATTTGAGACATGAGGCAAATGTTATAAATGCAAATTATAATTTGCATTTATAACATTTGCAGTGGCCAACATTTTAGTTGTAGGTAGTTACTCGCTCTTGTAAACGACTGACAATCTGTCCTAAAATCAATATGCAATAAAACCATTTAAAACACAACCTGTATACGGTTCAATTAAGATATAGCTGAAGAGTTTTTATGTTTGTTTGAACGCAATAATCTCAGGAACTACGTATTGGAATTGAAAAATTATTTTATTGTTCGATATCACATTTATCAAGGAAGGCTATAGGCTATATAACATCACGCTACGACTAATACGAGCAGAGCAGCAATGAAAAATGTTCCAAAAACAGGGAAAATTGACGCATAAGAAGTTGCGCGAGTCACCTAGTATAATATATCTATGTTAGACATATCCCGCAGTCTCGCATGTATATCGCGACAAGGTAAACGTTCGAGCTCGAGTCATTTTAAATCAATGAACGGGTTGACTCATGATGAGCAACAGCGTGGCGTCTAGTCCATTGTCTCATAGAAAACAATATGACAAATTATACTGTCGCTACCATATCACTGACGTAACTATTTAATCCGTCGATCAAACAATTAGGTATTTGAATGTCAAATCAATCAATAACAATAAATTATTTTACACTTACCAAATAATAATATGCCTTTAAATGATCTTAAAAATATATATTCGAGCATAATTTAATATGTTTTAGTATTTATAATCATCAAAATAAATACTAAAAGTAAATGATTTGAAGCCAGAACATAATGACGTCACAATGTTAAATTGCATACAAATCTCTACAGAACGATTCGTTTTGACATTTTATAAAAAAGATACTAATTTGACTTGACATTCAAATACTCAATTGTTTTCAATGTAGGATTGTGGATAGACATTTCTATCCACAATCTTACATTGATAGTTACCTTTTCTGTCCAAATGGTGCACATTTGTTATTTTCATATATTTGAGAAGTACATTGAAGGATAAATGTTGATAAAGTTTCATGATTTGTACACATTATGAAAATATATATATTACGGGTCTTAATCGCGTGAATAATTTAAGGCAACGTCTACCCGTGACCACGGCCGTTGCAATACGGTCGAAACGTAGAGCAATAAACAAGGTATTTTACCTTAAATTATTCACGCGATTAAGACCCGTAATATATATATTTTCATAAAATATAAGTATGTGTTTATTTTCAAAGTATATTTTCCTCAACGCCCGCAATAACAACATAGATTAAGTGCTCTTTATATTTATAAATACAATTCCGATTTCTTGCAATCAATGCTAAATATATGAGTCAGTAATTCGTTAATTGTAGTTGTGTCTGGGGAGCGTTTAGTCATCGAAGAGTCTGACCTGTGATGTAAAATGGTGATTATAGGTACTGACTAATAGATATATATTTCGATTAAAATATTTCTGCCGTGATGTGTTAGGCTGAGGTCTTTATGTAAGCGGGTTACGTAATATGAAGACAATTTTTCATAATCATTTTTGCTTTAGCCTCACAGCATGATCCATCTTTGAATGCTACACGTCTTTGAATGTTCTTATTTTCTACAATCTATTACACATGGTGATTTATAATCTATACTTTTATTGTAAAGCTGAAGAGATTGAACGCGATAATCTCAGAAACTACTGGTCCGAATTTAAAAAAATATTTTACTGTTGGATAGTCCATTTATCGAGGTTATTGGCTATATAACATCACACTAAGACCAATAGAAGCGGAGCAGCAATAAAAAATGTTGCAAAAACGGGGAAAATTTACGCAGACTAAGTTGCACGGGTCAGCCTCCTACCCGTGGCTTCTTTACATTACACTAAATAACTTTGTAGTTTTAAAAATATTTAATACTAGCTGTGCCCCGCGGTGTTACCCGCGGTTTGTTAGCCTATGTGTTAATCCAGGGTGTCAGCTAACTCCATACCAAATTTCATTAAAATCGCTCCAGCCGTTTAGACGTGAAGAAGTAACAAACATACACACTCACATACTCACAAACTTTCACCTTTATAATATTAGTGTGATTAGCCAGTGGCGGAGAGTACTTAGAATACTTTTTTTTTTAACACGTCTTCCGTAGTATGGTACAAGCCCTGTCTCGCGGGGGACTTTACAAAAGTTGTCGATAGTGGTTAAGGTCGTAACTCCAAAAACAAGTAATAATAATAATACCTTGGGACAACTCACGCAACGCCGTCTGATCCCAAACTAAGCAGAGCTTGTACTATGGAAACCAGACAACTGATAAACATACTTATATATTTCTAAATACATACATAGTATAGATCAATAACACCCACACCGTGCTCATCACACAAAGTTTTATCCTGGGTGGGGATAGAAGCCACGACCTCCGGCTTAGCAGTCAGGGTCACTAACCACTAGACCAACAGGCCAGTCAAGTGGTAGGTGTTTAAGGGTTAATATATTAAATATTTTCCAAAACTGATATAACAAAGTTATTTATTGTTATGTAAAGCAGCCACGAGCGGGAGGTTATTTGTATATAACAAATCACCCTCTATATAAAAATCTTGTGTCCCTGTGTTTGTGGTCGAACTCGTGCGAAACGGCTCGACCTATTTTTAATGTTTTTTTTTCTTTTTAGATTGTAAAGTATTTCTTTTTACTTACGAGGGAAAATTGACGCGTGGGTCAGCTAGTGTAAATATATATCTATCTGTACAGTAAAGCAATCCCGGAATCCCGGTTTTTTTTTTTTTATTATTTACGGCTAATATATCTATAATATATTAGCCGTAAATTTACTTTATGTAAATATGCATCCGTTTATCCGACCTCTAATAATAACCAACACCTGAACTATAGGCCTTACCTATACCTTTATAATATTTTAAGCATGAGATTAACCTATCTCTAGTGATCATGGAACTGTCTTCCCAACCCTACAACAATCACATAAAGCTTTTTACAATCGAACTGAGCTGAAGAAATACAAACTCCATGAGTAACGCGACCGTGAAAAATTACTATAACTTTAACACAACTAATAAAAACAAATAAAATCTGATACAGGATAGGACATTGAAATGACTTTATTTTTCCGTCCCGCTTACATCGTTACGTTGCTTTACGATGCGCCTGAGTCGAATTAGATTCGTGACGTGAAATTACTAAATATATCTAGTACAGCGTGGCGGAAGTTTATATATTAGCGAAATATCGCTAGTTTTCGCAACACTAGCTTTTTATATGCTTTTTTTGTATCAATTTAGAAAATGAGTAACTGTCCCCGTCTAGTGATGTCCCCTTAGTTCGCTTTATTAATATGACTCTAGAGTATTATTGAGTGAATCGGTGAAATATCTAATCTCTAAGATTTGAAGAGAAATTGCGTTCCAGTTTTTCCTATTTATTTAGTATTTTTATTTTCTAGTTAATTGTAGAGTATTTATTAGACTGCGGATTTGTGAATCCGTATTTTATGTTGACATGTCATTTTGTTCCATCAAATCATAGATACAGTGTAATACAGCACAAAAATACAAAAAGGATTTTAGATCTGATGTTGTAACAGAAAAGATATTTGTTGTGGTTTATCCATTGACGTATAGAACAGGACAACGCTACTTTGTGAACAATACCTGTCAAAGGCCGCTTGAGTTTTTTCTCTCTTTCACGCTTTGCAGTCAATTTTTACTTTTTAATTGAAAGGGATGGGGCAGTCCTTTTATCGCTCCTATACAGGGTGATTTTTAATATACTAATAACCCGATCTTGGCTTCTTTACATTAGGTACACCAAATATATCGTAATTCCTACTTTTATCACACAACCATTTACCCCACATTTGAGAGATTCTACAGTAAAGTCGATGTTTCCTTGTCAGGTTTAGGGCTTAAACTTCACTATAAACTACGATTTTACTCCAGTAAAATAGCCTGTAGGTGATTAAGGTCATAAGTCCAAAAACAAATGGTAGGTGATTAAGGGTTAATATATTAAATATGATCCAAAACTGATATTACAAAGTTATTTAGTGTTATGTAAAGAAGCCACGAGTGGGAGGTTACCCTGCATGGGTATTCATTCCTCGACTTCATATTTCTTATACTAGTGAATAAGTTCAATATCAAACAATGCTTGCTTTACAATTTGGTGACAGGTACCTACTCATATGTTATCAAACAACTATAGCAAGTTAAAACGCAGTTTAGGTACATTCGGGCAGCGCGCCCCTCGAAGGGGCGTATGGCAGTGGGCTGTCTCTCGGTTCGCACGACAATCGCGGTCACGTCGCGCTCGCGCATACTTGAAAATATTTTTTTAATTTTTCGATACCCGCAATGTCTTCTAAGCCTAAACGTCAATTTAATCCGTATAAAAGATATTGATGTGTTTACGGATGTCTGAATGAAACAAATAGTGAATAAGCAAGTAATAATAATAAACATTTTTTACAATTCCACTCGTCATAAAATCAGTGGCGGCAGCCCGTCGTTCTTTTTTAATTCCTTAGGTCCTTAAGTACTTAGTAATAGTTAAAATAAAAATCCTTAATTAATTGCCCAGAAATAATATTAGGAACAGGATAGGATAATGTTTACAAAGGAATATCTACATCCGTGGGAATCGAACACACGACAATTGGAATTTGTATGTTTAAAATGCTAAATGTACGTTTGTAATGCTTAATCTACTTATTTATCTTAAAACTAATAAATTAACTAGGTACAAAAACTTCTCAAGTGACAACCCCGTGCGGACTTCGCAGCTCGGTCATAAAACTAAGAGGTTTCACAACACAATCCAAGACTGTCTCTTGATACACTTTGGCTGAAGTTTTCACTACTTTTTCACAAAAATGTAGCTTTATGACGCCTTGATAAGACACGCCCCTCCTAACTATCACTGACGCAGGATGATGACCACGTTGTACCTTTCCGACCACTTGAGCAACTTCTTTAGAACTGTGAGCATAGGTACACTTTATCATTTTTATTATTATAGTGCTCTTCAATCGTGAATTTTTTTCATCGGTATTTTTTTTTTCATGGTATATTTCTGTGGCCTTTACCTGCGTATCGCGACAGAAAGCGTTTTGATCGATCCACTCTTTTTAATGGTAAAGATTGATTTAGGGCATGTCCAGTATATCGACGATAAGCACCGAGCTTGAGGTCTTGTTTTATAATACGCGACAGAGTCGTAGCGGGAATCTTCATTTCTCGCAATAAGATTTTCTGCTTCCTAATGGTATTTCGACGAATTCTGGCTTTAACAGCATTAACAGCCTTTTGTAGTTCTAACAGCACGCGGCCGCCCCAATCTTTTATGGTCTTCGACAGAGGAAGTGTTTGTTTTTTCTGTTGATAGGACGATATACGAACATACGGCTGATACCAAGCTTTTGAAGTGTCTGGAATATGACCGACGGTTCCATATCCACTTTGTGCAAGGCGATCATCAAAATCCTATTCCTTAACACCCGAATCCATATTTTAATACGATAATGAACACGAAAAAATATGTAAAATGGCGCGAAATCGAAAGAACTTTTAAGAATAATAAAGCGTTCCAAGTACAGAATAATTAAAAAGTTGAAAAAAAAAAGTTTATATGTTTATGTGGGTGTGTGTGTGTGTGAATTCGTTCGCGTGACATTAAATACCAATTTTTAGTAGGTTCTTAATGTGGGCATAGTCTTTAGGTATTAGTCACTTCTAGATGGTGATTTTAAGGCGGAATGATGACAGGTCTATTATGGTTTTATCAGTTTTGAAGAGATATTTGTATAGACAGTTATATATAAAACCCTTTGAATAAATTGATATTGTCTTGTCCATCAAGACACAGACGTTTTTTTAGACGTTTGGCGTTCGCATAATGAGTGAGCGTGTCAAATTGACTCCAAATTGGGTGCAAGATTGTTAGAGACGCGGTAGAGGAACTACGACTATATCACAGCTAACACCTAACTCATAGTGACGTCGCACGACGTCACACTCAGTCTGCAACTCCTCATTTACAGTTCAATTAGTCTAAGTAGCTTACGTACTATCAACACCGGCGCGGGCGCAGCGAACACACAATTTGTTTCTACATGTCCGATTGTGCTTATGTTTTACAACAATCTGTTTAAAGTCGCCGGCTATTTATTCAGAAAAAAACATCAGGTTAATTATTTAATTCCTAAGTAACTAATACTAAGTATTAAGAAAAAACTTTTAGTTCTTTTTTTCTAAATTGTTGTAAGAAACAGTGTTGCGTATTTAATTTTGTTAGGTGTCTTTTTAGTTTGATAACAAAATAATCTCCGTTTAAAACTATTCTTAATTACATCTATAATAATACCATATATACAAGATATTAACAGAAATAAAATAAAAAAGGAGCACAAAACAGTTTATGCGTCAAAGAATTCCTCCCCATCGAAGTCAACAGGTAAGGTTCCCAGAAGGCTGGCAGCATTATCACGTAGGATGGCAATGCTAATTTTACCTTCTTTTACAAAACAATCTTTTTCAATTCAATTAGAGTTAATGCGACTTGTCTATGGGGGCAGTTTATAATGTTTTCAGACGTTCGATAGAAGCCTCCTCTGCGAAATATGTGACGAAATGTCATGGTCGTATCCAGGATCATTGGGAGATGGAGGGGTGGGTTAGGTAATAGAATTGACTAAGCATTAGTCAAATGTGTACAATGTATTTACTTTTTTACGCCCATGAGAGTTAACTGATAAGGTATAAGCAATAATTCACGATGAGAGTCTAGATTGATGGATTCCACACACAGATTTTATTTTTTGAGTTTATGATACTAACATTTAAACTTTCGCGTTGCATGATTATAACTATTTATTATACGGAAATTTACGCGCATTGTTTACCTTAAAATTGCTTGACGTTTCGACCAGGTTGCACCGGCCGTGGTCACAAGCGGACTGTCGCAGCGATGTTAAGACTCCGTCAGGCCGATGAATC
This sequence comes from Herminia tarsipennalis, assembly GCA_945859575.2. Lineage (NCBI taxonomy): Eukaryota > Metazoa > Arthropoda > Insecta > Lepidoptera > Erebidae > Herminia > Herminia tarsipennalis. The sequence goes on along the minus strand of OX243833.2, from coordinate 1,923,177 downwards.
TTCATCTATCCTCACTTTTTTATTTCTCGAAAAGTTAGGGTCACTGCACACTACACTGATTTTGTCCATGTTAACCGACTGCGAACAAAAACGAGGTTGTGTTTTACGTATCACTGGATTCCACGTCACGGATAGTTTGAAACCCTCTTCCCGATTGAAAGTTTTATGTTTTTTAATTTCAATCGCTTCACGCATAATTCGTGAATAAAAATGGCGGTCTGTGGACAGGGTTTGTGGACGATGAAACTCAATCCAGTGATAGTTGTTCGATTGCAGTATGTGTTCTGCAATTGCCGATTTGTTCGCTTGCCGGTTTTTCACACTGCTGCGATGTGTTCTTTTTGTTTATGATGTATAGATTTTTTCCTTTACTTACTGCAGTGGTGATAAAACAAATCTAGCAAAATGGGTGATTATCTGCCTCATTTGGAATCAGTTATTTATTTTTTGAAGACTTAGTAAGCACAAGAAATTGGGCTGTAAATGAATCATTTCATCAATATTCTATTTCCTTTTTTTAAATTTAAGATGTAAACTGTTCTTTACATTATATTTTATATTGATGAGTAGTAGTTTCCGTAGTCTACAGACTCATCAAGGTAACCACTATGTTTATATTTTATCAGCTTTTCTGATAAAATGACAAATATTTCTTGATTTTTATTTCTACTCATAACGGATATAGCCGTAAATAATATATATTTTTTAACTGTGTCAGGACTTTTTCTGGCAAACATTTTTTTATTTTTATCTACTGTGTCTCAAATAGACAGAGAGACGTCGATATTTTTTTTACGTTATTTTCAAAAATATATCTATGGGTGACCAGGCAGATCAAGATATAAGCGACGGCGACGCGACGTTAAAGGCTCTCCCACATTGGCGCGTTATTATCGGTCGATAATACCGACTGCATTATTGCGATATCCGTTTCTAATACATTTCATTCATGTATCAGGATGGCTACGAAGTTACACAGTGCGATAATAGCGACACAATAGAAGTAGGACGCTTGCGTTCCTCTGTCCTGCAATATTCGCTATATTAGATTGATTCACACACAACTGCGAGATCGAAAGTACTAGTAGTACGTCAAGGACGAAATTTGATTTTACCGACAGTTACAAGTGTTTTAAAAATCTATTATACTTTTAAAAAATATAGATATCTATGCTATAATTTATAATACCATCAATATATTTTAATTGACTGCCTCTGTGGCGCGGTGGGTGTGTTTCCGATTGCTACGCAAGAGGTCGTGGGTTCGATCCCCACCCAGGATAAAACTTTGTGTGATGAGCACGATGGTTTATTCTGTGTCTGGGTGTTATTTATTTATAATATGTATGTATTTAGAAATATATAAGTATGTTTATCAGTTGTCTGGTTTCCATAGTACAAGCTCTGCTTAGTTTGGGATCAGATAGCGTTGTGTGAGTTGTCCCAAGATATTATTATTATTATTATTATTATTATTATTATGTATGTCGTTTCTATATCACGGGACTATGGAGTCCCGGTCATTTGGGAGGCGTGCGTGGGGCCGAAGCCAACACGGAGAGGCCCGTTAGACACTTTAATCTAAAGGCTATGTGACACAAACCGGCGAATACCGTTCTATACACTATATAAATGTACCCAACGACATTCCCCGGTTAGTGTAAAAACTATTGCCAAAAAGTGGTAGCTAAAAAACTGGGTTATGGAGGTGATGTGTTAGTGGAATGGTTAGCTAGTACTATTGAAGGACTATGGCGCCTGCCCTGCAAACACATGGTAAAACACACGGACAAATGGGCAGGCGGTGACTCGCCACTCACTAGATGGGCCCCCTTCTGGCCGCCACAGGCATACAGCAAAACAGGCGACAGGGAGCAACATGGGTGTGAGCAGCTTGGGGTGTCGAGCGGTGCGGCGCCGGTTTCACCATCACGAAGAAGGCCCGTGAGCGGGTTTCCCCGTAGTTATGCCCTTGACAATGACACTTCCACCCCCGAGTATATAAGCTCTGGCGACCTCCCTCTGGCCGGCCGATTAAGGCAAGACAGAGTTGAGAGTCCTGCGGGCGCTTTTGGTGTTCCACTCCCGCCGGCCAGTGAAGGCAAGCGGGAGACGAGGCCCTGACCGACTCTCTGAGGCATCGGGACCGCAGTGTCGCCACGCACATTCAGCTCGCCACAAAGCTGCCCTGCGGTTTGTGTACTCTTATTTCACCCTCATGAGACATTTTTTTTATTATTATTATTATTATTATTAATTTATTCTAATATAAATCATCAGCTGAAGATTTTATATCACTAACAATAGTAACACAAAATAGTATTATCGGACGATAAAAACGCAGTTGTGTGCAAGGAATCGGGACGCATTGTCGCAATAACACAGCCGGTATTATCGACCGATAATAACGCGTCAATGTGGTAGAGCCTTAATATATTTCCACTGTTCGTCCCTATTATGTCGATCCTGCGCGTTATCTTTGCTTCAGACTATGAGAGTGAAGTTATAGAAAGTGCACGTGTGTTTGTCGCATACACTTGTGATGAGGTTGGTCCTCGCGACCGAGATCTAATATGAGATCAATATCATTATGTTATCTGCACAGGCAATATTCTGATTTACATAAAATCTATACTTGTATACTAATTGAAGTAATTTTTATAGGCATTTTTTGCCAAAGACTTTACAAATACAATAATTGCATTTTTGAAAGATAGAAAAATTTAAAATCCAGCCTCAGGAATCGAAAAGCCGTGATAGTTCTTTAACTACCGACTAGATGGCGCTGCGGGGGCCTAACCCGCAAGCGTTAAGAGATAGAAAAAATTTATATCTAGTAACATAGTCCAGATAGGTGGTTCGCTTCTGGCCCCGGTTTGGCTACGGAAGTCTTGGGTTCGATTCCTGAGTCTGGATTTCAAATTTTTCTATCTTTATAAAGCTGAAGAGTATGTTTGTTTGAATGCGATAGTCTCATGAACTACTGGTTCGAATTGAGAAATTATTCAAGGAAGGCTATTATCACGCTACCACCAATAAAAGCCGAGTAACCATGAAAAATGTTAGAAAAACGGGTAAAATTAACGCAGACGAAGTTGCTCTGGTAAGGTACTTATGAAATAAGCAGCAACGAAATGGTTATTCAGGTTGATATATTTTTTCTCCATAATTTAGAAAAAAATAGGAAATAATAATTTACTGGCTTGTTGGTCTAGTCTAGTGGTTAGTCATCCTGACTGCTAAGCTGGAGGTCGTGGGTTCGATCCCCGCAGGGTAAAATTTTGTGTGATGAGTAAAATGGATTATTCTGTGTCTGGGTGTTATTTGTATGATACATACATTTAATTTAGAAATATATAAAGTATGTTCATCAGTTGTTTGGATTCCATAATACAACCTCTGCTTAGTTTGGGATCAGCTGGCGTTGTGAGAGTTGTCTCAAGATTTTATATTAGATATTAATATAATATTTTTTAAATTTCTTTCTTCATAAATTATATTTTCTCCAATATCTACGACAAGCAACTGTTCTTTTACATGAAGGTATCGTCATAATGGAGAATGAATGACGTCAGGAACTATAACTATATCATCAGCGTGTGGACGTGAAATGGCGTGTAAATGTCGATGACAGGTCTGTGAGGCACGTCTCTCGGATATTGCACAACTATTTATTGGATGTTCAACTGTTTAATGTGGGTAGAGTTTCATCATTCATCAGGAATGAGCTAACAGCATCTGGTTTGCATGAATAAGATGTCTAATCCATCTGTCGGGGCAAAACGAACTTCAACTGGTCTGATGGTCTAGTAGTTTGTAACTCTGCTAAGTCAGACAACCAAATACAAATTAGGGCAGGCACAGGACCGACGCGAAGGCTTATCGTAAGGAGGCATGAGATGTGATGTTTTTTATAAACGGCCATCTTTGTACCGAATGGTAACGTTACAAACCTCGCAGATGTCTCAATCTGCTCAGCCGCTAATGAGTTAAAACTGTTTAATGAGCTAGTTTCAAACTAGTCAAAAAACCAACTCTTTAAGAAATGTCAAAACGCAGATTTGACATGGAGATCTCATACAAATACCGGACTGTGACGGCACTTTTTGTTCTTCGTTTGTCACGTCTTGTGTTTGTGACGTTCTTTTTATGAAAAAATCTTGTTTAACACAAAATTTAATAAGTAATTAATCGTTGATAGTTTGATTGCTAACTTCATTTACAAATTAGACTTTTGGATTTTTTTGTTTATCAAGGAAACAAGCCTATTCTTCTAATAATCAAGATTAACAATGTTCTACGCATTTATTACCATTACTTGCATGCATTGCTTATGATAACAGTTTACCATTAGGTAGGTCAGAATAAAAATAAAATACTTGTATTATATCGGGCAATACTTTTATGATAATCTAATCGAGTTGATTTCTATTGACGGGTGATATATATATAAAAAGAAATAGATAAACTGTCTGACTAAATCGTAGGTAGTTCCCTATAATCACCATCGAATATTTTAGGTCAGCATAAATACTTTATTGACAGCAGATATCTCATATATACATATATTACGGTACAGATAAGGAACAACCGTTTTTAAAGCAGGTTAATAACATTAAACTATAGTTTGAAAATTCACAAGATTAACACGTGTAACACGTTAAAGTTTTTAATTCTAGAACTATGTAAAATAAGAAAAAAATCTAAAAAAAAAGAGTAAGAGTGAAGAATAATTCAAGAATAGTATCTAATAATTTAAGAAATATTGTAGTTGCAATGGTGCAGCGAAAAATGTTAATTATCTAATCCCTAACTAATTGAAAAATCGTGAAAAAAAATTAGACCGCGGATTATTAATCATTAATCTATTCTATCCTGTGCCTAAATTTCTTTAGTTCTTAAAGCGGGCGTGGCTCGCGCAAGCCAGATATCCCGTTTTCGGCCGTATTTTCACTCTTCTGAGAAAATTTTAATTAATATACGGGAGATATAAAAATGTTTAGTAAATTTCCTCTTCTTCCTGAATCTTCTTCTAAACTTCTGAAAAATCTAAAGGTCTTATTAATACATTTGCAAAAAATCAAACCCCTTTTTAGCGCTCGTAGCCAAAATGGCAAAAACGCCTTATAGTTTCGTCATGTCCGCTTGGCTGTCTGTGTGTCTGTCTCTCTGTCTGTCCGTCCGTATGTAACAGGCATTTTAGTCAAAGACTACTTAAAGAATATTAATTAATTTGGTCAAAAGGTGTTTTATAATAGCTGCTTAGTACTTAATTTGATAGCTGAATTTTTTTTTTTCAGTAAACATTAATGTGTGGCACATTATTCTACAGGTCTTTCAAAAACATTTTAAGGTTTCTAATAAACTTTATGAATAAGTGAATATTTTTGGAAATAATCGCTCCGAAAGTTGCATAAATTGTGTCCCCATCCTTAACTTTTCAGCCATGTGACCAAAAAATGTGAAATAAATCAAAAAGGTAGCGCATAATAAATACTTTAAACTAAAATTATTTCGGACAATGTAACGTACCTTTTAATAGGTGTAAGAATTTTTTAAATCAGCTCGGTATATGTTCGTAAACTTTCGCGATTTGCACACATTATAGAATTTTATAAGCTAGGGGTCTAGCCGTGACCACGGCCGTTGCAATACGGTCGAAACGTCGGGCAATAAACAAAGGTATTTAGCCTTAAAATAAAATATTTACGCGATTCTAAAAATAGAGATTATACAATTCTATAATCATTTCAGTAGTTTTTGTGTTTGTGTATTACAAACAAACAAACTATAAATCAGAAGTTTGACCAAAATCTTACATACGACTACTACAATCTTTTCAGAGCGCATCTCTTTTTAAAGCGCAAACAATCACAAACCAGAGATCAGAATAGGTTGCTACAGTAACTCTATAATTTTGAAAAATTGCTGTATTGTTCGTTTCATAAAATTCTGTTTAGTATCATGGTCTGATCACCTTGCAAGGATTCGACTGACTAAATCGGCACCCTGCATGAACAGCTTTTCAAAATTCTTCCGAATTCATCCCATATAAATTTCTTAAAGACCTGTTGTTGAGTTTCAAAGACAGAACGAAAGCCATCATCAGGGGCTAACGAAAGTCCAGCAAATCAACCGCGATTTAAGTCGGTTAGATATTTTTTGTAAAAAAAGGTTTTAATAAAAAGGTTTTAAGGCTTAGCTGGACGGGTTAACAAGATTACTAGTAATGTGGGACTCAATCCCACATTGCTAGTTATCTTAAAAAAAAAAAAATAGCAATTGATAGAAATGTCAATCTTTTATTACTATCTTTATTTACTTTCGTCCGCGGCTCCGCCCGCGTGAATGTCGATTATGGCGATTCAAACGCACTCCCCGGTTCTCAAACTATCTACATAAAAAAAATTCATATACATAAATCGGTTCAACGGTTTAAGCGTGGAAAGTTAACAGACAAACCGACAGACAGAATTACCTTCACATTTATACATCTATACTATATATTATTATTTATTATCTATACTAATATTATAAAGCGGAAGAGTTTGTTTGTTTGTTTTTTTTGTTTAAACGCGCTAATCTCAGGATCTACTAGTCCGATTTGAAAAATTCTTTTTTTGTTGGATAGCCCATTTATCGAGGAAGGCTATAGGTTATAATATAACATCGCGCTACGACTAAAAGGGGCGGAGAAGCGACGAGAAATGTTTCAAAAACGGGGAAAAATTACGCATACGAAGTTGCGTGGGACAGCTAGTAATATTATAAAGCTGAAGAGTTTGAATGTTTATTTGGTTGATCGCGATAATCTCAGGAACTACTGGTTAGTATTGAAAAAATATTATTCTGTTAGATAGCCCATTTATCGAGAAAGGCTATAGGCTATATAACATCACGCTACGACCGAGAATATATCCTATTCTATCCATAAATATTACAAACTAGCTGACCCGCGCATCTTCGTCAGTGTCAATTTTCCCCGTTTTTGCAATATTTTTCTTTACTCTATAGGAACTTACTAAATATTTATATTTAGTAAGTAAGTAAGACTAAACGCTAGTGAGTTATAGTTTCTCCTAGGAAGCAGCATCGAACTGAACTGTTTCTAAGAGGGATGCTGATAGATAAGTTATTTATATACTTCTGCTAACTGCGAATTACTGGATCAGATGCTTTGTTTTGCATCTTTTGAAGAAGATGACGTCATGACTCTCTACTCATTTTCGCAAAATAGTACGACACGACAATAATAACATCTTGGGACGACTCACGCAACGCTTTCTGATCCCAAACTAAGCAAAACTTGTGCTATGGAAACCAGACAACTGAAAAACATTCTTAAATATTTCTAAATACATAGGTACATACTATAAATAAATAACACCCAGACACAGAATAAACCATCGTGATTATCACGCAAAATTTTATCCAGGGTAGGGATTGAACCCACGACCTCCGACTTAGCAGCCAGGGTCACTAACCACTAGACCAACAGACCAGACAAAACGCATACATATTTTCCTTGTAGGTATATTGCTTACTTTGAGAGTCAACTTGTGACCACTGTTAGTCAAAAACAAACGTCAAACTATAATTTTTTATTTCAATGTCAATGTCAATCACTCTAATTTTATTAGTCAGGGTCCTTATTCACTATCTTTTTTTCGTTTTCGCGTCAAGCCCGCATTTCTAACTGTCAAAATGTTGTCATAATGGTTTATAGAGAGCTGTGCTTAGAAATGCATCGCGCATGCGCGCGGACATTTTTCAGCGTAACATAGTGAATAAGGACCCTGTTGTTTCTTTATGGGCCATCATATGGGTTGATATATGTTTCTTTATATTGTTATAATTTATGGCGGTGTACTTTTAACAGCGCAACAAATAAACGGTTTTTTCTTTTTTCTAAACTATACCCATTGTTAATGCCCACTATGCATGGGAATGGGGGGTTCAAACAACCCCCTATTCCCAAATTGCAAAAAGATAGGTACATGGTAGGTATATACTTGGCCGGCTAACCTAACCCCGCTCCCAAGCCTCTCCCCCCCCCCCCGAAATCACAAAAACCAAGGTAAAGTTTAAGTTATTTGCAATCCCTTACATAATCGACTCACACCAATTAATACTGCGAACAATATTGGCCTCGGGCCGCTGTCTCTGCGTCAGTCCCCCCCCCCCCTCCCTATACCCCCGAAACAAAATCTTAGGTATACCTATGATACTTAGCTAGTATAAATACGTTTTTGCCGGGTCGAATTGTGTATATCATGTATATCATGCAACGCGTAACTTTAAAAATTACAGGTAAACCTACCTAGAACAAAAATTGGCCAGAGCGTCTCCCGCAGTAGTTTACAAGCCCAGTGTCGCGGGGGATACAAGTCACGGACACAAAGTACACACAACGGAACAACAAAGTGGTGTCCCGTGTGGGAATTGAACCCTCGACCTCTTGTAGTCAGACAGACTCCCACCGCGCCACAGAGACAGTCAATTGGAACTTCTGCAGTTGATTTAATTCATTCAATTAATCGAAGACCGGACAGCCTCATTCAGCCCTCAGTTCTATTTACGTCGCACTAGCTGCTTTAATAGATGTTGGAAAAAAGTTGATATTATAATAATTTCTTGGGACAACTCACACAACGCTATTTCATCCTAAACTAAGCAGAGCTTGTACTATGGAAACCAGACAACTGATAAACATACTTATATATTTCTAAATACATACATATTATAGATAAATAACACCCAGACACAGAATAAACCATCGTGCTCATCACACAAAGTTTTATCCTGGGTGGGGATCGAACCCACGACCGCTTGCGTAGCAGTCGGAAACACTCGCACCGCGCCACAGAGGCAGTCCGTACTTTCCAAATTTCATCAAAATCGTCCTAATACTTCCAAAGATATCATCGAAATCAACCCATATGATGTCCCATTGCTGGGCACGGGTCTCCCCAGTAGAGCTTATAGGATCTTGGGAATAATTTCCATAATCGCCACGCTTAGCTAGCGGGTTGGTGATCGCAGTAAAGTCTTAAATACACAGAGGACGCTGCTACTCGTCCTCCGATGGGAAATCTCTTATACGCCTTGACGAGACCCACGGTAAGAGATGGTGTGAATAATGGGTGAATATTAAGGCGTTCTAAAACAAACAATGTCGTCAGCTTCCCTACTATGTAGATTTTAGTCGAAATAAACGATTAACATAATTACAAGGTAATTACAACATGTATGCATTTAATGTTAAAAGGAAATGTACATTTTGACGTAAATAGAGTCCATTACTCAGAACATATTTTATTAAGTAGTAATATATTTAATTGCGACTACATTTGATTCACAAAACATTACAATAACACTAACTGACTCATATGTACCTAAATGACTTCATCAGGTGCAGACTCAAACAGCAGGGAGAGGCAACAGGGGCAGTTCCCCCCCCCCCCTCCCCAGACTCGACTGAATGCACTTATTACATTGCACTGAATCAGGGACCCTAAACCCTTAAAAAGAGAGGTGTAAACGTTAGGTAAAAATTCTCTAACTCATTTTTAAAGTCACTTTAGTTTAGGGCCCTATTATAATAGCCGTTTAAGCAACGAGGAGCGTTTGACTTTAACAATAAAGCCATTGGGGTGAAGGGGGGAGGGGTAAATCCCCCCTCTGGGTATACTTCCACAATGTCAATGTGAGATGTCAAACATATTACACATATTTATAAATAACTGAAAAAACTCATCTCAAAAAATGCATTACTAGGCGACACAAAATTTCAACACTCAAGCAACCATTAAAGAATCATGTCAAACCACTGAAATACTGACAAATATATTTTACAAATGAAATAACAAAAAGCTGTCAAAAGTTGACACGAAAAAATATTGTTTACCGATTCATCTATATTAATAGGACAAAAACAAAAAAAAATGCCAAAATCTTGAACATACTTTCCGCATTCTGGTAGCAACGAAAATAAAGGAAGTTTTGTATTTGTTTCAGTCGCGTGCGCAGTGATATGCGAGAGACGACGAGGAGCGCCCGCGCACGCATCACGCGCGCGGCTCACTACATTCCAATTACACTAGTGCGAAACTATATGCATTCATATTGATTTTTAACAACAACAATATTGCAAATTTATCTTTGTGTGAAAATTTGAAGACATTTAACATGAAAATAAAATTTTAAATGAACATAAATAAAAAAACAAATGTGCTAATTTATCGCAGCCAAAAATTGATGTGAATGCAAAACTATGAAGTTAGATTGAAAAAAAGTGAAGTGAAAAATGTAAAGTGGACGAAGTGTAGTGATGAAGTGGTCAAGTGAAACGCAGTGCGTGTGAGGATCACTAGGACCAGGATGGTGTAGGAAACACCATGGGAATACAAGTAGAAAATTCTGTGAACTATAGTAACTCATGTAAGTGGTATTAATGTTAAAGTAAGCGTAGATAATAATACTAATACAGATGATAGTTTAGATAATGTATACAAGAATAAACTATAATATATGACACCTATTATAGTGGTCATAGACACTGGTACTACTCCAAGTGACTAGCATGGTTCGATCCCTGTGCAGAATAAATTATTATGTTGCATAAAATTCACAATTGTTCTCAGTCTAGGTGTACTGAGTCTGCGATCTCTTTATTTATAAAACAATCATTATTAACACAAGAGATATCTTAAGAATTCAATATTGAAAGTGGCTTTACAAAAATAATAAAAATGAAACCAGGCTTAAACATAGTGTTGATGTAAATATTATGTAGTACGAAACATTGAGCAAATAAAACTATGAGAAAACATATTCTCTGGCTCCAAATTTGCATTAATGCTTCTGATATTCGGCACTCAATCTGACAGATTTGGGAATAATACATTGCACTTGATTTAAGTAGCACTCAAATCCAATGTGCATCCGCATAATAACACGTGAAAGATAATTATATAATCTCTTTCAGAAAAAGTTTAAGTAACCTATCATTGGCCAAAAAATATTGCACGAAAAAACGCAAAATACTTCTAGTTAATACTCTATTTGCTGTAAATCACTCTCGAAAGATAGACATATTTATTTATCTCCTTTCGTTTCTTCATCTTCAATTAAAACAACAGTCAATCAATTAGATATATCTGGAGTGTTTGTTTCAAAAGTTGCGTCTACAATTTCTCCAAAAACATTGGCATCCTACCTATGCCGTGGAATATAGTTAGCCATACGACTTGTTAGTCCAAAATAGGTTTCATTGCTATAATCATTTGTCGCTGTTTAATAGCTCAAGCGAACCCAATTAAGACCTGTATACTATTCCTAGTTTATTTTATTGACTTTCAGGAAATTAGACCCTAGTTTTTAAATAGTTAATTCCCAAAATGGTTTCATTTTAATTTAACGAACAATATCAAACGCCGAGGTCATCCACATCGTATGAATATTTGACTGATTTATAGTGACATAGATTCGCTGAAGACCTACATTTCAGTCGGTCTTGAAATAATTGTGGCTAGATAATCAAGTCAACTGTTAATAACTTCAAAGACTAACGGCCGGTCTCAATAATCTAACTATCGACGGATTTGGCTACTAGAGCTATATATTTGACATAAGCTGCATACAAAATATGTCAAACTTCCAACTCTAGAAATTATATTATTGAGACCGGCCGTTAATCACTTCAGTTTAGCAAATCAGGTCTATTAAAAATACATTGATAAACAATAGTCTTAGTAAATCTGTTTATATTTCATCAGCTAGATATATTATAGTACATGCCTCTATTTTAAAATTCAAACTCTATTTTAACTATTTTACTCTATTTTAATAAAAAAATCCGCCGTAATACGGCTGATTTTTTTATCGCGCCATCAGACAATGTCAATAAATAACCTTTCAAAATACTTTAAACGTGTAATATCAAAAATTAATGTAATAGAAACACTCTCTGATATTTTGCTATAGAACGACACTGAACATTTAAAATACAAACTTAATAATTACATAAATAGTTCGGTGACGTTCACAGCAGGTGTATTTTTCATAATTTTGCTAAAAACTTGAACTATTTATCTTAATTTTAAATATATATGTTCGTAAATTAAATTCTAATCTTTTGGAGTTTGCGATTGTGAATCATTGATTCGTCGGAGTGTCTTAGATGTTGAAATTACTAGCGATATTTTAATAAGGTACAGTGTTACTAATAATATAATCATCATTTACATTAAACAACGGCTGTTATTTAGAAATTTCATCTGAATATGTACAAAGAGTACCCACTTACATCTAATTTATTAGCGATTCGAAATACCTACTGGTAATGAATGAATCTAGCAACACATAAAAATAAGCATTCTTATGTTTCAGCCTGGTTTAACTTTAGGAAGATGTTTTTAAAAAATCTAATATTTCTTGTATTATTGTTTATTTGCCTCTTCAGATTTGTCTTAATGAATTTAGTATTGATAAAAAAAAAGGAAATATTTATCCTTGTCCTCTAAACATCCCACTTTCTATTTCGGTTGCTTCAAATGTTTTTTTTTAATATTATATTTCAGTTTAAGTTCAATGTCATTTCGTTGGCCTAGAGAGAACGAAGTGACGCTAACTGTGAAATATCGACGTTAATTTTGTTTGTGGAATGTTTGAATGTTCCGCTTTTCGGCGTAGACGCACGATTTACACCGTGGTAATGCAAACAAATGTCAAAATCGGTAACTTGTACTGTCAACGTGAAAGACGCATTATGAGAATTTGATAATCATTGATGACCTGGTTTCTGAAGAACAGAGTTTAACAAAAAAGCTGAAGAAATATATCGCTTAGAAGAAACGTAACACGATAAGAACACAAAAGTCATTAATATATGATTGAAGAAAAAGAAAATTCGACAAAATAAAATTGTTGACAAGATACTGAAATACTTTGATGACATACATGAAGTATAAATAAATCATTGAAAATTTCAGGAAACGCATTCAGTAAACGACAAAATAAAAAATACTTAAGTTAAAAATTATTTAAGAATGGCTAAAAAGGAAATGAAGACTACACCCATATCGGCCTTATATAGATTGCAAAAAGAGCATTGGTAAAGGGAACATCGACCGTCGCACGAAATATTCTAAGAAAAGCGAAGTGTTTCCACTGGATTAAAGAATATTTCAAAATGCAGATTTTATGATTAGCTGTGCGATAAAAGATTTATAGAAGACATGTTTAAATATCACGACGTGTTTCATATCATACAATAAAGTTGTAAAACAAAATCATCGTGGAAATTACCAATGTATCACAATTTTATTTCTGTTTGATTTATAAGAGGCTTTTGACGATGTGAAGTTCACGGTATCTAATTCGTGTTTTTGTATAGCATAATTTTAATGAAATGGTACATAGAAAATGTGCATCTCGTTTTTACGTAAGCTAAAATGCTTCTGTAAAATATTTTATTTCTAGATTATTAGGGTGAGTTCGTTCACTTTCAATCTGCAAAGGCCATTGCCTAATCTTTTAAGTGCTGATGATAGACCACTTCAGTACAATATAGATTTGTTATATTTCGGCGGCTTACAAGAGCTTCACTATCATACTCTTTTACAACAATACACCTTATGAAATACAGTGAATATAGATTACATTACTTGCTTCATGCCTCACGATTGTATGATCATATTTTTTTCAATACTGAACATTCCATTTCTCTAACATGAATGAAAACTCTCGAGACAACATACAATTGTAATTTGTCTCACTAATTCAGAGAATCCATTTGCCTCATTACATTTGGTTTTAAAGTATCCATGTCCCTAATGACTACAATTTTTGTATTCGTAAGTTCATTATACCTCGCCGGGTCGATTACCGCGCGAACATGAAATTCACTAAAAAATATTTTTCCCCGACAAAATAATTGCGACAGTATCATTTATCTTTTCGTTTGCAAATATATTCCTATCTCTTTCTGTCTCTTTGAGGAGTTTTAATTCAGTTGATGATGTCGATTCTTACTGTTTGAATCAGAATTGAAAAGTGGATTTGTGGATGTTTGTGTCATAGCCTTTCAATTTCTAACAACTACGTAGTTATCTTAAACTGCTAAACTACAATATTAATTTACATACATATTTTCCACAACAACAAATAAATTAGTGAAGATTTCTATTTTTGTCTCCAGATACAGTATGGCACGTTGTCTAAATGATAATCTATACTTAGCTAAACATACCTAATACTATAGTACTTATTTATTAAAAGTGTGAAGCATACGTGCCCTATAAAAAAATTAGATCAAAAAGTGAACATAGATGAAATAAAAAAAATATTATCTCTAAAAAATGACACAAAGCTCGTAAATTAAGTCTGGACTTATTCATCTATTATTATAATACTAAATCATTATTTTCAAAAACAAGCAGTCATTCTACACATCTATGATCTAACAGATACAATCTATTATCTCACTGAACTTGCCGAATTGTGTCAAGAGTCTGTATTCACAGTTTCGAATTTATTGAGATTTCTGCGTAAAGCGACTATCTGCTTCATCAGTGACCTATTTTACGTCTGCCTCATCAACAAACGTATGAGTCTGTTCCTCTCAATCATTTCAAAGAAAGAAAGAATGCCAGTTATTTCTCAAACGTTTTCTTTTAATTAACCTTAATTGTGTTTTACTTGGAAAATATATTTATTTTCTATCATTTATAGGTTTAAAGGTAACTAGTAAGTACTGTATAAAAGAAGGAGAAATAGACGTTACTAATTATGACAATCGATTCACACATTCTTCTATTGTAATCGATAACTTTGACGCCAATCGAAATTCTAAGTAATGACGTCTGGCAGCTACCATTGTTGAAACAAAGCTGTTAAACGCATCACAATACCTTGTCCATTATGGAATTGCAAAAATTGGAACGCGTGATACAATGCGCAGTCGCAAGCCAAAACTATAATACACAATTGTTATCGCATCGTTAACTCGCATAATTTCATCGATAGGTACTAATAGTTACGAATTTCTAACCAAGCTTTATGAGTCGGCATAATACGTCAATGGAGTGCCACAGTGTCATAAAGAACGGAATATTTTGTTAAAATATCGGTAGATCAAAATAAATTTGCATTACATAAGACATTTAAGCCATCTTATTTAAGGGAATAACAGCATTAATCGCGCGAATAAAATAGAATAAAGTTCATATGAAAAGGATTTGGTACAAGTACAAGTGTCGACATCTAGCGGTGAGCGTCGGAACTTGAAGAGCGAACTACACATACTCAAACCAAACATGAGTTTACAGTAATTGGCAAGCTTTCAACTCACGACGTTAACACGGCACCAACCAGATGGCGCTACTGATATTTGTAACAACCAACAACACAATTATTTTGTTTATGTTATGTCGTGAGTTTATTTTTAAAACAGAGCGTTTTATAAGTGGCCTAGGAAGTTATGTATATCGCGGGCCGTGCAGAATGTGGCTATAGGCGATGCATGCCGAGAGTTTTCCACTCAGTGTAACATCACTCTCAAACTTTTTATTGATTCAATGCGATATTAAAACGTTTTTTTGATTTGTTTTGAAGATTAACGGTGGGAAAGTTCCTCTAGACTATCATATAATAAAATTTGAGAAGTTAAGAGTAGGTGTGAACGCTTTTGTTGAAGTCGTTTAGTTGGCAACAGCTGTGCTGCAACTCTTAAAGAATTTAGAATTGTAGGCCAGTGATGCTGAAGCGTTTCTGTGAGAATTCCTTCAATGAATTGATTTGAGAATATAATGAGAGCTAGACAGCGTGACGACCTATAGAGTGTCTCATCCATTTGATAAGGAATCTAGATATCTATCAATCGGTCGAGAGATTTTAATAGATCGTCTAGACTGGTACTAAAATGCTTTTTTATTTTATTTTTTCTTTTACTTCGGCAATATGTGTTCCTCTGTGTGCTGTGGGAGTGTGTCCGACTGCTACGCAAGAGGTGGTGGGTTCGATTCCCACACGGGACACCACTTTGTGTGATCCACAAATTGTTGTTGTAAGTTTGGGTATGTATCTGTGTCCGTGACTTGTATGTTTGTAAAGTCCCCCGCGACACAGGGCTTGTACCCTACTGCGGAAGTCGTCTATAAAAAAAAACATTAACAGTGCTTACACCCATTTTCTATAATTAACTCTATATTGAGTGTGTGTAAAGCCTACTTAGCTGTGATAGTTTTCCTTTTAAATTATATATACTACTACCTTGTCTCTTTCTACTATTTAGCTAGCAGAGATACTTTACTGTAACAAAAATTAGCACTTTAAAGTTTAATATTTCACGAACAGTCACATTCACAACCCCTAAATATTTTTAAAAGACCTATCAAACAACGTCCCACATGATGAGGTAGGTGAGAAAGAAAAATCATATTCCCACTTTACGTGTAGAGTCTCATTGTTTTTTTTTAATTGTATATCCATGACAAATTACAGCTTTCTCTAGTCTGTCTTAGTACTACGGGTCTCTGAGCTAACCATTCATTTTCGTTTACTTAAATTTCTTAACTTTACTGGGACTATTCTAATTAATTTTTGGATAAGCACAATAAGTTCGAACCCATGGACGATTTTCTGGAACGAGATTACCACCTCATTTATGATCAAAACTTCGTTTTCATTGAATAGGGTATTGACCCTATATCAGAAAAAATCTATAAATATACTAGTTGACCCGCGCAACTTCGTCTGCGTAAATGTTCCCTTTTTTTTTTACAACATTTTTCATTGCTGCTCCGCTCCTATTGATCGTAGCGTGATGTTATAACCTATAGCCTTCCTCGATAAATGGGCTATCCAACAATAAAATATTTTTTCAATGCGTCCCAGTAGTTCCTGAGATTATCGCGTTCAAACAAACAAACAAACTCTTAGGGGGATGAAAAATAGATGTTGTACGATTCTCAGACCTACCCAATATGCACACAAAATTTCATCAAAATCGGTCAAGCCGTTTCGGAGGAGTATGGCAACGAAAACTGTGACACGAGAATTTTATATATTAGATTATTGAGATAGTTTAGGTCAAAAGCAGCCCGAAAATGTTAGTTTTAGTTCATAAAATAACTAAATAAATTTTAAAATTCAAAGTTTTTAGTTTTTTTAATCTGTTTTATATCACCATGAAATAGCAGCTGCCATGTTATTACGTCATACTGCTGTGTAAATAAAAAATTGTCAATTGTCAACTGATCGGCATAATTGTCATACAAACGTCATTATCACAGAGAAATATGGCGTCCACTGCGTTTACACACCTCAAATTACGCGGAAAATTTGAAAATGTAAAATTTAAAGATTTTTATGACGCTTGATTGAATAAAAAAAAATGTTTTTGTTTTAGTGGCTAACTACCACTATAGAATTTAATTGAGAAACTTTTTAAAAATGGGTGTAATAGACCTAGGTACCTTGTGCTGATCTAGGTATCTTTGGTTTGTCCCTTAACTGTAGTCATGAAATAATTATGGTCTCCTAACCGATGTTGGTTACGGCGGCCTATCTTATTAGAGACCAGCCAACTACGCAGGAGTTATTATTGTGCACAAGTGTATGCGCAGACACAAGTGCACTCTCTATTTCCTCATTCATACTAATACCTAGTCCGATGGCACAGAAATCTGACACAGATCCGATCCGATCCGACTAGATTAGGCGCAGGACCGACAGCTTCACGTACTCTCCGAGGCACGAAGAGGTGTGACAATTATCGAAAACCCATCTCGTGATTCGTCGATTCGGAGAGAGGTCGTGATTTCGGGAGGGTTTTTCAGGGTTAGGTGGTACAAAATGTCATACATCGGCCAAATGTGTACTTTTTGCAATTTTGGAGAGGGTTTCAACTAGGGTTGCCACCTTTTTTTGGTACAAATAAAGTAGGTACTTAAGTTTGTTATTAAACATAGAAAAAAATACATTGCATCAAAATAAAGTAAAATTTAACTTAGTTTATTTTTTTGTTTTGTTTTTTTTTAATTTTGATATTTAATAAATACCTCATCATAATCAAGCATCTCTACAGTCTGTATTTACGTTATGTTTATTTTTTTGCATAAATATGCAAATTGAATTCCGGAGAAACAAATCATGTAAAATAAAATATTTTTCCGTACTTTATAGTTCTCATAAAGTATATAGTACAATAACTCGAAATAAAGTACAACACTTTATTATAAAGTACGGGTGGCAACCCTAGTTTCAACCCTCAAATCCCCTCCTCCCCGCTGGGTACGCCCATGGCGACAGTGGTAAGATTGCTTAACCTCGCAGATAATTATCTTGATTTGCTCCCTTGCCACTGTATCAGGGACCTCTCTTGTCAGTCAGGAAATATTCCTAATCTATACAGGGTGTAACAGAAAGGTGTGGTCTAATTTTATAAGCGGATAGGGTATGTTGTCAGTATTGCACCTACCATGGTGCCATAGCTAGTTGCATTATTATATATGTATAGTTACAGCATATTCTTTTTGTCAGTAGTGAAAGGCATCACACTAATATTATAAAGGCGAAAGTTTGTGAGTATGTGAGTGTGTTTGTTTGTTACTTCTTCACGGCTAAACGGCTGGGGCGATTTTAATAAAATTTGGTATGGAGTTAGCTGACACCCTGGATTAACACATAGGCTAATAAACCACGGGTAACACCGCGGGGCACAGCTAGTATTCCATAAGAATTATACATCCCCTGGTACAAAATTCGATTGTATATATTGGCATAAAACTTTTTAAGTCATACTTTTTTTAATTAATAACTTTTTCACTCATAAATAAACGAATATTTTTTTTTTTTTTTTAACTTTTTTTAGTTTTTCGATTTTGAAAAATTAGGTCTCTGCACTCAGTATCATGGGCACATACCAACGCTTGAATATGACCACACCTTTCTGTTACACCTTGTATAGTAATAAACCTGCAGGGTTTGTTTGGTTGGAAGCGATAATCTCAGGAACTACTGGTTCGATTTGAGAAATTCTTTTAAGTGTTGGAAAGCCCATATAACTAAGAAGGTTATAGGCAATATAACATCGTGGTACTACCAATAGGAGGCCAGCTAGTAATACCATATTCATGGACATGGGTCCGCTGGATAAATAATAACTACAAAAAAGGTATAAAATATAAAAAAAAACAATATTTTTTTTAGTTTTATTTGAACAGCTGAGACTGTCCTACTTTTTGAAATCGAGGGACACTTTAGAAATAGGACGCTCAAAACCTGTAGAGCTACCTCTTTCTTTGAAACAAATTAATAAACTTTCTTATACTTAAATATCTTAAGTTAAGGGGACTATTCCAGCCTAATGTCTCTCGTCTACCATGGATTGATCAGGCCAATATGAGCAGAGCTGATACCATCATGGCTTTGAGACTACGTTCGGGGCACATCCCATTGAATAGCTTTGGATTTCTTATGGGTAAAATTGAAACACCTAATTGCTCACTATGCAACATTGTCGAGGACGTATATCAAGTTCTAATGGAGTGTGTACGGAACAGCGATCAGAGAAAGCAACTACTGGTTGGGTGTTACAATGTAGGGAAATGTAATAGCATTCTGGCTTCGCCATCATCGTAGGAAGCCAGAGTATTGTATAATTTAGCCAAACTAGTATTTATGAATAGATAGACTTTTAGATACATAACATAATCATTATGTGATTCAACCCTCGTTAATAAATAAAGATAAAAAAAGGGGGACTATTCTTAATCATAATTATATTTATTTGTTTAAACATAGGTAGTACAATAAAGTTGTTACAAATAGTAAAGTATCACTATGTTTCACCTTACAGGAATGTATACATTTTAATTACTACAGCGTGCTTCATAAAACATAATAAAATTGATCAGACATTAAATCATGTAAACATAATAATAATACTAAAATGTTTTAGAATAGTGAATAAATGGCTATAATCATTGTAATTAATTGTTAAAAAATAGGAATAAATAAAATGTCAAATATTTATAAAATCATTAACATGATAAAAACATTTGTTGACCAATTAATATTTTTTGGACTAGCATAAGAAGTCCAAACCTATGGACGATTTTCGGGAACAAGTGGATTAAATCGATGGTTCCCCTCATTCTTGATCAAACTTCATGGAGTAGGCCTACTGAACGATTCATTTAACTTTGCAAAAGGAGTGATTGAAGTCTAAAATACGAGTACTACGGGAACCAGAATTTACTATTAATTCGCTGTCCGGGCGAACTTCGTACCGCCCTATTTTTTTCGTTATTGTCAAATTTTTTTACGTAAGAAACTTCTACAGAGCATTAAAAAACTAGAAAAAAGAATGAATTAAATCGGTAAAAGTCGTTCTCTGGCTACCTCGTGACCAAGGGAAATAGGGATTCATTTTATATATATTAGTCTGTACAATAATTTCTTAAAATGTTAAATATCGTATTGGTATTATTGTGTATAAATATTTTATTATGTAAATCAATATATGTAGATCTAGCACCATTTATTATCCATGCATGGATTTGAATTTTATTGTCCAGAGGCTATACTGTACCTATTAACCCACAAGTTGATGAATGACTTGGTTGTCCCCTAATGCCTGATCTCAATATTCAAAAATTCTAAATTCTTTATTCACTTAGGATGCAAAACAACTCTTGTGATACGTCGGGATTCTACATGTTACATGTAATGCCAAGTTCGCAAACAATAGGTAGAACCGGAGAAAAGAACCAGGCAATAAAAACTCGCGGCCACTCTTTTCAAATTGCCAATTTTACAATGTTTGAATGTTTATAAACTTGATACACCATGTTAAAGGACTGATGCAAATTGTAATATCAAAAAGTTGAAACATGAGATAAACTAAAATCAGCCTTAGTGGGTACAATATAGCAGGAGCATCTACTTACAACAAAGGTAAAAACGATATGTGCTTAAATATTGGCTAAAGTAATTGTAACGGATGATTAAATATAAAATATGAATTCTGATATCAAAAAGAAGAAAAGAATGACCTTTATTCATCACGCAGAATCTTCTATTCTATCTATTGATAGATTTCGCTACTAGAGGTAGAATTTTGACATATTTTGTATGGAACTTATGTATATATAGGCTCTAGTAGCCAAATCCATCGATAGTTAAAACCGTTAGTCGTATAAAAATATATTCAAAACAAAACACAGCTAACCACGTTAATGAGTGTCATTATTTAAATTATTACTTCAATTAAATGTAACATCAAACAAAAAGGTTAATCAAAATAGTGAAATTATGTCATGTTACTTTGTAACGTAATATGGGACTAGTTAGTAATATACATAAATATCTACTAGTAGGTACCTCGTTTTTAGAGTTCCGTAGCCAAAATGACCATATCATTTGACAGGTATTTTAAAAACGTTACAAGGTTTTTAATAAACTTTTTGATTGAGTGAATATTTTTGGAAATAATCGATTCGAAAGTTGAATAAATTGTGTGTCCCCCCTTAACTTTTGAACCATGTGACCAAAAAAATATGAAAAAAAAACACAAACGTAGCGCTCGCTAATACCTACTTTAAACTAAAATTATTTCGGACATGATCGGATATACCGTCATTAAGTTAAAGCCGAAAAACTGCTTTTCTCAACAAAAGGGCGTAAGTGCCATGAAAATACTCTCTTCTGCTGACGCAATTATTTAAAGCTGCGGAACCCTACACTGAGAATGGTCCGACATGCTTTTGCCCGCTTTTATTATCTAGCTGATGTTATTCCGATGTTACTTTAATGTTTTATTAAGATTCGATCAGTAGTTTGCGTGGAAGCGTAATAAATATATTCACAAAGTGCTATAATTAGTAGAATTTGTCGCCGTTATTTTAATAGGTCTACCTGGCCATCAAGCTTCAGGAATGCTATTGACATTTTATTCTTATTCTGACAAAAATATATTTAATTAATCTTAAAATAAAAAAATCGATAGGACTCGATGGATTGGTAACCAATATTAATACTACTCCAACAAAATAGAGTATTCTTTGTCATTGAATCTGGTTCCTGACTGTTGATATATCTAAGTTAAATTTAATCGACGTTCTGAGAACAATTTCTCATAATAAACCGTCGTGCATTTTATAATAACAATCGCGGTAGAAGACGAAAGCAATCGCGATCTATTAAAATAATACAGAACAGCTGGAGAGACGCCGGCACAGGTGTTCACGATAATAAATACACTCTTTATGAAATTACCTTGACGATATAGTACCTGATTGACAGGTAATTAATAGAAAAATGATCCGAAAAATGCTTACCAAACATTAAAATATTTTTTGAAAATTAGCGTGGATTGTTTGTAATGCACAAATGCAGCTAATGAATGAAACGCATCGGAGGTGAGCCATGACCATCGTCAATCACGGATGCTAGGCCATGTCACCACATAGGTCAAGGAAGCTTCGGGCGGCGGAGCGGGGCGGGCGCGCGCGCAGGGCGGGCGGCCATGTGGGCGGGCGCATTTGTTGTTACGGGCGGCAGTCCCGCGCCGAACCGCCGCCAGCGCCGGTCCGCCGCTGCGCGAGCGCAACCTATCCAGTTCACGGCCGCTCTATAACCGGACGGCTATTTCGGCGCATAATATACCGCACGGTGCGGAGCAGTGTTCAGTTTCGCGCGGGCAGGTGCGCGGGCCGAGGCCGGACATGCCGCGCCGCAGCGAGCCCCCCGCCTGACCCATGCGAGCGCGGCCATGGAGCGCCGCCGCCGCCCCGCCCGCCTCGAGCCCGCACCTGACCCCATGACGAAGGTGGCGCGGCGCCGCGACAAGCCGCGGGAGCGCTGGCTGCTCACGCGCAAGACATGGAAGTACATGTCGGACGCGGGCCGGCGGCTCATCCCCGAAGGCGCGCAGAACCGCCCCGAGGATGTGCCGCGGCTCGAGGCCTACTTCCAGGAGGTGTGCGCCAAGGAGCCCCGCTTCCTGCTGTGGCGCAAGAGCTCGTACCCCGGCGCCATCCCGAAGCCGCGGCGCAAGAAGCGCGCGAGGGGTGGCTCGGTGCGCGCGCGCTCCCCAACGGACGAGGCGCCGACCCCTCCGGCGCGCCCCACCGACCTGTTCATCGGCCACACCTCGGGCGGTCGCTTCGACATCGCGAAGCTACGGCGAGACTTCTTCGCCGCGCCGGGACCGGCCGCCTCGACCTCCAAATTCAACGCGGCGTCTGGCCTCGCGACGTCACTGACGCGCGAGGCGGCGTCGGGTAACTTGGCCGGCCGGGCCCTGCCCGAGGAAGAGGAGAGCAGTTTAGTTGATTTACTGCGCAAGTACCTGAAATTAGAAGATGACTCTGGCACCACGAGGCTGTCGGACACGGAGGAGTTGGTTCGCTCCCTAAGGAAATATTTAAAGGAACAGTCTGAGAGGCTTCCTGCTGACTCAGACACGAACCCCACGAGGGAGAGAACACTGCTGGAGAACCTCGGCAGGTACTATGTTAGGTCCCCAAACAGGGATAGTATAGTGCAGGACCTGCTGACCGATAGGAATTTAATGAAAAGACTGTACCATGACCTTCGTAAGGCAAAGCCGTATAGAGGTAGTAGAAGCGGTGGTGGTGGTGGTGGCAACGGTGGTGGCGGTAGTGGCCCCAGCGGCTATGGACCCAGTGGCTTCGTCAGTGCCGTTAGCGCTAATAATTCTAGGAGTGTACCGCGAAGCCGGTCTAGTGGTTCGAGATTTAAAGATGGTGATGACTCTTTGCGATCGCCGCCGATGTCCCCACCGCCTCTTATTGAAGTTTTTCAAGAATCACTGGAGGATAAATTTGTTGAATGCGGAACACAAACACATACCATTCCTGACGATGTGTTGGTGGAGCTGGAGCGGTCGTACCGTGAGAAGCTGGAGCTTCAGACGGCGCCGACCAGCCCAACGGGCCCGCCGCCCGACAGACCGAAGCCGGCGCGGAGACGGTCCAGCGTGGACCACGACGACGTGTCGCAGTCAGTCAGCGACACCATCAAGAGGTACCTGAGGATGGCGCGCAAGAAGAGCGTCGACGCCGACAAGGCGGACCGCTTCAAGCGTATCAATTACGATAAAAACTTGCGAAACATAAAGCCTCGGATGCCGAGTGACGTCGATGACGACGGACCCCACAAGGGTTGTCAGACAGATGAAGGATGGATTTTGACATACCGAGATATGCAATTCGCGTCAGTAGCGTCTACGCCGACGTCGCCGCCCTCCCCGGTGTCGCCGTCAGCGCCGCATTCGTTCCTCTCGACGCTGCTGGGTCGAAGTGCACCTGCAGTTGCTCCTCCCGCAGGTGGCATGCAGAAGTCGCGGTCTTCCAGCAGTGTGGTGCAGAGCGTGAGCAAGCGGCTCTGGCGCACGAGGAGTCGGAGCTCGTCGCGCGTCGCCGCCACATGGACACCTCAGGTCAGTCGCATTATAATTTCTCCGTTATTTATTTGTTGCAAGAAAAGCCGGTTAAGGCTGTATCTATTCTCAAGCTTTGAACAACTTTTACCTATAATAAATTTCATCAAAATGGGACAAGTGCACACCAAAGATCAGATGGTTACCCGTAAATTTGTTGGCCATCTTAGTGCCATAAAAACCGATTTAGAATCCATTATTGCAAAAAGGCAACTTGTTCATACCTAGATGTGTCTGTGTATGCTCTATTTATACATATATCTACGATACAGATACTGAGTATAATAATAAATTTATATGTCTGCAGACCAACGTTTTTTAGAAAACATTATTATTTCCTACACGTGATGTTAGTCCAAACGCGTACCTAGGAATCTCTTTGGCAATGAAATTATCTACTGCAATGTTCTTAATTAAAATTTTCTAGTTCTCTCATAGACCAATTTCTTTCTTCAAGAGACATTTTTGTTCTTTCCACGTACGCGCGGTTTTAAAAACGGTCATTAACATAATAGCTACAATATTGTAGATTCCCTTTTGATATTTTAAAAATATAAGGTGTGTGTACGTATGGCCATGAAACGGTGGGTTCGATTCCCACACGGGACGCCACTCTGTGTGATCTACAAACTGTTGGTCGAAGACTTACCGTGGTTTGTATGCGTGATTTGTATATATGTAAAGGCCCCTTCAACACAGAGTTTGTACCCTAGTGCGAGAGTACCTAATTTAAAAAAAAAATACAGTGCCAAGTTACATAAGTAGTTAGTTAGGTAACCCAATATAGACAATATCTATCATAAATTCATTAGGATCAAATAACAGATGAGGGTATGTATTTCTTAGACCGGGGTCCGTATTCACTATTTTTTTTTTCGTTTGCACGGTGCGCTCAAAGATGTCCGCGTGCATACGCAATGCATTTCTAAGCGCAGCTCTCTATATACCATTATGACAAGATTTTGACAGTTAAAAGCGCGGGCTTCACGCTAAACGAAAAAAGATAGTGAATAAGGACCCGGATCTTAGACCATTTAAACATCCCCATAATTTAGATGCTTTGTCTACGTCAGTTGCAATAAGGCTGGAATTGTAACTCCTCCATTTAAATGTCTAGACCATTATCAACATTAGTATATCATAACCTCAGATATATGCTATGGTGCTAAGCTAGGAAGCTTTAGTGTACCTACGCCTTACAAATGCAGGGTCCCTGACTCAGTAAGGACCAAGCAGATCGAGGTTAAGCAACGTTACCACTGTAGGTCTACAGAGGGGTGAGCGTTTTCGAACATTGTCACACTGCTCCGTGCCTCGGAGTGCACGCAAAGGCGTCGGTTCTGCGCAAAATCTCCAAGCGTATCAGATTTCCGTCCCATCGGACGAGAGAAGGAATAGAGAGTGCACTTGCGTCTGCGCATACATTTGTGCACTATAATATCTCCTACATAGTTGGCTAGATTGCCGCCGTAACGACAAAACAAATCAAATCGTTTATTTGCTAAAATGTGGTTACTTACTGTATTATTTAAATAATATAACATTTCTTGTGTTTACCATTTTATAGCCTGCAAATGTTATTATTCTATAAAAACAAACAAAAGAGAAAAAGTAACTATACTATTATTGTATTACATTTTAAAGTTCATTATAATAATTTGTATTTAATTAGATAATATTAAAGTGGTTAAACAGCTGATACTTATCATGATACTCAATTCAAATTATAATTATTGTGCATACATGTATTACATTGTTAATAATATTTTATAGCTTAAAAACTCGTGTACTGAATAGAAACAATTTTTAATGAGCCATGCAATAAGTTGTTTTTTAAATTTTATAAGTGGTAGATCCGTTAGATCTTGAGGTAGATGGTTATATAGTCTAATACACATGACATTGGTTAGGAGACCTACTTAGTATTACCTACTTACTTTATAAACTAAACGAAGCAAATAAAACTACTCAGTAGTGTTAATAGGTAGGGATCTTTTCGGGATTGTGTTCGATTCCCTTACACTACAGAGTTTGTGAGATTCATAAATGTTGATTCAAGATTAGATATAGTGTTAAATGTTCGTATGTATGTTTGTTAAGCCTCCGCTATTAGTTTTTTTTAGATAAAGACGACTCCCGCAGTAGGTAAAAGCCCTGTGTCACGGGGGACTTTACAAACATACAAGTCACGGACACAAAATACACCCAGACTCGGAACAACAGTTTGTGGATCACACAAAGTAGGGTCTCGTGTGGGAATTGAAGCCACGACCTCTTGCGTAGCAGTCGGACGCACTTCCCCCGCGCCACAGAAGCAGTCAATATTGTATTTGTATCCTGGGGTAGATTTACGTCTTGAGTTACACAACAGTATCAGTTATTCTTCCGTGAAATCGTGATGTTAACGCATCAGTGTGTTTCGGTTGAAGGGCACTGTAGCAAGTGTAATGCGCTCCTCATTTGAGAGAAGAGTTCACTTATGTTTGAAATAATTAGCACAGTGCGATGACATTTGACATGACATCTGCCAGTTATGTAACGTCCTAAGTTAAATGTGGTCCAACACAGCATTAAAGTACAGGCTGTCACATTATACAATAATCTTCCGATCGATCTAAAAACAGTCAATAGTAGTCATATTTTTAAGCGTAAGTTGAAATCATATTTAATAAAGAAATGCTATTATAGCGTAGACGAGTATCTCAAAGATAGAAATCCACACTTATGCACATAAAATATTAATAATTTAAGTTACAAAATTAATTCAATCATTACTATATATTAATTTCATACATTATTACATTAATTTCTTATACGACATGATAAATGCTTTTATGTTTATTAATTTTTATTATGTATTGCATTGTAGTTTTCTTTTATTATTTTTTTTTTATTACTCATTTTATTATTGTAAATTATCATTTAAGTGGTTATAATATTTGATTATGTTTTATTGAATTGTTTGTGTATTATTGCTTATTAATAGATGCAGATAGTGTAATAATGATTTAATATTAAGTTAATTTTCTACACAAATGTAAATTTGTTAAGAAATAAATGTCTTATGTCTTATGTCTTATGTCTTTGCCAAACAAGGATTTGGTTGACACTGGTACTGTTATGGGTTAGCATGACGCTTACCATCAGGCGTAAGACCTGCTCGTCTACTCAATATGTAGTAGGTATATAAAAACAATGTATACTCTCTCTCTCTTTTACAAAAAAAGCAGATAGAGCTCGACGTACGCTTATCTCCACTCAAGAGCGGAAATTGTCTTTTTAAACTTAAAATAAAGACGCCTTAAAGTATCCCGAATCCCGACACAAACTATTAGTTAAATGACAAACTAAATTATTACTACGCACGCATTCCATTCATCATCGAAACTTCTATTTAGTTAACGGTAGGCTCCCAAAGTTGCATACCACATCAGTCTTCAACAAATCGGCTAATATATGCGCGTGCGTTCATAAATCGAGTTTAACTGCAGTGCTCAGGAGTCGACGACGTTTCATTTCAACGTGCGCCTCGCGTAGGCTTGTTACGATCGACTCAAGTGTGTCTGTAAACAGCTGGAAATTGAGATTAATGTTTTCATATGATACTTGAATAGATTTTGGAATGTTGGTCGTTTAAACCGACTTCAACAACAGAGAGTATAGCCACCTATTCAGGACATTTTCACGGGCGTATCCAGGATTGAATTCTGGAGCGGGACAATCAAATAGACAAAAAAAACATTCTGAGGGCACAGAGACAAATATGCATGGAAATTCAATACAATAGAAGAAATAGTGACTGCCTCTGTGGCGCTGTGGATATGCGTCCGACTGCTACGCAAGAGGTCGTGGGTTCGATTCCCACACGGGGCACCACTTTGTGTGATCCACAAATTGTTGTTTCGAGTCTGGTGTACTTTGTGTCCGTGACTTGTATGTTTGTAAAGTCCCCCGCGTCACAGGGCTAGTACTATAATGCCGGAGTCGTTTAAAAAAAAATCAGTACACTAAACAATCGTCTGGAGGACACACGTAGATACACTCGTGAGCCTAAGAGATCAGTATATGGAGATATTATTGAGCATAAGTGTGTACGCACACATAAGTGCACTCTGTTACCTCACTCTCATAATTCGATGATAAGGAAATCCGATACAAGCTGAGAGATTAGGCATTGAACTGAACGGTTTAACGTTGTCTCCGAGACACGGTGAAAGTAGAAAAAGTCGATTCCAATGCATTTCATAAAACAAAGAAAATTGTGAGTGTTTTAATGGTCTCGTACAAATCTGCTTCAGTAGTGTCTCTAGTTAACATTACAAAAAACCCCTCGGCTTTAGCTCCACAGATCCAGGGGTTGGGCTGTACACTGATGGGAGATTGATAGATCTAGTTTCATTTTTATGTAAATAGATGACAATAATTTGAAAAACGAAGTTCTAGGTCACTCTAGTTCTAGATACAAATCTCGAATCTAGAAAGGTTTTATTAATCTGTGGCCCACGTTTTTCATTTTCATTCAAATCATTATTTTCAATGAAGTTTCAACATTGCTTATTATCTAATATATAAAATTCTCGTGTCACAGTTTTCGTTGCCATACTCCTCCGAAACGGCTTGACCGATTTTGATGAAATTTTTTGTGCTTATCCGGTATCTATGAGAATCGGCCAACATCTATTTTTCATACCCCTAAGAGTTTGTTTGTTTGTTTGAACGCGAAAATCTCAGGAACTACTGGGCCGCATTGAAAAAATATTTTATTGTTGGATAGTCCATTTATAGAGGAAGGCTATAGGTTAAAACATCACGCTACGACCAATAGGAGCGGAGCAGCAATGAAAAATGTTGTAAAAAAAAAAGGAAGAAAAAAGAAAAAAGGGAAAATTTACGCAGACAAAGTTGCGCGGGTCAGCTAGTACTTTATATAATTTTCCAAACGCATGGAGCGTACCAAATTGCACAAAGCATCACACTAATATTATAAATTCGAAAGTTTGTGAGTATGTGAGTGTGTATGTTTGTTACTTCTTCGCGTCTAAACGGCTGGAGCGATTTTAATAAAATTTTGTATGGAGTTAGCTAACACCCTGGATTAACACATCGGCTAATAAACTGCGGGTAACACCGCGGGGCACAGCTAGTAAATAATAAAATCATCAAAAAAAAACATTAACACTTTATTAACTTAGGATGCAAAACAACTCTTGTGATACACTAAGATTATGATTAAATAATGCCAAGTTCGCAAACAATAGGTAAAGCCGGAGAAATGATAAGGGCAAAAAAACTCCGTCACTATTTTCAATTCGAAATTGCTTACAATGTTTGAATCTTTATAAAACTTAATATGAGTTTTTATTGCCAAGTTCTTTTCTCACGGCTTTACTCTTGCGAACTTGGCATTAAATGTAATTATTCTATTCCAAATTTTGTCGGGCATTCATAGGCGTTGCATTCTGTAACCTAAGTAAATAAAGTACTTTTTGACTTTCTGACTTTTGGTGCTGCCACTAATGTATTTACAGCATGTTAGAAGACTGATGCAAATTATATAGAATGAAAGGAACTTTTGCAAATAGTAAAATTATGTCCCAAAATATATCTCTGTACTAGTAGACCAATAAGGTGGCAGTAGCAGACAGTCAGTCTACATTAACAATAGATTATCTTGTTCCTTTAAATTTAAAAAAGATATTCTAATTAAAACATAACATACTGGAAGAAACTGAGGGGTTAAATAAAAAGGGGAAATAACAAGTATCGAAGAATTTCACCCCAGTATATCTATTAAATTTTGTATTACGTAAATTGGTAGGTTAATAAGCAAAGTTTCTTAGGCTTCCTTAATATTTTTAGGACCTACTATGTTTCAATTATGCTTCACTTCTCTTGATTCTACTCCAGATATAGATCAATATTCAATATTTTCTTGTTAATTCTTCTATTCTAATATCTTTATTTTCTTTGTAGTCTTAAAAGCAACACACAAAATGTTTCTCATTCGATTGATCTTTGTATAACCCGACCGGTTCCAAGTGGTATCAAGTGTTGTTGATGTATCGCTTGTCGAAATATCTTGTGTTGGCATAATTCATGCCATTCTAAATATACCACGATTATATTTACAATGATTCCAAAATACTCTGCTATATTTATCGTGAATTCCTGATCATTATTTGGTATGCGTTTGAATGTGGAGGAAGGTAATACTCTCTCGATTGAAATGTTGGACCGGTGAATGGTTTTGTTTTCGTAAGTTAATTGATAGCTTCGTTTAAATGCCGGGTTCATATTAATTTTGCTCACGTGTGGGTATTGATAGTAAATTCCCTTGGAGTTGGAATTTCGAAATATATTTTCTTTACTCTCATTATGGTTACTTAAGGAACTACTATGCAATATTTTTCTTCATGTAGCAATTTTTTTTATGATGGTTTTATTAGTAACTAGGTGTCTTGCGTAACTTCGTCTGCGTATATTTTCCCCGTTTTTGCAACATTTCTCATTGCTGCTCCGCTCCTATTGGTCGTAGCGTTATGTTATATAGCCCTCCTCCATCCTTGATAAATGGGCTATCCAACAGTGATTTTTTTAATTCGGACCAGTAGCTCTTGAGATTACCGCGTTTAAACAAACAAACAAACTCTTCAGCTTTATAATATTAGAATAGATTCACTAAAATGTCTACTAGCTATTTTCTGAAATTCCGCCGCAGTAAAATAAAGATTCATTTCCAAGCCAAAAGTGTTCGTTTAGCTAGGAGATGCAATAGACTTTCGTAAAACGAACTTCGTTCGATTTTCGTAGAGATTGTCATTGAATTTATAACCTAATCATCAAATTTATGAACCTTTTGAAGTCCTCCGCGCAAGCCTTGCTCAAACCTATGTATTGCGAAGTTATCACTACCTGAGTCCAGTATCTGATCAAAGGGGTTTCCTTGGTGTAAGGAGTATTACTCTGCATATCCACCAGCAATTCATCCTGACTCTGAGATCCTGAGACTTCAGTTATTGCTTTAAAAAGTACCTTATGTCCAGCCTAAGTTTCAATTTGCCTTCATACCAAAATTTTACCCAAGAAAGCTTTGAGGATTATTAGAGAGTGTTTAAGTAGAGTTACTTTCGCTTTTTCTATACTACTAAGTATTAATGGGACAACGCCATCTTATCCTAAACTAGGCAGAGCCTATACTTTGGGAACCAGACGACTGATAAATATACTTAATAATCATTTATCATTTATTCATATAATAATAAGTCCATGGTTATCAATAATTTGAAATAAAATATACAAGATGACTGCTTAGATACATGGGTGCCTATACTAGGTAAAAACCTGTACCACAGGCGGCAGGCACTTACTTACTAAATGTTTCCAAATATGTACATGTTGTAAATAAAATACACCCAGACACAGAATCAACCACATGCTCATAAGTCACAAAGATTTATCACCTGTTGGAATCGAACCCACGACCTCTGACCTCTCACGACGTCAGGGTCACTAACCACTAGACCAACAGACCAGTCAATAATAAATATAACAATGAATAATATGAATAAATAATTAGATTAAAAAACTTTACTTAAGTACCTACCTGATATTACTCGTATTTTCATAGTCTGGAAAAAACTATAGACAACGTATGTACCTAGATTCACCTTAGTTTTTCTGAAACACGAACATATGGTGACCTTGAGAGGTTGGTGATACCAAATAACTGGAAAAACCACAGCTGACAGTTCCCAGGAAATCTCTTGTACTATTAATAATTCTGGTAGATTTATAAACAGGATAAGTTTGTTGCCAGGCTAGTGATAGCACCTGGCGCTTTGTGGAATGACTCTAATGTAATAGTTTTTTGCACATTATCTCTTGTTATTTTTGAATTATGAAATGCTATAGTTCCAGCTTTCACTATGAAAAAGTGATAAAATCTAATTTGGTGCCAAGTTTTGGGATATTGTTGCTTAATGGTCAAATCAAAATAGCCAGCCAAATGTCTCCATGATTGATTGATTTATAAACAATTTATTATAAACATTGAGATGAAAGTTACTTAATTCTACAGTTATTAAATACAGTTCCTAAGTATAAAGCTCATATAAGTAGAATGTTACTCCTAAATTTCTGTGTCAATATTTATTTGTCAATATTTCAAATATTATTGCTTGAGTGAGTTTCATGGTGTAGGTAGGTTATGGTTGCTAGCATAACTGCATACAAAGGAGTATTGTAAGAATTGGTATTTAAATTATGGCCATGAGTTATTTAATGCCTAGTTATTTTCTCACTGGCTTTACTTTTTGCGTACTTAGCATTAAATGTAGACTCATACTATTACAGACACAGACGTTCTTAGGAGTTACATTTAGTAACCTAAGTGAATAAATTATTTTAAGTATTGACTATGTATTTTGCTAGCGGTTTTGATTTGAAGCAATCCGATTCGATGTATGTACTTTGTGACACTTTAATGCTGTACAGAGCTCTGTCATATGAGGGTCATCTAGCAAATTGCTTTCATTACCTGGATTCTTTGCAACTCCATACCACGGGGCAAGCCTTATCCTTGCCTTAACCGTAACCTAGGTTGAATTAACCACGTTCCATAATCACTATGTTTTTTTTTTTCGATTTCGCGGCAAGCCCGCGCGAGTTGGCGCATGCGCGGTGCGCTCAAAGATGTCCGCGTGGACGCGCGATGCATTTCTAAGTGCAGCTCTCTATATACCATTATGTCAAGATTTTGACATTAACTGTCAAAATCTTGACAAGCGCGGACTTGACGCGAAAACGTAAAAAAAGATTGTGAATAAGGACACCGTACCGTTAAAACGTCACTGACCTGTTGGTCTAGTGGTTGACCCTGCCTGATAAGCCAGAACGCGATTGTTTATTTTGTATCTGTAATTTATCTACCTATAAATAGGTATAAAATTAGAAATTTATAAGTACCTATGGTTGGTTAATTTTTAGTACACATTCAGCTCCATTTGGGATCTGTAGACCATATTGTGTGAATCGGATTTTATGGTGTTTTTGTAAGAGAGAGGTAGCAGGTCTTTTCCCTTTCCCTGATTTTTAAAAACTTCGTTATTTTTAGGGTTCTGTAACCAGAATGGCAAAAACGGAACCTTTATAGTTTCGTTATGTCCGTCCGTCTGTCTATCTATACGTCCATATGTCACATAAATTTTACTCAAAAACTACACAATGAATATTTATGAAATTTGGAGCATAGATGTCTTGTATAAGCCGCTAATTAGTTTGATAGTATTTTTTTTTAGGGGGGGGGGGGCATACATTTCCAACAGAAGTTATTTTCATTCCTTTACAACGACAATTCTAAATGATTTCCCATAAAGTTCGGACCCTTTGACAACTTTTGAGAAAGAATGAATTTATTTTTTTATTTTATTATCTAATTTATATAATTTTCGATCTACATACCTATGGTTTTTTGTTGTCAAACTCAAAGGCAATACACTTTATTAGAAGTCTACATTTAATGCCAAGTTCGCAAAAAGTAGTGCCAGGGAGAAAATAACTTGACGAAAAGCTCATGGACACTGCATTAAATTTAATTTGAATAGTCCTTGCTAAGCCAGAGGTCGTGAGTTCCATTACCACCCAGGGTCCTTATTCACATTCTTTTTATATCTTATCAAAATCTTGTCATATTGGTAAATAGAGAGCTGCGCTTACAAATGCATCAAAGCGCATGCGCGGCGGACATCTTTGAGCGCACCGCGCATGCGCCAGTTGGCATGGGCTTGCCGCGAAAACGGTTAAATATAACGTAAATAAGGACGCAGGATAATAATATTTGTGTGATAAGCACCATAGTGTATTCTGTGTCAGGGTGTAATATAAATACTGTTACATAAAAACTTTTCTTTTTTTCAACTTTGTAATTACTTTAAATTTGGAACGCGTTTATTATTTTTAAAAGTTCTTTCTGCTTCGCGCCATTACACATATTTTTTCGTGTTTATTATCAAATTACAATATGGATAGGTAGCTATAATATGTATATATTTAGAAATATATAAGTATGGCTCTGCCTAGTTTGGGATCAACGCCGTTCCACAGATATTTATTTTATTTAAACGTATGTCATCTCGTTCATTCGTTATAGACTTATAGCTGGTTCAGGGCACGATTGCAAACACACAGCGTTGATATTATATAATACAAAATAATATATAAGAAACTTCGTCGCTTCCCACTTGAAAGCGAACTATCAAAGTATTATGTAGGCGGAGAAAGACAACACATATTAATAACGCGTTCTGACTCACTCACACAGATTTTTAATATCTATTCGAGACACACAGACGGACGGACATCAAATATATCACTGTTTTATAAATACGATAATTGATGTTGTGCCCTGTCGTCGGTAGAATATTAATCTGAACTATGGAGCAATCCAATTTGTTAGATGCAACATGAACAACTTAATTTTATTTATTTACTTTTGATATTATGTTTAATAATGTATTTTATTTCTATCTAATAGACTATCGTCTTGTTTTGAAATATGTTTAGAAATCTTCGAAGTTTTTTTTGTTAAAATTTGTCATAATTTCTCGGCATATTTTGCCTTGAAAAAGTGAATATTGTGATTTTATTAACATTTTCCTGTTGTCGTTCGTGGCGCTAATTTGGAATGGTGACCCAATTTGTTTTGTTGTTACATGTTACATGCAATGAAGGTCCTCGTATTCTTGATATAAGCCACAAGAGTTGGTTGGACTGATTTTTTAAAGAAAAACAGACATAAAAAATGAACTTTAGTTAGTTAGTACGCATACCGATTGCGCATAGCTTACAAACGTTTTTCAGAAGCAAAACATTTAGAAACTACTAAACATTTTGACAGTTTATGGCCTCAGTCTCAGAGAAAGGCTTGGAGAACTACTGTGTTTTTTTTTTTTTTACTTTATTAGAAAACAAACAATTGTACAATAATAAATTACAGAATTTAGATGTTACACTAAAACTTAGATAAAAGTACAATCCACTACGTTTCCACTTATTATACTACGTTAGTTAAAGTACATTATTAAGTCAATCTTATTCGCGTTCTTTTTTCCGATACCGTGACACACCCGTGCGAACTGGCACATGCGCGGTGCGCTCAAAGATGTCCGCCGCGCATGTGTGTTGATGCATTTCTAAGCGCAGCTTTGTATCTACCATTATGACAAGATTTTGACAGTACGCACGGAGCTTGCCGCGAAAACGGAAAAAAAGAACATGAATAAGGAAGGATGGGGTCTTAACGCGATTTTGTAAAAAAGCGATTATGTTATAACTGCCATTTATTTAGCCTTAATATAGTTATATAGCTTCTATCCCCTCTACGGGAGATCGAATCGTTTTGACGTATCATAAAAATAAGTTGTTTCAATAATTGCATTTAAAAAAAAAAATTAAAGTTCAGACCCAGGAATCGAACCCGAGACTTCCGATCGCTTTACCGGAGCGCGAAAGCCGAACCATCTAACCTGAACTATGTCACTAAACTTGAAATTTCTCTTCCCTTGTTGTATACGAGTTGGGCCCTCGCAAGCGCCATTTAGCCATGTCGTTTAAGAACTATTATGGCTTTTGTTATTGCTTCGTTACAGAAAGCATTTTTTAACAAATTATGATGTCGCTGGCCGAATATTATTGTATTTTTTTATAGGCATTTCTTGCCAATTACTTTATAAAAACAATAATTGCATTTGAAAGAAAAAATTGTGTGTGCGTGTGTGTCAATGTCACCGTATTTATAAAGTAATTAGCAAGAAATGCCTATAAAAATTACTATAAGTTAGTTGTTTCAAGTTGAAAAACTACTATCCAATTATCTAAACTTCTTGATTCTCATGTATAGTATTTCGGTACTATGGACGTAATTGTCTTTGATAGTTGTTCCAATTCTTAATGTACAAACATCATACCTTGTCCCTAATATTTGTAAATATTGAGGTCATATCCATTAGCTCCACTATCACTATTTGGATTATACCCTAGTGTATCCAGTAATAATAGGTATTAGTATCCGTTTATTGAAGAGAACTTTGAAAACATTTCATTTCCCAGCTGTTTTTTTTATCTAGGAAGTTAAATGAAAACTGGAGCACCGATTCCATTGTCTAAATGTTCGTGCCAATTCTGGGTGGTCTCTTAGTGTGTTGTTTTGTTTGTACGTATGTGTGTTTGTTTTTTTTACGAATTCTTCTGTTTTTGTGACCTAGTCGGTCTATTATTTGCCTCTTTTTAATCATCATTATTACGAGTTACGTACGGTAGGGTAGTTAGCAATTTAATCGAAGCGATGGCTAAGGCATCGGTCTCGAATACTTGAGGCCGCAGGTTCGAATCCTAATAAATGTTGAAGTAATTTTTATAGGCATTTCTTGCCAAAGACTTTACAAATACAATAATTGCATTTTTGAAAGATAGAAAAATTTGAATCCAGACTCAGGAATCGAACCCGAGACTTCCGTAGCCAAACCGGGGCCAGAAGATACTAGATATCAAATTCTTTTATCTCTTAATGCTTACGGGTTAGGCCCCTGTAGCGACATCTAGTCGGTAGTTAAAGAACTATCACGGCTTTTGTTATTGCTTCGTTACAGAGAGCATTTTTGGTTTGGCTACGGAAGTCTCGGGTTCGATTCCTGAGTCTGGATTCAAATTTTTCTATCTTTCAAAAATGCAATTATTGTACTAATAAATGTTGTCATAATGGTAAACACAGAGTTGCGCTTAGAAATGCATCAATGTACATCACATCTTTGAGGGAACAGCGCATGCACCAGTTCGTGTGGGCTTGGCGGCCTTTTTCTGTGTCTAGGTGTAATTTGTGCACTTGCGGTATAAAATTCAAAATTATGGATGTAGCAAAACCTAGCGAAAACAATATTTTTTTATTCCTTGACTTCATGCAGGTTCACCTCTTGAAGTTTATCAACTGAAATAAAAGTCAAGTACATGGTATACTTTGTACATAACCTATATCCTATCCTATGTTAGTATATTAATAAGACTTACTATTCTAATATTATTGACCTCTTTTTTGCATCAGTCCTCTAATATGGTGTATAATATAATGGTGGCAGCACCTTACCTGCATATACAGTTTATAAACAGAGAAACATTGTAAACATTGGCAATTTGAAAAGAGTGGCCACGAGTTTTTATTGCCTGTTCTTTTCTCGGGCTTTACCTATTGTTTGCGAACAGGCATTACCAGTAAATGTAGAATCGACTTTTCACAAGTGTAGTATTTTGCTTCCTAAGTGAATAAATCATTTTTATTATTTTATTATTATTATTAGACTGTCATATCCTATCCTATGCTAGTCGGGTTGGTTATACTTATAATGTCAATTTCAATGTATTTATTCCATATACAGAAGATAACAAGATATAACAATTATTACAAATGTTTACTTAAATTTCTAGCCTAGGAACCTGTGTTTCAGGCGAATAATGCATAAAAAAGTAAAAATGAATTATGAGTGAGTTATATAGAACAAATATATAACATTTAGACAATACTATATAAATCAATGAAACAATTGCTGTAAATAATTAGCTTCCTAAATAAATAAAAAATATTAATAAAATAAAAACTATATTTACTTGAGTACAATTAATAATTTCTCTGTATCTTCGTAAGACATATTTTGGAGGACTTCCTTATGAATCTTCTTACAATTTCCTAGGGTCATGGAATAAATATTTGCAATCGCATTTAGCCTATAATAAAGAAGCGGTCCTAGGAAGATGTAGAACTTGGCTGTGAAAGCATGTTTTATTGCTATTTCTCTATTGCAAACTAGATCTTTTCTTCGTTTATTATTGTATGCTGTGCTGCTTTGTTACTATTTTATAATAAATAATTGTTGAACTGTTAGTACTTCACAAGATTGGTAGAGTAGGTTATGGTGTAGGTATGTATCATCAGGAAAATACTCCGTCTCCGAGATGTCTAGTAGAGAGCTTCCCTTAATCGCCAATCATTTCATAAGGTAGATTGTAATTCGCCTGCTTTGTTGTGAAGATATTGTGTGTGTATCTCGCATATTTACATTTACCGTCTATAACAGTACCGCTCCTCCAAATCATTTTACCACACAGTCTGATTTGACTTTAAATAGTATGCAATAAAGTAAATTGTCCAATGACATGATGTTACGGCGAGTCGTAGTATTCTATTATTTTAACTTGTAATTTTTTAATATTAATTTTATCTAATTATGCTCATTATGTCGCGGTGCTGTAACAGTGGGCATGCCACAACCCTAATTTATATGTCGATAGGCTTGGGAATATCAATCTATACTAATATTATAAAGCGGAAGAGTTTGTTTGTTTGTTTGTTTAAACGCGCTAATCTCAGGAACTACTGGTCCGATTTGAAAAAATCTGTTTTTATTGGATAGCCAATTTATCGAGGAAGGCTATAGGCTATATAACATCGCGCTACGACTAATAGGAGTGGAGCAGCGACAAGAAATGTTGCAAAAACGGGGAAAAATTACGCATACGAAGTTGCGCGGGACAGCTAGTCCTTATATAAAAAGGATTCATAATATTGGACCACTCTACAGCAAAGTGACCAAAAACAAGAGAACACTTTGTTTTAGGTCTAAGTTGTAAAAGTATAATCAAATTTAAAATTTTAGGGTTGTTCACTGCCTTTTTAAGAGGCTGAATCCGGAAAACCAGCCTCCTGTGTTGCAGTCAGTGATGACCATAACTCTCCCATGAAT
Organism: Herminia tarsipennalis; assembly: GCA_945859575.2. Lineage (NCBI taxonomy): Eukaryota > Metazoa > Arthropoda > Insecta > Lepidoptera > Erebidae > Herminia > Herminia tarsipennalis. The sequence goes on along the minus strand of OX243833.2, from coordinate 1,883,922 downwards.
ATTTGCCAAAATATCAAGCCGTTTACATGAATCATACAAAGAAAATAGCTGTCTATAAGATCTGGGGGTCAATTAATGGCCATTTTCGTATTCTTGTAACTTTGGGATCGATCTCAAAAACGCTTGCGCACCGTACTAGAATGTCGTTATTGCGCTCTCGAGACACATACTTGACGCAAGCGTATTTGAGATCGATCCCAAAGTTACAAGAATACAAAAATGGCCGTTTTAATCGAAACTTAACTGCAATTGAACTGCAACTGCACTGCTTTAAATACGTGAATTGGCCTCCTAAGCTCCTAGCCAAGTGGCGTAAACTCTAATCGAATAGAATGACAATTTTGCGCGCGCGAAACTGCGAATCTCATATTAAAAATTTTCGTGTTCGCGGTTTGGCACGCGCAACGCCGTTGTTCTATTCGATTAGAGCTCTCAGCTCAGTTTACGCGAAGAATCATGGTGTGTTCTACCTCTCTGAACGTTCACAATGTAAATACGATGTTTTTCATCACATAAATAAAAGTTTATGTAATAAAATGTAATACATAATGTTTAGGGCACCTGTTAGGAATTTATTGCGTATATTTCGTGACATTTATGAGAACATCCATTGAGAGACGAGTTTACGGGTTTTTTACACTTTATTTTATAAAAAAAAACAACTGCCTACATATAAACTCGGATGGTTGCGTTCCTAAATGTCTTTGAAGTTATTATTATTGTTAGCAACCTGATGGTTGATGCTGTAGCTAGAGATCTACTTCTTCTTTCTCTTTGTCCTAACCATTTCCCATGATTTGGGATCGGCTCTCTTCGTTCTGCGGCCTCAAGACAGTCTGTTCTGGGTTGTCAAAACATTTGTTTGGGCAAGCTCTAAGTCCTTGGCTACCGTAGACTAACAGGTGGCTAGTAAGCGACCTCGACTTCTCTTATTATTTGGCAGTGCTAAGGCCTGTTTTACGCCATGGTCTTCGGAGCGTCTCATGACATGACAGAACCATCGTAGGTGGTTCTCAGTGACTTTTTCTGCTATAGACGCGACCTTGAAACTTCTCTGATGTGATCGTTTCGCACTTTATCGGTTTACACCTGTTGCCCATCTTAGCATCTTCATCTCACTTACATGGGCTTTCTTTATGGCCCAGCACTCGGCACCATACGGCATGGCTGGTCTGACTTCGGTCTTGCAGATCTGATCTTTGGTTTTAATCGGCATTCTTGTGTCACATAAAATCCCCGTCAAAACCATCCCACTCTAATTCTATGGGTAACATCGGTCTCAATGTTCCAGTCGACTGTCAACATCGCATCAAGATTAGGAAGGTCAACAATTTCAATAAAATCCGAATATCATTTAAAAATCGCATTCTATCCTAATTCATTTGGTTGTAATGCCATATCGCCATAGCTACATTAAAGATCTCAAGTGAAATGTTTCCGATAAACGGCAAACCAGCTTATGCACACGGGCAGAGGCGCAGGCATAAACTAGTTTACTACAAATTCTCCAAAAAGTTTAAAGCGAGCGGTAACGCTGGTTTGAATCCTACCTATTATAGTATAATGGGTAGCCTCGACGTGAACCCATACCTAATACAAGCCATTGAACTTAGCTGGAGGGGTTAACAGGATTGCTAGTAATGTGGGACTCACAATCCCACATTACTAGTTTTCTTTTTTAAAGTTTATCGAGGAAAACTATCTCGTAGATACGTGTGATTCAGTGGAAACAGCAGGGTCCTTATAGTAATTTTTATAGGCATTTCTTGCCAATTGACCACCGTAACCGACATCGGTTTGGAGACCATTATTTATTATGTCTATCTATTATTATACCTCTTGGGTATAATGAAAAAGTAATGGGTTAGTGGATATTCCCTTCCCAAGGCTAAGGATTTTGCCATTAGAGCTCTATATTCCTGAGAAAAATATCGCCGATGCATGGCACCAGTACAGTGTCGCAGTCACCATTTGTTTATAGAAACCTTGAAAATATCAACAACGAGCCATATTTAACATTAACTGGAGCTCTTTATGGGCAGTTTTAAAGTTTAAAAGAAAATTCCAAGAGTTCTAGAAGCGATTCTGACTAAAACACCATGGAAATGCTTTCGAGAGGCTTACTGGCTAAAAAAAATCACCAATGGACACGAGAGATGCGAGTCCATTGGTCATATAACCATTGTAGAGCTCCACATGGATGCTGACAAAGGCACAGAAAACACCGTGCCTTCGTCGGCAGCCATCACTAATGTTGTCACGTTACATTGTGAAATGGACGACTACCTAATTATCTATCTTATCGTGTCTTTTACATTTATGGTCCAGTAGTCTCTATATTCATTGGTCAGGTTGTCTGTAAGCTTCACAACAATGCGTTCTTCAGCAGCCATGATTGTAATTCACCGGTCACATTTACTTATGAAACGCGTATCCCGTTCAGCATAGGCGTACCTAAATGGGGAGAAGGGATTCAAATACCCTCCCCTCCCCAAAATTGTACCTAAGAAGAGATAGAAAATGTAACCAATAAAGTTCTCATGTCCAGAGTCCTGTTGAAACCTTTTACTCCTGAACTTTCGTCCCCCCGAAAAATAAACCTAGATACGCTATCTTGTCCAAGTGCTTCTCTGTCCGTGTGTGGTGTGATGACGTCACGCGTTATGTGCAGGGCAGCTGTTGCTGGGCAGACGGCGCGGGGCGCTGCGTGCGGCTGACCGACACCTCGCTGCTCACACTCACCGATGTGGAGCGGCGGGCGCTCCAGCAGGCCGCGCTCGCCAGGCTGCAGCAGATCAACCTTGGAACTACTATCAAGATACCTGAAGGTGAGTCCTTGTGCTGTGTTGTCTAATAGGTAAACGCATCGCGATATACTGCGCAGTGCAGTGCCTATATAACAACTATGTATATTCGTACGCTACGCGTAGCGTTGGAGGAAATCAAGATGGAGAGATCCTCCCACTCCTCAAAAATACAGTGTTATTGTTTTTATTTTTATTAAGATGCATACTTAATGCTATAAACATTCTTTGCCAGTCTACCTTATGAAAATATGGAAATGTAATGTGTAGGTGCAGTACAGCAATTGGAAATTAATAACTTCGTATTATTATAAAAATATATATAGTAAGGGTCTTAATCGCGTGAATCCCGTGACCACGGCCGTTGCAATACGGTCGAAACGTCCGACAATAAACAAGGTATTTTACCTTAAATTATTCGCGAAAGTTTATCTACATTTATAACTTCGTATCATTCTTACATAGCACACAAATAAAAATAACTAGATAGATAATATAAAATCAATACTGGAAAACAATATAAATTAACTAAAGTCGGGGGAGCTTCAGTAAGTTCAGTTTTATTGTTTTGTTTAGTAATGAAGTAGTTTTGGTTGCGCCTTTTTTTTGTAAACACTGTAGATTAAGCTGATTGTGAACTAAGAGTTAGGCTAACTTAGATTTTTATATAATTTGGGATTCGCTCTAGTAAGCAGACACTGCAAAGTAGACATATATACTACTAAATAATAGTTAATTTAGTCCTCGTTAAGCATGAGAAAGCCTCCCAAAAGTCCAGCGATTTTCAGAATATAACCTAGAATATAAAAAGCATAATTAATATTGGAAAAAAATAATTACCTAATTTACTGGCCCGGTATCGCGCTTGTAGGTGTTGAGTGAAACGTGTAGGTTTAACTTTAACAATTTAATATAATTTTACTCAGTTAAACTATTTAAAAAATATTTTCTGCAATTTAACAACTTAATAAAATTTACTGAAGTTAATAATAATATCTTGGGACACCTCACAAAACGCTATCTGATTTCAAACTAAGCAGAGCTTGTACTATGGAAACCAGACAACTGATAAACATATATTTCTAAATACATACATATTATAGATAAATAACATCCAGACACAGAATAAACCATTGTGCTCATCACACAAAGTCTTTTCCTGGGTGGGGATCGAACCCACGACCTCTTGCGTAGCAGTCGGATACACTCCCACTGCACCACAGAGGCAGTCAAGTCCCCCGCAACACAAGGCTTGTTACCTACTGCGGGAGTTGTTTTTTCAAAAAATACCTCTATTATTTATACCTATGGACCGAAAGTTGCTTAACCCCGCTGATATCTCAATCCATCAATCAATCTGTTCTTTTGCCACTAAGACCCGTTTTAAATTTTCTGTCAATCAATCGATTTGCAATGTGGGATTGAGTCCCACATTACTAGCAATCCTGTTAACCCCTCCAGCTAAGCCCAAAGGCTTGCGTTAGGAATGGATTCACGTCGGTAGTATAATGGGTAATATTTTCCGACGACCCCACAATTGCGAGACCGATGCCTTAGCCATTAGGTTACCAACGCTTAATCATCAATCTACGATAACGAATCATCATTAGATAGAGTCATGCTTGTTTGCCTCTTAAATATCTTCTATCCCTTTATTCCTTTGCAGATAAACCTGTGAATCTGTCACCAGATATTTACCAAAATATTTACAGTCCAACATAAAAGCGTCTATTTCAAACTCATATAAAATCAAATTTATAAAGTGGCCAATCAGTTTGAAATATTTCAAAGGGAGATGTTATTTTTCAACGTTCGCCTATTCACCTGAGTTGTTAATGGCGTGATAAATGACTGACACGAGAAACTATTACAGGTTGAATAATAGACGTTAGTGAACTGTAAAGAGGCGAATTATTATTGTGCTAGACTGGGTTAATGCATAAAGATTAGAATATAGATTTTACGCCTTTCTCTGCGGCTTTGCTGCGGTAACCGAGTAAGATACATCCATACATCTTCACAAACCTTATAATATTAGTAGTAATTTCCTGAGGCAAGTTATAGGCTGAAGGTGTATCTTAAATACTCATGTAAGTACCATCTATTAAATAATAAATAATTCACAAGATCCGAGACCCTGACAATACAATAATTGCATTTTTGAAAGATAGAAAAATTTAAAGTCCAGACCCAGGAATCGAACCCGAGACTTCCGAAAGCCAAACCGGGGCCGGAATCGAACCACCTATCTGGACTATGTTACTAGACGTCAAACTTCTCTATCCTTTCATGCTCGCGAGTTGGGTCCTCGTATGCGCCATCTAGCCGGTAACATAGTCCGGCCCCGGTTTGGCTTTCGGAAGTCTCGGGTTCGATTCCTGAGTCTGAACTTAAAAAAATTGTATTGTCGGGGTCTCGGATCTTGTGAATTATTTATTATTTAGTAGAATTATTTATTAGTTAGCTAATAAATAATTCTATTAAATGTTAATATGTATATATATATATATATATATATATATATATATATATATATATATATATATAAACATAACTACAATCGATAAACATACTTATATATTTTTAAATACATACATATTATAGATAAATAAAAGCCAGACACAGAATAGACCATTGTGATCGAATATACTCCCACCGCGCCACAGAGGCAGTCAAATACACACATCAAAAGTGTCTAGGGATCAAGCATTTTTATGCGGATTTCTTGAGATTGAGATGTGGCTTTGTAATAAATTTATGATTTTATAAATTTATATGGATCCTTTTTGGTGCATTTCATAATTTGAATCAGGAACTGTGAATCAAATTCGAGTAAAAGATGAAAATCAGCTGTCAATATTTTCCCTATAAAAACATACAACGCATTGAAGACATTATTAGTGCAACTGTTTCCCTACTACTGATTAAAACCAACGTTATTATGGAGCGGCGACGTCATTTAAGCAGGGAAGAAATGCTCAGAGCCGTGGGAATGATAGAAGCTGGTTCCCGGCAACGTACTGTGGCTTTAGCTCTGAATACAAGTCAGAGTGTTATCAGTCGACTTTGGACACGTTACCGAAGCACTGGTACCGTGGCTGAGCGCCATGGAGGACGGTATCGCTGCACCACACGGAGACAAGACCGATACATTCAAATCTTAACTCGAAGAGGTCCAACAATAACCGCCATGATGTTAGCCGTGAGGCTTCATCACTCTTCAGGGAACTTAATTAGCGACCAAACAGTCAGAAACCGCTTGCATGAAGTGAACCTTCATTCCCGAAGACCGCTACGGGTACCACCTATAGCAATGCACAATCGTAGGATTCGATATCAATGGGCTCTTGAACACAGAAATTGGGCAGAAGAACAATGGCGTTTCGTGTGCTTTTCTGATGAGTCTCGTTTTGGTACGAGACCGGATACAAGACGTATACGACACTGGAGAACCCCTGGACGCCAACAGCGATTAAAATCCTGCCAGGAAGTCCATCCTTATAGTGGTGGAACCATCATGGTATGGGCGGGTATTTGGATCGGCGGAAGAACTGAGTTGATTTGGATCAGAGGCAACCTCAACGCTCAAATTTATGCTGAGACGATTGTATCAGACGTCATCGTTCCTCTACAAGTGCAAATCGGTCCCTTATTTCAGATAATGCACGACCGCACACCGCAAGAGTTGTAAGACAGACTCTCGCCGCAGCTAACATCAATGTCCTGCCCTGGCCTGCTCAGTCGCCAGACTTGAACCCGATTGAGCATGCATGGGATATGCTACAGAGAAGAGCTCTGCCGAATATGGAGGGTATCCAGTCGCAAGAAGACCTTTTTTTGTTGTTGCAACGAACATGGGCGGCCATTCCACAGCGTGATTTGGATGAACTCATTTTGAGTATGCCAAACCGATGTTCTTGTGTTGTTAGTGTTCGCGGTAGAAACACGGATTATTAATTGTTTAAGTTACCCAATAAAATTTTAAAGAAAACTGTTATTTCAGTCTTTTTTTCGAACTTTAATGTTAGTGGTTCAAATGTCAAAAATCCATTTATTAGGAAAATGGCAAATTTCTTTATTAATGCAAAGGTGACTTGGTTTATCGTTACTGTGACAAACGAAAACACTTTATTTGATGAATCCTTAAAGAAATAAAAAAAAAAAAAACAATCAGGAGAAAAGTTATTGCAAAAATATATGTTGATCCCTAGACACTTTTGATGTGTGTAATATATGGCACTGTGGAATTGGATCCCATATTACTAGTAATCCTGTTAACCCCTGCAGCTAAGCTAAATTACTTATATTAGGAGTGGGTTCACGTCTGTAATATAATGGGTAGGATTCGAACCCGATAACTACCAACCGCTTTGAAATTTTTATTACTGTTTTTTATTTCATGCTACTTTATCAAAAAATGATGTCCTAACCTTTAGCCAGATGAGTGTGGTGTGAGTTAAGAGAAACTCATCGGCGCGGCGCGGCTGCGCGGGCGCATTGTGAAACTTGGTTCTGTGCCAGAGTTTGTTTGTTGATCCCACTCTGGCGCATGCGAGCTCACTAGACAATTCTGATAGAATCAACTATTAAATTGTTGATCAGAGTTATGTTGGTATATGTGATATTTACTAGCTTTCTGACGTGGCTTCGCCAGCGTTATATTTTTATAGCCTATGTGCTACTCTGGTGATCTTTATGGTTTTCTCGATACAGGCTAGCCTAGAAGACCGCCAGTAATTTAGCAGATAATGTTCACCCAGCTTTAGATTAGGAATTATTGTTATCATTTTAAAACTATATTGTAAAAATTTCATCCAAATCCGATCAGTAGTTCTGATAGAAGGAGCTGCAAAATTCCCTTTTTTCCTCACAAATTTTCCTATTTATAATATTAGGGTATTACCCCTACTGTAACGGATTAGTCATTTAACTCATTAACAAAAATAATTTGTGTTGAAATTTCAAGTAGACCTACCTGCATTCAAAAACCCTATGGATAATATCGGTTGCGGGACTACTTGCCTCATGGAGGAATAGACTGTTCACAATATTTTTTTTAGAGAAAAACAAATACTAATTGTAATTTAGATACTTGACTTTTTAATTCGCGGAATAAATAAAAACTTGTTACCAACAAAACGTAATAAACCGTGTAATATAAACTGTAATGCATGCAAAGAAATGAAAAAAAAAAAACATTTTATTTTTCAATTAAAATATTCAATAGAAATTATTCATCAATATAAATTCGACGCCCGTCAAAATATCGCCGTGTAAGATTTTTACTCATACCGACAAAATGTTTGCGCCATCTCCGATGGTTTACATGGCAATAAGATCTGCAGGAGGGATACTTCTAACCATAGTAAAGCTCTTTCACCACCAACATTCCTAGTGTAACTATTCAAAACCGGGGGAACTCACCCACTGGGGCAACTATCCAATTTTTATTTCCATGGGCCGCAGTTACTGCCTATAAAGGTTTATATCAAACAAAACGAGCGTACGATCAAGTTGAAGCTTAACCTTACGAAGAGCAAGTCACGTTAAACCTTAACTTGCTTAAGATAGCTACATCTAATCTGCATGTCATAATAATTTAGAAATGAAAATTAAACACATACATAAATTGACAAATTATTAATTTCCAGAAAAATAGTGGTATAAAAATCTTACCTGTAAGCCTAAAGGTAACATTGTGTTTTTACCCTACAAACTATAGGCCAAACCAAAATATATTCTTCTACCCGAAACTAAATATGTATACATTATATATTTTCGTATGTTTTTACCATCGATTACTATAATAAAATTTATTATAAATATATACTCCAGTCCTGGATATTATAACATTTATCAAAAATGTATCTCCAAACTAGGAACTATAAACAAGGTTCTTTATTTGCATCTGATCTCATCTCATCAACAATTTGACCGCACTCTAACTGCTTACTTGGACTTTTTTAAATCAACACTTATCGGTATAATAGTGCAAAGTAACAACCTATACCTAACCTGTAAATGCCCGATGCAAGTAGGTAAATACACAGGTGACCCACTCACCCATTCACCCACCAAGAAGGCATGTTTTACTTTCAAAAACAACTTTTACCACAGTTAATTACCTACTTACGACTAGACCACAGTACAGCATCTTTGTTGATTACCCGATTTTTTAAATAAAAAAAAACAACGGACTACTATGGCCCATAGTACTACTTTAAAAAAACGTAATAAAGTAATGTGTACATTTTACAATTAGGAAACTAATTAAACACGAGTTGGGCACGCGAACGGCAGGATATAGTGATCGGATCGTTTATCGCGTTTGGCTCTCTGATTGGCCAATCGGAGCGCCAAACGTTCTAGGCATATCGATCGCGTTAACGCAAAACAAACTCGCACTAAGCACAAAGTGCAAGCCCTTGTCGATCACACAAAGTGGTGTACCGTCTGAGAATCAAACCCACGATCTCTAGCGCAGTATGTAGTTGTAAACACTCCCACTGCTCCACCGATGTTTTAAAACCACGTGTATCGGTCAACAAGTCCAAAGTACCGTCTAACCTGTAAATGCCCGATGCAAGTAGGTAAGTACACAGGTGACCCACTCAGCTATAAATAAAATGACAGAAGACATGTCGTTCTATTTTCAAAACGCCTCAACAAATACGTTACGCGCCGCCATTGCGTTACGTAAACGTGACGCGTGATGACGTCACGATATGCGACACTAGTGTATACAGCGTGTTTATATTATTATTTTTTATGTTTATTTTATGTATTTTAGTTACATTTATAGGACAGGTTGTTCCAGTATAAGTAAAAGGGTATACAGAAAATATCATAGGTTGTTTATGGTGGTAGGTCTAATGCGTTTATTACACTACACTAAATCAGGGACCCTAAACCCTTAAAAAGAGAGGTGTAATAAGAGTTAGGGCCGTTTTTCTCTTACAAATTTTCAAGGCCACCTCGATTTAGGACCCTAATTTAGGGTAGTGTAATAGCCGTTTATGCTACAGGCCGCTTTGGTGCGCCACCGTGGTGTCAGTTTTTCTTCCGGAAAATAGTGAAGCGAACACATTACTGCGTTTTAGTTGAAGGACACTGTGACAAGGGTTAATTACCCGGACAAACTAGACTTACGGACCACTTAATGTCTCACGAGAAGCGCAGTGTGGGGACACTAGGATCTTTGCAGAATAAGGATTTAAGTGGCGGTGATCGTTATCCTAAAGTTTCAGTAAATACTATTAGGTTATTATGTGTTACTACTAGGGAGTATAATATTGCTAACAATTAAAAAGCGATATAATTTTATAAGCTACGGGTCTTAATCGCGTAAATATTTTATTTTCAGGCTATATACCTTTGTTTATTGCCCGACGTTCCGACCGTATTGCAACGGCTGTGGTCACGGGTAGATTCTATGATGTGTACAAATCGCGATAGTTTACGAACATATAATTAAAAAGTGAGTTAATACAATGAAATTTACCTACTAAGTGTAATCTATTGCACTTTTTCATTCCCGTTCTATTGGAGGACTTCCATGGAGATGTAGTTTAAGAAAGCAGAGCCCTTTAGCGATCTTAAAACTTAAAAAAAAAGTGGTATTCCTACATATAAAGAAGACATTCTGCAGCTGCAGAATTACACTTTATCAAATTACACACATTTCCGCCACCACTTTCTATTCTTCTGCTATAATTGAGTAATATTAACATTATCATTTATAGTATGCTAGTGACCCTGATAACGCTTCCCTGTGCCTTGTTTTTTTTTTGGGCAGTAACATTTGCGTCCCCAGAACCCCCTGCCATAGTTTCATCACAATCTGATCAATGGTTTTGAAACGCATAGAAGACATACAGACAGACATACAAACATTCATTTTGATATATCTGTTTAGCAATTTTACGCGAAAGTCCAACCAACAATCATAAATACATCTATACTCACAAACTTTCGTGTTTATAATATTACTAGCTGACCCGCGCTACTTCGTGTGCGTAAATTTTCCCCGTTTTTGCAACATTTCTTATTGCTGCTCCGCTCCTTATTTCTCCACTATTTAATGGATGGTATTATACACATAAACCTTCCTCTTCAATCACTCTATCTATTAAAAAAAACCGCATCAAAATCCGTTGCGTTGTTTTAAAGATTTAAGCATCCATAGGGATATAGGGACAGAGAAAGCGACTTTGTTTAATCTCGTACTATGTAATGACTAGCTGATCCGCGCAACTTTGTATGCGTCAATTTTCTCCGTTTTTGCTAATTTTTCGTTGCTGCTCCGCTCCTATTGGCTGTAGCGTGATGTTATATAGCCTATAGCCTTCCTCGATAAATGGGCTACCTAACAGAAAAAGATTTTTTCAATTCGGTCCAGTAGTTTCTGAGATTACTGCGTTTAAACAAACAAAGAAACAAACTCTTCAGCTTTATAATATTAGTATAAATAAGTAGTAGGATATGATAGAAAACAACAATTAAATAACGTTTTTTAAACACATACTTATGGCATTTTATTGTGAACAACAAAACCTATTAAAAGCAACCTTGACCCATCAACGAGAAACATTTGGCAAAACACCAAAGATGACAATTAAACTACTTGTTGACCATTTGTAAAGCCATATGGAGCCCTTAACTCATTCAATAAATATCTAAAGATATTTCGACTCTAGGCAACTGGGCGGAAATTAAAAAAGAAAGAAAAATAACAAACATTCAAAGATATTTCGCTTGTGGGCATTCGTAAGCGGAAATTTCAAATCTTATTCCAATCTTCAGCTTATTTTTTTTTTAAATAAAAAGATAACTAGCAATGTGGGCTTGAGTCCTACATTACTAGCAATCTTGTTAATATAATGTAGTAGTAGTATAATGGGTAGGATTCGAAACCGCGACCTCACGATTGCGAGACCGATGCCTTAGCCATTAGGCTACCGCCACTTCGATTGTTGCCGAATTAAATTGAAATTGATTAGATAAATACCTAAACAATAATAATACGAAACAAAAATTTCTTTTTTCATTTACCCTATTTCAGATCTATCCGAAATCTAAAATAGTGTTTGCAACTCTCTAGTTTAAATATAAAACTATTCAAAAATTAAATAAAGAAAAATCCCATCTAGACACACTCCTTACTGCTCCAAGCAAATAGAAGCCAAGAAATAGACAAACTGTTTTGTAATTAATAAGGATTATTAACATTTCTATTGTTGTATGGATAACATACTGTATATACCATCTTGGCAGCTCTAAATCCACCTTACGAACAATCACATGACAGTCTTTGTCAGATTATTTTTGATTAAGAATGCGGTGTAGGTGGCGATGGTAGTATTAAATCAGTTCCATCAATGGTAGACACCTGGTCTGTAGAAACAGTGTTAGTCTCATTAATCGGATTGCTAGCAACCCGATCCGGTCCCAAACGGTTTTTTTTCCACATATCATTTGCATGTAATAAATATCCGAGATTTTCGGAAAATTAAATTTGGAAAAACCTGATGTTGGTTTTGTGGTTGTTTGAATGTGCAAATCTCCAAAGACAGTACACCGATTTAGATGAAATTTGGTACGGAGATAGCTTGAAGCTTGAGAAAGATTGTTTAGGTTAGGCTAGGCTAGGTTTTTATCTTGAATCAATCTACGGAGATCAAACTGAGGATGAAAACTTGTTCGTTTACTTGGCGTTTTAAAGTGACTAAATCTGCTGGACCTTTTGCAGCTATTCCTGGCTCTAAATAGCTGATCTGTATTTATTATCAACTACAATTGATTAGTGTACCCTTTCATCTGGAACTGCCCGTTTGCAAGCACTTAGCAACGACCAACCGCTCGCAATCCCAGTATGCTATATTTAGAGAGGAATCTCGCACTCATCTCGCAAGTGACAAGAGAATGGAATGCACTTGCGGATATAAGTCAAACGGGAGATAATAATAATAAACTCTTAACCGATCTCAGTTACTGCGGCCAAACTCATCAGATACCAGCCATAGACGCAGAAGATATAGTGTAAAACCCTCACGTGTGAGACGGAAAGTCAATACGGAGAAGGAGTACTGACTGCATAGCATGTTCTCTGAGGCACTGAAAGATGTGAATTTTAATCGGTATTGGAAATGGTCACCAAGCAAAGGTCGGTCGCAATCGTGAGGTCGTGGGTGCGAATCCTGACCATTATACTACCGACGTGAACCTACTCGTAACGCAAGCCATTGAGCTTAACTGAAGGGGTTAACTGGAGGGGTTAACAGGATTGCTAGCAATATGGGACCACAATCCCACCTTGCTAGGTTGTCTTTTTTATTAAAAAAAAAAACCTGCATTGGTAACGATGCTTATTTTCGCTGATATGTCGACCAGCTTGGTCATCGCTACGAAAACACAGTCCCCATATAAATACTAACGAAAACATCAAACCATCTAAATTGTGTCATTTATATGGATGAATCACTTCACCAGTAGATTTGGTCAGTTTACGCGAAGAATCAGAGTGTGTTCTACCTCTCTGAACGTTAATGTTTTTCATCACTTATATAAAAATTTATATAATAAAATGTAATACACAATGTTTAGGGCATTTATTGGGAATATTTTGTGACTTTTATAAGAACATCCATTGAGAGATGAGAGAAAATAAACTCATCGTTTCTTTGTAAACTGTAGGAAACAATGGTTTATTTCAGGTACAAAAATCGATAAACATTTTCTAAAAGTTAGACGATCCAGACACAAACACGTCTTGACTTGGTACCTACGACAATTTCAATATTAATAAACAAATATTTAGACACATATAGTTTTTACCTTTATTGTAAGTAGATGCTCCTACTATGTTGTACCAACTGAGGCAAATTTTATTTTATGTCGAGTCCATTTTTATTATACTTATGTATAAAATATAATTTACGTTACCCACCTATCAAGATTGAAAAGATTTTCAATTTGAAAGAGTTTGCCGCGAGTTTTTATTGCCTTGTTCTTTTCTCCGGCTTTACCTATTGTTTGCGAACTTGGCATTACATGTAGAATCCCGACGTATAGCCCAATGGAATTAGGATTTGACCCGAGAAAAATTATATGTAGCAATATTTCGTCGTAATTTGTTTTGAATGGTACTCGATCCGTTGCACCAGTAGATTTGGTCAGATCTGTAACCTTGATTTTAAGGGTACATTTTTGTTTATTTAAAAACTCTTTTATTTTCAATTTCACACGAAAAATGACAAGCACAAAAGTTGTCTAGAATTAAATTTCCTACAATTTTGTTTCTCATCAATTATTTCCTAGGATCGATATTTTCAGATGATAAATCTGAAAAGTGGGGGTAAATTTTTGTTTGATTAACTTATTTATTTTCAATTGTACATGAGAAATTGTTATAAAAAACCGGCCAAGTGCATTCTACATTGTACGTGATCCGACCCACGCACAATGTAGGGTTCCGTAGTACCCCCCCTCTCCATCCGAATAATCTGGCTTAAGAAGTGGGTTTTGTGTTGTTTTTGCGTCATACAACATTTTGTTACTTCTCATTTGATCAGCTGTTACTTGTAAACTTGTAAAGCCTTCGTAGCTGCTATAGTTTTCCTTTTAATTTCACTATATATACTACTACCGTGTTTTTTTTTCACATAGGTACCCAACATCAACCATTTAGCTGGCAGGGGGGGTGACACTTAAGTCTAACAAAAATGTGCTTTAAAGTTATAATATTTTAAAAACGGACAGACAACCTCTAAACGTTTTTACCCAACATGATGGAGCTTCTCTAAAAAAAAAATTTCAAGATTTAACTTTCACTTTATCGGCGTACGTAATATGTGTATCCATGCAAAATTATAGCCTTCTAGCTCTAACAGTCTCTGAGCTAAGCTGCGGACGGACGGACGGACGTGGTGAAACTATAAGGGTTCCGTTTTGCCATTTTGGTTACGGAACCCTAAAAAACACTAATTTTCCTTAGTGAATTAAAAAGTAAACTAGTTCCCTTAGTAACAGAGTGGTACCTAAACGAATCAGAAGTCGTGAGAACCAGCCCATACATTCTATTTATATAACATACCCGCGGAAATAAATCATTTTCTTTTTATATCGAAGCTTATACTAAATCTTTTATGTGTTATTGTAGTGAATGTGTAGACGATAGATGACGAATTGTCTATATTGAGCGAGATCGGCGCGTGGATGCGCGAGCGCACGCCGCGGCGACGACGCGACGCGACGCCCGTCGGCCGGCCTAACAACGTGCATTAAATAGAGATTTTTTAAACGTCTTTTTTTATGATTTTTATAAAACATCAAAATGTACAAATTAATATAAACAATTAAATGAAGTAGAAATTGACGAGGATAATAACCATTTTCGGATACCGTTTAGTTTTAGTTTATTTAAATTACCTAATTATAATTAATTATTAGATTATCTAGTACTACAGATACATACTTTCTACTTTCTTTATAAATTTATTTATTGCAGTACCATAAATAATTTGTTGTTTGTATTTTTTTGTACAATCCATACGAAATATTTTTTTAAGAAAAATGCACCGCGTTCAAGGAAAAAAAATTCAAGCACATAACCGAATGTAATTTTTTCAAAAATCAAAAATTTCACTGACTTACTCCTATGTTTTAGTCTATATCTCGAGTGTTAGATAAGCCAGGACAACGTTTTATACACTAAAACCTTCTTAGAAAAAAATGCAATCGAATAATGAAAACCAAAATTGCGAACATACATTCATATACATATACGGGTCAAACAGAGAACCATCAATTTTAAAGGCGGCTAAAAATTACCTTCACGTCTTTTATCTAAAAACGAATGTAGATGGAACTCAATGAAAAATATTGTTAATTAGAATATTTTAACCAACGCGATCTGATGTGAAGTCGAAAAAGTCGTCCATGCATTATAGTGATATCTAACCTATATGATATCTAGTCTGTCTCCATGCAATGACGATAAAAGAGTGTGATTGGGTAGGGGTTAGGCCCCGCAGAGGAACCCAGAATTTAGGACATCGATTTTGAGAGATTTAGGACTTATGCTAGAAATACACTAATCTAGAGTGTCGTGGCGCGCCAGAACCCCCACCACCGATCTGGCATGATCGCCTGAAGCGGTCCGCGTCACGACAGACCACGCTGCGACTGCGACACACCACTCTGATTCAATGTGTCTCTAGCCATACAATATGTATGGGACCGATAGGCTTCTGTTCTGACGCGTTGCGACACTCCACGACACAGTAGTATGTCTCTATCTTCTATAGACCTCGCTGAATATAGTTTTTGACGTGACAACGTCTTATAACTCGACGGAGCCGGCTGAACGCACGAAAAAACATGACTCATGAAGCGTTACCTCGCTCTGAGGCGTTCCATTTAAGTGCAAGCGAGAGCGCGGAACGAGCGACAAAGAGGCACAATCGGCCTCCGCGTTCGGCAGCGTTCGACATCTGTCTCTCTCCTACTTGAGTGAGCGATGCGTCCGCGTGGACAGCTGCTATACAATAATACATTTACATGTTTTTATAAAAAACTATGTACATTGTAAAAATAAATAAATAAAAATTGACATAATTGTATTTATGCGTTCAAATAAATGTAACTTGAGCAATTCAATTGTGATTTCCATTTACCTCCTTTAAATCCATACAAAATATCTATCAAACAAATAAAATTAAAATTTTCTTTTGAACAATGAAACCATTCCATCAGTATTTTCTTATGACGTTGTCACGTTCAACTATCGTCAGTAAACCGACTTTATAGACAACCGTTTTTTTCATATTTTCCCTCCTGTGATACGCCACGATCTTTATAAATTTATCCGAAGAGAATCCTAGTAAATAATAGCGACACCAAAAGGGTTAAAATAAACCAACAAATTAAGTTGTCACACCAAACATATTGAACGAGAAAGCGTTCAATACAAACGGCTATCATCTATCAACCAATAAAGCAAACATTAACAAGCCTGTCGAACGAACCGACTCCTCTAAACACACACGACAACTTTATTGTACCTGAGATTACCTTCAGAACAATCTTCAAAGGAATTTGTAAACAAAAATGTAAATACAATTATCTATATTAATAGCTCCGTTAAAAACAGATTGATAGAAAAACGGGATAGTTTGTTTTAATAAAACGAAAGAAAAAGAGTTAGCAGTCGTTTAGTAGTCAATTTAGGAGATGAAATGCTTCGTGATCGGGTTAAAGACGTTTGGCTGTGTAGTTTTTGAGTTTTTACCCGACTGCGGAGGATAATGTGTTTGACGTATTGTATGTATGTGTTTTTCTTTGTAGCACTAAGTTTATAGACCAAACGCGTGGACCGATTTTGATAATATACGTCAGTCGATTCGTATTAATTTTGCAATCGTCACTAAAGACATGACAGCAATCTAAATTCAAAATGGCGACAGCCAGACGCCATATTGTGATAGAGAAAAAAAATAGAGTCAATAAACTATGTCTTATGGGGTATCATCGTGTAGGTATTTTAAAATCATGATGAGCTTTCTTAAATCATTTTGTACCTAAATAACCGTTTAGAATATTTATAGATGATAAACGGTTATTTTATGTAACAAAGATTTAATTAACCTAAAAACCTAAGAAACTGAAAAAAGTTGATTTAAAGTTTGTTACCAACTATTTTCACTCAAATTTTCGGTAGTTACAGTTATTACGTTATGTTCCGTCTTACAACTAAGCACTAAAAAGTATTATATAATAAAAAAAGTAAGCGAACTTTGTCTGTTGAAATTATGGCTGATGTGACCAAACCTTTGGTCGATGTCTAATAGACAAATTAATGACACCATAACTGAAGCTATAGATGTTATTGCCAATTACCTAAAAATACAAGGTAAATAATAATTCAATCTAGCAGTCAGAGTAGGGATATACCGTACTGGAACCTGCAATAACTGTAGCTTTACTTACATTTTATATATTATAATATTATAAAGACGTTTTTGAATTTGTGGATTTGTGAGGTTGTAGGTAAATATAAAAGAAGGCGTAATCTTTTGATCTACAGAACCGATTTTAAAAATTCTTTTACCAATAGAAAGCCACGTCATTTGTGTGTGCCATAGGCTATATAACATCACGCTATGACCAATAGAAGCATTAATAAAAATGTTGCAAAAACAGGGAGAAATAACGCAAACGAAGTTACGCGGGACAACTAGTTTATAAATAAAAAACATAGTGATTTCGTAATTTTATAGTAAGGCAACATTCAATATATTACAACGATATATTTTCTTTGTCAACGTACAAGTGTACTAAATACTGATGACATATTGCCTTATAGCTTGTCGGAGAATTAATGAATACCCACACTATACTTCACTATTCATCATCTATACTAATATTATAAAGCTAAAGAGTTTGTATGTTTGTTTGAATGCGGTAATCTCAGGAACTACTGGTCCGAATTGAAAAAATACTGTTGGATAGCCCATTTATCGAGGATTATATAACATCACGCTATAACCGATAGGAGCGGAGCAGTAATGAAAAATGTTGCAAAAACGGGGAAAATTTATGTAGGGTCAGCTAGTATATTATAAAGAGGAAAGATTTGTATTTTTGGATGGAAACAAACTCCAAAACTACTAAACCGATTTAAAAAAATCTTCCACCATTAGGAAGCTACATTAATGGGGAGTAGGTAACGACTGGCAGGAGCTGGATGCGAGAAGCCGAAGATAGAACAAAGTGGCGTGCAATTGGAGAGGCCTATGTCCAGCAGTGGACTGCGATAGGCTGATGATGATGATGATGATTAATGGGGAGTAATATAGGCTTTATTTTAAACTAGGCTTAATTGTGACCACGGTCGGTGTAACCCGGTCGAACCGTCAAGCATGAGGTAAATACTTTACCTAGTTTAAACGCGTTTATTCCCGTGTCAAATTGTGTATGGGCTATATTTTACGGTCAATAAATTAAAGATCGCTACGAAATTTACAATAATGTAACTCAAGATATAAAAACTACGATATGACATCAGTGCGAAGCCAGGGCAGGCAGCTATTAGTTAATTATTTAAATTAAGTTTAGTAATGGTAATCTATTTAATCTATAAGTAATGTTATGAAAATATATATATTACGGGTCTTAATCGCGTGAATAATCGACGTCTACCCGTGACCACGGCCGTTGCAATACGGTCGAAACGTCGGGCAATAAACAAGGTATTTTACCTTAAATTATTCACGCGATTAAGACCCGTAAAATATATATATATTCATAATGTGTACAAATCGCTAAAATGTATCAACATTTATAAGTAACGTATCTACATATTTTTAAAATTAACCACTGTTATTTAACATTGTAGCCACAAATAAAGCAGCCGTGTCAAGGTACACCAAAACACATAAAATATTAGTTATATTATTTTTAATTAACATTTACAGCACATAATATATAAATTAAACAGTTATTGCTGTCTGAAATCGTCACGTCTTATCTTTTATTTTAGCATCAAACGTTATGTTTCTCTGGATGTAGATAATTAGTTTTGATGGCGTCCCGTGGGCCGACGGGCACTATATTCTACACTGTTGTAAATAATTTCCACGGCCCATTAATTATAAGGTACGTGTTCTGTTCTAAAATACCTTTGAATTTGCTCCCTATTCATTTTGGAACACGCTGTGTAGCTATAGGTCAAATGTCTATTTACATTTGCCATGTTATAAACTTCGAGCCGGCTCGAAGGACCATTTTAAGGGAGTTGTAAATGGCGGCAGATTGACCTGTCATTATTTTCACAGCTCCGCGTTTATTATGTAAAAATTATTTGAAATACATGCAGTTATAGTGTCAAAGTTATAGTGTAAATTAGCCTTTAAATAGGCTAGATTGCCATAAATGACGCTAAGAAACCGGGCAAGAGCATGTCGGACCATGATCAGTGTAGGGTTCCGCAGCTTTGAATAATTGCACCAGTTAAAAAACGTATGTTCATGCCACGCCCTTTTGTTGAAAACGCAGTTTCTCGGCAGTAACTCAATGACGGTATATCCGATCATGTCCGAAGTAATTTCAGTTTAAAGTTTTGGACACATTTTAAGCAACTTTCGGAGCGATTATTTCCAGAAAAAAATTCTTAAATCAAAACCTTAAAATGTTTTTAAAGGACTTGTCGAATGATGTGACACATGTTGATGTTTGCTAAAACAAAATCTTATTCAGGTTCTGTTACATGTGTATAGTGCCTCCTAAACATTTTTATTATTTAGCTATCAAACTAAGTAGCGGCTACTACAGGATACCCTTTCACTTAATTTCATCAATATTCATTGGGTAGTCTTTTAGTAAAATGCCTGTAACATACGGACGGACAGACAGACAGACATGACGAAACTATAAGGGTTCCGTTTTTGCCGTTTTGGCTACGGAACCCTACAAAGAACCATTTCTTTTGTGATTGATTGAAATCTGGTTTTGCTTTGTACTTTGTATATTAGAATTGATTCACTGTTTTATGTAAGATTTATTATACAAAAATTGATTCAAATATTTCATAACTTTATTTTTAATATTTATTTTAAATGCTAGCAAAACATATTAAAATACATATATCACAAAAAGTCTTTCAACTTTTATCTTAAACACATTTCCATGAATTTATGAAGCAACAAATATTAAGTTAAAACGCGTATAATATTTCTACGATGTGTTTATTTTAGTACTTTGTTGCCGTAACGTCTGTTTGTCATTCATTAACAACTAATAAAACATTATGAAACTAAATGGTAAACTAGTGTCATTTGCGCTGATAGCTTCTACGCTAATTTTGTGTAGTTCAGTTTTATGTGTTATTGCATTGAGTGTTCTCTAATAAATCTTTATTAAGAGTATTATATGCGCGCGCGCGTACCGGTGATGGATAGCTAGGGTTGGCACTAATGGATGATTTACTTGCGAAACTCTTTATACTCCCTCTCTTTTGCCCGACATACGGTCAAAACGTCGGGCAATAAACAAGGTATTTTACCTTAATTTATTCACGCGATTAAGACCCGTAATATATATATTTTCATAATTATATTTTTATCAGATTACTAGCTCTTTCTTTATTTTCCATTGTTAAGTAAATTTTAATAATAAACGCACATTTAAAGTTGTTTAGTGTGTATTATCTACTACATAATTTTAAGCAGCGGTAGCGCAATCGTAAGCTCGCCGGTTTGAATCCTACCCATTATACTACCGACGTTAATCCACTCCTAACACAAGCCATTGAGCTTAGGTGGAGGGGTTAACAGAATTGCTAGTAATATGGTGTCTACAATCCCACATTGCTATTTTTTTTTTAAATCGACTCCGCCCTATTTGCTTGGCGAACATGGCATTACATGTAGGTACATGAACAATCTAAGTGAATAAAGAATTTGGAATTAATTTTAGAATCTTTTGTTAATTTATAAACAGCTATATTTCCCTAAGATTTAGAATATATCGGAATGTATTGCAACACTTACAAAAAGCCCCTTATTTGAAAAGTACACTTTTTTAAATCCACTACGACTATGACTTGAAAATGGATCAATTCCTTTCTATACCTGACTCGTGGTGGAGTGGAAGTGCATACGACGGCTTGTATTAAATGACCATTATAAAATATTATATACTACAGATCTAACCTCTTGAATATTTTAAGATTAGCACCTTGTTAATCTACCCATGGCCACGGCCGTTGCAATACGTTCGAAACGTCGGGCAATAAAAAAAGGTATTTACCTTAACACATTCATAAGTTAATTGTACGGTTCAAAAATCTTTCGCACATACACAGGACTTGTACCCGAGTACGGCTAGTGATCTTTTTAAAATAAAATTGTATCAGCCCTATTATGTAGCGTGCGCAGGCGCCATTCGCTCCGCTTATTTAGCGCGCTGCCCACCTCGTCAGTTCCCACGTGCGACTCTTGCATCTGTACCGTATACTAATTATACAGGTATCAGGGACAGTTTGCTTCAAAATTATATTAGGAATGTCGAGACGAAATTCTTTTTTAAATACACCATTAAAAACTTGCAAGTCTGTTTAAAGCTACTATATATAATACTAGTTGATCCTACTAGTATCTATCCAACAGTAAAATAATTTGTCAATTCAAACCAGTAGTTTTTAAGATTATCGCGTTCAAACAAACAAACTTTTTAGCTTTATAATATTACTAGCTGCCTGCCTCGGCTTCGGACGAGTGTCATATCACGGTTACATTATTGTAATTTTCGTAGGGATCTCTAATTTTTTGACAATCACTATCACTACATAGTATAAAACAAAGTCGCTTTCTCTGTCTTATGTATGCTAAAATCTTTAAAACTACGAAACGGTTTTGATGCTGTTTTTTTTAATATATATAGTGATTGAAGAGGAAGGTTTATGTGTATAATAATATCCATTAAATAGAGGAAAATAAGGAGGGGAGCAGCAATAAGAAATGTTGCAAAAACGGAGAAAATTTACGCAGACGAAGTTGCGCGGGTCAGCTAGTAAAATATAAAGTTAAAGCCCAAAGGCTATATAGAAAATAGCTTGTTACTCCCCGATAACGTAGCTTTCTAATAGTGAAAAAATTGTTAAGATCCTTAGTTTTGGAACCTATTCAATGCAAACAAACAATCCAATCTTTCCTCTTTATAAAATTAAAGTATAGATGATCAATAATACGCGACCAATAGACAATGCAGACACATTAAATAAAAATGCCTCTGTGTCATTACAAACATTAGTTTATCTCCTCGGCTTTGTAAGGGTTTATTTGGAACCTCCATTTTACCCAGTGATCTTTATAGTAGGTACTAGTATGCTAGACAGACAGCCGCCAACAACAAGAAGACGTCCATTTGATATGCCATTTGGACTATCATTTAACATAATCATAAGGAAGTCTATACCTGTGTAACAAGTGCATTCTATTCGGCATTTGAAATAGCTGGCACTTTATACGGGGTAGTCAGTCCAGTACTAGTTCTATAAAGATCAGTGGTTTTACCCCTTTAGAGGTTACTAATTGGAAGTCCTGGGGGTGATTGCCATAATCGCCACGCTTGGCGAGCGGGTTGGCGATCGCAGTAAGACTCTAAAGTTCGCAGAGTAGTTCTCCCGTGTAAAAATCTCTTAGTCGCCTTTTATTATATTATTTATCTATTTATACTATTAGTATTTTTATAAAAAGGGGCTAGTTGAAAACCAGCGTCAGGCACCTTGCCTGGCATATGCTGAACCAGCTCCTATTTTTCGGCTATAATTAATTAAGTACCTACTTATTTTTTCATGTACATGTACTCATTTTGTATTTCCTGTTTTGTCGAAAATAAATATTTTTTCTTTCTTTATTTATTTCTAGATAGGGAAAAGAAAAAGAGAAAGTTACGAGTTACGTTATGTGTGTTGTACAAGTTGATTTGTAATATACTAATAGCCTTCCACTCGTGACTTTTTTACTAAATATCTTTGTAAAATCAATTTTGAAAAATATTTAATAGCCTAACCTACTTACTTTTGTAACCGACTAACATACTTCTGTGAGACTCCGTAAGCTTTGATTATTGTGAGGTTTAGGGCATAAACTTCACAACAAATAACGATTTTGCTCAGGTAAAATAGTTTTCAAAACTGACATTACAAAGTAATTAAGTGTGAAAGTAAAAGAAGCATCAAGTGAGAGGTTATTAGTATATTACAAATCACCCTGTATACCTACACATGCTGTTCCTATATATATCTACCAATAACACGGTAATTAACTTTCTTAAAATTAAGTACATAGGTACTTAAAAATATTCACCCTTCTCTGTTATTATTTTTCACTGTATTTTTTTGTCACAACTGACATGCCACTTAGGTGTACCGATGCTACCCGATGTTACCAACTCCGGCACCGAAACATGTCCACCAAATTCGAATTTATCCTCCTTAAGATATGACTAGCTGTCTCGCGCAACTTCGTCTGCGTATATTTTCCCCATTATTGCAACATTTCTCATTGCAGCTCCGATCCTATTGGTCGTAGCGTAATGTTATATAGCCTTTAGCTTTTCTCAATAAATGGGCTATACAACAGTAAAATAATTTTTCAATTCGAACGGGTAGTTCCTGAGATTATAGCGTTCAAAGAAACAAACAAACTCTTCAGCTTTATGATATTTAGTATAGATTTAAAGGCGGCTCTGTGATTTTAGTAGGTATTATATTGGATGCTTTTTACATCAATACTTGATATTAAAGGACTGGCATATTGGTCTAGTGGTTAGTGACTCTGAATGCTATACCAGAGGTCGTGGTTTGGATCCCCAAACCAGGGTCCTTGTTCACTATGTTTTTTTTTTCGTTTTCGCGGCAAGCCCGCGCTAACTGGCGCATGCGCGGTACGCTAAAAGATGGCCGAGCGTATGCGCGGTGCTTAGCGTAGTTCTCTATTGATCATTATGACAAGCTTTTGACAGTCAAAAACGCGGGCTTGCCGCTAAAACGAAAAAAACATAGTGAATAGGGACCCAGGGTAAAACTTTGTGTGATAAGTACGATGGTTTATTATGGTATAATTTATCTATAATATACGTAAATATTTATAAATATATAAGTATGTTTATCAGTCGTCTGGTTGCCAAAGTGCAGACTCTGCCTGGTTTGAGATCAGGTGGCGCTGTGTGAGTTGTCCCATGACATTATTATTATAGGCACCGCTGTTCCCCAACGGTCTTCCTTCATATCATCTTGTACCTACACAAAATGCCCAGCAGATGGGTCAGGTGACCGCTCGCTGTGTCAGTGTGGCATTAATGTGTTGTTATAAATAGCGGCGGGTATGTTCGGCATGCGGCATGCGACATGCGCTAACTGCATTGTCTCCACACTTACGCGGTGAAATCACAAATAACTGACATGTGACTCATGTTTATACGTAGCTATGTAGGTAGGTACGATGTGTATTTTGGGGATTCCCAAATAAATGGAAAAGTGATATGTACATGGTAAAAATATATAATATAAAACGTGTAACTGAAAAAGTGGACACTGATAGTGTATATTATCACTGTTGCGCTAACTTTGACTGCCTCTGTGGTACGGTGGGAGTGTGTCCGGCTGCTACGCAAGAGGTCGTGGGTTCGATTCCCACACGGGACACCACTTTTTGTGATCCACAATTGTTGTTTCGAGTCTGAGTGTACTTTGTGTCCGTGACTTGTATGTTTGTAAAGTCCCCCACGACATATGTCTTGTACCCTACTGCGGAAGTCCTCTTTAAAAAAAAACTTATCCGATGGCATTATAGTGGCATATAGTTATAGGGTTTTCTTTTTGTCAAAATTCAGTAGCGAAACGCGTATAGCATAAGTATTATATTCCTCCCCTGATGCCTTCCCAGTCTTCCCACCATTGAAAGGATATACCACCTTAAGCATTTTTATCTTCTCACAAATGTAATATTCAAAATCAAATAGGTCTACTATCTGGGAAAAGATATGGACCGTAATCTGCCATAATATGATTTGAGATGTCTTCGAAACATTGGTTTTGAAAAATGTAACGTTTTTATAATAGTGTTTTCTTTTAACGATTTTAAGCCATAAAAGAACAAACTTACCCCCGACATTGCAAAAATGGTAGGTACACAGTAATCATTTGGCCGGTGTATAGTCAGTTGTACCATCTAACCTGCCCCTTCAGCAGAAGAGAGTATGTTCATGACACCTACGCCCTTTTGTTGAGAAATGCAGTTTTTCGGCAATAACTCAATGACAGTATATCTTAAATAATTTTAGTTTAAAGTAATTATTAAGCGTTACCTTTGTGATGTTTTTTCATTATTTTAGGTGACATGGTTCAAAAGTTAAGGACACAATTTATGCAACTTTCGGTGCGATTATTTCCAAAAATATTCATTCAATCAAAAAAGTTTATTAGAAACTATATTTTTTTAAAGACCTGTCGAATGATGTGCTACACGTTGATGTTGTTGAAAAAAAACCCCAAAAGATATTTATTTTTATTATTTAGCTATCAAACTAAGTAGCGGCGTACTACATGACACCTTTTCACCAAATTTCATTAATATTCAGTCAGTCTTTGAGTAAAATGCCCGTGACATACGGACGGACAGACGGACATGACGAAACTATACCTAAAGGTTCCGTTTTTGCCATTTTGGCTACGGAACCCTAAAATCCCAAATATATATAAGAACACGTAGGTATACATAGCGGCATAGTTTAATACTTCAGACAAACAAGTCGTAAGCCGAGCCGGGCATACGACACTTGTTTTGCAAGATGTACGCGTGCGCAGGTCACAGTCCGGAGTTATGCCAACATAACCAATACCACCGGATATTCTCATACTTCTTAGTCATCAACATCGTAATATTTACGAGGTACTAACTGATTTTAGTCACGGCAGTTACGAGTAAATTAAAAGTGACGATAGCCTAATGACTAAGGCATCGGACTCGCAATCCTCCATTATACTACCGACGTGAACCCACTTAACACAAGCAATTGAGCTTAGCTGAAGGGGTTAACAGATTGCTAGTAATGTAGGGTAAAAGAAGTCTTATTTGAGACCATTCAAGTACGCATAGTCATTGTATGGCTTTGTTATTTTGTAAATATATGCAAATAATTTGTTAGTTTGTGGCGGTACCCACATATAATAATATAAATAAACTGACACTTGACAGCTCGCGTCAAATCCTGAATCGCGATATAGAAGTTTTCACAGCTGCTAACTATATATACAAGTTCCCAACGTTAACCGTTGGGCCGCGGCCCGCCTGATCACCTCTGATCACCTCGCCTGGTCGGAGGATCCTCCCTTTGTGTTGGAGGGACTTAACACCTTACCAGTGGTTATGTAATATTATTAAAGACATATTTTATTTGATCTTTACTATGATAAAGCTGAAGAGTACGCATTGAGATATAATCTCGCTGAGTGCGAAAGAGATAATGGTCTTTAGGAGACCATTATCTCTTTCGCACTCAGCGAGATTGGCTTGGACCGAGGAGGGTTGCGGCGGTCAATCTCATTAGCCAACTACAAAGGATATACTATAGTGCACAAGTGTATGCGCAGACACAGGTGCACTCTCTATTCCCTCACTCTCATAATCCGATGGGACGGAAATTCGACACGAACGGCGATATATTAGGCGCAGGACCGATGACTTAACGAGCTTTCCAATGTGAAAAGTGCAAACCTGTCTTTCGGTCCGTTTACTACATTCATTTCAACTTTGTCTGCGTTAATTTTCCCCGTTTTTTGCAACATTTTTAATTGTTGCTCCGCTCCTATTAGTCGTAGAGTGATGTGATATAGTCTTTAACCTTCCTCGATAAATGGGCTATTCAACAGTAAAATTTTATATTTTTAATTCAGACCAGTAGTGCCTGAGATTATCGCGTTCAAACAAACTCTTCACCTATATAATATTAGTATAGATTATCATTTGCTGATTCTCAATAGTCAATAAATTACAAATGTTTAGGAATATATTACTCTGTGTTGCTAAAACACGGCAAGCGAGCCGTTTAGAGTACTCTTTTATTTCTATTTTTTTTTTATCGTTCCTACAATGCATTGACTTAATCTATACTAATATTATAAAGCGGAAGAGTTTGTTTGTTTGTTTAAACGCGCTAATCTCAGGAACTACTGGTCCAATTTGAAAAAATCCTTTTTTGTTGGATAGCCTATTTATCGAGGAAGGCTATGGGCTATATAACATCGCGCTACGACTAATAGGAGCGGAGCAGCGACGAGAAATGTTGCAAAAACGGGAAAAATTTACGCATACGAAGTTGCGCGGGACAGCTAGTAGTAGATACAAGTACACTGGACTGGCCTCATCAAATTTTCAATGCTTTGGCATTTGAAATTGCACTTTGTCCTTTCCGTCAAAGGATAGTATTTTGACCCTAGTTTAGGGTTCCGTGGCTAAAATGGCAAAATGGAACCCTTGTAGTTTCGCCTTGTCCGTCCGTCCTTCCGCAGCTTACTGACTAGAGAGTTTACTAGAGATTATTTTGCATGGATACACATATTACTTATGCTGATAAAAGTAAAAGAATAAAATTTAGAAAAAAAAATATTGGAGTACCTCTTTAAACGCAATATTAATAACTATTTGATTTTATGATTATTATCAACTATTTATGATTGATTATATTTTAATATAATAAATATTAATTGTAACAGAATATTATATAATTGATGTATTGTCAGATAGATATGAAACAAGTTTCACTTTTAAATATTGGTGTATTGCTCATAACAGCTTGAACAATCTTTGTGAAAACATCGCTAGATCAAAACTCTGTTGGAACAGACATTGAGTATTATTTCATCATCTTGGACCCAATAAAAAATCCTTTAAATGAGCAATTCTTGTATATATCATCTGAATCTCGGCAACGGCTCCAACGGTTTTAATGGAATTGAGTATGCAGGGGGTTCGATAAATCGATCTAGGTAGGTTTCATTTTTAGAAAACTTCGTTTAAAAAAATACCAGGTCATCCAGGTACTCTACATATACTAATATTGGAAAGAGGTAAATTTGTGAGGTTGTTAATCTCTGAATCTACTAAAACAATTTTGAAAATACTTACCAATAGGAACGGAGCATCAGTAAAAAATGTTGCAAAAACGGGAAAAAGTGGAGCAAACAAAGTTGCACGGGTCAGTTATTGTTAAATATAAATAGTAAAAAGTTTAGTCTAGAATTATAAAACAAAATACTGATGATATTCTTCCTTGTTCAGAAAATGCGGTGGCAGCGACGAAGCCGAAGCGTCGCGCGTACTTGCTGAAGAGGAAGGCGCTCACCACCGGCTTCTTCGACCAGAGCCGCACCAAGGACGACAAGGATAAAGGTATTTGTACATTTATTAGTTTTTTAGTTATCGATAAACGAGACGGGGTCGGAAATATTCCCCGTGTCAGGAATCATTCGATTTATTGACACAAGTTATATATACTAGAGACCAGTGACGGAGGTTCCTTATAAGACCATTACTTTCGGTTTCCCTTTGAATTGTAGTTACTTAGTATTATGGGTACAAAGAACTATGTCCAACAAGATATATTTTTGTATCTGGTTACCTGCTTTTGCTTTGAAAAATTTTAACCATCCGCCTCTGCTAGAGACAAGTATTTGTTATATGACGCAAAGAGGTATCGTAATCCGCAGTACTATAGTTTACAATTCTTGAATGAAGTATAAACTACTAAAATTAATGATAAAAATGATAAGGCATAGAAATAAAAAACACCATGCAAGTACCACCAGGATGACTATCTTAAGCTATGGAAGAAGGAGTCTCCTACTTCAGGCATTTTTTTGCTTAACAGGAGATTCTAAACACTAATTATTAACCAATATTGTTAAAGAAAAAAGATTATCTTTATTATTCACTTTATTTATTTTTTTACTTATAAATTACATTTTTAATATACACAGGATGTAACAGAAAGGTGTGGTCAAATTTCAGCAGCGGATAGTGTATGTTATCAGTATTGTACCTACAATGGTACCATAGCTGGTTGCAACATTATTACATAGTTATAGCATATTCCTTTTGTCAAAATTCAGAAATGAAAGGCGGCTACCTCCCCTGGTACAAAATTCGATTAGATTATTATGGCATAGAACTTTTTAAGTCATACTTTTTTTATTTAATAACTTTTTCACTCATAAATAAACGACAGAAAAAAATAAAAAATGTTTTTTAGGGTACTCAGATTTTGATCAAATTAGGTATGTGTACTCGGTATCATGGGCACATATCAACCCTTGAATATGACCACACCTTTCTGTTACACCCTGTATATGTAATTGGAAGGCTATAAATAAATACATTTAAAAATATAAAAAATAGTTTTCAACCGGCACCTACCGGTGGTTACGGCCCCTGAGAAAGGAACTTCCTCACAATGCGAGCCGTGTCCAGAAGCACAGCAATCTGCATCAGGCCCTTGATCCAACTGTCTAACGCGAGCCTCTCAAGGTGTTGGTCGAGGCTCTTGGCAATCAATTAACGGATACAACTATCGGTACAATAATCGCCGAATCAACATCCCACATGTCGACAATTTCGTGCGCCAGATCCAGATATTTATTTTGTTTATCTTTTTCGGCTTTCACGAGATTTTCGTCATGGGGGATGGTGATGTCGACGATCATTGATTATTATTATCTAAATTCAAGATTGTTTCTACAGAATTCTTTGTTTACTACGAAATGCTTTGTTTCTAATTTCTTAAAAACTGTTCCACTATCAACATATCACAAAATTAATCGTATACAATGAACTTCAATCAAAAAATTTGATGAAAATAACTGCTAAACGTGACTTAATGATAGCAATAAAATCCCGAATAATTACTTCAAACTTTAATAACTTAGCAAGCAATCAAACAGTTAAAACTAAATACGAATAAACTCATCATCTACCTACTCGTATATTTTATATCACGCACAGACAGACATACAAATGAATCACCCATATTTGACACGTACATTCAAAAATACAGTTATGACCAAATATCGTCTTTGATCTTGGTAAACGTTCAGTAATCACGCTAAACCGAACGTTACGGCTATTTTTGCGTTCAACAATCTATTTTAAAATATAGTGAACATCGTTACTGTTACTAGCAATAGAACAAACTACGTTTACGTATTGTGCAAGGGATATAAGACTTGGACATTAGGGAAGCGAGAATGAGATGAGTGGAGATATTAGTTTTTAGGGTTCCGTACCTCAAAAGGAAAACACTGAACCCTTATAGGATCACTTTGTCGCCCGTCCGTCTGTCTGTCTGTCAAGACCCTTTAGCTTGGAAGCGCATGGAAGTTTCCAGTTGAAATCAAAACCATATACTTCATTAAAGTCAAAATATGTATTTGAACTTGATGGATTTATCACTCACGGCTGAACGAATGTCCAGACCTCGTAGAAAGAGATAGATCAACCTCTAAATATCATGACTTTAAATATTTTTACTTCAAGTTGGTATTTATAGCGTGGATAGAGGCAGGCAATTCTAATGGTATATTAGCTGACCCGCGCAACTTAAAGCGTAAATTTCCCCCTTTTTGCAACATTTTTTATTGCTGTTCCGTTCCTATTAGTCATGGCGTGATGTTATAGCCTATAGCCTTCCTCGTTAAATGGGATATCTAACAATAAAAACAATATCAATTCTGACCAGTAGTTCCTGAGATTATCGCGTTCAAACAAACTTTTCAGCTTTGTAATATTAGTACAGATATGCCCCATATCTGTACTAATATTATAAAGCTGAAAAGTCTCAGGCTACAGGGGTCCTTAACGTGCGTTAGCATTTTTTGCGACATAAACGACCGTTTTTAGACTTTCGCGATTTTTATACAGGTAAATAAAAGGTTCATACCTTTAAATAATTCACGCGATTAAGTCCCGAAATATATCTAATAAACGACCGTATCTTTTGTTTACATTAATTTACAAGTTTTTCACACCTTCTAGAAACCTTTTTTCTTTTTTTCACCTGAAAAATCTTTATAAAGTGCTTGTATTTTTTGGCGCTCCCCTCTTGTACTGGGTGGCGCAAAAGTAAAGACCCTATTTGGTTCAGCTATAACATTTTTTCTAAATTAGAAAACTAGATTTAGATTTTTTTAAATGTATATTTGTGCCATTAAATTTCGTACCTTTAGATTTAAAGATGATGTCTTTTAAATGGTGACCTCCAGAGTTGATACACATTTGAGCCCTATTTATGACATTTTGCATAACTTGCCGTAACACTTCCTGCGATATGTTCGTTATTTCTTGACGAATGTTTTCTTTTAGAGCTGCGAGAGTCTGTGGCTTGTTCACATACACCCGAGATTTCAAAAAACCCCAAAGAAAGAAGTCTGGACTGGTCAGATCGGGTGATCTTGCAGGCCAAGGCAAATCGCCAAAACGAGAGATAACTCGGCCTGGAAAAGTGTCCCTCACTAAGTCCATAGTGTCGCGCGCTGTGTGTGCCGTAGCGCTTGTTGAAACCAGATGTGCTCCAGCCCCAATTCGTCCAAACTGGGTATCAAAAACTCACGTAACATGGTTCTGTAGCGTTCTCCAGTGACAGTTATCGCATTGCCTCCAGCGTCTTCGAAAAAATAGGGTCCGATCACTCTGTCAACACAGATGCCACACCATACAGTAACTTTTAGTGGGTGTAGAGGTGTTTCTTGAATAATGCGCGGATTATCAGTGCCCCAGAACCGAGTATTCTGCTTATTGACATGCCCTGAGAGATGGAAATGCGCTTCGTCACTCATAACCAATTTTGAAGGAAAATCATCCTCTTCAAGGTTGAGGTTTATGACGCGCTGGCAGTAATCTAGACGAGCTCGGTGGTCAGCAGGCAGCAGCTGATGAGTCATTTGAGTTTTATACGGGAACATCTTTAAGTCTTTCACCAAAATACGCTGCAGGGTCCTTCTGGAAATGCCCAATTGCGTGGCACGTCGCCTCGTTGATGTTTCTGGACACTCATCCACATCTTCGCGCACAGCATCGATATTTTCAGCTGAACGGCCTGTTCTTGGTCTCCCAGACTTAGGTCTATCCAATGTTGAGCCAGTTGCTTCAAGGCGTGTGGCAAAGCGTCGAATTGTGCGACCAATCGGTGCCGGACGGTGGGGAAATCGTCGACGAAATTCACGTTGTGTTCTTATCACTGATGAATTATTTCGTAAGAACATTGACACAATTATTCCACGTTCTTGGGGAGTAAAACGGTCCATGTTTATTTTCAGTGTATTTTACATTTGTTCACTACACAATTTTCAACAACAGAATGACAGAAAATGTCATATAAAAAAAAAAGAAGTATTTTCTTTAGTGCCCGTACTTTTGCGCCACCCAGTACTATTGGACTAAAACACTGAAAAGTGCCCCTGCGTTTACGCCCGTATACTGTTGTATGAAGATAACATTTTCATAAAATTTATCGCGTGAATAATTTAAGGCAAAATACCTTGTGAGTCTACCCGTGACCACGGCCGTTGTAATACGGACGAAACGTCGGGCAATAAACAAGGTATTTTACCCTAAATTATTCACGCGATTAAGACCCGTAATATATATATTTTCATAATGTGTACAAATCGCAATAGTTTATTAACATTTATTTTCATAAAAGGCATTTTCTGCAATCGCGTTTTTTAACAACACAAATGTCGACAAAAGACACAGTTTTTGAGTACACAGTATACAAAACAACGTTGGCTTTATATTGCAGCTACGTAAACAATGTTGGCATTCTGTAGACGCCTACGCCGTAGCAGATGTCGTAGACAGGTAAACTGTACGTCATCGCCGTATGAAGGTCATATTTACTTTAGTTTTTGTTTACTGTTACACTTTTCTTAAACAACATAAGTATTTATGGTATAACTACTAGATGATTATTAATTTGAAATCCAGTACCTGAGGGCATGGGGGAAGTTATAACGTGATTTACTTTAAATTCAGATGACTTATTTATTTATATTCTTATTAGGTTAGAAGCGGCGATAGCCTAATGATTAAGGCATCGGACTCGCAATCCAGAGGTCGCGAGTTCGAGTCCTATCCATTTTACTACTTATGTAACATTATTATATACTATTAACATAAACAATTTTAAAAAAAATGTATATTTTGGATCATAATTTATTATTTGAACAGCAAAACTAGTTCTAAATATAATTTTGATGATTATTGGGTACGTAATCAAGGCCGAACTATCAAACGGAATTGCATGAAACTTCAAAAAATAAACCAAAAAACTTAAAAAAAAAGTGTGCCTACTGTGATAGTTTTCCTTTTAATTTTATCATATACTACTACACTGTTTATTTTCCACATCTTCAAAAACAACCATTTAGCTGGAAGGGGGCCACTTGACTTTAACAAAAATTTTCACTTTAGGGCTTATTATCACGGGCTTAAATTCACAAACGGATCCCTTAATCGAAAAATGATATTTCCAACCCCTATTTTTTTTTAAAAGACCTATCTAATCATACCCCACACGATGGGGTAGGTGAGAAAAAAAAACACATTCCCACTTACATGTAGCAGGGGTACCCTAAAAAAATATATTTCGAGATTTTATTTTACCACTTTGTCGGCATAGGTAATATGTAAATGGATGTACATCCATGCAAAATTACATATTTCTAGTACTAACAGTCGGACCGACGAATGGACATGGCGAAACTATAAGAGTTCCGTTTTGCCATTTTGGCTACGGAACTCTAAAAATGCAGTGCATATTCAAATCAGTAGCTTTGAATTATCTGCGATCTATAGCGGGTGGTGAAGGTTTTGAAATTATCCGCTTACTCATAATTTGGTTGTTTTACTAAAATACGTGTTATCAAACATAGTACCACTGGGTCCTTATTCAAGTTCTTTTTTTTTTGTTTTCGCGGCAACACCGCGCGTATCGTGCTCTCAAAGATGTCAGTTCTAAGCTCAGCTCTCTATTTACCAATAACAAGATCTTTTCAATTCGCGAGCTTGCCACGAAAACAAAAAAAAGGAACGTGAATTAGGACCCTGAACTGGAATCTATACCAACAAAAAGTGACCTAGGTAGTTACACCACCGAGATGTCATATATTTTTAGAACAAAACAGTTACCAGTATTTTTTTTTGGAAACCTGAGTCCATCTTGTAAATATTTGGAAGCAAAGCAACTATTGTAGTTCTATTATTAGCTCGGCATGGCAACAACGATACATTTCGTATTAAATTCTTGATATCGTGTGTTCAGTAAACAGTAATAAATCACGAGCCGTCTGAACAAATCATTGTTACTACGAGTATCTTACATATTCTATTTTTTTTAATAATCATTAAAATACCCTCGTAAACTTTCACGATTTGTACACACTATAGAATTTTTTAACCTACGGGTCTTAATCGCGTAAATATTTTATTAATAGTTTCGACCGTATTGCAACGGCCGTGGTGCAATACGGTCGAAATGTCGGGCAATAAACAAAGGTATTTAGCCTTAAAATAAAATATTTACGCGATTAAGACACGCAGCTTATAAAATTCTATAATTAAAATACCTATTATAAAAATGTAAAACAAGTTTTTTTTTGTCAAAACTAGAATTACTTATCATACCACAACAGCCAAGCTGACACGATGCTACCAGAGATAACACCATAAAGGATGTCTTTACTGGAACTGGTCTTAGGGAACTACTCAACGCCGCAATTTAAGTGCGGTTGTTTTTAATATTCCTGAGTAGATCGCAAGCCTGATGATAGGCATCATGCCGTCTTCGTTGCAATCCTGAGGCACTGCACCAAGCTCCTCTTTCTGAGGTCTTAGTTCGCAAGTGTCATTGGCACGTGGCCTCTGTGGCGTGATGGGAGTGTGTCCGACTGCTACGCAAGAGGTCGTGGGTTCGATTCTAACACGGGACACCACTTTGTGTGATCCACAAATTGTTGTTCCTAGTCTGGGTGTACTTTGTGTCCGTGGCTTGTATGTTTGTAAAGTCCCCCGCGACAAAAGGCTTGTACACAAATGCGGGAGACATCTTTTAAAAAAAAAAAATCTCCAATTATAACACTTACTTCAGTCGAAACATAGTGATGTATTCGCATCACTATTTCAAGGAACATTAACTGACGCTGAAGCGGTACCCATCAGGACAGCCTATGGCTTAGTTCTTACCTCGCTACGCTCTACTACGAATCAACCTTTAAAAAAAATATAATAATCTATTTATATCTATATTTCTTTACTAATACTAATACTAATACTAATACTAATACTAATACTAATACTAATACTAATACTAATACTAATACTAATACTAATACTAATACTAATACTAATACCAATACCAATACCAATACTAATACTAATATTAATCTATACTTCTATACTATTAAATAAATGTGAACGTAAGTTTGTTTGTTACGCTTTCACGCGAAAACTACTCAACCGATCATCATGAAACTTTGTACACATATTCTTGGAAGTATTAGAAGTAACATAGGATTATAAAAAAAAGGGGAAAATTTACGCAGACGAAGTTGCGCGGGACAGCTAGTAATATTATAAAGAGGAAAGATTTGATTGTTTGTTTGTATTGAATAAGCTCCGAAACTACAGGACGGATTTGAAAAGTTCTTTCATCGTTGTGAAGCTACACTAACTCCGGGTGATATGGGCTATTTTTTATCCCTGTATTCCCACGGGAACGGGAACTACGCGGGTGAAACCGCGAGGCGTCTGCTAGTAAATAAGAAAATTGTTTATTTCGGACATACCTACATATACCATAGTTTACATACAAAAATAATTAAAATAAACGATGAATATACCTGACGTTAGTAGTCACTGAAGCGTATTACTTCAGTGATTACCCTCTGCACAAAACACTTCCAAACCGTCGAAGTGTACCGATTCGGTAAGGTAAATGGTTGTCTGTAATGTCGATTAACGGACAATGATTTTATGGATAACGTCATTCCGTTGTTGTCATTTGACGATTTCGGACGTCACTGGGGGCTTTACTGAAATATGCTGAGTGGAAGCTTCGTTGCCACAGATATGGCGTGCAATAATTTTAATCACATTGTACCTACTTATTTAATATGTAACGCCACTGTAATTGTTTTACCTCTGTGACAATAAATCATTTCTTTTTCTTCTTCACTAGAAAACATTGATGACATCATCGCCATTCGCGTTGCTTAGCTTACCAATTAATAACGTTAGTTCTAATTGTATCGCATGTTGTCATGTCGCTGCAATCGCCATTCGCTATTGCTTAGCAACTAATCAATAACGTGACTGCTTAGCAACCAATCAGTAACTTGACCGTTGCTTAGCAACCAGTTCCAATTTTGTCATGTCGCTGCAATCGTCATTCGCTGTTGCTTAGCAACTAATCAATAACGTGACCGTTGCTTAGCAACCAATCAATAACGTTAGTTCCAATTGTATCGCATGTTGTCATGTCGCTGCAACCGCCATTCGCTGTTGCTTAGCAACTAATCAATAACGTGACTGCAAACGTGATAGCACCTGTTGCTACGTGACACTTTTTCATGCATGCACCGATAAACATCCGAGAAACGTTCTATTCACAGAATCAAACGGTTGAGATTTATCAATACCTTAATGGAATTAAAATGTAATTGATTGATACTCATATTGTTATTCCCAGTTTGACAGTTTCACTGAGACATTATTCCTAAACACGAGAATTTAGATACAGTTATCTAAATCGAAACCCGAATTACAAATTAAACAAAACAGTTAATAAAATACGCGCATACATTGATTGCAAGTTATCTGTAACACAAAGCAGTAATGTAAATGTCTTTATTTATTTCATTGTACAGTTAAGATTTACAACGCCTCGGTCGATATCCACGCAGACTCGTCTTGAAACATCTTTATTGGGTTCTACATAATCTACATTATAATTAACCGTTCTCTGTTTCTTAGAACCAAATGGTTACGCACAAATAATATAATTTATATACCCCTTTATGTTTTTTTCTTATATTACGTAAAGGAATGCGTCATTAAAGATAAAGAAACGATTCTTAGAAAGTCTCAAGGTCAGTAGTGATCAGCCGAATATAATGTTTTACCACCAAGTTGTTAATGTCACGGGTGGATTCGTTTACTGTTGGTTAAATCAAATTGTGCATGATTTTATGGTTTACCTGTCTCTATAAGTTACGTAGGTAAATTATAATATTATGCCTCGGATATGAATGCCCTGGGATACCGGCTTAAGAATAGTATATTAGTCGCAGCACCTTACCCCCATATCAAGTTTGTAAACATTCAAACATTGTAAAATTGGCAATTTGAAAAGAGTGGCCGCGAGTTTTTATTGCCAGGTTCTTTTCTCCGGCTTTACCTATTGTTTGCGAACTTGGCATTACATGTACATGTAGAATCCCGACGTCTCACAAGAGTTGTTTTACATCCTAAGTGAATAAAGAATTTTGAATTGTGCCCAGCCATCTCTTTCTGTGGGTGTCGTCGAAGTGATTAAGGAATTTCACACCCGCTGAGAACGGGTAGTAACATCCTCTGCGTAATTCAAAAGTTTACTGTTATCTCCAAGCGTGGCGATTATTGCGATTACCCCCAGGATTTACAATAAGTAAGTTCTACTGGGGACAATCGTGGCCAGCAGTGGGACATCATATGGGTTAGTATATGTTATATGAAACTTCGATGAAATAAGGAAATTCTTAAGTTTGAGATTGATGTCTGTTGTGATGATGGTTCATGGTGGTATAATAAATCGTTTTGATCTTTTCAAAATTACGTGTTGGAGGTTTTTATGGCACATTAGTCTGTTTTACCTATAATTCTACTATACTATATGTGGATTTAGTGTTTGATTATTAAGTTTGATGAGTTTTTCTTACAAGTCTACAGACATCACCATCTTGACAAAACAGTCTTTAAAAAGACAGTTGTTTTTTTTATATATACAAAGACGACTCCCGCAGTAGGGTACAAACCCTGTGTCACGGGGGACTTTCCAAACATACAAGTCACGTACACAAAGTACACCCAGACTCGGTACAACACATTGTGAATCACACAAAGTGGTGTCCCGTGTGGGAATCGAGCCCACGATCTCTTGCGTGGCAATCGGACATACTCCCACCGCGCCACAGAGGCAGTCAGTCATTCTTATCGATCGATTCCCATGTCTCTTAGAATACGATACCTACCACTTACCATCAAACGGGCAAAAAAAGGGGTCAAATATATTAAATGAAGAGTACACGAAGATATTGGATAAATCAGCCTCAATGGGCACAACATAGTAGGAGCACCCACTTACGATGTAAAAACTTTATGTGCTTAAATATTGGCCAATTTACTGCTACTTAATGAATAAGTATACATGTTTTTCAAAAGAAAGAAAAGAATGTCCGTAATTTATCACGCAGAATCTTTACTTACAAAAGTAAATCGTTTTCTTAACCAGTACCTAAGTAACATTATCAAACTGTGACAACAATATTCACCTAGTAAAATGCAACACAATACATTAATAGGGAGCAACGATCTACAACCATTATCTTTATCAGTTAAATAATCATCGATTGAATAGTAAGCTCTTTGTTTAAGATGTCTCTTGACTACATTCTTAAATATATTTACTATAAAGAAAAAATAGTCCAAAGTTCAATCGAGACACACAATATAAATACTTTAATTTCTCACCACTGGAAGAACTCACGCGCACCGCACTCCAATACGAACAATAGATTAAGTATCATTTATTTCAAGACAAGAATTAGACTGTCACCGGCAGACTTATAGGTAGCTTATTGTTTACTCATTATGTCAAACCCCACGCTAAACAAATCTATCTTTTTATAAAAAAGAAAAGAAAAAGTTCCTTAGTCGAGCGGGGGCAGACGAGTCAAATATTCGTGATCTGAAACAGTGCCAATTCCACTACATCACATGCTAACAGCAAGTTTTATCAACATTGCGTATCAAACGGTATCGATCGGCATACATTGATTTATGTAATAGTTCTTTGGGTGATAAACAACTTGCTGAGATGAAAGGTCGAGATCATTTTGCCTGAAATTTTGAATTGGCTGTTTGGATCGCTTGTCTAATAGCTTTACGTTTAAAAAAAGTCAGCCATTTCTGGTATATACCTAACCGAGTGTTAAACTTCTTCTGCCTTAATGGGCTGAATAGTGGTAACTGGCTGAAAAGTGATACGTTAGCATCTCTTGTAGCCATACGTACGTCATCCTTATCAAGCTTTAATAAGAAATGAAATAACAAGAAATCCGTAGGTACATAAGTATAAGTACCTATACATATATACCTGGATGACCGAGCTTTGCCCGGCTTTTTTTTAAACACGTTAGATCGATTTATCGCCCCCAAAACTCCCTGCATACCTTTGCCGAGATTCAAATTATATACTCGCACATATATAGAAATTTAAACACGAATTG
This sequence comes from Herminia tarsipennalis, assembly GCA_945859575.2. Classification (NCBI taxonomy): domain Eukaryota; kingdom Metazoa; phylum Arthropoda; class Insecta; order Lepidoptera; family Erebidae; genus Herminia; species Herminia tarsipennalis. The sequence goes on along the minus strand of OX243833.2, from coordinate 1,844,025 downwards.
CCCGTTTAAAGGCATTAGATAAGTAATCTTTCTTAAAGAAAGATATCGATATCGTACTAAATCGATATATTTCGTAGGAGTTCATAGAACTTTTTTCTATAATTTTTTTATAAAAAACCTGAAGATGTTTTTTCCTTGACATTTTTTTAGTACACTGCAAATTTCCCGATTTCTCAGAACACAAAGTAAAATATGTTGTTGTTAACAGCAACATACTTTTATGTTTTTCTAGAGAACTAATAACAAATTTTCTATGAAACCGAGTCTAATAAATTTTTACTATGATGCATTAAAGACTAAAGAAAAATAAACCTGTTGAAATACATAATTGCAAATGGCTAAATGCCTAGACAAAATGGAGGGAAACCCAGTGACGAATAACCGAAAAAGAATTGTAAAATCCAATATTTGTCCGCCTTCTCTCTGTCAACAGTTAAATTGATATGTTCATTAATCGACTTCCTTAAAAATACATTAATGTATAAAAAATGTGTCTGTACAAACACACTAAGAGCAAATGGCTTCGAATCCCACACTTGTTTGTCATTTCCCTACCACACATCAAAATCTATACTTGCCTTTTCAAATCGGCCGATGAGGCTGTCGGTGCCCCACGTTTACTGATGTATAACTCACAAATACTCATCAGCTCCAGCGTTCATTGATCCAGAAAATCATGGCGAATCTAGATGGGATGTCTCAAATCTCTTTAAGTGTCCGAGTCTTCCAGTCTAAATGTTCTTTCTAAAATTTGAACCTTTTAAAATTTGCCTCTGCGGCGCGGTGGGATTGTATCCGACTGCTACTCAAGAGGTCTTGGGTTCGATCCCCACCCAGGATAAAACTTTGTGTGATGAGCACGATGGTTTATTCTGTGTCTGGGTGATATTTATCTATAATATGTATGTATTTAGAAATATGTTTATCAGTTGTCTGGTTTCCATAGTACAAGCTCTGCTTAGTTTGGGAAAGATAGCCTTGTGTGAGTTGTCCCAAGACTAAACGATTAAGAATAAAGATTAAACTGACCTAAACAAGATCAACCCCACCCCAAAAGCTAGGTATCAATGTTCTGTGCCAAAACCAAAATCTTAGCTTAGCGAGGTGAAACCCCTCATATATCTAGTCTAGTCAACATATAACCCCCCTCAGTTTACTATGAACTGGGTCTATAGGCACAACTCTTTACCAGATAATTGAATTACGAAGAAACCTTACATATCTCACAGTTCCTCAGTTAGCAACAAGAAAATACAAGTGCAAAAAATAGTTTATTAAGATTGACGTTGTGTATGGGTTTTGGAGCGTGGACGGTGACGAAGCGGATTCCAACATTGTTGTAACTCCAAGAATATTTGTACTGGATATAAATAGCACACAATTTCTATTGGTTTACACGAAATATGGAACAGACGTTACATTCGTTTGTCGTAAGTTATAGAAACTACTACTTTTTGTATACAAAGTTTGTGATTAAGACCATATCACTGAACGCGGTTATAAGAATGGAAAGTTTTTAGAGCAGTGCTTATAACATTACTATAATTTTCGAGTCTTATTGTTGGATTATTTTTTAAAGAAACGATTATTCATCAGACCGCAATCTAAGTTTCTCAAGGTATGTCCAGATTCGGTTCAAAACAATGTTTTTTAATCAAACGAAATGAAGCCCTGTGCGGAATTTGAACTTTTAATAGTCAGTCCTCCGTTTGAACGCTGCAGAGTCTAAAAGAAACACATTTCTGATATTGTGGAGGAAGAGGTGTTACGTCCCTCGCACACAAAGAGAGTATCCTCCCACCAGGCGAGGGCGAGATGATTGTGCCTGACGGTGCAACGTTGGGAACTTGTATAATATATAGCTAGCAACTGTGAAATCTTCGATATCGCGATTCAGGATTTGATGTGGGTATCGCCTCAATATAATAAGAGCCCAATCCATGGACACAAGAAAAGTTCCTTTAAAAAAACAATCATGAAAAAACAGTGCAGAAACTTCTAAATGGCCCACTAACACCACTCTCCACTCAATCACGAACACTAGGTTACAATATTAAAAAATTCAAAATGAATCAGTATCTAATCGATAATACAACTGACTCACATAAAAGTGCTGCTCAAAAATATGAATTTGAAAATATCGTAAGCGCCGAGCGTACACAATCAGGTAAAAATAGCCACAGTCTGCGGCCAGTGAGAAGTGTCCGTCAACACGGCTCGATATATATTGTTCTGAAGCTAGCAACTATAAACATACATAGGTACTTTTGATTGGCCCAACTGGTTTTATTGCCATTTTTCGGAAATTGGTTCTATTTTGTGGATTAGAACGTTTTTTAGCGATCGATACGATTTAAACTATAGTTTTCCTTATGGTTTAGGCACGGATCCGGAATTTTGGTAATGGAGGGCAACATGTGACCCAATCGGTCATGTGTAAGTCGTTCAGGTGGGAGGTTCAGGAGGTGTATTTGATTCACCGTCGGTACATCAGCCGAGGGTGTCATTGCCTGTAAAAACACACCAGTAAAGTGGGTAAAAGGGTCTGCCAGTCGAGTCTGGGGAGGGCAATTGCCCCGCTCCTTGGATCCGTACCTGTTATGGTTACAGTTGTATGTAGGTTAGAATCATTGACGTATAGACATGGACCGCAACACCTGTTTCAATTAAAAAGTAAAGATTGACTGCAAAGCATGAAAGAGAGAAAATCTCGTGCGGCCTTTGACAGGTATTGTCCACAAAGTAGCGTTGTCTCTTTCTAGAGAGTGGTCAATTTTGTGAGGTTATGGCGCAGTCCTGGTCTATATATCAATGTCTAATACAAATGTCGAATAATGACGTCACTATTTTATCTAGTCAAAACACTTCTTTTTAAAATATATTTAGGTAGGTAATGATAAAAAAACCTATGTAACAAAACATCTAATCAGGACTTAATCGTTGGTAGATTAAATGCTAGTTTCATTTACTAATTTAGTCTTTTGAATTTTTGACGTGATAACGTCTTAAAACAAACGTTGACGCACGAAAAAAAGTCACGTTATTGACTGGTTGCTAAGCAACACGAATGGCGATATGTCATCAATCACGTAACATTATCATCCGTTAACCGACTTTACGGACAACCATTTTTTTGTTTGTGTTAGTAAATAATGTTTTTATTTTGCTTCTTCTATTGGTATCTGGGTTAAGCAAATGATGGCAAATTCAGTTCTCATTTTACATTATGCTCTCATTACTTCCCGCGGTTTTGCCCCGCTTTGCGTTTGATTTTTATAGCTAATACTATTATGACCTATAAACTACAATGAAAAGTGTAAAATTTAATCAAAATCAAAGAAAGAATTTTTCAATTCGGACCAGTAGTTCCTGAGATTATCGCGTTCAAACAAACAAACAAACTCTTCAGCTTTATAATAATATAGATAAATAACACCCAGACACAGAATAAACCATCGTGCTCATCACACAAAGTTTTATCCTGGGGATCGAACCCATGACCTCTTGCGTAACAGTCGGATACAATCTCACCGTGCCATCGATATACCTATCAATATAATATCAATATACCTATGCAAAAGCACAATTTAGGTATAATATACATGAAATCGTACATAATTTACTAACTCTTCTTAAGCCAATCGTCTTCCCAGTTTAACTAGGGTCGGATCTCCTTATTCGTCTGCCAGAGAGCTCAGTTCTGGCTTGTCCCAGTGCTCAGATTCTTCTTTTGGATCTCTTTCTGTATAATGACCACCAAGTATAGAGCGGTCTTCTTCCTCCCGGTCGATTGATTGTCGATTTTCAACGATACACCTGCCATTTTAACTAAAAAAAAATCAAATGTCTGTTGCAAGCACTGCCCTTGACATTGAAAAACTCGTCGAAACATCAAACAGTTTACAAGTAATTAATTAAAATTATAGCGTAGGTATAATATCTTAAATGCGGCTATAAGATTCGGCCATAAAATTAATTATGAATTGCCGTATTTCTAGATAGGTGTTAGTCATCTCATTGCCTATTTTTAACTTTCAAAGCTAAAAAAAGCTGTTATAAGTCTGTGTATCGATGTGTGTGTATGTCTGCCTTTAGCATAGAAAGAATCATCGGCGTACCCAGGATCTTTGGGGGGGGGAACGCCATTACGATATCGTATAGGGTTTTTTTTAAAGACGTCTCCCGCAGTAGTGTACAAGCCCTGTGTCGCAGGGGACTTTACAAACATACAAGTCACGGACACAAAGTACTCCCAGACTCGGAACAACAATTTGTGGATCAAACAAAGTGGTGTCCCGTGTGGGAATCAAACCCACGACCTCTTGCGTAGCAGTCGGACACACTCCCACCACGCCACAGATGCAGTCTTTGTTATAGAATTGATTAAACACTGGCAAAATGTGTACTAAGTACCAGGGACTTAGCTCCCATCGTTTCAGCCGTATGAATATCATTGAACGTTCAGGCTGAACGTGCTTTACCATTAGCACCTCCCACCCCATCTTCTTGGCCTTGGCCGTTTGGACTTTTAAGAACCAAGCCCCATAACAAGTCATTTTGATACAAGTAATTATGACTATAAAAATAACTTCAATATTCGGCCTGCGACATCATAATTTGTTAAAATGCTCTCTGTAACGAAGCAATAACAAAAGCCGTGATAGTTCTTTAACTACTGACTAGATGGCGCTGCGAAGCCCTAACTCGCGTGCATCAAGGGATAGAAAAATTAGAGATCTAGTAATATAGTCTAGATAGGTGGTTCGCTTCTGGCCCCGGTTTGGCTACGGAAGTCTCGGGTTCGATTCCTGAGTCTAGATTTCAAATTTTTCTATCTTTCAAAAATGCAATTATTGTATACGCTCCTGTTATCTACTTACCTTTTTGCAATTTCGGAAGGGTTAAATACTCAAATCCTCACACCCCACCTCGTACGTCTATAGGAAGAATACCGACTACGACGACTATACGACATAAATCGGAGACCACATCAGTACAATTTGTTCATACACGTCTAAGTGTGCGTGCGTCAAGAACTTTATCTATATAGTTTGACTTCTGTAGTCTCGATGTTCTGTGATCGTATTGCCCAAACACTCCCAGTAACCTGGACTGGCTATCCCGTATAAAGTGACAGCAATTTGTAATGCCGAATCGAATGACCCCGTATAAAGTAACAGCAATTTCAAATGTCGAAGCGAATGACCCCGTATAAAGTAACAGCAATTTCAAACGTCGAATCGAATGACCCCGTATAAAGTAACAGCAATTTCAAATGTCGAATCGAATGACCGTTCTGTCAACTTTTTTGACACTTATGACAAATGGATGTTGTTGTTAACCTTGTTACATAAGTACCTATAGACATCCAAATGATTTTGTCAAATGAGCGTCCCAATCTTAAAATCAAAATATGGAAGTCTTGTTGTTGTCAGTGTTAGCTTGTCCAGCGTATTAACACTATACCTAGCTGTCAGAGTGTTGGACCAGGACTTATTTATTAAAAAACAAGTGTACATAAATTATTATATACTAGCTGTCCCGTGCATCTTCATCTGCGTAAATTTCCCCCGTTTTTGCAACATTTCTCATGGCTGCTCTTATTGGTCGTAGCGTGATGTTATATAGACTATAGTTATCCAACAGTGAAAGAATTTTTCAATTCGGATCTGTAGTTCCTGAGATTACCGCGTTCAAACAAAGTCTAGATAGGTGTTTCGATTCTGGCCCCGGTTTGGCATACGGAAGTCTCGGGTTCGATTCTTGAGACTGGACTTCAAGTTATTCTATCTTTCAAAAATGCAATTATTGTATTAATAAAGTCCTTAACTTTGTTCTTAAATTTATTGTTACAAGGTAAGCCTATGTTTTTTGCAGACTAGTGACACACTCCAGGCTGGAGCAATCATCACCTCAAATGACTAGACACCCACGTACATCGTATTTTATTTTACAATACGTTTACATATTTCTCAGAGCGATGAGTGATCGTTTCGTAGTAGGCCGGTGTACATATTTCTATGGCATGTTTGCAATTTTCGACTAAAGAATGTTAGTGGATACAAAGAAGAGTTTAAAACTGCGCAAAGATTGTTTCTCGGACAAACAATGTCAAACTTCAACACCGCCAGAAAGCGCCATAATTTGCACACCAATAAAAAAAAAAACAAAATTCTTTTTTCACTTAGGATGCAAAACAACTCTTGTGATACCTACGTCGGGATTCTACATGTACATGTAATGCTAAGTTCGCAAACAATAGGTAAAGCCGGAGAAAAGAACCTGGCAATAAAAACTCGCGGCCACTTTTTTCAAATTGCCAATTTTACAATGTTTGGACGTTTATAAACTTGATATGGGGGTAAGGTCCTGCGACTAATATACTATACACCATGTTAAAGGACTAATGCAGATTGTATTATAAAAAAGTTGAAACAGGAGATAAACCAAAATCAACCTTGGTGGGTATACAATATAGTAGGAGCATCTACTTACAACAAAGGTAAAAACTATATGTGCTTAAATATCATCTAAATTACCACAGAACTAGATTTAATCTTGGAATTCTAACAGCAGCAAGTACATTTAATATTTGGTGAGGACGTCCAAAAGTGCTAAAGTCATTCGTAGATACCTAACTATACCTTTTTTTAAAAACGCCCGTTGATGTATATCAAACTAGTTTCGAATTTTATGAGTATTTTTTTCAAAGGATTCAGAAAGTTTGATTTCATTCATACCCTTTCTCCCATTGTGGTTTCGAACTTGATGTCGCCCTTGGCTCTGCCCGCGATGTCAGTTAGGGGGCGTCCATTAATTACGTGTTTAGGGGGGGGTCGAGCCGAATCTCACCTAGTTTTACGTGGGGAGAGGGGGGAACTACCCTATGTCCTTTTCTCGCGATATCTCACCAGAGGGAGAGGAAGGAGATCCAAAATTCCCAAAACCACCTTACGTAATTTATGGACGTCCCCTTATCGCGATAAAAACTATCTTATGTCCTCACCAGAGGGTGGGGTCTAAAAAGCGCCAAAGTCACTTCACGTAATCTATGGACGCCCTTTTATCGCGATAAAAACTATCCTATGTCCTTCCAAGGGTCTTAAACATTAAATACTATTGTACTCGTAAATCAATTCGCCGTCGGCGCGTGCGCACAGGCTACGAATAGCCGCGACCTTTGTCGCTCCTGTCCACTAGTGCGTTTATATTCTGTTTAGCATTTAAATATATCATCATAGTTTAGAACAGCGATTTCCAAAGTGAGTTCCCCTTTCGATTAATTCTACCCCAGATGATGCGTAGCAACAATTTCGCCTAATCCTGGTGACAACTGTCGGACATAATACCGAACAATAACGCAATTATGTATTCATGAAATAGTAAAACAATTTCATTCTTTACAATCACTACATAGTATAAAACAAAGTCGCTTTCTCTGTCCCTATATCCCTATGTATGCTTAAATCTTTACAACTACGCAACGGATTTTGATGCGTTTTTTTTTAATAGATAGAGTGATTGAAGAGAAAGGTTTATATGTATAATAACATCCATATATTTTATACCCGTGCGAAGCCGGAGCGGGCTGCTAGTAAAACATAAAGTAAAAAGAAAGTGTTTCACTTTCAAAATATTTCCAGTATAAGTTTTTGTTCTTTTGCTTGTTTTTGATTTGTTATAATTTTATAATGGGACTTTTTTTTTAATCTTGCATTTTGAGGAAAACAAACAGTTCACGATTCATTTTTTGGTCATTTGATTCAACTCAATAATTACAGGCGAAATCCTAGCGCCGAACTTTTTAAGACTTGCCTACTGGTGCAGTGGTTAGTGACCCTGATTCCTAAGCCAAAGGTCATGGGTTCCTTTCCAATCAATGATAAATCTTTGTGTGATGATCACAGTTGTTTAAATATTTTGTGCCTGGGGTAATATATCTATACTAACCTAAATATGTTTAAATGTAGAGCTGCGCTTAGAAATGCATCAACGCGTATGCGCGGCGAACTTTTTAAGCGCGCCGTGCATGCGCCTTAATGAATTTGTGAGCACACCTCCCTATTTACCATTATGACAAGATTTAGACAGTTCCTCATGGGCTTGCTGTGAGCACCGTGCACAAGGACCCTGGTTACCGTGGTACAGGGTCTGCCAAGTTTGGGATACAGCACTTTTGGTGACATACAAGCTGTACTGGGTATTGGTTGGACCCATCATCATGCCTTATTTCTCGGCAGTCAGCTATTGTTTTTAAACGAGGCTTCGTCATAAAAATGTTAACCCTTCTCTCTGCAGTTTCAACTTCTTTATCTTGATCTTCTTTCATAATATAAAATTAATTCGCCTTCCACATCTGTCTGTATATCCGAAAAAAATCTAAACGATGTTAAATGCGGTTTTAATTTTTTTCAAAGAAAGGTTTATATGTACGAGAATATTATAAACTTTCTATGAAACACTGTTGGTCTCCCAGCAAAAATCTACTTACTATAAATACTGGGTGTAATAATTTACGCTAGGCGAGCGTGTTTGCGATCGCAGTAAGGCTTTAAAGTACGCAGAGGACGCTGTTGCCCGTCCTCAGACGTGACATCCCTTAGTCGCCTTGACGACCCCCACGGAAGGAGATGAGGTGGTACTGTTCTTAGGCTGGTAGCGCATATATTATGTGATCATAGAGAAAAGCTCCTGTGAAACCGGGTCCGCTAGCAGAACTAATAGGTGTTTAAAGGGGCATTACACTGAGAGAATTATTTATTTAGCGCTACGTACACAGCGACACGATCGCCGGCCTCGCTCTTCTGCACACAACCATTACTTCACAGTGCGCAGGAGCTCGGGTCAAAATAAAGTAGAATATTCGTTCGTACATATGTTACATTACGAACGCCATTGCTATGGCAATACGAAAATGTTCGTTTTTGGATTTTTCCGCAACTTCAAGATTTATTTGCGGGATCATATTAAGACATATCCTTAAATTTTTTATATCATCTACTAGAAAAACTCTTTGACTAGTGACACAATTTTTTTCGTGTCCTAATATTTAGGTTTTCTACATAAATTTTTGAGAGAGCCGAACCCTGTTTCGCGTAATCTACCCTTAACACAGGCTAAATTACATGCAATTGTTTCAGAGTCGGCGCCAACTGGCAGCGTATTTGGCATCCCCCTCGCACAATGTGTGGAGAGCGAGAGAGCACTACGCCGTCAGCAGCACGGGGGCTCCAGAGCATCGCTGGCTTCACTCGGTGCCCTTGAGAAAGGGGATGATGTGAGTTCTTTGATATTTGTACAACTGACAAGTAAATAGTTATCAAAAAATGTGAGGAATAATATTTCATGTCATATTGATAGAAAAAAAATAAGTTAGATAAGCAGACCCAGGAATCGAACCGCCGCCGATCGATTTACCGGTTCGCGAAAACCGGACCATCTAACCTAGGGGCTTAGACAAGGTACTTTCGTTCCGTGGCGAATTCGATAACGCCGTACTAGTCGTTCGCATAAAAATAAAAATGTCTATGGTCTCCACCGCAAACGTCAAGTTCTATACTATAATTCTTTTCGGCCCCCTGAACTATAATAATAATAATCGTTTCCGGCTGTTCACACCTTGCTAACGGCGAGTACTTGCACAGGCACAATCAAGTAGCCAGGATAATCTACCAGCAACTTGCTCTGCACCTTGTGGACGTTGAGGTACCATACTACAGGTACGTTGCTGAGCCAGTTCTCGAGAATAGTCGTATCACTTTGTACTGGGATCACTCTATTATCACAGACAGGGCTGTTGTCGCTAACAAGCTTGATATTGTGCTGATTGACCGATCTGAGCGTCGTGCAATGATCGTCGACATCACCATCCCCCATGACGAGAATCTCGTGAAAGATGAAAAAGATAAACAAATTAAATATCTGGATGTGGCGCACGATATTGTCGACATGTGGGCTGTATGGTCAAGCGCCTGATGCAGAAAGCGGTACTCCTCGACATGGCTCGCATAGTAAGGCGGTTCCTCTCTCTGGAGCCCTAACCACCGGTAGCTTGGTCCCTGCAAGCGCCATCTAGACATGATCTTGAGAACTAATAAGGCCTTGTTATTGCTACGATCCAGGGAGCATTTTTAACAAACTATGATGTAGGTGGCCGAACAATATAGTAATTTTTATAGGCATTTCTTGCCAATTACTTTACCAAGTTTATTTTTTGGGAAGCAGGGGGTCAATTCTTGTAACTTTGGGATCGATCTCAAATACGCTTGCGTCAAGTGTGCGTCTCGAGAGCGCAAAAACGACATTCTAGTACGGTGCGCAAGCGTTTTTAAAATCGGTCCCAAAGTTATAAGAATACGAAAATGGCCGTTTTAAGCGAAACTTAGCTGCAACTGAACTGCAACTGCACTGCTTTAAATATGTGAATTGACCCCCACGTCTTAGTAAAAAGAAGGAGGTAAGTCCTACTGCGGCCATCTAGATAATATATATACGTAATAGTAATTTATTACTCACTGACTTCTACATTATCGCAAAAACTCAAACCGATCAGAGATAATAGATCGATTTAGAAAGATCAATGCAGACCTTCTAATACCTACTCATTATTTGCTTATAGGAAGTCTTCTTCCATAAATCTTCATTATTAATGTTTCCATAAAACTTTGTGTTATGAGCACGATGGTTTATTCTGTGTCTGGGTGTTATTTATCTATAATATGTATGTATTTAGAAATATATAAGTATGTTTATCAGTTGTCTGGTTTCCATAGTACAAGCTTTGCTTAGTTTGGGATCAGATAGCGTTGTGTGAGTTGTCCCAAGATATTATTATTATTATTAATCCAAGTGGAATAAAAGCAGCCCTTAATATCTTAACTAAGTATATAATATAATATATCTGACAGCGTATCCTACAGGCAAACATTATTGTAAGTAAAAAATTACAAAATCAATATAATAAGAACTTTACAAAAGCCGAAACATACTAAAACATTTTTTTGTTGACCATCTATTATTCAATTATTAATTAATAATAATATCCCGGCACAACTCACACAACGGGCTGACATGTTCCTAGAATAAAAGCCCCAAAAATAAAAGATTATAAAATAAAACTGACACAACACTCTCTGATCCCAAACTAAGCCGAGCTTTTACTATGGAAACCAGACGACTAATAAACATACTTATATATTTCTAAATACATACATATTATGGATAAATAACACCCAGACACAGAATAAACCATCGTGCTATCAAAGTTTTATCCTGAGTGGGGATCGAACCCACGACCTCCGGCTTAGCAGTCAGGGTCACTAACCAGGTAGACCAACAGGCCAGTCCATTAGAACTATTCGGAAATTATACAGAAGGAAATATGGTAGAACTCATATCTTCGAAAACGTAACAAAAAAAATTCAAATGAAATCCAGAAATAAAATATAATCCTATCAATAGACTACAATTACAACTACATCACCTATTCCTTGTCTATTTTCAGCTCTAATAAGAATACAACACTAGTCGCCGTATATAAACCATTATAACATGCACCTTTCAAACGAACTGTTGATCCCCTATGTGTTAACCGAGTGTGTAGTAAGAGAGAGGTGAGGGAGGTCATATAATGTTGGTTGTGCGTTTGTCACTCGTTATTTCAGCGCGCAGAAATAGTTTATGCGCCTGCGCCAAGACACGTAACTAGTGACGTCGTGTTGCACCTGGGCCTATCCACCATGCGACCATTTAGTGTTCCGCTGTATACACTAGGTAATTAACACAAAGATCAAATAATAATGGTCTCCTAACCAATGTTAATTATGGCAGCCAATTTCATCAGTACTAGCCAACTAAGTACGCAAGAGATGCAGCCGTAAAGCAGACGGTACTGACTGCTTTAAGCTGTCCAGCCTTAATGTAAATGCAGTGGATCCTATAGAAGGCGGAATACTTTGTCACAAAGAGTAACAAGGCTTCCTTCTTTTGAAATTATATTTGCAACTAGTCCCGCGCAACTTCGTCTGCGTAAATTTTCGCGTTTTTGCAACATTTCTCATTGCTGCTCCGCTCCTATTGGTCGTAGCGTAATGTTATATATAGCCTTCCTCGATAAATGGGCTATCCAACAGTGAAAGAATTTTAAAATTCGGACCAGTAGTTCCTGAAATTACCACATTTAACCAAACTCTTCAGCTTTATAATATTAGTATAGATAAATGGAGAAAAGTACATTCAAACTCGACATATGTGTGGTATTGTGAATGTCTGAAACTACAGGGCTAAATTTGATAAAATTCAATATAGATGTAGCTTAAATCTTGACGGAGGACTACAATTATGTCAACAAGCGGACATAGTCGTAGGAAATAACTAGTATCCAATAAAACACAGACTAACATTTACATTTTGTAAAACCGCTACGCTAAATCAACCTACAAATATACAACTAAGAGTATTACAACAAAATTTCCGTTCTTAAATCTCTCACAGTTCCAGAAATCGACCATGAAACCATGAAACAATGTGTACAATAGCCATTACTATGTACATATACCCATAATGTTCTCGACGGTCTAACGCAACGCTATTTAGTTCAACTTACCTATATTGCAACCATAAGCCAAACCATAAAATGTTGTTAAAACCGTCGTAAGAAGTTGCGCTTTAAAATGAATAATTACCGATAATGTTTTACGGTGCAGTAGTATATCTAAAGTTCAGATAAATAATGCGTAAAATATGTATTATTAATGGTCTAATTTTGTTAGTGTATGCACTGGATAATGGTTTTATGAAATGTGAAGCAATAAACAAATATGAAACAATTTGTTTCTTGACTGATCTATGCGTTCTTGTTAAGGATGATCCGCGCACGTTTTTTTTTCTACAGTATACGCGTTTGTTTCTCTAAAAGGGTCAAATTCACCTTTTTATTATTAAAACGGATAATTTATTAGTTCCTTCTATAATACATATCAACCCATATGATGGCCCACTGCTGGGCACGGGTCTCCCCAGTAGAACCTACTGGTATGTAGATCCTGAGGGTAATTGCCATAATCGCCACGCTTGGCGAGCAGGTTGGCGTTCGCAGTAAGGCTTTAAGTACGCAGAGGACGCTGCTGCCCGTCCTCCGGTGTGAAATCCCTTAGTCGCCTTGACGACACCCACGGGAAGAGATGGGGTGGTGCTATTCTTAAGCCGGCACCACACGGCATCCTTCTATAATACATATCTATAATATCTTGGGACAATTCACACAAAGCTATCTGATCCCAAACTAAGCAGAGCTTGTACTTTGAAAACCAGACAACCGATAAACATTCTTATATATTTGTAAATACATACATATTATAGATAAATAACACCCAGACACAGAATAAACCATCGTGCTCATCACACAAAGTTTTATCCTGGGTGGGGATCGAACCCACGACCTCTTGCGTAGCAGTCGGATACACACCCACCGCGCCACAGAGGCAGTCATTTGCAATGAAATGTTTACTGTCAACAAGAATAAGTACCTAGTATATTTTAAATCTCGAAAAAGTATGAAATTATAAAGGATAAAATGTAAAAATTTGAAAAACCCGCGTCCGGAGTAACAAAGAGTCAAATAAAGTTTTAAAACCCCCCGAAAAATAGGAAGTAAGTTACCGAAGATAGTCCGCCGGGGTCTGTCATTCGCTGACCTGTCAAATGAACAAAAATACATATTTGGGTTCAATCTCAGATTAATAGTTCAATTCAGGGCATATTATTTCCATAGAGTTCTTATAGATAGAGTAGTAGAGACATTTGACGAAGTGTTATTGTATTATGAATAGAAAGAGAAAACCGCAGCTGGCTGTCTCCCCTACTCGATACTGACTGATTTACAATACTAATAACCTTCCATTTTGACTCCTCCTGGCTTCTTTACATTACACCAAATAACTTCGTAATACAATTTTTGAAAAAAAACAAATACATATTAACCCTTCACCACATATTATGTTTGACATGTACTTTTTACCCGAGTGTAAGGAAGGGTTATGTATGTATGTATGTATGTAATATTCTTTATTACCTGATATCTTACAATCCACAGAACGGATGTATACAATGAAGACGTCGTTACATTCGTCATGATCGCTTATGTGTTCTTAGATATGTGACGTTTGAAAAAAACAAACATGGCGGCTGTGAGATGTCAAAATAAAGAGGTGTGAAAAAAAAAAGTGTTTTGAATACTGCAATGTAGGTATCAAATTAAAGGGTTCATCTTAAGCATTTCAAAAAGGTATAACATGATTATGACTGTTCTACTAAAAAAGTTATTTAGCAACCATTCTTTTTCAATTTTCAATACTTGACAATAGATGTGATAAATGTTATTTGTTAAAAAGTATTAAGTAAAACAATAAATTATTAAAGTAAATGATACAGAAATTATTAAAAACAAGTGGTAAGGTTTTTTTTTTAAAGATTACTAACATTGTGGGATTGGGGATCACATTACTAGCAATATTGTTAACCCCTCAGTTAGGAGTGGGATCACGTCGGTAGTTTAATGGGTAGGATTCGAAACCGCGACCTCACGATTGCGAGACCGATGCCTTAGCCATTAGGCTACCGCTGCTTCTTTAAGGGTTAAATAATTAAATATTCTCCAAAACTCATATTACAAAGTTATTTAGTGTTATGTACAGAATACTAATAATATTCACTCCGTGTATGTATGGGTATATGCATGCACTTGCGTGCAATATTCCTTTATGCGGAGCTGGATCTCCCCATATGGATGGAAGCTTGACCTTCTTCCTCCCCCCAAATGAAAGCTACAATTGCATCGTAACGTTTTACTTTGGTGCAGTAAAACCGCTTCTAAGTCTAATACTTATAAGAGATCACGAATGATTAATAGCAACCTATCTGACTGAACCTAACAGTGGTTCTGCCCTTCCCCATAATTAAAGTAAAGCTTTAAGGTTCATTTCCGTGCATCGCGGCCGATCGCGAGCCGCGCGCGGCTTACGACGAACGACTGACGCGCGCGACCGATGCGACAATAGTCAGAGTCTAAAAATGTATGGTGCCGTTTCCGAGGTAAGCGACAGACGCGCGCGGCCGACGACTGTCGTAAGCTGCGCGCGCACTGTGAATATTGTCGCATCGGCCGCGCGCGTTAGACGCTTGTCGTAAGCCGCTCGCGGCTCGCGATCGACCGCGATGCACGGAAAGGAACCTTTAGAAAACCGATGCAATCAATAATGACATCACACCCCAGACACATGAGCAGACGGCTGTAGGCGTCATGACACGCGCCAATCACAGCAGGAGCTCGCTATGACTCAATAAATCTCTGTAATGACACCAGCTTGTTGATAAATGTCAGTTTGAACGATAAACATCGGATTGAGTTGTCTTACCAACGTAAACTGTGCGAGCTGATTGTAATGGCGGTCGTGGGAAAATGTATTTTGGACGTTAGCAACTGAATTTTGCGGAGTTGATTGATGTGTTATATCATTTTAGATATATTTTGGGACTTAATCGCGTGAGTTATTTAAAGGTACGGCTTTTATTTACCCGACGTTTCGATTGAATTGCACCGATCGTGGTCACGGGTTGACTGATAGCAGCTTAGCGTTGTCTCCGTGAGGCGCGGGGTTTTTCAACTACCCTCGACTGGTCTTGACAATTTTTACTGTCGGTACTTCTACACACTACACTTACAACGTCTTTACACTGAGGCGCGGTGTCGTTACGGCTACGATTGCATTTGCTGTTAATAGGGTGTTCCAAGATGGTGAGAGCCGGTATCCATCTGTTATATCATAATTACTTTGGATGTCGTAGCAAAATTACTGAGTTCCTTTTTAAAACTACTGCTAAGTTAAAAATGCGTACCTACCGTTTAGTATCTTAGTACTGTACCTTTAATAAGCCGGGGAAGAGTTGGACTTGCGCTCTGAGGCCCTCAAACTTGTTGTTTGTGTTTTTTTCTTTATCTTCTATTTATTTGGGGTTTTTATCATTGACCATAAGGCCAATTCACGTATTTAAAGCAGTACAGTTGCAGTTAAGTTTCGATTACAACGGCCATTTTCCTATTCTTGTAACTTTAGGATTGATCTCAAAAACGCTTGCGTACCGTACTAGAATGTCGTTATTGCGCTCTCGAGACGCATGCTTGACGCAAGCGTATTTGAGATCGATCCCAAAGTTACAAGAATACAAAAATGGCCGTTTTAATTGAAACTTAACTGCAATTGAACTGCAACTGCACTGCTTTAAATACATGAATTGACCCCCAGGACTGTCCATCCCTTTCAATTAAAAAGTAAATATTGACTACAGAGCGTTAAAGAAAAAAAAACTCGTGCGGTCTTTGACAGGTATTGTCCACAAAGAAGCGTTGACTCTATGTAGAGAATGGTCAATTTTGTGAGGTTATGGCCTTTACGTCAATGGTTTTTATTCTTATGATGGTGATGGTTTTTTTGGTTTTTCTCCTTTACTTGTTATTTATCTAGCTAGGTTATTATATTATATTATCTAAGCGATATACCTAATCGCCTAATAAATATTATTAGTACATTGGTCACCAAATTGCGAAATACGCGAAAGTCATTGGTAAATATTTTGTCAGGATTGCTAGTAATGGGTCTCACATTGCTAGTTATCTTTAAAAAAAAACTGCTAGTAATGTGATCACAAGATTTATATTTGCTCTTAATTAAATTTTGTGCCAAATTCTTAATATTAAAACTGTGTTAGTGAAGAAAGTGAAAAAAATCAAGGTCATAAAATTCAAAATGATAGTTTCAAATTATCAGAAGGTATAAACTCCATATTGACTGGTGGGAATGTATCCGACTGCTACACAAGAGGTGGTGGGTTCGATCCCCACACAGGTTAAAACTTTGTGTGATTAGCACGATGGTTTATTCTGTGTCTGGGTGTTATTTATCTATAATATGTATGTATTTAGAAATATATAAGTATGTTTATCAGTTGTCTGGTTTCCATAGTACAAGCTCTGCTTAGTTTGGGATCAGATGGTGTTGTGTGAGTTGTCCCAAGATATTATTATTATATTATAACTCAACGTGATAAACTTCACTTAGGCTACCCTACGATAGAAAAATATGTTGTCTTCTGCTAATCAAACTGAAAATTTGGCCTTTAATCTATAAAGATCTACATTTCATAGTGACTATGCCCCATCAGAATGACTTCGTTGCTTCGCTGTATTATAAACAATAAAATACCTTCTTACGTTATTTTTCAAGTTTATTATCCGTTTATGTAAATTTCTTTAATTTTAAAAGTATATTGCTAAGCAATACGAGCAACAAATGACTACGTAAATTGTTTATGTTAGGAATTCACAACGGTAGATATAGTTAGTACTGTGTGTGGACTACAAACCTGCGTAATTTTGAGTGTTAAGCGATTATTCAACAACTAGACTACAGCCGCGCCGTCTACTGGTTTAAATTAATTGTTTTTAAATTTACTGTAAACCTGCGGTAGTCATACTTACTGCTACGTTTTGTTTTATTACCTACAGATAAGTTAATGGTCTTAAATCGTCATCTAACAATACCTTCGATGTTCAGTTAACATAGCTTTTAGTAAGCTTCTTTTGTAACCACATATTAGTTATTATTTAGTTAAGTATCGTCACGTATTGGATACAACAACACCTAAAATACTGTAGCTATTATAGAACAACTAATATTTTTACAATGATTTATTCTTTCTTTCTTTCACTGCACTTTATAAAATCTTAATAAATTTCAAAACGCAAAGCAGGGCGACTTAGTCAAATCTGACAAGATTTGACTAAGTCGCCCATCAAATTCAAAATTTTGATAAAAAAACAAAAAAAATATCGCAAAGCAGTCACACTCAGTGTTATCAGATAGTTCTCTATAACGATACGTAGTATTTTATACTGAGGATACGACAATTTCCGTTCCGTACCCTATGTTGGCAGGCACAAACTGTCATTCGCTTCCCAAACCTTTTGTTATTAAAAACAAATGCTTACAAACTCACAAGGTAAGCAATTTCCACGGAATTTATTATAGACTTAGTTATTTTAGGACAGGGTATATATAAGCGTACGTTGATCGCGTCATACGATAATTTTATCGCGGCCTTAATCACGAGATGGTAAGGCCGGGCAGGTAATCGGACACCCATGACGTCATTCTGAAACGTCAAATACGACCCATTGACTCTGATGTTTTTTTTTACGGTACTGACAAGGTCCTTCTGCCTTGATGCATTGTATTTTTGGTTTGTTCAAAAAAAGAACAAGGAAGCTGCGAGTTAATGTTTTCGCAGAAAATAGGTTTTATTTTTAAAATTACGTATATAATTTAATTATGTTTCAATGTTATGAGTGACGAATTGGCGCTTGTATTTAAAAATATTTGAGAATTATTGACCTTCTGTTTTTTTATTTCTTTACGCTGTTACTTACCTAATTTGTTTACATGTAAATAAACAAATGTGTCCAGGGTTGCCAGATGAGATTTAACAGGTTTATTCAAGTTAACAAGTATCATAACAAACTTTCAAACCTGAAAAATATACACAATCAACATTTGTGGACAGCTCTGTTAAAAAAATAAACTTTTCGAATAATTCTTTAACGAATATTTCTCGTAACAATTTTTATGAAACAAAATATTTTCCGACGAGGATGGGATTCGAACCCACGCGTGCAGAGCACATTGGATTAGCAGTCCAACGCCTTAACCACTCGGCCACCTCGTCACATGCGCAACGAACTCTAATTAATGGAGTACTTACATTATTTATCTTTTCGATACTTATTTATTCTATACCTACGACTATATCTTAACTGCTAATTCATGCCTTTCGTAAGTGACGTAGATACCTACCTACTGTATTATTCCCTCATTCATAATAACTACGTTAACAACATTTTAACAAGCAAATGTTTTGTCTTTATGTTTAATACTTTTTCGAAAAAGGACGATAAAACATTCTAATATTAGAATGTTGTTATTAACGGATTATAAATCCCCAAATTTAAATAATCCTTTAGCAACACAACAAGTTATTTGAAGTTGTGAATATTGATGACACTAACCTATCAAAATGGATATTACGGGTTAAACCTACATATAAAATTGTGTGCAGCTCTTTAAACAAAATATCAGCAAACACTTGCTATTTGATAAAATATAGGCTGGAAAATTGCTTACATTGCTCAAAGACAAACTAATGTATGCTCATTAAAAAAAAACCCTGATTATATTTCACACGTTTTACATTAAACTAATTTAAAAAATAACTGTCCTGGAATTAGGCATGGATTTTTAAAAGGGCTACCTACTTAGTGTGATTCAAAAAAATATTTTTTAGTTCCCTGGCACGTCAGGGTTTATTTTTAGTCCACCTGTCATTAGCTGCAGTTACTATGTTTGCGAAATAATGTAAAACGGATTGAAATAAATTATTTTTAAAATTTAATAGATAATATCGCCTGGAATGTATGAGATTAATCTAAATTGGTTTTGGAATGTTTATGACAAATTTATACTGAGAAATCAGGATTATTCTGTAATAAATTCTGTGAAAATTGTTTATTTATATAGAGCGGCTAGAATGTGACTTTTGTAACATTTAGCTTAACTTTTAAGAACCTAAGGTTCAAAACTGATAGATAATGTTCCAAAAAAGCCTATGGACTTTGCCCTAAACATGGAAAATTGATGTTTTTTTCAGTAAATTTTACATTTTGCCCACACTCGGAGTAATTGTTAATTAAACGCCACAGGCATCACAATATTTATGTGGTTATGAATATTCAGTGCCTTGTTAAAATAAATTATAAATTTTCTGTCTGTCTTGCAGCAACTTAGCCCTCTACAACCAGTAATTTGATTATTATTATTATTTATGTTTGACATTCAGTAAACCTAACTTAAGGTTAAAGAATGATTTCGAATCTATACTAATATTATAAAGCGGAAGAGTTTGTTTGTTTGTTTGATTGTTTGTTTGTTTGTTTAAACGCGCTAATCTCAGGATCTACTGGTCCGATTTGAAAAATTCTTTTTTTGTTGGATAGCCCATTTATCGAGGAAGGCTATAGGCTATATAACATCGCGCTACGACTAATAGGAGCGGAGAAGCGACGAGAAATGTTTCAAAAACGGGGAAAAATTAAGCATACGAAGTTGCGCGGGACAGCTAGTACCATATATAATACACACAAAGAAAATAAAAACTGGCAAAATAGGT
The DNA here is from genome assembly GCA_945859575.2 of Herminia tarsipennalis. Classification (NCBI taxonomy): domain Eukaryota; kingdom Metazoa; phylum Arthropoda; class Insecta; order Lepidoptera; family Erebidae; genus Herminia; species Herminia tarsipennalis. The sequence continues at coordinate 1,823,751 of OX243833.2, read as the reverse complement.
AGGTAGTCTTCCCGTGACCACGGCCGTTGCAATACGGTCGAAACGTCGGGCAATAAACAAGGTATTTTACCTTAAATTATTTATGCGATTAAGACCCGTAATATATGTATATATTTTAATAATGTGTACAAATCGCGAAAGTTTATCAACATTTAAAATAGGTTGCCTATTTTGCCAGTTTTTATTTTCTTTGTGTGTTTTATTTTCTCGTGCTTAACTAATAGAAGAATACATATTAAAGCTCTAAACCAGCACAAGTGGAACAATATTTAAATTTGGAAATAATTTATCCGATGCCACTAAAATTGCTTAAAAGTCATTCAATAGTTTTAAAATTTTAAAGTTGATCGCTGACCGTTCAAACCGGCAGTGTGAACGGTCAGCGATCAACTATTAATATCTGCATCTCTTTTGTTTACACGGGATCTACTTAAGTAAGGTACGTTTCTTGAGCGATAAACTCGCTACTCGCCGTTGCGTTGGTGGGACAGGTGCCTCATGATTAAGGCATCGGACTCGCAATCGTGAAGTCGCGGCGCGTGTTCGAATCCGACTCCTATACTACCGACGTGAACATCATCAACTATTGAGCTTAGCTGGAGGGATAAGCCCAATTAATTACCCACAATTCCACGTTGCAAGTTATCTTTAAAAAAACGACTCGCCTCGTTTAAAAAAAACGCGTCGTCTCGTATAAAAACAAGCTCTGGTTACGCCGGGCATACAAATAAAATACTCAATAATGAATATCTATATTATTTACTTAAGATACACAATGAGACAGGACTTATTACAAAAAATAAAAAGAGTATACATAAAAAACAATCACAATATAGGTAAAAGACTACAAATAATAAGGTTGTTCCAAATCGGTGCCCACGGGCATTATGCCCAGAAGGCTGGCCGCATTACCTCTTTGTATGGCCAGGCTTATTCGCTGGCCGAGATACGTACCGGCCCTCTGGTCACCAGAGCTATCTCTTAGCCGCTTGGCCAGCTTCTGGTAAATTCCAGATACACCATTTTTTTATTTTTTTATTTCACTTCGGAAAACCAACAGCTACAACATTTGTGGAAGAAAATGACAGAATACAAACAAAAAGCCAATTACAGGTCTTCAGTTATAAACAATTGTATAGGGAACAACAATTATACAAAGATATAACAACAATTATAAAAATGTACTGTGTACGTTACTTTCACATACATTAAAAAAAAGAAAATCTTAAATAGTACATACTGTTCACATATTTTAATCAAAAATATTGTGAGTTTGAGACGTTGTTGGGTAATCTCTGGATCTAATAAACCGATTTTAAAAAACTATTTTACCAATAATTGCTTTTTAGAAAGATAGAAAAAAATAAAGACAGAGAATAATAAAGATAGAAAATGCTCTCTGTAACGAAGCAATGGTATCAATAAGCCGTGATAGTTCTTTAACTAGCGGCTTGATGTTGCAAGCGAGGGCCCAACTCGCTTGCAAGAAAGGATAGAGAAAATTGAGGTCAGTAACATTAGTCCAGATAGGTGGTTCGATTCCGGCCCCGGTTTGACATACAGAAGTCTCGGGTTCGATTCCTGGATCTGGACTTCAAAAATTGTTCTATCTATCTATCTATATAAAAAATACCATAACTATTTTACCAATAGAAAGCCACGTTATTTGTGTGTGTTATAGGCTGTAACATCACGCTACGACCAATAGGAGCAAAGCATTAATAAAAAATGTTGCAAATACGAAGTAAAAAAATTACGCAAAAGAAGTTGCGCGGGTCAGCTAGTTTGATAATATATAAAGGATAAAATACTTTGTTTTTTCTTTCTTTAAACAAATGCATTTTTTTTTCTTGCTCTCTATACAATAACCATCAGTAAACCCAACGTTTAACTTTCGTTTGTAACATTTTTACACACACGATTTCCTCATAGCGTGCTTCGGTTTTACCTAAATCACCCGAAATGTTTATAGTCTCATGAAACTAAAACTCCATCTGTTGCGGTTTACCAACACAAAAATAAAAATCATTTTCATAGTCTTTCTATAGGTTTTCCCGCAAATTCCTTACCCCACCTGTTGTTTTAAACGAAGTGTAGGTATGTTATAGTTTTTAGTGATCCGACCGCACATAGCCAATATTAATATGAAGAAATTTACGGGTAATAAAAATGCTACGGTGTGTTTACAAGTCGCAATAGTGTGAGTTTCTCTGAGCCGCATACTTACTCATATTAGCGTACTTGAACTATTAATATTATTGTTTTGAAGGATATTGTTTGGGCTTTGTATGCGTTAAACGCGTCATACGTATATTTTCATACATTTTTGTTTCTTCGGCTGCTGTATTGGATATTGGGAAAATTCCAATTTGCTCGTTCTTCATGCGCGAAGATCGGAAATCGTTACAGAACTGTGAAACAGTTGTGAAATTCATGTAAGCGAGCTGGGCCCTTATTTACTATCTTTTTTCGCGCTTCTAACTGTCAAAATCTTGTCATAATGGTATAAGAGAGCTGCGCTTAGAAATGCTTAGAAATTCGCGCAAAAAAACATAGTGAATAAAGACCCGGTTGATGATAATATGACATAAAAATAATTTATTTCTGTATCATATATATTAGTACAGTGGTTGCATTTGCATTGCATATCATTGATAACCAAAAAAAACTTACGTTCTAAAAAAGCAATGTCACTGAATTACCTCACACTAACCCCACACTAGGATTCCCTGTGTCGTGAGATTCAGTTTCTTCCCTATTTTAGTTACAAATTGTTTACGAATTTAAGAGCAACACAGTTTCTATAAAATGACATCTTAACTTGTTTAAGTACATTATTGAAAATTACGGTCCGTAGGATTTAAGCTGTCGGTATTCAAAATTTGACCTGTGTCAACATTGACAAAACTCCTCTTTGTTACCCGTCTGCTAGGAATGGTTATATTTGTTTATAGTGTGAAAGTTGAAATCTCCAGTATTATTTTTAATTCGTTACAAAAGATAGTGTAGATAAAAAATCGTAACTAATCCCCACCTCTCAAGTATGTATCTCTCTAGTATTAGGTATAAGTAGATATCAAAGCATTGACAGAAATCGATAAAGCGATGATATTATTTTTAAGCATATCTAATTATATCTAACAATAATAAAACGCGGAAAACGAGGGTAGTCCTATGACTACCCCATTTTCCGCGTTTTATTGCAAATTCTTTATCTCGGAACGGCTGTGAAGTGCTCTGAGATCCGTGAACAATGTCTACCTACACGTGCGTTGCTCTCTTGAAGAACCCATGTATGAAAGTTACCTTATGAGTAGATACCTACTCTTGGTATTTTGTGGGTATTATACGAGCATTTACCTACCCTTCAAACAAAATAATAAAAATAACATACATCATCTAGGGATTGCAATCCCGTAGCTCATTCAATGCCGCGGGTTTGATATACGGGATTACTCGATACCGCGCGGGATCACGCCGAATCCCGCATACGACAGTGACACTTTCTTTCACTTTCGTGCGTGCACCCGGTCATCGATTTGTAAGACATTATCACGTCAAAACAAAGAACGTCGATAATCTTGATTTCAACTTAGTTTGTACGTTTGAAGCATATAAAATCATAAATGGCTGCTCCGACACTTTCGTTTTTCAGTATAATGGATTAATTAAATATTACTTTCTAAAATTTGCGGGATTCAGCAGATTAATAAAAGTAGCGGTTTACCGCGGGAATGCGTGATCCCGTTTTGCGGGATTGCAATCCCTAACATAATCCTGCTACGAAGTGTTTGATACTCGTATTTTTATTGACGTTCCTTTTCTGTAATTCCAGAGTGAATCCTGCGACTCTGGCGAATGGGGTTGGGCAGGGTTGGAGGAGGCTGGGGGCGGAGGCCCCAAGGTACCAGGCATCGTGTCCGCGTGCCTCGCGCACCTGCGGAGACACGGCATGCACACGCTCGGCCTCTTCAGGGTGTCCTCCTCTAAAAAGAGAGTCAGACAGGTGAGTTTTGTGGGGATTTTGAAACTCTAGTTTCGGAGTACCTACCTAAGCTAGCTCTGCTAGCAGTAGATATGTGATATGACCTCAAGCTGTGTAGGTACATAGGCAGAACTTTCCTTCACAATTAACACATTCCACTTGTGTCTTCATTTTAAACCAAATTAAAAAAACCGGGCAAGTGCATGTCGGGCCACGCACAATGTAGGGTTCCGTAGTCCCCCCGCCATCCGAATAATGCGGCTTATGAAGTGGGTTTTCTGTCGTTTTTGTTTCATACTTACAACATTATACCTACTTAATAATCATTTTCAATGGAATTTGTACGAAAATTTGTTACTTCTCATTTGATCAGCTGTTACTCGTAACCTTGTAAAGTCTTCTTAGCTGTGATAGTTTTCCTGTTAATTTCACTATATAAACTACTACTGTGATTTTTTTCACATTCTCAACATCAACCATTTAGCTGGCAGTTGGGGGACACTTGACTCTAACAAAAAGGAGTGGTCCATTTGTCCATACATTTTAGGCCCAGAAAGGACTCACACGAAACGATGTTTGTTTTGAAGATAAATGACTACTCTATTACCCTTTATTATTCTTTTTCCCATAAAACTTGGTGGAATTGAGATACGAGATATTTAAAATGGAAATGATTTCATATCAAAAAACATTACTAGCAATCCCTTAACCTCTCTAGCTAAGCTCAATGGCTTGTGTTAGTTGCACAAAGTCTCGTTCTTACCCAATTATAACATAATCAATTCATTTTATACAAGTTATACTCGTTAAACTCGGAACTGTAAAACTAATGGCAGGTCAGTTTGCCGCCATTTTTACAACACCAAATAATAAAATCAATGAATGAAATGAATAACAACACGAATGACATGACAGATAAAAAAAAATTTTGCAAATGCTTTGAAAAATTATTTATACTATCGATTTATAAACAAAAATCGATTGCAACCAAATAATTATACAACACAATTATATTAAATTACTTTTTTACCGAATATATTTCCAAAATAATTGAAAAACATTGTTTTATATTAAAGTAATAAAGATATTTTATCTTTACTAACAATTTCTACCTATCAAACGTCGTTATAACGACGTTTGAAGCTTGACTTTTTAAAGCTGGCAACATAAAACAATTATCCGCCATTACCGTAACCTAAGAATCAAATTAAAATAATCTTTAAAACTAAAATCTTTCCCCCAAGTTTTATCAAAAAATGAAAACCCCATACAGATTTCAAAAAATATTTGTTTAATTTTAACGTTTCACAACTTTCTGTCCGCTATGGGCCGTATTTGGTACATGTCCTTTGCACTTTAAATCATAATATTTCACAAACGTATCTCTAAATCTAGAAATGGCGTACCCAACCCCTAAACGATACCCCATACGATGGGGTAGGTGAGAAAAAAAAATCACATCCCCACTTTACATATAGGGGAATTTATCAGGTCATATTTTGTGAAAAACACCAGCAAAGGAGCATTTAGGTATGTTTCACGTCCTTTTGTTGAGCAGCCAGTAACTCAAAGATCCGATCATGTTGAAAATATTTTTTGTTATTTTTTTTTATTAAACGTTACCTTTTTTGATATTTTTTGCTGTTTAATAGATAAAGTGGGGGGGAGCGTCCTCGTCCTACACGTCACTTTCGCTTATTTTCACTTTATCAGTTTAATCTTCTTTTGATAAAGACTGTAAGCGTATTTATGCATCTCTATTAACATCATAAAGCTCAAGAGTTTGTTTGTTTGTTTGTTTGAACGCGGTAATCTCAGGAACAACTGATCCGAAGTGAAAAATTATTTCACTGTTGGATAGCCCATTTATCGAGGAAGGCTACAGGCTATATAACATCACGCTACGGCCAATAGGAGCGGAGTGGCAATGAGAAATGTTGCAAAAACGGGGAAAATTTACGCAGACGAAGTTGCACACGACAGCAAGTGATTACCTACATTTCTTTTCCGGGTTCAATAATCACAGTACCTAACACATTTAAGAGTGACGGCAAGGAACTCGTGAAATCCCCGAAATAGCATATGATACCACAATCATTATCAGTTCAATCTATATATGAAAATAACCTCTAAGTACTTATTACTAAACTTGATTGGCAAGATAACATTAGTATTCTGGCCGTAGTGGCGGTCTATTTATGGAACATCTATTTGATTCCGGTGATCTCACGGTCTACGATCTCTACTGGAGGTAAATATAGTTTACAATAGCATTATTATTTTGCTATCAGATATGATGAATATGTATACTAGGTTAAAATATTATAGTACCTATAAAAGTCAAAAGTCAAGTCAAAATATTTTCTTCATTTAGGTTATAAATGCAATGCTTATGAACGTCAGACAAAATTTTCAAAAAAATTGTTCTACATTTAATGTCAAGTTCGCAAGAGTAAAGCCGTGAGAAAAGAAGTTGGCAATAAAAACTCATGGCCACTTTTTTAAATGCCATTTTTTTATATATTTTTAAGCCAATAAGGTGCTGCAACCATTACACCATGAAACTCACGCAAGCACGTAAACTGGTATATCAAGATTTAAATTAATTTAGCCTCCTACGGTGTGGATGGGAGCATCAACTTACAAAAATACAGAACAGGGAAGGCTTTCTACCTTCTTTGGCATAATATACTGTCGTTAACAATTTATTTTGAAATAATAAGGGTCCTTAATCACTTTATTTTTTTTGTTTTCGCGGCAAGCCCAAAGATGTCCGCTAGCATGCGCGATGCATTTCTAAGCGTAGCTCTATAAAGTAGATACTATTATGACAAGATTTTGACAGTTAGACGTGTGGGCTTGCCGCGAAAACGAAAAAAAAGATTGTCAATAAAGACCAAGGTAGCAGACTTATTAAAACCAGTCTAATATTTATGTAATGTTCAGTTTAGATAGTAAGAAATAGAGTGCCGTAAGCTATTATTCCCGCGTGAGAGCCAAATTGTAACTCCTAAACAATATTCACTTTCGTTGTAAACACGGGTTGTCTCAGTATTAAACGACCTATCTTTAAATATAGACTATACCTGGACCCCGATCTATAATTTTTCAGGTGTTTGAAGACTTTTTCCGCTTGTTTATCAGGCTTGGTCTTTGGTCTAACTGAGTGGTCCTCTTCAGTGTTCACATTCACATGAGTTATACGAATTAAAAGGACAAATAATAATAAACGAGTGATTATCCTTAAATTACCTACCCCTTCTACAACGCGTGAATCAGAACCGCAACAATTTCAAAAAGAACATAAATGCATAACTAAATTTAAATTACAAGGTCCTGCGCTAAACAAACAAAAATACACCAACTCAAATAACTCAAAATATTTGTGGCAATTCTATGTTGGTCGACCAACATTGTTAGACCAATAATACTTACCGCGAAGGAGCAAAGCAAAGTTTGTAATAAATGGCCAACATATGGGTCAACGAGGCCGACTATTGCAACAACCAATCCGTTCGTGAAAACATCTAATTCTGTCGAAGCGTGTTTTATTCTTACGTGAAGTGTGTTGATGTGGACTCTACAAACAACTGCTAGATTGATTTACTGTTGTTAATTCTATCATAGCAACAATACTGTATTTTGTAGATGTATACTAATTAACGTAAAATATGTGAATATTGACTGCCTCGAAGACGCAGTGGAAGTGAAGACGACTGCTGCCCAATAGATTTTAACTTCGGTAACCAAACGGGACACCACTTCGTTTGATCTACAAACTGTTGTTTCAAGCTTGGATCTTTGAGTACCTATATAATGTCTAGATGGAGCATTCCGTCAGTAACTATAAGCTACTATTTTTGACGTTTGACACTCGTTGAAAATGGCACGCTAGAATAAATATGGCTAAAACATCTGATAGGAGTCATCTTAGCTCTCAAAAAGGACGTCCATTTGACCGTACCTTTTGACAGTTCTTTGCTTCAATTTTAAATGCCGGATTAGTAATCAAAGGCTTGGATGTACTTTTGTAATTATTATTTGTATATTTGTAAAGTATCCACCTTGCGACGATAAAAATAAATATATTACGTGGTACGTAATATATTTTTTGTTGTTCTCAACAATCATTTAGAGTACATAATTGTTCAGTTCTATGCTATCATTTCCAGTTGCGTGAGGAATGGGAACGGAGTCAAGAGGCTGCGCTAGATGCGGCCGTATCGCCGCACGACGTGGCCACGCTCCTGAAGGAGTTCCTGAGGGATCTGCCCGACCCGCTACTTAGTAGGGACCTGTACCCAGCATTTTTACAGACTCAAAGTAAGTCCTACCGTGATATACATTTCCTGATGGAATATGTGCACATTTATACTTTTTCTGATAGCTTATTTATCAACGAAACATTAAATATATACAATTAAATATATAACGTAATTTTGCTTCCCGGGACGACGTCAGACGTCAAATGACAGATGTTCCCGTAACAGACCTACTTATCGGCCATTTTTTCCTGGGACTGACCAGGGGTATTTAATTGGCCTTATTGTTTATAAGACACAAAGTTCTAGGATTGACATTAACCTATCCTACCATTAACAGGATTGCAACTCTCTAGGTTATATTAGATATGTTTCGGGACTTAATCACGTGAATTATTATTATGTATATGTTAACCACTAGGCCATCAGGCCAGTCATCAGGGCAGCAGTTGTCTTTATATAACAATTAATAACATGTGCCCGCGTGTTGCAGAGATTCACAACCGGCGCTTCCAGTGGGAGGCGCTGCGGCTGGTGGCGGCGCTGCTGCCGGCGCCGCACCGCGACACGCTGGCGGCGCTGCTGGCGTTCCTGGCGCAGCTGGCGGCGCACGCGGGCGCGGGCGAGGACGACGAGCGCGGCAACAAGATGACCGCCGCCAACATCGCCACCATCTTCGCGCCCAATATACTGCACCGCTGTAAACCTAATGAGACCGCCAGGTAACTAACTACTCAAGTTTTTTTTTTTTTTAAACGACTCCCGCATTGGGGTCACGGACAAACTTTACAAACATACAAGTCACGGACACAAAGTACACCCAGACCCGGAACAAGAATTTGTGTATCACATAAAGTGTTGTCCCGTGTGGGAATCGAACCCACGACCTCTTACGTAGCAGTTGGACACTCCCACCGCGCCACAGAGGCATTCAAGTTTTCCAGTAAAATCAAGCGATTAGTGATTTCTTTTACCGGTTAGCTAAATAGGGTTTGAAACTGACTAGAGACAACGTTAGTATTATGCCAGTACATACAGCTCTGTGAATATTTCACTTTTCAGACCACAGATACCTATCTACTATTATCTACCTACACCAGCGAGTCCTAAAGTGGGTTCCGGGGAACCTACGAGTTGCTAAGAAAAGTCACCAGGGTTTCACGAAATTATTTATTTTGACTGTTAAATAACAGAATTTAGTACAAAAAATATTTAACGGGAAATATGTGTCCAAAAGAACTCATTACTGTTATGTAATTAGATACTTTTTAGCATGGAATCCCAAAGAAAAAAAATATCTGGTGGGTGTTCCGTTATCTTAAAAGCCAAGCTATTCGGTTGCTGTGTGAATAAAGTTAAGTTTCCAAGTAATCATTAAGTAGAACATCGTTATAAAATTTCCAGTGTAGAGCAGTTATCGGAGCGAGCGGACGTGATCAACGTGATTCGGCAGCTCATAGAGCGTCAGGCGGAGCTGTGGACTCTGCCAGCGGAGCTGCTGCACGAGGCGTACATACACCTCGCGCACACCGCGCCTGCGCATCTTGACTCTTTACTGCTGAGGAGAGCCGAGTAAGTCTTATAGCACCTTGCCTTCCTTCAGGACATCTTGTGGTTAGAAAATGGCCACTCTGAACCACTCGGGCCAGATTTTCCAATCATCTACAATTTCTAGTTTGTTACAATCACTTTTTCATTCATATTTGTTTATAATAAACCTAGATTGTCAACCTGACATCGTTTTGCCAAATCATCAAATTGAGTGTTTTCCAAAAATCATTTTCATACCACCATTTGTTTTAACGAAAATTTGCCCCGACCCATTGTCACTACCAAAGTTAGCAGTTCTATTGGCACATTTGTACATATAACCCCTTGCATGTGCGTGACCCAGCCGTGTCCTCCACAGGTGTGCCGTGGAGTCGAACCCGGAGAACGCAGACAACGCCCTAAGACAGGTGTGGTCCAGGGAACAGTTCCTCCACGGCGCGGCCGCGACCGGCGGGCCAGGGAATGTGCCAACGCCGAGGTATTTAGTACGCGCGCCTTCATTTTTCCCTTCATAAATTTCTTTATCATTTTGTGTTTTCGTTTCATTGGCACTGTAATGTAATCTATTGTTTACCACATTAAGATTAAAAACCACCAGCAAGATGAAAATCTTCACGAACCATCTTGCTGGTGGTTCACGGTATTGATAAATATACTTTTATATACTTTACTATCTCGCTAGTAATAGTAGGTACTGTATACAGAATGTCCCACGGCGATGTCAGACGTAGAGGAAACTATCTTAATTATTATACAAATAAATTTAAATGTATGGAGGAAAAAATTGACTCAGTCTCTTGTAAAAGAATACTAAAAGTAATATCTTAATTACTATTGAAAGAAGACTTCATTTTGATGTTTAAAATATTTGGAACTGCATTCAAAATTTTTTAAATAAATCTTTGAATGCAGTTCCAAATATTTTCAAACCAGCTAAATATATGGAAAAAGAAACGCTCTTTATATCCAAGATACCAATCACCACTCAGGGTGATTGGTGTGAGGGATATCTTCATATCCCTCACACCCAGGGACATCCTGTATATTGTATAGTGACGGACCCATGGGTCTAAGAATATCAAACCCCTATCTGTCCCTTCGAAAGTTTTGAAGTCCTCCTCTCGTGTAGATATATGTGCTATTTAGTTGTTACTTTCACAAAAAAAACTCTCAGCGGAGTTAGGTCTTTTCCCAAACCGAAATCCTAGATTGCACAGCTGAATTACATACCCCCCCCCCCCCTGCCCTATAATCCTGGATCCGCCACTAGTATTGTACAAAATTCCAAAGTTATTTAAAGATACCAACACGATACAAATATAACATTAGAAGCGGTATGTCATTGACCTTTCTGCCTTTTGTCGGCAGACGTAGCGAGAAGAGTTACTCTCGCAGCAGAAGAACGAGAGAGACCGCGTCAGACACGTCCTCAGGATCTCTCTCCTCAGCCATGACTATTGTTACCAGGTACATATTATCTTTATTATTTAAGTACTCTTCTGTAAACATTATCTAAATTATGACAGAGTCAATAAAGGAAATTGTGAAAGGGGCATAGGTAATCTCCAATAAGGCGACATTTATGACTTGCATGAAAACAAAGACTACAGACAATGACTCATCTATGGTCAGCACAGCACAGCATCAGATTTTATTTTTCGTTTTATATTTTTATAGTGGAAGATTCTATTTTTCAAGAATGTATATAATTCGATAGATGTATAGACAGTCAAATCCTTGCACTGGGGTGATCATACTAAACCGATTTTTTGAAAAAAGTTTTTTTGTTACCTAAAAATATTAATCAAAATTCAAATCCGAAGATTCCTGCTTCATCCCACTACAACGCTTACCGCACTTCAACGGTCTGATCACCCCCTTGCTAGGATTTGACTGACTAAATCGGTATCCTGTATTATAAATCAGGCTTTTGGAAATATAATGTCTGTGTGTGTGCAGGGTGCGTCCCGGCAGCAGCGAGGAGATGGGCAGCAGCGGCGTGGCGTGCGGGGGCAGCTCGCCCGCCGCGCGGGACTCGGCGCCGGACTCCAATGACTCTGCCAGTGACTACAATGAGGTACTTACCTACCTATCTAAATACTTTTAACATTTTCTACGATGCTTGGACGACACTAAAAGTGATCTTTTTTGAAAATCTTTTTGAGAACAAAATCGCAAACCACAGTGGTGGATCCAGAATTTTAATTTATTCTGGAGAGGGGGGGGGGGGGCTCTCTCCAAAATAAAATTCCGGACCCGGGTTGTCCTTCCTGAGGGACCCAAAATGTTGGTTTGGAAGGTTTGATAATCTCTTTAGTATGTTTGGAAGAGTACAATCCCCCGCTTGACTCCTTTGATGGTGGAAAAACGCAACTCAGATACTTTTGGGGTTGGAGAGGCAGAAGCCCCCCTCCCCTTCTCACTGGATCCGCCAGTGAGAAACTATACACTTTAGATTGGTCCATTCAATTGTTACTGCCTCTGTGGCGCGGTGGGAGTGTGTCCGACTGCTACGCAAGAGGTCGTGGGTTCGACTCCCACACGGAACACAATTTTGTGTGTTCCACAAATTGTTGTCTGGGTGTACTTTGTGTCCGTAAATGTATGTTTGTAAAGTCCCCCGCGACACAGGTCTTGTACCCTAATGCGGGAGACATCTTGACAGCCATACTTCTCCGTGGCCCATTCCAGACACTAGGCGGGTCAGACGACGACAGCTGCGTGATCACGGCGTCGCTGCACATCCCGGCGGCGTTCAGCGCGCCGCGCGCCGGCCCGCGGCGCCGCTCCACGTCGGGCTCCGAGTCGTCCGCCAAGCGCGACTCGGCCGTGGGCTCGTCCTCGGCCTCGTGCGCCTCCAGCCCGCCGGCCTCCCCGCCGCCCGCGCCCGCGCCGCTGCGCGTCACGCTCACCTCGGCGGCCGAGCTGCGGCGGCCCTCGCCTGATATTGACAGGATCATGGCGCTTAGCAGGTGAGGGGATTTCTTAACCCGACACGGTCGGCCGCTATTCTAAGTTTTGTTCAGAGGGGGTGGATTCGATTCAACACCGGCAATGTGAGTCTCTTGCATGTTGGGAAGGACGGCCAAATATTATAAAGACTTACCCAAATAAAATAAAAAGTAATCAGGGTGTCCCCTTTGCCCCTTTCCCCCTAGATCCGCCAGTGCCAGATCTAGGGGGTCAAATAATTAATAAAACAAAAAAAAACAATCGGGTGAAATCAAAAACACATAGCTACTCTGTCACCCGAGGTAATGACAATGGTATTAGATGAAACGAAATTCACTCCCTTCCCCCCCCCCCCCTCCCTCTTAAGCACATTCTCCGAATGTAAAGAGCTCTTTCAAGTTTTAGTCCGGCCTCGAAATCGAAATAACTCAAATCCAGATCACTGGGATCTGCGCCTGAACACAGTTCGCTATTCTGCTAGATAAAATAAATTGGTATTACATTACGGACAGAATTAAGTCTTATTACTACTACTGTTACACATTCCCGCTAAAGGACACAAATTATTGGTTTTTGGAGATTTTGAAGGGCTTTACCAAAATTTTAGGCATTTTTGTAAGTCTATACATACTGTATAGGTGATGATGTGTAAGTGTCGTACCTACTCGTACAAATACCTACCAATCATCACTACTATTACTACTACTCCAAATAACACAATCTTCTCCACCCCAGAGAGCGCAACACATCCGACGCTCGCGCAGTAATGCTGCGCACACACGACGAGACCGCAGTGCGCACGCGCAGCAGCTCGCGCACTGAGACCGCCACGCGCCGGGACGGCACGGCCGCGCCCGGCGCGATGACGCCCGGCGCGGTGGCGGCCGGCGCGGGCACCACCGGCGCGGTGACCAGCAGTACCACCACCGTGACGAGCTCTAGCGGCACGCTATACAAGAGAGGAGAACTTATTTCTAGCGCACGTCCCACGTGACGTGTATACCACGTGTTTTTATACATAAACGTCTATTTATCAGTTTGTCTATTGTTTTAATGTCAGACCTGAAGACTAATATTTTCCTTCCACGTCACAGTTGTCTACAGAGTTAATGGTAACTCGACGTATTCCTTAGAACAAATAATATCTTGAGACGACTCACACTAAGCCATCTGATCCCAAACTGAGGCGAGCCTGTACTATGCCAACCAGAACTGATAAACATACTTAGGTATATTTTTCTAAATACATACATACATATTTACAGATAAATTACTCCCAGACACAGAATAAACCATCGTGCTCATCACACAAAGTTTTATCCTGAGTGGAGATTGAACCCACGATCTCTGGCTTAGCAGTCAGAGTCACTAACCACTAGAACAACAGACCAATTTATTAATTACTTAGGACAAAGTATTATACACCTCACTAGTGCAAAATACGATTATATTTTATGGTAGAGAACTTTCTAATTCTAACTAACAAAAAGTTATTGAAAAAAAATAAACCTACTTCAAAAGTTAACTGTAAATAAGGACATAATACTTTTATATACATACTACAAGAAATTAACCTACATTCTTTAAAGTCTAAAAGGGCCATTTTTTAATTTTGTCAATTTATCATTGGCAACTAATTGCACTGCCAATAATGGCAATATATCGTATGCAATTGTATGGCGCATCAACCAGTCTCTACGGGCTACACAACCCAGCAACAATAAAATAGAGAGCGACTAAAACAACAACAAATTTTGTTACTTTTTGGCCGGGCAACATTACGGAAAATCGATCTCTCAGCGATCGTCCGGCAACCATCAAATCATTAATGGAGATTACTGCTAATAGTATTATATTAACTGTGGTACTGCCATGTTGGCGGCCACAGCAATGCCGCCACAAATTGCGGTAAAAAATGGCCGTTTAGACGCCTCCTAAAACCATATAGTTTCGTCATGTCCGTCCGCAGCTTTGCTCAGAGACTGTTAGTGCTAGAATGGTGTAATTTTTCATGGATACACATATTACTTATGCCGACAAAGTGAAAGAATAAAATCTTGAAAATCCTTTTTTTGAGGGCACCTCCCCATTAAGTATGGGGATGTGATATTATTTTTTCACCTACCCCATCGTGTGGGGTATCGTCAGATAGGTCTTTTAAAAACGGCTAGATTGGGAAGAGCATTTTTAGATTTAGGGATCCGTTTGTGAAATATTAAGATTTAAAGTGCAAATTTTTGTTAGTCAAGTATCCCCCCCCCCTCCCCCCGCCAGCTAAATGGTTGTACCATAAAATGCTGCAACTTTGCCTTAGTTTCATGGCAATACGCATAAATTACGACAAATATTGACATATTGGAGATATAGTTCATTATGTGGCTACTTAGAGCTAAGTTTAATATTTTCTATTTGAAAAATATAATGGTACAATAATTGCATTTTTGAAAGATAGAAAAATTTGAAGTCCAGACCCAGGAATCGAGTCGGTTTGGCTACGGAAGTCTCCGGTTCGATTCATGGGTCTGGACTTCAAATTTTTCTATCTTTCAAAAATGCAATTATTGTATTTGTAAAGTAATTGGCAAGAAATGCCTATAAAAATTACTTCAAATATAATGGTTTTAATCTTTAAGCAAAGTTGGAGCACAAAGCTGTAACATTGCCGATCTATATTTAGACGGTTTCAATGACGTAAATACATCATTCTAGCTTAAAAACTTAAACCTTATTAGTAAGAAATTTAAAGGAAAACTATCACAGCTAAAAGTCTTTAATAAATGAAAACAATAAAGGAATATACGGATATTCAGATATTGATAACATTACTCAGTACAAAAAGGTAAAATAAAACTTCAAATTCACATTATTCATATATTTATTTAATGTAATGTGATCACGCCGAACATTTACAGTGAGCGAATTTACAAGCGCTAGAACACAGGTGAACACACCATAGTCATATTTTAACATTTCTGATAATAACTTTACACCAATTTGTAATGAAAATGTAGTTTTTAAAACTTAACGAGAGTATCACTATTGAAATGTATATCAAAATTACTTTTTTAAAAGATATTCTTAAATTTTATTGTTAAGGCGTATTTTATTCATAAATGCATTTTTTATCGACAAAAGAAAATTGATAAATAGTTATTATTAAGAAATATAGTAACAGAAATGAAATAAAGGGAAAAATAAAGTAAGAAGTAAGAAACATATTTTAATGTAATCTAGCTGTATTGAGAAAGATGAAACGCAACAAACACCGTTTGAACCATAACAACTAAGAGTCAACCTCGTCACAAGTAGTTACTACACTAACATTAAAACGATCTTAATCAATTCATTAGGTCACTAAAATAATTAAACTACAGTAAAGAATTGGAGTTTCTGAGTTCTTGAGTAAAAGCTTTTGAGCTGATTTGAGCAGAAGTGAATAGATGTTATTAGATGTACTTTGACTAAATAGAGATGGCGCTGTTTTGGCTGAATTTTATATTACAGTTCCTATTTTCAAAACTAATTTTTCTTGTGCGGAATTCTACCTTTTTGAAGGTAGGATACGGCATCGCAAGATTACAAGTGTACAATTCAGTTATAGAGAAATAGTTCTCATTGGAAAACGATATAAGTCATTGATAGTTGTTGCTATTGTATTTCATACTAAAATTTAAACTTATGCGCTGCATGATTATAACTATTTATAACATCGCTGCGACAGTCCGTTTGTGACAACGGCCGGTGCAGTCTGGTCGAAACGTCAAGCAATTTTAAGGTAAACAATGCGCGTTTATTACTGTATATCATGTAGGTACCTACTTATAGCCAACATCTAATAGTCATTTATTTTTAAGCTGAGGGCAATCCAGTCGACTTTCCGGCTAACTTCTGCCCGTGGCAAGTTTAACTCCAAAGACTCGGCAATTTCGAATTAATACGTTTTTCGTATTTATGATAGTTTTACAGTGCTCCAGTGGCAGAAGACAGATAACAGTACAGCCCATAACACAAATGCTATGGTCAGATAATAGTATAACAAATTGTCATTTAGACAAAGTACAATCATTTAACTAACAAATTAACCTCAGCCCAAAATATCAGGAACGATTTATGTTCATTTTAATTGTTCATATAAAATTAGAAGATTCCCAAAATAAGTTAATCCATTTATTTGGATATTACAACACTATAATAAAATAAAAATGTGTCAGCTGTTCATTTATTTAAACAGGCGTTGCATTGTGATTTAACTAATCAATTGACTTATACTTAAAAACAGTAAAAATAGTTATAATTATGTTTTTATTGAGAACTCCACTTCGGTGACAGCGAACATATTTAACTAGTAATAATACAACAACAAATTCGGTTGATTAAAACATGTAAGTAATTATATCTATCATAATCAGCGCTACGGATCATAGTACAAACATAAGACTTATATTAAAAAAAATATAGTTATTATTGAACTAAACACAAGAGTGAATCTCTGATATATATTTAATTCTGAGTCAAGAACAATTTTCTTTCATAACACTTTTCTTGTTTACATAACATATCTTTACTTATTTTATGATACCAAAGTTAATCTGATCTTGTACACATATAAACCACATCTTAAACATTAAAAAAAAGATTGCTACGTCAAGCAAATTCAGATACAATAAACAAATTAATTTCGTCAAAAGTTTGTACCTAGAACGCATTACGCGTAAATAATTTTATTGAATTTTAACACATAATTTCAACATATCAAAGTTCATTTTAATTTGCATGCCTCAAGAAAAATTATAACATGAAGTATTATAGGATATTGTCCTTCGTAACAGCACATAATTCTCAACTTTACAACGTAGTAATTAACGTTTATATTCTACTGTACACATTAAGACATACAGATGAGAATTCCAGCGATCAAAACATATTACGATTACAAATTTTGATAAAAAATAATGATAGAATCAACGCGACATTTGGTCATACGATTTTTAATTCACAAAGCTTCGTCAATATAACTACTAAATGCGGAGCCGAGCGACAGAAATAATCTTTGATAAAACTCAAGATTTTAAATTTCGATTCGAAGGCTCCTTGCAATCTCCACATAGACATTTGATTAATAAACAAATACTCAAACGCTCTTTGAGTCTTTTTTCAAAAGTATATCTATCGCAGCTATTTACTGTTGAGTGAGAGTGTTAGCAATATTTAAAACCAACCTCTATACTACTAGACTATCATACGACTACTCATACTAAGTGACGGCAATTTCTTGTGACGAATCGAATGAGTATCCCGTTAGCTTTTAAGACACATATAACAAATGACAGGGTTTTTTTGTTATTCTGTTATTTCTGCCAATGTCAGACTATATTGAGTGTGCCTGTTTAAATTGAAAAACAGGTACTCCATCGATAGGACTATCGATAGTATGATTTACGTCAATACTATCGACATGCATCAACAGTATCGATAGTATCAATACTATCGAAGCTCATAAAGATAATATTATCGATACTATCGACAGTACTGTTTTTCTGAGCTTAAATAGTATCGATAATATCGATTGTTTTGTCTTTCTGGACTTGAATACAATCAATAGTATTGCACACTAATAATACTATTGCCCCTTTTTAGCTATCGATAGTATCCATAGTATAATCGATTGTCATACTATCGTTAAACTATCGATAGACTATCGTACTGCTATCGATATTAGACTATCGATCGGCAACACAAGTTCCTGTCTGTATACACGAGTATAGACTAAGCTTATCAAAAGTCAAAATCTCTTTTTGTTATTAGCTGTAGCAGAACAATAAAAATTACTCTGAAATCATAATAACGTTTGAGTATTCGTTTAAAAAGTCTTATTTTAAAAATACATTCTATCACCGAGGTTTAGAAATGAAAGTGAGTGTTTGTGTGTGATCAGAAACGAGCGCGTATGTATACGGCTGCTACGTCGTGGTTTGCGTAGCCGAGGCGTTTGGCGTGTTTGAAGATCTCGTTGGTAGTTGCTGTCAAAGGTAAAGACTGTTCTAATGCATCACCTAGACCTAGGGCGAGTTTGAGGTCCTTCTGCATATGCATTAGAGGTTGGTGCGTTGAGTATGCTGATTCGATCATAGCTGTGGATAGATGTTAGAGTTAGTTTTAATGGCGTGTCATAATATATCTTTTAGGTATTAAAAACTTTCGTGATATTAATTAATGTCTATCCAAAGACTTAAAGTAGCAGTAGAATTAGTAGAAGTAGCAGAAGTGAATTTTTATGATTCATAAATATTGGTTTTTACTCAGCTTGTGCTGTATTGATGTATGTTTGTAAAGTCCTCAGTGACTTATGGTTGTTAATAACATAGTGCGAGAACAGATTACAGTAGACTCGATTATACGAATTAATTGGGATAGAAAATATAAGATAGAAGAGTATAAGTACGTCGAGCAGGTCGGCCTGGTTGAGGCTACATACAGTGTGTAACATACCTCGTCCCTTGAGTATAAGATGCGGGCTGGCGAGGGGTGTGAGCGCTAGTACGTCGAGCAGGTCGGCCTGGTTGAGGCTACATACAGTGTGTAACATACCTCGTCCCTTGAGTATAAGATGCGGGCTGGCGAGGGGTGTGAGCGCTAGTACGTCGAGCAGGTCGGCCTGGTTGAGGCTACATACAGTGTGTAACATACCTCGTCCCTTGAGTATAAGATGCGGGCTGGCGAGGGGTGTGAGCGCTAGTACGTCGAGCAGGTCGGCCTGGTTGAGGCTACATACAGTGTGTAACATACCTCGTCCCTTGAGTATAAGATGCGGGCTGGCGAGGGGTGTGAGCGCTAGTACGTCGAGCAGGTCGGCCTGGTTGAGGCTACATACAGTGTGTAACATACCTCGTCCCTTGAGTATAAGATGCGGGCTGGCGAGGGGTGTGAGCGCTAGTACGTCGAGCAGGTCGGCCTGGTTGAGGCTACATACAGTGTGTAACATACCTCGTCCCTTGAGTATAAGATGCGGGCTGGCGAGCGGTGTGAGCGCTAGTACGTCGAGCAGGTCGGCCTGGTTGAGGCTACATACAGTGTGTAACATACCTCGTCCCTTGAGTATAAGATGCGGGCTGGCGAGCGGTGTGAGCGCTAGTACGTCGAGCAGGTCGGCCTGGTTGAGGCTACATACAGTGTGTAACATACCTCGTCCCTTGAGTATAAGATGCGGGCTGGCGAGCGGTGTGAGCGCTAGTACGTCGAGCAGGTCGGCCTGGTTGAGGCTACATACAGTGTGTAACATACCTCGTCCCTTGAGTATAAGATGCGGGCTGGCGAGCGGTGTGAGCGCTAGTACGTCGAGCAGGTCGGCCTGGTTGAGGCTACATACAGTGTGTAACATACCTCGTCCCTTGAGTATAAGATGCGGGCTGGCGAGCGGTGTGAGCGCTAGTACGTCGAGCAGGTCGGCCTGGTTGAGGCTACATACAGTGTGTAACATACCTCGTCCCTTGAGTATAAGATGCGGGCTGGCGAGCGGTGTGAGCGCTAGTACGTCGAGCAGGTCGGCCTGGTTGAGGCTACATACAGTGTGTAACATACCTCGTCCCTTGAGTATAAGATGCGGGCTGGCGAGCGGTGTGAGCGCTAGTACGTCGAGCAGGTCGGCCTGGTTGAGGCTACATACAGTGTGTAACATACCTCGTCCCTTGAGTATAAGATGCGGGCTGGCGAGGGGTGTGAGCGCTAGTACGTCGAGCAGGTCGGCCTGGTTGAGGCTACATACAGTGTGTAACATACCTCGTCCCTTGAGTATAAGATGCGGGCTGGCGAGGGGTGTGAGCGCTAGTACGTCGAGCAGGTCGGCCTGGTTGAGGCTACATACAGTGTGTAACATACCTCGTCCCTTGAGTATAAGATGCGGGCTGGCGAGGGGTGTGAGCGCTAGTACGTCGAGCAGGTCGGCCTGGTTGAGGCTACATACAGTGTGTAACATACCTCGTCCCTTGAGTATAAGATGCGGGCTGGCGAGGGGTGTGAGCGCTAGTACGTCGAGCAGGTCGGCCTGGTTGAGGCTACATACAGTGTGTAACATACCTCGTCCCTTGAGTATAAGATGCGGGCTGGCGAGGGGTGTGAGCGCTAGTACGTCGAGCAGGTCGGCCTGGTTGAGGCTACATACAGTGTGTAACATACCTCGTCCCTTGAGTATAAGATGCGGGCTGGCGAGGGGTGTGAGCGCTAGTACGTCGAGCAGGTCGGCCTGGTTGAGGCTACATACAGTGTGTAACATACCTCGTCCCTTGAGTATAAGATGCGGGCTGGCGAGGGGTGTGAGCGCTAGTACGTCGAGCAGGTCGGCCTGGTTGAGGCTACATACAGTGTGTAACATACCTCGTCCCTTGAGTATAAGATGCGGGCTGGCGAGGGGTGTGAGCGCTAGTACGTCGAGCAGGTCGGCCTGGTTGAGGCTACATACAGTGTGTAACATACCTCGTCCCTTGAGTATAAGATGCGGGCTGGCGAGGGGTGTGAGCGCTAGTACGTCGAGCAGGTCGGCCTGGTTGAGGCTACATACAGTGTGTAACATACCTCGTCCCTTGAGTATAAGATGCGGGCTGGCGAGGGGTGTGAGCGCTAGTACGTCGAGCAGGTCGGCCTGGTTGAGGCTACATACAGTGTGTAACATACCTCGTCCCTTGAGTATAAGATGCGGGCTGGCGAGGGGTGTGAGCGCTAGTACGTCGAGCAGGTCGGCCTGGTTGAGGCTACATACAGTGTGTAACATACCTCGTCCCTTGAGTATAAGATGCGGGCTGGCGAGGGGTGTGAGCGCTAGTACGTCGAGCAGGTCGGCCTGGTTGAGGCTACATACAGTGTGTAACATACCTCGTCCCTTGAGTATAAGATGCGGGCTGGCGAGGGGTGTGAGCGCTAGTACGTCGAGCAGGTCGGCCTGGTTGAGGCTACATACAGTGTGTAACATACCTCGTCCCTTGAGTATAAGATGCGGGCTGGCGAGGGGTGTGAGCGCTAGTACGTCGAGCAGGTCGGCCTGGTTGAGGCTACATACAGTGTGTAACATACCTCGTCCCTTGAGTATAAGATGCGGGCTGGCGAGGGGTGTGAGCGCTAGTACGTCGAGCAGGTCGGCCTGGTTGAGGCTACATACAGTGTGTAACATACCTCGTCCCTTGAGTATAAGATGCGGGCTGGCGAGGGGTGTGAGCGCTAGTACGTCGAGCAGGTCGGCCTGGTTGAGGCTACATACAGTGTGTAACATACCTCGTCCCTTGAGTATAAGATGCGGGCTGGCGAGGGGTGTGAGCGCTAGTACGTCGAGCAGGTCGGCCTGGTTGAGGCTACATACAGTGTGTAACATACCTCGTCCCTTGAGTATAAGATGCGGGCTGGCGAGGGGTGTGAGCGCTAGTACGTCGAGCAGGTCGGCCTGGTTGAGGCTACATACAGTGTGTAACATACCTCGTCCCTTGAGTATAAGATGCGGGCTGGCGAGGGGTGTGAGCGCTAGTACGTCGAGCAGGTCGGCCTGGTTGAGGCTACATACAGTGTGTAACATACCTCGTCCCTTGAGTATAAGATGCGGGCTGGCGAGGGGTGTGAGCGCTAGTACGTCGAGCAGGTCGGCCTGGTTGAGGCTACATACAGTGTGTAACATACCTCGTCCCTTGAGTATAAGATGCGGGCTGGCGAGGGGTGTGAGCGCTAGTACGTCGAGCAGGTCGGCCTGGTTGAGGCTACATACAGTGTGTAACATACCTCGTCCCTTGAGTATAAGATGCGGGCTGGCGAGGGGTGTGAGCGCTAGTACGTCGAGCAGGTCGGCCTGGTTGAGGCTACATACAGTGTGTAACATACCTCGTCCCTTGAGTATAAGATGCGGGCTGGCGAGCGGTGTGAGCGCTAGTACGTCGAGCAGGTCGGCCTGGTTGAGGCTACATACAGTGTGTAACATACCTCGTCCCTTGAGTATAAGATGCGGGCTGGCGAGCGGTGTGAGCGCTAGTACGTCGAGCAGGTCGGCCTGGTTGAGGCTACATACAGTGTGTAACATACCTCGTCCCTTGAGTATAAGATGCGGGCTGGCGAGCGGTGTGAGCGCTAGTACGTCGAGCAGGTCGGCCTGGTTGAGGCTACATACAGTGTGTAACATACCTCGTCCCTTGAGTATAAGATGCGGGCTGGCGAGGGGTGTGAGCGCTAGTACGTCGAGCAGGTCGGCCTGGTTGAGGCTACATACAGTGTGTAACATACCTCGTCCCTTGAGTATAAGATGCGGGCTGGCGAGGGGTGTGAGCGCTAGTACGTCGAGCAGGTCGGCCTGGTTGAGGCTACATACAGTGTGTAACATACCTCGTCCCTTGAGTATAAGATGCGGGCTGGCGAGGGGTGTGAGCGCTAGTACGTCGAGCAGGTCGGCCTGGTTGAGGCTACATACAGTGTGTAACATACCTCGTCCCTTGAGTATAAGATGCGGGCTGGCGAGGGGTGTGAGCGCTAGTACGTCGAGCAGGTCGGCCTGGTTGAGGCTACATACAGTGTGTAACATACCTCGTCCCTTGAGTATAAGATGCGGGCTGGCGAGGGGTGTGAGCGCTAGTACGTCGAGCAGGTCGGCCTGGTTGAGGCTACATACAGTGTGTAACATACCTCGTCCCTTGAGTATAAGATGCGGGCTGGCGAGGGGTGTGAGCGCTAGTACGTCGAGCAGGTCGGCCTGGTTGAGGCTACATACAGTGTGTAACATACCTCGTCCCTTGAGTATAAGATGCGGGCTGGCGAGGGGTGTGAGCGCTAGTACGTCGAGCAGGTCGGCCTGGTTGAGGCTACATACAGTGTGTAACATACCTCGTCCCTTGAGTATAAGATGCGGGCTGGCGAGGGGTGTGAGCGCTAGTACGTCGAGCAGGTCGGCCTGGTTGAGGCTACATACAGTGTGTAACATACCTCGTCCCTTGAGTATAAGATGCGGGCTGGCGAGGGGTGTGAGCGCTAGTACGTCGAGCAGGTCGGCCTGGTTGAGGCTACATACAGTGTGTAACATACCTCGTCCCTTGAGTATAAGATGCGGGCTGGCGAGGGGTGTGAGCGCTAGTACGTCGAGCAGGTCGGCCTGGTTGAGGCTACATACAGTGTGTAACATACCTCGTCCCTTGAGTATAAGATGCGGGCTGGCGAGGGGTGTGAGCGCTAGTACGTCGAGCAGGTCGGCCTGGTTGAGGCTACATACAGTGTGTAACATACCTCGTCCCTTGAGTATAAGATGCGGGCTGGCGAGGGGTGTGAGCGCTAGTACGTCGAGCAGGTCGGCCTGGTTGAGGCTACATACAGTGTGTAACATACCTCGTCCCTTGAGTATAAGATGCGGGCTGGCGAGGGGTGTGAGCGCTAGTACGTCGAGCAGGTCGGCCTGGTTGAGGCTACATACAGTGTGTAACATACCTCGTCCCTTGAGTATAAGATGCGGGCTGGCGAGCGGTGTGAGCGCTAGTACGTCGAGCAGGTCGGCCTGGTTGAGGCTACATACAGTGTGTAACATACCTCGTCCCTTGAGTATAAGATGCGGGCTGGCGAGCGGTGTGAGCGCTAGTACGTCGAGCAGGTCGGCCTGGTTGAGGCTACATACAGTGTGTAACATACCTCGTCCCTTGAGTATAAGATGCGGGCTGGCGAGCGGTGTGAGCGCTAGTACGTCGAGCAGGTCGGCCTGGTTGAGGCTACATACAGTGTGTAACATACCTCGTCCCTTGAGTATAAGATGCGGGCTGGCGAGCGGTGTGAGCGCTAGTACGTCGAGCAGGTCGGCCTGGTTGAGGCTACATACAGTGTGTAACATACCTCGTCCCTTGAGTATAAGATGCGGGCTGGCGAGCGGTGTGAGCGCTAGTACGTCGAGCAGGTCGGCCTGGTTGAGGCTACATACAGTGTGTAACATACCTCGTCCCTTGAGTATAAGATGCGGGCTGGCGAGCGGTGTGAGCGCTAGTACGTCGAGCAGGTCGGCCTGGTTGAGGCTACATACAGTGTGTAACATACCTCGTCCCTTGAGTATAAGATGCGGGCTGGCGAGCGGTGTGAGCGCTAGTACGTCGAGCAGGTCGGCCTGGTTGAGGCTACATACAGTGTGTAACATACCTCGTCCCTTGAGTATAAGATGCGGGCTGGCGAGGGGTGTGAGCGCTAGTACGTCGAGCAGGTCGGCCTGGTTGAGGCTACATACAGTGTGTAACATACCTCGTCCCTTGAGTATAAGATGCGGGCTGGCGAGGGGTGTGAGCGCTAGTACGTCGAGCAGGTCGGCCTGGTTGAGGCTACATACAGTGTGTAACATACCTCGTCCCTTGAGTATAAGATGCGGGCTGGCGAGGGGTGTGAGCGCTAGTACGTCGAGCAGGTCGGCCTGGTTGAGGCTACATACAGTGTGTAACATACCTCGTCCCTTGAGTATAAGATGCGGGCTGGCGAGGGGTGTGAGCGCTAGTACGTCGAGCAGGTCGGCCTGGTTGAGGCTACATACAGTGTGTAACATACCTCGTCCCTTGAGTATAAGATGCGGGCTGGCGAGGGGTGTGAGCGCTAGTACGTCGAGCAGGTCGGCCTGGTTGAGGCTACATACAGTGTGTAACATACCTCGTCCCTTGAGTATAAGATGCGGGCTGGCGAGGGGTGTGAGCGCTAGTACGTCGAGCAGGTCGGCCTGGTTGAGGCTACATACAGTGTGTAACATACCTCGTCCCTTGAGTATAAGATGCGGGCTGGCGAGGGGTGTGAGCGCTAGTACGTCGAGCAGGTCGGCCTGGTTGAGGCTACATACAGTGTGTAACATACCTCGTCCCTTGAGTATAAGATGCGGGCTGGCGAGGGGTGTGAGCGCTAGTACGTCGAGCAGGTCGGCCTGGTTGAGGCTACATACAGTGTGTAACATACCTCGTCCCTTGAGTATAAGATGCGGGCTGGCGAGGGGTGTGAGCGCTAGTACGTCGAGCAGGTCGGCCTGGTTGAGGCTACATACAGTGTGTAACATACCTCGTCCCTTGAGTATAAGATGCGGGCTGGCGAGGGGTGTGAGCGCTAGTACGTCGAGCAGGTCGGCCTGGTTGAGGCTACATACAGTGTGTAACATACCTCGTCCCTTGAGTATAAGATGCGGGCTGGCGAGGGGTGTGAGCGCTAGTACGTCGAGCAGGTCGGCCTGGTTGAGGCTACATACAGTGTGTAACATACCTCGTCCCTTGAGTATAAGATGCGGGCTGGCGAGGGGTGTGAGCGCTAGTACGTCGAGCAGGTCGGCCTGGTTGAGGCTACATACAGTGTGTAACATACCTCGTCCCTTGAGTATAAGATGCGGGCTGGCGAGGGGTGTGAGCGCTAGTACGTCGAGCAGGTCGGCCTGGTTGAGGCTACATACAGTGTGTAACATACCTCGTCCCTTGAGTATAAGATGCGGGCTGGCGAGGGGTGTGAGCGCTAGTACGTCGAGCAGGTCGGCCTGGTTGAGGCTACATACAGTGTGTAACATACCTCGTCCCTTGAGTATAAGATGCGGGCTGGCGAGCGGTGTGAGCGCTAGTACGTCGAGCAGGTCGGCCTGGTTGAGGCTACATACAGTGTGTAACATACCTCGTCCCTTGAGTATAAGATGCGGGCTGGCGAGGGGTGTGAGCGCTAGTACGTCGAGCAGGTCGGCCTGGTTGAGGCTACATACAGTGTGTAACATACCTCGTCCCTTGAGTATAAGATGCGGGCTGGCGAGGGGTGTGAGCGCTAGTACGTCGAGCAGGTCGGCCTGGTTGAGGCTACATACAGTGTGTAACATACCTCGTCCCTTGAGTATAAGATGCGGGCTGGCGAGGGGTGTGAGCGCTAGTACGTCGAGCAGGTCGGCCTGGTTGAGGCTACATACAGTGTGTAACATACCTCGTCCCTTGAGTATAAGATGCGGGCTGGCGAGGGGTGTGAGCGCTAGTACGTCGAGCAGGTCGGCCTGGTTGAGGCTACATACAGTGTGTAACATACCTCGTCCCTTGAGTATAAGATGCGGGCTGGCGAGGGGTGTGAGCGCTAGTACGTCGAGCAGGTCGGCCTGGTTGAGGCTACATACAGTGTGTAACATACCTCGTCCCTTGAGTATAAGATGCGGGCTGGCGAGGGGTGTGAGCGCTAGTACGTCGAGCAGGTCGGCCTGGTTGAGGCTACATACAGTGTGTAACATACCTCGTCCCTTGAGTATAAGATGCGGGCTGGCGAGGGGTGTGAGCGCTAGTACGTCGAGCAGGTCGGCCTGGTTGAGGCTACATACAGTGTGTAACATACCTCGTCCCTTGAGTATAAGATGCGGGCTGGCGAGGGGTGTGAGCGCTAGTACGTCGAGCAGGTCGGCCTGGTTGAGGCTACATACAGTGTGTAACATACCTCGTCCCTTGAGTATAAGATGCGGGCTGGCGAGGGGTGTGAGCGCTAGTACGTCGAGCAGGTCGGCCTGGTTGAGGCTACATACAGTGTGTAACATACCTCGTCCCTTGAGTATAAGATGCGGGCTGGCGAGGGGTGTGAGCGCTAGTACGTCGAGCAGGTCGGCCTGGTTGAGGCTACATACAGTGTGTAACATACCTCGTCCCTTGAGTATAAGATGCGGGCTGGCGAGGGGTGTGAGCGCTAGTACGTCGAGCAGGTCGGCCTGGTTGAGGCTACATACAGTGTGTAACATACCTCGTCCCTTGAGTATAAGATGCGGGCTGGCGAGGGGTGTGAGCGCTAGTACGTCGAGCAGGTCGGCCTGGTTGAGGCTACATACAGTGTGTAACATACCTCGTCCCTTGAGTATAAGATGCGGGCTGGCGAGGGGTGTGAGCGCTAGTACGTCGAGCAGGTCGGCCTGGTTGAGGCTACATACAGTGTGTAACATACCTCGTCCCTTGAGTATAAGATGCGGGCTGGCGAGGGGTGTGAGCGCTAGTACGTCGAGCAGGTCGGCCTGGTTGAGGCTACATACAGTGTGTAACATACCTCGTCCCTTGAGTATAAGATGCGGGCTGGCGAGGGGTGTGAGCGCTAGTACGTCGAGCAGGTCGGCCTGGTTGAGGCTACATACAGTGTGTAACATACCTCGTCCCTTGAGTATAAGATGCGGGCTGGCGAGGGGTGTGAGCGCTAGTACGTCGAGCAGGTCGGCCTGGTTGAGGCTACATACAGTGTGTAACATACCTCGTCCCTTGAGTATAAGATGCGGGCTGGCGAGGGGTGTGAGCGCTAGTACGTCGAGCAGGTCGGCCTGGTTGAGGCTACATACAGTGTGTAACATACCTCGTCCCTTGAGTATAAGATGCGGGCTGGCGAGGGGTGTGAGCGCTAGTACGTCGAGCAGGTCGGCCTGGTTGAGGCTACATACAGTGTGTAACATACCTCGTCCCTTGAGTATAAGATGCGGGCTGGCGAGGGGTGTGGAGCGCTAGTACGTCGAGCAGGTCGGCCTGGTTGAGGCTACATACAGTGTGTAACATACCTCGTCCCTTGAGTATAAGATGCGGGCTGGCGAGGGGTGTGAGCGCTAGTACGTCGAGCAGGTCGGCCTGGTTGAGGCTACATACAGTGTTGTAACATACCTCGTCCCTTGAGTATAAGATGCGGGCTGGCGAGGGGTGTGAGCGCTAGTACGTCGAGCAGGTCGGCCTGGTTGAGGCTACATACAGTGTGTAACATACCTCGTCCCTTGAGTATAAGATGCGGGCTGCGAGGGGTGTGAGCGCTAGTACGTCGAGCAGGTCGGCCTGGTTGAGGCTACATACAGTGTGTAACATACCTCGTCCCTTGAGTATAAGATGCGGGCTGGCGAGCGGTGTGAGCGCTAGTACGTCGAGCAGGTCGGCCTGGTTGAGGCTACATACAGTGTGTAACATACCTCGTCCCTTGAGTATAAGATGCGGGGCTGGCGAGCGGTGTGAGCGCTAGTACGTCGAGCAGGTCGGCCTGGTTGAGGGCTACATACAGTGTGTAACATACCTCGTCCCTTGAGTATAAGATGCGGGCTGGCGAGCGGTGTGAGCGCTAGTACGTCGAGCAGGTCGGCCTGGTTGAGGCTACATACAGTGTGTAACATACCTCGTCCCTTGAGTATAAGATGCGGGCTGGCGAGCGGTGTGAGCGCTAGTACGTCGAGCAGGTCGGCCTGGTTGAGGCTACATACAGTGTGTAACATACCTCGTCCCTTGAGTATAAGATGCGGGCTGGCGAGGGGTGTGAGCGCTAGTACGTCGAGCAGGTCGGCCTGGTTGAGGCTACATACAGTGTGTAACATACCTCGTCCCTTGAGTATAAGATGCGGGCTGGCGAGGGGTGTGAGCGCTAGTACGTCGAGCAGGTCGGCCTGGTTGAGGCTACATACAGTGTGTAACATCCTCGTCCCTTGAGTATAAGATGCGGGCTGGCGAGGGGTGTGAGCGCTAGTACGTCGAGCAGGTCGGCCTGGTTGAGGCTACATACAGTGTGTAACATACCTCGTCCCTTGAGTATAAGATGCGGGCTGGCGAGGGGTGTGAGCGCTAGTACGTCGAGCAGGTCGGCCTGGTTGAGGCTACATACAGTGTGTAACATACCTCGTCCCTTGAGTATAAGATGCGGGCTGGCGAGGGGTGTGAGCGCTAGTACGTCGAGCAGGTCGGCCTGGTTGAGGCTACATACAGTGTGTAACATACCTCGTCCCTTGAGTATAAGATGCGGGCTGGCGAGGGGTGTGAGCGCTAGTACGTCGAGCAGGTCGGCCTGGTTGAGGCTACATACAGTGTGTAACATACCTCGTCCCTTGAGTATAAGATGCGGGCTGGCGAGGGGTGTGAGCGCTAGTACGTCGAGCAGGTCGGCCTGGTTGAGGCTACATACAGTGTGTAACATACCTCGTCCCTTGAGTATAAGATGCGGGCTGGCGAGGGGTGTGAGCGCTAGTACGTCGAGCAGGTCGGCCTGGTTGAAGCTACATACAGTGTGTAACATACCTCGTCCCTTGAGTATAAGATGCGGGCTGGCGAGGGGTGTGAGCGCTAGTACGTCGAGCAGGTCGCCTGGTTGAGGCTACATACAGTGTGTAACATACCTCGTCCCTTGAGTATAAGATGCGGGCTGGCGAGGGGTGTGAGCGCTAGTACGTCGAGCAGGTCGGCCTGGTTGAGGCTACATACAGTGTGTAACATACACCTCGTCCCTTGAGTATAAGATGCGGGCTGGCGAGGGGTGTGAGCGCTAGTACGTCGAGCAGGTCGGCCTGGTTGAGGCTACATACAGTGTGTAACATACCTCGTCCCTTGAGTATAAGATGCGGGCTGGCGAGGGGTGTGAGCGCTAGTACGTCGAGCAGGTCGGCCTGGTTGAGGCTACATACAGTGTGTAACATACCTCGTCCCTTGAGTATAAGATGCGGGCTGGCGAGGGGTGTGAGCGCTAGTACGTCGAGCAGGTCGGCCTGGTTGAGGCTACATACAGTGTGTAACATACCTCGTCCCTTGAGTATAAGATGCGGGCTGGCGAGGGGTGTGAGCGCTAGTACGTCGAGCAGGTCGGCCTGGTTGAGGCTACATACAGTGTGTAACATACCTCGTCCCTTGAGTATAAGATGCGGGCTGGCGAGGGGTGTGAGCGCTAGTACGTCGAGCAGGTCGGCCTGGTTGAGGCTACATACAGTGTGTAACATACCTCGTCCCTTGAGTATAAGATGCGGGCTGGCGAGGGGTGTGAGCGCTAGTACGTCGAGCAGGTCGGCCTGGTTGAGGCTACATACAGTGTGTAACATACCTCGTCCCTTGAGTATAAGATGCGGGCTGGCGAGGGGTGTGAGCGCTAGTACGTCGAGCAGGTCGGCCTGGTTGAGGCTACATACAGTGTGTAACATACCTCGTCCCTTGAGTATAAGATGCGGGCTGGCGAGGGTGTGAGCGCTAGTACGTCGAGCAGGTCGGCCTGGTTGAGGCTACATACAGTGTGTAACATACCTCGTCCCTTGAGTATAAGATGCGGGCTGGCGAGCGGTGTGAGCGCTAGTACGTCGAGCAGGTCGGCCTGGTTGAGGCTACATACAGTGTGTAACATACCTCGTCCCTTGAGTATAAGATGCGGGCTGGCGAGCGGTGTGAGCGCTAGTACGTCGAGCAGGTCGGCCTGGTTGAGGCTACATACAGTGTGTAACATACCTCGTCCCTTGAGTATAAGATGCGGGCTGGCGAGCGGTGTGAGCGCTAGTACGTCGAGCAGGTCGGCCTGGTTGAGGCTACATACAGTGTGTAACATACCTCGTCCCTTGAGTATAAGATGCGGGCTGGCGAGGGGTGTGAGCGCTAGTACGTCGAGCAGGTCGGCCTGGTTGAGGCTACATACAGTGTGTAACATACCTCGTCCCTTGAGTATAAGATGCGGGCTGGCGAGGGGTGTGAGCGCTAGTACGTCGAGCAGGTCGGCCTGGTTGAGGCTACATACAGTGTGTAACATACCTCGTCCCTTGAGTATAAGATGCGGGCTGGCGAGGGGTGTGAGCGCTAGTACGTCGAGCAGGTCGGCCTGGTTGAGGCTACATACAGTGTGTAACATACCTCGTCCCTTGAGTATAAGATGCGGGCTGGCGAGGGGTGTGAGCGCTAGTACGTCGAGCAGGTCGGCCTGGTTGAGGCTACATACAGTGTGTAACATACCTCGTCCCTTGAGTATAAGATGCGGGCTGGCGAGGGGTGTGAGCGCTAGTACGTCGAGCAGGTCGGCCTGGTTGAGGCTACATACAGTGTGTAACATACCTCGTCCCTTGAGTATAAGATGCGGGCTGGCGAGGGGTGTGAGCGCTAGTACGTCGAGCAGGTCGGCCTGGTTGAGGCTACATACAGTGTGTAACATACCTCGTCCCTTGAGTATAAGATGCGGGCTGGCGAGGGGTGTGAGCGCTAGTACGTCGAGCAGGTCGGCCTGGTTGAGGCTACATACAGTGTGTAACATACCTCGTCCCTTGAGTATAAGATGCGGGCTGGCGAGGGGTGTGAGCGCTAGTACGTCGAGCAGGTCGGCCTGGTTGAGGCTACATACAGTGTGTAACATACCTCGTCCCTTGAGTATAAGATGCGGGCTGGCGAGGGGTGTGAGCGCTAGTACGTCGAGCAGGTCGGCCTGGTTGAGGCTACATACAGTGTGTAACATACCTCGTCCCTTGAGTATAAGATGCGGGCTGGCGAGGGGTGTGAGCGCTAGTACGTCGAGCAGGTCGGCCTGGTTGAGGCTACATACAGTGTGTAACATACCTCGTCCCTTGAGTATAAGATGCGGGCTGGCGAGGGGTGTGAGCGCTAGTACGTCGAGCAGGTCGGCCTGGTTGAGGCTACATACAGTGTGTAACATACCTCGTCCCTTGAGTATAAGATGCGGGCTGGCGAGGGGTGTGAGCGCTAGTACGTCGAGCAGGTCGGCCTGGTTGAGGCTACATACAGTGTGTAACATACCTCGTCCCTTGAGTATAAGATGCGGGCTGGCGAGGGGTGTGAGCGCTAGTACGTCGAGCAGGTCGGCCTGGTTGAGGCTACATACAGTGTGTAACATACCTCGTCCCTTGAGTATAAGATGCGGGCTGGCGAGGGGTGTGAGCGCTAGTACGTCGAGCAGGTCGGCCTGGTTGAGGCTACATACAGTGTGTAACATACCTCGTCCCTTGAGTATAAGATGCGGGCTGGCGAGGGGTGTGAGCGCTAGTACGTCGAGCAGGTCGGCCTGGTTGAGGCTACATACAGTGTGTAACATACCTCGTCCCTTGAGTATAAGATGCGGGCTGGCGAGGGGTGTGAGCGCTAGTACGTCGAGCAGGTCGGCCTGGTTGAGGCTACATACAGTGTGTAACATACCTCGTCCCTTGAGTATAAGATGCGGGCTGGCGAGCGGTGTGAGCGCTAGTACGTCGAGCAGGTCGGCCTGGTTGAGGCTACATACAGTGTGTAACATACCTCGTCCCTTGAGTATAAGATGCGGGCTGGCGAGCGGTGTGAGCGCTAGTACGTCGAGCAGGTCGGCCTGGTTGAGGCTACATACAGTGTGTAACATACCTCGTCCCTTGAGTATAAGATGCGGGCTGGCGAGCGGTGTGAGCGCTAGTACGTCGAGCAGGTCGGCCTGGTTGAGGCTACATACAGTGTGTAACATACCTCGTCCCTTGAGTATAAGATGCGGGCTGGCGAGGGGTGTGAGCGCTAGTACGTCGAGCAGGTCGGCCTGGTTGAGGCTACATACAGTGTGTAACATACCTCGTCCCTTGAGTATAAGATGCGGGCTGGCGAGGGGTGTGAGCGCTAGTACGTCGAGCAGGTCGGCCTGGTTGAGGCTACATACAGTGTGTAACATACCTCGTCCCTTGAGTATAAGATGCGGGCTGGCGAGGGGTGTGAGCGCTAGTACGTCGAGCAGGTCGGCCTGGTTGAGGCTACATACAGTGTGTAACATACCTCGTCCCTTGAGTATAAGATGCGGGCTGGCGAGGGGTGTGAGCGCTAGTACGTCGAGCAGGTCGGCCTGGTTGAGGCTACATACAGTGTGTAACATACCTCGTCCCTTGAGTATAAGATGCGGGCTGGCGAGGGGTGTGAGCGCTAGTACGTCGAGCAGGTCGGCCTGGTTGAGGCTACATACAGTGTGTAACATACCTCGTCCCTTGAGTATAAGATGCGGGCTGGCGAGGGGTGTGAGCGCTAGTACGTCGAGCAGGTCGGCCTGGTTGAGGCTACATACAGTGTGTAACATACCTCGTCCCTTGAGTATAAGATGCGGGCTGGCGAGGGGTGTGAGCGCTAGTACGTCGAGCAGGTCGGCCTGGTTGAGGCTACATACAGTGTGTAACATACCTCGTCCCTTGAGTATAAGATGCGGGCTGGCGAGGGGTGTGAGCGCTAGTACGTCGAGCAGGTCGGCCTGGTTGAGGCTACATACAGTGTGTAACATACCTCGTCCCTTGAGTATAAGATGCGGGCTGGCGAGGGGTGTGAGCGCTAGTACGTCGAGCAGGTCGGCCTGGTTGAGGCTACATACAGTGTGTAACATACCTCGTCCCATTGAGTATAAGATGCGGGCTGGCGAGGGGTGTGAGCGCTAGTACGTCGAGCAGGTCGCCTGGTTGAGGCTACATACAGTGTGTAACATACCTCGTCCCCTTGAGTATAAGATGCGGGCTGGCGAGGGGTGTGAGCGCTAGTACGTCGAGCAGGTCGGCCTGGTTGAGGCTACATACAGTGTGTAACATACCTCGTCCCTTGAGTATAAGATGCGGGCTGGCGAGGGGTGTGAGCGCTAGTACGTCGAGCAGGTCGGCCTGGTTGAGGCTACATACAGTGTGTAACATACCTCGTCCCTTGAGTATAAGATGCGGGCTGGCGAGGGGTGTGAGCGCTAGTACGTCGAGCAGGTCGGCCTGGTTGAGGCTACATACAGTGTGTAACATACCTCGTCCCTTGAGTATAAGATGCGGGCTGGCGAGGGGTGTGAGCGCTAGTACGTCGAGCAGGTCGGCCTGGTTGAGGCTACATACAGTGTGTAACATACCTCGTCCCTTGAGTATAAGATGCGGGCTGGCGAGGGGTGTGAGCGCTAGTACGTCGAGCAGGTCGGCCTGGTTGAGGCTACATACAGTGTGTAACATACCTCGTCCCTTGAGTATAAGATGCGGGCTGGCGAGGGGTGTGAGCGCTAGTACGTCGAGCAGGTCGGCCTGGTTGAGGCTACATACAGTGTGTAACATACCTCGTCCCTTGAGTATAAGATGCGGGCTGGCGAGGGGTGTGAGCGCTAGTACGTCGAGCAGGTCGGCCTGGTTGAGGCTACATACAGTGTGTAACATACCTCGTCCCTTGAGTATAAGATGCGGGCTGGCGAGGGGTGTGAGCGCTAGTACGTCGAGCAGGTCGGCCTGGTTGAGGCTACATACAGTGTGTAACATACCTCGTCCCTTGAGTATAAGATGCGGGCTGGCGAGGGGTGTGAGCGCTAGTACGTCGAGCAGGTCGGCCTGGTTGAGGCTACATACAGTGTGTAACATACCTCGTCCCTTGAGTATAAGATGCGGGCTGGCGAGGGGTGTGAGCGCTAGTACGTCGAGCAGGTCGGCCTGGTTGAGGCTACATACAGTGTGTAACATACCTCGTCCCTTGAGTATAAGATGCGGGCTGGCGAGGGGTGTGAGCGCTAGTACGTCGAGCAGGTCGGCCTGGTTGAGGCTACATACAGTGTGTAACATACCTCGTCCCTTGAGTATAAGATGCGGGCTGGCGAGGGGTGTGAGCGCTAGTACGTCGAGCAGGTCGGCCTGGTTGAGGCTACATACAGTGTGTAACATACCTCGTCCCTTGAGTATAAGATGCGGGCTGGCGAGGGGTGTGAGCGCTAGTACGTCGAGCAGGTCGGCCTGGTTGAGGCTACATACAGTGTGTAACATACCTCGTCCCTTGAGTATAAGATGCGGGCTGGCGAGGGGTGTGAGCGCTAGTACGTCGAGCAGGTCGGCCTGGTTGAGGCCGGCCCTGTCCGCGAGGGCGAGGCCCTCGGCGAGGGCGGCTAGAGACACTCCTCCCACGACTTGCAGCACTGAGTTCATCTTCGACGCGTTCCCGATGTCGCCTAGGAATGGGATCGTGTTCAATGATCTATTGTTAACTTGCACAAGCTGAATTAGGCTTAGTTTGCATTGACGAAGAATGGAAATCAATTCTACATATGGTATGTAGGTTTTTAATTATTCAGTTTATTTTTCTCATAGTTCCCTTTGTCGTAATAATTGATACTTATAATGGAAATGTTGTAAACGAAAATAGCTTACATCGATTTGAAAAAATATGCAGCCCAAGCTACTCCTATTAGTAAAACAAAACATTTCAAACTGATAAAAGCATTTTCAATAGCACGTAAAAAGTCATGGCAACACTAACAGTCTGTGATATCACCGCAATCGCGACAGCCAATGTCTAACATAATATGAACTGTGACGTCATAATTTGATCTGACCAATAGCATTCGTTTGAGCTACCTTGAATTTCCCGAGCGATTTTTGGCTTCTTCAATAATTATTTTATTATTTTAGATGCATCTTATTAAAATTAATGTAGACACAATTCTAAACCAATAAAGTATATTTAAAAAAATGGTTGTCTGTAAAGTCGGTTTACGGACGATAATAGGGTAGATGACTGTCAAGTCAAATCAGTATCTTTTTATGAAACGTCAAAATGAAGCGCCCTGTACTAATTTATATAAAAAACAAATCAATGACGTCATTCTTTCGTAGGGTCAAATAATTTAATTTTAATGTTTGTTTTAATGGTTACAAATTCAAGACCACGTAAAATTCTGGAGAAAATTTTTTTTTTACAGAACATGTTTGCAATTGCTATTTCCTGAATAGTGTAAAATAATTTATACCTATTGTAGTCATCTACCCAGTTTTACGTGATAACGTCATAAGAAAACATTGATGACACTGTAATAAACAACCATACCTGTGGCAGCTTTTTTTATTATTTTTTTTATTTCCAATTGTATCGCAAGTCACTGCAATCGCCAAAACATTGATGACATTGTAATAAACTATCTTCAGGCGGAATCGCCATTCGCGTTGCTTACAAACGAATCAATAACGTGATTTTTTTTTAGACACTTTTTCCTTTCTTAGCCCGTCATCGATTTATAAGACGTTACCACGTCAAAAAATATTTCTCACTCAAAATTTTGTTAACAAACTTAACATCACAAATAATAATAAATATTTGTCGTTAATTTACTCGTCGCGACTTTGGTGATGTCACAAAGCGAAGATTTTTACTTTTTTTTTTATACCGGTCAAAGTTGATTTAATACTTCTGGGCATGGTGTTGAATCAGTCATACTAACAAAATAAAAAATGAAAACATCAACATAAGATAAAACATAATAACAAAGCATAGTATTCTCAAGCGCGGACCCAGCGCAGTGGGCACTCTGCACGTGCCCACAGCTCACAACCCCAAAGGGGTTGATTGGCTAATGCTACGAGAATTATATTCAAATCTTCAAAGTAATTATTCAAAAGAATTGAAAGAAACCATGAATGAATTGGTACGCATTTCATACGGGGAGGTGCAATACATTTTCAAGGTATAAAAGATGAATCTAAATCTAAATTTTCGGCTTTTGGCTTTCGATATATCGCCTTATTTGTAAGCTGGATCCGCGCTTGCTTTCTATTAAGAAAATAAATAGAAAACCGTTATTCTCTTTATTGAGTGCAATCTTTACCATTAGGTAAGATCAGAATCATTATAAATTTTCCAATGAAAAAAGTAGATATATGAAAAGCGTAAGCAGTAAGTACATTATGGTAGGTGACTGTTTAGATTGTGTCAGAAAATGAACATTATGAATGTTAATGCTATTATGAGTTTAGTTGGAAGTTACTGAATGTTCTCTTAACCGTTACTTCCACCAATGCAAAGTAAAGCAGATGTAATCAATTTAGTTGGACGCTTAGATTTAAACGTTGACATTTAAAATAATGCAATAAAACAACTAACTGTCAAATTATAAAAAAAAAATAAACAAAAAAAACTAAAACACCCGCGATGCAAATAATAACAGTAACCAAAATGATATATTACTTAAAATAATTATAATTACCAAATATTGAATAAACGTGATTCCATTAGACAATTTACTTGTACAGTACTCCAAAAGTAATAATGCGCATAGAAATCTTCGGAAATCTTCGTCATTGTTCGGCAACGGTCGTATTACCCGAGCGTCGAAAGACGATATTTATATAGAGTGGTTAAGAGCAATTTCTCTATGCCTAATTTTATATATTATGTGTTTTGTGCTAAAACAGATTTGATTTACCTGTAACGAAATTTGATTCGATAATTCCATGTAAGTAAATAGCGAAAACGCTACAATCATTGTTGGAGTGATTAGTTTTCAAGTGTCTTACCGAAGTTGGTGTAATTATGGAGGAAAAGGTTTAAATAACATAAGGTTTTATTAGAAGGAGAAAAAAACGTTTTCAAATAGAGGTTTACATAAAATATAATCAAAATCTCAGTTCAAATTTGTTTACAGCACTAATCATTCCAGAAAAATAATACAATTATAAAAAAATTAATCAGAATCGAGGAAGACCTCTATTCCCGACATCGCAGATTCATCAGAAGTTTCATTATGCTCTTGTTCATTTACACTTTCCTCACTGCTATCACCTGTGTAAATAATCAGTTTATCGGAATAACTATCGATTCTTGGCTCAAATTTTCTATATTCATCTTCGCATTGAACCGCATGATCAGAAACTTTTTTCCATTCTTCTGGTCCTATTTTATTGATTTTTTCTAATATAGCATCTTTAACTGACGTCACAGTCATTGCAATATTTCTCTTGGCCACGTGTTGCTTTATTTGGGACCAAATATTTTCAATAGGGTTAAAATCGGGATGATATGGTGGCAATCGTATAATTTTATGCCCATGTTCCTCCATTATACGGTCAATGGCAAATTCTGTGTAATTTTCTTTGTATCTTTGTATAATTTTATACAAATCGGGTTTCAGTTTCTTTGGGTCATGCGGAATGTTGTGTTGTTGTAACCAAGCTGTCATTTGTGGTTTAGATGTGTTTGAGTTTGGTGGTTTCACAGACAGCTTATTATGATATGGGGCGTTGTCTATTACCAACACACTATTAGGAGGCAAGTTGGGAATCAATTGATTGCGTAGCCAAGTTTGATAACGTTCCGCGTTTATTTCTTTATGATAGTCACCTTCTGAGTCGACACATTTATGTAACATTAGAGCCCCTGGGACGAAGCCTTTTTCATTGCCTGCGTGTACAATAATTATTCGCTCTCCTTTGGAAATGGGTTGTT
This sequence comes from Herminia tarsipennalis, assembly GCA_945859575.2. Classification (NCBI taxonomy): domain Eukaryota; kingdom Metazoa; phylum Arthropoda; class Insecta; order Lepidoptera; family Erebidae; genus Herminia; species Herminia tarsipennalis. Next base: position 1,785,124 of record OX243833.2, on the reverse strand, counting down.
TGATACCTTTTTTGTTGCTATCTTGCCAAGTTTTACCCTTAGTATGTGATGTGTGCACATACGACTCGTCCATAAATACTATGTTTCTACCAGAACTCCTCAGCTGTTGTATTTCTCTGAGATATTTGATCCTTTTTAGGCGTATATCATGTTTTTCCATAAGTAATTGTCTGTTATTATCAGTTTTCAGAAACCTAAACCCCATGTCTTTCAAGATCAACCTTAAAGTCTCGGCACAGCCTTTGAAATTAATAGCTTCGATCAACTTTATTCTTAAATTATTTACAGTTGGGAGTTCTTTCAGCGTCAATTGAAAATTGTATATCATATTACGAATAACACAGTAGTCGAAATCATCAAGTACCAGCCGAAATCTACTTTTAGGTCTTCCTTTTTTCGGTGTAGAAAATTTCTTTGATTGATTATGTTTTTTTTCGTTTAAGATATTACTCAAAGTTCGTCGCGAAATTCCTGTAGCTTTTGTAACACGGTCTTGAATTTTTTTAAAATAACCATCATGGTCTCTGTTGAAAACATTGGCTTCATTTAAGAAATAAAGGTACACATTAAATACCATTTGCCGTGCTTGTGAATTAAGCGGTTTTCCACGTTTAAATTTATCCATTTTGGAAGAATTCGTCTGAAAGAAAATGGCATGGGCAGAGTTAGGTATATATTTTTTATGCATGTTTATCTATTTATTTAATTTAAATAAATCTCATTTTTTAAATGTTTTTCTAGTACTTAATATGTATTTAATGTAGGTATTTTATTTTTTTAATATTAAAAAAACGTGAAATATGTTATTTATTTTCCTTTTTTCAAAATATACTATTTAAATCTGAATAAGCTAATTAATGTTGAAATTATATTTACCAAGAAGGGTGTGTAATAGCAGCTCTATATATTTCCACAAATAGAGAACACGTGCAGTCACTACCAATATATAAAGACGACTGACAGACATTTCGCTGACCGGCGACAGCTGCCGAACGCCCGATTTGTTTTCGATTGTGCACACATGATATTGACTCCTATCTCTTTTAAACAAGGTGCAAAATGCAAATGCCTTGTTTAGGGCTCTTACGATTCCATGATTCGAGTGTTTCCGGGAATACGACAATTAGCGAAGATCTGCATGTGCATTATTAATTTGGGAGTACTGTACAAACTTGTATACATGTTACAACTTGTATGATTTGGTTTGAAGTTGTACATTTATTATTTATGTAACGTGCAAATTGAACGCGCAAACGTTAGTTGCACGTTTCGAATCGCGAATATAACAGCAGCACGTCTTACATCCATGATGTCTATTCAATTGTTGAGTATCTCCACGTGTATTATGCAAGTAAAACCTGCATGCAATTTGCACACTCTCGAACACAAGCCCTGTGTCGCGGGGAATTTTCCAAACATACAAGTCACGGACACAAAGTACACCCAGACTCGAAACAACAATTAGTGGATCACACAAAGTGGTGTCCCGTCTGGGAATCGAACCCACGACCTCTTGCGTAGCAGTCGGATACACTCCCACCGCACCTCAGAGGCAGTCAAAATTCCAATGCAAGCAACTTGTGCGCAAATGTGACGGCATACTTGCATGCAAGACTTGCCTAAAGGAATCGCGAGTTTAACTATATGTACGTACGTAGTAGTAACTTAACACAAGTGATCATCTTCCTATACTTCATAATTTATATTTTGCACGCCTTAATTTTAACTTTTTTGCTAGGCCCTAACAATCCCATGCTCTTTAGGCCACCATTTTTAAATACTGCCAGCCTATAAAGAGACTGCGACCTAACAGAAAGAGTTTTGCTGCCGAATTCTCAAACGATATACTCAACTATAAGACGTTTTCAAAAATATTCTAGGTACAATAGGGTAGTTGGGTGTCAAGTCAAATTAGTCTTTATTAATGATATTGCCGGCCGTATGGTACCAGCTTAATAATAGTACCACCCCAACTCTCCCCGTGGATGTCGTCAACGCGACTAAGGGATTTCCCAGCGTCCGAGGAGTACATACTGGGTCCGAGGAGTAGTACCCGCTCGCCAAGCGTGGAAATTATGCAATAAGTAGGTTCTACGAGACCTGTGCCCAGCAGTGGGACATCATATAGGTTGATATGAGTTATGAGAATGATATATCAAAACCACACCTTTTATAAACATAAAGACGTCACTAGTTCCTGACGTCAAATCTTTTAGTATTATTTATGATGATTTTAAATTCTGAAACATGTTAAATTAATAATAATAATATCTTGGGACAACTCACACAACGCCATCTGATCCCAAACTAAGCAGAGCTTGTACTATGGCAACCAGACAACTGATAAACATACTTATATATATCTAAATATAATATAATATATAGATAAATAACATCCAGACAGAATAACCCACCATCGTGCTAATCACACAAAGTTTTATCTTGGGTGAGGATCGAACCCACGACCTCTTGCGTAGCAGTCGGATACACTCCCACCGCGCCACAGAGGCAGTTAAATTGCAATCAAACATTTGTTTTTCCTGATTAGTGCAATATATCTTACTACTAACGTCTTATAATTTGAGTATAACTTGAGAATATGACCTATTTGAATAAAACCTTCAATTCAAACATAAGGCATCACGGGTAAACAACAAAAACAACATAATTGTCAACGTCCAAGTTTCCTCGCGGCCGCAACCGGATAAGCTGACTACTACCAAGGTAAAACGAGTTCTTGCTCATCGCCTTGAAGCACGACTGGCAGTCGTCGAACAGCGATCTGTCGCCGGCCGCCAGGATGATCAGGGTGCCTTCCTCTGCTTGCGTTTTTGAGCCTTGGATCTGGAATATTTAAAAAAATAATGGTGTTTTTAAAAGGAGTAGTCTCATAAAGAAAATATATTTTTGTATTTTTGATGTACTAGCTGTGCCCCGCGGTGTTACCCGCGTTTTATTAGCCTATACGTTAATTCAGGGTGCCAGCTAACTCCATACCAAATTTTATTAAAATCGCTCCAGCCGTTTTCACGTGAAGAAGTAACAAACATACACACTCACATACTCACAAACTTTCGCCTTTATAATATTAGTGTGATGTGATTGTCCATTATTTGTTTTTAAGAATATTTTAGGAGTTCGGTTGTAAGTCTGGGTATAGAAAGAATCCTGGGGCCGTACCATGAACAACTAAATTATTGACCAAGTGTAGGATATTTCAACTTCATATTTGAATCTGACACTTGTCAGTGGCTGAAATGCTTCAAATGTACAGAATTGACAAATAAATAATAGGGTACGAAATTAGCAGGGACAGTCTACAATAGGGATGTTGATCAAGTCAAATCAGCCTCTTTTTATAAAATGTCAAAACGACAAGCTCTATAAAAAATACGTATAGGAACATATGACGTCATAGGAATATCAACCTATGACGTCATAAGTTCCTATCGTCAAATCATTACTTTTAGTATTCGTTTTCATGCGATTAAATTCAAAAACATGTTAAATTGTAAAATAACACTTATTTTCAGAGCGTTTTAAGATCTACAATTACCTGATTAGTATAAAATAATTTACTTTTACTGCAGTTAACTTTAATAACCCTTGGTATTATGTAGTCATTGCGAGGTTTAGAAAAACACAAAAAACTGACACAAAGTAATCTAAATAAGCTGCCAGATTTCATCAACCTTAGTAGCTAGAATAAAAAAACCAATAGTGAAATGCTAAAACATCACATTGCCTGTAAGACTTTATTATTGTACTTATCCATATATTATGTAAATATACTTTTCTTTTTGTTTTATATGACGACTTCCGCATTAGGATACAAGCTCTGTGCCGCGGGGGACTTTACAAACATACAAGTCACGGACACAAAGTACACCTACACTCGGAACAACAATTTATGGATGACACAAAGTAGTGAGTGTGGGAATCGAAACCACGACCTCCTGCATAGCAGTCGGACACACTCCCACCGCCACAGAGGCAGTCAACCTTCGAGATTCATCATAAAAGAGTTTCTGAACCTCAAAAGAGAGTTACTCCTTTCAAAACAAAATAGATGCCGTAGAACTCCTTCTCCTTAGCTACATCACCATTAGCTCCCAATTTAACGACAAATTTACCTGTGCTTCAAGATATCGTCCGCCCTTCCCGCTGATGGCCTCGACGATGTCGTGCGAGGTGTCCGCGTCGATGGACGTCATCTCCACGTAGCCTTTCGACTCCAACGACGGACAGTGCAGTACACCACAGTTGCCGAACACCATCTGCATATCATTCAATAGGTTATATAGTATTTTATGGCTTTGAAAGAAGAAAAAAACCATAATTGATTGACATTTCTTGCCAATTACTTCACAAATACAATAATTGAATTTTTGAAAGATAGAAATCCAGGATTCGAACCCGAGACTTTCGTAGCCAAACCGGGGCCGAAATCAAACCACCTATGTTACTAGACCACAATTTTTTCTATCCTTTGATGTTCGCGAGTTGGGCCCTCGCATGCGCCATTCAAAAATGCAATTATTATATTTGTAAAAAACCATAATATCCTAAGTTATTAATAACTCTTCGCGAAGTCGGTCACTTGCTATTTGAACCTAGAAGTAAAAGGAAGGATGTACGTTTTGGTCAACTAGTAATTTTGGGAAAGCCGTCATTTTGGGAAAGTAATAGGTACCTAATTTAAATTTCGGAAAAGTTTACAACATGCACTGAAGGGATAATTATAGCCTGCCTGTAGCATGCACAAAAGGATGGACGGATTTAAAAGCATGATTTTTTAAATCGAGATGGTTCTTCTTAACTTGTATTATGAGTCTTTCAACCGTTTTGAAGATCAAGACATATTTTTGTACCACATGTCGAAGGTTCTTTAGAAGGTTAATTAATTTAGGAGTATACAACAAACCAATGCATTTGCAAAGTAAAAGCCAACATGTTTATAGCAGGCACAACTTTGCGAAGAAAGTTGTAATAGTTTTGTGGTATAGGCTTGCCTGTTTTTGGGCATCGTATCGGTATAGTCCAAGCCGTATAATTTAGTTAACGCCCACATTATCAGTGCCATGCGTACACTTGAGTAACAGTTCATTTCTGCAGGTGACCCGTAATCTTGTAAAGTAAATGTCACGCTGACCTTTGCTGATAAATGACCGTATACATGTTTACTTTCCACTGATTTTACTTAATATGCCATGTTTATTCTAAAATTGTATTAATGATAATTTCAAAATTTGTCACAGTATTTCTACACTAAGTAACTAAAGGTGAGGTAGTAAAGTTTTTAAATGTTATATCTTTTTGACTTTTGTACAACGAATCGACAAAATTTGTCGACTCGTCCTTTCTCCAGTTTGAACGGGTATACCAATTCGGCCCATATGTGTATCCAAAATAATATTTCGAGGTGGTAGGATTCTCCAGGAAAAATAGTGTACAGGTCTTGGTACCAGTATTAATTATTGAATTATGTACACAATGTAATCACATTTTAAGTGAACTGCATGTTCTTAGGTCAATAAATTATCTGAACCAAAAGGGGAGAGGGGTGCTTGACTATCGGCCCGTTTCAATCTATACTAAAGCTCAAGAGTTTGTTTGTTTGTTTGGGTAACCTCAGAAACTTCTGGTCCGAATTAAAAAAATCTTTCACTGTTGGATAGCCCATTTATCGAGGAAGGCTATAGGCTATATAACATTACGCTACGACCAATAGGAGCGGAGCAGCAATGAGAATTGTTGCAAAAACGGGGAAAATTTACGTAGACAAAGTTTCACAAGACAGCTAGTAAAATATAACTGCAGTTAACTGTCTTCATTGAGTGGTGGATTTGAACCCCAAAATGCCATGTAGCCCTCCCCCTCCCCCCCGTACGCCAATGGGATGATCATAAAACGCATCAAACATGTTTACCTCCTTAGCTGCCTGAGGGTCTGCCACACATGAGAATGTGATGTCTGCCTCCTCGACCACGTCGCATGGCGTCACTGCTATGGTGGCGCCTACCTTCTCGAAGTCTTTGCACTGTAGACAAAGGAAAATTACTGTTAGTTATGTAGGTATGTGTACATGGTTGAAGCTATTTCAGTGGTGACTTTGTAACTGAAATAACTACTTAGGGCAAAAATAAAGGCTATGTTTATACATCTTGTATAGATAAGTAGTTCATTCTCATAGTTTAAACATAGTAGATAGAGGTGCCTATCTCAGAAAATAAGTAATACTAGTAGCCCCCTGTGACACTATCCAGTTTATTGTAGTCACTTTGGTAACAATTTGTTTCTTTTTAAACACAAAATTAAAAAAAATAAGTTGAACATTTTCTCCAGTAAAATCATACACCTAACGCCATCTATCGCCCTATTTTACAAAACATTTAGTTCTGCAATCCGCCGCTAGATGTCAGTGAGCGTCGTCGTATCTCGTTAAAGGCAATCGATAGCCGCGCAACGCCAACGGTCGGGCCGCGTCAACGACCGCTCGCTCACAATGTCCGCCTCGCGCCGCCACGCGCGGCCATTTTGTTTGATAACGTGTCGGTCGCCGCGGCGCCTCGATCGCTACACACGCAAGCTATAAGCGCGCACCGTGACGTTGTCAAATACTACACCCAAACAATTTACCCGACACCGTGCCGGTTATAAGTGTTACAGGAAAACGATGGATGCACCGATGTCGCTAGCTTATGCTGCGATTTTATCTTTTTGCTTATTTGTATGTAACGGCAAATTGGGCAATTTGTAACGTATTCATATTTCGCATTTGTAGCAATCACTGAGCCGGCAATGTTGAAATTGAAGACGTTATTTATTGTTGGCTGACCTTTCCTGACGCTGACAAAAAGTGCATTATTAAGTATTATTTAAAGTTGACAATGGTTATTCGAGTTATAAAAACATATAGTTATATCTGTATAGTAGTGACTATAAAATATTAATAAGTAGGTACTACTTGAAGGAAATGAAGAAAATTTTACACGCTTCGTGAAAATTATGTATGATAATGAATTCCGAACCATAGGACCTGCCGAATCGGAAAAGATACCTATTGATCCAGTTTAAAGGAATAACTTAATTAGATTTACATAGGTAGTAAGGTAAGGTAGGTACCTACTATAGATAGGTAAGACAACACTCGTCTGAGCTCTGGTTTTAATTTGTTGATAGAGCATCAAAGCGTTCTCAATGTTTATAATAAAATGTTCGTAAAATATTGGCAGGTACTTATCGACGTGACAAACTATGAGTAACGAAGGTCAGTGCGCCTCGAGTTGGGTACACTTTCGATACACACCCAGTCGCGAATGCGCCGCAGTAACGAACGAACGTTATGATAAACAGTAGGCGTGCTATTTGTGAATAATTACTTAATATGGCAAAAAGCAGTTATAGATTATATTGTGCTGTTGATGGTTGTTTGAATTCTACATTAACGCACCCAGATATAACATTTTTTAAATTACCTGGAAACTCCGAAAGGTGAGACTACAAAATACTTTTACATATCTACTAATACTTAATTTGTTTATTTTTTGGAACGAAGTTCCTTATCGCGCGTTGCGAAAGGGGGCTAGACGGAAAAAATTAAGACTAAAAGATGTAACGACATTTTAAGACCAAAAGTTGTAACGACACTTCAAGACCAAAAGTTGTAAGCCGTGCGGCGTGCGCGTGTTTCTCTGTCTCTCTGTCTGTCTCTCTCTCTCTCATAGAAAGCAAGCCAGTTATTTTCGTTTCGTCTTTCTATTTCGCATTGAACAGTGTGGTGTCGCGACGATTATTTTGGTTGAGTGTATACAGGTTTTTTGTACATAATAAATAATAAAGGAACTACGTTCCATCCGGGTGTCCGTTGACACCCCTCAAGTTTTTTTTATTGGTAGATATTTCGCTTACCCCTTCGATTAAAATACCTGGATTATTAAACAAATAATGTACGATTTCCATCATGCGAACCGCGTCTGGGTGCGCCGCCGCCGAAGCGCATTTCACACTGTGCTTAAGGAAATTCAGGCTTCTCTACAATGATGAAGGTTTATGTTTGCTTGGAATTTACACTGCTTGGAACTCGGTTAGATCCGCGTCTAGGGTTGCTAGATCGAAAAAACCGAAATATCTGGATAATATTTCAAAATGTGTGATGTGTGATTTTAGGGTTTTTGTCATTTCTTGAGATACGGCCTAAGTAGGTATATCGTGCAATGGGGGCACACAGTGAAGCAACGTAGAACAAACGCCCTGAAATCAGTAGTAGTTTCAATTATTTTAGACCTTCCATATAGAGACTACAAAGTTTTTATACATTGTTAAGAATAGGTGATCTTATAGTTTTTAAATGTTGATAAACTTTCGCGATTTTTTTATTGCCCGACGTTTCGATCGTATTGCAACGGCGGTCACGGGTAGACTGGTTAATCTCAGCGTCGACTCCGTGAAGCGCGGGTTTCAACATTTCAGAAGTTTTCTCGGAATTTAAATTTGGTATGGAGATAGTTTAAACCCCGGGGAAGGACATAAGATATTTTTGACCGCGATAACCGACATCTACCCGGGCGGAGCCGCGAGCGAAAGCTAGTAGGTATATATTTCAAGTTGCTGCGTGCTGTAGGTAATGGGGACTTTTATAAAATGAAATGAAAAAAGACACATTATTATAATTACTCGTCAGCTGTTTCTTGGATTTTAGTTAATCACTAAAATTCAAGAAACAGCTGATGAGTAATAGGTAGATGTTGAAGTTTGTAAGAATTGAAGTTTGGTAACAGAATAAAGAGAATTCTTTTTTTTTTCAGACGCCTTGAATGGCTGCGACTAATCTGTCGAAATGATTTAAAAAATAAAGCTAACTTTGTTGCATATCGGATTTGCGAAACACATTTCAAAGTGGAGGACATACATCAATCGTTGAATCGAAAACTTTTAAAAAAGAATGTCCTTCCATTGTTGATGCTGCCGAGGGAATCCAGTGCCGTTTCAGATGTTTTTTGGAAAGAAGACAAACATACTCAAACTGCTCTGCCGATTGGAGTTGAAAATTGTACACAGACTGAAAATGCAGCGACTAAAAGTTATGCTCAAACATCAACGAGTCCCGCTTGCAACACTCCAAGGGAAAAAAAATTAAAGGCTGAACTTCTCCAATGCAGAAAGAGAATAAAACTACAGGAAATGGAAAATAAAACACAAAAAGCTGAACTCCTCCAATGCAGAAAGAGAATAAAACTACTGGAGACTGAAAATAAACGAAGGTTTCCAAATCACTATCACATCCTTAATGCTCTTGTTTGATGACTTGCGGGTGGAAGGATATAATTTTATTATGACAAAAAGATGCTATCAAGACGCTCTTGAAAACTTGTTTGGACAAATACGAACAAAAATGGTAGAGCTCTTAATCCAACCTGTAGACAGTTTGTATCAGCATATAAAAACTTATTTTTCTGCAACATCATAAAACTCTCAAAAGAAGGAAATTGTGCAGCTGATTTCGAAGAACTACTTGTTCGAACGATTCGTGCAGAAGTTAATAATTGTGCAATACCTGTACTAACTAATGAAACAATAAATACTGATAATGAAGAATTTTACAGCGTCCAAATCACTAGTTCTGATTATAATCAACTAGACATGCCAAAAAAAACTCCCTTTTTTATATTTGTGGGTATCTTCTTATGCGTTGTTTGGAAAAGCACGATGATTGTGAGGCTTTGAGTCGTACGTGCAGCCCCATGAAAGAAGCCACAGTTTCAGCACAAAGAGTCGTTATTTAAGATACCGGAACTACAATAAGAATAAATCCCAAACTGTTTTAATAGTACCCAGTGATGATTTCGTGGAATATGTAGAAAAAATGGAAATTCGAACATCATTTAAAACAAAACATACGAGTATATATTGTAAAGTAACTGAAGGTATCTTTCTATCAAGTGAAAGATATTCCTTTTTCTTCTCCTTGTGCATGTTTCCTAAATATTATTTTTAATTAAATTTGTTATCCTAATGCGGATTTTTCATATTATAAAATTTAATAATAAAGCTTTACGTACGTCTCAGTCGAGGCGCAAATGTTTTTCAGTCTCAAATTTATAAGATCGGTTTTTTAAATTAAACGTATAATAAAAAAAACACAACATGTATTTTTATTGATATTTCATTCACGACAAATTTATTTATTAATAAAATTGGTTGTCTGTAAAGTCGTTTTACGAAAGATATTTTTACGTGACAACGTCTTATGAAAACATGTATGACATTGTAATAAACAACCGTGCCTGTAACAGCTTTAGTGGACATGGGCGCATGCGCCTGAATGCCACAATACTTCAGCCTATCAGCAGGCAGACCGTGACACTTTTTCGTGTGTGCACCCGGTCATCGATTTATAAGACGTTATCACGTCAAAACATATTTACACACATAATTAGAAAGAAATTTAAGTAGGTAGATGAAATTAAAATACTGTAGGCGGGCAGCCCTATCGCGTGTTTACGTACCGCGCGGCTGTATGTAATTATTTCAAGGATAGGACCGAGTTACAATACTGTATAGTAACAATATTACCGTGTCAATATCAATGTTTGCAACGGCGTCAGTTCACTAGCTCCGCTTACATCCAACGGTGCTATAGCCACGTAAAATACGCAGACAGACACTAGGAAACACCCACACACGACCTATAAAGGCTAACGTTAATGTGTCTCGACACTGAATGAAAAGCTAGACAGGTTTTACTCATGAAGATTTGCGAACTTGGGCAAACGACATGAGACTTCATTAGTCGAATGACGCCAAGAATATTAAACGAAGCATAGTAGATATGAAACTGTTTGCTTATCAACATGAGCGCACTGCAGATGCTAATGTTTTAAGTAATAACCGTAAAATATGTTGTTACTGAGCTGTAATTTCGTATCCAATATCCGTATTGGTGGTCCATTCTCTTCCGCAAACGTTTAAATATTGAGACTAAATATTGGCACAAGTGCAACTCGCGCGCTCATGTATATCTGAATCACAGGCCATCTGCAACGGATATTATACCCATATCTTGTGTAGTTTGCGTAAAAAAATCTTGTTTTGTTGGAAAATCTCGTTGTGCAGCGGTCCTAACGTTCTGCAGTTCGTTTTAATAGCCGGTCTGTGAACTCGACTACAAAGATGTCATTCACAGTTTCTGTGAGCGCAGGCATTTCAAAGCGGCACTTTGACTTTCCTGTAGAAAACGCTGTTGCTTGTACGGTATACCTACTTACGGAAACGTGTTAAAATTCTTATGAGAAATCATATTTTAAGATGTCCAAAAAAATAGTTTGTTAACTTAAACAAAACGCAGGAGATAACAGTGAAAATATGTAACTTGCCGACCGGATAGCTAACTATGTTAACGATTGCTAGTTTCCCTTTGAGCAGAATCTACTTCCACGAGTCCGATAAGGAACTTACAAACCGTACTAATTTCATATCTAATAATAACGGCAAAGGCACCTAGATAACATTGTGTGCAATTATTTAAATCCAATACTTTTAAACGCATTCTTGCTAGTCGCTAGCCAACCGTACCTATAGAAAAATATGCCTTGTACATAGAAACACACATTAATAAAAATAACTAATTTTTACTACATTTTTAAAATGTACTTTATCTTACTAATTGTCTAAAAATGAAATTAGACATTGCGAGACGAGACAGAGTACAAAATCTTTGCCAAATTATGTGCAATAAAACGTGAATCTGAGATAAGAAATAGTTGCGAGGGAATTGCTTTCGTCTGCATTTTATGATTTTAATGGCTACAGGTACTCTAGCTAATTTCTTCTAAATGTTTCCGCTGACGTTGTTGCAGGTGCTAGTCAATTTCTTCTTTTTGCTAAAGATAGACAACATGTTGGGACAATCACGTTCAGGACTTGAGATTAAGGAAACCAAAAAATCATAGCAAGCATTGCCAGATATTAATTTAATGCCGTGTGGTGCCGGCTTAAGAATAGTACCACCCCATCTCTTCCCGTGGGTGTCGTCAAGGCGACTAAGGGATTTCACACCGGAGGACGGGCAGCAGCGTCCTCTGCGTACTTAAAGCCTTACTGCGATCACCAACCCGCTCGCCAAGCGTGGTGATTATGGCAATTACCCCCAGGATCTACATACTAGTAGGTTCTACTGGGGAGACCCGTGTCCAGCAGTGGGCCATCATATGGGTTGATATGTAATTTAACTGTATGTTAAATTAATATCTTTGATTTTTATTATGATTTTTTGCTACAAGAAAGTATTGTTGAAAACGTTACCATATTGGACATTAGCACTTAACTACATTCGATATCGTTCCAAGGTGAACCGTTAGTGATTTCGCACTCGCCAACTGGTCGATATGCGGGAGTTATCTTTATCAACAAAATGTGTATTTATCGATAGGCAACACTTTCCGGTCAAGGTTAGTACGTATTGAGATTCCTTTGGTTTTGCGTCAGCGAAAGTGATGAAAGATACCTCACGTAAGTGCCTGAACTAAAAATGCATTAGTGCGCATTACTTCTTTAAATATATCACTTCTATAAAGAGTCTACTAACGTCCATTGTTAAGCAAAGGCCCTCACCTAACCGTTGTCACTACTTTCGATGCTGGGCCACTATCATACATTTGGCTATTAGGTGGAAGGCCGGCCGCAGTCCTCCCTTTCATTTTCCGAATCGTGGTCTCCACTCAAGAACCTTATTTCTCCATCAGTTATTGAATTATCAGAAAGCTATATTACAGTTACGAGAGCTAACAAAATTTTAAAATGTATACGTCAAGTACAGATTACTAACGCCTACTCATCCCACCACGCCTTAAATATTCTTTATCAGTGTGCGTGGGAATTCATAGAAATCTAAAACTGTCCCATATAGCGTATAGGTAAGAATTACATAATACCTACAGTTGGATATTGAGTAGTGAATGAAATACCCTAAGAAGTAGGTCGGCAAGACGGGACTGATATATGACTAGAGGATGGGCCGTATATTTGTTTGTTGTTGTACCGCCGTGGTATGAAAAACATGTCTGTGTGTTCATTTTAGTTGCTATTATTCAAAGCCTAAACGCGTTATAATCGTCACTTATATTTCTATGAAGTAAGCATTCATAACAGCCATTGTTAGATTAAATAATGCGAGTTCCCGCACCTCGTCGCTCATTAGCACTTAGTCATCTAATACTACATTTACAGTCTCCCTTTGCATACTCATTTTACAAGTGACGTATTCTACAAATGTCTTCCATTAAATGAAAATCGATCTATCAAACTTTAACCCCGCACTTAATATCTAAAGTTACAAGTTCAAGTCAAAACGGTAACGCTATAAACGTGACTTTATTAGGAAGGTCACCACGGCCATTTGCAATGCCCCCTCCCCCAAAAAGAAACAATGGTGATAATTAAAAGTTCAAAATGTCTGCCCAAACGGTCTGCCTGGGTACTATGTAGGTCAAACGTGATCTTTTACCGTTCTTCCTAATGTTGCCAGTCATTATTACGTACACTACGGTACGCAATTGATGCGTAATTCTATAATTATGCGTATGATGCTGTCGCATTGTATAAACAAGTGATGTTAATGTGTGTAATCGGATGTGCCGAGAAGCGAACAATTTATATTTTATGCCGAGCTGTTTTTTCTACAATTGGCTGTTTTTTTCACAAGATACCGTTGAATTTATATGAGCTGCGTTTATATTCAGGGAAAATAAGTTGATAGTTCCTACGGAATGAAATAATATTATTCTAAAAACTTTTTTTTCTTTTAGCAAAAAAAAAAGATAACTGGCAATGTGGGATTGAGTCCCAAATTACTAGCAATCTTGTTAACCACTCCAGCTAAGCTCAAAGGCTTGTGTTAAGAGTGAATAAATATAGCAGTAAATTCAATATAAAAATAAAGGTGTTTGAGATACGACACTTTAATTCAAGTCGACTGGCCTCTTGGTCTAGTGGTTAGGACCCTGACTGCTAAACCGGAGGTCGTGGGTTCGATCCCCACCCAGAATAAAACTTTGTGTGACGAGCACGATGGTTTATTCTGTGTCTGTATGTATTTAGAAATATTTAGGTATATTTATCAATTGTCTGGTTACAAGCTCTGCCTAGTTTGGGATCAGATGGCGTTGTGTGAGTTGTTCCAAGATACTATATACATATTACTATTAATTAATAATGTTAGAAATGGTACACAAATATGCGGTACGCTTTCTTAGGGTATAGGTACTTGTAATTAGGCAAATAAGGAAATGGCATTTATTTAGTAATTAGATTCATAGCAAAAAGTGTGATCGTTTTTTAAGTTTAGTAGATAAAGGCATTTCATAAAGCTCGATTTTATACGCCTATATCGTTCTCTCAGAACCAACATATGACACAGCCTCAGAGATAGGTCTTCTTTGTCTAGCAACAGACAATGTTCTGAAAATGAAAGTTAACAACCCTATCAGTGAAACTAATCCCCGAACAATGGCACCACGCAATAAAAATTGGCGTAGGTAGGTACAAGCACTACATAGGTAGTTAAGAGAACAAATCTCGTTACATCATCGCATAGAATTTGGGTTAGTGCTAACAGCTGTTCTAACTAGTTCCTCGTACCAAAGATAACTACCAAAGAACTTTCGAAACTTTTTGGTTCAACCTCTCAGCTTGAATTTTGTTTGAGCCAGAAAACTTTTAAAGATCTTTCTCGATTCAGCTATCAATATCATTCACAATTTTATGGCCACATAGGTACATCAGGTTGAATGACATGAAATTTGTTACGACAGCAGATATTAACAACATTATCAGAAACAACTGGTGGAAAGATCAATTTCATATTTAGTTGACGATTGCAGTGAAAAATATATCTTTTTATAGGCAACTCTACAAGGAAAACAAATGTAGAATCAATATTTGTCAACATCCTGAAAAATGGAACAGAAATAACTAGCAGGAAAGGAAAGCAATAAATTACTGCAAAGGTCATCTCAGAGTTAGGACAGTGAAAAATTATGGCCGCTGTTGCAAACAGTGGACCATTATAACATAAGCGTACTTCGCTTATTAACGGAGAAGGAATAATTTGTACAAGAACTTGAACTTTTCATTAAATATATCTTGATGACTATAAAGTTTAGAATATGTAATCAATTCTCTTAATGATGTTACACATTGCAATTCATTAACTAGAAAATTAAGGCAAACACGTTCTAACTAAACATTCCTTGGAACTGTGATAGTCAAAAACTCAAATTTTGATTTAAATAATTGTTTTACTAAATATAGCATCCGCTCATTTTATTATTTCATATTAAGGTCACGTACTATAGAAGACACAACAAGTATATTGAAGCAATGAATTCGGAATACATGAAATGGCCATTGAGTGGCGAATAGTCCCGCAACACGTGACGGTGGCAACGAGCAGAATAATAAATAACCAATGATACCGCACTAAATTAATACACCAACCGTCTAGGGACGTCTGTGCAAAAAAAATTGGCTACAGTCCATAGAAATGGGAAATAATGATTAGGTACTAGACAGGTGGCTAATAGTTACTGGAAGCAAGTGCAAGGAATATTTTGAGAGTAGTAGTAGTACGTTGAACAAATTATAAATTAAATGGAGAGGACGAGAGTTGTATTTAAAAGTGTGTGAGAACAATGACTGTTAATAGAACCGCCATTGTTTTAAAATATTAACAATGGAGTTACTACACAGGCAGTTATGATTTCCCAGAAAGCATTGTCGATGATGGTTTCTTATTTTAAACTATTTTTTCATTTTGGTACTTAGCTACTTAACTTCAAAAAATCTTTGGTTGTAGTTTATTTACTTATTTGTCAATCTCCTCATTTGGAATTGTTATCCTTATCTCTTTTAGGTCGTGTACTATATGACTGTGAGTATGAGGAAATAGAGAGATCAATTGTATCTGAGTAGTCGACTAGTTTCTAATGAAATTGGACGAGTGATCAAAATCGATCAGAAGACTATTACTATAAACGACAAAGGAAATTGGACGAATGATCAAAATCGGTCAGAAGACCATTACTATAAACGACAAAGTAAAAGGCAGCAATAAATCAAAGAAATATTGTATATCTGGTAATATCAGATGCTCCAGAGCGCGACACCGATTAGTGTACTATCGATCAACCAAACAAGCTCCGTGCCATCCGTTATCTGCCACTATTAATAGATAACTGATCTACGTTGGCATTAGAGCGAAAAATAGAACGATTACATCCATCATTAGTGGAGTACGAAACTATAAATTACGCAAACGATTTGCAGCATACTTGGGTACTATGAGTTTTTATTAATTTTATTTTGCCTGCAATTTCATAGACGTATGAAATGTTACCTACTCTTTGCCTACCAACTGTTTGAAATTTTGCTTTTCTCAATGGATTGCATATAAGCATTGAGCTCTTAGCTCAGCCAAGCAATCCACATATTTGTGACCTTTCTGACATAACAATTTGCAGATTTTACATGTAAACAAACACATTTAGAAAACATTTACGTGTAAGTGACTTATCAAATAGTATACGAAATAATGTTGATGTGTTTTTTGACTCGATTCATTAGCTTCGTAGTGGGAAAATGTAAACTACGCGCTTTTGTGGACTTATCACAAAAAAGCGCAAAATAGCGATATAAATTAATTATCTTAATTGTTATTTACATGTCGTAAATAACATAATTTTACACGGCAAGCTCATCAAGTAGGACATAATCTTGATTATGCTTCATGACGACTTTCATATCTATTTGATGTATTTAAAACATTCATTATTTAGTTGTGTGAATCATTGAATGCAGTATCTAATCATAGAGATAATAGATAGTACCGTTAAATGTGCATTAAACATAAATAAAAATGTTATTTACAGTAAGCTCATATCTAATCAATATGCGGACTTAGGTACCTTTTTATCGATAAAATCAAATCTTACAAATTGAACCGTCATAGAAAGTTGAAACTATTTATTTGGCAATGGTACTTCCAGTTACATCAGTTGTTATATCTATAGTGGCTATGTGAGAGCTAAATGATATTTTTAAATCAACCGTTTCTACTATTATGGTACGGGTAACGACTTTAGAGTGCCATTTGTTTAGGCACGACTAATCACACATGTCGTTAAGTGTTCAACAAACCGCGTATCAACACTACGAATATACAACTCAAGGCGACTAGAAAAGTTTTATTATCTTATAACGTAAATGCAGGGAAGAAAAAATGCTTCTCTTCACTAGAAACGCTATCTGGACGAAAATCTTCATCCTTTTTCTCTAAAATCTGCTGCGGCGCTAGATTGTATCTAGGAGATAATTTTCTCGCGGTATACAGATCTAAAGCGCCTTGAATATGGGGGAGGTTATGTCCAGTCGACAAAGAAAGTGGTCTATCAGTTATGACAAAACTTCCTGTGTAACCAAAATGACGTTAAGGGGGGCATTACACTGAGAGAATTATTTATTTAGCGCTACGTACACAGCGACACGATCGCCGGCCTCACTCTTCCGCACACAACCATTACTTCACAGTGCGCAGGAGCGCAGGTCAAAATAAAGTAGAATATTCGTTCGTACATATGTTAGATTACTAACGCCATGATTATGACAATACGAAAATGCTCGTTTTTGCACTTTTCCGCAACTTCAAGATTTATTTATCCTTAAATTTCTTTATATCATCTACTAGAAAAACTCTTTGACTAGTGACACAATTTTTTTCGTGTCCCTAAGATTTAGGTTTTCTTTATAAATTTTTGAGAGAGCCGAACCCTGTTTCGTGTAATCTACCCTTAAGATAGCCTAAAAACTGTCAGTAGGTATATTATTGCAAGGGAAAATTAATATTTTTGCTTTATGACGTTTAAATGAACTTCAACCTTAGGATGACACACACAGACCACATTTTTGGCCGACTGTACATGTTTTGTTTAGGGCACATACTAAACACATTTTAAACAACCAGCAAATGTTTTTGGCTGAATTACTTCGCGGTGTCTCATCTATGCGTAGTAGTAATTATCTCACTTCCACACATTGTTTTCTTTTCACACGTTACGTTTAAAGATAATGAAACTTGTCTAGGCACCTAGGACATAATAGCTCTGGTCAGCAGCCAATTGTTTGCCTAGTGAACATCGTACTTTAAACAACAGCGTCACGAGGCTTCCCAGACCTTGAAAACCATCGATAATTGAGCTATTTAGCTGTTTAATAACGTTTTAGAAACAGGTCATACATCTTGGCAAAGTTCCTGCTCATATTTGTTCCGCTTGTAACTATTCATGATCATTTTTAAGTCCCAACAGCAAAGGAAGAGTAGACACAATAGGAAAGTATTGCAACGTACCTACTAATAAAACAAATGTGATTTTTTTTATTTTTGGTTTACTCAATTCTGCCAGAGTCGTTGAACCAATTTGAGTTTGCATCAAAAAGTCCCATCTATAAATAATAATAGCAAACTTATATATGTATAGTTTACAACGACTGAATCACTGCTTTCCAAGATTCCTGCTAATTTGGGAAACAGTAACTGTATCTTTGTAGCATACATTTATACTATATCTAATAAATATATATTTAAGATGTTACTAGCGACAGTTCGATACCCACACGGGACATCACTTTGTGTGATCCAAAAATTGTTGTTCCGAGTCTGGGTGTACTTTGTGTCCGTGACTTGTATGTTTGTAAAGTCCCCCGCGACACAGGGCTTGTACACTACTGCAGGAGTTCTGTTTAAAACTTTTTTATAGTATACAGGATTAGCACATAGGTCTGGCATAAATATTAAGAACTGAAATCTACTAAGTGGTGAATACGACTAAAACATACACAGAAGACATTGTGAAATATAATACATATGAGTATATTAAAAGATTGATCAAGGCTGAGATTCTCGCCGATGTGCGCACAAACATAGACGTTTCAAGGATATATTTAGCGTAAATTTGACCGTATTTAGCGTTTATTATTATTCTCAGCGTTAAAAAAGATATTTCCACGCGTTATGCATTTCTAATATTAATAGAATCGACAAACAAATGCATTGCAAAAAAAATGCACCACATTGAGTAGCAACGCAAAATAATTTCAGTCTTAAAGGGACGTCTAAACGGGACACTCCCACAGCGCCACAGAGGCAGTCAATAATAATTTATACTAATACTAGCTGTCCCGCGCAACTTTGTATGCGTAAATTTTCCCCGTTTTTGCAACATTTCTCGTCGCTGCTCCGCTCCTAATAGTCATAGCGCGATGTTATATAGCCTATAGCCTTCCTCGATAAATGGGCTATCCAACAAAAAAATATTTTTTCAAATCGGACAAGTAGTTCCTGAGATTAGCGCGTTTAAACAAACAAACAAACAAACAAACAAACTCTTTCGCTTTATAATATTAGTATAGATTATAAAGCTGATGAGTTTGTTTGTTTGTTTGTTAGTTTGAACGCGGTAATCTCAGGAACTACTGGTCCGAATTGTTGGGTAGCCCCTTTATCGAGGAAAGCTATAGGCTAAATAACATCACGATACGACCAATAGGAGCGGAGCAGCAATGAAAAATGTTGCAAAAACGGGGTAAATTGACGCATACGAAGTTTCGCAGGACAGCTAGTATAGAATAATAATGTGCTGGTTCGCTTTGGTTCAGTAGATTATGAATTTAACATAGTGAAACAACAAATTAAAAGTATCTAGAATGTTCTATCGTTTGTTTTTAAGTATGTATAGTATAATCAGCTACATAGGTCACCAACAAGCAAGATTTCTAACCGGCAAAGCTTCAAAATGACGTAACCGACGGGGTTATACACTTTTTTAAATTTTAGGATGGCTAAGTAAACGTCGCGGTAGTGCGACCTCCAGCCAGATGAACCGACGACCGGAAGAAGGTCGCTGGGATGAACTGGATGCTAAAGTCAGAAGACAGGGAGTCGTGGAGTAAATCACTGATACAGGCTGATATTTTATTTTAAAGATAACTAGCAATGTGGGATTTTGGTCCCACCCTCCAGCTAAACTCAATGGCTTGTGTTAGGAGTGGGTTCACGTCGGTAGGATTCGAACCCGCGACCTCACGTTTGCAAGACCGATGCTTAGCCATTAGGCTACAGCCGCTTCAATTGATAAAAAATCATGTCTAATACAATAGGCATTTTTGTGCTGTGTATGTTGAGTGTACATCTTGTAAACACTGCTACTTAGTAGTCTTAGCCAAGTCAAATAACAAGCAGAGACTTAAAGAGTTAATTTCGTATTTATAAATAGTTGGTGGACAATGGCGTGAACTGTATAATATAAACTGTCAACATTCACAGTGGTAAGTAGGTACCTATTACTAGTTACCGATTATTTAAATGTATATCATACTTACGCAAGTAGGTATAATGTTTTGAATGAAAAAGATAAATTATATGGATATAATAGGTTGTAACTAATAAATTGTTGTTCTTATGTAAGAAAGTTTAAGATTTACGGCCGGTCTCAATAATCTAACTATCGATGGATTTAGCTACTAGAGGTAGAATTTTGACATATTTTGTATGGAGCTTATGTCAAATATAAACCTCTAGTAGCCAAATCCATCGATAGTTAGATTATTGAGACCGGCCGTTAATCAGAAACAAAACATAAGTTTCATGCTCAGATAATTTAAACATTTTTAAATTTAAACATTTTGTCATTCGTTTATTTATGAGTGAAAAAGTAATAATTTAAAAAAAAAAGGATGACTCGGGGAGGTATAATTCTTATGCATACACCTTTCACTACTGAATTTTGACAAAAAGAATATGCTATAACTACGTAAATAATTATGCAACCAGGCATGGCACCACTGTATGTGCAATACTGACAACATACACTATCTGCTGCTCAAATTTGACCACACCTTTCGGTTACACCCTGCAAGCTTTACTAAAATACTTCTTTTCTTTTTAAATAAAAAAAATACTTTTGTCGGCCAGTCGGTTATATAATGTGACTGTGATTGCTTATAAATGTACCAGCAAATAACGTTTCATAAAACACTTGCCTTCAAAACGAACTGTATCTATATAAACTAATATTATAAATCGGAAGAGTTTGTTTGTTTAAACGCGCTAATCTCAGGAACTACTTGTCTGATTTGAAAAAATATGTTTTTGTTGGATAGCCAATTTATCGAGGAAGGCTATAGGCTATATAACATCGCGCTACGACTAATAGGAGCGGAGCAGCGACGAGAAATGTTGCAAAAACGGGGAAAATTTACGCATACGAAGTTGCGCGGGACAGCTAGTTTTACTCATAAATCATCTTGTATCACCTCGCCTTATCTGTAGGGAATACTCATACAAAGATATTATTAATCTATGTTTCAAGAAAGTACGCTTGCACTTACGATATCATACAAATGGCAGTTTGTGTACATTTGCGGATAGGATGCGGTAAATATAGCACACCTGCGCGATCGAATCGGAACAACCGGGTCACTGTGTACCGAGAACAAGACACAAACACGCACACACATACCACCGAGAGTACAGAAGATAAAAAATAATCTATACTAATATTACAAAGCTGAAGAGTTTGTTTGTTTGAATGCGGTAATTTCATAAACTAATGATCCAAAGTGAAAAATTATTTTACTGTTGGTTAGCCCATTTATCGAGGAAGGCTATAGGCTATATAACATCACGCTACGACCAATAGGAGCGGAGCAGCAATGAGAAAAGTAGCAAAAACGGGGAAAATTTACGAAGACGAAGTTGCGCGGGACATCTATCTATACTAATATCATAAAGAGGAAAGATTTGATTGTATGTTTGTGGCTCCGAAACTGCTGGATGGATTTGAAAAATTCTTTCATCTTTGTGAAGCTACACTAACCCCGGGTGACATAGGCTATTTTTCATCCCTATATTCCCACGGTAACGGGAACTACGCGGCTGAAACCGCGAGGCTTCCGCTAGTTTAAGTATAATACTTAAGCAGATTTGAGCTATTGTACAGACTTTTACATGAAATAAAGGTTTAGGCGCATTAGGGCTAATTCTCATTATGGCAACCGACTCGCTAATGGGCTACTTCTCACTTGGGCTACTTCTCACTTGGGCTACTTCTCACTTGGGCTACTTCTCACTTGGGCTACTTCTCACTTGGGCTACTTCTCACTTGGGCTACTTCTCACTTGGGCTACTTCTCATTAGGGCTACTTCTCAAAATATGGAAATGGTTATTGAAATAAGTACCTATATGTATATAAACACGTTTATTCGTTCATAAGAGATCAATGACATTATTTAAAAAATAAATCAACGTTAATTGAAGCAAATGTAACTAAATCAATAATAATTATAATCATATAACAATAAGGACCTACTGTCTTTATGTATATAAACACGTTTATTCGTTCATAAGAGATCAATGACATTATTTAAAAATAAATCAACATTAATTGAAGCAAATGTAACTAAATCAATAATAATTATAATCATATAACAATAAGCATAAATCAACAAAATCAAAATAATTATATTCCTTTTATGTAAGGAGCTGGTAATAAGTCATTTTCTTTAAAAATGTAATAACGGTTATTTGACCATTTTTTAGTTTCGTAAGTACTTTTTTATACTTTTTATCGAATTGAATGTATTTGCTATGCCTTTTTTTTTTAATATGTTGTCTGCTCTTGAGTTTTCTGTCAAAATGCTTGGCTTCTTTTCGCAACTTCTGTAAGAATAAAAATAAACTTGGATGCTTGGGAATTTTCACATTTATTCGATGGTGCCACCCCTCAAGAGCGTTGGTAGTGCGGTGGCGTTGTCCAGAGCAACTAAGAAGCGCAGGATTCATTTTTGGATACCACTGTTTTGCAAAGTATTTTAAAAACGTTTCAAACAATGGTAACAACAATTCACTTTCTATCATTTCCGTTACATTTTGGCAACCCTCTGGAATATTCTCTGCTGGTAAAAGTGGTAAAATAGCTATTTTTCTTATAATCTGCCTTGTTTTTTTTCTTTTGGTCAAATTTAATTCTTTCGCCTTCTTCCAGATGGCTTTTTGATAGTGAAAATAACACCCGGTTATTTGCGCATCAGGGTACACAGTTTTTACTGCGTTCATTATCGCTAATTCGTAGTCACATTTAAAGTTAATAATATTTATTTTTAATATAGTTTTCATTATGTTGAAAAGCCTTATATAAGTGTCTTGATTTTTGTTGGGAAGTAACGCATACACTACTGGTACAATTTGTGTGCTTTTGGAATCAGAACATAAATCCACATGTAAGGTAAAAAGTTGGTAGAATGGCTTGGGTACAGATTTAAAAGTGCCATCTGCAAAATATCGGCAGTTATATTTACGTCGAACACGACGCAAAAATTTTTGGGAAATATTTGATGCAAAAACCAATATTTTGTCGCTTTCTCCATCATCTGCCACTAGAAAATTATCGCTTAAAACTTCCGGTATGGACACTTGAGCCAAATCTTGAAAAATCAGACGATCTGAGTTTAAAAATTTTTTTCTCGCTCGGTACAAACTATCTTTTTTTTCATAGGAAGGCAGAAACAGACAATCAGGTTTCTAAGTTGTAATGGTTGTTTCTATTTAGGTATGGTTTAAAAATACTTCGGTGGTAAGTTCAAGTATCTATTTCAACCGACTAAAGGAGGAGGTTCTCAATTCGGATATCTGTATTTTTTTTATGTATATTCGGGCATAATCTATACTAATATTGTAAAGCAGAAGAGTTTGTTTGTTTGTTTGTTTAAACGCGCTAATCTCAGGATCTACTGGACCGATTTGAAAAAATCTTTTTTTGTTAAAACGGGGAAAAATTACGCATACGAAGTTGCGCGGGACAGCTAGTTATGTCATATAAAGACAGTTTCAAAAATTTTTTTTGAAAATTTTAGTTTGAAAGAGGTTTATTCGAAAATGGTACCATAATTATACATTTCGTAAAGGTCTGATAATGAGTTTCGAAGACAGATAACGAAACTCGTCAATAAATGCCAGCAAATCAATCGTGATTGAATTGAAGATTGAAGAGATTGAAGTCACACAATCATTTTTTAGGCTTAAAATTGCCACATTTTACAAAAAAAACATAGCATTTATGATGCACGAGCAGAGGCACACTATAGTGTGGATGTTGACTTTATTTCATTTATGTTTAGACAGTCCGTGTCTAGAAGGAAGTCCGCTTCAATACAAAGATCAAAGCGTCTCGGAACACAGCTATTATTGTTGTAATAATAGCTATAGGGAAAATCGACTACAGTAAATAGTATTATGAACACATAAGCTTCCTTTACTAAGAACAACATTAGAACCTAACATTTTATCATCATTTTAGTGGATAGTGGAGTTAAGTCTAAGTTTATTCATTTGAAGTCTACAAGAAACACAACTCAAATTAATCTATACTAATAAGGTTATAAGGCGGAAGAGTTTGTTTGTTTGAACGCGGTAATCTCAGGAACTACTAATCCGAATTGAAAAATTCTTTCACTGTTGGATAGCCCATTTATCGAGGAAGGCTATAGGCTATATAACATCACGCTACGACCAACAGGAGCGGAGCAATGATAAACGTTGCAAAAACAAGGAAAATTTACGCAGACGAAGTTGCGCGAAAGCTAGTATATAATAAGCCGATAGAAATTATTAGCAACATAATGCTACTACAGGTGTTGTAATACGACACAAATTCTATAGTTTTGAGTACATGTGCGTCATTCTTTTGAAGACACTGTCGCCTATAAAGACGTCCTTGGTTATGTATATAACCGTAGAAAATGAAATCATACAATATCTTGAATATTTGTAAAATTATAACTCAACCACGCCTGAATAACTGAACGAATCTGGTTAACGAATCCAGCACCAAGATATCCAATCAGCTATACATCAAAACATAACACAAAATAACAGTTGTAAAAACTTTAAATGTCAGCCAACTCTTCGAAAAGGTCTTCCAAACAAAAGGGCTACGACAAATACAAGGGCAGGTACAAAACCGAGCCCTTGAAGGCACAGACATAAAGGAAGGGACACCATAGAGACGGAACTAGTATTCAAAGGAAAGGGCAGATATGATACAAAAGTTTATTTATACTGTGAGACTTCTACATTCGGTAAAAGAATAACCACCTTCCGTGTCCATTGTTTATGTAACTATACGTTTGTATTAGGTTATAGAATTATTTACTGCGTTAACAAAGGTATAAAAAAAATGATGTGCTCTTCCTTTTTAGTGAAGACGCTAGAAGTCGTTAAGGTGTAAAGTATTTGAGTGAAGATGCTAGAAGGCATCAGGGTGAAAGAAGTATATAATATATCTTGGGACAACTCACACAAAGCTATCTGATCCCAAACTAAGCATAGCTTATACTATGGCAACGAGACAACTGACAAACATACTTATATATTTCGACGAAGTTGTGTGCGCAGGACAGCTAGCATATAATTACATACAAATTATATGCTAGCTGTCCCGCGCAACTTCGTCTGCGTAAATTTTCCCCGTTTTTTGCAACATTTTTCATTGCTGCTCCGCTCCTATTGGTCGTAGCGTGATGTTATATAGCCTATAGCTTTTCTCGATAAATAGGCTATCCAACAGCAAAATAATTATTCAATTCGGATTACCCCGTTCAAACAAAGAAACTGTTCAGCTTTATAATATTAGTATAGATAAATAACACCCAGACACAGAATAAACCATCGTGCTCATCACACAAAGTTTTATCCTGGGTGGGGATCGAACCGCAAGAGCAAGAGGTCGTCTTGCGTACCAGTCGCGTACACCGCTTCACAAAGGGAGTCAAAGTTACTACTATCTAAAGCTCCACAGGTGCAGTTTTAGATAGTAGTAGGGGATACAGCAAGTAACTCCTCAAAAGAGTCTGAATAGTGCCATTCAACAAAACGAACGATATATTAATTATAATGCCGCTTCATAAATTACAACCTGAGATTACCTAACATTACACATTATTATGAGAAATTAGACAACATAAACTCTTTAATTCACAAATCAAATAACTTTAAAACACCAATTCTGATTATATTCTTTTAATGTACAGCATATTATAACTCAAGTCTTGGCACTTGACTTTATCAAGAAACTGAATGTTATCTCGAGCCGTGAATTGCGAGACGCAATGATAAATTTGTTTAAACGCTTTGGGCTAATTGACGTGAGCGCTTTGCGTCATCGGGCCGCAATACAGCGCGCATGTCTTTGTTCTTGACATAACATTAACGCATAAACGACGCACCTGGATACTAACAAAACTGTACTATTGTAGCCATGTACTTTGATGCCTAGGATTAGTCATAAACTCTTGTTTAAATACATAGTAATAGCACAAGTAATGATCGCGCAGCTGCTACAAGTTAAGCGGTCGTCGTCGATCCTGCGTCTCTCTAGTCGACTTAGGATGAGTGTCAAAGATTGCACCTGTGTTTACGCACGTATTTGTTTATTTATAGTACCTCTGACTTTATTTGTGAAAGCGTCAGACAGTTCTCAGTATCGATGATACAATACAATCCATACTAATATTATAAATGTGAAAGTAACTCTGTCTGTCTGTCTGTCTGTTACGCTTTCACGCTCAAACTACTGAACCGATTTAGATAAAATTTGGTATTGAGATAGTTTGAGTCCCGGGGAAGGACATAGGATAGTTTTTATCGCGATAACCGACATCCACGCGGGCGGAGCCGCGGGCGAAAGCTAGTGTTGTAAATAAAAATTTCTTAGACTTTTCATTTAAACTTGTAGCTCATTGAGTGCCGGTTTTGTTACAATTTTGGTTGCATTTAAAATACTTTTTGTCATTTCTGGATAATTGCACAGATCATGTAACGGATGTCCAGTTATTTTTAGATATACGGTCATTTTATAGTAGTCAGTATTCGGCATCCAGTATAATAATATACTAATTAGATGCGAATCAAACTATGTTTTTATTGCAACATGTAGATTTCTCGCCAGAAATACTAGTACGACTATGCAGTCTACTCAGAATAGCCGGTAAATCTGTATGACGTTCAGTGTGCCACGGTAAGATGTAACGATTTATTTAAAGGTATTAAACGTCATCGAAATATTTCAAGAAGCGAAAAATATTATGCTTAGAATCGTATATTTTGAGTCGTTCTTTTATTTTTGCTATTTCTAAAGTGTGAATGAAAAACGTAACATGGGTGGGAGATGCCACCGTGTATTTTTTTCTAGATAAACGCGCCGCCTTCAAGGAAAAATAATTATCAAGCACATCACAGATTGAAAATTTCGCTGACTCACTCCTATGTTTTAATCTATATATCTTGTGTTTTATAAGCTAGGACAATGTTTCATACACTAAAACCTTCTTTAAAAAAATGCAATCGAATAGTGAAAACCAAATCAAAATCGGTTAAGTAGTTTCTGATAAAATATCGAATAAATATAAACGGGTCAAACAGAGAACTACCTTTTTTTGAAGGCGGTAAAAATTATGTTTAGTAAAGTCTCAACTTACTGTTGCCTAGATCTAAATACACCTACTAGGATTATGACGCATGTCCTCAACCTCATTTTGATGAGGTTGAGGATTAGATTGAACCTGCAAATAAATTCAATCTTATACTGAATCTCATTATAAAAACCGGGCAAAAGCATGTCGGACTATGCTCAGGGTGTTCCGCAGTTACTTCAAAAAAATGCATTACTTAAAAAATAATACGATCTGAAAAAGTACACTAGCAAAAGAGCGTATCTTGATGGCACTTACGTCCTTTTGCAGTGCAGTTTTTCGCAATGTGCAATAACTCAGAAGGTATATTCGATCATGTCGCAAATAATTTTAATTGAAAGGCGTTACTTTTGTATTTATTTTTTATTTTTTGGCCATACGGTTTAAAAGATTAAGCCCCTTTAATCTCTTAGTTTCGTTACACGCGACATCTGGCAGGTAAGAGCGTGCACGAGTGGGGCGGGCATGCCCCAAAAATAATTGTTCTAGGGCAAGGCAAATGGGCAAAGGAATTCAATACAAAACAACCGTCTAGGAGGCACGTGCCCCCGTGCCCCCGCCCCTGTATCCGCCAATGCCTGGTGACATTAGACTAGACTTTGAATGAGTTTTGAAGCCATTGCATTGCAAATGGAAAAATGAAAACCTAAAAATGGTGCTCGTAAAAGTTGACCGGTTAGAAATTATTTATGGTACGCTCTACAATGCTTGCTTCTTTTTTTGGTGTAGCCTTCTAGATAGTTCCGTTTATACAGATGTCTCAGTTCATTTTGTTTCCAGAATCTTCGCTCCAGATTCCAAGTACATTGGACGTTTCAATTTAAAGTTGTGACATGCCAATTACGGGTTGGTTTATGACCTGAATGCGTGGACTCGTAACGATAAATAGCGAGTTGGCGATTTAACAAGACACTCGTGATTTTCTCAATCTTTATGGCTATCATGGTGAATAGAACATTGCTGGTTTTACATTATGGCTTTCTAAATGTTGTTATATACCTACACTTATCATGCACCACCTCTGTATACACTTATGATAAGACAGAAATAGTTCAAAACTATTTCAATAAAAACATTGAAATAGCTCTGTGGCGCGGTGGGAGTGTATCCGACTGCTACGCAAGGTGGGTCGTGGGTTCGATCCCCACCCAGGATAAAACTTTGTGTGATGACGATGGTTTATTTTGTGTCTGGATGTTATTTATCTATAATTTGTATGTATTTAGAAATATATAAGTATGTTTATCAGTTGTCTAGTTGCCATAGTACAAGCTCTGCTTAGTTTGGGACCAGATAGCGTTGTGTGAGTTATCCCAAGATATTATTATTATAATTAATTCGGTAAAGCGTAAATAAAGGTGGAAGTAAACTTTGATATAGGTACAATCATTTTCTTTACAACAACTGGTTATATGACCGTGACAACCATTCAATTTTAACGTGTGACGTTAGCGTAGTCAACAATGTCATTAATTAGTGTTTTGCTAAAACCTGCACCATTACAATGGGTTATTTCCACTGTAAGCGATAAAAGGCAACTAGAGACGAAGAAATATTATAGTAGGTATCTGCAATCTTGTTGAAATCACCTTCAATGGGTATTGTAGGTCAGGTAATTACACCTGTAGCAATAAACAACACGGCATGTATCACTTATGAATTTTGATTTGCTATCAACGCCTTTTCGTTATGAAAGGATACATTTTACGCAAATAAGCCCGTAGGTCGTAATCTCTGCGTGGGGTTTCGCCTAAAGGTCAGATTGAAAACGTGTCACAACAGCAGCTCGCTGAACTAGATTTGGCAAAAATATAGGGGATGAAAATGAAAGGGAGATAAGTATTTTCGCACTTTATTGCATGTTTGAATTATTCAGACAGTGCTTTGAACTATAAAGGTCAATAAGAGGAAAGTTCAAACTTGCAACTTCTTGTTGATTATGCCTTAACTATGTATTCATTTAGCATTTTTAATAAGAACATTTTGCCTTAATCGCGAACGATTAAAGGCTGAACCAAAGTATCTACGGTAAATGTAACGAAAGTGATGAAGTGGACATGTCAATATCTCATTCTTGTTCATTGCCACATAAAAAAACTTTTATAACAGCGAATTACTATCAATCGTGGCGACAATAAAGTGATTGGCGCGCTTGTGTGTAACCTATGGTCATTTAATAACACTTAATAACAATCGAGTCATTCCATGTCAAAACTCAGAACACCTGATGAGGGCGCGCAATGATTTTGATGTTGATGAAACTGACATAGGTCTCCTCTGAAGAAGAGAGTAAACGGTACTTCATGACGTCGGTTCATGACATAATGTCTTCGAATAAATGTTTTTAGAATGAAAAGTTAATCCTGATGTTCCGTCATTAATTTAAGAACAAGTGACTTGAACCTCAGACAAAGTCACTGATTACAGGCAATAAGCAAGTCAATACCTACATAAAATTTACGATGTGTGTGAGATCGATACAACATTGGTGTCCTATTTCTAGTCGTAAAGTTTTAACCTTGTGAGCTAGGGCCTAATCTATTAACCTTGACCTTTTATAACTTTGTTTACAAATAATCGTTTAAAATATACCACAATCAATCATTCTTGTAATTTCCAAAACAGCGTACCTAAGTAGTTTTGAATTTAATTTGTAGCTTGCTTCAAGGGACTGAAGATCGAACTCTCAAATTGCGCTCTACTGAAACTCTAAACCCACGCACTTCTTTCTTTAATCTTTGTAACACAAATATTAAAGTTAATGATATAAGTAGATATTGAAAAAAAATACTGTAACTATGTATTTGAAATATCCATTCGATTAACCCGATTGTATGAAGGGTCTTTGCCAAAAAGTATTTACGCACTTCTATCAACCACAGTGGGCCACGACCCATTTTGCATTGCTGCTCCGCTCCTATTGGTCGTAGCGTGATGTTATATAGCCTATAGCCTTCCTCGATAAATGGGCTATCCAACAGTGAAAGAATTTTTCAATTCGGATCAGTAGTTCCTGAGATTACCGCGTTTAAACAAACAAACTCTTCAGCTTTATAATATTAGTATAAGTAGATTATAAGGGAGGGATCCCACCATCCACCCTCGATCTGTGAATCACCACGATTGAAGTAGTAAGGAAATGCCCTTAATACAACAATCGAAATAGATTGACAGACCGCACTCAAAAAGAGAGACCTGCAACAAAGAAAATTAGTGACAGGTACTCTTACCAAGTCGAGTGGTAGGCACCTCCGGACCCTTGACTTGCAATATTTCGCTTCCACTTGCTTCGCTCCGCGGTTCACAGATCGAGGGTGGGTGGTGGGATCCCTCCCTTATAATCTACTTAAGATGGATTTCCGCCATGTAACGCCTGATTCAATCGGTTATGTAATATTAGTATAGATTAAGAACTTGAACAAAACATAAATTTTATACCCCCTGTTGAAAGTCTCAGGAATCAAGCGACATATAGGTATGCTAAATACTGGTCTAGTTTGTCCAATATACGTACCTGTAAAGTGGCCTAGGTAATAAAAGATTCAGACAGTAGATCGATAGTCGGATTGGACAGTTTGGTTGATGTGATCGGATTTTTTTTTTTAACTATGTAATGTTACATTTACTTGGCAGTGTGGTACCGGCCTCATAACACTTATATCTTCTTTGGTACCGGCTTAAGAATAGCGCCACCCCATCTCTTCCCTTGGGTGTAGTAAAGGCGACTAAGGGATTTCACACCAGCGGATGGGCAGCAGCGTCCTCTGCGTACTATAAAGCCTTACTGCGATCGCCAGCCAGCTCACCAAGTAGGTTCTACTGGGGAGACCCGTGCCCAGCAATGATGCATCATATGGGTTGAAATGTGTTATATCAACCCACATAATGTCCCACTGCTGGGCACGGGACAGTAGATCCTACATAAATAGGTCGTAGGGGTTATTGCCCAAAAATTGTTGTTTCAAGTCTGGGTGTACTTTGTGTCTGTGACTTGTATGTTTGTAAAGTCCTCCGCAATACAGGGTTTTTACCCACTACTGCGGGAGACGTCTTTTAAAAACAAAAACAAAAAACTATATATAAATTACACATAAACACCATATAAACAATCGTACTTATCTTACATAGATTTATCACTGGTAGAAATCGAACCCAAAACCTCTGTCTTAGTAACATTAAGTAGGCATACTACTATCCTCTCGAAACATCTAGAAGTAATAAACCACTAGCTTATATTATTTTTAATGAGTATATTGTCGGCTGCTGCCGGAAGTGACCGTCCCTTCTTCGCCTCATACGACACTGACAGATCGGTCCATTTTAGGCCTTGACCTCCCAAGGTCACTTACAGACGGACTGACGGACTCATTCCAGTAGTTACATCAGTATTTTTGATGTTGCTAGGGAAACTAGCATGTACCAATTTCATTCGCAAGGTGTTTCATTTACTTTCGTCTATATTCGTAACTAACTACGAAAAGCTTTTTTTTTTAAGATTATGGGTCCCACATTACTAGCAATCCTGTTAACCCCTCCAGCTAAGCTAAATTGCTTGTGTTAGGAGTGGGTTCACGTCAGTGGTACCTAAAATGGGTAGGTTTCGAACCCGCAACCTCACGATTGCGAGTCCGATGTCTTAGCCAGCTACGAAAACAGAATTAAAATGTACAATATAATAACCGTGCAAAACGTTTTCCACAACAACGAAATGAAGAGTATATTTTTTTCAGTTTATGTGAGAGTATATAGCTTTCTTTACTTCATTATAACTCTAAACGCCTGAACAATTTGATATGGAGTATTTATTTTAGAATCGTTAATTGCAAGAGTCTAGGGGGTCAATTTACGTAATTAAAGCACAGTTGAGTACTTTGGGATCGATCTCAAATACGCTTGCATCAAGTATGCGTCTGTATCGAGAGCGCAATAATACGATGCGCAAGCGTTTTTTAAGATCGATCACAAAGTTTTAATCGAAACTTAACTGCAACTGTACTGCTTTGAATACGTGAATTGGCCTCCAGGTAACAATGAAAGCGAAACCTAATAAGGATTCGCGATTTTGTTTGTTTTCAGAAACAAGTCAACTGGTTTATTGTCTTCTTTAAGGTACAAAATATATGTGTCCATCTCTTTAAAACACTCTAGTCTCAGTTGAAAATAGTCTTAGACAACGAGATTACTGAGGATGTTTATAATGGTCTCTTTACTGATGTCGGTTACAGTGCTCAATCTTCGTTAGAAACTAGACAACTACACAGGAGATATTGCAGTGCACAAGTGTATGCGCAGACACAAGTGCACTCCCTATTTCCTCACTTTCATAGTCCGATGGGACGGAAATCCGACACGATCGAAGATAAGATTAGACGCAGGACCGTAGGTTTTACGTGCTCTGCAAGGCAGGAAAGGGTGTGACAATGTTAGAAAACGGTCCCCATCTTTGGGCCAACAGTGGTAACTTCGCAGATATCTTAATCAGGGTCCTTATTCACTACGCGCGATGGAGATCTTTGAGCGCATCGCGCATGCGGAAGTTCGCACGGCCTTTTCAAGACAACGAATAAGGACCCTGCTCAGTCGTCGTAATTATACTATCAATACGACAAGATCCAACGGAGCGCAACAGCAAACATAAACGTCAACCAATTTGTAAGATTACTTGACTTTAAATAAGTAGTACTGAGTAGAAATAAGTAGTACTCGTCAAGGCGACTAAAAAGCCTTTCTGCGATCGCCAAGCGTGGCGATTATGGCAAATACCCCCAGCATCTATAATAAGTAGATACTACTGGAGAGACCCGTGCCAAGCAGTGGGTTTTTTTTTTTTAATATCTTGGGACAACACACTCAACGCTATCTGATCCCAAACTAAGAAGACCTTGTACTATGGAAACCAGACAATTGATAAACATACTCATATATTTCTTAATAATTATTAATACATACATATTATAGATAAATAACACCCAGACAGAAAATAAACCATCGTGCTCATCACACAAAGTTTTATTCTGGGTGGGGATCGAACCCACGACCTCTTGCGTAGCAGTCGGATACACTCCCACCGCGCCATATTGCAGTCAAGTGGTAATGAGAGGAAATGTAAAAACAGAATGGACACAAAACAAGGTTTCCTTGCGGTGCGTGTACATGACCCACATACTGTTGCTGCCTCGTAGTAACATTCTGTAACGTCACAGTTAATCGTGTGCGACGGACTTAACATAAATTGTGATGTAAAAGGTTGCTTCAAATGATATTTGCATCGATTTGCGTAGGTGCGCACGTGTTTGAGTGGGTGTTTTGTTCTGTCAATATGCTTGTACCTTCAAAGTTAAGTTGGTACTGAACCCGTATTTGTCCTATTAATCTGATCAAGATCGTGCAATTGTTTGTACCGTACTGGAATCGAACTGAATGCACAAACATTGTGTCTACCCGTGACCACGGCCGTTGCAATACGGTCGAAATGTCGGGCAATAAACAAGGTATTTTACCTTAAATTAGTCACGCGATTAAGACCCGTAATATATATATTTTCATAATGTGTAGAAATCGCGAAAGTTTATCAACATATATTGTTGTCAAGTATTTCGACTGGCGTGTTGGTCCACCACTAACCACTAGTCTAGTGGTTAGTGAGTGATTGCACACTATGCGAGTGTATCTGTGAGTGGCTCGATATTGCTTAAAATTAGAACATCGATAGCCTATCCTATATTAGGCATTGAGATCGAAGTTAACCGAAATGTTATGATATCAATCTGTTATTTGTAGTTATGCTATCGTGTAGTTCTTCGGCTCAGAGCAATTGATCAATATACTCACCCCCGTATTTATAAACAAGTAATAGCAGTTACTTAAGTAAAAGTAATTACTTAAGTAACAGTTTCTATTTTATAGTTAAGAAATTGAGTGAAGTAAGAAACGTCAAACGTTAGAATACTTAGCCAAGCAATAGTCACCGATATCGTTACTTGAGTAATAGCTTCCATTAAGAATTTTATGTAGAGGTTATTTTTCTTATCAGATATTTTAAAAATATGGAAGGTTTGGAAAATAAAAACAATTGATTTGGCGCTATGCCAGCCAGTCGGTAATTAATACAATAATAATATACCATTTATTTTAGGCATCAATGGCCCACAGAAATCTATACCTTACTGTATAACATATTTACAATACCTAATACATTATGTAAAGTGCTAGTAAAAGTAAATACAACTTAAAACCTCCATATATTAAAACTATATCAGTAGGTACGCTTCACTCCCTCTTAAGTACCATGCGTCGCGACCCAGAATCTACACCCTCGTCTTGTAGCTGAACTTCTGGCGCACGTACGCGCGCGCAGAGTCCTCTTACATAACTTAGCTTTGCCGCAGCGGGTCTTGACTTTTGGCTGTTGGCTATCGGCGCTTCTTTCTCTTTATTTCTGTTTGTTGTCCTATCCGGGTAATGCTTGACAGGGGCTTCTGGCTACACTGACAAAATCTATTGATTGTGGTACTTGAGATTTCACCGGGACAAGCAATGCAGTCGACACAACGGGAAGGCTGACGGCGGTCACAGGCTCGCGGGCTTACAACCATTAGAAATTATACCCTTGCTACATAAATTATAGTAACTTGTGCCCGTATTTAACCAGCAAATCTTCCTATAAATAAAACAGTAAAACAAAGGTGATATCTTCAGTGACATTTCTTGGGTGACAAACAAATTTTATGACGCTAAATTAAAAATAAGTTCTTCAAAAGTACTTTAAATACGTGTGACGGGCTATTTCATTTGGTAGCATTACTATTCAATTATGTTGCATTTCGTTACATTCAGAAAATTAAAATTGAAGAATATCGATAAAATCAAAATATGGTCTGATTAATTTCTTTATTATTAATTTTTAAAGTTTTAAAATTTGTAGTTATTTTAGTTAGTCGTAATATATTTTTGGCTTTCTATTTTGCAAATTTAATAAAATCTTGTTTATGTAATGGAACGATTTTTGCGGCTCACCGGTTGCTAAGTAATAAGTAATACTTGGTTAGATTGCTCAAGGAAGTAAAGAATATTTCTTGTCTATAAAATAGATTTTGCTAAGTAATTACTTTAAGAACTAGCCATGTCTCAATGAAGTAATTGCTAAGTAATAAGTAATGACTCGTTTATAAATACGGGTGTCAGTCAAGGCTGCTTGTGACGTGACATCTTCACCTCACTATTGTCTAATAATCAACTAAGATCACAGTCAAGCACCTACACGGCAAATTTTTTAAAAAACTTTTTAGAGTTTGGTCACAGATATTACGACTATGTACCTCCGTTATAGTTTTAAAATACCTAATAATCTATACTAATTTATAAAGCTGAAGAGTTTGTTTGTTTGAACGCGATAATCTCAGGAACTACTGGTCGGAATTGAAAAAATATTTTACTGTTGGATAGCCCATTTAACAAGGAAGGCTATAGGCTATATAACATCACGGTCAATAGGAGCGAAGAAGCAACGAAAAATGTTACAAAAACGGGAAAAAATTACACTTACGAAGTTGCGCGGTTAAGCTAGTAGTACCTGGATGACCGAGCTTCGCTCGTTATTTTTTTTAAACGATGTTTTCCAAAAATGAGACCTAGCTAGATCGATTTATGTCCCCCAAAAGCCCCTGCATACTAAATTTCATGAAAATCGCTGGAGCCATTGCCGAGATTCAGATTATATATATAGGTATATATATACAAGAATTGCTCGTTTAAAGGTATAAGATTTTATAACGAAACTAGCGGCCCGCTCCGACTTCGCACGGGTATAAAATATATGGATGTTATCTATACTAATATTATAAAGCGGAAGAGTTTGTTTGTTTGTTTAAACGCGATAATCTCAGGAACTACAGGTCGGAATTGAAAAAAATATTTTACTGTTGGATAGCCCATTTATCGAGGAAGGCTATAGGCTATATAACATCACGTTACGACTAATAGGAGCGGAGTAGCGACGAGAAATATTGCAAAAACGGGGAAAATTTACGCATACGAAGTTGCGCGGGAAAGCTAGTTATACATATAAACCTTCCTCTTCAATCACTCTATCTATTAAAAAAAACCGCATCAAAATCCGTTGCGTAGTTTTAAAGATTTAAGCATACATAGGGATATAGGGACAGAGAAAGCGACTTTGTTTTATACTATGTAGTGATGAAGAGCCGAGCAGGTGGTGTGCCTGATGGTAAGCGTCACGCGTCCCCATAACAGTATCAGTGCCACCCAAATCCTTGTTTGGCAAAGATCTGAAATGTCACCGCACCGCGCTCCTCATTTGAGTCATTAGTTCTTAAATCTCATTTGCCCAGTAATTACACTTGCTACAGTGCCCTTCAATTAAAAACGCAGTGATGCGTTAACATTACTATTTCACGGAAGAATAATTGACACTGTTTTTTTTTTTAAATTAGCATTGGGAAACACTTAGACAAACAAAAGTGGAACACCAGGACTGGTTTTGCACCGTCACCATGTTAGTAGGACGTGATTATAACTAGAAATACTTGTTTACATAAGACGTAAATTTTATTATAATAAAAACATCAACAATATAAAATTTTCCTGTTATCATTAAATATGTGAGACGACACAGGTTCGCCTTTACATAAATATTATTAATTTGTTATGTTTATAAGCTATTTTTAACACGTTATTTGATATTCTGTTATCTTTATATACTTAGTACTAGCTGTCCCGCGCAACTTCGTATGTTTCCCCGTTTTTGCAACATTTTTTATTGCTGCTCCGCTCCTATTGGTCGTAGCGTGATGTTATATAGCCTATAGCCTTCCTCGATAAATGGGCTACCCAACAGAAAAAGATTTTTTTTAATTCGGACCGGTAGTTCCTGAGATTACCGCGTTCAAACAAACAAACTCTTCAGTTTTATAATATTAGTATAGATGAAACGAAGTCGCTTCCCGCTCCCTGTCCCTATACATAGTCCCTATGTATATTGACCGGTCTGTTAGTCCAGTGGTTAGTAAATCTATCGCTGATCGTTGAGGCTTTTATTAGCTGGCCTAAATCGTCCAAATCCATATTGATTGCTAAGCCAAAGGTCGTGGGTACGATCCCCACCCAGAATAAAACTTTGTGTGATGAGCATGATGGTTTATTCTGTATATAAATATGTCATCAGTTGTCTGGTTGCCATAGGCTTTGCCTAATTTGAAGTTAGATGACCGTATGTGAGTTGTCCTGAGATATTATTATTCCCTTTATTTATCTTTTAAACTTATTATTAATACTACATATTTGTTTTATTTGAATAAAATATTAATTAATTTTATTTTTTAAGTATTTGCTAGGATTTCAAAAACTTTGACATGCGGCTACAACTCAAATAAATACACAGGTTCGTTATTTAGGGTATAGAACCAAATAAAGGGGTGAGACGGCTGATTTTGAAAAATCTGTAAAATAAGAAAGGACCCTAGTGTATAGATAGCGGAAAAAAGTTCGTGCGAAGCCGTAGAAAGCCACTATATAGAAACAAATGTTTAACAAATAGTAATTTGAGTTTTGAGTTGTAATATTAAACGCTATGCAGTAATAAAATCACAACATGCACTAATTGAATTCTAATTAAAGTACCTACGAGCTACGTCAGGTTTGCAATTAACACTCGAAACGAAGCGTTTCATTTTGTAATGTTAGTGTTTCTACGAGTTCCTACCTACTTACATATTTATCTATACAACAATACAATAGAATTAAATACATTATTAGTCTGTAAAACAAACTAAAAGATTAATCAATTATTTTACGAGTTCAATGCCCAATTACCTAAGTACTTAACTATCTAAAAATATATATTTTTGGTTTTGTACAGAATTAAATATCTCAATATGATAATTTTTATTGCAACGGCCATACTTGCTTTGTGCCGTTATGTTGAAATATACTTTTCATTTGAATCGCAAACCACAAAACGCCAAAAATACAAGGAAAGTTTAAAGGAAGTCAGGCTCACGGACACGGAATCCCGAAACATTTTCAGAACAAATTAATCCGAGATTCCGTGTATTGTAAAGTTGTGTTGCAAGTTATTAGGGAGGCCACACACATAAGCTGTTTAACTGGAGGGGGGGGGGGGGGCAACTAGTGACCTAACCGACCAAGTGTGACTCGCTCGCATGACGGGAAGTTGCATTTAATTCAACACCGATACACCAGCCACCAACCACTGCCTGTCAAAATCAAAATTCTCCAAAAGTGAAAAAAGGTATTTTAGCCGAGTCTGGGGGGGATTCTTTGATCAGCGTCTGAGCTTCATTAACAAGTACCGATAGTTCTTTCTTTTACGGCCCGAATATGCCGATTGATGCCTACTTCGCTCGGCCTATCATGTACGTGTTAAGCAATAGCCGAGCGGCTTTTTTCCCGAACGTTCATCCACATAATATATTCGATTTTACTGCGTGGCCTGTGCCCAATGCTGCCGGCCCGCTGTGTAGGAACTCTTACGGCAGGAGTCGTAAAAATGGCGGCAAACGGACATCTCGTTATTTTAAAACAGTGTAAAATATACTTAAATACGTGATAACTGGACGAGAACGAGACTTTATGAGTGAAAGAAGAAAACTAGAAAAATTATACTTGAAACTGGCGTATGCACAGAATGTGCGAGCCATAATCTCTACCGAATAATATTGGAGGGAATAGGAAAAAAAAAACTCTTACGGCCGGTCTCAATAATCTACCTATCGATGGATTTCGCTACTAGAGGTAGAATTTTGACATATTTTGTATAGAGCTTATGTCAAATATATACCTCTAGTAGCCAAATCCATCGATAATTAGATTATTGAGACCGGCCGTAAGACAAGAAAACGCAACCAGCTAGACAGATAATTTCACATTTATATCTATGAATAAGACAGTACAGTGTGTTATCTATCATTATCACCTATCACTGGAAAAACGCGATGACCTTGTACGGTTTCACTGGTACAACACAATCACACACAAAAAGTAAGCATATATAGCGTGTAATAAGTACTTACCTATTTCAAACGAATAAGACTAAGTACTCTATGCATTATGTATTTAGAGTTAATTATAACAAAGTAGGTCGGTTATCAATGAGATTAGATTAATCCTAATACCCAGCATATGTTTTTGATTGCAGTATTTAGTAAACAATATAATATGGACATTTTGAATGTAAGTTACAGTTTAGCAGATTGGGTTGATGTGTTGTGGGTTTCTATGGCCAAATTGAGCAGCGGAAGCTGAACTATGTCTGGCTGTAGGTATAAAGTATTCTAATTTGCCTTAAAAAGAGTCGGGATTTGTGAATAATCACTTTACGAGCATTGGTGTCCAATAAGTAATCATTTTTCTTTTTTTTCTGTTTATTTTCTTATAAAAAGACGACTCCCGCAGTAGGGTACAAGCCCTGTGTTGCGGGGGACTTTACAAACATACAAGTCACTGACACAAAGTACACCCAGACTAAGAACAACAAGTTGTGGATTACACAAAGTGGTGTCCCGTGTGGGAATCGGACCCACGACCTATTGCAGCAGCAGCAGTCGGACACATTCCCACCGCGCCACAGACGCATTAAAAATCCATGAAGTAAAAAGCCGTGTTCAAAGTAAGGACCTACCGATTTTAGAAAAAGAATTCTAGTTAGTGTACATGTTAAAGAGCTACGAAGCCACAGACAGAAATAAACGATTCAAAGTTATATCACTTATTATATACTTATTTTAGGGTTACATAGCCAAAATGGCAAAAACTGAACCCTTATAGTTTTAAGGTTTCTAACAAACTTTTTGAATAAGTGAATATTTTTGAAAATAATCGCTCCGAAAGTTGCCTCAGTTGTGTGTTTTATCTTTTGAACCGTATGAATTATTCAAATCAGATTATATGTAGTGCATTTATTTGTAATCCTACACTGAACATAGTCCGACATGCTCTTGCCCGGGTTTTTAAATTGAGTAGGACAACGCCTAACATATCACCGCCCATAGTTCAATCAATTAAAATTTTTGTATATCAATGGTTTAATCCATTAGAAGTTCACTAAAAATACTTGCACCACGTACATACTATGTGTGAACCTAATTCAATAACACAACAATGTACCTGTAAAACAATATAGTAATATTAGACAGCATTGGAAGCCCTTCAGGGCAAGGCCAAGATCGCATTCACGTGTCTAGCCAGACTAGTTAATGCCATCCCTTTTTTACTACTAATGAAAGAAAGAGAACCCAAAGGTCTTGAACTTCAGTGGGTAAGGTACGATTTAAAAGAAACGAATTGTTTAATTATTGGATTGGGTATTCGTTTGCAATTTTATCAGACGTATAGCGATCTTTGACATTAGTCGAAGATAGTCGAACTTTGGCATATTATCGAGGCTCATTTTAACAGTTTAAAAGTATTTAATTTACTTTTATCTATTTTTTATGATTCTACATAATGTGCTTGGAAGGAACGAAGAAGAATTTCAAATCATTGAACATTTTTTGTAAAGACAAAGGAAATTTTTATTTGCTAAATCAAGAGTGATGCGCGAAAATGTTAAAAGTTAATTTTAAAACCGGGCAAATGCATGTCGGGCCACGCACAATGTAGGGTTCCGTAGTCTCCCCCCCCCCCCCAATCCGAATAATATGGCTTAAGAAAAGGGTTTTCTGTTGTGCATGTTTCATACTTACAACGTTATATCTATCTACTTAATAATATTTTTCAATACAATTTATACGAAAAAGTTGTTACTTCTCATTTGATCAGCTGTTACTCGTAAACTTGAAACACGATGGGGTAGGTATTAAAAAAAAATACTCTTCTACTTTACATATAGAATAGGTACCCTAAATTTTTTTTTTGCCATAGATAAATATATGTATCCATGCAAAATAACAGCCTTCTAGCAATAACAGTCTCTGAGCAAAGAAGCGGACGGACGAACGGACATGGCGAAACTATACCATTTTGGCTACGGAACCCTATAAAGCAAGTTATCTTCACGTCCAGTGAATAGATCACTTTTACCCTTTCGCCTAAAATATAATGGTAAATATAGTTTGGCTGTTTGTAGATGAAGAGTATAATAACGAGAGCAACAATACATTTTTCGCACGTGACCGAACTTCGAACAGGATAGTTTGTACCCTGGCCGATGATAGCCAGGGTACAAATTTGGTACATGTTATGTATCATAACCCTGAACCCAGTAGGTACAAAATCTTAAGAAGGAAGTCTCGTGATTTAACGGAATGAATAGTCACGTGTGAATTATTTATAGTACGGCTAATGACCACTGACCTCTCTTTCACACTTCACATGAAAGAGTGAGATGAAAGACCACGTGGACTGTGGAAATGCGTCGGCCTCCATCCGGTTTGACGGAGTCTTTTTGGCCTAATACTAAATTATACTGATGAAGCAATTCGTTTGATTAATAAAAAGTCCTTTTAGTAATGAATTCGCAAATGGACTAGATCACTAGAATGTTAAGTTTTATGTGCTGCTAGCACGCGATTTGAGACTCTGTCGTAATGAAATACCCGTCAAATTAGCATGGATTATAAATTTGTATAGGTAGAAAATTTTAACATATACAATGAGAACATAGTAGTGTGAGTTTACTGAAGTTTTGAGAACGTTCGACTTGTAGAATTAGTTTCAGTAAGTTTGACACGACATCGTTGCCTTGAAATCTACGCCGTGTTAAATTATAATAATACAAACATAAAAGTAGGCACTAGATAGATATATAATAATAAGACTCATTCGATTGAACTACCTGGAGATAGGTTAAATATCAGAAGAGGTAATGGACATGTATGAAACAATGGTATACTGCCTAATAAAAAACATATTAAGTATATAAAATGTATGGAAGAAAAATTCGTCTCCCACGGCCTTAGAGGTACCGGCTCTAATCCGTTTACCAACTCCCGCACCCAGAAATGTCCGCCAAAGTCGAATTTTTCCTTCACGATTGCTTAAAAATCGTATATATTCGACTTTGGTGGCCCTAAGGTCGCGGGTTATAGTCTCGCCAAACAAATATTTCATCCATACATATTTTAATACGTATAAAATTGGTGTGAAAATGCTTTAAAAATTACAAAAAATAACATATTAAGTGCATAGTTATTCCGGAAACGAACATAAATGCGTTGAAGAAATAGAAAAGCAACATTGAAACAAAACACAAGACAATAGACATCATAATTTTATCAGTTTCGCTTGCCGACTGAGAACTGCGCATTTTCCTGCAATGAAAGTAATCTGCATGTAGGCTAAGACAGGCTAAGACTTATCTAGGTTAAGACCTACATGGACACCATTTTGTCTCAGTATTTTAATAAATGCAACCGACACCAAAATATTATGATATTTCATAATATTTTTGGTGTCAGTTGATGTGGTTGTCGGACTATTCACTATTACAATGAGAAATAGGAAGTAAAAATTGTGATCTTATTGACTACAAGCAGACGCCTCGCGGTTTTACCCGCATAGTTCCCGTTCCCGTGGGAATACAGGGATAAAAAGTAGCCTATGTCACCCGGGGATAGTGTAGCTTCCCAACGGTGAAAGTATTTTTGAAATCGGTCCAGTAGTTTTTAAGTTTATTCGTTACACACAAAAATTCCAATCTTTATAATATTAGTATAGATATAGATTGACATTTAGGCTATTAAAACTTTGAAAATTCAAACTTTGTACCTTACAAAGTTTGAATTTTCGAAGTTTCTCGTTTAACGTGCGAAAATACACGAAATACGCATAAAATAGCCGGACCGAGGCTTGGTGTAGTTAAAGTGTATAAATAATGAATTGATACTTGGTAGAAATTAGGTGCAAAACGGCAAGATTGTCGTCTCTAGCTCGATAATAAAAAGAAGACGTTTAAAGTTGACTGACTGACTGCGTGGATAAGTATCCCAGAAGTACCTACAAAATTCACTGCACTTGGACTTGTGATTCACAAGTACAAGTGGAGTAAATCAGTATTTGTAAATTCACGATAGGATAACTGATATTTTTCGTAAACATTTAAATGTAAATACGTATAATCGAACATACCTAGTGTTTAATAAATAATCCTGATAGTACTATCGCACTGGTGATATTATTGAACAACAAACATAATTGCCACGTCCACTTCCTTTGGGGCCGTTTCTTGAAAAAGGAGTTCATCAAGAAGAGCCCCTCCCGTTCGAGGAAGTTGACTAGCATTTGCCCCCTATGATTTCTGCTTCCAAATCCATGGGATCCTACTACCAATTCGCTGCAATTTTGTACTCCCACTTTAGCGTTGAAGTCCCCCATAACAACGTTGTAGTGGGTCTTAGTGGTTGAGTGGAGGGCCCTCGATATGTCATCGAACATATCCTCCACTTCGTCGTCTGGATGTGCCGAGGTCGGTGCGTACACTTGCACTACCTTGAGGCTATACCTCTCGGTGAGCTTGATAATGAGGTACGCTACCCTGTTCGACACGCTAGACATTTCCACAACGTTGTCAGAAAGGGACTTATTTACCAGAAACCCAACACCACCTTGAGATTTTTGGTCTCCCTCGCGGAAGTACATAAGGTGGCCTGACTCGAGGGTTATGGTGTCCTCTCCCTCTCTTCGGACTTCACTTAACCCGAGGATATGCCACCTAATCTTCCCAAGTTCCACCTCAAGTTGTGCCAGATGCGAGTCTAGCCGTAGCGTGCGTCCGTTATACGTCGCCAGGGTCAGTCGGTTGTGGTGGCCTTCCGTAGC
Organism: Herminia tarsipennalis; assembly: GCA_945859575.2. Taxonomy (NCBI): domain Eukaryota; kingdom Metazoa; phylum Arthropoda; class Insecta; order Lepidoptera; family Erebidae; genus Herminia; species Herminia tarsipennalis. Next base: position 1,740,753 of record OX243833.2, on the reverse strand, counting down.
CCGGAGATTCTTAGCACCCCCCGCCACGCCGTTACCGTGGACGCCACCATGTCCAGGAATAGCGTGACTGCCGGGAACTGGGGGCCGTGGCCTTAGTGCTTTGTGCATTTGGGGTAATGCCCATAATCGCCACGCTGGGCAGGCGGGTTGGCGATCGCAGGGCGTAGCTCTCGCATCAGTGACGCTGCTGCCCGTCACTGACCTATTACTTCAGCTACGCCTTAAATTGGGATGGTTATACCGCCACCAGCCGGTCGCCAGAGCCTCGTTCGTTGTACAGCAGGATGTACCGCGTGCAGGTGAGGTTGGCTTGGAGCGAAAGATGGTGATGCGCCCCCTTACATCCCATGCGCCCCCTTACATCCCACCTTAAAGCCCCGACACTATGACGAAAAACGAGATCGACTTCATCATGACGGACAAAAAGCATATATTCAGAGACGTCACCGTGATCAACAGGTTTAATACCGGTAGTGATCACCGACTTGTCCGAGGCTCTCTGAATATCGACTTCAAGGCGGAACGTGCCCGTCTGATGAGGTCCAGGCTCCGACCTACTTTGCTCCAAACCATGATAGGATCCGAAGCGTTCCAGTCAAACCTGGATAACCGATTTGCTGCCATGGAAACCACAACAGACGTAAACCAGAAGCTCGTAAATGTGGTTCGGATACTCAGGGAAGAAGGTACGAGATTTTGTGAAATGCAGCGTAAGGGCAAGAAGTCAAAGCTTTCGGAAAAGACTTTAGGGCTAATGAAGGAGCGACGTGAAAACCCACCTGTCACTTCGTCGGAAAAGCGCGCTCTAAACCAAGAGATCAACAGGCTTATACGACACGACCTTCGGTGCTCCAACACTCTTTTGATTAAAAGAGCGATCGAGCAGAACCGGGGGTCAAAAGTGTTCGTACAATCTCTTGGAAGAAGCCACCTGACGAAGTTGACCACAGCAAGTGGAGAAGTCGTTTCTTCGAAGCCGGCAGTCATCTCCGAAGTGGAAGGCTTCTATGGCCGGTTATACGCTTCGCATGCATTTCGACCTGATCCTGAAAATGAGGGTCCTAGAGCCACTCTAACACGCCACTACACCGAAGACCTGCCAGAAGTCAACATTGACGAAATCGTGCTGGCTCTTAAACAGCTGAAAAATGGAAAAGCCCCTGGAGAGGATGGCGTTACAACAGAGCTGTTAAAAGCTGGAGGTAAACCCGTACTGAGGGAGCTCCAAAAGCTTTTTAATGCTGTCCTGTTTGAAGGGAGAACTCCGGAGGCGTGGAGTAGAAGTGTAGTCGTCTTGTTCTTCAAAAAAGGAGATAAGACCCGGCTGAAGAACTACCGACCTATTTCTCTTCTAAGCCACGTCTATAAGCTGTTTTCAAGAGTCATCACGAACCGTCTTGCGCGAAGACTTGACGAATTCCAACCACCGGAACAGGCTGGATTTCGGAGCGGATATGGCACCATAGACCACATCCACACAGTGCGGCAGATTATACAAAAGACCCAGGAGTATAATCAGCCCCTGTGTCTAGCATTCGTGGACTATGAGAAGGCCTTTGACTCGATTGAAATCTGGTCCGTTCTGGAGTCTCTGCAGCGATGCCAAGTAGATTGGCGATATATCCAAGTGATGAGATGTCTCTACGAAGCCGCCACCATGTCCGTCCAAGTACAGAATCAGCAAACAAAACCTATACCATTGCATCGAGGAGTGAGGCAAGGGGACGTTATTTCCCCGAAACTGTTCACAAATGCAATGGAGGATATGTTCAAGACGCTGCACTGGAAAGGGCGGGGCATCAACATCAATGGTGAATACATTTCTCACTTGCGATTTGCAGATGACATTGTCATAATGGCGGAAACGCTGCAGGACCTGCAACGGATGCTGAATGACCTGGCTGACTCCTCTGTACGCATCGGCCTACGGATGAACTTGGATAAAACCAAGGTCATGTTCAATGAACATGTACTACCGGAACCGATAGCGGTGCACGGCGCCGTTCTCGAAGTTGTTCAAAAATATGTGTACCTCGGGCAGTCTTTGCAGTTAGGTAGAAACAACTTCGAGGACGAGGTGAACAGGAGAATTCGGTTGGGTTGGGCAGCGTTTGGTAAGCTACGTCAAGTCTTCTCATCGTCGATCCCACAATGTCTAAAGACTAAAGTCTTTAATCAGTGCGTCCTACCCGTCATGACATATGGAGCCGAAACGTGGACACTGACGGTACGGCTGGTCCACAAGTTCAAAGTCGCTCAGCGGGCTATGGAAAGGGCTATGCTCGGAGTTTCTCTTAGGGACAAAATCAGAAATGAGGTGATCCGGCAGAGAACCAAAGTTATCGACATAGCCCACCGGATTAGCAAGTTGAAGTGGCAGTGGGCTGGCCATATTAGCCGAAGAACCGACAACCGTTGGGGTAAACGAGTTCTTGAGTGGAGACCGCGGCTTGGCAAACGTAGTGTAGGACGCCCTCAAGCCAGGTGGAGTGATGATATACGCAAAACGGCTGGCAGGAGCTGGATGCGAGAAGCCGAAGATAGAACAAAGTGGCGTGCAATTGGAGAGGCCTATGTCCAGCAGTGGACTGCGATAGGCTGATGATGATGATGATGAAACATAATTGAATAAAATAAAGATTACATCAAAATATATAAGTACAAGCAAACTTAGGTACAAAAACCAAAGCAGTGTTATAACGTCTCTTGCAATATCGCACTCGAACGAATGGATCGATTTCGATTCAATGCCTTCAGTAACATTGCGTATTATGTCGTTGTTTATGAGAAACGTTTACTTAGTGATACTTTAATGACTTGCTAGACGTAAAATTTACAATTTGAGCTAGAGAGCTAGACTAGCACTTAGCAATGCAGCTAAGAGTGAGCGAGACAAACGAACGAGAGAAAGGCGACTACTGAGTAGACAACATCAGTGCAACAGCGGCCCGCGATCCACAACAGAGGCACAATCAAATTAAAGAAACAGTGCACAAGTTTTTTCATTAAAGTTTTATAAGAAGCCTGAAACCAAAAAACACTGGCAGTACAGAAGGAAACCTTGCTCGAGCAACTGATATCACTCATAGGGTTTATTCCACTTAATTGAATTGAGTCAAATTGCTCACCTACGTAATATAATCACCGAGGAGAACAGATGCAACTTTTATAAATACAATGATGGACTTTATTGGACACCTTGGTAATTCACCTGGGTTCAATGATTCCGAAGTGAAATGATGATACCAGTTATGTCCACCTTATTCACCCAGTTGATATCACCAAGGTAAACAAAGTGGAATAAACCCATTCACGGACACGGAGAATCTACTCAAGCCGGCTCGAATTTTGTTCCACAGGGGTTGCTAGCTTCCGTATCCATGAGAGATGTCTAAGTATGCGTTGCTCAAGCACGAATAAAATTGATACTTATCTTCTGTACTCTCCGTATTTTGTATTATCAATGCAGTCCCCACAATAATACAATAAAGACCACTAGACAAGTTTCTTCATTAAAATATAAAAGTAGCCTGAGACAGACGAGGCCAATATTCTACACAGAATCGTCATGGTCTGGTAGACAGATCGATATATAGATAGGAAAGTAAGTGTGGATGGATTACACGTGTTACGTGATAATAATATGATAAGTTTATAGAAGACGTTGCCAAACTACGTTTAGATATACACGTTTCTAGATTAGATTTCTTAATATAGAGTATTCGCATTATTGTCGTTTGTATTACAATGTACAGACTTACGTAAAACAGACAAGACAATTCGATTATATCAACTAACTAGCGGTCCGCTCCGGCTTCGCACGGTTATCTATACTAATATTATAAAGCGGAAGAGTTTGTTTGTTTGTTTGTTTAAACGCGCTAATCTCAGGAACTACTGGTCCGATTTGAAAAAATATTTTTTTGTTGGATAGCCCATTTATCGAGGAAGGCTATAGGCTATATAACATCGCACTATGACTAATAGGAGCGGAGCAGCGACGAGAAATGTTGCAAAAACGGGAAAAATTTACGCATACGAAGTTGCACGGGACAGCTAGTAAAATATATGAATGTTATTATATATATATACCTTCCTCTTCAATCACTCTATCTATTAAAAAAAACCGCATCAAAATCCGTTGCGTAGTTTTAAAGATTTAAGCATACATAGGGATATAGGGACAGAGAAAGCGACTTTGTTTTATACTATGTAGTGATGTCGTAGGCTCATGTTCTTTATTATAATAATTTGATGAATGATGTGCGATGGTCGATGGGCGAATCGATGCCATTTCGATTGGATAGATCGAATCGTTTCGTCTGTTACGAGATATCGATACCATAATAGGTGTCAAACGTGACAAATTTTACTTGGCATATAATATAAGAAAAGCTCTAAGTAATCTTAATGGAGATTAAGCCAACAGTGATCTCATAGCTGTAACTCTTAGTCTGTTAATACTCCGTAAAAGGTATTTCGCCTAATTTCTAACCGGATCGGTGATTAGAACGTTTTGTAAATTCTATTGGGATTTCACTATTGTAGAAAACAAATCGACGACTTTTTCGCATAATGTATCGCGATTTCGCGGAATATCTCTTTCGCAGAATGTATTTTTCGCGAAATGTCTCTCTGTAAATTAGAATAAAAACAATACTTTAAAGAAAAATCATTTACTTAATAAGAAAAATAGATAGATACATTTTTTTCATGCTTTTTATCTCTTATAAATTTGATCAATAATAATAACAATACTAATCTTGGTTTTTTCTGTTTTGTTTAACTGTTTAGATTTTATTCTAAGAGGTGGAAAGACATTTTGCGAAAGAGATATTCTGCGAAACAGACATTGCGCGAAAGAGATATTATGCGACCAAGCGACATTCTGCGAAAGGGACGTTATGCGATTTCAGCTTTATTACGCGTTTTTACCGCACAAAACCACAGACTGTTCCCTCGTGTGTCACCTCACAGCTCTACATATAAACCTAAATTGTCAACATTTAAAATATTACTACGGATTAAAACCACTTAACGGAGTTGAAAAATACTTTTTGTGAATACCGGACGCAAGTGCCGAAGCAATAATGGGATTATAATACAGGCTGAATATTCGTTGATATAATCTGAATTTCCTGTTACGAGCCAGTTTTGATAATGTTATGATCATAACTATAGTTCATACTACACACAATCGCAGCAGGCAAATTTATGATAACATTATTATCAATCAGGATAAAACTTTGTGTGATGAGCACGACGGTTTATTCTGTGTCTGGGTGTTATTTATCTATAATATGTGTGTATTTAGAAATATATAAGTATGTTTATCAGTTGTCTGGTTTCCATAGTACAAGCTTTGCTTAGTTTGGGATCAGATAGCGTTGTGTGAGTTGTTCCAGAATATTATTATTATTAATCACAAACAACACAAAAGGAACTCGCCTTGACTTTTGATAACATTTATTTTGTTTAAACGGTCATATAATATAAATATAGTGTAAAATTAGGTATAGCCGCGATGTTTGAATAGAAAATTAGGAGTATCCTGAAAACCAAAAAAAAAAAAAAATTTCAAAGCTATTTTTTTTCTACACACAAAAAGTACTAAGACCCTGCCCGAGAAAGAATAGAAAGGAAATCCAGAATGGTCTGAATACAAATAATAGAATTTTATAAGCTACGGGTCTTAATCGCGTAAATATTTTATTTTAAGGCTAAATACCTTTGTTTATTGCCCGACGTTTCGACCGTATTGCCACGATCGTGATCACGGGTAGACTGATGCAATAAACAAAGGTATTTAGCCTTAAAATAAAATATTTACGCGATTAAGACTCTATAATGTGTACAAATCGCGAAAGTTTATGAACATATTGTTTTTAAACAGTCGACCCGTGACCACGATGGGCGCAATTCAATCGAAATGTCGGGTAAATAAAAGGTTCGTACCTTTAAACAATTCACGCGATTAAGCCCCGAAATATATCTAATATTTACGAACATATATTGCAAACTATCATCACCTCATTCTGCTATTCTTTTAAAAGATTTCTGCGTAAAAACACGTGTAAAATTACCGCCCATATTTAGAATAATTACCACACGAGTTGGTAACAAAACAAGTCAGCCATTAGTATGCTTAGAACATAATTAAAACCATTAAATATACGCATACGTTTAATACCAGACTGATATTTCTTCAACACAAATGCAAACCAGGCATATCAAACTTGCGGTCTGGGTATGACGCATGGCGGTTTCAGTCTTATTTAATTTATAACGTACTAATGTGGTCCGCGAACTTGTCAATAAAACTAGTCTGGAGGCAGATGATGACGTTGCTTTTAGTAGGTGTAACGTTTTAGAAAGTACCTAGGCTAGGATTATCTTCTAGCAAAACAATAGAGGAAAGAACTTATTGTAATGAAGTTGGGATAGATCGATCACTTAATTTATACTGATGAACTATACCCAAAACAATCAACACTTTATACAGGACACTTCCCGTTTTTGCTATAAATATACCTTATCACGTAGCATGTCTACTAAGTACAGTTAATAAGGAAATTATTCAATTCGTTGTGAACACGATCCGATATCATCTTCCATTATTACTGTAGGTAATTGTATCTACGTACATTAAGACATAAGAATACTCACGCTTCATAGCGAATAATAACTTTATTTCCCTGAAGAAATAAACAAAGATGTATGTAATATGAAAACGTTGGACAATATAAACAATAACACAATAAGTTAGGATTATACCCATGTTGATAAAGAGTCGTGTCGTGGTAGTCACGGTAATAATGGTTCCAATTTTCGTTTTTAGAGGAGTCAAAAAACTAATTTTATAATTACTTTTAATTAGATCCATTTGTATAAACCCATGCAATAGCCTTGGGCACTTTCTTAAATAAATATTCACCACCCTCCCATTTCAGAAATTACATTGTTTTGGGGATTAACATTTTTCGTGAATTCAACATTGAAGGACCAAATCTTCTATTTGGCAACATTCCAAGAAAGGCCACCCTCAGGCTCGCTTTAAGGCTACTTAGACGGAACGCAGTTTTGTTTCGATTCCAACAATCCCCGTGACCTTGGGATTTTACAAAGGCAATAAATAAATCAGTCAAACGACTACAATGAAGATAAGAAACAACGCGTCATAAGCTCACGCTCCGTGAAGGGTATATACCAGGTAAACCAACTGCTAATACTTTTATACCAGTAGAGATGGCATTTTTAGTTTATCACCTCTCTGTGTTCAAAGGAATCAGTTGAGAGCACTGCGTCATAGCGAGGATTTGTTAATTTTGTTTACTTAACCTTGTGAGCTTAAGGCTAGCAACAGTTTCATACTTGAATACTTAACAGTAATTTGAATAAACATTCGTGTCTGTGAATAAAGCAAAACCTTTAAATCTAAAGACTTGAGATAAGTTTGGAACACAGGAAAATGACTACAATAATTTAAACTACACACTGTGGTATATATTCGTAAACTTTCGCGATTTGTACACATTATATAATTTTATAAGCTACACAGTCTACCCGTGACCACGGCCGTTGCAATACGGTCGAAACGTCGGGCAATAAACAAAGGTATTTAGCCTTCAAATAAAATATTTAAGCGATTAAGACGCGTAGCTTACAAAATTCTATAATCTACACACTGTGAGTTCAACTTGCCGGTCACTAGCCTGTTATTAGTTCTCCTATGACATCTGTAATCACTGGGGATACAACATCAATTTGATTTACTATGGTCTCCTGTAACATGAGTTATAGAGGCAGCACTAGGCTGTCTATCGGTTCTTACTAGCAAAGAATCACGCTCTGTGCTCCGTATCTCTTGAATATGTTTATAAAATATTTCACTAAAGCGTATTTATTTAAAATTTTCCACTTCATAACAAGCACATATGTTGTGATTGTGAATAATAAACATAAAACAAGGGAGGCTTTCGCGCTGAGCGTGTGACGTCAATATTTTATGAATGCGAACGATTGGGTAACAAGCCAAATTATTTTTACATATTATACGCTGTAGCAAAGTTATATAAGGCGGCTTTATTTATAAGTACGTCGTACACAAATCAGGCATATCAATTACCTACTTCTACTTATATACGCTATACGTTTTTTCTGTCTATACCCTGCTAGTACATGGTGACAAAAAAATATGAAGCGTGCAAACAGAAGATTTTGATAGGCATTTTCCAAGAATACATAATATAGTTACTCCTACGCGTAAACATTTCCAATTTACTAGCATCCCTTTAAGTGTAAAAGAAATGAACAAATTGGTATTTGATAAATTCCATTGGGTATCGTTCGGTATTTAATATTGGATAGGTCAACGATTGGGTGGGTTGTGAATTTATATAAAGGTTTACATGCCCACATCCTACTCAATGTCTTAGCAAATTAGATATATACATGTAATGTGTAAAAAGAAATGTATATATTATGAAAAGGGATGTATAATACGTAAAAAAGGAGAAACAGACTGACTGATTAAGCCACATAAACCGTCGGATCGAGAATTTTAACAGTTCTCTTCATATTCCACACAGGATTTCTTTGAGGTAAGCACTAAAAAAGTATATATTTTGAATATCCACCACTAAAAAGAAGTATGATTCCAATACGATCTATCCGCTAACAAAACCGCGGGCATAAGGTAATTTCTAAGAAAAAAAAACGATTTTAACTATAAAATAAGATGACAATAACTTCAGCCACTTACTTTATTTTACTGTTGTTATTATTTTACATAGACGTAAAAAGAGGCTATATGCATTAGCTAACTGTTATTGTATGCGGTATGCGGAGAATCAGATGTATTAGCGTAAATTTGGAGAGGCCTATGTCCAACAGTGAACTACAATAGGTTGATTGGTTTGATTGAACCGACAATAAATGTAAGTAATTGTTGATTATTAGAACGATATGGGAGCAAATTAAATTCGTAACAAATTTCTAGACGAAATTTTATTTGTAGGCACAAATGTACAATAGAAAATTGTTATATAGGTACTTATTATTTCGTTTAAGCTTGCGTCTTCGTGGCAATGTTAGTGTTTTCTGAAATTCTTTAGTATTTTCTGTCTACGTCACAAAAAACCTCTCGACAGATATATTAGTTTTATCTTTTATTTTTATTTATTAGAATTCATATTTGATAGATCCTAACCATCCATCAAACATAATGTCCTGTTCCTGCATGAGTGTTTTCTTTTAAAGACAAAAATAAAGAAAAATGAGTTAGGTATTTTAATAAGATGTGTACAAATTAATGTTGGTATTTAATTTGTATTTTTTTTAGAGAATTTTTCACAACACTTTTACAGTGCAAAATAACTGAAATAAAGTCATTTTAGAGCATCCATTTGTTATCAAGGTAATTCATGCTAATTGCTACTGTCTTCACTGTATAACTAATTTAACTGTTTTGAATGTTTCGCAACCGGTTTTTTTACATTCATGAATTGAATTAATCAATATTGCAGTTAGGTCAATGGTAAAAAAAAACAACTTATGAGACAAATGCGGTGGTAGGTTTAAACCTGCCACCGGTTTTGTTAGCTAAAGGGGCTTCTAAACGGGCCAGTTTTTACGGCTATTTGTGGCGGCACTATTCGCAACTAATTTATCAACCAATAATGGCAATATATCTATAATTGTATAGCGCATGATCCAGTCCTCTAAACGGGCTACACAACCCGGAAACAATAAAATAGAGGGCGACTGAAACAACAACAAAATTGGCCGGGCAACATTGCGGAAAATAGATCGGTCAGCGATCGTCCGGCAACCATCAAATCAATATTAGGCAGTACTACCATGTTGCCGACAACAGCATTGCCGCCACAAATTGCCATACAAAATGGCCTGTTCAGACGCCCCTTAAGGCTTAGGCCTTAGACCGTCTTGGTACGACAACAGTGTCAGTTATTCATCCGTGAAATAGTGTGTTAACACATCACTGTGCTTTGGTTAAATGGCACTGTAGCAAGTGTAATTACTGGGCAAATGAGACTTATGAACTAATGTAATGTAATGTAATGAGGAGCGCGGTGCGGTGACATTCAGATCATTGCCAAACAAGGATTTGGGTGACACTGATACTGTTATGGGCGACGCGTGACGGTTACCATCAGGCGTACGACCTGCTCGTCTCTAACATCTGGTCTCAATAATCTAACTATCAATGGATTTGGCTACTAGAGGTACATATTTGACAGAAGCTCCATACAAAATACATCAAAATTCTACCTCTAGTAGCGAAATCCATCGCTAGATAGATTATTGAGACCGGCCGTAAGTTACCTTTAAAACTCATTTTCATCAAACTTAAGAACCATTCCATAAATAGCTTTTTAATAATAGCTATTGACTAATATTATAAAGGTGAAAGTTTGTGAGTATGTGAGTGTGTATGTTTGTTCCTTATTCAGGTCTAAACGGCTGGAGCGATTTTAATACAATTTAGTATAGAGTTAGCTGACACCCTGGATTAACACATAAGCTAATAAACCGCGGGTAGCACCGCAGGGCACAGCTAGTACCTACTGTATACAACTCTGTCCCATCGTACATTTGTATCTATATTTTATTACGTTTTGAAAATAAATGAAATGTTCACGAATCGGTGATTTCTTCAGTGATAAGTATGATGGCCTAAATGTTACACCATACAACCATAATAAACACGGTCAACAAAATAACTTTCTAGTTAAATATCAGTAGTTACCTATGTAATTAAATAATAATTACCTATTTAATCAGATAATTAAGTAATGAAATGACCCTTACGTTATCATAGAATGTGTCATCGACCTAAAGAAATGATAATTCTCATGTAATGGCAACAATACTCAACGAATGTCTACATAATAATATCATTGGACGTCTTTCCAATTTTTCTGAAGTATTTCTACATGGCGATTTATGGGTTAAATATAATGATATATATATCTTGACGCGAAACTGTGTCATCAACATATCACAAAAACACGACATGAGTATCTTAATTTTATAAATAAAACTATAGCAATAAGGAATTATTCCTATAAAGATTCAAAAAGTAACACTTCAATACAAAAAATAGTATACAAATTTATCCATCTATGTATCCATAGGTAGACATTAAAAAAAGCAACTCAAACAAAATAAAGCCCCTGATTAGGATGTAGGGACACCCTAATCAGGGTCTTTAGTCTTTTTTTGTTTACAAACCCTGTGTCGCACGGGACTTTACAAACACACCCAGACTCAGAACAACAATTTGTGGATCATACAAAGTAGATCCCTGTTGTAATCGAACCCACGACCTCTGGTTTAACCGTCAGGGTCACTAACCACTAGACCTACAGGCCAGACCAGACAAAGCCTTCAAAATCTATTTTTATATCGTGAGCGAAATATACAGGATGTTAAATTAAATCATTGAAAGAGTAATTAATTATTTATATAAAAAAGAAGTCCAGAATAGAGAAAAAACCCAGAGAATGTTGTCTTTGTTTTTTATTATATTTTCAAAACGTACTGTCATTAACGTATCAAAGGAAAAGTCATTAATTTCCTATAGTAATTCTGTTAATTGATTTTAATTTGACATATAACAATTTATTTATACATCCCTATCATTTGTTACCCTTCATAATTATTAGAAATACTAATCATTATCAAAACTATTTGTAATTAAACATTATACTACAGTAAAAAAATATTATACTACATTTGCTTGTTACAAATAACGACTTTATGAACGAAAATATATTATAACAGTTTGTTGTGTCATATAACTTAAGTAAAACCAAAATTAAATTAAGTACATAAAACATTTTATAAATATCTTAAAAAGGTCTACTAGGTCATCATCCAATCTAATATTACAAAATGTGAAAGTAACTCGTATCAGTGTGTCATATTTTTATGCTTACGCCGAACCGATTTAAATAAAATTTGGTATGGAAACAGTTTGAGTCCCAGGAAAGGACATAGGATATTTTTTAACGCGATAATCGACATCCACGCGAGCGAGGCGCGGGAGAAAGTTTTTTTTAATTTTAAAAGACGACTCCATCATTAGGTTACAAGCCGTGTCGCGGGGGACTTTACAAACATACAAGTCACGGACACAGTACACACAGACTCGGAACAACAATTTGTGGATCACACAAAGTGGTGTCCCGTGCGGGAATCGAATTCACGAGCTCTTGCGTAGCAGTCGGACATACTCTCACCGCGTCACAGAGGCAGTCGAACTTAGTCGAGCAAGTCAAGTTAGGTGAATATAAAGACTATTACAAATGTAGTTAATTAGGTAAGAATACTAATGTGTTCGTCATTTTAACACTAGGAAGTTGTTTAAATATAAATGAATAATATGTAGTTGCAATTAGAACTCCGTTATCTCCTAACATGTACTTAACCAGATATCATACTCATATCTATCCGCTTTATAAGCGGTAGGTAGGTATTATATATAAGATAATCCTGCACTAATGTACTATATCTCGAATTACGGCCAACTCTCAAATAGCTTTATAAAAAAAAAATGTGTTGAATAGGCAACCGAGTGACTGAAATATATATTTCTTTTTGAAAAAAAACTCCTATGGTGTCAAGACTTTGATATATAACTTGATGATTTTAAAAGAGTGGCCCATGAGCTTCTTGGCAGCGTCTCCACATGAGCATAACATTCGGAACTGAAGCCTAACATCTTTTTTTTTTTCAAACTATTCATAAAATTTTATCATATCATATCAACGAATATGATGGTCCCTTTGCTAGGCACGGGTCTCCCAGCAGATCCTACTTATTATACACAGCCACGTCGGAGAGCGGTTTAGCCATCTCAGTAAGGCTTTAAAGTGAGCCGAAGACGCTGCTGCATGTCCTCTGGTATGCAATCCCTTAGTCACCTTGACGACACCAACGGAAAGAGATGGGATGGTACAATTCTTAAGGCGGTGCGACGCGGCTTCACTACATAGTATAAAACAAAGTCGCTTTCTCTGTCCCTATATCCCTATGTATGCTTAAATCTTTAAAACTACGCAACGGATTTTGATGCGGTTTTTTTAATAGATAGAGTGATTGAAGAGGAAGGTATAATAACATCAATTAAATAGTGGAGAAATAAGGAGCGGAGCAGCAATAAGAAATGTTGCAAAAATGGGGAAAATTTACGCAGACGAAGTTGCGCGGGTCAGCTAGTAAATTATAGATGTTTTTCAACAATTATTATCTTGGTTTTACGAAATAAAGATATTTGAAGTTATTATAATATTTCTCTGTTCCCTTAGCAACCTATTAAAAAAAATTAAGTCCCAAAAGGTTTGCATCAATAACTTATCTATCGTTAACTGTTTGTCAAAATAGCTAATTTGCGCCGTCGATAGATAGAAAACCTTGTCAGTTTCGCTAATAAAGTTAGCTATTTAACAGACAGTTAACTGTAGATAAGTCATACGACCGTAAGTCCTGTCAAAACCTAAACGGCTAATAACTAACCTGAATCAGGATTTTAAATCGGGGCCTTGGAAATTAGGGACCTGACTCTTATTACTCTCATTTTAAGGATTAAGGGCAGTGAAATAAGCGCATTAAACCCAAATGTGCAAGTTACAAAGTACGAGATTTGACAGGTTAATGGTTCAATTCAATTCAATTCAATCGTTTATTTACATTCCACAATGTATGCTTAGGTGTTCCCGTTGGGCACAGCAAAATAATATTAATTCATAATATTTAAATTTTATTAAGGATTCTAGATTTTTTTATTTGAAGGTTGAAAACGAAACCAATTTTTTTAAAACTCCTTACCCTAATCACAACCTACATAATCTACTAATTTCGATTTCACTGGGCTTAATTACAAGCGATTTATAATAAAAGCGTTATCGGCTAAGTGATATCCTAAGTAGACAAGTTTGTAAAACTAAAAAAACGTGACTTGAGAATTTGGCGCTGCACGTGACATACAATCTTCGCTTTATTTTAAACGCAATGGTTTATATCATAAAGGTTATATTAGCGTATTTCATTTTAGCAGACGATTCTTCAAATTTTAACCGCAATGTCTGATTAAGATGGATGACGCACAAAAAATAATATTAACATAGTTATTACTATGGTGGCGATTATTATTATTTGACCTTTAAACATCATTGAACTTTTTGATACTGTTCGGTTTTAAATACAATTATTCGCGTAATATTATTATGCCTCGAAGAAACGTTACGTAATGACTAATGGCTAGGACTCAATGTAACGACTTACGAGAGAGTTATAACAACATCTTTGTCCTAGAAACATAAATGAAATACATTTACAGACTAAAATATCTTTTACAATAAAAAATATTACTGCAGTCTCTACACCTATAGGTCTGATACACTGCAGGTGTGCTGTAAACCGTTTTTTTTTTTATTCAATGGATCCCTAATAAATAGACTTGTCCCCTCAGAGTCAAGAAATACTTGCAAGAATGCGTCGGTGTTCGGACACACGGCGCGCTTCCGAAAGCACTTTCGCCTACGATCGGAATCGCTCGGCAGTCTCCGCACCCCACAGCTGACTGGGCCAATGAGCGAGCGAGAACGCTATGCGCGACGCGCACATGCGGGATAGAGAACGCGCACCGCGCAACTCGCAGCGCCGCCATTTACTTCTTTTCAGTGCTCGGCCCACGTCGTAGTGACAGTGTATTTCTTTTATCACTAAGCGCAGAGCTTATTCGTTTTAATTGTGAAATTCCTATATAAAATTATATACAAAAGTTTGGAAATGTGTAATTTGTGAATGTGCAATGGAGTTAAAGTTGTATAGGTGAAGATACGAGCCGATTATAACGGAGCATGGCTGGCTTCATCGCATCTGTTGTCAACATAAAATAACGTGGATTATGCAAGTTGGAGTAAAATGTGGACGAGTGTTAGGTGAATTACGTGTTTTTATTATAGTATACGTGTCAATGGTCGTATTGTGTGTTATTTGTGTTCGTTTTTTGTTACGAGTGTCCTGTTTGATACAACGTAGGTATGTAGACGGCTGTACAAAGTACGACGGCACTTTGGTATTTACTAGAAGCCCGGGGTGCAAAACACGATTAAATAAAATAAACGAGGTGTTGATAAAAACGTCTTCATTGCGAAGTATAGCGTGGCTGTTGTAATAACTCCGTCTAATGAACCGTGACGAGTTGTGTTTTTTTAATAAACACTGGACTAGTTTCGGTTCGCTTGTTTACGAACAATAATATTCTATTCAAACAATCTTCTGTTATCACACAGGAATATATAAGAGCCACATTTGAAGCGTTCATTGTATTTAGCATCAATGAATATCTTTCGGGAAGTGTTCTAGTTTCGAAGTAAATAAGTTACGATATAAAAACCTTGATATCTAGGTCTAGGCGGGCAACTATTCAATACAATAACATGCAATGTAACAGTATCAAAACCGGAGTTTGCAATGAATTGAACCACCGTTATTATCTACTTAAATGAAAATTCATTTAACCATTTCTTTAACTATGTTATTAAATTTGGAATTTATTGTTACTGTCAGTGTGAAGACTTTACCATAGAACGTATTTAGTCATATACAAAGACTTATACAAAAATAAAATCTTAATTTTAAAAGTTGTAAAGAAGTGAATTGTATAATCAAAATTCAACAAAACAGTAACAAGAAATCAATACAAATTACATACTATCAAAAAATCTTTAATCCCTGTGTAATAAAAGACAAATCAGTACAAATAATAGTCCAGTCATTGTACAAAGAACTTAGCAAAATGTTTCTCTTGTTGCAGTAAATAAGACTATGAGGGTAATTATATAATGCAGTGGGTGCACAAAGTATTAGCGCTGGCAATAATTTGCGCAGCTTCAGGGGAAGCGTGCCCCTCAGGCTGCCAATGCAACAGCACCTCGCTGCGCTGCGACGGCGCCCGGCTCGCGCTCGACCGCCTGCTCCGAACCACCCTCGGCCCAAACGCCACAAACTACCGCCAGATCGAGTGGACAAACTCCAAAATCAAAACCCTCGAAATCGGAGTCTTTGAAGGACTCCTCCACTTAGAATACATCGACTTGAGCGGCAACGAAATAAGCAGAAGCACCGAACACAGTTTCGCTCACCTCGGTCAACTAAAATACCTGAACATATCGCATAACCTCATCGAGGACATACCCAGGTCTTCGTTCGACGGCTTAGTGAGTCTAGAGGTCCTAGATGTGTCGTACAATAAGCTACACCTAATACCGTTCCAGATCTTCGCCCCGATGAGCAATCTCCAATATTTGGACATTTCGCATAATAAAATAGCCACTTTCTTAGATAACTTTTTTAATCCTAATAGAAAATTGAAAGCACTGTTCCTAAATAATAATAGCCTAGTCAAAATTACATCAAACGCTCTAGTCAGCTTGAAGGAATTGGAGAGACTGGATATTTCCAGCAACAAATTGGATTACATACCCAAATCTCTATTCGACCACTTTGAAAAGTTGAAAGAGCTCAATTTAAACCATAACCAGTTCCAAAACATATCACAAGATGCTTTTAAAAATCTCAAAAACTTAAGGTTGCTAAATATGGGTGGCAACAGACTGAAATTATTGCCACCGATGCTCTTCCAAAATAACGAAAACATTCAAACGATCTACCTCGATCACACAGAACTAACAGTTATTCAGAACACTAATTTCAAAGGCTTAAGTACTCTACAGACATTAAACATAAGTCATAACGAATTTTTACGTGAAATTGAAACATTCGCATTCCTAGACACACCGACTATAACTCATCTGGACATCAGTTCCAACGCCCTGTACACTGTGCCTAGATCATTGGAACGGCTGGACAAGTTGCAAGAACTGAAAATGAGCAACAATCCATGGGCTTGCGACTGTCGCATGGCGTGGTTCGCTAGCTGGGCCGAGATGATGAAACTAAACGGTATCATAACAGAAGATTTGAATTGTCCGCACTCGTACCGCGATGATATGATAAGAATTTTAAATAATACGAATTGTAGACCTCCACTGCTGGTATCCAGTAGCCCCTTAACTTTATACAGACTGCAGACTGACGCGCTACTTAGATGCAAATACGAGGGCAACCCGGCCCCCTCGCTCACTTGGATTACCCCGACCAGAATGGTGTACCATTGGAACCCGGATCCGTTGGTGCCGGACTTATTTCAGAAGCATGCGGCCGCACACGATCAGTATTACAAACCCATAGAGAGTTCAAGAGTGAGAGTGCTCGAAGATGGATCCCTATTCATTGGAGACATTCATAGAGAAGACTGTGGAACCTACTTATGCTTTGCAACGAACCCATCCGCCAACGCGACGGCGGAGGTGGTACTCAACATAGACCCCATGACTATGTTTGAGATAAAGATGTACAGTTTATTGTGCGGTGCGATATGTGCCGCGGCTTTCTTAGGACTTACACTGTTAGTGCAGGCCTTGCGCTACATATTTTACAGGTCAGTACCTTACAACACAGTCAATCATATAATAATTGTAACGATTCTAAAAAGAATGTTGTTTATATTTTCAGATTCCGTCTCCTGGAGACGTGTTGCAGCTGCTGTACGTGCGTGAACCAAGACGCGCCACGAAGCAGACAAATATTCAGTATGCTGGACAACATCGAGCAATACAAGAGACAACAATTAGAAAAGCTTAGGGAAAATTATGCTGTTCAAGTGAGTTTATAGTGTACATTTTTTGTATGTATTAAGTAGCAAAGGCAAATATTAACGTGCTGTTTTTACAGGTTCATCGTATCAAAGAGAATTGCACACAACAAATGGACTGGATACAAAACAGTTACTCGTCGCAAGCGAGCCATTTACGCAATATTAGAGACATCGGGAGCAATCACTTGAGCGCCATGAGAGACCAGTATTACGATCAGGTAAAACATAATTATATTTTCATTACTTTAATTGCCCCGGTGATTACAATAACTACTTCACTTTAAGTATAAACTTGTGACATCAACTGTAATTAACTTTGACTTAACACGACCTAAATGTCTGAGTTATGGATCGTGTTCGGCTTTACGCTAGAAAAACATTTGCGATTTTTATATATGGGTTTGTTACAACCCGATATAGACGATCTAATGTTGTTAGTCTCTAAAATATATATTTAATTTTAACAGGTTAAACGCGTACGCGAATACTCCACGTGCCAGCTGAACTGGGTTCGCGAGAACTACGTATTCCAAAGGAACAAAATCAGAAAGTTCAGCGCGCACCAGATCCTCAGATTTCGGGAATCGTACAAATACCAGCAACAAACCCTGAACAAAGTACTGGAGAATCTACCGACTCTGTACTTCGAGAACTGTCGCAGCGGATCGTGCGGCCGGAGCGACTCCATGGCCTTCGACCCCGACGTCGAAGTCATCGACATGTATCTAAAGACCAAGATAGAGAAGCTGTCGAGCCTCCCGAACCCGGTATTCGACGAGGAGAGCAAAGTGTCGGTGTACTACACGCCGACGGAGAGATCGGTGAACTCGCGGCGGAACTCCCCGATTCCTGAGGGTATTCATATAAATATGATAGAACGCGGGCCGCCGAAGTTGCTGGCGATGATAAAGCCGTTGCAGGCGGAGCCGTGTTTGGGGACGCCGGACATAGAGCCGTCGCCGACGACGTCGCGGGGGGAGCCGAAGCCGTCGAGCGAGCCGCTGCTGGGCCGGTCCGGGCGCGGCCTGGAGCGCGGGCGCCGGCGCCGGCTGCCGGCCAGCGCCAGCTCGCCGGAGCTGCGCGACCCGGCGCGCCAGGCGGCGGCGCACGCGGCCGCGCGCGTGCTGCTGGCCGTGGAGCTGGGCGCCGAGTGCGAGTGCGCGGCGCTGTGCGACTCGCGCTTGTAGTCCCGGCCGCAGCGCGTGTTCGCGGTGTACGCGGTGAGGCGCGCGCGAGTCCGCCTGGGCGCGGGCCCGCACTTCGTGTGACGGACGCTGTGTCGCCGTGTCCTACTTCTAAGTAAGCTGTGATAGACTAGATTTGAATTTAAACGTTAGCGAAGTTATCGAACTGTCTCTAGTGGTAGGATAAGGAGTATACTGAGACGATACGGTTTCGATAGTTCGTAGTGGTGAATCGAATGAACCCGTTTTAATTAAGCGTTCTGTGGGTATTAGAACTTGTAAATAACTTCTTTTTGTTTCAATCATTTTCCATTTTGATGTATTTTTAGGGTAAACTCTTAGAGTATGCATTTTGTATTTGTTCGACTTAAAGTGAGGTATAAGAAAGTTGTTACTGTATTGTTGTAATTGTTGCGCGGTTATTGTACGTTGGTGTATCATCATGATCGCTCCGGGCGCTCTCCCCGACCGCTACGCCACTGCTCCTCACATACATATTATACATACATACATCTCGATCCACTCTACGTCTGCGCATAGTATAACGCGTATCAATAAATTTTTAACTGTAAACTATCTAATATAATATAATATTTATATATTTTGTAATGATCGTACAGATTGTATAGAATGAGTCTTGCAGTGATATGCCAAATAATACAATCCAGCAATGATTATATTATAACGTTTCTTAATATAAAATATACAAATATTGTTGAAAATTTTCTAAATATATAAACAAGAGTAAAACCGCTAATCATGGAGAATAAATTATTTTTCAATGTAATTGCTTTAGTCTCATTTATGTGTTGTAATGTCCTGAACATTCCCCAATTTTATATTATTAGAAACAAAACGTTAACTACATAATGCTATCTAGTGCATTTATATCAGATAATATTATAGATAGCGAGTGCTCATATAATATTTCAAGCAATCTACATTCAAAATATTTAACTCTTCACCAAGTATTTTTTATTGACTACAAACACCGATTGCGCTATGCGACGCTTTTAAAGAATCATTTAAATATGGGCCTTAACACTTTTACTAAAGAAACATATTTCTTTGTATCTATGCCATGTCCAAGAATACAATAGTAGTGATTTTTAATATACTAATAACCTAACTCGTGGCTTCTTTACATATCACTAAATATAACTTTGTAATATCAGTTTTGGAAAATCTATACTAATATTATAAAGCGGAAGAGTTTGTTTGTTTGTTTAAACGCGCTAATCTCAGGATCTACTGGTCCGATTTGAAAAATTCTTTCTTTCTTGTTGGATAGCCCATTTATCGAGGAAGGCTATAGGCTATATAACATCGCGCTACGACTAATAGGAGCGGAGTAGCGACGTGAAATGTTGCAAAAACGGAGAAAATTTACGCATACGAAGTTGCGCGGGACAGCTAGTATTTTATATATTAACTCTTAATCATCTACCATTTGTTTTTAGAGTTACGACCTTAACCACCTACAGACTATTTTACTGAAGTAAAATCTGTTTTTTATTGGGTTTAGGCCCTAAACCTGACAAAGAAACATCAATTTAACTCCGGGGTCCCATAGATGTGTGGTAAATGGTTGCGTGACAAAAATAGGTGGTAGATAGTTTTGAGTTAATTCGTAATTTTTTTTAAATTATATTATGAAGGTATTTGGTGTAATGTAAAGAACCCAATATAGGTATGTTATTAGTTTATTAAAAATCAACCTATGGTTTTAGTTCTTTTAATCCAAATAGTACCTTAAGTAAATAAGCTAAAGTCGATATTTGGTTGATCCGTCGATAACGCGCGGACGGTGTCTTCAAAATAATTGTTAACATCATCAAAACTATAGCTTTCTATTACCATAGGCCAGTTTCCAAGGTAAACAAATAAAACCAAAAGACTAATTTATTATTAATAGACCTAACTTTTAAACTGTCAACAATGTAGTCCTGATTAAATTTTGTGTTAAATTGGATTTTTTATCATTAATCATATCATAAAAGAAGTGATTTGACTAGAAAAAATAATGACGTCATTGGCCGGTATTTGTATGAGATCTCTTCATATCAAATCTACGTTTTGACATTTCTTAAACAGTTATTGTTTTGACTAATTGGAATCTAGCCCATTGTAATTTAATTCTTCTTCATATAAACTGATATTCAAATATTGATATAGAAACTATGATTCTACTTTAATATACATAAATTACAGATATTGCAACTATTTTTAATAACTATTTATAACTGAATACTAAATATAAGTAGATGAATTGTATATTTATAGAGCAATAACTGAATTTATCGTATATTAAAGTGGGACTAATGTCATTGACCTATTGCAATTAAAAAAATAGTGTAAAACGAAGCCGTACAAATAAAACACTTTCATTTGATCTCAATGTTTATTTGTATTAGGCACGATGACAATATCAAACAAACACGCACGTTAATTCATATTATAAAATAAAATACAGTAGGGCGTCGATTATCCGAACTAATTGGGGGACATGGGTGTTCGGAATACAGTTTTTTTTTTCGGATAATCCAACTGAATTGATTCGCATATACATATTTGTTCGACTTAAAGTGAGGTATAAGAAAGCTGTTACTACATATCTATGTAGTCTTCACTTGAATCGTATTCAACCTTTGTCTGCTTTTATTTTACTGTTTATCCACCGTAAGTGACAGTTATATGTCAGAACCTGAGCCCGAGGAAGTAGACACGCGCGAGACTCGCGCGTTGTAGTTCGGTTAAGCGGTCGTTAGGTTGACGACGTTCGGATAATCGACGTTCCACTGTATACATATACAAGTTAAAATACTATACATCACATTATATATAACTGGCTTTATGAAAGATATCATTATGTAGAGAAAACTTGAAGTTTAGTTGCAAATCTCACGCGATTTGTAATCGAGAACTTTCTCTAACACATCCTATGTATGACATTATACATAGTTAGACAGCTTAACGTTTCCACGATAAAATCTAAAGATTTCACACTATTATAAACGAGATAGTTTCCTTTGCCTAGAACCGTATTTATTATCTCGTCGTGAATGTGTGTTTAGGAAAAACAATTCCAAAAAATCCTAATTATTTTTCGTAAATGAGACTTACGAAATAATGTCTCAAATGAGGAGCGCGGTGGCATTTGACATTCAGATCTTTTCAGACATAGATTAGGATGACACTGATATTGTTATGGGCTAGCGTGATGCTTCGCTAATTATCAGGCTCGTGAAATTGCTGGTATCTTCATTTAGTGGCATCAAAAAAATTAGTATTCGAGAACCCTGATCAACGCGGGGTCACTGGAAAACCTACAATAGTAGTAGCTAAGGGGCGTTTTAACAATTTCTCTAATTACCTTACCTATTTTATATTATTGGTACACAAACAAAGAACCGTATTTAACAAGAAATACTACGGATCGAGTGACCTAAAAAAAAATAACCCTGATACATCCAAAAACATTCTAAAACATAAATTGTACAAATTTGATGCTTAATAATAAAAAACAGAGGAAGAAAGAGGACCGGATGTTGTGGCGAAAATTAGGCTAGGGTATGTCCAGCAGTGGACCGATACGAGCTGTTGATAATGAGACAATAACATGATTGCCTCGGTGGTGCAGCGGGTGTTTGTACGACTGCCGTCACTGCTGTATTAGGGGTTCAATTCCCACACGGGACAGAGCTTTGTAACCGTTAATTGTATGTGTGTAGTCTTTACAGGGCTTGTGCCCTATTATGGAAGTTGTTTTTTGAAATAAAATAAAAACAAAATGACTACTACCTAGAGAAATATATAGCTAACTATACCTAGTGGAATAGATAGCCAACTAGCTGTTTTCGCGTGAATATTTATAGTACAATTTTATTAGCGTGCAATTGCCAACATTTTTTTTTATATTACTTTTAATTCAATTCTATGAAATATCGCTGCGAAAAAGCATGATACAAATTTCTAGTCCAATGCAACACCTTTATAAAATTCCAGTACAGCTGTCGACTTTGGCGATAAAACCCGTTTTAGTAATAATGCAACCCTAAGTAAAGATAATATGTACACTTTTGAACATGAATACGTGAAATACGACACTGAAAGACGAGACGTCGCGTCATGTTATTATTTTACACCACACGTCCGCATGACATACCATTACCTAATCACTTCTGTTAAACATCGAGTACTAACAATGATCACAAGATTTTAAATGTTCAAATCAAATCAAAATATATTTCTTGATAAACTTTCGCGATTTGTACACATTATGAAATATATATATTACGGGTCTTAATCGCGTGAATAATTTAATGTAAAATACCTTGTATATTGCCCGACGTTTCGACCGTATTGCAACGACCATGGCCACGGGCAATAAACAAGGTATTTTAACTTAAATTATTCACGCGATTAAGACCCGTAATATGTTTATTTTCACAAAAAATATTTATTTGTATTGGTAAAAAATTCACAGTATATTTATATTGTGCACGAAAATACCAGCATTAGTTAAAAAAAAATGTTAACAAATGGGTTTTCAATTAGTATGCGAAACAGACTCACGCACTCTACAACTCTTTTTTATGAAATGGCGAATCTTTTTGTGTTTTTCCCACCGCAAACTCAGGTCATATTTCATCGGTTTTTATATAAGTACATACTTATGTTTTGTTAAACATAAGAGTACACAATATTTTTAAGTTTGTTACTTGTATATGTTACCGCTTTTTCCATAAAGCAAAAACGTAAGACAATTTTTTTCCATATATGACGTGCTGTGGGGACCATTAGATACCTATGCCATAATGACAAGTTTTTTGCTGACGGCGAACAACAATATTCACCGGAATATATAAAAATTAAAAATTGGAAATTGACATTTTTATGATAAAGATCATCGTCTTATTCATGTAAGTATTGAGAAATTTAATTTAAAAAAAAATTGTGTGCAGGTGTACACGAGTAGTTTTTATATGCGCATAACGTAAATAACCAATTGTTTTTATTGAAAATTCTTGAACGTGGCCTATAACTTAAAGAAATTAGTTTTAAAAAAAAAATTGGCAATAAAGACTTCTACTGAGTCTTCAGTAAAAATAATACATAACATAGTAAATATACATTTAAGGTATTTTTATCTTTTCTGTAAAGTAAACAACTATTAAACTTAATACCTTTGTCAACATAAACTATAATGGCACGATTTAGATTAGAGCGTCTATGTAGATCATGTTAAACATGCGGCCCACTGAGCATTTTCTTGCGGCCCATATCAAATATGAAAACTGTTAGATAATGCGGCACGCGAGCGTGTTAAAAACGCAAAATAGACGCAGTTTATTCACGCTACAAATAGACAATTTAATTAAAGACAAAATATTACAAATATTTGACAAAAAAAATTATATTTGTACATTTTTTTTTGTTGAAAATTTATAAACATTTGTGTACTTTTTTCGTTAGGATTTTCAGTAGAGATTAAGATTAGGTTTTGTAGCTCAATTAGTCAACGGTCTATAAGCTTTTGGTCCACCAGTGACTTTGAGTATGAGGTGGCTGATGTAGATCAATAAAAGGTTGTTAATCTCTGACTTTTATTGTACAAGCGGGTATTAGTCAGGAATGAAGAACCTTAGTGCCTGGTTGAAGAATCAGGCTCAAGCTAAAATTGATTAAAATCAAGATCCCCTAAATTAAAATGAATGTCATTTTCTACTATGCTCACTGTCTAACGCTCTAACTATAAGAAATTTGTACTATTCTTAAATTGTAGTCACTAACTATTTTTTAATTGTAGTGATTAAATCATCTTGGCATACTTAAGGGGGTGTTGGTGACTTCTAATCTGAATTTAGCTAAGAGTTTACTTCTACAATAGAACTCCGACATGTCTTCATTTGACAATAACTTGTTTTGAAATGAATATATACTACGGGTCTTAATCGTGTGAATAATTTAAGGTATAATACCTTGTTTATTGCCCGACGTTTCGACCATATTGCAACGGCCCTGGGTCACGGGTAGACTGTCGTATTTTATCAATACTCTAGTTAGTTCGAAATAACTTAAGTCCGACTGAACTCCGATCAAGTTTTTCTCAGACATGACAATGAAAGGATGCGAGCTCGGCGACACATTCTTCTTGGACAATAATAATCATCATCATATCAACCATATGATGTCCCACTGCTGGGCACATATCTCTCCAGTAAAACTTTATACTTATTATAGATCCTGGGGGGTAATAATAATCGCCACGCATGGCGAGCGGGTTGGCGATCGCAGTAAGGCTTTAAAGTACTGCGAGGACGCTACTGCCCGTCCTCAGGAGTGAAATCCCTTAGTCGCCTTGACACTCACGGGAAGAGATGGGGTGGTACTATTCTTAAGCCTTAAGGTACCACACGGCAAAGCAATCGAAAATAATATTAGTACGAAATTATTAGTGAATGATTTTTAAAGACTCTCGCGACACCCGGCTTGTACCCAAGACGGGTGTCGCGGGGACTTTACAAACATACAGGTCACGGACACCAAGTACACCCAGACTAGGAACAACAATTTGTGGATCACACAAAGTGGTGTCCCGTGTAGGAATCGAACCCACGACCTCTTTCGTAGCTGTCGGACACACTCCCACCACACCACCGAGGCAGTCTTCATAATTAGATCTTAGAAAGTCATCTAAAGTACAGTATTTTGGAGTAGATTAAGTCAAAATTGAGTAATTTCGTACTAGTATTATTGTTAAAGAAGAATGTAGTCGAGCTCGCATCGTTGCATACTTAAGTAATGTCGGAGAAAAGCTTAATTGGAGTACAGTAGTTTCGGACTTGAGATATTTCGAACTAAAATATTATTGAAAGACGATGTGTCGGAGTTCCGTATTGTCGAAATTCAGATTTTAAGTCTGTGTTGGTATCTGTGATACAGTTAGTAACTACTACAGTTATCATCGTTTCCATACATTGTGTATAAAACTGTTTTTAATTCCATAAATAAAAATTTATTTATTTTTTAATAATTATTTGTAACTAGCAGACACGCATGACTTCGTACGCATGTATCCCGTTCCCGAGGGATGATACGGGATATAATATACATATAAACCTTCCTCTTGAATCACTCTATTGCTGAAAATTGCATTAAAATCCCTTGCGTAGTTCAAAAGCTCTAAGCGCACAGACAGCAAGAGTGAATTTATTTTATACTACGTAAAGTGTCAGCTCCAATATGCGAAACTTGCATAAGAAAAAACTGCTAATAAACTCCACCTAACTGGGCCACTCATGTCAAGTTAGATAACTAAGAAATTAGTTCGAATATACTACCAATATTACTAAGTCGTGCCGTATCTGCAGTCTTTAACAATGTTACTGACTAAGTTGCTATTTCATTATGCAAGTTGCAAATTGTATACAACTTGCAACTTGTATGAGATTTGTTGATAAACTTTCGCGATTTGTACATATTATAAATTATTTAACGGGTCTTAATCGCGTGAATAATTTAATTATAAGTTGTATGAGGTAGTTCGAACATGTACAAAAGATTGAAATCAATAGTGTTTTGTTATTTATTGTATAACATTTATCTAATGCAAGCAACTTGTACGCATATGTGACGTCATACTTGTATGCAAGACTTGCATAATGGAATAGCGCCTTTCATTACAAGAACCTGGATGACCGAGCTTTGGTCGGTTTTAAACGACGTTTTCTAAAAATGAAATCTAGCTAGAACGATTTATCGCCCCCGAAACCCCCTCCATACTAAATTTCATGAATATCGCTGGTTTAAAGGTATAAGATAAATTGTAAAATGACGTCAGAATCTAGTATCAACATCTGCAAATACTTGAACTATTACAGACACTGTTATATCCGTTGCCACTCAATATAAACGCTGAGCAATTTGACATGGACCCCTCTATCTATTGGCGTACGACAACGTTTAGCTAAGGTCCGGTTGTGCGAGGTTACAAACTCAGAACAAAACTTATTTATACATCTTTGTGTGGACGTCTACAACGAGGACTCTGTATCGGGGTGTATTTAACGGTCACAGACTCGAGTAAATCAACTTTTTTGAAGAATTTGAGAATTTTAACACTAAATTGTTTTGACAGGCAAATGCACCTCCTTTTGGCGGTGTGCCTAGTGTGCACCCCCCCCCCCCCGTTCATGCGAGTGACTCACTTGGCCGGTTTAGTCTAATTGTTGCCTCCCCCCATGAACAAAGTTCTTGATTCGCGCCTGGGTCTACGGTTATAACATTAAGTACAACGTCTCTTAGACCGTTTGTGCACAAAAATAATAAAGACTTTTTCATCTAATCTTCTGGTTCCATCATCAAAGCCTTCTACACTAATATTATAAGGCTGAAGAGTTTGTTTGTTTGGTTGAACGCGATAATCTCAGAAACTACTGGTTCAAATTGCAAAATTATTTTACACTTAGCTCTGTCATCGATTTAGCTTGATGGCATCAAATTGTGGTAATATCCATCACGATACACACTCTTAAGTTTCAAATTACAATAAACATAGAGTTTTTAAAATCACCTACCGAAATTATAATATAGTTACAACAGAAGCTAATATGAATTGTTCAAAACAACACGCCTGGACTATAGCTAATACACATTTGTTACAATAGATTTTGACGGGCATCACTAGCACTCACCCCGCCAATGTAACTCAAATATGACAGGATCTTCACAAGAGGTAAATGGTCAAAGAAATTCAATACAAAACAATAAAATTGATGAAAGCGGCGGTAGCCTATTGGCTAAGGCCTCGCAATAGTAAGGTCGCGGGTTCGAATCCTACCAATTATACTACCTAAGTGAACCCAAACACAAGCCATTGAGCTTAGCTAGAGGGGTTAACAGGATTGCTCGTAATGTGGGACGACAATCTCAGTCCACATTGCTAGTTATCTTTACAAAAAAAATAGCAGTAGAGGAGTCCCGTGCCCCCGTCCCCTCCTGGATCCGCCTATGCAAACATACATACACTCGAAAAACATAATCATCCTTGCGCAGTCGGGTAACAATAAAGCATATCCTAAAGAAGAATCAACAAATATAAACCTACAATGAATTTTAATCAGAATATACTAGACTAGTAGAGAAGATGCAGACAGTCTTAAACAGTAATACCAATAATCTTAAACTAACAATTACATTAAACGCCTGTAAAATGACGAAACTCACAGTCACATCGTAATCGCCATGAAAATAGTACCAAAAAACAAATGTTCTTTATACCGAAACTAAACCACTATAAAAGAAATTATAGTACACTATTGCATTCTCAATTTCCTCAAGCAAACAAATGGGACGACATAAGACATAACCAGAGAGAGATTAGGCGCAAGATCGACGTCTTAACATGCGCTACTGATCTAACAATGGGCACATTGTTTATCCTCGTTAACAGAGTCACAGATTCCTAAGATTTTTAAATTAATAATACATTAAAAAATAAAGCGTAGGATACATCCAGTCCACGTCTTATAGCCGAGATTCTATCAGAACAGGCATATATAAACCTATCACGGAACTTGTACCTATTCTGTAAATACATTGGGATCCTAGGTAGATCCATAGATACCAATATCACAAGTAATTTTTATCCTAGGTAATAGATACCTGTAAGTTCTCAAACGCATCAGGTGATACTAAACATCTCACTTACCTTAGCAGCCGTCCGGTTCCAAATAACGACTTTGTGTCCGGAGTTGAGCAGGTTCTTCACAATGCCACTGCCCATGATGCCCAGCCCGAGGAAGCCGAACTTCATCTGACTCGCTTTGATGTTCTTCTCCAGTAGAGTCTCGGAGACATTCTCCAGGTCCAGCGGTGGAGTTTCCTGAGAAAAAACAAAGGAGTTTCTTTAATAAAGACCACTATTTATGTCAGTTGCACGATAGTAACAATCTAGTTAAAGCCTCCGCTTTAGTTCTTCAGTATTCCTATCCATGCAATGTTACATTGCCTGTGGGAATAGATTTACACAAACAAAGTCCTTTTATAAATTTCTGAGAATGTAACTGCATGTACATATTACTATTTGAAGATTTACAATCAATCCTAAGTATTATACAATTAATTAATTTACAGTCAACGCTTCATGAAAGTTCTTACTTTATCATTTCATATAATCAGTTGACTACAATAAAAGTAAATTATTTTATACTAATCATGTAACAGTGTGTAGTCTTAAAATGCTCTGAAAATAAATGTGTTCTTTAACAATTTAACATGTTTTTGAAAATAAAAGCATTAAAAGGAATGCTACATATCAACCCATATGATGGCCCACTGCTGGGCACGGGTCTCCCCAGTAGAACCTACTGGTATGTAGATCCTGGGGGTAATTGCCATAATCGCCACGCTTGGCGAGCGGGTTGACGATCGCAGTAAGGCTTTAAGTAAAAAAGTGACTGATTTGACTTGATAGTCAACATGCCTATTATTTGAGGTTGATGCAATATGTATTTTACCACTTACACACTTCTATCAGATGTCATCTCTGTATTCACTCCCTTACTCGCCATATCATCTTTTACACAATCCATCCATCTTTTGTTGGGGCATAATGACTCTATATTTAAAGTCTTCCATATTCAGACTAAAGGGCGCCACTGACGATGCATTCATCAATCCAAATGTAATCCATTTGAATGGACGTCGATCCGTTTTGGAATTTCAAACTGAAGTTCATCCAGTCTGAATGGACGTATATCACGCCACGACATTTGGAAGGCATCTTTATTGTCAGTTAGTGGGCAAATCAAGAAGCTTATTGTTAGTAAGTGTAATTATAGTAAGTAATTGTGTCTATGGTTTATCCTTTTGTCTCGCTTAGAAAGAGATCCAATCGTCTGTCAAAATGTACCGGTAGTGTCAAAATTCCCCAAAAAAAGGTCTTTCAGTCGAGTCTAGGAAGGGGGCGGGGGCAATTGCTCCTGTTGCCCCCCCTTGCTGCCGCGTTTGGATGTAGATCCAGTGTAAACAAAAGAGATAATATATTAATAGTTAATCGATGATTATTCACACTGACAGTGAGAACACTACACTATATCTTCTTTGTTTACTTTTTTTGAACGAGAAAATACTTGATAGTTGCTCGCTACTCGCTGGCAATCGGACAAGTGCCTTGAGGTTGTAAAACTTTAGCTCATAAGGGTCAGATTTTAGAGCTCTACTAAACTATTTCAAAAGGTACTTCGTCACTGGAATAGAGTATCCTCTGATAGGATATGAACGTGCGACCTTAAGATTGTGAATCACATGCCGTAACCATTACACTATCCACGCTGGTGAACTTATGGGTCCTTTTGTTGAATCCATGAACACTTCTGCTGCCTCTAGGATCTATTGTGAAAGTACGTATACGTTTAGTGCGTACGTATGCGTGGTTGCCATTATAGAATTCACGATTGTCCTTTGAACCTCATAGCATTATATTTTCGGAAACTTAAAAAAGTAGGGTCAATTAAGTTTATGTGCTCAAATTGAATAATACAATTGGACCTTATAAAATACCTCAGTAAGCCCACATACGCACGAGCGATATTTTTACGCGCGTAAATATATCGCTCAAATAGAACAAATGCCCAAGAACCCTGGGCGTTGGGTACACATCGTAAAATCACATCGAGATGCCGTAAAAAAACGCTCGTATTAATGAGGGCTAAAACATTATTATGTTGTGTTTCTATCAGAAATATGACAAACGGGATTGTAACATAGGGAGTATGTCCTATTACAGGCACATACTGCCCACACGGATATTACATTATTAACTATGTACCTGATATAACATTGTGAAATTAAATACGGAAGTGTCTCTCTGTCTGTCAGGTTTCCACACCTAAATCCGTGGTACATTTGACGAAATTTGTTAGCCTGAACTCTGAGGCGTGTCATGGATCTTTATAAACCAACCCATCATTCACGCGTTCAATGCCATAACAACAGCTAGTCCTAACTTATTCGGAACATTTTTGATCTCCTTGCATTATATTTGTTGGTAAACTAATAATTATTTTGGTGGCTATTGAGTACAACCGCTATGCAATAGATTGTTTTTATATTATCATAATCAGCCTATCGCAGTCCACAGTGTACTGCTGGACATAGGCCTCTCCAATTGCACGCCACTTTGTTCTATCTTCGGCTTCTCGCATCCAGCTCCTGCCAGCCGTTTTGCGTAAATCATCAATCCACCTGGCCTGTTTTTATATACATACTACGAAATAAAGAGACGAGCATGTCCTGCACCTGATGGTCGCGCGTCACACGTCGCCCATAACAGTATCAGTGCCACTTAAATCCATGTTTGGCAAAGATCTGAATGTCACCACTCACTGTGCTTACACACTCATAATTACACTAGCTACAGTGCCCTTCAACCAAAACACAGTGATTTGTCCACACACTATTTTACAGGAGAATAGCTGACACTGTTGTCGTACCGACCAAAACGGTATATGGCTTAGACCTATCACCGACAAAATTGGATGGGTTTGATTCCACCTTGGGGTCAAGCTTTATGAAATAATAATAATATCTTGGGACAACTCATACAACGCTATCTGATCCCAAACTAAGCAGAGCTTGTACTATGGAAACCAGACAACTGATAAACATACTTATATATTTCTAAATACATACATGTTATAGATAAATAACACCCAGACACAGAATAAACCATCGCGCTCATCACACAAAGTTTTATCCTGGGCGGGGATCAAACCCACGACCTCTTGCGTAGCAGTCGGATACACTCCCACCGCGCCACAGAGACAGTCAAAATGCATAAATATTTGTTCGTAGTCTAAATGTACTTTAAGACAGTTAGTTGTGTGTTTGCCCTGTGTGGTGAAGGATCACCACATAGGGCTTGCACCCTATATTAAAACATTAACATAAAATAATAAATGAACACTAAAAAAATGATCAGTAGTATAGAGGCAGACTCTATAATTAAAAAAAATTGTGTATACTCACCGGTCTCAATATATTAGAAGGACGATGAAGAAGGCTGGACTTCTTAGAGAAAGAATGATTCAGCATGGACGGCTTCTCATTAGCTACATCGGAGTCAGTGTACGACCGAGATAGACTGGACTTGGCCTTCTTGCGAGGAGTCGACTTCATGCCAGCGGACGATGACCGTTTGATAGACTTCACCTTTGAAATGCCCAAACGTATCTATAAATATTGAGAATGGGTCATTTGTGGAAGTGGTGTGATGATGAGCCATGCAACAACCGGGTATTAAGAACTGTTAAATAGAAATAGCAGGAAAGATCTCTTGAATAAAAGGTTTTAGGAGTCAAGATGATGGGCGCATGTTCGTTTGTCCTGTTCATGTTCAAGGGCTGACACAGTTCCAGCCTCAAGCTAGAGGGGGTGAGGGAGTATAATGAATAGAATAGGGTATTTGACTACTATCATAACAAATTATTTTATACAGTTGGATCAACGTAACTAGGCCGGAATGAAGTAGGCGACAAGTGGTTGCGCAGACGCATTTTTTGGAAGTAAATGGTGACAGGAAGCGGGGGGCGGGGGCGGTATCTAAACCAAGAGAATTAGAGACCGATTACGCATTACATTGTCATAATTAGTATTACTAACTCATGCTTTTCTGTGATTATTTTTGTAAAGAAATTGTTTTTCAAAGTTTCTTTAGTATTTACTGTAACTGTTCTAAATTTATACTTTTATGAACTCAATTAAATAATGTTTTTATATTGTTGAATTAAAATGTTGTTAGTATTTTTAATCGATTAAACATATTTAGTCGTTTTCGTAAGTAATTTTAGGGTCGCATCTCTATGACATGCGCGAAAGTGATAAAAACCTAACTTCAATCCGGTCAAGTTACGTTGATCGTACTGTACTAAGCATGCAATAATATGTCATAAAGTCTTCTGAAAAAATGTTGAAAAAATGTTCGTTTATAATTTAGCTTGTTTTTTATTTTTGATTCATAAAAGAAAAACAAAAGATTTGATCATTTAAAATGTGACGTCATACGCTAGTATTTCATACAAACTTGTACGGAGCGTATCATTTTTAAAAAGACACTGATTTGACATTAGTCAAATATATTGTTCAATTACAATGATTTTCTGAACCGATCTAGGCTTAGCCCAAAATGGGGTACCTGTGTCGCGTGTGATACTTCGAGAACCTCGCAAAATCGATACAATATTTTTTTTAAGCAATATAAAGCTGAAGAGTTTATTTGTTTGGTTGAACGCGATAATCTCAGGAAGTACTGGTTCAAATTGAAAAAAATCTTTTAAGTGTTGGATAGCCCATTTATCGAGAAAGGCTACAGACTATATAATATCATGCTACGACCAATAGGAGCTGAGCATCAATGGAAAATGACGCAGACGAAGTAGCGCGGGACAGCTAGTAAAATATATTAAGACCAAAGACATTGGACTTTTTTTTATAGAAAGATAACTAGCAATGCGAATTGGGTCCCACATTACTAGCAATCTTGTTAACCCCTCCAGCTAAGCTCATAGGCTTGTGTTAGAAGTGGGTTCACGCCGGTAGAACAATCCTACCCATTGTACTACCGGCGTGAACCCACTTCTAACACAATGGTATTCGAACCCGCGATATTAGGCTAATTTTTGCCTAATGGTCGTAGCGTGATGTTATATAGCCTATAGCCTTTCTGGATAAATGGACTATTCAACAGTAAAATCATTTTTTTTAAATTCGGACCCGTATTTCCTGAGATTTTCGAGTTCAAACAAACAAACTCTTGAGCTTTATAATATTAGTATATATTAAGAAGGCTCTATACGTTACAAGTTTGACACATTTTAAGGTTGCTTGCTCGTTTGAAACATCAAACATCCAGAAATTTTGTTACATAAGCTGAGATCAAAAAATCAGTAGCAGATTTAACCTGGCCAAAGAAGTCATTTTTAAGGAGAAGGGTTTCAATTGACCCCCCCCCCCCCCCCGCCCCCATTGGAGTTGCCTCCAATGCATACGATATTTATGAAAATCTCACCTTGGGTGTAGCACTTTTCTTCTTGGCGGGTGCTTCTGGTGCAGCACTTTCTCTCTCAGCCTCAGGCTTTTCTTCTTGATTCTCCTCTTCTTCCAGCACATCCTTCAGTTTATCAAACTCTTCCTCTGCATTGCGAGCGTGATCATCCAGATCACCGAATTTCTGTACCATAGCAATGATTAGAATAATCCCTAGTCTTTGTTCCTAAGTATAGGTCCTAACATCCATCCCTGTGAAACCCCTCAATCTTCTTCCTCGTCGATGCCAAAGAACATCAAGTTGACGAGATCATGGCTTTTTTTCGTCAGATCGTAGCTGACAAGATCACAGAGGTAGAAAAATTGACAAAAAAATGTGAGACTCCGTGATGAAACGTTTAAACATTCTTCCTTTGTTTAAGTTCTACCACACAACTGCTGCCACGTGAATTCCGGATACATTTCTTACTTGGTTCTGGTTTCTATACCTCTAGTCTGATAAAATCTACTGTCGTATGACAAAAAACTACTGTCCTAATTGGCATAAGAAGGGCCTTTTATTGCATTATTCTTGTTTATAAAGGGGCGTCTAAACGGGACATTTTTTATGGCAATTTGTGGCGGCAACATGACAGTACTCTGCAATATTAATTTGATGGTTGCCGGACGATCGCCGAGCGATCGATTTTCCGCAACGTTGCCCGGCCAATTTTGTTGTTGTTTCAGTCGCTCTCTATTTTTATACAATTGTAGACATATTGCCATTTTTGGCCGAGCAATTAGTTGCCAATAGTGCCGCCACAAATTGCCGTAAAAAATGACTCGTTTAGACGCCCCTTAAGTTATATGAACAAACCAATTGAAAGAAAATGAATAATGACCTATTGTTTTCAAACCCAAGTATAATTTTATTAAAAATATTTTGTAAGGTAATGTCAAAACTCCTATTTGATGTAGTATCTAACTATACACCAGGGCTTAAGCAATATCTAACGTGGTTTTACCAAATTGAAAATGTATCATCAGAAACAATCGTAGTCACGCGTGAAATTAACCTGAAAATATCCTAAAACATACTTTAGTTACTATAGGCACTAACCTCAGGATGCACAATGAACTCTTCAATCTGGTTGACAGCCTCCTTGAAAGCGGCAGTCTTGCAAGACTTGATCAACTGCTCCTTGTACTCTTGGTACGGTTTGATGTTGTTGTCTTCTATCCAAGCACTGTTGGCAATGTTCTGTTATCAGTCTCTATACTTGTCTTCAGCATCTTTACTTGGGACATAATCAGGAGCGATCAAGCCCTTGAGCGGTCCCACAATCATCGCGAATGGATGGTGATATATCACGGGAATCATCAAAAAAGATTTGATTATAAAATAGAATGATAATTCCTTAATTGCATAAATATTACATAATAATTACTGTACATACAATTTATTTACTCAAATATTGGTTACAACTAGGGAATTCTATCCAGTCTTTTTTCCGATCCCGGGATTTCGGGATTGAGTAAAAGCAATCCGGGGATAATGCCGGGATTTTCGAATGTTACAAAAAATTGTATAAAGTACGTAAAACAGTTATAATTAAGACTTTTGCAATTTCAACCACAGTTTTCTGTTATGCATCACTGTCTTCCTTATCTTTTATATTTAAAAAATCTTTCAATAACGCCACAAATTTCGTAAATACCATAAAAAAAGAAATGAAAAGTTCATACAAATAAAATAGTATTAAATTTATTACGTGATATAATTTTTCTTTCGATTTTATGAATAAACTGACAATTAACGAAAAATGTAAACCTTTTTTTTTTAAACAGTTCACCCACTAGTGTACAAACCTTGTATCTCCCGAACACAAAGTACATTCAGACTGACATACAGAACATCAATTTTTGGATCACACAAAGTCTGTCCCGTGTGGGAATCGAACCCACGAGCTCTGGCTTAGCAGTCGGACTTACTAACCACTAGACCAACCAGTCACCGAGGAAAAAATGTAATCCCTATCAATAAAATGTACATAAGTATAAGGCGACTTTAACATCTAACTTTCTATTGCAGGCCAACAACAAAAACAGAAATTTCAAACCATAGACATAAGAGACCGTTTCTGTCTGTTTTCTATAGGTCTGTAATGACAATTTATATCAATATTTTTGACAACTACTGGCCGCACGACTGTTTTATGTCTCTCTCACACTTTACAGTTTTTATTGTGTCACAATAGATCTTTTAGGTCGCAGCGACTTCCGGGCTACACATCCCGGCCTCTATCCAGATACAGTTTTTATTTACTTCACCGGGAAGAAAACGCTCAATCCAGTCTCTTTGCATGTTTGATTGACACAGACAGCGAACATTTTGTTCAAAACCATAAGTTTATTCAAGACATCACGCTTGTAAATCCCGAGATTTGACAATTATAATTCCGGGATTTCAATCCCGAAAAATGATTGAAATCCCGAAATCGAATTCCCTAGTTACACACTACGTATATGACTAGTTTCATTAAAACGATGCTTATAGGACCGGATATTAATAAATTATATTAGGCCGAAAAGCCCCATAATATACAAAAAATACATAATATAAAAAATGTCGGCGTAGTGCTCCGCAGTATCGTGGTGTCACGTAACCTTCCGCGAAACCGCCGGTATACGACACCCGTCGACCCAAACTCCTTCCGCATGAAGGCCACCAGTGAGCTCGTCGGAACTCGAACCACTAACAATCAGAAGTTGGTGTGACGCGATTCCAACCTTTCGACCCTCAGTCTACGTGCACTTGCTCTGAATATACTCCACGACCTCCTCGAACTTGGTGGAGTGATGGAGTCCGGACAGGTACAGCTGCGTAGTTGGTGTTGCAGGGCGCAGTAAGAAGGTGTTGGCTCCAGTCACTGCGCTACCGAACTGATTACGATTAAACGGCTTTTAATTATTCTTCTCCACTTCGATAAAGCTGTCTTCATCTGCCAATCTTTCAGGTCTCGACGGGGCAGGGTTAATGGGTACCGGGGCACCCTTGGGCTTTGTAAATTGAGCTGCCTGAGTCTGGGGAGCTTGATTCGCAACAATTGCGTAACCACGTCGAGCTGACGTGATTACTTTCGGCGCGGCCATAATAGAAACCATCACGCGGCCACATAAACATAATATAAACGTTGCTTTTCAAAACCGCATTGTCGCAAATTATAGAGAAACGAGCGAAGTCTCACACACATATAGACCTGCACATACACAGATCTCGGTCGAAAACGCACGAATCGTTAACTGAGACTGCGCGCGTTAAGAGCACCGTACGAATAGGATTTCACCACAACGCATCGCATATTCCGGCGCAGTAATATCACACATTTTGATTAAACTTTAATTCCTGTGTAAACTCACAACCCAAAAAACGAGGCAAATGTATCAAGTCTGCCTCGTAGATCCTTGAACTACTGGGACCGAGCGATAGTGGAACCAAATCTATAATTCTAGAAAAATGGCAGAAAGTATAAGGATATTAAAAATGTACTTTTCTTAGAACAGAATCTGTTCTAAGAGGTTCTACTGGGGAGGCACGTGCTCAGCATAGGACATCATATGGGATGATATGATGTTCTGCTACCAAATCCTTTACTAAAGTATTTTAATTACTGTAAAAACCTAAATATTGATTACTACATAAATTATTTATTACTTTTAGTATTTATTTTAAACATTATAAATACTAAAACATGTTTAATTTTGCACGTTTTTTTTTTTCAGATCGTTTAAATGCGTAATATACCAGATTAGTATAAAATTATTTATTGATTTGACGTTCTAATACTGACATGTGTTGGTCTGCTGGCGACTAGAAATTTCGAAATTGACCAATTCAATGCGACATTTAAGTGTCTAGAGCTAGATCTTTAGAAATGTTAATGTCTTCATCGCTGCAGCCTAGATAATCTTTAGTAATTCCTGATTGCCTATACAGGTCCAACGTTAGCTATGAGCTCTCATATTACACAATAGGTACGCCGATGTTTCTAGACATAATTCTGAAGAATCTCTGTGGCAAATCCAGTGTTGAATTCAACTTGGCATCAGTTTTTCCATACAAAGTACCTGCGGGTGGTACGAGGACAGACCAGTATTTTTTACCTCCCTATACATTGTTTTATTGTTCGCACATGTTCTAAAATCTTCGGAATGCATCACTAACATCTCCAGGATTTTATTGCTTTACTACTTATAGAAAAAATATTCAAAGACACTTCAATATTTTCTAAGGGTAATTGTCCGCCAGATGTTATGTCAATTGTCTATCATTTTTTGTCTATTAGCCTAAGCTAATATTCGTGGCGTAATTTCTCTTGATTGCTCGTATTCGAATGCTAGAAAGACTTTTTTCAAATTTGCGCACCCATTACCACATTATCAACTATCCAAGCTTAACCATAAAAGTGGACTATAATGCGAGATAACTAGCGTATTTGATCCCATACAAAGTTGGTAGTTTTCTCGAATAACTGGGTACACACCGACTAAGCACGCTTCCCGAGGCAGCCTCGAGGAGCCAAATGCTCGGCTGGTGTGTACTTGCTTAGGGCGCACTTTGCCTCAGCTGTGTGTACTAGGGATGTTACGGAGGTGGTTTTATCGGAACCGAAGTCGGAGTAGGAGTTTTTAAATTTAGTTTGCCGGAGTCGGAGATGGTGGCAGAAGAGAAATATGTCAAGATAAGCCATTTTACTTAAATGCGCTCGAGAATGTTTAATTAATACTTTTTCTTTAAATTAGCATAAAGAAGCGTCCGCCGCACGGTAGGTAGCTCCGATTAAAACGTCCGATTTAAAAGTGAGTGCATTTTGGGACAAACTACCGAGCTGTCTCACGAGGTCAAACATCGAGGCTGCCGCGCGAGTCTGTGCGCCTGGTGAGGACCCGACTATTACGGTAACTGACTGTCAAGTCGTCAAGTCAAATCAGTCTTTTTTTACCCGAGTACGGCAAAGCCAAAACGGAAGCGTAATGTTTTGAATGAAATACTAGCTGAACCCGGCTACGCTTCGCTATAATAATAATAATAACCATTTATTTCAGGCTACTAAGGCCCATATCATACAAATACATACATAAAAACTTAATAAACTAATACATAATTTAAACTACAATTACACAAATACGTAACATAAAAACAATAAACTAATACATAATTATGTATAATTAAAATTATACACGTCACGTAACCTTCCACGAAAACGTCGGTACGCGACACCCTTCGGCCAGAAGTCCTCCTTCATAAAGATGGACAGATGTTCACTGGGAACTCGCACCGTGAACGATTTGAAGTTGACGTCAGGGCGCGACTTCAACTTCTTCACCCTTAAGGCCAGGAACCCTCGCAGGCGTCCCCCAGAACACCGTACCAAAGTTTTATCACAATCTGATCAATGGTTTCGGAATTATTAGGGGACAAACATATTGAAGAAAACGAAACGTTATTTATAAATTTGTATGGAATAATACAATATGACGTCATATGTTGTCGCCAAATTAAATATTCGTAACAATGATTATATTTACCTAATTCAAAAACATGTTAAATTGCGAACAAACATTAAAGATTTTTAAGACTTAGGGGCTTTTTACATGTTCCGGTTGGGGTATCCGGCGGCGAATGTATAGTGACCGGAACAGACGGACGTCGGAACGTGCGAAAGCTCACGTACATCTCCATACACTTCACCGCCGTATACCCGGCAACCGGCATGTGTGAAAAGGCCTTTACTATTGCCTGATATTCAACTACCCAATTTTGTACTCGACTTGGGAGAACGATCAAGTGTATTATGGTGCGTTTTCAGCAGAAACACACCCTTTAGCTAACTATCCGAAAGGAGTGATCTGCGCTACTGTCAGTTACAATTTTAGTTGAAGCCCACTAGTACAACAGAAATCAATTCCTATGTTACTTCCTACTAATATTAAAAATTTTAAGGTTTTTTAAGAATGTGAAAATGGTTGGGTGTTTGTTGTTCTTTCATACAAAAAGTACTGAATGGTCAATTTTGATCAGAATCGCACACCGAAACTAATATTAAAGCGGTAGCCTAATGGCCAAGGCATCGGACTCGCAATCGTGAGGATTCAGATTCGAATCCTACCCATTATATTTTATTATTTATTTAAAACTTTATGCACAGAATTGTACAGAGGCGGACTTAATGCTAAAAGCATTCTCTGCCAGTCCACCTTAGGGCGATGTAGAAATGTAGTATGTTGGTGCAGTAAACCTGTAGATATTACATACAATCAAACAAATAAAACTAAAAAAAAAGAATAACGTAAACCTACTCCTAACAAGCCGTTGAGCTTAGCTAGAGGGGTTAACAAGTTTGCTAGTAATCATATCATCATATCAACCCATATGATGGCCCACTGCTGAGCACGGGTCTCCCCAGTAGAACGTACTGGTATGTAGATTCTGGGGGTAATTGCCATAATCGCCACGCTTGGCGAGCGGGTTGGCGATCGCAGTAAGGCTTTAAGTACGCAGAGGACGCTGCTGCCCGTCCTCCGGAGTGAAATCCCTTAGTCGCCTTGACGACACCCACGGGAAGAGATGGGGTGGTACTATTCTTAAGCCGGCACCACACGGCGAAGATTTGCTAGTAATGTCGAACTGAATCCCACATTGCTTGTTATCTTTAAAAACAAAATTGAAAATAGCTGTATGTCTGTTACGTTTTAACGCTTAAACCGCTGCACCGATTTATATGAACTTGGTATGGATAGTTCGAGTCCCGGGAAAGGACATCCACGCGAGTAGATCTGAAGGCTAAAGCTAGTAGGCTTAAATAATCAAAACATAACACGAGCGAAGCTGCAGGGAAAAGCTAGTATTACTGCTCAGTCCTGTTGCTAAGACCACCAAGAAAGAGTTATATTGATACAAATTGCCTCTTCACAAAGTGAGGGGATTGATAAGTGCATAATGCAATTTAACTGGTAGCCATTTGTAATATTATAAGACTAGCTGACCCGTGTTACTTCGTATGCGTAAATTTTCCCCGTTTTTGCAACATCGCTGCTCCGCTCTCATTGGTCGTAGCGTGATGTTATATAGCCTTCCTCGATAAATGGGCTATCCAACAGTGAAAGATTTTTTAAATTCGGATCTATAGTTCCTCAGATTACCGCGTTCAAACAAACAAAGAAACGAACTTTTTAATTTTATAATATTAGTATAGATATTGTATAGTGACCACCCGTGTTTCGGGCCTTGAGAACTGGAAACTATGGTTTATTTTTTACTAGCTGTCCCGCGCAACTTCGTCTGCGTAAATTTCCCCCTTTTTTATATAATCCTATGTTACTTCTAATAATATGTGTACAAAGTTTCATGATAATCGGTTGAGTAGTTTTCGCGTGAAAGCGTAACAAACAAACTTACATTCACATTTATATATTAGTAGGGATTACTGGTTTCGATCTAAGATATACAGGGTGATTTGTAATACATTAATAACCTCCCGCTAGTGGCTTCTTTACATAACAATAAATAACTTTGTATATATCAGTTTTGAAACATTTTTAATACTAGCTGTGCCCTGCGGTGTTACCCGCGGTCATTAACCTATGTGTTAACATAGGCCAACACTCCACTCCATACCAAATTTTATTAAAATCGTTCCAGCCGTATCGACGTGAAGAAGTAACAAACATACACACTCACAAACTCTCGCTTTTATAATATTAGTGTGATAACCCTTAGTCATCTTGAAGTAATTTTTATAGGCATTTCTTGCCAAAGACTTTACAAATACAATAATTGCATTTTTGAAAGATAGAAAAATTTGAATCCAGACTCAGGAATCGAACTCGAGACTTCCGTAGCCAAACCGGGGTCAGGAGCGAAGCTTAGTCATCTACCGCTTGTTTTTGAAGTCCTTAACCACCTACAGACTATTTTTCTGGAGTAAAATCGTTGTTTATTGTGAGGTTTAGGACCTAAACCTGACAAAGAAGGGGTCTCTCAGATATGTGGTAAACGGTTGTTTGACAAAAGTAGGTAGAAGGGGGGGGGGGGAGTATTTTTTTTTTTATTGTATTACGAAGTTGTTTCGTGTAATGTAAAGAAGCCAAGAGGTTATTAGTATATTAAAAATTATCCAGTATATTTATACTATACTTAGTTTTAGCCTGCGGTGCCGATCGCGTGGATCCCGGTTGTCGCGACAAGTGTAATATGGAGCGGCAAGTAAGATCAACTGTATCTACCGTTATACTTAACCGATTTTGATTTCATAACTTCTTGTAGTTTAAGTAAAATATTTTCTTTAAAACTGCAATAAACTAAACCAAGCATAAACGGGGTTTTGACTCAACCCCGAACAAACAAACAAAAAAGATAAAAAGTCATATAAGTATGTTTTCATTTTAAGAAACCCTTAATTAATTGATCTAGGTTCGTTTTTAAATAACATTAATGTTAGACACATACGTTCAAATTTATAAGTTTTTGCTTGTAGTTGGCGACTAAAAAATAATTGACTGCCTCTGTGGCGCGGTGCGCAAGAGGTCGTGGGTTCGATCCACACACGGGACACCACTTTGTGTGATCCACAAATTGTTGTTCCTAGTCTGGGTGTACTTTGTGTCCGTGACTTGTAAGTTTGTTAAGTCCCCCGCGACACAAAAATAAATCTGAGTTTAAAACGGTACCTATATTGTAATACGTATGTGCCGCTATTTATTCCTGAACGGTCCGTTGGTTTAGTGGTTAGTGACCCTGCCTGCTAAGCCAGAGAGGACGTGCGTTCGATTCCCATACAGAACACTAGGTACTCACCCAAAAAAAATCACAAAACTCACTCCTATGTTTTAGTCTATATCTCTGTTGTTTTATAAGCTAGTACAACGTTTTAAACACTAAATCCTTCTCAGAAAAATATGCAATCTAATAATAGTGAAAACCGCATCAAAATCGGTTCAGTAGTTTCTTCATCAAAGTCACGAACATAGTACATAAATATACAAGTACATATACAAATATACAAACAAACAGAGAACCACCTTTTATGAAGGCGGTTAAAAATATAACCAATTTACAAAAATACAAACAATATGTACATGATATAATAAAAAATATATACCTATATGCAACTTACTCAAAGTTTTCTAGGTAAGATGGACTGAAAATTGCTTAATTAGATAACTTTTTTTTAAGAAAAATTAACAAACTCCAAAGTGTTAAACTTGTAAAATCAAGGTAAAAAAAATATATTCATCAAACACAATCACCTATAGATGGAAATTTTACTAACTTACTCCTATTTTTTTCGTCTATAAGCTCTGGTAGTATTATACGTTAGGCTCTGATTAATATTTAATTACTTAATTTTATTTTAAACTATTTTCGGTTTTAAATATGTTTTCTACATAACTTATGATACTTGGAACGAGAAAAAGTAATTTTCGTTTTCCATTTTTTTCCATATTTCCGAGCCCTACTTATAACCTTGGACAACGTTTCATACTCTTAAACCTTCCAGAAAAATATGCTGTCAAATAGCGGAAACCTCATCTAAATCAGAGCAGAAGTTTTTAGAGAAAATAGCGAACATACATTCCAGAAGCCAGTTAAAGAACCGCGTCCATAGCCGTCAATAAGTTTAAGCGCCACAAGACACGCAAAATTTACCCATTTGCGTCGGGTGTGATGCCTGGGCTTCCCAAACATATTATCACTACGAAGTTCTCAGGAGTTTGTCATATTTGTGCGACGACGAATATAATGCTTGCTTCTCTGGGCATAGTTTCTCAAAATACGCGCGGCGAGCATAGAGCGAAACCAGCGAGGTTGGGCATTTTATAAAATTTTCACACCTCCGTGCCTCGGAA
This sequence comes from Herminia tarsipennalis, assembly GCA_945859575.2. Taxonomy (NCBI): domain Eukaryota; kingdom Metazoa; phylum Arthropoda; class Insecta; order Lepidoptera; family Erebidae; genus Herminia; species Herminia tarsipennalis. The sequence continues at coordinate 1,696,887 of OX243833.2, read as the reverse complement.
AGGACGTTAAGCTTCAAATATGGGAAATAGTGCACCAGAGGTGAAGGATTAACATTTTCTTGAAGTAACCCGATACAAAAATATATCTTGCTGGACTTTTAATTCATATTTAATTAGACAGGAGTTCCAAGGGAAGCTAATAAGACTTTTATTTTAAAGACTCTTCGCCATGATAGTGAAATTGTGTCTGCATGTACATTTGTGCACTATATTTGCTGCGTAGTTGACCAGATACAATAAGATTGGCCGCCATGATGAATGAATGCAAAAGGATAGAGAATCTGTCTCCTCACTAAAGTAATGGGAAGCCCAATGGGTTAGTGTAGCAACAGATTCTACTTAATCAGCAAGCCCATAATGGGAATTAGCAGAATCATAACATAAAGAGAGAAATAATCATGTTCATCACACGAGGTATATGCTAGATGGGTAAAACCCACCACCTCTAGCTTAGCAGTCAGAATCAATAACCACTAAAGCAACAGGTCAGTTTGTCACTTACCATGTTCTAACTACAGATAAATGTTGAATTATAACGAACTCTTAGGGTGGATTTCTACTGACACGGAGCAAGGGCGGAGTTGAGCGGTCATTTGACCAATCTGAGTGCTCGAAATCGTATCCAGGATTATTTCGAAAGATTAAGTATGAAAGTGGCGCTATTGTCATATAAATAAAGAAATAGGCGTTGATAAGAAAAAGAAAAAGAAGAAGAAAAAAGAAGTCAAAGCATGAATGTAAAATGATGTACAAGTAGGACCAAAGAAAAGATAAAAGGATTCTATAAAAGGTAATATGCCTTGAAACGATCTTAACACAGAGAGAACATTTGACAGAAAATAAGACGGTTAAAACATATTGCGCCGTCCCCAAATAAGTTGGGATAAGGGGGAGAATGATGATGACAAATTCTTAATAATCAGCCAATTATTTTCACTATAGTGTCACACCTTCTTGCAATTCCCATGGGAAGGTGCTTGTCTAACAAGACGTAATGCTTTCAACTTTATACAATTTATCAGGATTCACAATTTGAAATGAATGATTTTTCAAGCCCATAATAGACAGTCATATATTCTTGATCATCATGTCATTACAGTGATAAGGTAACCAAGTGACCAGTGATAGTTTTAGGCTGATTGGCCAGAGTGCATCATATGTAAGAAAAAAATAAAGCCCAAAATCTCCATCAGAAGATGCTGTAAAAGTGTGTTATAGTCGAAGACTTAAAAGATTGTTCCTTTGTTCATTCGTGGGCAAGTGCTATTGCTGTCTTACTGACATTTTACAACGAGTCAGTCACCAATCGAAGACAATGGTTGGATAACGTTTGTAGGTCGACGGAACTTCGACTGGTTACCCACCTGGGCTAATCAGTCCACTTTCTCACCCAGTATGAACTGTAAGATTTAAGAGGGAGAATGATAGATGAAGTGAGTGCATTCTGAATCTGAAGCACAGCACTTTGGAAGCAAGAAGACTTCTTTTTGCCAGTATTCTGTCAGGCAATGAATTTTTTTATAAAGGTTCATGTAAGAAAGAAAGTGTCTATTATAAGGTGCTGCAAAAAAGTTTGTAGCAATAGAAAAAGACTAGAACCATTATTTTACCCTAAAAATATATGATAGCAGAACCAATGACACCAAAAGAAACCAACAAGAGTAGTCTCCATTGTTCATGGAACTTCTGGGTTTATATTTCCGCTACAAGTACCTATTCCCATTAGTTCCATGTATGGAACTAATGAGTTGCATAAGTTCCACGTGGAACTGGCTTCATGGAACTACTGGGAATAATCCTCAAAGAAACCAACAAGAGTAGTCTCCATTGTTCATGGAACTTCTGGGTTTATATTTCCGCTACAAGTACCTATTCCCATTAGTTCCATGTATGGAACTAATGAGTTGCATAAGTTCCACGTGGAACTGGCTTCATGGAACTACTGGGAATAATCCTCACAGACGGGCTGACAAGTTTGTTACAGCAGTTAGTTTTTACCAGGGCATATCCAGAGGGTGAACATTACTAGTAATGTGGGACAACAATCCCACATTGCTAGTTATCTTTAAAATAAAAAAAAATAGAACTCTAGTAATGATACTGACATATGTGCTGTTGATAAATAGAAAAAACCTTTTGGGTTTTTCTTGTTGGTTGATGGTTGTTATTAGAACAGGCAAGCATTTGAACTGATTGTTAACAGCAGATAAGTTTAAACTGGCTGTGAGGTTTTAAAGTCCCATAAAAACAAACTTAAGTCTGTATGAAACTGCAGGTTGCAAGTTCATTCTAGAATGCTGTTTGTTCTTAATTATACCAGTGAGTACATCGGCTATGAAAGAGGTATTGATGTTGCAATACATAAGTGAACTCTGTCCATTCATTATATGTTAGGAAAGGGCCTGTGGCCCTATTTAGGAGATGTATTTATACAAAACAAACCAGAAATATAAGTCCTGTCCCTATAACTATGATAGTTGCAAATTAATCACTAAGGTTGCCTAAATGAACAGAAAAACTCAGAGTGATAATCTACAGGTTATAAGCATTCATATTTAATGAATGCTTATAACTGTAGATTCAGCCACAGAACTGCAACAAATGATACAGACTCTAAGCAAGGAGAGCAAAAAGGCGGGACTAGAGATGAATGCAAGTAAATCCAAAGTGATGACAAATGGCCCACAGAAACCAATCCAAGTAGATAATAATACCCAAATAGAATATGTCAGTGAGTATATATACCTTGGCAAACAAGTATCCTTCAATCAAGATAGCAATGAAAAAGAAGTGCAAAGAAGAGTCAACTATGCATGGAAAAACTTTTGGGCGCAAAAAGAAATTATGAAAGGAAGCTACAGCATGCCACTAAAAAAGACTGTAATAGAAACCTGCATTTTTCCAAGCTTAACATATGGCTGCCAGACATGGGTCTATACAAACAAAATAAAGAATAAAATAACTACAACACAACAAGCTATGGAAAGGAGCATCTTGAAGCTAAGAAGAATAGAAAAAGTAAAGAGTGAAGAGATAAGAAAGAAGACAAAGCTGACAGATGTACTTAAACAAGCCTTGAGGCTGAAGTGGAAATGGGCAGGCCATGTCATAAGGTACAATGATAAAAGATGGACCTCACAGTCAACAAAGTGGTCTGTCCCACTGGGAAAAAAAAAAGTGGGAAGACCAAAGAAACGGTGGGTAGACAACATCATGGAAGTTGCAGGCAGAAACTGGTGGAGTCTCGGTGCAGAAAGAGAGGACTGGAAGAAGATGGAGGAGACTTTTACCCAAAAGGGATCCATTGCAATAACATAAAATCTACAAACACCTAACATCATTATGTATTTCACTATTTATTGTAATGGAATAAAATAAGCTTATTATATTATTATTATTATTATTATAACTGTAGATTATTACTCTGAATTTATTTTCAGTCTATATAATTTGTACCTCTAATGATTTTTACATGTAAAAAAATGTCAGGGTGGGATTTGAATGGCTTAGAAACCAGGATAATATAAATGAAAGGACACCAACATGTCCTTTCATTAATTTTAAACATGATAAACTTTTTTGCGCCTCCAGTAAAGTTACATTTTTGGAGTTATGCCTCTTTTCTCTAGATGCACTGACATTAGATCTGACACACACCAAGAGTAATAGATCAAGAGACTACTCATGGGAACTGTCCCATAAAACAAGTAGACTAATACACATCAGCACAACACCTTGCAGTCTACAGCAATTTATTTGTATTATTGAGTGCATTATTTTGTTTAAGTAATAACAATAAATACTTAGACAGTTTTGTACATTACTTCAACCAATTTAGCTTAGTAAGGTTCATTAACTGTGCCTATTTTTTATTGAAATAAATAACTAACCAATTGATACAGATTTAACATTACGAATATTATAAAAATGTAGATTATTCCTCTTAGAAAAGTCCAAAAATAGAAAGGAATATTAGAACCAATTCATTAGATAGCTTAGATCAGTAAAATAAACTTTTTAGTAGTTGCTAAGTGTGTTTATATCTATTTGACTGGTTTGTTGACATTGAGACATCCAGTACTTACTAATTGTTGGTTCCGAAGAAGTAAATGCATTGCACGTTCATAGCCTTCTTGGGAGGCCTTAGTTCCGCCGTTGGGATGGCTACCTGAAAACCATCACAAATTCTTATCAGGGTTATAATATTTTAACTATTTTCTTAAGACTCTCTACTTTGTTTATACTCTCAGATTATCTTCAGACACCTGTTACGGCATCTCAATAAAGCCTATGAATTCTATGAGCCTGTCGTCATAACATTATCGCTCCGTGAAGTCGTAATTAGAAGATTTTTTTTCCCGCCCATTATTGCGTGTGTATAATCTGACAATGACATCAACAAACGTTTTTATCTTGTTTACTATCAATAGCTAGACTGTATATATTCAAAATACGAGTTTAATAATATTTCTAATTCTAAATAATATAAAATGAAGCGTCTTACCCGGCCGGGCCAAGGGCTGAAGCCCTTCATTTTAGCCCTGAAACAAATACATAGCACGTATTACTGTTAGCCAAAACTAATTATGATCACAAATAACTTGTATTGGCTTTGGTTTTCAATACATACCAAACTAGATCACCAAGTTTAAAACTCTCAGACATGGTACACGTCTACTCTGTACGAATTTCCACGACGAACTAACCAAAGAGTAATGTATATAACGTAGAGCAACCGCCTTTGGCAACCGCGTTAGCTAAACTTTTTAGCGTCAACATATTTGTCTATGATCACCTTGAAAACCGAAAGTTGCCATTAATCGACTAAGAATTTATTTTCTATTATCCAGTAGTATTTATAGCACACAATTAAAATATCTGTGCTAACATTCAATTTAATCTGAAAGATAATGCATTTTTAAATTAAATAAAATAAACAATTTACAATTTTATAATAAGTTTATGCTAATTTCGCGATTCAAATAAAAAATACTAAGGCGCAGCTCTATAGCTAGCTGTCAAATTAATATTTTTATTCTACACTTTTTTTAATCTGTGACATGTGTTTTTCGTTGCTGTCGTTTGCGTTAATTTTTGTTGATGTGCCGCCAAAATTAAATTAATTATTTATTTTCCTTTGGAAATGAGTTCCAACTAATTACAATGTCAAAAAGATTCTACTATCCACAACAACAAGGCGAAAGAAAAAAGGCTAAGCTCAATATTAGCATATCTGATCACAATTTTCCATTGAGTCAAAGCAGTGAATGTAACAGAGGTAAACTTTGTCTAATACTTATTAACTAAAAATCAGTCTTATACGATAGTATTTGTCCTTTACAAGATTGACTCCAACTTATGTGGTGCTTATAAACACATGACACTAACAAAATGTTTCTAACTTTATCACACAGAAACTAATGAAAATGACAACTGGGGTGATGACAACGATGACGAAATCCTTCTCCTCGCCAGCCAAGCTTGTGAAGAAGCATACAGCACCAATGACACAAGTCAATTACCAGACTATAGCATGTTTATGCAGCCTGGTTCCTCCAGCACCCAGTTAAACCCACAGCCAAGCACATCGAAAGCCGAATTTACATTCAAAAAACCGTCTTTCAACCCACCGTCTGCTATATCCACTCATTTAAAAGAAAAATGCAGTAGAATATCATCCCCTTTACCAGGAATTACATCTAAAGTTATATCTAAAACAAATGAGTTTGTAAATTTGTCACATTTCTTCACCGACAATGATACAGTCTTAAAAACTCATGATGCTGACTATATAAATAAACAATTGTTAATATTACAAGAGGAAAATTCTAAATTAAAGTCAGAAAATGGTAAATTGTTAGAGAAATGCGTGACGAAAGAAGGTGAGGCATCTATTTTGAGAACGCAACTAAAATCATGCCAATCAGCAGTTGATAATGCTAGGTTAGAGAAGATAAAGGCTCAAGAAAAGGTTCAGATGGAGTGGAATGAGAAACTGGCAGCTGCTAACACTCAAATGAGTGACTTAAGAACTCAGTTAGATTTTAAGGTATGTATGTTATTAAATACTCCTTTACATTGCTGGGACAGCTGTTTTACAATACAAAGTTCCCCAGCTAATGATACATAAATGAATGTGGCTCGGGTAGGACCAATTATGTTTCTTATGGTAAACGAATAAGGTGCAGAATTGACTGTACTTTGATTTCTTAGTGAAACAAACATGTTGTCGGCTTAAATTTTTTTATTTATTTTTAAAACCATTTACTACAATACCATTACAGGATTCCCAATGCGGTATTATAAGTTACATAGATTTAGTAGGTACATTTTATTTTGATACTACTCTATTGGAACAACAGTTGACATATAATTAGGTACTAAAGATACAATCACAACACTTTAAGTCAGATCGTTTGATAATAGGAAACACACTGTTTTGTTACAGAATCTAGAAATTATAAGCATTAAGGAGAAATGCAAGAAACTGGAATCAACTAAAGTGAAACTTACACAAGTTACTATTGGAGCTAATGATATATCTCAAAGGTACTTATTCTTATACTATTGGACTTAGTCATACTAACATTTAAGAAGAAGAAGAAAGAAAAAGAAGAATAATCGTTTATTTGACACATATACAAATAAGTAGGAACCTGCATGTTGTATCTGCGACAAACAAGGTTTCCACTCAGCATAAATGCCATGTTGGGGCATGAGCCACAACACAGCGCTGTTATAATGCTGTTGTAGCTGAATAGTGTGTTGAGATTGTTAAATGGGGACTGCTAGTCACAATACAAACTCAATGCTCACGAACAAAAACCAAAAATGATGAATGCACGGGCTAAAGGTCAATGCTGAGTGTCCTGGTTTAGTGTTCTGTCTCAGTGACAGATTTGGTTTTGATTTAGACATTTGTGTTGCATGTGTACCCACAAACGTTCTTCAGGAGGGGGGGGGTAATGATATATCTCAAAGGTACTTATTCTTATTATACTATTGGACTTACATACTAACATTTAGTTTTACTTTTGCATTGCATGTGTACCCATGATCATTGTTTGGAGGGGGGGGGGGGGTAATGATATATCTCGAAGATAATTATTGATAGTATACTATTGGACTTAGACATACTAACGTTTTGCATTGCATGTGTACCCACGATCGTTGTACAAGAGGGGGGGGGGGGTGTTCAACCTCCAAATCCTTCCCCCTGAGAAGAATCATGTAGAAAATAGAGAACATAATCCAAATAGGAATATTATTTTTAGTTAGGTATTTCATTCATTAAAACATGGATGTAGATCCATCAGGTTTCAAGATACTATAATGATTAGGGTGTTTTAACTAACAAACTCGTATTTAATTTAGTTACAGACAAAATAACAACATAATACAGAATGATTCAGTTTTAACACAAAGTAAAAGAGTTAAAACAGCTTCGAGCTGTGTGCAGACTGATGACAAGGCACATCTCCTGAAATTAAATAAGTCATGCAGATTGGGTAATGTATTTTTTTTAAATGTAATTTAATAAGATTAACCATTTATTTCAGGCTACTGAGGCCTATATTATACAAATACATATATAGAAAACTTAATAGACTAATACATAATTAAAACGACAATTATTTACTTAAAAACTAAACGTGAAGTTGAGTTCGAGACAGCGGCGGCGTCGAGTGTCACTACGAGGAAGCTCGTAACATTCCACAATATACTTGGTATCCAACCCTCTTTGGCCAAAGGTTTTTATTTAAGACAGTGTATAGATGTTTCATAAAAAAGGGGGAGAGGTGGAAGGGTTATAAGCCCTGTGTTGCGGGCTATAGAGCATGCCTAAGAAATACATACAGAAGTATCCGGTTATAACGACGCCCGAGGGACCGGTGATATGACGTCGTACTAACCGGACGTCGTACTAAACAACACCATTTTAATGTTTGTTTTTATTAAAATAATCATATACATAATGTATTTATTTATATTGACGAGTTCCGTTGTTGTTTGCTGCAAATGTCCAATGCACATTTTAAAAACGCTATGAGATACCTGCACTGTACAGAGATACTCTGCACATTCGTGCGCCGGCTTGCTCTGAAGTCTGGTACCTGCCTGAGGTAGTCGGAGGGTAGGGTAACGCAGTTTGAGGAATAGTAATAAAACTATATCAGTGACTGACTAGTGTATATATTTAAGTAAGAACATGGGTATATTCAATTACTGAGAGAGATCCATCAGTACAAGCTAGGCTCAAGTAGCTTGATCGAATCCGCCCAGTACTCGATTAGCTGTATTTATAGACGTCAAAAAACCATTAAATCCATGGTATCGTCCGGCTACACCGTTTAGCTCGAAAATAACCTCTCGCTATTGGTCAATTATTTTAAAAGTGTTGTCGGGTTGACAACACTATACATTTATAAATTCCCTAAATTATTATAAAAAACCCATAAAATGATTATCGCTAATTTTAAAATTCCTGATTGAAAACCAATCATGCGCGAGCGGTCAACATTGCTTCGCTCGCGTGACGTTGTTATGGACTTTGACTGATATAAATAACTCTCAATTTCCCCAAAAAAAGTCCCTAAAACACATAACCCTCCTTCTTACGAAGTCAGGTAAATACCGCTACCCCACTTATTTCTCAAAACGCTCGTTGTCGTCGTTGTAATCGGATAATATACTAATCTATGTGGACAATGTTGTGTGAAATTCCGTCGTTAAAAGCGGAATCGTAATAAAGGGATGTACTTTCATAGTGGCTTATATTGAAACCAAACATATGCCTATATTTAAATCCCTAAAAGCGGTTGGGCGTTAAATGCGAGGTCGTACTAAACAGACTACACTGTACATACATATGCCCGAATAACAGTATGTCTCTAGCAGGTAATAATTAAATACCTAATGTCAGATATAATGTAATGTAACTTGTTATTATTGTTTATAGAAACAACAAACATCAACACAATTCTATCATACATACTGGAACCATCTGCCAATCAGCACCATTCAATTTTGGACTACAATGAAAAGCTTCAGAAAACCACAGATTTATCTCAGAACAAATGTAGGATATACAGCACTTTCCATCGTGTCCCTTCAACACCTGTACCTAAAGAAATTAAAAGTAAACTGGTGATGAAAAGTGTGTATGAAGATATTACTTCAGTGGCAAGTGGAACATGTGATAGGATAGAAGAGAGATATCGTAATGTAAGTGAATTTTATTTTATAATATATTGGGACAACTCACACAGCGTACAAATGTACTATACCTAATATAAAATTAAGATTGTTAAAATGAGACTAAAATGTACATAATTGTTGTGGTCAGAAAAAAAAAAGAAGATTACATTATTATTATTATAACGTCATCTCATTCAAACTAAGCAGATCTGGTACTTAACCAGATAACGAATAAACATACTTATATGTATATTTCTAAATACATACATAATATAGATAAATTACACTCAGACACAGAATGAACCATTGTGCTCATCACACAATTTTTTATCATGGATGGGGATCGAACCCAACACCTCAGGCTTAGCAGTCAGGGTCTACCACTAGACCAACAGGCCAGTCTATTCATTTTCCTGTCTTTAATTTCTTTAAAGTTCTTAGTGAAGAAGAGTTCTGACTATTTGCTCTTTATCAATTATGTAGATAAATTAATTACTACTTAGTAATTCATGTGTCTATCTATCTATTATCCTATTGACCAATGATAAAATAACTTTTTAAACATTATATGGCTTTCGACAGTAATAACACAAAAGAATACTGTATAAACAATATTGATTTGTCAGTTATTTAGCAATGAATAATCTACTAAAACTACTGAGTACTTTATTTACAATTCTGATAAGGGTAGGCGAAATACTCTTTGTCCAAAAATAAGCGATAGAAATAGAAACAAAGTGAGTTCTGTTTGGTGTTCCCCAGGGATCTCTTCTGTGCCCTTTATAATACTTTTACTTATCGCAACTTGTATACAGGTAATTATCACACAGTACATGCTTGCATACAAAATTACGCTATGTTAAAGAAAATTTTATATTTTTAGATTTTCAATTCCACAAAACAAATTCTCAGTGAGACCCAAAGTAAGTTGGAGACAGTATGCCAACGTGTATCGACTTCGTTCCAGAAGGAAATGGATGAGAAATATATTGAAGTCACTTCTGACTATTTAGATGTTAGTAGAGAAGAATTACTTAAAGGCAGGTTGGTATTTCAAAACAATAAATATGTTGGAATCTATTAAACATACACATTCCAAACTAAAGAGATTATAGGAAGTGTAAAGGTTATTTTCTTGTTGAATAGCCCATTTATCGAGGAAGGTTATATATATATAACATCACGCTATGACCAGTAGGAGCGGAGCAGCAATGAAAAATGTTGCAAAAACCGGGAAAATTGATGCAGACAAAGTAGCGCGAGACAGCTGGTGTTTATATAAAGTGGAGGAAAGTCTGTAAAACCAGAATTGGTCGCTGATTTCTAGTAAAATAATTTGTTAACAGGGCATTATACAAAGAAGAACAGGACATACTTGCTAGAAGGATGATGGCAGCACTCGCTTACATATTAGAAACTAGCACAGGTCTAGAATGGTTCCAGAAATACGACAAAACAAATAGCTCAGAATATTTTACGGATGCCATTAACAGGATATGTGTTTTAATTGACAATACGGTAAGTAACTTCTCATTTATTTTGTCTCCATTGAGATTGAACGCTGTGAAAAAGGTAACTTGGTAAACTTCATGCCAACTAAAAATGTAATACGAAGTCACAATTCACTTAAAAAATTACCAATTTAGAATGTGGTTGTTTTTTTCCTACTTTTTACGTTCCGTAGGCAAAATGGCAAAACGGATCCCTTATAGTTTGGCCATGTCCGTCCGCAGCTTAGCTCAGAAGTAGTTAGTGCTAGAAGGCTGTAATTTTGCATGGATATTACTTACGCCGACAAAGTAAAGAACAAAATCTTAAAAAACATTTTTTTGAGGGTACCTCACCTATATGTAAAATGTGGTATCATTAGCTAGGTCTTTTAAAAATGTTTATGGGTTGTTAAGACCATTTTTAGATTTAGGGATCAGTTTGCTAAATATTAAGCTTTAAAGTGCAAATTTTTGTTTAGAGTCAAGTGTCTTTGATTTTTATCACTCACTTTTACGGAACTATCGTTACTTCGACACACAACACTAACGACATCTGGACACTGGCACAATGTTTGTTCGGCGGTGTATACACTTTCTGATCACGGGATTCCACGATGTTGACAAACGGTATCCATCTTTCGGTTGAATTAATGTGATTTTATAAATTTTGAATTAATGTGATTTTAGCGATTGTGCACGCGAAAATTGAAATCATTCGCGGACCATTTCTGATTACTTTGGACCACTGGTTGGGAACCACTGGTCTAGATCGTCAACCATTCATCCATATCCATCCATCCAAACTTATGCATGTATAATGTTAAAATACAAATTATTATTTCCAGTCATGTGCAACACTATACAGCGGCCTACTGCTATCTATAACAACATTTTGTACCCTCATTTCTTCACACAAAATACTGGACATCATCAAAACAATCGTGACGTCACGACCGATGCCATTTGTCGTGACCCATGTACTCAGTATAGTCGGACAAGTGTCTAATTCAGACGAATTTATAAAGGCATTCTGTCCTGGGAATGGGACGGGGAACCTGAAGACTGATTATGATCAAGGAGTACTGCTTTATAAGAGAGGTAAGGTTCGCTTTTGTTGTCTCCAGTTTGACTTGATCTGACCTATTTTAGATGTATGTAATGTATTTTCACACGATGAAAATGATGACAGCTCAGTTGTGGAAATAGCGTGCCGCTATTTCCACAACTCACCGTCACTCAGATAAAAAAAAAACATTTTTTAAAACAAGCTCTTACAATGTTTAAACTACCTACTACTCAAGACGAATCAATCGAGTCGAGTTCAAACTCGGTGAGTTTATCTTGTTTAGTTCAGAAGTTCCTATGGCCACCTTTCGACTCTATCATCAGACCCTGGATATCATGCAGCACCAAAGTACTCACAAAAACTAAACAAATAAGCCCAAACTTGATGGGTTTCTCTTGTTTAGTTAGGAAGTTCCTATGGTCGTCTTTCGGCTCCATCATTGGAACAGTTCCATGGTACTGTTATACCTAGCAACTGAAGGCAAACTGCTAAGTTGCATATATAATATAGAAGAGTCAGCAGTTTTGGCTCTGGGAGGATGCACTAGGCATCGAGACAGGCAGATAGTTTTGAAGAGCGGTCCGGGTCGGTCGTACTAAATCCTTGTACTTAAATTCTAGTTCCTAAATTCTATCTCATATACTATTTCAATATACTTTAACCTTGTGCTCATATAAAGTATTTTTTTTAAAAACCTAATTCCGAAACCCCGTATAACATTTGGTGGCAGCGGTGGGATACCGAAAAGCGCTACGTACCCGAGTATACGTCTTCGGAATATCCCAAAGTGAAAAGTGCAAAAATTTAGGGGTCATTTGTACAATTTCAAATAAGTGTTTCGAAATCAGTGTACCAGTGTAAATCACGCATACGCGCACAGTGCAATCGGGTAAACTACAAGCCCGATTCCATCTCCAATACGAGCAAGGGTGCTCGTATCCATCCATTGGTCGTGCCTGTACATCAATCTCTGGTGGAACCGAGATGACGAGCTTCGTGCAAATTCTAATATTCGCCGTTGGAATATTTCTGTGAGTGACAAATACTTACAACATCTACCCCTGAAAAACTTTAAAAACTACGTTTTATGTTGTGTGAACTCAGAGTTTTGTTCTATAAATAATTTCTTATATGATATCATTAATCCTAGGTACTGTTGTAATATTCAATAATTCCCTGTATCTGCCCGCCTACAATTTGTTTATACTTAACATTCTCAGACAGGGCTATGATAAGCTCTCGCCGCTACTGCTAACTTATAGTTGAGACGGCTATAACACATTTATTTCTATTATTATTGTTTTGTATGATTAATTTTAAGTCACATAATGTCGGATAAAGAGAATCCCAGTGTTTCCAAAACCACACCAGCGCAATCTCAAGAGAAAGCAGAACTAAAAAAAGAAAATCCTGTCGTTTCAAAAAAAACTACCCCAGATCCACCCCAAGAGAATGTAGGGCTTAATGTTTTGTTAAAATTTATCAAACCCTTTGACGGGTCTAGAGAAACCTTGAATTCTTTTCTCTCAAATTGTCAAAGTGCTTATAGTATTGCGAATGCCTCACAGAAACCCATTTTGTTTAAATATATTTTAAGTCAACTCACAGGCAAAGCTGAAACGACATGCATCATAAAAGAGTTCGAAAATTTCGAACAACTAGAAGAGTTTCTAAAACAGCAATTTGGGGAAAGAAAACACTATGCCCACTTGCTTTCAGAACTTCAGGAATGTAAACAAGCCCATTTAGAAAGCGTAAATCAATATTCCCTCAGAATAGAAACATGCCTTGCCAAACTCCTAACGGAAATCAAAATCATGTACCTTAAATCAAAAAAATCAGAACTCGCCGGTCGAGTGTCAGCTATGGAGGACCTCGCACTGCATACTTTTGTCGTTGGCCTTCAACCGCGATTGTCACAAATAGTTAGATGTCGCGACCCTCTTACATTAAATTCAGCCATCAACTTTGCGGTCGCGGAGGAAAAAATAATGTCTGGTCTCATAAGAAAGCCCACACAAAATAGTTCCAATGAGAGACCAAGATTCACATCTCGCCCTAATCGTTTTCCAACTCCTCAAACCTCACGATTTGAACATCCAAAAAATGCTCATACCAGCGATGTTGTCTGTCGTTACTGTAAGAACATAGGCCATACAATTGAAAACTGTCGCAAACGACAATATAACAATTCCAAAACACAATCTAACGCCCAGACACCATCTGCCCGTCAGAATAACCCCCAACCGAGTCCTCCTCGTAGAACCTTCAACGTTCAATCTGATGATGCTGGATATGATGAAACTGATAGTAATAATTTAAACGAATAAGATTTCCGGACAGGTATCGCTCTGGAAATTACCATAGATTTAAAGCCGATACACCAAGATTCACTGTATCCACTGTTTCCAAGATCCATCATCATACTACCAAATCAAATCCACTGAATCCACTGTATCCACTGAATCCTGTCACTACTAAATCAAATCCACTGAATCCTGTCAATACTAAATCAAATCCACTGAATCCACTGTATCCACTGAATCCTGTCAAAACTAAATCAAATCCATCGAATCCTGTCAAAACTAAATCAAATCCATCGAATCCTGTCAAAACTAAATCAAATCCACTGAATCCTCTGTATCCACTGAGTCCTGTCAATACTAAATCAAATCCACTGAATCCACTGTATCCACTGAATCCTGTCACTACTAAATCAAATCCACTGAATCCTGTCAATACTAAATCAAATCCACTGAATCCACTGTATCCACTGAATCCTGTCACTACTAAATCAAATCCACTGAATCCTGTCAATACTAAATCAAATCCACTGAATCCACTGTATCCACTGAATCCTGTTACTCCTAAATCAAATCCACTGAATCCATCACTGAATCCACTGTATCCACTGAATCCTGTCAATACTAAGTCAAATCCACTGAATCCATCACTGAATCCACTGTATCCACTAAATCCTGTCAATGCTAAATCATCAAATCCACTTTATCCTGTGAATACTAAATCAAATCCACTGAATCCTGTTACTAAATCACCAAAATCTGTTACCAAAACACTAAATTCCATCATTGATCCCATCACAACTGCTGGAGATCCGTTCCCTTCAACTTTTGAACACACTCATTCTCCGAAGCTGGAACATAATAAAACAAAACATATTAAAATTTACGAAATCAGAAGAAATACAAATAAACGTTACTTACCTCATGTTAGAATTCAAACCCCTGTAGCCGAGCGAGCATTATCTTTTCTAGTAGACACTGGTTCCTGTGTGAGTTTGCTGCAATTAAACTCTATGACTAAAATGCCAAAATTAAGCGAGAATATAATCACACTTAAAGGAATCGACCCTGGTGACGACGTTACGCCTACGATGGGTAGTTTTATGATGCAAGTATTCAAAAATTCAACTAATTACATGCATGAATTTCATGTGGTCGAAGACATCAGTCTACTTTATGATGGAATTATTGGTAACGACCTTTTGAAAAACTTAAAATGCCAAATCGATTACAACGAAAGAGTCCTACGTATAGAAGACGATTCAATCAAGCTAAATTTCGCTGAACCATTATATACTATTCCCCCTAGGTCAGAAACTGTTATTGAATGCACAGTCAGTAACCCACAAATCCAAGAAGGCATAATCCTAGATCAACATATTTCTAAATCATTACTAATCGCGAATTGTATAGTTAACGTGAAGGAAAACAACCGCATTAATATCACCATCGTCAACGTCTCTGAAGATCCCGTTGTACTTCACCCTAATCTAAATCTTACCCTAGAACCATTAGAATTGAAATCCTGTATGTCTCTTTCACAATCACAGTCTCTTTCCAATACCTATGCTAGAACTAACAAAGTCCTCAAACAACTCAGAATCTCCCATCTCAATTCTGAAGAAACAAGTGCACTGTTACAAGTCTGTTCCGAATATTCCGATATCTTTCACCTTCCAGAAGACCAACTCTCGTTTACTACTACCACAGAACATAAAATTCGAACTAACACTGAAACTCCTATTCAAACCAAAACCTATAGATTTCCAGAATGTCACAAAAAGGAGGTAGAGAACCAGATGAATAAAATGTTAGAACAAAATATCATTAAACCTTCTGTCTCCCCCTGGTCTTCACCCATCTGGGTCGTTCCCAAAAAATTAGATGCTTCGGGACAACGAAAATGGAGAGTCGTAATAGATTACAGAAAACTAAACGATATCACTATTGGCGAAACGTATCCAATCCCTCAAATTACTGAAATACTAGACCAACTCGGGAAAAGCCAATATTTCACAACCCTTGATCTAGCCTCAGGATTCCATCAAATACCAATTTCCGCTGAGGATGCTCCTAAAACAGCCTTTTCTATACCACAGGGTCATTTCCAATTCACAAGAATGCCACTTGGACTTAAAAATGCCCCTTCAACTTTTCAAAAACTAATGAATACATGTCTCTCAGGTCTACAAGGTTCTCGCTGTTTCGTATATCTTGATGATATCGTCTGCTACTCGCCAGATTTATCCAGCCATATCTTTAACTTATCCAAAATCTTCGAAAGACTTCGGAATTATAATCTCAAGTTACAACCTGACAAATGCGAGTTTTTATGTAGAGAAGTCGCATATCTTGGTCATCTCATAAATAGAGACGGAGTAAAACCAAACCCAGAAAAGATAAAAGCCATCACAGAATTCCCAATACCAAAATGTCCAAAAGACGTAAAATCCTTCTTAGGACTCGTTTCATATTATCGACGATTTATTCCCGACTTTTCAAAACTGGCTAAACCTTTAACATCTCTTCTCAAAAAAGATGCACTCTTTGAATGGAAAAATGAACAGCAACTAGCTTTCGAAACTCTTCAAATGAAACTCACTACATCACCGGTCTTAGCATACCCTGACTTCTCGAAACCGTTTTTACTCACATGCGACGCCTCAAATTTCGCTGTATCCGCCATTTTGTCCCAAGGGCAGATTGGAAAAGACCGCCCTATCGCATACGCCTCTCGCACACTTAACAAAGCTGAATGCAATTACAGTGTCACTGAGAAGGAATGCCTTGCCATTGTCTTCGGAACAAAAGCCTTTCGTCCCTATCTCTACGGATACAAGTTCACCATAATTACTGATCACAAACCACTTCAATGGTTATTCAATTGCAAAGATCCTGGTTCGAGACTAGTCCGCTGGCGACTAAGACTAGAAGAATTTGACTACGATATTGTTCATAGGAAAGGTAAGACTAATACTAATGCAGATGCACTATCCAGATTCCCCGTCAACCCAGTTGACAATGAAGGTTCACCCTCGCTGGATCTATTATTACCAGACTCTATCGAAGAGGCCGATTATCAATTAGAAGATCCTCTTTTACCATTACTATCTCCTATCCCTTTCTCATTTAATAATGATGACTTACTAAATCAAAACCAAAATACTAATCCTGATTTGAATATTACTCCCAATCCAACTTCAGAACTCCCAATAGTTCAGAACGAAGAACCACTACTAGATCTGGGACATGACTTAGGTATTAGCCCTAGAAGCGACTCAAACCAAAACCTTCAAGACCTCAATGTTCCCTCTCCAATAGAACCCAACTCACAACTTGATACTCACTCACAATCCAATGTCCCAAACAACGACGATTACTCCAAATTTCTACAATCAATCAAAAATAAAGATACTATTTCCAATACTATACTAAAAGAACACAACGAAAACCTGCTAAAATCTACATGTAAGACTATCTTAATTCCCACGTCTATGGATTTAGATGAATGTAATCCCTATATTTCTGATATATTATCCCATAATACAAATAGAGAAGAAATCCTAAATGCCGAATTCGAACCGTATTCTTTTTTAAAGACAAAATATGAAGACAAAATCGTTTACCTTCTATTCACTAAAGTCCATCACTTCGACGAATCCGCCTATCCGGCTATTTACAACACTCTGAAAAAAGTAAGAGACTCAATTTTACAATCCAACCTTCCAAATCAATCTACTAACCTAACTACTGATATCGCGATCTCCGACTTTAAGATTCCATTCGATCAACATTCTTATACTAAACTCTATAACATATTAACTTTCCTATTTCATAATACCAAAATCCGCATACATGTCTATTTAAATAAAACAATCTATCCAACCTTGAGCGAAAGACCTCGAATAATGCGAGAAAATCATGACATCCCAATAGCGGGTCACTTAGGTTCATCACGTATGTATAATAGAATTCGGGATCAATACTACTGGAAAGGAATGAGAGGAGATATAGAAGATTTCGTTAAAAAATGTAGACTATGCCAAGAAAACAAAGCCTTAAGAAGGTTAAATAGAGCCCCTATGGAGATCACTAGTACATCTACTACACCTTTTCAGAGAATCGCCATAGATATTGTAGGACCTTTGCCAGAATCTGGCCCTGCCAAACTGAAATATATCCTTACTATTCAAGATGACCTTACCAAATTCTCTACAGCCTATCCCATTCGAAGCACGACGGCTAAAGAATCGGCAGACTGCCTAATCCATTTCATTTCCCTATTTGGAATCCCTAAATCAATCCTCACTGATCAAGGCACAAATTTTACCTCAGACCTCTTTAAGGTCACATGCCAATTCCTGAAAATAAAACAATTATGGTCATCACCATACCACCCTCAAACTCAAGGAGCCTTAGAACGCAGTCATTCAACCCTCAAAGAATATTTGAAATCATTCACGAATGAAAATCAAGACAACTGGCCTACATATGTTTACACTGCAATGCTCACTTATAACACCACTGTACACTCTACTACTCGATTTACTCCACACGAATTGGTATTCGGACATAAACCACACATCCCAAGTTCTGTATACGAACCTAGTCCGGGCACAACTTACTCAGATTATATAAAAATGTTACAACACAAATTGAAATACACTAGGGAGAAAGCATTAAAAAACATCCTAAAATCTAAAGAATCGTCCAAAGCTTATTACGATTCGCGAACGAGAACACCTCCACAATACAAAGTTGGTGATTATGTTTATCTTAAGAATCACTTGAGGCTACGGAAAGCGTTATCGCCCGTCTGGAAAGGGCCTTATAAAATCATTTCAGTTCATGACAACCATACAGTCACTCTACTCATCAACAGACGACATATCACACACCATTTCGACGAAATTAAACCAGCGGAAACGACAACATTTAAGTGATTAACTAAACGATTATTATCTGTTTCATTTCTCTTCAGCACGGAAGTAATAACTAAAAACTAATCAAGAAATAGTCAGCAACTCACTTAGTGTACTTCTAAATCAAATAAATAATATGACTGACATGTCAAACACGTTAATTATAGAAACAAAATTCACTTCATACTTATGAGCTTGAAAAGTTCTTTACTTACATTGTCATTCCAGTTAAAAGATTTGATTAATGCAATAATGCTCTGCAGTAGTCATAACATACTACATCCGAACATATTATCACCTGCGCAATTATACCAGGAACTAATTGATAACGACAGGCATCTGTCTCGAGACACTGGGATTCCAATCTCTCTAAGTTTAGATAACATTCATATAATTCTAAGTATTTCTAGTGTATCATGTTACTACTTTAATAATAAGCTAGTGTTTGTTTTACATGTACCTTTAGTCACTATTGACGAATTTAATCTGCATCATAATTTTGCATTGTCCCATGAAATTGATGACTCTAATACTTTTAGTTTAATTTTACCTTCTAGTTCATATACTGCTATTTCTAAGGATAAGCTAAGTTTTGTAATCTAATTTAGATAGGTGTAAAACGATAAACTCTGAGTTCTACCTGTGCGAGATACATTCGGTCTTATCATCTACCAGTAACCCTTCGTGTGAAAGTGAACTGTTAACAAAGACAATCAGTGCTATACCAATTCAGTGTGAGACCAGATATATAGTCGGCGAATTAGACATTTGGAAACCACTTATAAACAATCGGTGGATCTTTGTGCAATCTCGCCCGAGTAAAATCTCTATTGAGTGCGGTGTTTCCGAATTACGGGAAATAATAGTGTCCGGTACCGGTGTATTAAACATTCCAAATCAGTGCACGGTTTATACGAAAAATGTAAGACTTATATCGACAAACAATGCCTTAAATATAACTATTCCTAGCCCTAGTTTAGATTATAGCATTATAAATGACTCATGTTGTAAATTGACCAATAAAGATACAAAATCAAACATGATTTTATCTCCTACTTTACTACAAAATATTGATCTGGATGATCTAACTACTAACTCAAGAAACGACAAGCTATTCCACGAATTAAATGAAATCATCCAAGAAAAACCCATTCTAGCAAAGTATGAGACCCCTCATTTTGTATTTACCTCTGTAATCTCTTTAATAGTTATATCCTTTGTAATGTTTAAATTAATTAAGTTAAGTTTTGTATTTTTCAAACATTCTCGTAAACCTAAGTTTAATGTATCTTTTGTAAAACCGACTCGTACCGAAGATACCGATAATCCGCATATTGACGAATCACGTTGCAACTCGGAAATCGAATTACCCCGATTAAGAGAAATAGTCTAAAGCCTATTCTGAAATTCGGCCTTTCCCCCAATTTCAGTCTTCTGCGGGGGGTTGTTATACCTAGCAACTGAAGGCAAACTGCTAAGTTGCATATACAATATAGAAGAGTCAGCAGTTTTGGCTCTGGGAGGATGCACTAGGCATCGAGACAGGCAGATAGTTTTGAAGAGCGGTCCGGGTCGGTCGTACTAAATCCTTGTACTTAAATTCTAGTTCCTAAATTCTATCTCATATACTATTTCAATATACTTTAACCTTGTGCTCATATAAAGTATTTTTTTTAAAAACCTAATTCCGAAACCCCGTATAACAGTACCATATTATTGTATTCCAACCAAAGACACCGGGAAGTGGTTCTAATTTAGCTTCCAAGATTCGTGTTGAACACTCATACATACCTACATTGCAAGTTAAATAAAAGCTTGTAAATAGAACTACATTTAATTTAATAAAATAATAATAAAAAATATATATTCACTTAGGAAGCAAAATACTACACTTATGAAAAGTCAATTCTACGTAGACAGTCGGCCAAGAAAGTGGTCTACCAGTTTTCACAAAATCTCATGTGTAACAGAATTAGCTTTAAGGTTGAGATTAGTTATTATCAGAATACAATTGCAAGGGAAAATCAACCTTGTTGATTTATGACATGCAAATGAACTTCAACCTTATGATGATAGACCATAATTTTTGGCCGACTGTACATGTAATGCCAATTCGCAAACAATAGGTAAAGCCGGAGAAAAGAACGAGGCAATAAAAACTCACAGCCATTATTTTCAAATTGACAATGTGTATAATGTTTCTTTGTTCCCCAGATAAGAACTTTTATGATGTATAAAATATTTCATATAAATAACAAACTATATAAAACCATTATCATCTACCTAGACAATGACTATTGCTTATAAACTAACTGAAAACCAGCATAAACAGGTACATATAATATTTTATTTTATAATTTTACAGATTCGTGTTACATACAAGTGCTTCTAAAACAAGTGGAGACATGTCTAAAGTGTATAGAGAAGCAAAGAATGGTAGAGAAAACTGTAGAAACTACACAAAACCTCGTAATTTTGTATAACAATATTAGCAATAATGTTGTTTTGACGCGAGAGAAAACAAGGTTGGTTTTTTTAAATTTAAAAAAAGTATGATACATTATTATGATTTGGAAATTGAACTGCATTGATAAAAAAATGTTTGTAGTAACATTTTATTATTCTGTTAAACTTTTCCAATCAACGTGCTTAACTTCAAACCAGAGGACGGGCAGCAACATCCTCTGCATACTTTAAAGCCTTACTCATTTCAATTTGTTATTTATTTATTCCATATTTATAATACAATTATTACAAATGTTTAGCTTAATACTTATGCCTGAACTAGAAAAATCTGTGTTTCAGACGATTAGTGCGTAAAAACAACAATAAAGGTAAAAATATGAATGAGTAAAAATATATCTTTAGACCACACTATATGAATCAATCAAAACCAACAAAAACCATATTATTAACTTTAGTACAATCAATAGTTATTAATAAAATAAAAACCATATTTACTTTAGTACAAATAATAGTTTCTCTCTATCTTCTTAAGACATATTTTGGAGAAATTCCTTATGATTCTTCTTACTATTTCCTCGGGTCATGGAATAAATATTTTCTATAGCATTTAGTCTAAAAAAGAAACGGCCTTAGGAAGATGTAGAACTTGGCTGTGAAAGCATGTTTTTATGTTTACTGCAATCGCTAACTACCCAAGGATCTATATGTAGGTTCTAGTGGGGAGACCGTGTCAAGCAGTAAGTAGGACATCGTATGGAAGGAGCAAGAATCATATTAGGAAAGGGTTTCCTCATATTATTCGACTTGCAAAAAGAAGTTTTATTCTATTTTTTTAGGTGTGATTGTCAACTTGTACTGGTACAAGTGATTGTCTATGCGTTACGGATATGTGCAGTCATGCTACATACAATTAAAAATAATTGTAATGGTGAGTTATATTTTGACTTTTTTGTTTATTACTTCTGGCATATGCCTATATGGTAGGCAGGTGTGTTTATAATTTTTTAATCTAATGTATAAAAATCTCGTGTGTTTGATTTCAATATTTTTTTATTGTATAATAGGTACGTATGAGAATAGGTCGCTTTCGCGTAGAATCATTTTGTTGTCCGTCCGTCTGTCTGTTCGTTCTTTATTTCCGGAATGCGTGGGATATCGAGTTGAAAAAAATAAAATTCTAAGTTAACTTCTGTTCATTCTAAGTTAATATATACAGCCGTTTATGCCGCAAAAAAAGTATATTTCGAGACTCGGTTCCTGAACAATTTATAATATGTACCCGCAAATTTGTACGGAACCCTCTGTGGGCGAGTTCAAGTCGCACTTGTCCGGTCTTTTTATTTGTTCTATTTCCAGATAGCAATAAACCCCCCATATACAAGGAGTTGCTATCAGTCAGTCGATGCGGGGTGCAACTGCTGTGTCAGTGCGCGCTACGGGATGTAGAGTTGAGCTCGCAGCTCGCACACAACGAGGGACATCTCACACAGTTCTGTGAACTCATGACTAATGTGCACCACCCTGAACTTTATAGTAAGTACCTACTCATTTATGTACACGAATTCCAAAAATGATACATAGGATTTTGAGTTCTATCTTCTCGCAGCCAAGTCCAAAATTTTGTGACACCAAAAGGGAAAATTTACTAGCAATCCTGTTAACCCCTCCAGCTAAGCTCAATGGCTTGTGTTAGGGGTGGATTAACGTCGGTAGTATAATGGGTAGGATTCGAACCCGCGCCCTCACGATTCTTCTTCAATATTGACACATTCAAATATATTTACCCACTTATGAAATGAAAATGAACGCACGACAATTTTCATATTCAAATTTATTTATTTACTTACGAAGTACTTGAAGCAATAGTAATACGGAGAATAAAAATACTTATCACTACTTACCACATTTCTCTCTACCATTATTTAGAAACTGTATTTGCAGATAAGGTACATCACTAATAATGAATGATGAAACGAAGTCTTAAAATGTTACATAGGATATTGAGCTTTATCTCCTTACTGTAGAGTTCAAATTTACATAACACCAGAAAGAAAAAAACGCTATGTTTATTTTTTCAGCTAATATGTTGTCAGAACTCGCCGGGACATTGCAGTCGTCGCCAGAAGAAATGCCGCCATCATTCCATAGACAACCGTGGCTCAAAAGTTTTGAGTCATTCTCTTTAGTAGACTGAACACATAACCTCAGTTCAAATTAACAATCAATTAATTGTAGATATTGTAAATAATTAAAATGATTTTGTAAAATTCATGGCACAAATGTGTCTAGTTTAAAAATAAATAAGATTTATTTATTTATAACATTTATTTTTATTTGTTTACATAAATATAAAGATATTTTATTTTACATAGGAATGTGTAAATTAAGGAATACTTACAATATTCTTCTAATTATTTTTCATACATCCATTTCATAATAATAATTTTATAATTATTACTAATGCAAAGAGTAAAAGTAAAATTTACATCAAATTGTAGATATAATAAAAGGAAAGAATATTATCTATAGATACATCTGATAGATTGTGCAGTGAAAGGTTCTATTACGTAATGTTTAGCACCTATGATAATAATATTAGTATAATTGATTACTTTTTACAAGAATGAGTTATACCTGGCACATCAAATATTTTTTTACTGCCCGTCTGTCGCATTATAGTACTCAAAGTTATGTCATAATGAAAAAAAAACTGAATTTGTTATATGAAATTGCTTGTTGAAAATGTCAACCATTTTAAAAACTGTCTTCAAACAAAAGCTTTTTGTCTCATGTGTGTTTTTTTTTATATATTTAAAAGACTCCCGCAGTAACCACAAGCACTGTGTCGCGGGGGACTTCACAAACATACAAGTCACAGACACAAAGTACACCCAATAACAATTTGTGGATCACACAAAGTGGTGTCCCGTTTGAGAATCGAACCCCCGACCTCTTGAGTAGCAGTCGAATACAGTCCCACCGTGCCACAGAGGCAGTCGAGACAGGCAGAGATTTAAAATGTGTTAGCTTGGTAATGCATACACTATCATTTTCTGTCACTAGTAATTACCATTTTAGCGAAAGCTAGAGAATGAGGTAGTATTGGGGGGAAATACCATCCGTCATAGAACCTCATTCTTGTAAGTTTGATTAAAGGGGCGTCTAAACGGGCCATTTTTACGGCAATTTATGGCGGCAATGCCGTGGCCGGCAACATGGCAGTACTCTCCAATATTGATTTGATGGTTGCCGGACGATCGCTGAGCGATCGATTTTCCGCAATGTTGCCCGGTCAGTTTTGTTGTTATTTCAGTCGCTCTCTATTTTATTGTTGCCGGGTTGTGTAGCCCGTTTAGGAGACTGGATTATGCGCCATAGAATTGCAAACATATTGCCATTATTGGCCAAGCAATTAGTTGCCAATAGTGCCGCCACAAATTGCCGTAAAAAGTGGTCCGTTTAGACGCCTTAAGCACTATTTGCATATTATGAATAAGACATATAATGGGATAACGGTTATACAATTTTGTAGACTATAAGTCTTATTTAATCGGGTGAATATTTTAAAGTTGAATACCTATTTAATGCCCGAGGTTTCGACCGTATTTCAAGGTTGAAAATATTCACACTTACATTTAAACTTTCGCGTTGCATGATTATTACTATTTATTATACGGGAATTAACGCGCATTGTTTACCTTAAAATTGCTTGACGTTTCGACCAGGTTGCACCGGCCGTGGTCACAATTTAAAAAAAGCGGACTTTTTTGCGAAACGTCAAGCAATTTTAAGATAAATAATCCGCGTTAATTCCCGTATAATAAATAGTTATATTCACACTTGTTATTTGTCAATATTTTAGGAATAAAGTGACAAGACAGTGCCTGATTCTTGTAGTTAACATATATCAACATAAAATCTACAATAAAATGATAAAAGCTAAGGGCGCATGCCCTATCACAAAGTACTTAAGCCTACAATACGCTAGATTAACTACATTCACGGTTTAGCTGTAGTGATAACTTTGACCCATGGATCTACATCTACACTTGGTCTATGAAAGAAGTATAACATAAAACCTGCAGCCAGTAAGAAATGACATGCAAGAATTGATCCAGCTAGTACAAGGAAATATCTGGACTTCTTCAAAGCAGGTAGAAGCCAGAAGATAAGTACAGCTCCTGAGACGAAAGCGGCCATCAAGACGAAGAGCCATTGCAGCCAGAATACTTGGATGGTCCAGAATACGGCCACTGGTATATAGATAGATAGGGAGTATCCGTAAAGACAGAATAAAGACATCATAGTTGGTGATTTGGTATTCTGAAAAAAGCAATATATTTCGTTCATTTTTTAAAGTGAGAATTCCTATACTTTGGAATGGAGAATCTCTCTGTATTGCTCAGGCTTAACAAAAGTATCCCCTGCCAATATGCGGACTAGCCTATCCATCATCATCAGCCTATCGCAGGCCACTGCTGGACATAGGCCTCTCCAATTGCACGCCACTTTGTTCTATCTTCGGCTTCACAACGTTTGCCGAGCCGCGGTCTCCACTCAAGAACTCGTTTACCCCCAACGGTTGTCGATTCTTAGGCTAATATGGCCAGCCCACTACCACTTCAGCTTGCTAATCCAGAGAGAGATTCTCCATTAGGGCCCCGGATTAGCCTACCCCTAAGTATTAAAAAATATATATAACTAGGAATGTGGGATTATGGGGCCTGCATTACTAGCAATCTTGTTAATCTCTCCGGTGAAGCTAAATTGCTTGCATTAGGAGTGAATTCATGTCGGTAGTATAATGGGTAGGATTCGAACCTACGACCTCTCGATTTCAAGTCCGATGACGTAACTATAATGTATATATTAGGCTACCCCCCACTTACTCGTTTAGAACGATTATATATCATTGTCTTATCACAAACAGGTGTTTCAAGCAGGTTTAAAACCACAACAATAATTTGCAATTTTTTATGTCTATGAAAGTCAAGATGCAGTTTTGTGATATGTTGATTTTCATTCAAATCTTTTTCATGGTTTTGAATATTCAAAAATGTCAGACATCAAAATTTTACATAGTATGAGCAGTATAATACCTGATTTTCAATCTCATCATGTGCATCAGTGTTGGTAGTCCACTTGAGCGCGGCCCATAAAGCCAATGGCACTAGCCACACATAGATAGCAATAGCAGTTGCTGCTATAGACACCAAGTGGAAGTCATAACGCCACTGGAAGCCTTTGGTGTTGGCATTCTGTAGGTAACTGGCTATGTTGCCGCTTACTGCTATTGTGAATATCTGCAATTTAATTTATTCTTTCAAGTATGTAATGGTATACATTATTTATTTTACAGAAAGCAAGATAGTTGTTAATATAATGATTTTTATTAGCAATCAGGTATTTCCAAAGTAACATCTACTTAGTTATGTGACTTGCTGAGTTGCACAGTTCCAACACTGTAAGTTTTGGATGTCACAGTATGAAGTCCTATACCCAAACTTCAAGCTACATCCATATTGGGCTCAGTAGTTTTGGGAATAAGACATTAAATAAATGTATTTTTATCTCTATATTATAATAAGTACAGACATGCACCATAAATATGCTATGTTATCTTTGCCTATTTAAATCTGTATTTTCATAGGATGGACTATATTAACAAAGCAGTAAGGGGGCGTCCATTAATTACGTGAAGCGTTTAGGGGAAGGGAGGGGTCGAATCTTATGTGAGAGGCGTCTTGGCAAGTCTCACCTCATTTTTTATTTGCAAGAAACCATCTAAGACTTTATTAAATTTAGTAAAATTATGTTTAATTGCTAAGTCCCCCTGTCATGCAAGCGACTTACACATTTATTTAAAGTACCGCCACATCACATACCTACATTAAACCTTATTAACATAAAGTTGCAGTTGGTATTATTCCTGATTTACATGACGATAATGGCGTAGATAGCACTCAATTACAGATCAGCTGTATGGTTAGTAAATCTAAAATTAACTTAAACTAAGATTATGGATTGTTTATGAATAGGTGTGATTGTCAATTAGGACAAAGTCTTAAGCTGTGACATACATCCAGATCGGGTATAAGTGTTGCTAGTTGACCAGTATTTTGAGTCAAGTATAATGAAAATCTCACGTGAGACTAGGGGGGGAGGGGTTCAAAAATCCGCCAAAATAACCTCACGTAATTTATGAACACTCCCTAACAAACAGACTGTACATACCAGGGTAACAGAAATCCAAATAGGTCCATAAAGATCTGGTTTTCCCTTGATTCTCTCATCAAAGTAATTGCGAGACACCTTTTGTGGCAGCACTGATGATATGATCCTCTCCACAACTTCATTTGTGTGTACATCAAAGTACTTCTGATAGTATTCTATTGTCCAGAAGTTGTGATTGGCTGTGAATGATAAATAAATAACATCATAACATAAACATGCTTATACCT
Organism: Herminia tarsipennalis; assembly: GCA_945859575.2. Lineage (NCBI taxonomy): Eukaryota > Metazoa > Arthropoda > Insecta > Lepidoptera > Erebidae > Herminia > Herminia tarsipennalis. Next base: position 1,668,981 of record OX243833.2, on the reverse strand, counting down.
CCAACATTGAGGCTATACAGATTGTGGTCACAGGTCTACCGACTGTCACCAATCGGTGCAATTCGATCGAAACGTCGGCTAAATCGAATTAAAGATACGATTTAGCTCCTTGATGTCACGGACATAGTAAAAAGACGAAAGTGACAACAGTTTAGTGAAATACAAGAACAGAGCACTACCTTTTATCATAGACAATAAGAAAAGTGTTAATAGACTATTAGATATTCCTAATTTTAAATATTGGACTTCGTAAACTATGATAGAACCAAATTACTATCTATTAGTCTATCATTATCTCTAATGCTGGTTTTACAATTGGTTTTATGTATGAGCCTATGTCCTGACCTATGCCCAGTCGGCGCTGATCGGTCAGCGTCACTCAGAAACGTTACATTTAATCCATGTCGAGTCGACATGGATCCTCTCTGAAATAAAATAACGACGAATGAAGACGCTGAATGTGTATCTTGGGTTTTTTTGTGTGTCAATGGGCGACTTTCAAAAACGTTCGCGAAAAATTGGTGCATTATTTCAATTGATGCACGACACCTCAACCTGTCTGAGGGTGTCAAACCGAGTGTAATAGGTTTTTAGAACACTCATTTATATCAAATTATCAAACTCACAATAGGAGGACTTATGTTTTGTCCTACCGGCAAACTGCGGTCGTACAATTTAATTGGTTTATAAATACAACTTTAAGACATATGTGTAAGGTTGAATTTACAAAAAAAAACATGTTTAAATTATAACTATTACTACATATGCCAAATTTACTACACTTTAGGGTTTATTACTGACAATATATAAAAATTACATAGGACAAAAATAAAGACACCTACAGTATGAATGTGTGCTTGGAACTAGTGCTAGTAGCTAAAGGTCTATAGACTAAAATTCTTTTCAGCTACCTTTATTAGTATTAACTAAGATTCAAATCTTAGTTAATACATCTGATTTTTTCTTATTAGGGTTCCCTAGCCAAAATGGCAAAAAACGAAACCCTTATAATTTCATCATGTCCATTTTAAGGTTTCTAATAAACTTTTTGATTGTGTGAATATTTTTGGAAATAATCGCTCCGAAAGTTGCATAAATCGTGTTTGAATCGTGAGACCAAAAAATATGGAAAAAAGCACAAAGATACTTTAAAGTAAAATTATTATGGATAAGATCAGAATTACCATCATTGAGTTATTGCCAAAAAACTGCGTTTGAGAAATGCAGTTTTTTTTTAATAGGGCGTAAGTGCCTTGAACATACACTTTTCTGCTGATGCAATTAGGCTGTGGAACCATACACTGAGCATGGTCCGACATGCTCTTGCCTGGTTTTTATTTCTTATTTTATGGTTACAATTAAATATATTTTTTATTTAGTTAGATACCTCTAGCAGGTTCTTAACACTATTATTCACTACAAAACAAGACTAGCTAATCACCCCAATAACTTAGCAGCCCAGTTAATAATAGATCAGAGCAAAACACATTTGAAATGATGACTGACTGGGTCTATTCTAAGAGCAGTTGCACTCAGTGGAGTACACTTTGACATGACATAATGCATTCATCAGATTTGCTTATAGTCCAAGACTGATTGTAAATACACACACAATAGAAAAAAAAAGCCTACATCACAAATGAAATCTCTGCAAAATTTGAGGCTTTGCAACTTTGGGAGTTGGGGTGAGTGATTGAATAAGTGACTTTCATTTTTATATTATTTTGTTTTCAGAACAGGGACAAAGCTTGTATGAAACTGGAATGTGACATAGTACTTTTATGGGTTACGTTTAGAAATGTACTGCATCACTTGAAAGATTCCAAGGACACTAGAGAGTTCTGGGGGATTCTTCTGAACTACAAAGACTTGTGGGGACAAGTCTTTTTACAATTATGCCCTGTAGCAGAGTTTCAAATAAAAAACAATTAAATTGTTCCTCTTCTATGACACAGGTACAATGTTGCCTTTTTAATGTGTTATTAGTACATTTCTGCTTACCCATTCTTTTAAATATATTAAAGTGGCTTAGCTTAATGTTAATCCTTTGAAATATAGTAATTGATTCAAAAAACAGGTACATACATTAACAACTAATTACCATAGTATTCATTATCTTAACTTATAAATTCATTTACAAATTATAGGAAAAGAGTTTTTAATGCACTGATTAGATAATTATCATTAGAAGATAATCACTTACAGTTAAAAAAATGTTTACCATGTCACTAATGAGGTAGTTGTAGTTCGACTTATTTATGTCTTAAATATATATTTTTTTTTTTTAGAAATAATATATTGGTAAATCTTACTCTGTGGTGTAGATTCCGGTTCTTCAATATTTTTTGGTACATCATCAAAAGAATAATTATTAGAATTTGACACCGTATTGTTATATTGATTTGTGTGTACTGCCTCCACGTCAATACGCGCAGTGCGATTATTATGGTCCGGAGAATAGTCCTGGAAGTCTAAAAGTTCCCCAGTATTTACGTTCGCCATTATTATTTACTTCATAGACACTAAAGTAGATATTTGGTCCTTTACTTTCCTATTTTTATTTCTACACTTTTCGACTCAAATTACTCAAAATGACACATTGGCTCAAAAATGACAGAATGACACATCCAAACATTTTAGTGTGACCCACAGAACAAATAAGCTCTACGAGGTGTGACCTGTGTTTAAGACAAAGAGCATGTTTTAAATAAATACATTTTATTGGTAAAATACCTTGTTTATTGCCCGACATTTCGACCGTATTGCAACGGCCATGGTCTACTTGTGACCATGGCCGTTAAGACCCGTAATATATAAATATATATTTTCATATGTTCAGTATTTGTAAACGAGATGTAATCAATAGTGATACTTTAAAAACGCTTAAGTTTCTGAAAGATAATTCAGAGACAGTTTATTACATTTTCCGCAAGTTGCAATTAAAAAGCACTGACATTCATTTACTCGTAGATTATATTTGCCAAACTTCATCTCAGGTATTGCAAAATATGCGCAACAATAATAAAATAGACAAGGTTTGTTTAATACGCAAGGAAACAAATTACTCGCGTGAAGCCGAGGCGGGCAGCTAGTTAGAAATAAACCCGCATAACCCATCACAAACTATGAAATTTGACTCCTCGGAGACCTGCCTCTCTACACTGGCGGCTCCAACGAGGAATTTACACGCGATACCTTCATTGCTGAAAAATTAAGAATAACGCTGCAACGCTACTGGAAGTATACAATTTACCACCAAAACAACCTCCTACAATTCGTCCATATTAGAAGAAATCAAAACTGAGCAATAAAATACTTTTCTTCTTTGTTTCCAACAAAACAATTTAAAAGAAACAGCGGTCATATTCCCACTATCGTGACTATCATTGTGAAAACGTATGATTTATAGTCCAGTGTGGTTTAGTATTCAAAGATTAAAAAAAAATACCATGGATATTGTATTTACGTATTTTTTTGGCCATAGAAATCAAACAAATTACTACCAAGGAAATTAGATTTATACTAATAAATCATCATGATCACCAAACCTTGCACTGGAAAAAAAGCATAATCAATCAAATGTTATATGCCATAATAATCCAATCGAATTTTGTACCAGGGGAGGTATGTGCCATTTATGAACCAGCTATGTCACTTTGGCAGGTACAATACTGTAAACATAATTTCTGTTCCGTGGATAACATACCCTACCCGCTGCTGAAATGTGACCATACCTTTCTTCTTTCTTTATATATGTATAAAATCATTGCTCGTTTAAATAATTGCTCGCTAGGTTTATGTTAATTTTATTTTTTTTCAAAAACAGTCGCAAAGTGCAACCCCAAAAAAAATATTATACTATACTATTATTGGTATTATACTTTTGCTAAATCCCCTAAATAGTGTGTTAATTGTTTATAGCGATTTATTTCAATAAACAAAGTCCGCGTACTCAAAAAACCTAAATATAGTCGCATAGCAGGCACAGATTTTGTGGGTAATTTATGGGGGTTCTTAAGGCTCAGTATCCTAAGGATTTCTTAAAAAAATGCATGTTTTTAGTGTTATAATAGATAGTTATGTTTGATAAGAACCTATTATATGTACTGTTTTTATACCAGGAACTACGTTTCTACCTAAAAATAATTAAAAGCTTACCGACTGACTGATTTATGGCCCAAACTAACCTGTACCTTTTTTAATCCATTCGTATTTAAAATCTTTTCAATTCACAGATGAACGTCTTTTATTACGTGTAGCTGATAAGCTGAACATAATATATAATAAACCTTTGTTTAAAATAACAATAGTTATTTTAAATATCGATTCCAATAGAGACCGCCTTTACAGTTATAAAAAAAACGACTAGCATGTGATGTTTTTTTTTTCTCTTTATTTATATAAAAGGACTTGGTACACAAAAAAGAAGCGACCATGTCGTCCTCGTATATCTACACTAAATTAATTACATACTACTTATGACTAATTATACAAGGATTTGGCTTAATCTGAGTACGGTTGCGACAGTATACTATTACAATAACCTACGTCGGTATTCTGGTGGCTAAATATGTTACTCCTCAAACCATGGTACCGGACTCACTCCACCATAACATGATACACGTCTTCGACTGTCCCACACACAGAGCAATTTGGGGTCAAATTTAAACTTGTTAAGAGGAATGTGACCAGGCCGAATCCTGAATGCATTGACCAAAGAACTTCTATCCAATTTGCACGCCTCAAACCATGGGTAACGAAAAGGCAAAGATCGGATTGTGTAATACCAGATACCCACAGCGAAACGTTTTTAAGGTGTTCAGACCAAAGTTAAAAATGTATACAATAACAAGTAAATAAAATAAAATAAAGGTGCACATATTGTATTGTTTTATTTATATTCAGAAACTAAAAGTACACTCATTTTACCCTCTTTTTACAACTCGTATTTTGACTGAAAGCTATCACAAATTATATAAAAAAATATATTATACAAACATTTATTTCATTATAAGTTAAAATAAATTACAATTACGATCCGAGTAATTCGATAAAAAACAAAACACGAAAATTTATATGGTTCGACCATAGTTACATAAGTTAAACTAACGTATCGACAAATGTACAACTTAAGTAGGTATTATTGCGTTGGACACATGAAAGGTGCAAATTTCATCAGTACTCATCAAAGAGTAAACTAATTCATTGTGTAGTCTTAGCGTAAAATAAATGTGACATGGGCAGACAGACAGTCGGACATGACGAAACTATAAGGTTCTATTTTTGCCACATTATAATGAGTTTTTTTTGTTTTCTTTCCTACAAATGATATATGTACATAACTAATGTAGTTGTCCACTCAGAGAATATAATTCTCTTGGGTTCTCAGTTCATTTGTAATAACAAAACGCCTAAGCTTAGAACTTGATCAGTCACAATCATGTTTCGATTCGTATTATTGCCGCTGTTGCCTGTCGAAGCAAGATGTACGCATCCAACTTAAATAATATGTATCCATTGCATTTAGTTTGCAGATTTCATAATTTCTGTGGTTTTTGTTTCATGTAAAATGTTGTGAATACCTTTTTAGCACTTTTTTTTTATTGATTATGCTTTTTTTCCTGTGCAGGGTTTATTGATCACGATGATTTATTTGTATAAATCTAATTTCCTTGGTACTAATTTCTGTGCTTTCTATGCCCAAAAAAATACATAAAAATAATACCATGGATAATAATTACACTATCCATGTTATTTTAAACAAAGGTTTAATAAATAATAAGTTTAGCTTATCAGCAACACATAATAAAAGACGCACCTCTGTGAATTGAATAGATTTTAAATACGAATGAAATAAAGAAGGTACAGGTAAATTTGGGTCATAAATCAGTCGGTAAGCTTTTATTTATTTTAAGGTAGAAATGTAGTTCCTAGTATAAAAACAGTACATATAATAGGTTCTTTTGTTTGAAAAGAACCTATTATATGTACTACTAACTATCTATTATAACACTAGAAACATGCATCTTTCTAAGAAATATTTAGGTTAATTAGGTATACATATAAGCCGCCATAAATTAGACACTTTTCTTCCAGAAAATCCATACAGAATTTGTGCCTGATAAGCGACTGTATTTGGGTTTTTTGTGTACGCGGACTTTGTTTATTGACATATTTCGCTTTAAATAATTAACACACTATTTAGGGGATTTAACGAAAGAATATTAATACTATATTAGAAAAGAATGTTAATATTATAATTAACGATTTCATTTTTAAATGAAGTATATCGTTTTTTGGGGTCGCACTTCGTGACTGTTTTTGAAAAAAAATAAAATTAACATAAACCTATATACGAGCAAAGATTGCATATATATATATATATATATCGAGCCTTTTCGGGAAGAACATCGTAAGCGCCGGAAATGTCAAAAATAGGTTTTTATCGTAACGTCTAAATCAAACGATTTTGCACCTTATCGCAAAGACACCCAAGGGCTATTTTAAATTTGAAAAACTTTTATCTTAATAAGAAGTTTCCATCGTAAGTGACGACAAACTAATTTTTGATCGTAACCTCCATCTATCGTAAGGCATGTACTTGTCGCTTACTAGGCTGTTTGGATATTTAATTTAATGTATGCTCCATACTTGTCACTTACGATATTATAACAACCTTTATTACCTAAGCGTAACCTACGTACTCTGTCGCTTGCGATCAAATTGTTTTGAAGTTTGCGTTTAGTTTCTTATTAATTCTAATGCAATAATATTGAAAAATATTTGATTTATCGTCATAAATAATCTATTTTGATAAAATAATTATTAAAACTGTTGTTTATGACGATAAGGACAAAATTCAAGCTATTATTTGTTAATATCATAATGCATTATGAGAATAACAAAAGTAACAAAACGCATTTTCTACAAAGCACGCGGTAAGAGTGACACTCGAACATTAGTTTCAAGTTTTAACGTGTCCTTTGATCGTTTGTGATTCTGAGAGTCCTGATGATAAATCAAAGTTCGTGAACTTATTAATTAATTTTGTTACTTATCGAAGTTCGAGTACTTACATTAAGTATATTGTTTAGATTGATTTCGAGAAGTAGGTATTCAAGGTAAGTCTAAAATTATGCACTTTTTAAATTTGAAACTACACTGACTGGGTGAACAGATTTATGAATGTGAATACCTATACTAAAGCCACTCAAAAACTATCATAATTTCTATAATTTCGCTTACATAATCCTTTTCTTTACACAAGCTTTTTTAATTATCATGCATTATTACTATTACTACCTACGTAACTTCTCCGTGTTGAGTTTTATACAGAGAAAACGCATCGGAAATGTATTGGATTGGTATAGATTCAGAATTATTCTATTAATTATAAAACTCGCTTTTGTAATTGCCCGCGACTTGACTTTTATTTATCTAAAGCTGTCAGCCAGTGGGCACTAAGGCGTATGCGAACGTATAGCGGTTAGCCGAGGCTAGGGCAAGGCGTTGACGGTGCTCAGTCGAAGCGATGATGAGCCATTTGTAAAGGCGATACGTCTGCACCACCCTTTAAAATTTATTTGCTAGGCTTTTTCGAGAAAACTAACTTTTGTTTTGGGTTGTTGCTAGGCTTTTTCGAGAAAACTAACTTTTGTTTTGGGTTGCGGTTTAACACGTTTTTTTGCAATGCAGCTTATTTTGCTTTCAGAATATTTGACAAGATGGCTGTACCTACTCAAGAATTATGTCGCCCTTCAGTAGAATACTCTGATTCTACACATTGCTCCGATACTGATCAGGTTTCGGACAATCATCTTGATTTTAGTGGATGTGACTCTGACGAATCTTGGCATTTTCCTATCAAAATAAGGAAAGCTAAGCCCGTATTCACAAGGGATATGCACTCTCAACAATCTACGTCTACTGCACAAGATCCTCTTGCAGTGATCGCAGATAGTTCAGAATCTGTAAATGCAAATACAGAAAGTTCAAGTGAGGATTATTCTGGTATGGTGGGGAAGGAGGGTTTGCGAAAAAAACGCTCTCTAACAAAAAGATTGAAGCAAAAGTCTGAAAGGTGGTCTGGGAAAGGAAAATGTGTTAAGCCTAATCCTTGCTTGGGCAAGAAATGTGGAAATGATTGCATAAGTAAATTCACGGAAGTTGAACGTAATTGCGTCCACGAATTGTATTGGGGACTAGGGTCCATACAAAGACAACGAGACTGGCTGTTATCTTGTATCAAGGAGAGAGAAATTAACCGAAAGAGGACAGAGAGTAATCGCCGTACAGTCACATACCATTACTTTTTACCTAACGGTGATAACTCTCTTAAAGTGTGCCAACAGTTTCTTCTAAAGACCCTTGATATTTCACAGATGACTCTACGATATACTAAATCAAACAAGCTTGCCCATTTGGTATCCAAATCTGATCACCGCGGCAAAACCACACCGTCAAATAAATACAGTCAAGAGCAAACATGTCATGTTACAAACTTTATAAAAAAGTTGCCTGCTGTTCCGTCTCACTATTGTAGAAATAAAAGTAACAAACTTTATTTACCTACAGAATTTAGAGATGTATCATATTTGTATAGACAATTCTATTTAAAAGACAATAATACAAGAGAATTGGGAGCCGTAAGCTATCAAAAATTTCGAAAGATTTTTAAAACCGAATTCAACTTGGGATTTCATTTACCAAAGAAAGATAAGTGTGAGCAATGTGAGAGAATCAAGAACTTGAATGATGAAGAAAAAGTCAATGTGATGGAATCAGATGCTTATAAAAATCACATGAGAGACAAAGAAATGTCATTGAAATTATTTTTAGATGATCAAAGAAAGAGCAAAGAAAATAAAAACTTTTTGTGTGCCAGCTTCGATCTTGAAAAGGTATTAACCACGCCTCATGGGCAAAGATAAACTTCTATTACAGTCGAAAGCTAGCTTATTATAATGAAAGTATTTATGAGTCTGGGTCGAGGTCTGTCTATTGTTATCTTTGGGATGAAACCGAAGCCAAAAGAGGGTGCAACGAAATTTGCACTATTATCTTTAATTATCTTAAAATGGTTGATGAGAAAAGAGTTCGGAATGAAATCGCATTGTACTGCGACAGCTGTGCAGGACAAAACAAAAATAAAGCCATGTTAGTCATGATGTATCATTTCATGCAGAACCATGCAAGTTTTATAGAAAAGTTATCTATAAACTACCTTGTCCCTGGGCATACTATGATGCCCGTTGACTCAGTGCACGCTACCATAGAGGGCTTTATCCAAAAACGGACTATTTATGCGCCATCTGAATGGCAAACACTGATTGGGAATGCTCGGACGATCCCGAACAAGTACGAGACGATCCTTTTGCAAACTCACCAAGTTAAAGACTGGAAGACGTATGCGGCGGCCTTTTTGCCAAATCGAATAAAAATTCAAGTTACAAAGTTACGTTCCGCACGATTTGAGAAAGGACATAAATTTTATATCAAAAATGATTATGATGGACCAGAACAAGAAATTGACGTTTCCATAATAATAAGATCGCGACAAAATCAACTAGCTGTCAGTGCACCTAAACCGGCATATACAGAAAAACATCCCATTTCGAAAGCCAAATATGACGATCTGAAGAAAATGTGTGAAAAGGGTGTCATACCAGAAGTATATTGGAAACAATACTTAGATTTGCCTTACACCGGAAACACAAGAGACACTCTACCTCAAACTGATGAAGAAGACGAATTATCTTTATAAATACACTTCTTTTTGTATTAATCTATGGTAATTACTCAATTAAACTGTTTTTTTAATGTAATTTGTTTATGAATACCCTTGCAAAGTCTAAAATCTTACTAATATTATGAATGCAAACATTTGTATGTATAGTTGTGTGTTACGCTTTCATGCAAACTACTAAATGGATTGCAATGAAACCTATGTAGATAGCTAGATTAAATCATAGGATACCTTTTACCTCGCTATTCCAACGGGATCGGCATTTAAGCGGGTGAAAACGCGGAGTGCAGTTAGTATTTTTGTATAATATACAAAAATACTAACTGCACTCATATTATGTCAAACGACATGCTCAATACCCCTTGATTAATATAGACAACGATTTCAACGTAAGCGACATATGTTCGTAAATTTAAAGCAATATTGTAATAAATAATGTTCTAGTAAAACAGTAGTTGCATAAACAGCAAGATATAAAAAATTCAGAAAGATATCCTCATTATTTTTTAATTGAATAAGAAAAAACATTCTCCTGTAAAATTACCGAATTGTCGGTTACGATGTTCTTCCTGAAAAGGCTCGATATAAACAACATTATTGCACATAATTGCAACGGCCAAAATACGCAAAATACCTTGTTTATTACAACGGCCGTGGTCACGGGTAGTCTACTTGTGACCACGGTCGTTGCAATAAACAAGGTATTTTACCTTAAATTATTCACGCGATTAAGACCCGTAATATACATATTTTCATAATGTGTACAAATCGCGAAAGTTTATCAACATTTAAAAAGAATATGCTATAACTACAGTAGAACCTCGATAACTCAAACCTCGGTAACATAACACACCCCTTTAACTTCAAAAAACAATATGTTCCCTTCCCATTAGAGCCCAAAACCTCTTTAACTTAAAAAACGCAACCTCTATATCGTAAATAAGTAATCTTTGAATTGGCCCTCAGTAACAGAAATGTTCCCACAACCTCTTTATCATAAAATTGTTTGTCAATGAGTCATTTTGAAAGAATGTGCAAAACAAAAGGTTTCGGTATTTATTGCTTGCACGTGGTCATTATTTAAATTGTTAACGTAAACAATACATATGTCACCTATTGTTTGCTTCTTCGAAATTCTTTAAAACTTTGCAGCGGTTAGCCTTAAGACAACGGCTTACTTGGTCATTGTTCTGGAAACATCATTCTACCAACTGTGTGATAAAACTTGCTTAAAATGAGTTAAAAAAAACTAACAACACTCACATACGCTGATAAATTAAAAGCTATGGATTGAAAAGGAAAGAAGTTGCGGCTCAGTTTGGGATAGGTACATGCGAGTACATTAACAATAATCATTAAAAAAGAAAAAAAAACTGTATTTTATTGAACCAATCCTTCTGACGCATTCGAGTAAAAATAGGAACAAGGGGAACAACATACTTACATATGTACATACCTACCGCTATATTAACCTATCCCTAAAATAGACCCTCGATAACTTAAAATATTTTGCGTTTCTCTTGGACTTTAACATAACGAGGTTCTACTGTATATAGGTAATATTATTGGAACCAGCTATGTCACCATGGTAGGTACAGTACTGATAACATACGATAGGGTATGTTAACAGTACTGTACCTACCATGGTGAAATGTTGAAATGTGACCATACTTTTCTGTTACACCCTATATTGTTGTTTAAATATGTATACAATAATTGCTAGTATATAGGTTTATGATTTTTTTATTTTTTTTTCAAAATTTCTATTAACCACCGAAACTATGTACGTCACCGACCCCAAAAAACTATGTACGTCATATAAATGAAATCATTAATTATAGTAATAACATTTTTTTTTAATATAAAGTCCTAAGGTATTAAATATTCTTTCGTTAGATCCTCTAAATAGTGTGTTAATTGCTTAAAGCGAAATATGTCATTAAACAAAGTCTCTCTCAGTACTCAAAAAACCTAAATACAGTCGCTTAACAGGCACGGATTTTGTATGGATTTTCTGAAAGAAAAGTAGGTATTTTATGGTGGCATATATGTCTAATTATCCTAAATATTTCTTAGAAAGGTTCATGTTTTTAGTGTTATAATAGATAGTTAGTAGTACTTATAATAGTTTCTTTTCAAACAAAAGAACCTATTATAGGTACTGTTTTTATACCAGGAACTACATTTCTACCAATCTAAAATAATTAGAAGCTTACCGACTGATTTATGACCCAAATATACCTGTACCTTCTTTAATCCATTCGTGTTTAAAATCTATTCAATTCACAGAGGTGGAGGTCTTTTAATATGTGTAACTGATAAGCTAAACTTATTAAATATTATCAGCTACACGAACATGAATTGAATAGATTTTAAATAAGAATGGAATAAAGAAGGTACAGGTAAGTTTGGGTCATAAATCAGTCGGTAAGTTTTTAATGTAGTTCCTGGTATTTAAACAGTACATATAATAGATTCTTTTTAAACATAACTAACTATCTATTATAACACTAAAAATAATGCATCTATCTAGGAAATACTTATGATAATGAGCCATAAGAACCCCCATAAATTAGCCACTTTTTTTCAGAAAATCCATACTAAATCCGTGCCTGATAAGCGACTATATTTAGGTTTCTTGAGTACGTGGACTTTTTATAATGAAATATTTCGCTTTATACAATTAACACACTATTTAGGGAATCTAACGAAAGTATACATTATACCATAAGGCTTTATATTAAAAAAGAATGTCAGTACTTTATTTATCGATTTCATATTTAAATGACGTACATAATTTTTTTATTGTCGCATTTCGCGACATATTTGAAAAAAAATATCATAAATCTTTAAACGAGCAATTATTGTATACATAAATAGACAACAATATAGGGTGTAACAGAAAGGAGTGGTCACATTTCAGCAGCGGATAGGGTATGTTAACAGTACTATATCTCAGGTTCCATTAATATTACCTACATAGCATATTCTTTTTGTCAAAGTTTAGTAGTGAAAGGCGTAGGGCATAAGAATTATACTTCCCCTGGTAGAAAATATGGCATACCTAGAACTTTTTAAATCAAGTTTTTAATTAATAACTCTTTCATTAATAATTAAACGAATGAAAAAATAATAAATATATTTTTAAGGTACTCCGATTTTGATAAAATTTAGTATTTGCACTCAGTATCATGGGCATTTATCAACCCTTTAATATGACCTTACCTTTCTGTTACACCCTGCTTAAAAATATAAATACCTTTATAAATAATCTGAATCTCGGCAACGGCTCCAGCGATTTTTATGAAATTTAGTATGCAGGGGTTTCGGGGGTGATAAATCGATCAGGGGACACTATTTAAGGGATCTAACGAAAGAATATTTAATACCTTAGGGCTTTATATTAAAAAAGAATGTTAGTACTATAATTAACGATTTCATTTTTAAATGACGTAAGTACATAGTTTTTTTGGAGTCGCACTTCGCGACTGATTTTGAAAAAATTAAAAAAATCATATACCTATACCTAGTGTATAGGTTTAATCAAAAAAATCAATTATTGTATGCTTATATAAACAACAATATAGGGTGTAACAGAAAGGTGTGGTCACATTTCAGTATTTCACCATGGCAGGTACAGTACTGATAACATACCCTATCGATTAAGACCCGTAGTATACATATTTTCATAATGTGTACAAATCGCGAAAGTTTATCAACATTTAAAAAGAATATGCTATAACTACAGTAGAACCTCCATAACTCAAGCCTCGGTAACATAAATACCTCTTTAACTTCAAAATATAATATGTTCCCTTCCCATCAGAGCTCTAAACCTCTATAACTTAAAATACGCAACCTCTATATCTTATTTATGTAATCTCTGTATTGGCCCTCAGTAACTTTTAAAAATGTTCCCACAACCTCTATATCATAAAATTGTTTGTCAATGAGTCATTTTGAAAGAATGTGCAAAACAAAAGGTTTCGGTATTTATTGCCTGCACTGTTCATTAGTTAAATTGTTAACGTAAACAATACATATGTCACCTATTGTTTGCTTCTTCGAAATTCTTTAAAAATTTGCGGCGGTTAGCCTTCAGACAACGGCTTACTTGGATTATGAATTTTTGATCATTGTCCTGGAAACATCGCTCTACCTACTGTGGGATAAAACTGGCTTAAAATGAGTTAAAAAAAAAACTAACTACACCTAAGTGTAGTTAGTTTTTTTGAATACGCTGATAAATTAAAAGCTATAGAAGCAGGGAAAAATGGATTGAAAAGGAAAGAAGTTGCGGCTCAGTTTGGGATACATGAGAGTACATTATCAATAATCATTAAAAAAGAAAAAAATCTGTATTTTATTGAACCAATCCTTCTGACGCATTCGAGTAAAAATAGGAGCAAGGGAACTTACATATGTACATACCTACCGCTATATTAACCTATCTATAACATAGACCCTCGATAACTAAAACCTCTATAACTCAAAATATTTTGCGTTTCCCTAGGACTTTAACTTAACGAGGTTCTACTGTATATAGGTAATATAAATGGAACCAGCTATGGCACCGTGGTAGGTATAGTACTGTTAACATACGAGAGGGTATGTTATCAGTACTGTACCTACCATGGTGAAATGCTGAAATGTGACCACACCTTTCTGTTACACCCTATATTGTTGTATAAATATGTATACAATAATTGCTAGTATATAGGTTTATGATTTTTTTTATTTTTATCAAAAACAGGGTCATAAATCAGTCGGTAAGCTTTTAATGTAGTTCCTGGTATTTAAACAGTACATATAATAGGTTCTTTTCAAACATAACTATCTATTTTATCACCAAAAAATAATGCATCTTTCTAGAAAATACTTAAGATAATAAGCCATAAGATCCCCCATAAATTAGTTACTTTTTTTTCAGAAAATCCATACAAAATCCGTGCCTGATAAGCGACTATATTTAGGTTTTTTGAGTACGTGGACTTTTTATAATGAAATATTTCGCTTTATACAATTAACACAGTATTTAGGGAATCTAACAAAAGTATACATTATACCATAAGGTTTTTTATTAAAAAAGAATGTTAGTACTATATTTAACGATTTATTTTTAAATGACGTCCATAGTTTTTTGGGGTCGCACTTCGCGACATATTTGAAAAAAAAAATAGAATTATCATAAATCTTTATACGAGCAATTATTGTAACAGAAAGGTGTGGTCACATTTCAGCAGCGTATAGGGTATGTTATCAGTACTTTAACTCAGGTTCCAATAATATTACTTAAATAGCATATTCTTTTTGTCAAAGTTCAGTAGTGAAAGGCGTATGGCTTAAAAATTATACCTCCCCTGGTAGAAAATATGGCATACCTAGAACTTTTTAAATCAAGTTTTTAATTAATAACTCTTTCATTAATATATATTAAACGAATGAAAAAATAATAAATATATTTTTAAGGTACTCTGATTTTGATAAAATTTAGTATTTGCTCTCAGTATCATGGGCATTTGTCAACCCTTTAATATGACTTTACCTTTCTGTTACACCCTGCTTAAAAATATAAATACCTTTACAAATAATCTGAATCTCGGCAACGGCTCGAGCGATTTTTATGAAATATAGTATGCAGTGGGTTTCGGGGGTGATAAATCGATTAGGGGACACTATTTAGGGGATCTAACGAAAGAATATATAAAACCTTAGGGCTTTATATTAAAAAAGAATGTTAGTACTATAATTATCGATTTCATTTTTAAATGACGTACATAGTTTTTTTTGGGTCGCGCTTCGCGACTGATTTCGAAAAAATAAAAAAATCATATACCTATAAACTAGCAATGATTGTATGCTTATATAAACAACAATATAGGGTGTAACAGAAAGGTGTGGTCACATTTCAGCATTCCACCATGGTAGGTAAAGTACTGATAATACCCTATCGATTAAGACCCGTAGTATACATATTTTCATAATGTGTACAAATCGCGAAAGTTTATCAACATTTAAAAAGAATATGCTATAACTACAGTAGAACCTCGATAACTCAAGCCTCGGTAACTTAAATACCTCTTTAACTTCAAAATATAATATGTTCCCTTCCCATCAGAGCTCAAAACAACATACATAACTTAAAATACGCAACCTCTATATCTTAAATAAGTTATATCTGTATGTGTCTGGCCCTCAGTAACTTTTAAAAATGTTCCCACAACCTCTATAACAAAATTGTTTGTCAATGAGTCATTTTGAAAGAATGTGCAAAACAAAAGGTTTCGGTATTTATTGCTTGCAAGTGTTCATTAGTTAAATTGTTAACGTAAACAATACATATGTCACCTATTAATTGCTTCTTCGATATTCTTTAAAACTTTGCAGCGGTTAGCCTTAAGACAACGGCTTACTTGGATCATGAATTTTTGATCATTGTCCTGGAAACATCGCTCTACCTACTGTGTGATAAAACTGTCTTAAAATGAGTTAAAAAAAACTAACAACACTCACATACGCTGATAAATTAAAAGCTATGGATTAAAAAGGAAAGAAGTTGCGGCTCAGTTTGGGATACATGCGAGTACATTATCAATAATCATTAAAAGAAAAGTTTCTGTATTTTATTGAACCAATCCTTCTGATACATTCGAGTAAAAGTAGGAACAAGTATACTTACATATGTACATACCTACCTTTATATTAACCTATCCCTGACAAAGACCCTCGATAACTTAAAACCTCTATAACTTAAAATATTTTGCGTTTCCCTTGGACTTTAACATAACGAGGTTCTACTGTATATAGGTAATATTATTGGAACCAGCTATGTCACCATAGTAGGTACAGTACTGATAACATACAATAGGGTATGTTAACAGTACTGTACCTACCATGGTGAAATTCTGAAATGTGACCACACCTTTCTGTTACACCCTTTATTGTTGTTTAAATATAAACAATAATTGCTAGTATATAGGTTTATGATTTTTTTTATTTTTTTCAAAAACAGTCGCGAAGCGCGACCCCAAAAAAACTATGTAAGTCATATAAAAATGAAATCGTTAATTAAAGTACTATATATTGGTATTATATATTCTTTCGTTAGATCCCCTAAATAGTGAGTTAATTGTTTAAAGCGAAATATGTCAATAAACAAAGTCCGCGTACTCAATAAACCTAAATACAGTCGCATAACAGACACCGATTTTGTATGGATTTTCTGGAAGAAAAGTAGGTATTTTATGGCAGCTTTTATGTCTAATTATCCTAAATATTTCTTAGAAAGATTCATGTTTTTAGTGTTATAATAGATAGTTAGTAGTACATATAATAGGTTATTTTCAAACAAAAGAACCCATTACATTTAATAGGTTCTTTTCAAACAAAAGAACCTATTATATGTACTGTTTAAATACCAGGAACTACATTAAAAGCTTACCGACTGATTTATGACCCAAACTTACCTGTACCTGCTTTATTCCATTCGTATTTAAAATCTATTCAATTCACAGATGAACGTCTTTTATAACGTGTAGCTGATAATATTTAATAAGTTTAGCTTATCAGTTACACATAATAAAAGACCTCCGCCTCTGTGAATTGAAAAGATTTTAAACACGAATGGATTAAAGAAGGTACAGGTAAATTTGGGTCATAAATCAGTCGGTAAGCTTTTAATGTAGTTCCTGGTATTTAAACAGTACATATAAAAGGTTCTTTTGTTTGAAAAGAACCTATTAAATGTAATAGGTTCTTTTGTTTGAAAAGAACCTATTATATGTACTACTAACTATCTATTATAACACTAAAAACATGAATCTTTCTAAGAAATATTTAGGATAATTAGACATAAAAGCTGCCATAAAATACCTACTTTTCTTCCAGAAAATCCATACAAAATCGGTGTCTGTTATGCGACTGTATTTAGGTTTATTGAGTACGCGGACAATCTTTAAAATCTATTCAATTCACAGATGAACGTCTTTTATTACGTGTAGCTGATAAGCTGAACTTATTATTTAATAAACCTTTGTTTAAAATAACAAAAGTTAATTTAAATATCGACTCCAATCGAGACCGCCTTTACAGTTGTAAAAAAAAAACGATTGGCATGTGATGTTTAAATCGTATACATTAACAAGTAAATAAAATAAAACACAAGGTGCAAATATTGTATTGTTCTATTTATATTTAGAAACTAAAAGTACACTCATTTTACCCTCTTTTTAAAACTCGTATTTTGACTGAAAGTTATCACAAATTATATAAAAAATATGTTATACAAACATTTATTTAATTATAAATAAGTGTAACAGAAAGGTAAGGTCATATTAAAGGGTTCATAAATGCCCATGATACTGAGTGCAAATACTAAATTTTATCAAAATCGGAGTACCTTAAAAATATATTCATATTTTTTTCATTCGTTTATTTATTAATGAAACAGTTATTCATTAAAAACTTGACTTAAAAAGTTCTAGGTATGCTATATTTTCTACCAGGGGAGGTATAATTCATAAGACTACTATACGCCTTTCAATACTGAACGTTGACAAAAAGAATAAGCTAGAACTATTTATGTAATATTAATGGAACCAGCTATGGCACCAATGCACCATGGTAGATATAGTACTGATAACATACCTTATCCGCGGCTGAAATGTGACCAAACCTTTCTGTTACACACTATATTGTTGTATAAATATGTATATAATAATTGCTCGTCTATAGATTTATGATATTTCTATTTTTTTACAAAATTGACGCGAAGTGCGACCCTAAAAAAAATATGTACGTCATTTAAAAATGAAATCGTTATATAAAGTATTCACATTCTTTTTTAAATAAAGCCTTATGGTATAATATATACTTTCGTTAGATTCCCTAAATAGTGTGTTAATTGTATAAAGCGAAATATAAAAGTCCACGTATTTAAAAAACCTAAATATAGTCGCTTAACAGGCACGGATTTTGTATGGATTTTCTGGAAGAAAAGTGGCTAATTTATGGCTCATTATCTTAAGTATTTCTTAGAAAGATGCATTATTTTTAGTGTTATAATAGATACGATATATAGCAACTATATTAAATTTAGGTTTTTTGAGTACGTGGACTTTTTATAACGAAATATTCCGTTTTAAACAATTAGCACACTATTAAATATACCATATGGCTTTATATTAAAAAAGAATGTCAATACTTTATTTATCGATTTCATTTTTAAATGACGTACACATTTTTAAAAAAAAAAAATAGAATTATCATAAATCTATAGACGAGCAATTATTATATACATATCTAGACAACAATATAGGGTGTAACAGAAAGGTTTGGTCACATTTCAGCAGCGGTTATGGTATGTTATCAGTACTATATCTACCATGGTGCCATAGCTGGTTCCAATAATATTACATAAATAGTTCTAGCATATTCTTTTTGTCAACGTTCAGTATTGAAAGGCGTATAGTAGGCTTAAGAATTATACCTCCCCTGGTAGAAAATATAGCATACCTAGAACTTTTTAAGTCTAGTTTTTAATGAATAACTGTTTCATTAATAATTAAACGAATGAAAAAATTATAAATATATTTATAAGGTACCCCGATTTTGATGAAATTTAGTATTTGCACTCAGTATCATGGGCATTTATCAACCCTTTAATATGACCTTACCTTTCTGTTACACCCTGTTTAAAAATATAAATACATTTATAAATAATCTGAATCTCGGTAACGGCTCCAGCAATTTTTATGAAATTTAGTATGCAGGGTGTTTCGGGGGTGATAAATCGATCTAGCTAGGTATAATTTTTTGAATAGGTCGTTTAAAAAAAAGCTCGGTCATCCAGGTAGTAATATTTGTAGAAATAGAAATGAAACTTTATTAAATATTCTTTATTATTTAATTATTTTTTATAACTTAATATCAAAATATTCAAATACGAAACCTATGCCCAGAAACCGTAAAATTGGGTGCATGGACAGACACAACGTTATCTGACGAGGGGGTGTCTTGTAGAAGCCACGACGAAGCGAGGCACACCTCAACTCAAAACCTTAATAAGTAATCACCCAAACTCAAAACTATATTATTAGAGCTCATTAATAAATATGTACACGGTATTCAAGCTCCAAAAGAAATACAACAACTTCCATTTAAATATTTCAATGGACCTTTTTTTACTAAACAAGAATTGTTATACAACAAAAGTTATACAAAATAATGTCGTACTCGATAAGATTTAATAATTGTAAGTAATATATATAATTCATTAATCCTATGTAAACAGGTTTGTATGCATTATAAAAAGTATAGAATAGCACCTAAAAACCATTGTAATATTTGGTTGTTACATACAACAGTATTAATAGCAAAATAAAATTAAATATTCCTTACATATTGTATTGGATACAAAATTTAATTAAGACTATTTGATTATAGAACTAGTAAGCAGTTGATAGAAGCCAGTGGTCGAAGATCATCCAGAGTATCTTATTTATATAATATCATTATTTCCGAGATTTTTATTCAATCACCTGTCCAAATCGGGAATCTAACTCTGTTCGAACCACTGACGGAAAAATTCAGCGCCTCTTTCATATTGTGCGGGTTTTATCATTCACATTGTGCAGATTCGATATAAAAAAGATTTACGAACTCTTTGAAGGCTATGATGAAATTCCAATTTAACCGAATTTGAATCGTAAACGCAATGCAAAGGGAACAACACTACGGTCAACCAATCACATTGCAGTATTAACGGCGATCCCCACCCACCCTCCCCTCCACACGTCACATCATTGCACGCGGAGGCCATTTTGTTTTCATCCAACAGAGATTGTTACGTCGAGACCAGTATTAGTTTACTCTTTGGTCGAGACGTATTCGCATTTGAGTGAAGAAATTACGTGTTGTACGTGATTATTATCGTTTATGATAAATTCATTTCATTTGTACGTGAGATTAGAGTTACATCGTGTATTTATTATCAGTGCTGTGCTATAAGCGATATCGTAAGTGTCCTACGTGTTCATAAAAAAATACCTCGCCATATTGGCTAACCACGTAACAAATTTCCAATTTAGCTAAGTGTCTCGATAATTACAGTGATGTACAGTTGAAGCCTGTACTTGGCATGGTGACATCTACAACTCCAGTCGGCTATCAAGATGTCCAAGGAAGTGGCAGAGGAGTACGCGTCGAGTTTGGCGGACCTAACCGTCAACAGCAAACCCTTGATAAATATGTTGACTATCCTCGCGGAAGAGAACATCGACCACGCCGGGGTTATCGTTGAAACAGTGGAGAAGCATTTGGAGAAGGTGAATTTAAATTTTTACAAATTAAGCGCTCGTGAGGTGCCGCGGATTTTGAGCCACACGATCACGTGAGCCCAAAGGGAAAAATAGGAAAGTGTTCTTTTATTGATGACGCACGCTCGTATTGCGTGTTTTACGTGTTTACTGTGTCAAATGTGACTAGTTCGACCTCATTTGTAACCTGTCGAAGCTAACAGGTATCTCCTAGATCTAGATTAACAATTTTTAGCAGAATATTTACAGACGGGAATGTAAAATTGGCTATAGTTTTCTGTCGTATTTCTCTCATAACAATAGTGTAGATATCAGCCACCTTGATTTGAAACAATTGACTGCTAATTTCAGTTTAGAAATTGAAATGGGTTCTATGCAGGATACTTTTATTTATTGTCTAAAAGAGCCTTAATTTAACCTCTTTCAATGAAAAATTGAAAAATTATCTTCATGATGAGGTACAAGTTTTGTCACCTTGCCAAATATTACAAGTCTTAATATCTTGAATAACAGACCGACTTTATTCTATAACAATAATAGTTACTTCTAATATTATTCCCCTAAAACATTCGGAAAATAGCTATTTTAATGTATTTTCATAGCCACATATGGCAACCTGCATTATGCTAATGATATTGGCGAATATTATGAAATAATCTTGATGAAATCTTGTGTAATGTCCCAAACATCTGTTGCAAATTATGACTGAGTAGGAGATACCTGTTTTAAAAGTAGTTACAGATAACACAATCTTCCTTCAATGGTATGATGTTACCTTATCAGTTTCAGTTGTATATCCAAGAAATTGTGATAATAAAGCATTTAAAAACTGAATTCTTATTTATTTTTCACATATTAACAATTAAAAAGGTTGATAAAACAAATTCTTGTCTTATTCTTTCCCATTACCATTTGTTAAATGTGGGAGCAAACCTTATGAGTGTCTGTCAAGTTTGGACTTGACTAAAGGGATTTGGGACATTCTTTTCTACACAGGTTCACCCTGACATCAAGCTGCCCGTACTGTATTTAGTCGATTCCATAATCAAGAATGTCGGCGGCGCATACACACAGAAGTTTTCTCAAAGCATCGTCAATATGTTCACAAAGACTTTCAAACAGGTAACTGGATGATATTTCTGACAGCATCAAAATTTTTATGAAGTTTGTATTATCATTTTTCGTGTATTTCAAAGTCATTCTATTCGCAGGTGGATGAAAAAATCAGATCTCAAATGTTCAAGTTACGTGAGACGTGGCATGATGTCTTCCCGGCTACGAAGTTGTACCAGCTTGATGTCAAAGTGAACTTGATTGATCCAGCGTGGCCAATACAAGCACAACCGCAGCAGTCAAACATCCATGTAAATCCAAATTTTCTGAAAAAGGTGTTTTTTTAGTTGATTATTGTTTCAAGTTGAATTAGTTATATATATGCTGGCTTTACAACATATTGGTGGGAGAGTATAAAAGATCACCTTTATTTGTACTTAATTCAAGCAACTTCAGTTCTTGGACACAAAATTACAGACTGTATGATGTGACTGACTGATGAGACTGTGATGTATGAAGGTTACATTTAGTACTCCCAATATTTTGTGATATGAGGCATTGCTTATTATCGCTGATTATGGTTGCTATCTCTCTGTAGTGATAAAATAATTGTTTTGAAGAAAGTGCTTCAATAGACTTCAAAGTTTAGTTTTTAACTGAAATCATAATAATTCCAACAGTGTTTTTACCTTATATTTGTTGATAGCAGGCCATATCAGTGATACCTTAATTATTTTATAATGCCCAACAGCCATTTGTTATATTTAAACATGCATTTGTAAGTTGCCATTTAGTACAGTTATGCATTTTAATATGTATATATTTTATTATTGGCCAAAAAGTTAGCTTATTATCTAATTATGCATGAGTATCCAGAAAGAAAATCTAGTAGTAGAAGTACTGAAAAAATTGAGTGAACACTAATGTTTTTGTATATTGTTTAGCAAACAGTGGGAGCTACCGCAAGCAACAATGCTTCAGTGCCAGCAGCACCTACGCCTGAGGAAGACGAAAAAATGAGGAGCATCCTCGTCAAGAAAGAGCAAGAGCTGCTGATGCTGCAGCGGAAGAAAGTGGAGATGGAGCTAGAACAGATGAAGCGGCAGATGGAGATAACTGAGAAGCCTCTTAAAAAGGTATGTTTTTTTAATTATCCACTCTGTGTTAACGGATTTTCTTGATTTTCTATAAAGGTACATAAAAAACGTACAAACATATAAACGTTCGGGGCAGAAATGTTCTGGTCATAGTGAAGAACCAGTATGTAGTTTACATAAAATAAATGTTCAAACAGATGTGCGGAACGTAATTTTATTTTTACTTTGTAATAATTATGAGTACTAAACATTTATATTCTTTATGGTATATATAGATTAAGAATTAAAATGCTTGTTTTGACTGTTTTTATACACGTACGTACGACCGATGTTTCGCTGTACGATATAACGCGACGTGATTTCGGCAAATGTGTCGTAGGTAATTCTGGTCTTTGATCGCGTATCTTCAACAGTGTTTAGACAATAAAAGGGTATACTGTCAAGTCGATCGGTTTATTTCGAAATGGTCACATAAAATTCATAAAGATCTGAAACTTTAATAAATGCCAGTAAATCGGCCCTGATTGAAGTCGGTTGGATATGTTGAAATTTTATAACAGATAGTTAAATGTAGATAAGTTATTGAGACCGGCCGTAAGAAACGATAAGTACTAGCGGTCTAGTACTTGTGCACTATTGAAATCTGATCATAAACCGAGGCGATTTCGCGGTCATTGCTAATCTAGTAAATATGTCATTGTTCAAAGTAGAATGGGTTTCATTGTTTTTAAACTCTCGCGATGTTTACGCATATTAAAATATGATATATACGAACCTGGTCGATTGACCACCCGTGACCACGATCGGTGCAATCCGATCGAAACGTCGGGTAAATAAAAGGTTCGTACCTTTAAATATTTCACGCGATTAAGTCTTGATAATATTCTAATAGAATGCTTTATTATTATATCACAATAATAAGTTTTACAGTAATATCTCGCGATTGTTAATTTGTATAAAAAATAATTCATTTACAATGGAAATGTAACTTTATTCTTGTCAAGGTTATAGTTATCATAATGTTTGAGGCAATTACTGTAATTATTTGTCCTTAAGGTTGAAAAGGCAACATAATATTTTTAGACATGGTTATATATAAATGTTAACAATTTAAATTATTTTCCAAATTGAAATGCGAAGTTGCTTTGTTTTTAAACGATAGGTTTCTTTAATAGCAATCATAATTACATTATGTCCATTTAATGACACAATTAACGTTCGGTTTTATGTTCCATAATAAAATTATGTGAAACTATAATTGGATTTAATACATTATAACTACAAGTAATGTAATTAAAAAAATTGTTTCGTCGAAGTAACTTTTCTAAATTCTTTGTTTTGTGTGATATATTTTAAATAGATTTGTTTAATGACTGCAGACAAGGCTGTCTATTTAGAATCCTCTCTGAGGCATAGATATATGATTTTTTGGAAAGCTGACACCTAACAATGGTCTCAAAACTCTTGATTTCTCGCGATAATATCTTCAATGCTCAAACGATACTAATACTTAATATTAATACTGCTACTGTTCACCTTAAAGTGACAGTATGAGGTTTGTCGTTTTATACGACAAGTTAGGGAATGGACTCCACACATTTATTACTTTAGTTAGGTCGAAATAATAAATATAATTAATATTTTTAGTTCGTTATTAATTACATTTTGAAAACAGAAGAAAAGAATAAATAGGAATAAACTTAAAGTTTCTTTAGCATGTTTTGAGTATTAGGCTGCAAGATTCGGTTATTTCAATGTCGTTTTTTGCTTACGGTTTCCCACAGTCGGGTAATACAATAGAATGTTTATCTTTAGGTGTTTTAAGTCAAACAATAATTACTTTATCTGAATTGTTATTGAAGTAGTGTGATCTAATAAGATATAAAGAAAATACGACTGCCTCTGTGGCGCGGTGGGAGTGTGTCCGGGTTCGAATCCCACACGGAACACCACTTTGTGTAATTCACAAATTATTGTTCCGAGTCTGAGTGTACTTTGTGTTCGTGACTTGTATGTTTTTAAAGTCCCCCGCGACACGGCTTGTACCCAACTACGGGAGTCGTCTTTAAAAAAGAAAAAAAAAACATTGTAGGTTTTATTATGTACAGATTCTGGCTATTCGATAAGTTGCTATAGGAAAATCTCGCGGAAAACATTTTTGGTATTATAGTGTAAACACCATATTTTAAAATAGTTGATGGATATCAAGGTTTTGTTTGCATTTTAGTTTTAATATTAGTAGTAGTATTTTATAAAACACTTTCTTCCTTTTAGTGCAGATTATTTTATAAATGTTTTTGTTTATCTGTGACAGACGCTGTTTTGAAATGTGTAAAATGTTACGTCTATAATATTAACCAACCATAATAACATATTATCTTATATTGGTTATCAAACACGAAACTCCAGATACCTATTGTAATCGTGTAGATAGCATTTTAACACTTACATTAGCATAGCATTTCAACACATGTAATATTTTGTTTATTTCGTAGTTCTTTTTTCTTCGAAGATGTTACTTGAGTTCTTTGATGAGCTTAGAAAAATACCCGTCGTCATTTTTATAGTAATACTAGCTGTCCCGCGCAACTTCGTATACGTAATTTTTCCCCGTTTTTGCAACATTTCTCGTTGCTGTTCCGCTCCTATTAGTCGTAGCGCGATGTTATATAGCTTTCCTCGATACATGGGCTATCCAACAGTGAAAGAATTTTTCAATTCGGATCAGTAGTTTCTGAGATTATCGCGTTTAAACAAACAAACTCTTCAAGCTTTATAATATTAGTATATATTTATATCACGTGATATTCCCCCGATTTATTCCCCTTGCCGCGAATAAATTGGCCGAGACAGTTCCCCGCCGACGAGAAGTTAGTAGCGATTTTACCGTTCAAGAAACATACAATAGATGTATATTGTAGATCTCGTCCGTGTAAACAAAAGAGATGCTGTATAGAGCGAGTACTATTAATATCTGTATCTCTTGTATTTACACGGGACCTTATCGCTAAGGAAACGTGCATACCTATGTACGTTTTCTCAGCGATAAAATTGCTATTCGCTCCTCACTTTCTCGCCGTTCGTTTGACAGTTGTCTTAATGTTTCTGATTGGCCGTCGATTTTAAATCAAAATACATATTTACACTTGATGGCATGTGTATATAAGGATATATGTTATGAATTTCTATCAGTCATTTGCCAGTGATAGTTGTATATTATGTACTTTCACTGGCAGGTAGCAATCTTTATTTAAATTTCATGTTGTTGACCTATTCATTTCAACATAAACAATTATTGATTTATTTATTGATTGTAAAACCAACGATATAAAATAAGATTGAAGTGATAATCATGTTATTTTGGTACTTACCTATACTCTGTTCGTTTAGGGTTTAGAAAGACACCGACTCATATGTTGCCCCAACGTTGGTCTCTAGATATTTAAAAGAACTTTTTTGTAGTTTGTTTTTACTTGTTCTTAACCCAAAGCGAACTGAGTATAGTTAGAAATTTCAGTTTATATAGACAGGTGAATAATATCAATGTTTTTAGCAGGTGGCAGTGACAACACTAGTGAACGAGACACTGAACTCGTTGAAGCCCGCCGCACAGACCGTGGTGCCCGTACAGCCGGTTGCGCCCGAAGTACCCGCCAACGTTCCTGTCAAGCAACGTTTGGGCCCAGTAAGTATACTTTTGTTTTATCATTTTTGCTGTTCGTTGCGTTATAATGCCAACTTCAATCGTAAATATTTTGTGTTTATTCGGAGGGTAATATTCCTTCCAACTGATGATAAGGTGTTTAAAACTGATCCGATATCTTAAAAAAAACAGTTTTAGTTAAAGTTTTTTTAACCGACTTAAAAAAGGAGGTTCTCAATTCTGTTTTTATGTATGTTCAGGCATAACTCCGTCATATATGAACTGATTTTCAAAATTATTTATTTGTTCGCAAAAGATTCATTTCGAAATGGTCCCATATAAGAAAACGAAACTCCTCAATCATTGCCGGCTAATTAACCGTGATTGTAGTTGGTTAGATTTTTTTAAAGTCAGAATTGTATTAACATTATCTCCATTTACAGCCGGTGAACAAAGCGGCGGGTCGCATAGCGCCCGTGAGCGGCGCTCTGGCGACCGCGCGCCGCGACCCGCGCCTCGGCCGCCACCCGGCGCCGGTCGCCGCGGTGCCGCCGCCGGTCGCCGTGGTCGCCCCCGCCGCGACCATCGCGCCCAACGTGTTCGACATCAAGCCGCTCGAGCGCGTCACCAAACGTAAGAACGTGATCACCATCGACGTGCGGCCCGACGACACGCGCACGGTGCGCGACCCGCGACGCCGCGACCCTCGCCTCGACAAGCGCGACCCGCGGCGCCCGCGACGCAGGGACCCGCGGACCGCGGCCCCGCCCCCGCCCGAGATAGACCACGGTCCGACGCCCGCATACGTCGATAAGCTACCGGACCCCAAGAAGATCGGCAAGCTGCCGCCTATACCTAAAATCAATCGAGGTGAAAAGCAGGCGACGGAAGTGGCACCTCCGAAGAGGAAGAGAGAGAACGCTCGCGTCGATAGAAGAAAGCGCCGCGAAGAGGAGACCGCTAAGGAGCCCGCGACCGAGGCGCCGTTACCGGCGCGCGTCTCCTCGCCGGAGAAAAAGAGTCGCAAGGAGACGAAGGAGCCGCGTCGCGCGGCGGAGGCCGAGGCGCGAGCGGAGCCCGAGGTGGTGGCCTTCAAGGAGCTCCGCAACTACCACAAGGAGCGCTACATGCGCCGCAACCGAGAGAAGTCCGAGAGCCCCGACGTAGTCGAGCAGCCACCAAGTAAGCTATCCCATAGTGGAGATTCCTTTGTGCTCACCGACTACGATCTAATCGCTGTGATACTAGTGTTAAGCGCGAGCGGATATGACGCTTGTTGTGTGAAAATAAAATGTTTTTTATCTCTTGGAGTATTCATATTGATGTGTTTTACGCCGGCACTTTGTACCCTTCTCTATTTGAGTTCACTGTGACGTCATTCTCATATTCCTAAGTTAACATTTCATAGTTTTGCTATTTAAAGTAGTCACTCGATACTCTGCACTTAAGGATTACTCTGGGCATTGAACGATTGCAAGTTTTGCCATCCGCCACTGGGCATCTTCTTTCTTATTTACGAAGTGCTCTTTTCTGGTGTCCTGTTAACTAATTCTTGGTAAAGTTTAACTTTCAATACGACGACAAATGCAGAGAATTTATAACCAGAGTAAAGATAAATTTTCTTACGATTTGGACTACGAATAACGCAAGTAATTATAAATAGTTAAATCTCATATATTTATCGAAAGTCTTGAACGACAACTGGACATCAACAAAACCCCGCTGGACAGGTCAAATAGGACATAACAAAGATCAAACCACATCACAAGTGAAGTATCAAGACAATTTTTAAATCAACACCTGTCATTGTTATATTTTATTCTCTCAGAAAATAGCCAGCATACTATTTTCAAAGTTTATTGCATCTTTGGGTTTTTATTTTTGAATAGGTATTAGAAACTACTTCATATTTATTGCATTTTAATATGGTACTATTCAGTAAATAGTCTTATCTCAATTTGAGATTACAAATTAGTGTATATTGAAGTGATAAGTAATCAATAATGTGTTTCAAGTAAGTAAGTATAAATATCAAGTTATTCTGCTTAAATTGTAGTTTGCTTTATTATAAGTAACAAATATCTGTTAATATTTCGATCGTTCTTTCTCAGATTTGTCCATCAACAAATTGGTTTGCGTCCCTCATCGCGTTACTTATTCTTTTAATATTAGTTTAAGTTTGAAATATAGAGTTTCGCGTTTTTCCCGATACTTTTCCAGTTAATCCACGGACTTCAAGGGAAACGCACCAATTTGAATCAGCCGCTTTCAAGTTTTGCCCTTAGCAACAGGCCCTGACGGTTCATTTTTACAAAAATAGATTGCAAGCTATCGTTCGCGGCTTTCTCTGCGTGGAAACCCCAGTTTCATTATTTTAAACCAAAAAGTCTAATACATTTTACAAATCTAACTTTATAACTGACGTAGTTTTACATAGATTAACGACAACTATTTTACCCCCTTAGGGAATGAATTTTCAACAATCCCATATTTGTTTAAACGCGCTAATCTCAGGAACAGGTCCGATTTGAAAAATTATTTTTTTGTTGGATAGCCCATTTATCGAAAAGGCTATAGGCTATATAATCACGCTACGACTAATAGGAGCGGAGCAGCAACGAGAAATGTGGCAAAAACGGGAAAAATTTACGCATACGAAGTTTCCTTTTCCATTCATCATCATCCTTTATCCGCAAACAAATCGAACTCTGGATTTGTGTCCAAGAGAGCGTTAAGCATAGTCTTTTGAATTGAGGTACGCTCCCTTAACTATCTACAAGTGGAGGGAACAAGCCGGAGTGCACGGAAAGTCGGTTACAATCACGTCGAAATACAGCTGATACAGCCTTTGTTGAGTAAGGGGTCGTATTACCATTACGTATCAATGTCAAGGAACTCGTGCGCATACGCCCAGAGCGGTAAAATTGATGCCGCCAGGCAGCAAGAGGTCAAAAGGTCGCCTACCCCATAGTTTCAAAAACATTTGTTTATTACCGTCCGTGACACGACGTTATGCAGTTTCAATGGAATTTCGTGTTAGTTGGTACAAAAATGCATCCAGTCGGCTTCGGGTGCTAGTGCGCTAGTGATCCAGATAGATAGCAAGTCTTTAGGTATACAACACTGGCCTGTGACTTAATCAACTCACCTTGCTCATTCGAATATGTATCTTAAGACTCCGATATAAAATTCAATATTAAATAACTATGAAGGTATGCAACGTGAATTAGTTTTCTACGCCGTAATGCTTTTTACAATGGACAAATCTGATTATGATCTCATCATCACTAAATATTGTTAGTTTTATTTTAATTTTGTAAGTAGGTGTCGTAAAATGTATCTTTGGTCAGAGATGGCGAATCTTTTTGGTGTACGAAGAAACAAACCAGCTTTTAGAATAATGGTTGACGTGTCATGAAGGATTATAGTCGACGAGGGGGTAGCGCACTTAGCATCGTGTAGATTATTAGTTGCATCCCCATGTCATAAGTGTCGTTAAGATCAATGATACTAGATTCTTTACTGTATTTACATTTAGATTTTATTTAACATTTAATTATTTTGGTGGTAAATATAATTGCCACTATCTCCATACAATTATTTAGATATTGTCTATGTCTAAGTTGAAGTGTCTGTACTTTTGAACATCGTAGAAACTTATCTAACCTAGATTAGATAATTCTAGTCTGTCAAATGATTGTAATTAAGAATATGAACTCAAAAATGCAATAGACAGAAATTATTTAAACTGTACCTTCTAAAAAGGATGTATAACATTGATGGTAAGACGTGGTGTTATTTAATTGAGTCTTAAAAACTGACTTGTGTCTGTGTTGGAGTAACATTTATTAGGATCTCGATTGTGTCATTTTTATTTGGAGTTCATTCATTCTATTGTAATGGGGGCATTCAGACCATATTTAGTTATAAACAAGTTTATAAAGAAAAATAATATCGAGAAACAAAAAATAATCTGCTTACTCTATCTGTAAACTTTTTAAATTCAATATTTTTTTAAGTTGATTTGATGATTAATTCTAATTTTTTTTTAGTTATCCAGTTTCTTTGTCAAATCATAAAGAATCCATGTCTTTGTCTTAGAAAATGCCCTGTAATTCCCCCATTACAACTACAGCAATGACTAAAGCTATCATAATATAAATGTCACAAAAATAACTCTCCATATGGACTCTATAAAAACCACAAGAACGAAACTTCCAAAAACTACTTAAAATAAGTCTATTATCATAAGAAATATTGCCCAACACAC
Organism: Herminia tarsipennalis; assembly: GCA_945859575.2. Taxonomy (NCBI): domain Eukaryota; kingdom Metazoa; phylum Arthropoda; class Insecta; order Lepidoptera; family Erebidae; genus Herminia; species Herminia tarsipennalis. The sequence continues at coordinate 1,637,858 of OX243833.2, read as the reverse complement.
GCAGACAAACAAGTCACATGTGGTTAAGTATTCCAACAAAATGTAACAGCGTTACATCAAAAAAATGATCAGTTGATCACATGACATAAACCGAACAATAGAAAGGTGCAACAACACAAAAGTTAGTGAGGACGCAAAGGGACCAGGTACTAGTCCACATCAGACGTTAGTATACAAGCAAAGTTTCAAGGTGAAGCAGGTACAACAGCGCGCAAGGTATAGTAGACTTAGATATCATAAAAATAAAGTCTTATTTTCAGATGTGCCAGAAGTCGTCACGGAAACTAAGGATGTCGATCTCAGGGTGTTGCACCCAGTCGTGACGGAGACGAAAGCTTCGCCCGTGGCTCAGAAGAGACCCTCCACTGAAGGAATTGAAATTAAAGCTAAGAAGAATAAAATTGATAAGTTTGATGTGTAAGTATTTTTCTTGAATTATTTCGTGTTTTGAGATAAGTTGTGCCTCTGTTATTGTTAACGGTCACTAAGTTGCTCAGGGGTATTTTGGGGCGTGTTTTTCATTTAGGTGTTTTTTAGGGTTCGTACCTCAAAAGGAATAAACTGAATACTTATAGGATAACTTTGTCGTCCGTCCGTCTGTTTGTCAAGATCCATTATCTCGGGAACACGTGGAGATATCGAGTTGAAATTAAAACTATATACTTAGGTCTACAGCCCCTTAAAACTGTGAGAAGATCCAATTTCTAAGTTAACGTAAAAAAGATACTTACGGCTGGTTATGTTATAATTATGATTGCGATGCGTTTGCCTGTTATCCCTAGAGAAAACACTATCTATATTCATACTATTCTTTACAGTCTATTCGGTAACGAAGACGTAGATCTTCGTCAGCTCCCACAAGTAGACGAAGTGAACGCGCCCCCACCTCCCACCATCACTGCTTCTCCAAAATCGGACAAGGCAGAAGACCAAGATGAACCTATGACATCACCGACGGGCTCGCCAAAGAGAGACTGGAACGAAGTCAAGAAACGGGATGATAAGAAAAAGCTAGATTTAGTGAGAGCGAAATTGGCTGAAGCTACCAAAGGAAAAGATAGGCTTGGAAGGCCTTTGCTGTTTAGTAAATCTCCTAGTAAGTATTTGCTTTCATTTTTTATTTTAAATTTAAGGTGTTAGTGTCTGCTAGTAAATACGAATTATACATATAAAAATATAATTTTAGTACTTGCAGAAAAACCTTTACCAATGCAATGTTATAATTAAGATATAGTTTTGTAACATGTTATTAAACCCAAAACTATTGCAGGTATTGAAAGAGAAAGACGTCGTACACTCAGCGGCGATGATGCCGACAACAGAGTCGAAGATCAGGAAGACTTCGACGAAAACAAAAAGTCCATCTCCATAATCATGTCACAAGCCAAAGAGCACCTAAACGACGGCCAACTTGACAAGAGTCAGTACAATACCCTCATGTACCAAGTACTACAGCTTAACGAAAGACTAAAATTGAAAGAAGCTAAACAAAGGGAGTCCCTAGAAATCTCTAAGAGGAAACTAAACAATGCTATTCATGAAGAGAACCACAAAGTACCAAGTCCTAAATCATCACCGACTGAGAGAAATACATTCGGAGATATCGATGAAAGGATTACACCTTCGGTGTTCATAGATACGCCTCCAGATAGCCAAGGACTGCAAGATTCCGATATGAGAGTAGTGCCAAATAGTGACAGTGTTGATGGTCATAATCATGGTTTTCTTCCGATGCCACCTGCAATGCCATTATACGGACCTTTCCCTCCGATATGGCGAGGACAGCCAAGGCCAAGAGGGGATGACTTTCCTCCCAGAAGGTATCACGGCAGAGGCGGTGGTCCTTTCTTTAGAGGCAAATTCGATAAAAGAGCGCACAGACCACCTTTCATTGATCCACGTCTGCCTCTACCGTTGTTACCGACACCTAAAATTGGCATGTGTCAAGGAGAATGTCCTTTAGCACCATATGCAAGAACTGAATCTCCGCCTCCTCTAGGAGCTCCAGGGTTCCCGATTCCACCAACAGACTTCAAAGTTATAGAATACATAGATCAAGATCCCGTCAAAACAATTCAAATTGATGGTATTCCTAGAGAAATTAGGTTTTATGGTGATACAGCTGTCATAATGCTGGATTGGGATGATCCTAGAGAGATTAAGTTCCTACCTGGTTGTAGAAGAGTCACATTTGACAACAAAGATTCTATAGTTCTATCATTTAATGAAGGCTATAAGCAAGTGGAGATAGATGATCAAGTATTTGATATCAAATTTGGTGCACCTACAAGAGAAATGTATATAAATGGAAGATGGTACGAGTGTTTCTTTGGAGGACAACCTTTAGGAGTTATTATTGATGGAAAGCCTAGATTAGTGCATTTAGAAGGTCCCATGCCTCAAGTGGACATCGGTAAAGTGAAACGTACAGATTTAGTTGCAGGAAAAATTAATCTGATTGTGGACGCAACTCAAATGATTCCTGTATACTTGGACGCTAAAGTGCAAAAGATTTTAGTGAATGGTCAGTGTTTGACGATTCGTTTTGTGGATTCGTTGAGGACTGTTTTAATAAATGAGCAGCCATTTAAAGTGGGTTATGGTGATCTGCCTGTACCAATCTATTTTGGTAATGAGAAGCATTTTATTAGATTCTCGGCTTTGCCCAGGCACATTAAGCCTGGGTTGATCCAGATTGCCAATATGGAAGGCGTTGGTTTGCCTTTAGTGCCTCCTGCGCCGAAGTTTGAAATCCTGGAGAATAATACTATGGAGACTGATCAGGAGCCAGTTACCAGACCAATTAAGACACCTAGTCCAGAAACGAACACAGAAAGTTTAGGTAAGGACATTTTTCTTTATAATATTAGTATAGACTATGTAAAGATTAGTATGGATGTGCTATTCTGATGTATAAACGACATTATTTTAAAGTTTCCATCAATTTCCGATCAGATGTTTGCGCGAAATAGCTTCAGATTTTTTTAGTTCTTACATTGAACTATTTCTTCCAGGTCTCGATATGCTAGCAAGCGTGATGCCCTCAAGCGTAGTAGAAGCATCCACCTCAGAGTACAGCCTCGCAGAACCTTTATTCTCAATGCCAGACAAGATCCCAGGTTTAGAAACACCTTCAGACGAGAAACCACCAGCCAATCCTATAATGCCAATATTATCTAACATCAACGTGAATGATTTGTTCGCCAAGTTGGTGGCTACTGGTATTGTGCAAGTGGGTAATGATACCAAGACTGAAACTCTGCCCACTAAAGAGGAGACGAAGGTGGAAGAGAATAAAATGAAGACGCGTGAGGATAAGAATGTGATTCACAAAGTGGATTTCATGAGACCTGAAACACTGAGAGTGTAAGTATTTACTTGTTTTGAAATAGATTATTTAAATAGTGTTTTTGTGTTATATTGATCGATATAAATTGGTCTTGTTGAGTATGTCTATTATTTTCGGGATTATCTATCTCTGTCAATTAGCGTCGATCTCCGTTAATACCCGATGATAGGATGACTAGCTTTCAAAGTGCAGTTGTAATCAATGATCCCATTTTTTTTTAAAGATAACCCACATTAATAGCAATCTTGTTATAATAAGATGAGTAATAAAATGAGATGGCACCCCCATTCGGACCATTTATTCGTTGAGCGTAGAACTAAAGCATGATGCGTGTGCTTGCAGGCCGCAGCGCGCGCTGGCCCTGCGGCTGTACGGCGGCATGCAGTGCTCGGGCTGCGGCGCGCGCTTCCCGCCGGAGCGCACGGTGCGCTACTCGCAGCACCTGGACTGGCACTTCCGCCAGAACCGGCGCGAGCGCGACTCGGCGCGCCGCGCGCACTCGCGCCACTGGCACTACGACCTGGCCGACTGGCTGCAGTACGAGGAGCTCGAGGACCTGGACGAGAGAGGTGAACATTCTATTCCTATTTTCCCCGTTTTTGTAACATTTTTCATTACTGCTCCGCTCCTATTGGTCGTGGCGTGATGTTATGTAGCCTATAGCCTTCCTCGATAAATGGGCTACCCAAAAAAAATAAAAAAAATCACATATTTTTATGATGGTTGGGATCTAGTATGTAAATAAATCATTGTTTTTATTGATCATCTCTTCATCACCACAGCATAAAACTTGTGTTTCGTTCTTTAGTTTCACCAAGAATCTGTTCTTAGTGCGATTTTTAATCCATCCCATTGTAATCTATTTTAATCTGTATTAGAAATTTATAAGTTTGATTTCCTTGAGCCGACACCGACAACATCCCTTCTTTTGGCAAAATGTGCTAGTGTAAAGGGCATCAAAATATATTTTATTACCGAAGCCAGCGGGCGCCCTCACCGCCGGGATCGAGGGCTTCATGCTCCCTTTTAGATAAGTTCTTCCAACCTTCTACCTAGTCTACAGCTACACCATTGATTTCCAGAAAAAAGTTGGTTCGAGACTGGCGGCGCCCCCAGCGGCGCGGCTGCGGGCGCCGCGGCCGAGGGCGCGCCCCCCCCCGCGCCCGACGCGCCGTCGGCGGCGGCCGGCGCGCCCGCCGCGCACGCGTGCGCGCTCTGCGGGGACGCCTTCGACCAGTTCTACAACGAGGACAAGGAGGAGTGGCATCTCAGGAACGCCGTCAAACATAACGATGATTACTACCATCCGTTGTGCTTCGATGATTACAAGGTGGGTTTGGAAAGGTGGCGGTAAATTAAGCTATCATCATTTTCACAGCTCCGTATTTATCTATATATTTTTTTTTGAAAACGACTCCCTCAGTAGGGTACAAGCCCTGTACCGCGGGGGACTTTACAAACATACAAGTACACGGCCACAAAGTACACCCAGACTCGGACAACAATTTGTGGATCACACAGAGTGGTGTTCCGTGTGGAAAACGACCTTGCATTGAAAATTCATAAAGTGTTTCATATAGAAACTTCATTTTAATATACATTCATATTTATTTTCATTTTTAAAGTATAAGTACTGTCTGAAAATATTTAAAAATCAACTTTGAAAATAGGGTAAAAGTATTACCATTTGAGTTATCAATTGTCTACAGACTTGATTTGTCATAATCTAATTATAGACCAAGATGACGATTGGTTTAAACTTATTTGACATAGACTGACGGAACTGAACACAAAAAACATCAACATGTAAATGTATGAAAGTAAAATTCGACTCGAACTGGACTGAAACCCGCGATACGTACACATACAATATAAGTACGTAGTTTCTACAGCGTTAACAAAAATCTAAATATTTGCCTATTTTTTGACTGTATCAAATTTAATCATTAAAAAAACGACCCCACTTGTTCTTGTTATATATATAATTGTTTTTTTTATCCCCTAGGCATCCCTGAACAAAGAAGAGGCACCTAAAGAAGAGTCATCCGACGACGTGACCGCAGTAGAGAAGATGGAGGAAGAAGCGATAGAGATCAAAGATCTCGACGACACGATCGACGAGCAGTCTGACAATGAATCTGTGGTGGAAGTCGTCGAAGATAAGGAAGCGTCATCATCAGAGCCTGTTGAGGTGAGTTAACACTATTTTTACAATATGTCTGAGTGCTAATCACTAGACGTGGTTTCCAAACATTGATGGCGTTACCCTTTTTGAATACTTTAAAAGACATTATTCCCTCACCATTGCCAAGCCAAGTGCTAGTCGGTCGAACGATTGAGAAGGAAGACAATGAATTAATGTCTTTTCCCGGGATTCAAACTATTACTATAACAAGTTTCATCTACTTCGGTATCGCCGAACCATATGAGTCGGTCAAACGACGGGGAGGGGAGACAATGAATTGATGTATTTTCCCGGGATTGAAACTATTTAAATAAGAAGTTTCATCTACATCGGCCTAGTGTCTTAAAAGTTACTTGTGGTTACTATCTATCGTGAAACGGGTTAGTAAGAGATATGACTGTAAACGAAATATGAATGTATCCATAGATCGTAGAAGAAGAGGAAGAAGACGAGGACGACGTGGTGTTCAAGGCGGAGCCGGTGGAGCAGGTGGTGGTGGACGACGACAACGACACGGACGACGAGACCACACTCAGCCGCGCGCAGCGGGACCGCCAGGCCGAGATCGACTTCAGCAAGGTCAGGGTCAAGCTGGAGCCTGTCGACCCTGGTCAGTTACACTTCTTATACTTATTCCTAACATAATAGTAGCAATTTGACTACCGAATATTTTGTCTTTGTTTTTCATTCATATATAGTTAAAGTTCTTGAGTACCTATAATGTTTTAACAAATTCCGGTCACGGCTATGAGATGTTATTATAACACCGTGGCTAAAATTTTTATACACACTAATGTGTGCAAAACTTGAGTCTCTTTAAGTCTAGGCTGTTACAACTGCTCGGAAATTGTATCTAAACACTAGTTGTCCCGCGCAACTTCGTCTGCGTAAATTTTCCTGGTTTTTTGTAACATTTCTTATTGCTACTCCGCTCCTATTGGTCGTAGCGTGATGTTATATAGCCTATAGCCTTCCTCGATAAATGGGCTATCCAACAGTGAAAGAATTTTTCAATTCGGATCAGTAGTTCCTGAGATTACCTCGTTCAAGCAAACAAACTTTTCAGCTTTATAATATTAGTAAAGATTGTGTATTGGTCAAGTTATGATAATAAAGCCACAACTAACAAACCAATTTAATCCACAGATGACGAACCAATCATAACAGCGGAAGAGGAACCCATCCCGACGCAAGTGGACACCATCCTCACGACAGTAGAGTCTTCAATCGACGGCAACTTGCAGCTGGACGCGGCCAACGCGCCTGCAACTGTCCTGCCCATCGGAGGCATCAGGATCAACATCTCCAAGTCGTTACCTTCCTTCGTCACACCCATCTCGGAGCAAGAGTCCAACATGCTAGAAGATGTTAGCACCGACAATGAGCCTCTACCCCCCGGGGAAGAACCGGAAATGGAATATACGTTGAAGCCGTCTTTAGAAGGCGTGCAGTTTAGCAGACAACCGCCTGTATGTAAAGGCAATGAGTTGTCAGGATTGTGCTCGATTATGTAATAACTAATAGAGGTGTTCTCTACGATGTTTAGTCAATTTGTTTATGGTTTTGAACGCTTGGGCGAAGCGAGTATACGTACAGTAGGATCAACGTAACTTGACCGGATTGAAGTTGGTGAAGAGTGGTTGCGCATTTTTTAGTAGTAAATGCTGACAGGAAGCGTGGGGCGGAGGCGGTAACTAAAGCAAGAGAATTAGAGATGCGATTACGCATTAAATTGTCTTAATTAGTATTACTAAAACATGTTTTTTTGTGATTTTTTCGTAAAGAAGTTGTTTTTCAAACTTTCTTCGGTATTTACTATAACTGTTCGAAATTTAAACTTTATGAACTCATTTATATAGTACTCGCGTGGATATCGGTTTTCGCGATATTCGATTTCGGATAAAAACTATCCTATGTCCTTCAACGGGACTCAAACTATATCCATACCAAATTTCATCTTAATCGGTTTAGCTGTTTGAGCGTGAAAGCGTAACCGACATGACACGACAGACAGACAGAATTACTTTCACATTTATAATATTAGTATACATTTTTGTATTGTTGAATTAAAATTTTGTTAGTATTTTTAATCGATTAAACATAATTAATCGTTATCGTAAGTAATTTTAGGGCATGCGCGAAAGTGATAGGAACCTAACTTCAATCCGGTCAAGTTATGTTGATCCAACTGTATGTTGTATGAAGTGGGTTCGATCCCCTCACGAATGGTTGCTCCATGGTTTTCATGTGCTAAGTCCTCGTTTTGAATTTTCTTGTTAATTTGAAAATTCTGAACTTTACATACTTGAGTAATACCAGTAGGTATTGATTGAATAATTTAAAATGTTACACTCCAATGTTAATTGTATTACTGGCGGGTGTAAATTTAATTTTAACGGTTAAAATTATCCATCTGATTTTGCTCACTTATAGTTATTTATATTGTGAATATATATATAAATCAATTCATCATCGGAAGAGAAATTAAATGATGATTCTAATTATGGAAACGGTTTCCATAAAACTCAAATAAGGCCTAAATATTTACGGATAAAACTAAGTAGAAAATACTTAAAATATTTTACCCTAAAAGTACTGTACCAATTGAGTATATGTACATTAAAAGCACTTACATTCTACAGGGGCTATACGTATGGACTTGTAATTTAAACATCACTGGTGATAATTATGGTTTAAATCATTACCTCTTGTAGAAAAATGCTATGTTATATCATCGCTAATACATTATGTAGAAGCATTTACAGAATTGGGCGCAACGATTGTTAGTTAAGCTTACATTTATATTCGGCCGGTCTTAAAGCTTATCTACTGTTAACTATCTGTTAAGAGTTAGCTGTAGTAACGAAACTGATGTTTGTGCCGATACTAGAGTTGGCTTTAAAAAAGACAGTTAACGGTAAATAAGTTATTGAGACCGGCCATTAGTCAGTGACGAACCTGGGGGGTAAGCACGGACAAAAAATCACTGATAATAACAAAAATTGGACAAGTGCGAGTGGAATTCGCGCACTGAGGGTTCCGTACATGTGCAACTATCCCTGTGCACATGTACGCGAGTACTACTGGCATTTTTTGATTTTTGTTATCATTAGTGTTTTTTTGTCCGGGCCTTACACAGCCAGGTTCGTTACTGCCATTAGTGTACTTTCTACTGCCAATATTATTAATTATTCCAAATATAACTACAATTCTTTGTCTATGTATTATGTTGCGCCTATTACCTGTATGTGTCTACAGATATTATGCGTACGTAATTATGGTAGTCTGCTGGCTGATTGTGAGCAAATTCCTCAGGTTTATGTAATTTATATAGGAACATAGAGCTCAGTCAGCGGCCGATAATATGCCTGGGAATGCGTACTAATGAATTGTTAAAACGAAATGTGATATTAAACTTAAGTTTACGACTTTAACAGCGAATGTGTTTAGTTTATGATTGACGAATTAATTTTGTATAATATCATGTAATATGTAAATATGGTGAAGTGTGTGTAAATATTGTAGAATAAGTTTTAAGGGTACAAATTGTTACTTTGCACTGTTTGTATGATGTATAAATATGTATGTGTATATACTTGATTACAGAGAATCTCTGCGTTTCAAAAAGTTTTTGTTTCATTGAGATAATCTTTCTTTATTAGCCTATGGCTTTCCCTTTTATATTTAAAAAAAATATAATTACCAAAAAAAGTAAAATATTTAAAAATAATTAAAAAAGGTGTCAGATTAATTATTTTTATTTTGAGGTAATCAGCACTTGCGTTTTTCAATTTTGATTATTATAAACGGTTTTTGCCGATCAACTTTGTTCATCACAAGGTGAAAATTTGTGCATCACATGGTTTGTTTGTTAATTTATAACTTGAAATAAATGTTTACAAACTTTACATTCTTGGGTTTTATTTAATGCGTTATGTATCCCTTTCCTAAGGGTGCTCCCTCACCGCGAGCATTCGCCTGTAATGTAACATTACAGGTCCGAGCACTACATTGGTTAGGCAGGAGAATCCAGCATTACAATGCGCAACCTGTAATGAATAGATGCAACTTTTAACATCTATAAAAAAATTAAATGATCGCTTTGAAAATCGAATCGTAAGCATGCTTGTCAGTCAGGCAGGCAGTACTGTAATGTAGGTAATGCTCGAATTTAAATCAATATTACATTACAGGAGCATGATCGCAGTGAGGGAGGGCCTTAATGTTATAAAATGAAATGGAAAAGTTAGCCTTTTTGGCTTAGCCGTAGTTGGGTAATGAAAAGTCTGATTAAGTAACAAATGAGCCTTTTATTTACATTCTTATTACAATATTTTTAACTTAAAAGTAATTTTTCAACACAAACACAATGAACATAAGATATTCAACAACCATGTACCTATGTGGGGAAATCCCCCAACATGCCAACACTGTACAGTTACACAACATTTTATAATTATTACATAACTGGGGACTCCCCAGAATCTTTAACATCAAGACACTTGGATTGATTTTTTATCTCAATATCTAACTGAAAGTAATTTAATGTCAACTGTCCAGGGCCAATATTTTCAATTCACTTTTCCTGGCCTATATGTTTCCTTATATAATACATACACACATACATTCAACATAAATACTCTATTCATATTTTTTTAAATTTACATTTCGCAATTATGTGGCCACCTAGGAAAGGGTAGTGTATCCTTTATGTTGTGAACATTACACAGAACTTGTAATAACCTCTCCAAGCCCAGACCGTAACCACCTGTAGGTATGTTACCAAATTTCCTCAGCTCCAAGTACCAGTTTAACCTTTCTGATGGTAGCTTTGACTTCAGTTTCTCATAACTATCTTCTCTTAAACTACCGCCAACTACTTCACCTGTGATTGGTGTTAGAAGATCTAATGCATCCACCTGGAACAATGATAAAAAGTTGAAAAGGACTATTAGGCTGTTCAAAACAACCCTTCTGAATGGACCATTCACTTTTAAGAAGTTCTAATGGTGACAATATATATATTATGGGTCTTAACTGCGTGAATAATTTAAGGTATAATACCTTATTTATTGCCCGACGTTTCGACCGTATTGCAACGGCCGTGGTCACGGGTAGACTGGACTCACGCGATTAAGACCCGTAATATATATATTTTCATAATGTGTACAAATCACGAAAGTTTATCAATATTTAAGTTCTAATTGGTTACTTGTAAGAAGAAGAAATCATTCAAAAAATATGGGTAACTGACAATCTTGATTGTCTATTAAAGTTAACTCTAAAATACTCCCTTGGAGTATACTACTTCAAATATTTGAAGTGGCAGTAGCTGAATGGCTAAGGCATCAGTCTCACAATTGGTGAAGTTGTGGGTTGGAATTCTGTGCATTATACTATCAATGTGAGCCCACTCCTAACACAAGCCATAGAGCTTAGCTGGAGGGGTTAACAGGATTACTAGTAATGTGGGACCACAATTCTACATTAATAGTTATATTTAAAAAAAATATATTTATATTATTATTGAAACCAGACATTCCCCTTACTGTATGAATGAATATAAAAACTAAAATTACCTTAGTATTGTCTTCTTTACATTCTTTCATATAAAATGACTTCATATCTTTGGGCCATTTTACTACAAATACTGGAATACCATTACAATGTTCTACTAGTAACAATTCCTGCTCTTTATTGATCCCTTCATCGGTCAAAGTAGCACCTTTCTTAGCAAGAATCTGTCTAGCTTCATCATAAGTTAGTGTTACAAAGTCTTTAGCTAGCCAACTTGGAGTTTTGTTTCCTTTATCTATCAGAAACAAATCTGCTTCATTAGTGTTCCTAATTTCGGTAAAAATATACTTTATCAATTCCTCTATAGCAGACTGCAATTGTTCTAATGTTTCACAGAATGCTAGCTCTGCTTCTAACATGTAAAACTCTGATAAATGTAATCTAGATCTGGAATTTTCGGCGCGAAATGTCGGCCCAAAAGTGTACACATTACCCATTCCTCTACATGCAGCCTCTAAGTGCAACTGCCCTGATACCGTTAAGAATGTTTTCGATCCAAAGTACACTGAATCTCGGTCTTTATTTTCCTGCATCATTGCTTTTACCGTTTCCTCATTGTCAGGTTGCAGTTTAAAAACTTCGCCGGCACCTTCACAGTCATTGGAAGTTATAATTGGAGTATGTATGTTGGTATAGTTTTTAAAAGCAAAATAGTCATGTATATGTTTTGTTACAGCACTTCTTATTCTTAGGACGGCTGATGTATAGTTGGTTCTAGGTCGTAGATGTAGGTATTGGCGAGTGTATTCCGGCGGATGTGTCGTTCTAGGGTTAAATGGGTAACCATCTAACACAACACATGTTCCAAGAACATTTACGTTGTCGGCAACTAGTTCTAACTGCCCTCTAGGACTTCTAGATAGTTTACCGGTGATATGAACCGAGGAACCGTAAGTTAGGGAGTCTGTTGCAACATTTTTTGGAATAACTATTTGTAATCTTTGAGCGCAGGATCCATCACTAACATCGGCAAAAATAAGGTCTTTCTGCTTTCGTAAATTCTTTACCCAACCCTGAAACATGATATATTAGCTAAAATATCTGTTATTAATTCTAAATGTATACTTTTTATGTCATAAACGCTCACCTTTACTTCGGTAACATTGCCGACAAGGGGCTTTTGTAATACAGCGGCAATTAAACTGTATTTTTTATATGTGTCACTATATTTGAACAAAGTTTTCAGTTTACTTGTAAGTACACTTTTGTACATTCTGTAATTTTTATTAATACAGTATGAATGAAAAGTTTTTGGTTAAAATTTGAATGTTTTTCTTGGTTTTTCTATCTCATCTTGAAACAGCTGTGAATTGTCAAATTGACAATATCTCTCAGAAACTCCAGCGTTCACGAAATTATAATTTTTCTACTGCCTATTTTATATTTGACAGTAATTCTGAACGCTTCAAAATATTCAATCTATCGCCAAAAAATACTAATCCAGCGGTAAATACCGGTTTTGTACAGCCTCTATAATGCGTAGCTGGCAAGTTTTTCATTGTGTCAAATGTCATTCATTCGGCAAATCATGCATGTTCGATTTGTTGCTTTGTGAGAATAAATTGTGTGATTAATTCTAGAAAATATTTATTTAATTGTGTTTTATAATTTATTAGTTTAATGTAAGTATCCGCTATACATTAATTTAATATCAAATTACCTCCTTTCATAAAATAATCAACTTTGTACTATCATTGTAGTAATGTATTAATTTTGTTAATAATTGATCATCGAAACTGGTTTTCCTAGTTACTTCGTCCTTGGCAGTCGTGTTATGTTAATATAAAAGTCAATAGGTTGAGTTTGGAGCTATTTTTAAGATTTTATTTTCAGTTTTGGTTCAGCTACAATTTCGTGCTTGGCCCACTGATCTACTTAAAAACATTAAAAAAGTATAATTTAATAGCACTTTCTACTGTGGTTGTGGTCACGTAAACGCATTCAACCGACACCTAATTCTAGTTTCGATATTTTACAGTGCCTCTGTGAGTTATAATTTTTATCTCTTCTTATCTGATAAAATAGACTGAAACTTTATTTTTTGTTAGAACAGTGATATAGCAACTATGGTTTTAATTTTCCTTGTCTGAGTTTTAATTGCAGTGGTCAGTTAAATAGGGTTTTATGTGTAATATAACTTATAGTGCTGATAGTTAAACTGCATTGTATATAACAAAGTTTTTAAGTGTCATTCTTTCGTCAGTGCAACATGGCAGATCAAGGAGACAGGCAAGCGGGAGACACAGGCCCACCTAAAGGGATCCCCGCACTGAAAGCTCATGTGGTAGCTAACAAAATAGATGTTGCGCTGTGGGCTATTAGAGTACTCACAGTACTCTTCACCATAGGATATGTAATACCTTTATTTAACAAGTAAGTGATGATTTAAACTTATCTAAGGTTTTATGGATTAGAGCTAATTAACTGTTGTAAAGCTTGTGATTATAGGTCAAAGTCCTTTTGTGAGGCAAGGATTTATTACAAATTAATGTAAATGTATCTTAGCAACTGATATTTATATTATAATAGCCATTTATTTATCCTTCTGCATATTCATTTCATAAAATACAATGATATTAAATTTCATTTACCAAGACCTTCAATAACAAATCAAATTTTAAAATATATTTCTTTCGTAGTAGACCATATAAGGAGTTTATTTTTAATAAGGTCCATTTATATAATATTATTGACTGGCCTGTTTGTCTAGTAGTTAGTGACCCTAACTGCTAAGCCCGAGCGGAATTTTGTGTGATGAGCACAATGGATAATTCTGTGTCTAGGTGTAATTTATCTATGATATGTATGTATTTAGAAATATATAAGTATGTTTAGTAGTTGTTTGGTTACCATAGTACAACCTCTGCTTAGTTTGGGATCAGATGGTGTTGAGTGAGTTGTCCCAAGATAGTATTATTATAATATCCCATTTTCCTGTAGTGGGACTGTGTTAATTAAGCCTGTTGCATTAAAAAAACGTGAGGTTACAGGTTCAAATCCTACCTATTATACTAACGACGTGAACCCACTTGTGCCTTTGAGCTTAGCTGGAAGGGTTGCTAGTAATGTGGGTATCAATCCCACATTGCTAGTTATCCTTTTAAGAACATACAAAAAAAAAAGACGAGTTGTTGTAAGGATATTGAGCAACATTTTTCATTGCTGCTCCGCTCCTATTGGTCTTAGTGTAACGTTATATAGCCTATAGCCTTCTTTAATAAATGGGCTATCCAAAAGTAAAATAATTTATCAATTTGGACCAGTAGTTCCTGAGATTATTGCGTTCAAATAAACAAACTTCAGCTTTATAATATTAGTGTAGATAAATAACAACCCACGACCTCTGGCTTAGCAGTCAGAGTCACTAACCACTAGACCAACAGGCCAGTTGAATTCTTCATTCAACAGATTATGTTATGAATATGCTGAAAAGTAGAACATAATCAGAAAATTAGAAATCTAATCTGCCCTTGTAACTAACACTAACATGCTAAGTCTTAAATACATATGGGAAATTATCTCATTATGACCTTTATTTTAGAATTATATATACATATATACTGATTCAATTAAAAGAAAAAAACATCACATTGCTTTATTAAAAAAAAATATTCCAATTTCAAGCCTTAGTGGCGCAGTGGGAGTGCATGTGACTCCTGTGCAAGTTTAATTCCAATATGGGGCATCACATTTTGTAATCCACATAATGTTGTTCCGAGTCTGGGTGTACCTTGTATGTGTTCACTGCATGTTTGAGAGAGTTTCTTAAAAAATAATTACAAAACAAAAGCTACTTATCCAGACTCATTTAAGGCTCAGATATTTAGAAGTTGATTCAGACATATATGAACCAAAAACACTACTATGTTGAGGCAGTCATGTAAAAACTATACATTCAGTAGGTATAGTCATGACGCATACACAGGAGATATCAAGTAGGTCTTTCATGATGGATAGTATTAATTACCTTGGTTTATAAAACAAAGGATTTTTATCTGTGGAACTGCAAGTACTTTGTTTTTTATTTACCTCGTATATATGTACCTAATATTATTTTAATATTTTTATCTTTTGAGAATTTATGTTGTTTTTGTCATACATAATTAACCTTAGTATTAAGAATATTATATTACTTTAATAGTTATTAACAGAACAATCATGTATTTGTTTTCGTATAGTAAGGTTACTACTTCATATCTTTAATCCCTTAGTTTAAATAAAAATAATAATATATAATCCTTGTAATGTTGCTACAGGTGGGAAACAAATTTCCTCTATGAAAGAGGGCTTATTGTAGATTGTTAGATAAAGTTGTATATTAGCTTAATGTTCTTCAATTCAGTAGAGCCTCAATTTTAAAATTGTATTACTAGTGAATACTTTGTTTATCATTTTATTTTCAAAATAGAATAGAAGAAAATATTTTTAGACATATCGGACTTTTCTCACCGCAGGCGAGTAGCGATTTTATAGCTCAAGAAAAGAACTATAGATGTATATTACAGATCCCGTCCGTGTAAAGGTGATGCAGTATAGAGCGAGTAATCGCGGGCAGGGTGAACGGTCAGCGATTCAACTATTAACAATGTATCTTTTTTGTTTAAATGGGATCTACAATTCTACATACGTATGTACGTTTCTAGAGAGTTAAATCGCTACTCGCTTTCTCGATGTCAATGGTACAAGTGACTTAGACTAACCTATTATAGCTTGTCACCAAATATAATTAGGTCAACAAATCTTTGATGCATATGCTACTCACAACTTGGACATATTTATGCAGAAGAATTTTATTTATATATTTGTAACAAAAAATGCTAATGACATAACCATGACTAAAGTGTTTTCAATGATTATTGACCAGATATTTTTTGTGGCACATTTTGTCATCTGCTAAAAATTATAATGATTTTGTTTATTACAATTGTGATATAGTGGGCATTGGTTTTCAAAACTAAATAGGTCATCTCATCCTAAACTATGCATAGCTTGTACAGACAACTCATAAACTTACTTATATATTTGTGACATACATATTATACACTAGCTGACACGCGCAACTTCGTCTGCGTAATCGTACCTTTCTTCTTCTTCTACCCAGAATCATTTTTCATTTGGGGTAGGGGGGGGGGGGTTTCGACATTTCGTGGGCGTTTAAGGTCACAATGACCAAAGACTGGCCAAATGTGTACTGTCTACCTATCTTTCTGCATATTATACAATGTTTCTGCATATATACAATTATTCCGGGGGGGGGGGGGGGGGGAGGTTTCAATCCCTCCCTCCCCCTAGATACGTTCATGAAGTAGCTGTACAGACTTTACTGCATTTTAACACAGAACACAATGTTAAGCCAAGCTTCACTTCCAGTCCAGTGTCAGCGTTCTACAAGGCGTTGCTGGCCAACGCAGCCACATCTGCTCTCAGGCTGCACCAGCGGATCCCGGCGCGAGAGATCAGCTTCTCCAGGGAGTTCCTCGCGAAGTTCTTCCTTGAAGACAGCGCACACTACCTCTTCTACTCGCTCATCTTCATGAATGTTGCGCCCAATTTGTGTATCCTTTTCAATATTTGTTGACTTTATTTCTTGGGTTTTTTTTTAGCCCGACGCAAATACGGTTTTATAAGTTTGAAGCATCTATATGTATATGTGCATTTAACTCTGTGTATCTGTTCTTATTGTGAGCAACTGCACTACTTGACGAGTATATTAAGACATACTTCGTCATTTCATTACATTTTAACTGCGACAAGCGGGTAAACAAGTTCTTGAGTGGAGACCGCGTCTCGACAAACTTAGTGTAGGGCGCCCTCAGGCCAGGTGGAGTGATGATTTACGTAAAACGGCTGGCAGGAGCTGGATGCGAGAAGTTGAAGATAGAACAAAGTGGCGTGCGATTGGAGAGGCCTATGTCCAGCAGTGGAACTGCTATAGACATGATGATGATGATGCACTACTTGACGAACTATATTAAGATATTTCTTTTTACATTACATTTTAACTTTTGCGCGACAATCGCTTAGACTTGTACAAAAACTCATCGGAAATTCATGAATCTAATTTTGTTTTAAAGTTAACTAGCAATCTTGTTAACTCTGGAGGGGTTAACTAGATTGTTAAGCTAAATGTAAATAGCTAGATTTTGTGTTAGAAGTGGGTTCACGTGGTATAGTAGTTCGGATTCCAACTCGGTTTCGAGTCTTCAGCCATAGTCCCGCGCAGGTCTACCCCGCATTCCCTTTCAATTTAAAGCATCCTGTTCCAAGTGACGCTACTCGTTACGTTTAATACAAATATAAAACATTTCGTAACATCAATTAGTTCCAATACTGACGGCCGAACAGTAAACGCGAGTGATTTAAGGTCAACGATTTGTTATTGCTTTGACATCTTAAGTGACTACGTCCGAATTATAGTCATCACTGACCATAATACGTATTCTATGCGATCATATTTATTTTAACGAGGAGTCAATTTTGTTATTCCTAGCTCAAATTTTCGAACCCGGTTTCATACCTTTATGGGTTTCATTTTCAAACATTCGTGTTCGTATTCTTAGCGTTTGCATGTCGGGCAAGCGTGCGTAGAAAATGGTGTGCATTATTGCGGGGGGGGGGGGGGGATTACCTATTTGCAACCCCTGTTCCCTGTCTTCGTCACGCGAGTTACTTATATGAAATGATCTCGCTAATCTGGCCTCGAGCCTGACACAACATCCATCATTTTTAGCAAAACAGTGATAGTGTAAAGGGCGGTATTATTTTGCCCGGAGCGGCTAAATGGCTAGATCGGGCCCTGGGTATTATGGAGTATATCTGTGTGTTAAATTTTAACCGAAATTCTGTTCTGTGGTTTGAGTTTTGGTTGATATATCAGTCAGTCCTTTGTATTCAACTAACGTTAACTTGCAGTGTGTATAGTAGATACGTGGCTAGATTAAACTGTTTACTAAAATGACAAGCAACCGTGCTATATTATAATATAGGTACTATTATGACAAAATAACATGACGTCTGCTACGTAACTACGTTTTCCAGTACCTACTCACTTTACGTTTTTATGATGGATGGGTCGCTTACTTTAAAATCTTTTATTATTCGCATACAGCAAGAGAAGCGCTTTTTATGTAAAATAGTCTGTTTTACATAAACTACACTTCTCTTGCTGTTTGTACCTTAATAGAACAGGAGCAAAGGTCTAACTTTGCTATTGACTAGTTACTTATATACCTTATTTAGGGTTCCGTGCCTCAAAAGGAAAAAAAACGAAACATTATACCACGTCACTTTGCGTCTGCCATGCCACCTGATGACCCTTTATCTCGGGAACGCGTGGAGGTATCGAGTTGAAATTAAAACCGTATAATCAGGTCTACAGTCCCTTAAAGTCGAGAACAAAATCAAACTTCTAAGTTAATGAAAAGAATAGATACGACCGTTTATTTAAACTGCGAGACTCGATTCCTGAATTATTTATATGTAACTTGCTGTCCCAAGCAACTTCGTCTGGGTAATTTTTCCCCGTTTTTGCAACGTTTCTCATTGCTGTTCCGCTACTATTAGTCTTAGCGTGATGTTATATAGCCTATAGCCTTCCTCCATAAATGGGCTATTCAACAGTAAAATAATTTTTCAAGTCGGACCAGTAGTTTCTGAGATTACCCCGTTCAAATAAACAAACAGATTTATTATATTAGAATAGATATGTACCTACACTACAAACTTGTACAGAACTCTCGTTGGGCGAGTTCGTCTTGCGCTTGTCCGGTTTTTAATAAATAAATGCTATAATTATTTACGATTTCAATATAAAAGGTTTTGACAATATAGCCGATTCAATTATATGGCTTATAAGCAAGGTCAGGTACATTTTTCCCAAACAAGATTTCGGGTAAACAACTCAAATGACCTTGGTGTTGCTGACTCCATTTGTGGTGATTTCCTTATGCAAGCAGGTCTTAAGATCATGTTCAGATTAAGTAGACAGTTTTAATGAATGCTTACTTTTTTTAATAGCCTATGTGCTATTCTGATTCATAAACTGCACTACTGTTAAGTTTTATCAAAATCTGTTCAGTAGTTTTTGTGTGAAAGAGCAACAAACATCAACCGCCCTTACAAACTTTCGAAAAAAATATAGAAATATAAGGGCGACCCTATCAGCCGCATAGCGTCAAATTGAAAGCAAAGGAACTCTACACAATCTTTAGTTCAACAATTCTAATTATTCACGTGGTTCTTACCTCTACCAAAGAATACTGACTATTACTGTACCACAATATTATTAAATTAATTAATTAATTAAATGTCAAATCTATTACATATCTAACATTTAATTAATTTATCTTTACTTATCTACATCAACACTAATATTATAAAGAGGAAAGATTTGTATTTTTGTATGTAACGAATAAACTCAAAAAGTACTGGACCGATTTTAATAATTCTCTTTTTGTTGGATAGCCCATTTATCGAGGAAGGCTATAGGCTATATAACATCGCGCTACGACTAATAGGAGCGGAGCAGCGACGAGAAATGTTGCAAAAACGGGGAAAATTTACGCATACGAAGTTGCGCGGGACAGTTAGTAATATTATAAAGAAGAAAAAATTTTATTTTTGTATGTAACGAATAAATTTAAAAACTACTTGGTCGATTTTAAAAATTTTATCACCATCAGAAAGCTACATTATCGGGGAGTAACATAGGCTATATTTTATTATAAAAAAAATTAGAGAACCCTACAAAAATTGCAATAATGTAACTCAAGGTATAATAAACTACGATATGACACCAGTGCGAAGCTGTTAGCTACAACACATTTGCTGGAAGTTTTTTCATGATTTTGGTCAGGTCAAATCAAATTTAA
This sequence comes from Herminia tarsipennalis, assembly GCA_945859575.2. Classification (NCBI taxonomy): domain Eukaryota; kingdom Metazoa; phylum Arthropoda; class Insecta; order Lepidoptera; family Erebidae; genus Herminia; species Herminia tarsipennalis. The sequence continues at coordinate 1,617,877 of OX243833.2, read as the reverse complement.
GTGAAATGGCAAACAGCTTTGTAGAGATAACATTGAGATTTTCTAGTGCCATGAAAAAAAACAAAAATGATAAAAAGTAACCTACCTTCATTTTTTTGTCATTGTTTTTGTCGATCAAGTAAAACATGTATAAAAATATATGGTATTGAATGCCGTGACTGTCAAAGTAAACGGGTTATAAAAATGTAGATAAGTAATCATTTTCTCCGGCCGCCGTCCATACTTTCACTTTTGTACGAGATCTGTTACGAAGACCGTTTAGAAGGTGGTCATCTAGTATCGTAGCGATTCCATTTTTATAGAGCGACCAACTTTTGCCTTTCGTTCCGCCCGCATTTTGTTGTGGATGTCTAAGTAAAATAGTCTATAGTCTATACTAATATTATAAAGCTGAAGAGTTTGTTTGTTTGTTTTAATGTGGTGATCTCAGGAACTACTGGTCCGAATTAAAAATATATTTTTCTGTTGGGTAGCCCATTTATAGAGGAAGGCTATAACTCCAAAAAGAGGTGGTAGGTGGGTTAATATATTAAATATTTTTTAAAACTGATATTACAATGTTATTTAGTGTAATGTAAAGAAGCTACGAGTGGGAGGTTATTAGTATATTACAAATGACCTTGTATACCTACATGAGCGTTCTTTCTGTAGGTACTCTCTTTACTTTGTGGCGGGGATATAGGGGGTAAGTGAAACTTAACTAGGATAATAGGTACGTACAATGTCCTTTATTGAAAACTAGCTGTCCCGCGCAACTTTGTATGCGTAAATTTTCCCCGTTTTTGCAACATTTCACGTCGCTACTCCGCTCCTATTAGTCGTAGCGTGATGTTATATAGCCTATAGCCTTCCTCGATGAATGGGCTATCCAACAAAAAAAGATTTTTTCAAATCGGACCAGTAGTTCCTGAGATTAGCGCGTTTAAACAAACAAACAAACAAAGCAAACAAACAAACTCTTCTGCTTTATAATATTAGTATAGATTACGCCAGAGATTTAACTGGTTTAAATATCATATGTGATACTAGCTGACCCGCGCAACTTCGTATGCGTCAATTTTCCCCGTTTTTGTAACATTTCTCAATACTGCTCCGCTCCTATTGATCGTAACGTGATGTTATATAGCCTATAGCCTTCCTCGATAAATGGGCTATCCAACAGAAAAAGAGTTTTTCAATTCAGACCAATAGTTCCTGAGATTGCCGCGTTCAAACAAACAAACTCTTCAGCTTTATAATATTAGTATAGATACGCAGTTAAACCTATGGGGTGATTTTCATGAAAGGACACAAAATACTCAAAAAGGTTTTCTGTCTCTGCGATTCACAAGTTTTTTTTTAATTTAGAGTGAATGATTTGCTCTTTAAAATATTACAGTCCAACATTGGAGCGAATAAGTAATTTTTTGTTGACTTAAACTGCTAAGATGCTTAATCTAAGAAATTATATAATTATTCTTAGTGTCTGATAAATTGATAACACTTTGTTCTTGTGTTTTAAATGTGAAACATTGTCACTTTTTTTTTCTCATTTAACACTACACTAACTCAAACGGCTTACTTCTTTTGAGTCTCTGTTTTAAGTCCAGTACAATCGAGGAGTTGGATAGCCTCAAGATTGACATGGTGATAAAGTCTTTTAGCTAAGCTTCTGCGAATTTTTGAATTATGAATATTATAATATTTTAATGAGTGACAGCCTGGAGATTAACACCTAGTAAAATAGTGGCGTTTCAGTGTTCAGTATTGTAGATACCTACTACCGAATGTACGGTACATATATTTTTTGTTAACAAACTGGTTTCGTCGGTATGATTCAACTTTTTTAGTCGTTTTGACATTCATTTTTCGTGGGTTTTTAATGTGTAAGTTAGATTAACTTATCTATACTAATATAATAAAGCTGAAGAGTTTCTTTGTTTGTTTGAACGCGGTAATTTCAGGAACTACTGATCCGAATTGAAAAAATATTTCACTGTTGGATAGCCCATTTATCGAGGAAGGCTATATAACATCACGCTACGACCAATAGGGGCGGAGCAGCAATGAGAACTGTTGCAAAAACGGGGAAAATTTACGCAGACGAAGTTGCGCGGGACAGCTAGTAAAAACGGGGAAAATTTACGCAGACGCAGTTGCGCGGGACAGCTAGTTAGATATTTCGGGACTTAATCGCGTGTATTATAAAGGTACGAACCTTTATTCACCCGACGTTTATTTAGATTAACTTGTTATTGCGTTTCTAATTAAATAAAGAATTAATTGTTTTAATATAGGTAATAATATAATTCTTACAAAACTAATGATGATACTCAAATAACTCAAATACCCACGATATTTATATAATAATCTTGTTTATAAAACATGCTAATGCATATTCATTTACGGTAAGTCAAGGTGACCGACTACGTCACCGGGTTTTCTAATGTACGAGATATAATATATAAAAATAAACATTTAAGCAATTTAATTATTAAAATCACGTAAAGTATAAAATAGATTTTACTATGCTGTTTAACAGTTCAACTTGTATTTTATTTATATTTATATTAAATGTGACACCCGCGTAACTTCGTCCATTTTCCCCATTTTTGCTACATTTTTCATTGATGCTCTGCTCCTGTTGATCGTAGCGAGATGTTATATATCCTATAGCCTTCCTCGATAAATGGGCTATCCAATACAAAAATATGTTTTCAATTGGAACCAGTAGTTCCTGAGATTATCACGTTCAACCAAACAAACAAAAAACTTTTTTTTACTTTGTGATCACTACATAGTATAAAACAAAGTCGCTTTCTCTGTCTGTGTACTACCATTTCTGATGTGTAAATTTTAAAGTTACATATCTAATTGAATTGTATTTATAAATAATATGCATATAATTTGAATTGACAACATTCAATATCATATTAGAGTTCATTCGTAATTATAAGACAATAACATAATATGTATAAATTTATCATTCATTATAATTGTATGTCAATTAAAAAATCATTAATAGTCATTAATATATCTTGTCAATTAAATAAGTCCTAAGTTTATGTTAATATAATTTATATTTCTTATATCTTTGGGGAGTCTGTTGAATATTTTAGGAGCCATGCCTAGAACATTTTTATCAAATAATGCTGTAGTATGGGGCGGTACATGTATTTTGTTGCACTGCCTTTTGCTAGCCAAGTTTGGAACATCAGTGGATGTGACTTCACAAAATTAGCCATTTCAAAAATATAGAGTGAAGATAGCGTTAAAATTTTTAATTGTTTAAAGTGCGGTCTCCAGCTGCCAGGTAGTCGCAATATAATAATACAAACAGCTCTAACACATTTTTTCTGGGCCTTAAAACCTCTTCTCTATCTACACAATTTTTAATTTCTATAGTCTATGCGATTTTTAAACCGCAGTCCGCGGCGCTTAAATCTCTATGCGATACAAAAATATGTGCGTAGATTCATCGCAAATTTGCAGCGAGAGGCAGACGATGATTTTACCGCATGCGTTTATTTCAACCCAATGCGCGCACTTCTATGACACTATACTTCACAGATTATGCGTTTAAAAAACGCAAGGATATGCGCGCTAGGCCTAACACTACCCATGTGAACACTTTTAACACAAGCAAATTAGCTTTGTTTAAAGGGTTAACAAGATTGCTAGTAATTACTGGTAATAAAAAAATGTTTTAATTTCGCCCAATTTGAATATTAAAACAGGGTACAGCGAGCCCTGTCTCCTTTTTTACCCAACTACGCCACGCAAAGGATGGTAATTATATGTATCAATTAGTTGCCTACCTGAGGCGGTACCAGCACAAATTAGAGTTTTCTATTTAACCGGCTTCATAAAAGGGGGATCTGTGTTTGACGTGTATGTACCTATGTAATGTATGTATGTCCGCGACTTTCTGGAAAGCTAGTGACGTGATTTGGATGGGGTTTTCGCTATTCGACTGTATATGTTTCTGGAAAGATTTTTGTGTGTAAAACATTGTCCTATGTTCTAATTATAAGACACCTAAGATATTATAATATTCATTATTATTAAGATTTTTTTAAATTAATAGTAGCAACAGGTAGAATGCACAGTTTCGTGATCTGGTGTTTATATGCAATTAACAAATAAATCCTTGACTGAGTCCCAGTGATCTTGACGCCGATCTTCTTGTTCGCGCTGTTGCATGCGGCCTCCTACTCGCTCACCATCCTTGATGTAAGTATTTTCTGAGTTATTGCTTTGTTCTTTGTTTGCAGTTTTAATGCAGAATAATGTGGTAAGATATATGTATGACGTTTGTATTATTGTTTTGTATTGTAGTCGGGGAGACTGGGATTAGTTGCAACAGAGTTGAATAAAAGTTAACCTTTTTCAAAACAAACTTTTTCAGACCTCGACTCTGCCCACGTAATCCTCTTAAAGCTTATTTTTTTTTAAATCTCTATTTCCTTGTCTACTATACTACCGCAACTGTCTACCATAAAACAACATCTAAGTATAATATAGATTAATCACTTTTTAAATTTAGCTATAGAGATCGAAAGCAATTAATAAAGAAACATACCTAAAGCCTTATGAAAGGGCAATGATGCCTAAATAGTAAAGGCTATAATTATAAAGTCAAAGTAATTTATTCACTAAGGTTACAAAATGCAACGTTTATGACTACATTTAATGCCAAGTTCGAAAGAGTAAAGCCGTGAGAAAAGAACCCTTATTACATTTATAACTTTAAAAAGAGACGATTATTGATTATCACATGGCAATCTGCTTAATAAGTGTTACAAATTGCCCCAGTATCTTCTACCTATAGAGTTTTCAAAACGCGCGTTCAAAACTCGCGTTCACAACGCATATTTTTGCCACTCGCTGAACCCAGCCACGTTATTCGTGGCTTTTCGGGCCAGGAACCCTTGCGTGTCCCCAGAATACGCTAAAAAAGTTTAGTCACAATCTGATGATCTATTTCGGAATGCGTAGAGAACAAACATATATGTCGCTCATTTGCAAGAAGCACGACACAACTAAAAATTGACAACTTTTGGGAAACGCGATTTTAAGTTTTGAGATTTTTTTAATTTAATAACTATTCATGAACAGGTTATTCTACTACATTTTTTGTATTGTGCATCTATTTAAGTTTCTATAACAGTTTTACAAATAATTTAAATGTGAGCAGTATTTTTATAATCCACATTTTAAATTCATCTGGAATCAGTTGTGCCGTTATTTCCAATAAATATGTTTATATTTTTTTGTACTCTTTAAATAGTGTCATTATTGATAATAAATATTTTGTGAACTAAGGGTCAGTAAAGGTATGTAAATAAAAAAATGCCATTATAGAAAATTAAACATTTTATTATTGCTTTGTTATGACAACATTATTATTTTTAAATCGGTCATTTGGTTAAATATTAAATAACTTTTATTAAAATTTAACAACAAATATCAACTATTAATAACAATCAGCATCTAGTAAAACTTAAAATGGCCCAAAGTCAGTCTTATCAAATTAAAATCATTCAGATCTGTATCTTACCATTAATTAAATATTACTGTTACTTGCTAAAATAATTAACTTTGTACTTATAGATTTCAGCTAATGTGGTAACTTATAATGAATTATAAAAGGTACCATAATAACTTGGAATAGCGTTTTGCGCCAATGAGTTCAAAAGCAAGCCATCTTTTTTTTTCTTGCATAACCCGGGACACTGACTGTATGATTGTTTAAGCTCTGGATCTCTGCACCTTTGATCATTTGAACTCTGTATCCAAGTAAGCTGTGTTAAAAAATATGTCATGTGGATTCTCCCTTTCTACTTTAGCAGCTTTGAGATCAGTAAATTTAATAGTACCACCTACGTCGTCCGTAATGATATTTAAGCCCATCTGTTTACACACTTCTTTCCAATCAAGAAAATCCCGATGAGACATTATATTTACTTTAAACGGTTCCAGATTTGATCTGGTTGCCTTAACTGCACTGATAAATGCTTCTGGAGTATAGTCTCCAAGTGCCCAATGTTCGTCAAACAATGCTTTTCTTTCAGTTTCTGTAAACAGTGTGCTGTAGCGCAACTTGCATCTTTCGGAATAAGGTTTATCCATTTTCCGTTCGGGTACTATCTTTATGTAGCTATACTTTCATAAGATTGTAACTGACTAGACTATGACTAGACTGATTAGACTAGACTTTTATTCTTGAGTCTCTTCATTACTTTTCTATTTTAATTGTATTCATCTCTTTTCCGTTTTCTGCCTCTATTATACAAACCATGCTGAACAGATTCTGCTGGCACTACTGATTTGTGCATTAGAACTAATTAATTGTGGCGTTTGAATAATTTCAATGTTTATATTTTGAATTGTAACTTGGTTAATCATCTGTCTCCATCTGAATATTATCCTTGTTATCTTGAATAGAAATTGCTGGTAATACTGGTGGAACAACATCTTCTGATTGATAAAGGGGATCTTTGCCAAAGCCATGACTATCGGAAAAGCAAAAGTATTAGCGAATAGTGTAACATTAATAATAATAGTATTAAACACTAAAAACCGCTAGTCAAAATGTCTACGTTAAAATATATATTCGAATCTACAAGGTAGGTAAGTAACAAATACTATCCTTAAATGAAGATGATGAAGAACTTGTACTGTCTGAGGAACTTCTGGAAGAACTTGAAGAGCTTTTACTACTTGTACGGGAACGATGGGCTCTGATTCATCTAAAATAAATATATGTGAGTTTAATTCTCATACCAAAGCATTTAAAAATATTCAGAATAAGTAAATTGTATTTACTGTTCGTATCCGACAAAGTGGTTGATGCATCATCGTCACTGGGGGTGACTTAGGCAAATATCTTCCTCCCTTTATTGGAAGTCATCGTAGTTAATACCGTATCACTGAAGCGCCTAAAATTAAAACATTATTACTAATAACGTCATAACATAAATTATTAAAAATATATAGTTACGAAAGAAAACAATTATAACAGCAAAAACGGCTTATAAAGTAATATGTCGTTCGTGAAATAATGCTTATTGTTTGAATTATTGTCAATAACGTATTAAGTCCAAATAATTATTACAAGTCTTTGTTTTTTATTAAGAATAACGACACAAAGACCAAAATGACTACCATTATTGAACCATATTTTTTTTGATACATCGTCACAAACCATTATGTGTCGTTCTAACACCAAACATTTAAAACAAGTTTTACTTACTTTTACGAGAAGATTGTCATAAAACGGAATGTGTCGTCTTCGTTGAAAACTTGTATGTGCTTTCTTCACAACAAACTCGTAGTAACTGAAATGAGCCAGTTTCGAAAAAAAACGCGCGCTCTTACGAAACTGAGACAGAATGACACAACCTTTCTCAGTTACTCATTTTAAGGCAAAGAATTGTGTCGTTTTTACAAAAAATAAAGCAGACTCTCTTGATTATTTGTGTATAAATAACTCAATATCACAGTTTTTAGAATTATGACGTTCTTCTTGCAAATGAGCGATGTGTCGATATCTGATTCCGATGATTTTCCGATCCTGGAAAGCTAATGACGCGATTTGGATGGGGTTTTCGCTATTCGGCTGTATATGTTGCGGGAAATATTTTGGTTTTTGTCTTATGTTATAATGATAAGACTTTTTTTCTTCAATCTAATGATCCGTTTCGGAATGCGTAGAGAACAAACATATATGTGTCGATTATACACAATATACATAGCAAAAAAAACTGTTTCTCTCGTTGTGCGGGCAAAGAATATAAATGAAATGATAATAATAATAAGCGTTGCCAACTCGCCATGTTAATTAATGACAAGGATTGTTCTCTAAACATAAGTAATTAGTATGCTAATTGTGATAAACAGCGCATTTATTCAATTTTATCTCGCCACCGTATTATGTAGCACTTATGCAGGCCTGTGGGCAAAGACCAGGGTGATGCAAGGGAGGTACTTATGTGTAAACTGTGGTAGATAGTGTTAGGTATAGGACAAAAATATAATATATAGGTTTTGTCTCAGTACCATGGTGGGGCAACTGACACTATTTTGTCTTTTTATTCCATGACGATAATGGGGCTTCTGAAACCAAAAATATAGGTATCACTTGTCCAATGGGATTACTTTCTTAAAATGTTCAATTCTTAGAATGTCCAATTTGAGAATGTGGTAATTTAAGTCTTTGGATAGTTGTCAATAAATCTCTTGTATTGTATTGATATTTTGACATTATTTTTATTATGTGTTGATTTGAATGCTCAAAAAATAACCAGAATATTGTTTATTGCTATGTTATAAAAAATCCCAACATACTAAATAATGAAGTACTACACTGACGGACTTATAAACTGCATCAAAGTAATAGACGACTTTGAAATAAATATTTTAACCAAGTATGCAAACTTTCTATACAGATTTAAATTGAAACCTCTAGATTGGTTCGTGAACTTTAAAACAGCGTAGGATCATATCTTTAAGTTTAAGTTTATGTACTGGAAAGGACCTTAAGACCTTTTTTGAAGAAAAAACAGAAGTTTAAGGAAAAATTGTTTAATTAAAAAATTGGTTTTAACAATAGACACAAACTTTATGCAAGGGTTTATTTGTGTTTTAATAAGGTGTATTACCCCCACGTGCCCTTATTACGGATTCTAATCGGTTCCGCATAGATTTTATAAGGGTTTTTAAAAGATCTTGCGGAATATTGTCCCATTCTTTTGAAAGTGCTGTTCTTAGTGCTGCCACTGTCGTAGGCGAAGGGTTTCTCGCATATACAGCTCTTTTTAAATTGTCCGAGCATGTTTGCTCGATGGGATTAAGATCCGGGCTGCGTGCTGGCCAATTCATTGTACGTATCCCAACCTCTTCGCAATAATGTTGAACTTGTGCAGCTGCATGCGGCCGGGCATTATCCTGCATTAAAGTAAAATTTTCGCCTATGAATCCCATGTAAGGCACCACGTGATCTTCTAATATCTCTGTTATGTAGCGATGTGCTGTCAAACCCCCTCTATTACCGTTTTGACGGACCATGTCTATGAACACAAGTTCTGTTCGCCCGTTCATCGATATGCCACCCCAGACCATACATGAACCGCCTCCAAAAGGAACACGCTCCTCAATGCAACTTTGAGCATATCGCTCCCCACGTCGACGATAGACTCTTCTGCGACCATCTGCACCATATAAACATGTCCTACACTCGTCCGTGAACAATACAGAGGCCCACTGCTCTTCTGTCCAATTCAGGTGATGACGCGCAAATCTTAAGCGAGCTTGTCTGTGAGCTGCAGACAACTTTGGACCATTTGCTGGTCTAAAAGGGGTGATAGCCGCTTCCTTTAACCTTCTTCTTATTGTTCGTGCACACACGTTTTTTCCACGCACTTCATTAAGCTCGGTTTTGATGTTAACTGACGTGAGGAAACGATTTCGCAGGGAAGTTGTAACAATAAATCGGTCATCACGACCTGTGGTTGCTCGAGTTCTGCCTGTACCACGTCTCCTCCTGTAAGAACCTGTCTCTACAAACCTTCTGTATATTCTACAAACCGTAGACTGGTTTAAATTTAAATTTCTACCAATCGTTCGTTGATCCAAGCCCTCCCGCACCAATGCTACAATTTGTGCCGCTTGTTCGGACGAAGTATCCATATTATGGTTCAAAAACTCTCGATGTGTTAAAAAACTAACCCAACAATTATGCTGGTAACAATAATTCAATTGACCAAACAAAAAAAATCAATGAGAATTAATTTAAAACTTTGCTATAAATAACACGCAAATCTGATACTACGAGTAAATTTTCTTTTCCCGGCTATATTCATTTGTTTTACCGCAGTTCTATTTTTAAATTTAATTTTTTTTTAAGATTAAGAGCCAGTCTTTCCATATTTATATAATTTAATCTAAAAAGTTTGCATACTTATTATAAAAAATCCTTTTAGAGTAAACCTGAACTTTGATGCAGTTTATGAGTCCGTCAGTGTATATTGATTATTATATTGTAAAGAAGTGCAAACATTGAGCTATAAATTGAAATAAAATTAGCAACAAACACACAACATATAATAAAATAAATAATAATAAAAAATGTTTATTCACTTAGGAAGCAAAATACTACACATGTGAAAAGTCGATTCTATATTTACATGTAGTGTCTATTCGCAAACAATAGGTAAAGCCAGAGAAAAGATCAGGCAATAAAAACTCGCGGCCACTCTTTTCAAATTGCCAATGTTTATAATGTTTCTTTGTTTATAAACTGTATATACAGGTGTAGTGCTGCCACCATTACATTATACACCATATTAGAGGACTGATGCAAAAACAAGAGATAAAAATATTAAAAGAAGAATACATTAGTTTGGATATATCAGCCTCAATGAGTACAACATAGTAGAAGCTTCCACTTACAATGTAAAACCAATATGTGCTTAAATATTAATTATTACTTAAGTCAAAAAAATCCATAAATAATATTTTTCTAAATCACATGTAGGGAGTTTTTTAATGTCATTACCTCGTAGTTATTAGGGCGTGTTATCTTTAATCAGTATTTAACCAAATGGCGCTCCTGAAAAATGGGAAGTATAGTAAAGGGCTGAACGAACAATGATTTTTAACTTGCTTCATTTCACCTTTATGTTAGGTCAGCTCACACACGGCTATCTGATCCCAAGCTAGGCAGAACCCGAACTACTGATAAACATACTTATATATTTCAAAATACAATCATATTGTAGATACGAGTAAATTATCAGACACAAAATACAATAAAGGATTTATTTTGAATGAAAATCGAACTCACGACTTCTAGCTTAACAGTAAGGGTCACTGACCACTAGACCAACAGCCCAGTCAATACATTTGGTTATACAACGTGTAACAGAAAGGTGTGGTCAAATTCCAGCAGCGGATAGTGTATGTTGTCAGTATTACAGCTATCATGGTGCCCTAGCCTATTGCATTATTATTACATAGTTATAGTATATTCTTTTTGTTAAATTTCAGTAGCGAAAGGCGTATGTATAGCGTAAGTACTATACCTCCCATGGTGCACAATTCGATTGGATTATAATGGCATAGAACTTTTTAAGTCATACTTTTTTTTTTTGAAAACTTTTTTTATTTATTCATACTTATACGAATGAAGCCGAAGATAGAACAAAGTGGCGTGCAATTGCTGAGGCCTATGTCCAGCAGTGGACTGCGATAGGCTGATAATGATGATACGAAGAAATAAAATTTTAGGGTACTTCGATTTTGATAAAATGATGTATGTGCACTCAGTATCATGGGTACATACCAACCCTTAAATATGACCACACCTTTCTGTTACACCTTTTATAGGTATGGTTGAAGGCCTAACTGACAATGTTTTTAACCTGCTTTATTTCAACTATAGTTTCAGATAGATATTCGTTGTACTTAGACGGATTTTGATGTAACAGAAAAGCTATAAAAATGATTAAAACAAGGATACGCTAGATTATCAATGTTATGTAGATAAGGCCATTGCTACTGCCAGGTGCTTAGATACGATACGTTATATATTACATAGATACCAATACTATTACTATAGTTTATGTATTTATCAGTTAGCGCCTATCTTTTGATGGATTGTGGAGCGGCATACCACGTGGTTTTATTGCTTTCTATGTAAAATGTGCCTGAAGATTGACATACACGATTAAAGTAAATAACAGCTTTATGAAGTAATATGTAATAATTATTTACTGAGTCAGCTCTGCACTGTAGTCCAGTCATGTTAAGATTAAACTGCGAAATAAAAGATAAGTTATATTTTAAATAAAATTCTATAAACCATTATATGGGAATTCTAATGTTCCCTCATAAGTCGTAATAAATAAACATCTCTTAAGATTTAGGTACAAGTTTGGAAATAACAGTTTTTCGTGAATAGAGAATGATGTTCAACAAAATATGAGTCAAGAATACACACGATATTGTTTTAGAAAATACCATTTGTCTACCAATACCAATAGTTTATCGGCGTTTAAAAATAATAATAATAAGATTTTGGGACAACTCACACAACGTCCTATGATCCCAAACTAAGCAGAGCTTGTACTATGGCAACCAGACAACTGATATACATACTTATATATTTCTAAATACATACATATTATAGATAAATAACACCAAAACACGGAATAAAAAAAAATATTAAGCAGGAAGGTACTATTGCTACCTTGAGCAAATGAAATCTCTTGACATTGGCCAACGCTTATGTCTGTACATACTTAAATAACATTCCTCTTCCTACTACCTTACGTATCAACCCATACGATGTCCCACTGCTGGTCACGGGTCTCCCCAATAGGACCTACTTATTATAGATACTGGGGGGTATTTGCCATAATCGCCACGCTTGGCGAGCGGGTTGGCGATCGCAGTAAGGCTTTAAAATACGCAGAGGACGCCCCGTCCTCCGGTGGGAAATCCTTTAGTCGCCTTGACGACTCCCACGGGAAGAGATAGGGTTGTACTATTAGGCACCTACCTTACCTACCCATAATTATCGTTATTGTAAAAATTAATCTTGTTAATGCTCGAACACGAAGACGTCCTCAAATATGTACCTATTTCCGTCCCTCGTATTTACTTTAAAGCGATAGTGACAACATGAGTGTATTAGAACTAACGACGATTCGACTTCCATTACATAAATTGAATTGCGTTATAGTATTTGCCCGGTTATGTATTAATTTATTTTTTATTAGTGACGTCATTTTAGAAGCACGTGCCGCGAGACTGCTTCCGCGCGCGTCTTTATAAGAAACTAATTTTAATATACTTATAAAATTTAAAAATGTATATTACGTAAGCATACTGTTACTGTTCAATCAATCAGCCTGTGTCGGTCCACTGCTGGACATAGGCCTCTCTGCTTACTGGCGTAGTTGTCGCACGGGACACAACTTTATGTGATCCAAAAAATGTTGTTTCTAGTCTGGGTGTATTTTATGTCCGTATCTTGAACCTACAAAGTTGTCATTTTTAAAGAAAATAAACAAACTTGATTGAATTCAGTTTACGCATTCTTCTTACTTATATATACGTTATTTACACTACAAAATTTATAGATATCGAACGAATACATAACTGCATTAAAATGACTTAACATTGACGTAAATCGATTGAGGCCAGTCTAGACGGTGTATAATCATATTGTACATTTTATGTATTGATTAAAATGTATTATTAATAGATACGTAGGTAGACTACATATAGACAACTTATGCCATTTCACTACTTACTATGTTGCACTTGACATATTTTCCATAACTCAGCTTCGTTTCGGGCCTAAATTAGAATTTTTAAAGGCTTACGTGGCTGTGTTTCGATTATGTCTCTACTGATGTTTCTTCATCCGTAGACTACCAGAGCGTAACAAGACAAAGGCCAGATCTTCACTTCTGACAAATATATCTAAAAAACTGCAACCTGAGCTACGGTTTTTTTTTATTTATTTAATATTTGGGAATACAATCAATTGTACATTTAGCCTTAATTCTAATTATATCTTACAAATTAAGTCTATGTACAATCTACAGCGTTTTCACGTATGTATTACAATTAGGGTACAGTGATTATACATTAACGCTAACTAATATAATTTAGATTTTCAGATTACTGATTAAAGTGCTTTTAAAAACATTACTGTTAGAGGCAAAAATATCTACTGTATTAAACTTATTATTATCTATACTTCTATACTAATATTATAAAGAGGTAAGATTTGATTGTTTGCTTGTATTGAATAGGCTCTGAAACTACTGGATGGAATTGAAAAATTCTTGCATCGTTGTGAGCTACACTAACCCCGGGTGACATAGGTTACTTTTTATCTCTGTATTCCTACGGGAACGGGAACTACGCGGGTAAAACCGGGAGGCGTCCGTTAGTAAGTTTATAATTTTGTTTTGGGTTAACAAAGCCCATTAGATTTGTCTAAATCTTGCTTTACAAGAAAATTCCGTTTCCACAAAATGCATGTTACTAATATAATAATAATAATATTGAGGTACAACTCACACAACGCTATCTGATCCCAAACTAAGCAGAGCTTGTACTATGGAAACCAGACAACTGATAAACATACTTATATATTTCTAAATACATACATATTATAGATAAATAACACCCAGACACAGAATAAACCATCGTGCTCATCACACAAAGTAAAACTAACTACACGTAAGTCTTGGTAGTCTACGTTGGACGAAGACGCAGCGGTATAATGATATTATTTTCTTATATAGTATAGTCACAATCACATTGACCTTTGTGTTACCTCCTTGAATATTTTAATTGTTTGTCGTGCGCGTGCGACTACTGGCATTTTTTCTTATAACTATATGAGTTGAATTTGCAATTATTTTGTTGAATTTAGTATTCTATTCTGTATTTTATATAATGTCATAATGTTGTGTTTTTTATCTTTAATGATTTTTTCATGATTTTTAAAATATTTCTTTGATGTCTAGTCTAAAAAGACAGCACGTCTTTTTATCTATTTTATTTTTTTGAGAATTTATCCTAAAAGGTTGAGCGAGTGTATTATTTGAGTGCCTCGGTGGCGTACCTATAGGGAGTGCATCGACTGCAAGAGATTCGATTCCCACACGAGTTATGACTATGTGATATGATTTGGGACGTGTTCATTGACTCATTTTGGTCCTAAAGGATTTGTTTGAAGCATGAATACATGAATGAAAGCATGAATGTCGGTACTGAGAGTGAATGTTCTTTGTGTCAATTACTCGAATGTTTGTAAAGTTGCCTAAAGGTCCAATTGGGGAAGTCGTCTATTTAAGAATCAATTCAAATTTGAAAGAATTTCTTCAAAAAATAGTATATACCGTACAAAAATTATTTGCGTACTATAAATGAAACAAGCTCAGATAACAGATAACGCGGTAGACAACTTTTTACTATTACCTATATAAAAAAAAAATAAAAAAAATCACAAGCATATTAAAGTCTGGCGTTGGCGCGACTGCCTCTGTGGCGCGGTGGGAGTGTATCCGACTGCTACGCAAGAGGTCGTGGGTTCGATCCCCACCCAGGATAAAACTTTGTGTGATGAGCACGATGGTTTATTCTGTGTCTGGGTGTTATTTATCTATAATATGTATGTATTTAGAAATATATAAGTATGTTTATCAGTTGTCTGGTTTCCATAGTACAAGCTTTGCTTAGTTTGGGATCAGATAGCGTTGTGTGAGTTGTCCCAAGATATTATTATTAAAAAAAATTATAAAAGTAACAAGGAGCAAGCAACTAGATCCATTTTTCTTTATCATTTAAATATTCATCCACTGTATAATAACCTCTACGTATAAGATGATGTATATGATTAATGACTACATTTTTGAACTTAATCACTGATAGACTCATAATACATAATACTAAGCTGGTATCTTGTTAAATACTCTCACAGAAAGACCCATAAATGAGTTTTATGTAACCTATGATATTGACCTACTAGACCTATAAAAATCAAAGCACATCACCGAATGAAAATTTCGCTAAATCACTCCTATGTTTTAGTCTATATCTCGGGTGCTATATAATCTAGGACAACGTTTTATACACTAAAACCTTCCCAGAAATCGAATAGTGAAAAACGCATCAAAATCGGTTCGTAGTTTTGAGAAAATCTCAAACAAACATAGATTCATATATACGGATCAAACAGATATCCACCTTTTATTAAGGCGGTTAAAGTGGCGTTTTATTCACAAGGTAATATTGTGTTACCAACCTTTAACGATGTAAGTATAATGAGTATTTCAAGGTTTTGAGGTAACTATGTCGCCAGACGAGTGGAATCACCATTTACCTATAATTCTCACACACTCGATTTGGTAGTGCAACCAAGCATATAAAAGTTTGGCAGGTATTCTTACAAAAATTTCATTTCTATTTGACCCGCGCAAATTTTCCCCCTTTTTGCAATATTTTTCATTGCTACTCCACTCCTATTGGTCGTAGCTTGAAGTTATATAGCCTAAAGCCTTCCTTGATAAATGGGCTATCCAACAGTAAAATATTTTTTCAATTCGAACTCGTATTTTCTGATATTATTGTGTTTAAACAAACAAACTCTTTAGCTTTATAATAAAGGGTCTTTCAACAAAGACGGGTCGATGTTAAAATTGAATAAAACTAGATGTGTGTGAGATATTAACGAAATTTATTTTTTATTTGAAAGGCCCGTTTATGCCATTATGCATGAAATATGACATCGTTCAAATGTCCGCCGCGGCTTCGCATGGTGGCACAAATCCGAGAGGTCCAATTTTTAATGACTCTGCTGCATAGATCCGGCTGAATCTGAGCGATGGCCTGCGTTATGTTGGCTTTCAGGGCAACGGTCGAATGTGGTTTATTGGCATAGACCTGCGACTTCAGAAAACCCCACAAGAAAAAGTCTAGCGGAGTCAAATCACACGATCTTGGTGGCCAATTCACGTCACCTCTGCGAGAGATAACCCTACCCGCAAACCGTTCATGCAAAATGTCGATTGTGTCGTTCGCTGTGTGGCAAGTAGCGCCATCTTGCTGGAACCACATGTCATTCACGTCCATATTGTTCAATTTAAGCCAAAAGAAATTGTTTATCATTGATCTGTAGCGCTCACCGTTGACGGTGCTGGCCTCGCCAACTTCGTTTTCGAAGAAGTACGGACCAATGACGCCGCCAGACCAAAATCCGCACCAAACAGTTACTTTTTGTGGATGCATTGCTATCTGGTGAACCTCATGTGGGTTGTGGTCATCCCATATACGGCAATTTTGCTTATTAACAAAACCATTTATCCAAAAATGTGCCTCGTCGCTAAAGATTATTTTTTGGCCAAAATCGGGGTCCTCTTCCAAGCGTTCCGACGCCCATTCAGCGAACACACGGCGTTGTCTATGGTCATTAACTTTGAGCTCCTGGGTCAGTTGGATCTTGTATGGATGCAGACCCAAGTCCCGACGCAAAATTCTCCAAGTTGAAGTCTGCGAAAGGCCGAGTTCTTGTGCACGGCGAGAAATCGACTGCTTCGGAGTCTCCTGAACACTCTCACGTACAGCGGCGATGTTCTCGGCCGATCTGGCGTTCCTTTGACGTAAAGGTGTTGGTTGGTTGTTTACCGAACCGGTCGTCTCGAATTTAGTCACCAATCGTTGGAGAGTAGACTTTGAAGGGCCACCGCGTCTGCCGTAAAATGGGCGCAATGCGCGCAACGTTTTCACTAACGAACACTCATTTTGATAATAAAGTTTTATCATTTGCACATGCTGCTCAACCGTGTAACTTGCCATGGTGATTTGGCATCAGTGACTGAATAAGAAAAAACAGATTTGACAGATGCCGCCAAATCAAAATGGCCGCCACAGATTATTAATATCGACCCGCTCTATTTGAAAGACCCTTTATTAGTATAGATTACACTCTACTTCACATTTTATGACACGGTTTGATGCTAAGGACCCGAAAGAACGCAGAAACAATAACTTATGAATGTAATTTTTGTGTGGTGTGTGAATGGTTAGAAATTAACAATTCAAATGTGAACTAAAAATAGCAGTCGTTTAGGGAACTTTCTCCAAGAGCGTGCCACTCGTTCGTTGATGTTATTAATGAACTAATGTAATGGATTTTGCGGTACTTTTGAAAAGACAGTGTACTTATCATATGTATAGTCATATGCTCGCTTTACGATGTGACTGTTATGATAAAATAATTTAGATTTTATCGCAATTCTTATCTATGCTTGTTAAATTAATTTTGCTATTACTGATGTAGGCGTAAATTAACTGAAGAAACTGAAATGCAATAGGTATTCGTTGTAAAATGGATCATCTGTTGGTTTTTATAATTTAATGTTTAAGACTAGGTACTAATAAATAAAACAAATACCTAGGCATCACATGTACCTTAATACCTGCTATAGAAACTAGTCAATTGATAAACATACGTTGGTATATGTATATTATTATAGATTAATTAAACCAGACAGAATAAACAGTCGTG
This sequence comes from Herminia tarsipennalis, assembly GCA_945859575.2. Taxonomy (NCBI): domain Eukaryota; kingdom Metazoa; phylum Arthropoda; class Insecta; order Lepidoptera; family Erebidae; genus Herminia; species Herminia tarsipennalis. The sequence goes on along the minus strand of OX243833.2, from coordinate 1,599,807 downwards.
CTGATCATACAAATTTCTCACCCAGGATGAATCTTTGTGTGATAAGCACGAACTCTGGTTTAGCCAGGGTTCCAATTAATTTGTTCACTAGAACGCTTTCTTAATTTTCACATTGCTGCACATCAGGCGGTCAATTCACGTATTTAAAGCAGTTCAGTTGCAGTTAAGTTTCGATTATAACGGCCATTTTTGTATTCTTGTAACTTTGGGATAGATCTCAAATACGCTTGCGTCAAGTATGCGTCTTGAGAGCGCAAAAACTACATTCTAGTATGGTGCACGAACAATTTTGAGATCGACCCCAAAGTTACAATACAAAAATAGCCGTTTTAATCGAAACTTAACTGCAACTGTACTGCTTTAAATACGCGAATTGGCCTCCTGATCAAAGAACGTACATATTTTAAGCTAAAATGAATAGAAAAATTGTAATTAACGTTTCTGTAGTAACTCTCTACTTAAAAAATAAAGGTCAACGAGTCAGGTGTTCGAGGTTTTAGTAAACCGGTGTTTCACCGTGGTACACATAAGCGGCCAGTAAATATACCTTTGAATTGGTTAACGTCCATATTTAACTATCCTCAGAAAGAAGTTCGAGCAACTTAACCTTGGTCGTATGCCATTAATTTATGGGGAAATGCGATATGGAATACGACGACGGCTATCTACAGAACATCGTAGACAAGAATGCTGACACGTATGTGTATTGTCAATGACAACACTGTGGTGTCGTTTTTTAGGGTACCGTAGCCAAAATGGCAAAACGGAACCCTTATACAAATACAATAAATGCATTTTTGAAAGATAGAAAAATTTGAAATCCAAACTTAGGAATCGAACCCGAGACTCCCGTAGCCAAACCGGGGCCAGAAGCGAACCACCTATCTGGACTATGTTATTAGATTTCGATTTTTTCTATCTCTTGTTGCTCGCGAAATTTAGGCCTTCGCAGCGACATCTAGTCGGTAGTTAAAGAACTATCACGGCTTTTGTTATTGCTTCGTTACAGAGAGCATTTTAACAAATTATGATGTCGCAGGCCGAATATTGAAGTAATTTTAATTGACATTTCTTGCCAATAACTTTACAAATACAATAAATTCGCTGAAATAAATAATAAATTCGACCGTTTGTGAAATATTAAGCTTTAAAGTGCAATTTTTTGTTAAGAGTCAACTGTCCCCCCCCCTGCCAGCTAAATGGTTGATGTTGGGTATGTAAAAAAAATCACGGTAGTAGTATATATAACTAGTAAAATTAAAAGGAAAACTATCACAGCTAAGTAGGCTTTACAACTTAACGAGTAACAGCAGACCAAGAGAGAGGTAACAAAATTTTCGTACAGATTCCATTGAAAAATACTTATTTAACGTTGTTAGTATGAAACAACAACAACAACAACAACAACAACAGTAAACCCATTTGGGGCCACGCACAATGTTGAGTTCCGTAGAAAGTGGTTTTTCTACGGAACCCTTCATTGTGCGTGGCCCCAAATGCACTTGGCCCCGGTTGTTTAGAGTTCCGTAGCCAAAATGGAACCCTTATAGTTTCGCCGTGTCCGTCCGTCCGTCCGTCCGCACTTTTGCTCAGTCTCGCGGCAACGGAGTTCATTCTATAAATTTGATTTTTGCGATATGATTATTGGAACAATAAAAAAAGTTTCAAGCCTCGGAATTGTTTTGAACTTATAATTACAACTTATGGTGAGTCTGGTTGTTCAGAAGGAATATTTTTTAATCGATTAGCTAAATTCAGATATACATGTAGAGTAGGCAAAGATAGGTCGGTCGCCAAGCGCGCTTCTTTACGAAAATGGTGAAGCTGTTGAAAAAATATTATGGAATATCGTCGAATGAGATACTTAAAGAATAAGCATACACGGGGCTTTTAATCAGCAATATCGCATCATATAATTAGTGGACAATTGACCCTTTATAAGTTGTTCGTGAGGAGAACCGCAAAAAGCAAGGATAGACAGAAACTACGCTAAGCTGGTTTAGTGCAATTTAATAATAGTAAAGTTAGATGTTCACGGAAGAAAATAACTTTATTTATGTACTGACAGGTGACAAAACTTGCTAGTGTCTCCGACAAAATGCCGCGCGATCTTGAAGCACACAGAAAAAAATCATTTTCTAATTTTCCTGTAACGACATATTCTATAGATATATGATAATGATATGTTTGTGCTTAAAGAGTACTGTTATCTTGGAGTTACAATTTGTCGATGTGAGGAATCCGGCTATTTTAGGTCAAAAAAAAAATGCTCCGATTGCTTTCAAAAATGACGATATTTTTGAAGGGTTTATTTTATTATTGACGATTTCCATGAAGATTAGACGAATAGAAATTAATAAGATCGATGCCTGAAATAAAATGTTTAATTTTTGAGTATCCAGAAACTATTGGCATGACCTTCGTATAGTAGTCGAGTTTTATTCGTAGCAGGAGAATTATGATAATTTAGGTGGCCATTAATCCATATCACAATAATTTGAATTGAATCCGGCTCGAAGGACCAATGTTTAAGCGGCACTTAAAAGTTGGTTGGCACAGATCCCACACTGTTCTGATTGACGAGCAGGGAATCGAATAAAATAACTAAGTCTGTTCTATCTAATACTGTAATCCAACAAAAATACATATTTATGTGTTACTTATCGGACGATATCTTGCATTTGAACCGCACTAAAACATGAACCAAATAAATATACAGCTACAATCCTGAACATAAGCAATTGTAACTAACAGTGGCAGAGTGTCCTTAAAACACCATTACTTACGGTTTCCCTTTTTTATTGTAGTTACTTAGTATTATAGGTACAAAAAACAAATCCAGCAAGATATATTTTTGTATCGGGTTACCTCAAAAAAAAAATTAACAGTTCGCCTCTGATAACTGACCCATAACATTTCCCCAACAGACCCTGGGCCAGAACTCGATGTGGGTGGCGCGTCTGCTGATCTCGCTGGTAGAGTTCCAGTCTCGCAACATCCTGCGCGCCGCCGCACTCGCCGAGATTGTGCTGTTCCCGCTTGTTGTCTTCATGGCATTCTTGTATGTATACTTACTAGATACTTATTCCCTTCATACAGATCTTCAAACAGCTGGAGTTACCTGTTAGCGCTGCTTTCCACAAGGCTACGAAACTGGATCAGGCAGATCACTGGTCGATTGATAAGGAGTCACGATCTTCAGCAATGGGGGAACGATTGAATACACATTGGACATGAAACATGCTTACCCGTTTTTTTAATGACCACTTTTATTATTCTATTTCATTTATGAAGTCTTATTTGACAGTGTTAAATGATATTTTATTGCAGTAAATTGTTATTATTCATAACTTCTAACTTGAGTATGATGACAATTTAAAAAAGTGTTGATTCCAACCATAAAAAACATTTTACTTTTATTAATTTAATAAATAATCAAATTAATGTAGGCATAATATTTTTAAATAATTTTCATTACCGTAAACTAAGAAAAAAAGAAAAGAAATAAATAAAAAATACATATTTTTTTACACATAATACAAATTCTAAATTATAATAAAAACAATTCCATCTTTGTGCAAAAAAAAATCTCCCTCAGCATTGTGCTGAGGCTCCAGTATTGTACTGGAGTCAGCTCTGAAGATTGGCAATACCGCAGATAATAAAATATTATTTGTATTTTTCTATTTATGTGAAATTTACAGAGTTACATTTTCAGGAATGTAAAAAGGTCTTAATTTGTAATTGGAATTAAGTTTAATGACTTTCGAGTTAGAGAATGCTAGTATGGAAATTACACCAAGAAATGAAAAATAATTAAAATGATTAGGATTTGGGGTTAAAACATCAGTGTATAGTCAATTGTACCTCGTAAACACTTCCAAAATTTTACATCTCTAGAAAAATGGTCTTGGCTACCGCCCATGATGGGACCTTACCTTAGGATTGGTCCTTTGCATACGTTCCGGTTGCCGGGTAACCGGCGGGGAAAGGTGATCTGGCACCGGGTACCCGGCAACCGGAACGAATGCGAGGGCCTAATGTTGTGTGTTCACTAAACTAACTACATGCGTGTATGTGACAGCGGCTACTGCGGGCTGCTCACTCCGTTCGTGTACTACTACTTCGTGACGTGGCGCTACGCGTCGCGGCGCAACCCCTACACGCGCAACACGTTCCGTGAACTGCGCGTCGTCGCCGAGCGCACCGCCGACCGCGCGAGCACGCCCGCCGTCCTGCGCAGCGGGGTACACAGTGCCGTGCAGCTCGTGTGCCGTATGGCACCGCCCATGGAACATGCGCAACAGTAAGTACAACAGCACTTACCGACCGCGCGAGCACGCCCGCCGTCCTGCGCAGCGGGGTACACAGTGCCGTGCAGCTCGTGTGCCGTATGGCACCGCCCATGGAACATGCGCAACAGTAAGTACAACAGCACTTACCGACCGCGCGAGCACGCCCGCCGTCCTGCGCAGCGGGGTACACAGTGCCGTGCAGCTCGTGTGCCGTATGGCACCGCCCATGGAACATGCGCAACAGTAAGTACAACAGCACTTACCGACCGCGCGAGCACGCCCGCCGTCCTGCGCAGCGGGGTACACAGTGCCGTGCAGCTCGTGTGCCGTATGGCACCGCCCATGGAACATGCGCAACAGTAAGTTATTTTGCTTTTATTTTATGGATCCCAAAGTTCATAACGGAGTGGGGGTATAACGAATCTGACAAAGATCTTATGTCTGATCCATGTATCTTTGTCAGGTTCGTTGATAGATAGATATAGATTTTGTCTCCCTCACTTTAGTATATGCCTTTATCTGGTTTTTAATGGAGTCGTTAAATTAGGAGTAAAATTATAATCCTGTTATTTTTTTTTATTTTCAGATAACGTCTGTGAACATGATCATGTAATTGCAGATAGCAAACGTTTATACATCAATACGTTATTTTGTATCGAAACTACATAACTAGGGGTGTGAAGACTATTCACTAGATGTGTCTTTCGGTTTTAGACAAATTTCTTAAGTTACGGTTTTTCACATCACTACTCTATTTACATTCTAGTAAAGATTACAGATTACTGTAAAATTGCGAAATCGATGTTATTTGGGATTGTAATGAAAATGATGTCAGCGCAATCATAATATCTAGGAATCCCAAAATATTGTATATTGCTCTTCAAAGTAATCTATTATATATAAAACGGTTATATACTACAACGGTCAACATTTCGAACAAGGTACATATTTACCTCTTTATTTTGTAAGAAAATTTGCAAAACATTGCAGTACAAAATCTCTAACGTACTTCAATGCATTTCATAGCATAATGTTTTGGTTGTAATTGTAACGACAGTATAATGTAACATTTAATGGGATACACTTTATGTACTAAGTTTAATTTCTATTTAATTAATCTCGTATTTACTATGTATTATTTGTTGTAAAACATGTTAATTATATCTGTATTCAGCCTAACTTATTGAAACAATCACGGGTTTTATTTTATTTTTCAAATGAAATTGACATTAGTTATAAAAAGTTGATTATACAACTTGTTGGGTGTGTTTGAAATAAAGTTGGGCTGAATTACAACATGTTGTCCAACAAGTTTGCTTAGTGGATAAGAGACGAACATAATAACGGTCCAATTTTAATTTAAGAAGGAATGTTGTTTAAGTTAGATTGGTAAGTATTCAATGTAAGGTTTTTGTACTGTTCTCTCAGTATTGTTTGTCAGCCAAGGTCATTTTAAAGGGTCAACCTGCTTCTATATTACTGCTATCGCCCGCTGCTATTGTATCAAAATTATAAATAAAACTTGTTAGCTTCAACGTATTTGGCAGATTTATAAATCATCTATAAGTTATTATAAAGCAGCAATTCGCTATAGGCTCACTGAGATGCTAGCTAAATCCATTCCAATTACAGGAAATTTGTAAATACTGTCAAAAATTGCATCATTTAAAAGAACTAAAATTAGCTTTTATTATGAAATTTATACAATGGGCGGATGAAAATCATCTATAAAAGAGATTTTTTAATATTTTTTTACCTGAAATCGTACCCGGAATTAAACCGAGCGCCCAAGTCTGATCGTGGATATATAAAATATAAGTTCAAACAAAATTAAGTGTAATGTTTATTTATGTTAGATTCTCTGTGTCGACATTTTTATATTTAGCAGTAATTGTAATGCACTTGGTTTGGGGTGAATGTAGTCAGGTTTTTAAATAAAATGTTGGTAAAAATGTTTTCTTTCATTTACTGCCTAAAATCCATTGTTTGCAAACTATTAAAGTGAGTATATACTTGAGCATTTACTAGGAACAGAACGTCGAGCATTCGCTGTTTTAAAATTTACTCGAACCACACTTCAATCATGACCCTCGATGTTTTGTTACAACCAAGTTAAAACCCAACGAGCGTTTTGGTATATCGTTTTATCGAGCAAAGTACGAGCGCGGGTGATGGAAGTGTATGATAGATAGAAAGAATTGTTACAGGTCAATTTTCACTCGCCTTACAGCATTTACCTGTGGTAACGTCGAACATAGCGTCAAGCCTTCGCAAGAACGTTACATTAAATTTTAATGCTCTAGCAAATGCTTAAGTGCATACTCACCTTTAGAATTGGATAACGACGAGTCGTCAGAAAATTGTTGTAAAAACTGGACTTTTTAAACTCTTGAAAAACTGATGTTTTGAAGCTCTGGCATTCTGGGCCATAGACACCTGTCCCATCCAGTGATGACGATTGATGAGCTACTATCGATACCGCGGCAAAAGTGTGAATTTCGATAGGACTATCGAAGGTATTGATAGCACAAAATGTGGTAATACTGGTGATGACTTGCAATAGTATCGATAAAGAATTAAGCCTTGATAGTCGCTGTACTATCGATAATATCGATACTATTCTTGTCCTTGACAACTTTACTATCGATAGTTATGTTTTATGAAGGTAATGTAATAGTATCGTGTACATGTCGTTGGTATATTATAATGGTCAGCCAGTAGCCAGTGCAGTGATTAACAAGTTACAGGAAAATTCTAAATACCTTAGAATTCAGCATTTATGTTGCCAGAATTAAAGTTCACAACAATACTGCTATTATAATTATACTTAAGCGTAATTAATATTATTTAAATGGCCATCGTGTAGTAGTAGTAGTTGTAAAATTGAAAATTTTGTTACTGGTATAGATACTGATATACCTAGGTACTTTATTTTCTTTGTTTGTTGACAGACATCAAAATAATTGAGAGTGCTAAGAGTAGTATTGTTCTGTGAGAGTAATACCTCTTCTTCATCTTTCAATACTATCGAAAAATAAACATTTATCGATAGTCCAAAACTTTTGATACTATCTATAGTAGAGTTCTTAGGGACGAGACAATTCCCGTCCTTGAGAACTTTACTATCGATAGTATTGATACTATTAATAATAAATATAATGAAAGTATCAATCCTATCGATAGTACAGCGACTATTGAATACTATCAAAATCATCAATAGTATTACCACATATAAAATCAGTTAGGATATCGATAGTACATATACTATCGATAGTCGTATCGATATCCTAACTGATTTTCATGGTCAACTATCGATAGTGTATCTATATCGTTAGGATATCGATGGCGAAGTATCAATAGTAGTAACTATCGCTATATATGGCTTAAACCCCCCTCTCCCTCCTTGGATCCGCCATTGTATATGTATATCTTGTTTACATAGGATCTAGATAAGTATATACGTATCATGAGCGATGAAATCGCCACTCACTTCTCGCTCGTCAGCGGTGGGACAGGTGCATAATTCAAGCTCTTCGTTTAGTTTGCATTGACGTGATCCAGCGCAAAACTGATTGAGGCACGGCAAAGATAACATTTTAAACTATATTCCGTTCGCGTTAAGAAAATAGTGAGTCATCAGTGCAACAGTCATTTAATAACGCAACTGATGTCAAAATGACTTAATACCAAGAAAGAGTTGACATTGCTAATGCAATGTCAACTCTTTAGCTTTATAATATCAGTATAGAAGATTAAAGCCAACGAAAGTAAATCTTAACATGTTACATACACACTCAGAAAACAAACTTTGACCCTTTACAACGAAGATATACCGCAGGCTGATAATGCAAAGTATCTAGACCGACTTGGCAAAAACACATCTGGTTTAAGAGGATACAACTTGACACCTTGATCGGGTCAAATTCACAGCTCTTTTCTACTAGCAATATTATAATAATAATAACATATTAATATCAAGGGACAACTCACATAACGTCATCTGATTCCAAACTAAGCAGAGCTTGTACTATGGTAATCAGACAACTGATAAATAAACTTATATATTTCTAAATACATACTTAGTAGATAAAGATTATGTATCTATACTAATATTATAAAGTCAATTTACCAATAGAAAGCCACGTTACTTTTGAGTGTCATAGGCATAACATCACTCTACGACCAGTAGGAGCGGAGATCAATGAAAAATGTTGCAAAAGGGGGAAAATGACGCAAACGAAGTTGTGGGTCATCTTGTTATGTATAAAATAAACATAAAACCTGTTTGGACATAGGGATTCAACTATGGGAAACTGCAAGTAACAGTAACATAGAGATTCTTCAAAGATTCCAAAACAAGTTATTAGGAGTAATGTTTATGATACCATTATAAGCAACGAATACATGAAGATGAACAGTACCAACCTTATAGGAAGAATTAACTGCGTTCAGTAAGTACAAAATACCAGACAAAACTATCAATTTACGTCAATAAATTGACGGTCAACCTTAGAACCTACAGGGGCAAAATAACTTTTTGTAAATTATCCATACATTCAATCATTATAGGCTATTTCGGTTAATACGTACTCCTTTATTAGTAAAAACATTTTTGAACAAGCGAATGTTTGACAGCAGTCGACCTCTTGCTCCGGATCATGAACAGAAACATGGCCGGCAATGAGAGGTCACTTCCAAACTCGCCGCTGCCTTCCCCCACTCCTCCTCCCCAAGTTAGACAATATTGGCAGGGCGTGCTGCGTCGAGTCCTCACCGCAGCCGCAGTAGTAGCAGGCAATTCCCTCCTAGCGCCGGTGCAGGTATTTTGTAAAGCATCCGTGGAAAGGACCAGCACCAACCGGAAATAATGCTGCCACTTAGCCCACTTCTCCAGGACCAGCCGGGTACATCCACAGCTCGTACACCTGTCTGTGGAGCCTCCAGCCAACCCCACCACGGAGCCATAATTACCCCGTGGGCCTCACCGCGCCTAGCGTGTAACTGTGGGGGAGGGGGCATCGAACCCCCAGCTGAAGATTTAAAGTCAAACAATGAGCGAGAACAGTACTATAGGCCGACCGCTTAACTCGTATATCGCCTGCGCGGTGAGAAGGGAGCGCGGGGTGATGTTAACGGGTGGGTGAGCGGTGTGCGCGGGACGTTCTCTGTCCCGCGCAACGTTCTCTGATGATTAAACCTCCTTGATTTTTGTTAGGCAAAGAAATAGCCCATTGTTTAGTAAACAGATTGCTATGAAACAAAATGCATTATAAAAAAAACAGTGCAATCGCAGGTGTATTCACAGTGAAGCGAAAATTCAAATGTTTTTATTTAAAATTTAAATATTCTTGTGGACTTTCTTCACTTACATTCTAGTTTGGTTAGGCAACTGTTTAAGTCCATTTACACTAAAGTTATTGAAATTAAAGACTTGAATTACCTATTATAACAAAATATGTCCAAACAAATTACACAAATTCTTTGGCAATTTAGTAGAACAGTCGATTCTGACGTAAAAAGGGACAAGAAAAAAAATATTTATCTATTACTAGGGACAAAGCCATAATTATATTTAATACCGTATTAATTGGGATTATTTGTGTTGTAGTCTAATTGAATGCAAATGGAGGAAACCAAAATAAAAAACAGGTCAGTTTTCACTTTTTTTTATTAATTAGCTTATAACCTAAGCGACGGGAGGCACGGGCTGCGGCAGCGGCGCGGGCGCCAGCGAGCGCACGTCACTAGTTGGCTCCAGCGGGACGGGCTCGTCCTTGGGCTCCGTCACCAGGATGTGGTCGGGCTGGGGCTTCTTGGGACCGTTCTTGCCTTGTTGGTCCCACGGAAGCATGATTTTCACCTAGAAATTAACATATTGAGTTTTTAATCCATGTTAATTATAATACAAAAACAGGTATAGGTAATCATGGTTAAACTCAGTAGCCAGAGTAGGAATGTAGATTCATGAAGAACTATAATACATACAATTTGTCAATACTACAAGTGTTGAGTCTGCACCGTACCAGAGCCCATATGAGACGAGCCCTCCAATAAACAAACTCAGTTAATTTACCACAATTATTAGACCCCAAGCCATTGATAGGTTTGGGATCCCTGAAATTGTGGGGTAATCTAATTTAAAGTAAAAATCTAATTTAAAATAACATTTTATTTGTATTATAAATTAAATATTCTTTCCTTTCTTTTTTATTACCAAAATTATATACTCAAACACACTATTTTTTACTATCAATCTACATCCAAATTTACAGACTTTGGGAGAGATTTACAAGGTAGACTAATCTAGCAGTTGATTTATAACATTTTTATTTTGTTTGGTTAGAACATGGCTTGAAAATTAATGAATAAAGCCATTAGTTAATCAGTGCATCCATCACCCCTTAATACCAATATCAAACATGTGCTTATAGGTTACTATTATAATTTGAGATTGACCTAAGTTAACAAACTCATTATAACACACATATATATCCTAAAAATTGCTAGGATGATAGCAGAATTCATCTAAAATGCTGTTTTTACAATTATCTTTATATATAATTTGAAACTCACCTTAATTCCAAGTACTCCTTGCCTAAGCAGTACGTGGCGTGTGGCTGTGTTAACGTAGTCATTGCATGGGTCTCCAGAGTGGATCATGAGGCCGTCTACGAACTTCATAGACTTGGCACGCTGGCCTCTTAGCTTGCCAGATACGACAACCTCGCAACCACGGGCGCCAGACTCCATGATGAAGCGCAGGACACCGTAGCACGCACGACGCACGGCCAGACCTGTAGACAACAGATTATAGCTTTAAAAAAAATAACAGATTTTTATACAGTGGCGGCTAATTAAATTTGGTAAGTTTAATATTAAACAAAAGTTCGTAATAGTTTGTCTATGAGTAGTTGAACTAAAACCTTTGTATTAGTTTGACAACATTGACATATTGGTGATACTGCTCTTTGTGTCAGTTCTGCAAAAGTCAACTTGTTGAACATTCAGGTGACAAACAGTTTCATTACGAACTATACACAGAGTAACAGTTTGTCCATGATGCAATGTGCAGTCCTGTGTGGGAATCCATACCATGATCTCTTGTGAAGCAGTTCTAACATCCACTGCCCCACCAAGGCAGTCAATTTTTGTAGATTACAGGCACAATTACTCATGTGTATGTCAGTTAATATGATAAAAACTATCCTATGTCCTTTCCGGGGCCTCAACCTATCTCAATAACATATTTTATCTAAATTGGTTCAACAGTTTAAGCATAAAAACAATTTTCAAAATTATAATATGAGTTTGTACTTGAAAAAGTACAACATAGAGGAGTCAACAAACTAAAAATAGGGCAAGTTCTTTGCAGAACTTAATTTGTCTACATTGGAAGAATGTAGGCAAAAAGGAGATCTAATTGAAACATTTAAAGTGTTAGCTGGACACTACAATATCAGAGATTTCTGCAATCTCTATACAATGTATGCAAATACCCATCTGAGAGGACACTCACTGAAACATGCCAGGTCTCCCTCTGCTAGCAATTCTAAAGACATGTGTGACAACCTACTAGAAACAGTGATTAGACATCTTTGAAAATATACATGTAATTTTCATATTTTCAAAAGTATTAAAGAGAATAATAAGTTTGTATTGATCCTCAGTTCAAGAATACCAAATTAAATTTTTTAAAAGTTTCTGCCCTGTTTGGCAAGGGACTCCACAAATACACAGTACACCCAGCCTCCAAAAAAACAATTAGCAGAAAATTCCGAACTCTGCCAGATTGAAGTTGGCAATAAGTGAAGTAATTTTTATAGGCATTTCTTGCCAAAGACTTTCCAAATACAATAATTGCATTTTTGAAAGATAGAAAAATTTGAATCCAGACTCAGGAGACGAACCCGAGACTTCCGTAGCCAAACTGGGGCCAGAAGCGAACCACCTATCTGGACTATGTTACTAGATATCAAATTCTTCTATCTCTTAATGCTTACAGGTTAGGCCCCCGTAGCGACATCTAGTCGGTAGTTAAAGAACTATCACGGCTTTTGTTATTGCTTCGTTACAGAGAGCATTTTAACAAATTATGATGATGCAGGCCGAATATTGAAGTAATTTTTATAGGCATTTCTTGCCAAAGACTTTACAAATACAATAATTGCATTTTTGAAAGTCTCGGGTTCGATTCCTGAGTCTGGATTCAAATTTTTCTATCTTTCAAAAATGCAATTATTGTTTTGGCAATAAGTGGTTGCAGATGCATTTTTTAGAAGTAAATGGTGACAGGAAGCGGGGTGTGAAGGCGGTAACTATACAAACAGAATTAGATATGTAATTATGCATTGTCATAATTAGTATTACTAACTCATGTTTTATGTAATTATATTTAATTTAATAATCTAAATTAATTGTTTTTGTCAGCCATTTTAAGGTTGCATCTCTATGACATGTGCAAAAGTGATATGAACCTAACTTCACTCTGGCCAAGTTACGTTGATCCAACTGTACACACAGATATATGGGAATTCAAACACATTTCGAGCAGCAGTTTTACATACTCCAGACAACCATTAGTCTATACTGAAGTCCACAACTTCCTATAAATTAGAAGTTTTGACAAAGCTTGCACTTGCCATGAAATGTAGGTATGTACGGGATCATTTTTAAATAATAAAATATGTACCTGCACTGTTAACATTTTCATAATTAAAATGTTATTGGCCTCAATTCAGTTAATGATCCAGTTTGGTTAAACCTAACAAGCTACTGCCTGTACTCACAACTACATTGTTTGGATGTTTACAGGTAAAATTTATGTTTTAGGTTTGTAAAATTACTCATGTAGACTGTACCATACCATATTACCCACACCAGGTAAATTGTAAGTATAGAATGGCACGTTCGCATAATAATTATAAGTTAGTGAAAGTGAGTACTAACCTCCGATAAGTTTGTATCTGAGCGACTCAGCCTGCGCGATGGCGCACAGACCACGCGTGGCCACCTTCTCGGCGTACAGCTCTACTGACTGCTCCGGGATGTTGAACCTCTTCTGCACCACGGACGTCAGCTCGCGGATACGTCTGCCCTTCTCTCCGAGCACGCTCTGTGTTCTCGTCGCCATAATGATGATTTCCGACCGAGTCGGAGTGACACGCACCTCCACCCCCGAGTAGCCATCCTCGGCAAGCTCCCTGGTCAAGAACTCATTGAGTTCCGCCTTGAAAACTCCGTCACCGACGAACTGCAAATTCACGGATAGGTTATGTTTTGATCATGGTATTTTTTGACAAAAACGTTTCGCGGTATCTGTAGATACGTTGGGCACATAATAATTTAGAAGATCTATTTAGGTTTGTAACGATAAAACATGAAACACAAGAAAAATAACAATTCTATCGCAGGTGACAAGTCTAGATTATCCACTAACATCACAGATTTCACAAACTTATCGACCCCCTTATTTATTTTCATAGGCTCGTTAATAGATAAATAACGGATTATTACGTGTATTTCAACATATTTAACACTGGTTTCAACGTACTTTTCGCTTTTTAGAAATGTTGTTCACCGCCATGATTGCAACGGGAGCGAAGAAAAGGCCGGAGACAGATTAAACAAACGTCAATGTCAATTTTGTATTACGTTCGGAAACGAGGAATCGATTCATGATGAACTCGATTTGATATGCAGAGGCAATTAAGTATCAAACTCATCAAACTTTAGGATAAAAAAATGATTGTAGGACAAAAGAGATCTAAGTTTATATTTTATTAATTTAAATTATTTTTGGATAGTAAAATACTATTTTTAAATACGTCACAAACAAGATTAGGGATGTGACTGTGTTATTGAAAATATTTGAATTACTTTTTTGTTATAAAGTCTGCTCTTACATAACACTGTAATTTCTGGGTAATGATTACATACTAAGTTGGAAAAAAGGTGAAACATGGGTAAAATGAAATACAATTCAATGGTACTTAAAAGCTATTTTTATTCGTAAACAAATAAATGTATCGATGTTTTATAGATATATACTTTTTCCGTGCCTATTATTTTGTAGGATTTACACAAGCAAGACGTCAGTGCAATCGGACGTACTTGACATCACTATAAATTATCGTTATTGTCTTATGGTCATAAACCTTGGTTAATGTTAGCTTTCAGAATTGGGATTATTTGAATATCCCGCCATTGAGTAGGAATACATGAAATAAGTTAAATATTTTAGGGAGATTTTTTTTTGTCAACGTCCGGGAGCCGGGAGATTTGATATCATCAAGTAATGTTGTTTAGCCCCGGTGCCGGTATCCTTTATCTTGAGACATACTTCTAATTCTTGCATAGAAAATATAATATTTAGGGGAATTGGGATTGTTAATTAATCGATCTGGGCATTGCACAAAATCTGGTGTTAACGATGTTAAAAGCTCTTTTTAACTTTTATATGACGATTATTTTCATAATAATTGTCTAACACTCTTCATTCAACGCATTTGCCTCTACATGTCTGTTAATGAAGTAGACTCGTGGATGTTGCTGCAAAAAGCACGCCAACATTTTGATTTAGCTTGTCGAATACGGCGTTGAGCTTCAGATTTTATTATGTTTAGTAAATTTAAGTTTTGTGTGGGATTTCGCCTAAAATGTTTTAAAGCTAACCGTCGCTGGGCTGTAATTTTAGATAGGTCATGATTCCAATAGATCTTAGGAATAAATTTTCTAGACGGATTTGTTCATAGTTTTTTGAGTAGGATGCATGTGTTAGCAGCTTTAATAATTTACGATGGAAAAAAAATCGTACAAAAATTTAACACTTTCTGATTCTTGCAGTTCTGAAAACGTATATTTTTCCTATTAGCTTCCTTGTAATTGCGCTTAGAAATAACACTCAGATACTCATAATATATTTCAATCGTTAGGTGATCGCTGCCTAAGGTTTCATTTATTACTGGACAGTAACAAATGAAAAGTGCTATTAATATATCAGTCGTACAAAAAGAATTATCCGGGAAGTGTTGTAATATACTATTTATCAGTTTATTTCTAGTAGGGGTACTTAATATTGTCAAGAGTAACGTATTCAAACAGCTGGTTACCTCATGAGTCTTTTCGCCCGCGATCATCGAGTTCTTGGGTAATGCTGAGAAAACACAATCCCAGTCTGTTTGAGACGTTCGTACTGAGGATAGACAATACACTTCTACAATGTTATGAATTAATTTACAATTTAATATCCTAACGTGAATAATCTCTTTGCCACAACTATTTATTTTTAAAGGACATATGTGTCGGTTAACTTCAAACTCGGATAAATCCCATTCTGAGAATTTTCAAGTTTTTGGTATCAAAATAAAGGGTAAAAATAATATATTTAAACTATTTTATCAGTCTAATATAAATCCATATGGTTCTTGAGAAAAAAACCGTTAAACTCATAATATTCTATCAAAGCCAGATAGATCCAAGAGACAGGTTTTTTCAAATGTAGTTATGTCCATCCGAGCCAATCAGCGAATTGCGTTTGTTCAACATGGCCGTCAGTTGACGTAAACTCTGCGACGCAAGCACTGTACTCTCCGTTCTTTTTTTATTATTTACTTATTTATGAGCCATTTGTCATGGAAAAATCAATTCAAATTGTGTCGCCAAATAAAGCCCGGAAGCGGCCTAATATAAACCTACGCCGTAGGAAAGAGGAAAGAGCAAAAATTCGGTAGTTTGAAATTAGTTCGTTTGAAAATCTTGAGTTGACACTAGGGTTGTGCTAACCGTTAACGATACTTTTTAATAACCTTTTTTTTGTTGATCTATTGTTTCAAAAAAGTCAGCAAAATTAATTGATGTTCGCAAATTACTGGAAACGCACTTTGGCCAAGATTGGGCATCGTTGGTGCAATTCAATTATTACAAACAAGTGCTTAACAGTAAGAATGTGATAGGGCGACCAATCCACGAAGAAGAAAATGACGAAGATGACTCAGAAGAAATATTAAATTTTGTTTAAAATAATAAAAAAAATTAATTACTCTTTCTGTAAAATATAACTAACTTGATTTCCTTATTTAGTTTGTATTATTTTTATAAAATATGTGGTAGGTGACTGAATAAAACCATATTTAGTCAGCTACCACAAATTTTACTGTCGATAGTATTACGTGACTTTGCCGCTACCACATCCCTAGTTAAAATCGTATTTTTTCAAATCTAGACAAATCCAGATCTATTATATCAGAATTCTATAAATCCACACTGAGTTCTTTCAAAGGTAGATAAATTGCATTCCATTATATCAAATGAAGGTAAATCCAATCTAAATATTATTTTTTTGTAACTATGGATGGTTCTTAGGCTAAATTTGCTGAACAGAATGGTTTGGCTCAATAGTGTTGTCATAATAAATAAAATACTGCATATTTGAACCATCAAAGTAAGATGATTATCATTTTTCTTTTATACCTCTAAAAAGGGTAGAGTGGATTTATCCAAGTTTGAAGTTAATCGACACATATAATAGTTCATAAAGATTTGTGGCAGACAATAGCAACCCCTCCATACGAGTCGGTTTGATCTTTCCTGTTTAAATTTTAATAGCCTATGTTAAGATGTTGTGCCGTATCCAACCAAGTTTCGCTTAATATTGCGATGTGAATTTTCTTTCGATTAAGTGTAAGCTCAAAATCAACCAACATAGGCTTTAAACTTTGTCCGTTTCATTGCAAGATATTAAAATCAACATTAGCCATTTTTGAGACTAAAGAAAAGTTTACCAGTTAAATCTACATTTAAAAATAAAACCATAAACAAAATGTTTATAATCTTGTTTATAAACTTTCTAGATCCGGAGATAGGTACTTGTTTTAGACAACGTTTCAAAGTTCCTACCTTGAGATGATTCATGTCTACCTCTCTGTTCGATATCTTCATAAGTTTGATTGTAATGAATATTTTTAGATGTTTTCTTCTTATTTGGTATATGTACTTTTTTATTCGGTCTTCTTTTTAAATTGGTTTTTGTTGCAATTTCATCCTCTTCACATAGGTCTTCTGAACCTGTTTCCGTTTCCTTTTCCTTGGGTAAAACTGCGTCTCTGTAGCGAGTGTTCAAGGTATTGGTGATAAATTTATGGCCGGACATTTTAATGGCATATAGTTATTACTAGAGTCGGGTTGTCCAAATTGTTCTAAGGTTTCTCTGTGTGAGCAGTGATTGGCGCTCATGATGGCTTGATGTTTTTTTCTTTTAAATAATAGGAGCAGTGCTTATCTAAAGCCATGTGCATGGAAACTGTGAAACTATATATACACACTTATGATATAGTTTCACAGTTTTCGTGATCTTGGCCACACTTTTTATGAGGGCAAAACTGTTTCAAATGGCCGAAATTCAAAGGAAACTAACAGAAAAAATGAATGGATCCACTTTGTAATGCCGAGACATACGGAGGTAAGGTGGATCTCTTAAATACCAAACGAACTACTTCATTGTCTATCCATTGCGTCTTATCAGCCAAACGTTTTAATCTTCTAGCCAACTCTATGTCTACATCACTTTGCAATAACTTCAATGAATCTTCATCACATAAATCCAAATCCACATTCCTTATTATACCGTAGTAGCGTCGGCATTGCTGACGAGCAGATTCGTGCAATGCGTACGATGCTGATCAGTGGACGCACTGTATGACTTCCTATGCAAAGAGTACTGTAATGTGTTCCATACGTACGATGCAGACATGTGGACGCCTACCTATAAATCGGCAGTGCTACGATACGAAGAGAAAGAGTTAATATAAAATGTATCATAGAGAAAAAATAAAGGACACTTTTTTTATCAATGCAATTTATTCGTTACTCAAGATCTTTTCATTACATACAAACGCACCATATACTTAGCATAACAATAATTTATTTAAGGACATTATTGCCCTAATGTGTAAAGTATTGGAAAGTAGACACGTCATGCAAATTAATGTTCCTGCACAACAAATTACAAGTAACAGATGAACATTTAATAACGTTAGTCAGTGGTTAGTTGAAAAAGCATGTGCACATATAGTTACAATATAAGTAATGTGAATATTAACTAATAATGTTATTTATAAGTTCATTAATTAATAATAACAATATCGAACATGTTTAACGAATCTATTTATTATCTATGCTATATTTATCTAGTCTGTGGCTCGCATAGCGCGGGAAATCAAATGTTATGACATCGATTTCGTTCTACACTGCCATAATAATATTGATAAATACCGAATAAAAACAATTAACGAGTTAAAATATATACCTAACAACATAAAATAATTTATTTAATTATATTTGATCTACGTACCACAGCGGCACAAGTTTCTAGATGCTACAACATAAAAAAATCATTACTAAAAGTCGATTAAGTACTTCCTAATGAAATTTCAAATGCTACTGGGACTATCAAGGAGAGAGTAGAAGCAAGCTAAAGCGAGACACGTGTGGTCAGTAGCACTTGAATTATATTTACTCACAAAATAATTATGTTATGTAAGTACACTAGTTAAGTAATTCTTTCAAATACTTATTATAAATGCCGATCGCGATTACCAAACTAAGCCTACTGCGAAACTACAATTCTACAAGTCTAGTGTTTATTAACTATAATACGCTCAACAACTTTTAATATCGTTATAATGTATTGAGTTTCTTCATTTAAACTAGGCAATATTTTAATTAGGGCGAAGGCAGTAGGTAGATTGAATGATGTAAAACTTTGAAAAAGTAAAGCTGTGAATTTGCAAGAATAAATAAAGGTTGTTGGTACATTAATAATATATGCAAAACGATTGTTAATACAAACATATGTCCATAGTGCATTCGTTTGCAAAATGGTTGGTAGGTAAGTATATAATATATATCATGATAAAATAAAACATTCACATTAAATTATGCATTCAGTGAATTTTACAATTACAATTTGATGTAGGTAAGTAGCTTATATTTAAATGGACAGTGATATTATACAAGGTGTACCTTAAACTACTAAATAAAAACATTATTTTATTTCTAATCCAACATCGACCTATAACTATTTATCTTATTAATAATGGACAGAATTGCGTGTAGCGTGTTTTTGATAAAGTAAAATACTTAGGGTGTTGCGTGATCTCGTTAAGTGAAGGCCCGCGGGAAGAATAAAGTGATAGTGCCGTGAATAGAAGTATTTAGATTTTTCCGTTGGTCACACTGAGATTTAGTCGTTTTTTTAACCATGTTTTTTTTAAATCATGAGGAAACAGAATCGCACTGCTGGTGATTTATGAGGATTACTACAGTAACAGAAAATTTAAATTGCATCTAGAAAAACCTAAACTTTTCTACAAGCATAGACAGTTAGCACTAGATTAATAATAAATAGGAGGTACATTCTAAGTGTAACTAAGTACACTAAAACTACAGAGGGACGTGAGTTCAAGGGTTCCAAGAGTCATTTGTACAATTATCTAATAGTTACTTGAATAATTCGACTATAGAATTTTTCTAGAAAAACATTTTATTATCTAAGGCTAGAAGAATCCTCTTTACCGGCTTCATTGAAAAACAATGCGATTATAGATTGGTTTGTGACTGGTAAGGAGGAGTACGGCATTAAATTGAAGCATAGTTTATGAATGAACTATCATTATTTCATATTATATAATCACTGATTTGTCTCTCATTAATGTTATCTTTAGTTTTGGCACAGAGATAGGAAAAGAGAAGATAAACTTTCGTATGACTAGGTGTGCATTTAAATCTAAATCACAGAACGGAAGGAGCGGTGCCGGCGTAGTGATGCAAAAATATAGCTTATAATTGATTGTACATTAAATACAATGTCATACGACGTATGCGTAAAAAACTATGTTTTTTGTGACGTATAAGTACCGTCACTTAGCCATAACACAACTTTATTTAGCATTTATCATTATAAATATAGTCTAATCTAACTCGTCCTAACGTTATATTGACATAGTTAATTAGCGAAAATGACTAAATTATTGGCACTTTCGCGCTGTTGTCCTGCCTCCAAATGTACAATAATGCTATAATGATAATTAATTGATTCGTTACCGCAAAGTACACCACGTAAACTTACATGAAAAGAAACCGTTAATATCTGAAATTATATGGTTTAAAATAAGCTCTATGATACCAAAAATTAAAACTACTTAAATAATGGATTAAGGTAAAATAAAAGAAACAAATTAATTAGCTATAACCATTTAATAAAAACCAAAAATTAATTACAACAACGTCAATTATTTTTATAATAAAATTAAGTACTTTACCCACCACCTCTAAATAGCACAAGAGTGAAAATTAAAGGAATGTTCAGTTACTAGAATCTATAAAAACAAGGATACTATATTTTTGTTTTTTACGTAAACTGAAAAATACATATATAAGAAATTGGACAGACAGCAGATGTGGTAAGGAAATATTGCACTTGATAAGTGATTAAAATAAAGAATACAGATATGAAATCTCAAAATAATTAATTTAAAATATTAAATAATGTATATAAATAAAAATGGACGTCATCAAAACTGGAGATCTCAGTTAAATAAAAATAAAATAAGTAACATAATGTATTGCATTAAATTAATTCATTTTCCCTATGGCACTACATAAATAACTTTATTGTATCAATTGGTTAATGTAATAAAATAAACATTTTATAAAATAAAGGCGTGAACTTGAAAAGAGAAAGCAAAGCAACAGGATCAAGCGTATTTTAAAATTCATTATTACTAATTCGCACGAGAGTTAAAAAAGCGTTGCGTTAAAACCCGGCGTCGGCGCTTTTTTAACGTTCTCGACGTAATCATGTGATCTATTCCCAACGCCCAGCGTTGAAAATACAACACTGCTCGATATAAAAAAACGTCGCGTTTCAAAAACGCTGAAGTGTGAACATGTATTTGGGAATGCATTTGTTTTATTTGAACGCTTCTTTATCGGACTTTAGAAAAGCTCTCGTGCGAATTGGGCCTAACAAATTATAATTACATTTGTAAGTACAAGTTGCTTTCTACTTTCCTCTAAGCAATACCAACTCTCTACTACATAAAACTAAATATATTGGCAACACTAAAACTGAACGTAAAATGGTAGTTATTTAATTTTCTTACCAGAAACACTCTTTAGTTTATGTAGCAGAGTTTCTGTAACTGTTATTATAAATGGTACAATTTCATTATAAAATAAATTAATTATAAATAAAAAAATAGCGGATAATACAATGTAAATATTATTAAATTTGAAATTCCATACATTCATGAACATGTACCATTTGTAAAAAAAAACTCATTATAATACATTTCATTGTTACTGAAATAATAAAAATCATTGGAATGTCAACATATCTTAAATCTATTTAAGTACTTACTTGCCAGTTGTTTAATATTTTTATTAATCAATATAGCATTAATGTGACGAACTTTACAACCCAACAATATTTTAATTTTAAAACTATGTCCCGAGTGATATTTTAAAGCGTTGCTAACTTTAAAATACCGCGTTGAACATCAATTAATATTAATCACAATATTCTTTACTATTCAATGGACTTAATTATGTTTAATGCTCCTAAAGATCATAATATAATCTCAATATAAATTCATGTTTCACATTGAGCACAATAGATGGCGCTATACAAAAAATCTCAGACTACCCGCAATTGAGATGGTTTGTATATGGCGTGGAATAGTAAAGAACAATGTTTAGAATGTCACACACTAGGGCTATAACGTATTAATGTTGATTAATTTGATACCGAGGCAGTTTTTATTTTGTAAGCTACAGTATTTTGTCAAATGATTGAATAGATTAGTGTTTCTAGATTTTCTGGAGACACCGACTTAATATGTCACAGTTCTAGTGTGTGACGGACCTTACAGTATATATCGAGCTGTCGTACGGAACTAGTCGTTTGTCTAAAGAGCTTTAATTGAATAGTTTACAAGTATGGCCTAGTATCTCTGTTGGTACTCGTGGTGCCATCTGTTGAAGTCTATGTGGAATACCACCAGCGAACCGTTCTCGAGACCCGCTAACAGGAATCTGGAAAAATTGGAATTCATCAAATAAAAGTCGAGATAGTTATAAACAATGCTAAATATGAGTATTTTATGAGTGCAGTTTCGTTGATAACTTAGTTAAAAGAGCAAGTAATATAGGTTGATTAAATGTGACGAGTCATCTTTAATGTACTTCACATGTATGGGGCACAGGGGCAGGGAAGAAGTCAAGAAAGAGTGACATCGCGTGACAAGTGGAAATGGGGAGACTACATTATGTAATACAGCGTGAAGGCGCGCCACACTGCACCACGCCGCAAGCGGCTGGTATACAATGCAATACTCACTTCTGGTCGTGCGAGAGCGCGAGCGAGGTGACGGGCGCGCCGGCGGGCGGGAAGGCGTAGAGCGGCGCCAGCGTGAAGGCGCGCCACACTGCACCACGCCGCAAGCGGCTGGTATACAATGCAATACTCACTTCTGGTCGTGCGAGAGCGCGAGCGAGGTGACGGGCGCGCCGGCGGGCGGGAAGGCGTAGAGCGGCGCCAGCGTGAAGGCGCGCCACACTGCACCACGCCGCAAGCGGCTGGTATACAATGCAATACTCACTTCTGGTCGTGCGAGAGCGCGAGCGAGGTGACGGGCGCGCCGGCGGGCGGGAAGGCGTAGAGCGGCGCCAGCGTGAAGGCGCGCCACACTGCACCACGCCGCAAGCGGCTGGTATACAATGCAATACTCACTTCTGGTCGTGCGAGAGCGCGAGCGAGGTGACGGGCGCGCCGGCGGGCGGGAAGGCGTAGAGCGGCGCCAGCGTGAAGGCGCGCCACACTGCACCACGCCGCAAGCGGCTGGTATACAATGCAATACTCACTTCTGGTCGTGCGAGAGCGCGAGCGAGGTGACGGGCGCGCCGGCGGGCGGGAAGGCGTAGAGCGGCGCCAGCGTGAAGGCGCGCCACACTGCACCACGCCGCAAGCGGCTGGTATACAATGCAATACTCACTTCTGGTCGTGCGAGAGCGCGAGCGAGGTGACGGGCGCGCCGGCGGGCGGGAAGGCGTAGAGCGGCGCCAGCGTGAAGGCGCGCCACACTGCACCACGCCGCAAGCGGCTGGTATACAATGCAATACTCACTTCTGGTCGTGCGAGAGCGCGAGCGAGGTGACGGGCGCGCCGGCGGGCGGGAAGGCGTAGAGCGGCGCCAGCGTGAAGGCGCGCCACACTGCACCACGCCGCAAGCGGCTGGTATACAATGCAATACTCACTTCTGGTCGTGCGAGAGCGCGAGCGAGGTGACGGGCGCGCCGGCGGGCGGGAAGGCGTAGAGCGGCGCCAGCGTGAAGGCGCGCCACACTGCACCACGCCGCAAGCGGCTGGTATACAATGCAATACTCACTTCTGGTCGTGCGAGAGCGCGAGCGAGGTGACGGGCGCGCCGGCGGGCGGGAAGGCGTAGAGCGGCGCCAGCGTGAAGGCGCGCCACACTGCACCACGCCGCAAGCGGCTGGTATACAATGCAATACTCACTTCTGGTCGTGCGAGAGCGCGAGCGAGGTGACGGGCGCGCCGGCGGGCGGGAAGGCGTAGAGCGGCGCCAGCGTGAAGGCGCGCCACACTGCACCACGCCGCAAGCGGCTGGTATACAATGCAATACTCACTTCTGGTCGTGCGAGAGCGCGAGCGAGGTGACGGGCGCGCCGGCGGGCGGGAAGGCGTAGAGCGGCGCCAGCGTGAAGGCGCGCCACACTGCACCACGCCGCAAGCGGCTGGTATACAATGCAATACTCACTTCTGGTCGTGCGAGAGCGCGAGCGAGGTGACGGGCGCGCCGGCGGGCGGGAAGGCGTAGAGCGGCGCCAGCGTGAAGGCGCGCCACACTGCACCACGCCGCAAGCGGCTGGTATACAATGCAATACTCACTTCTGGTCGTGCGAGAGCGCGAGCGAGGTGACGGGCGCGCCGGCGGGCGGGAAGGCGTAGAGCGGCGCCAGCGTGAAGGCGCGCCACACTGCACCACGCCGCAAGCGGCTGGTATACAATGCAATACTCACTTCTGGTCGTGCGAGAGCGCGAGCGAGGTGACGGGCGCGCCGGCGGGCGGGAAGGCGTAGAGCGGCGCCAGCGTGAAGGCGCGCCACACTGCACCACGCCGCAAGCGGCTGGTATACAATGCAATACTCACTTCTGGTCGTGCGAGAGCGCGAGCGAGGTGACGGGCGCGCCGGCGGGCGGGAAGGCGTAGAGCGGCGCCAGCGTGAAGGCGCGCCACACCTCCACCACGCCCGCGTCGCCGCCGCACACCAGGTACTCGCCGCAGCGGGACAGCACCAGGCACTACGACATGTACACGCCGCTTTAGATATTGAACGTTTACAAGCATACCTACATGTCTGACAAAATTAGTCTTCAATCGTAATTTACGAAGAATAAATTCGAGAGGTTCGGATGTGGCCCGGTGCCGGAGTGGTTAACGGCATCGAGCTATATCCAAATCAGATTCCGTCCGAAAACTAATAAGAAAAAAGGCCTTAAAAAGAAAAAAATAACACTTGTGGTCTCTGACTCAGTAGTCATGATTAGGACATCGAAACCGGTTCTGACAAAGAACCCATTCTGATATAGAATTTTTTTTTCGGTTCCCTCGGTTCCTAATACAAATTCGTTAAAAAGTACACGTCCATTGATTTTCCTTGTACTCAGCATTATATTCAATAATTTTATGAAGTCTTAAACTAACTTATGCCTACACCTCTGCCCGTGCTGGTTCACCATTTATTGGGAAAGTTTTACTTGAGCTCTCTAATGTGTCAATGGCAATATGGCATGGCTTATAAAATGGAACAGGATAGAAACAAGAAAAATTGGGCTTTTTGCGTCTTTCCGGACAGTTATTGTTTTTGTAAGAACCTTCCTTGGATTGAATATTAAAGAAAGCCTAATTGGTCAAGCCGTATCGAGTAAGCTTATTGTTATGCTCCAAATATATGTATATATGTGTATGTTTTCTAATTCCACCATCAACTTCTAAACGACTGATTAGATTTATTTAATTGGGGTATTTTTAGAATCGGTACGAGGTTTGGTTATTTTTCTAAGCAATTATCGTCATTAGTATAAATCGAGATTATTAAATTTCAATTTTATAATAATAAGCAGGTTTGAGTTAGTTACAAGGGTAAGACAACAGTACGCAAGAATTCTCCATTCTTATGTAGAGCGTTGAAGCGTGGACTTTTACGGAATCGGTGTGGATATAAACATTTGATATGTGGGGGGTATAGGAGAATGTTAAAGATGTACAAGGTGTTAAAACATTACCTATCTGTCAAAATTTTTAGCAGGAGTGCCACAAATCATTTTAAAAAAACCCTTATAAAGTTGTGTGTTAATTTATTTACTCTGAAATTTGTATGCGGACTGGAACTAGGGCTCCACTAACGCTAGCAAGCGCTTTTGTAAGGAGCCGGCCATCTGTACATATACATAACAATATTGTAGTGAAAAAAAATACACATTTTTTTTTGTAGTTTTCTGATGCAAATCAAGCATATTTTTTAACACCTAATATAATAAGGTAGGACTGTGTATGGAATGAATAAAAAGACAGAAGTTAATAGAGAAACGTCCTAAATTAAGCTAGGAAGGTTCTTATAAATGCAATAATTGATCAGATAAACGCAAAAAGACCAATATTTTAGTTGTTTCAGCCTGATCTTCAATATACTAGCGAATACATCAAATGAGAGACAAATGTTTCCAATTAAAGACAAACTAGCGTATGCACACGGGTTGAGGTGCAGGCATAAGCACAGAATAAGAAATAATACTACAGTAGTATAAGCTAGCTTACTACAAATACTACAATAAGTTCCTCTGAGTTACCTAAACATTTTTTAAAGTTTCCATAATTTTGGATTATACGGATAAATACCAGGAAAATCAATGGGTATACTTTTTAACCGATTTGTTTTAAGAACCGAAAAAACCGGTAACCCGGTTCTGGTTTCAGTTTGGAACCGAAAAAATCGGTTCCTCAAAAACAAAATATTTTTTTAAGAAAAATAATATTGCCTTCATATGTAATTAAGGACAAGGTAAAAAAAATAAAGCATATCACCGAATACAAATTTCGCCGACTCACACCTATGTTTTGGTCTATATCTCTGGTGTCATATAAGCTAGGAAAATGTTTTATACTAGACCTCTAAATCGGATCACTAGCTTTAAACGGTCAAACAGACAACCTTTTGGTAATCGGTCAAAAAGCTGTGGAATGTTCGGTATACCTGGAAGTTATCGTTATGCGTCTCGTGGCGCAGGCGCCGGCCGTTGAGCGTGAAGGCGGCGAGGTGTCCGCGCGCGTACGCCACCACCACCACGCCCTCGCGCGACAGCGCCAGCTGCGCCGGCGCGCACACGCCCTCCGCCGGCCGCAGCGCGCGCAGGATCTCGCCGAACGTCGTGTGGATCAGCACGGGGCCGTCTGGGTACGTACGGTAATAAGTAACGACATCAAAAAAGAAGATAAAATCAAGTCACCATCTTAAGACTAAATAATGTTTAATGATGTTTTGGGACAGCTCACACAACGTTATCTGATCCCGAACTAAGCAGGGCTTGTACTATGATAAACAGAAAACTGATAAACATACTTATATATTTCTAATTACATACTATAGATAAATTACACCCAGTAACAGAATAAACCATTGTGCTCATCACACAAAGTTTTATCCTGGGTGGGGATCGAATCCACAACCTCCGGCTTAGCAGTCAGGGTCACTAACCACTAGACAGACCAGCCAAATTTAATAAATTGAATTGAATAAAATGTGATGGTACCCAAACCAAAAACGGGGTGAATTTCTGTTTGATTAAAAACTCGTTTATTTTCAATTTCATGTAAAAAATCGTTATAAACAAAATCAAACAAAAATTCACCCTACCTTTTGGGGTAAAAATCGGAAAATATCGATCCTAGAAAAAACCAAAAGGTAGGTAGGTTTTTAATTTTTTTAAGTCTTTTTAAGTAGGTACGACTCTCGCAGTAGGGTACGAGCCCTGTGTCGCGGGGGACTTTACAAACATACAATTCACGGACACAAAGTATACCCAGACTCGGAACATCAATTTGTGGATCACACAAAGTGGTGTCCCGTGTGGGAATCGAACCCACGACCTCTTGCGTAGCAGTCGGAAACAGTCCCACCGTGCCACAGAGGCAGTCATCTTTATAATTACCATTTTTCGTGTGATCTCTCAAAATAATTTTAGAATGCCCAATAAACAGTGCCAGTACTGTCCATTGGGCATTCAGTACCACTTCCATTTAAATTCCTAATTTTGGCAAATATTAATCCTTCAATACCAAGCCAATCTAAGTTCTACTTGTGACACTCGATACTCACTGACTGACGAAGATATGACGAGCCCCAACTCTGCCGAGACCAGCACGCCATTAATGGGTGCGTCGTGTCCCGTGAGCGTGACCCTGGGGGCGGGAGTATCCCCCTCCCCTACGATGCCGCCATGTCGGGCTGACCTGTGAACGTAAAAAAATAAGAAGTAAGACAAAAAGACCTTCGAGAAAACGCAATAATATTACCCCATTCAATAGGCTTTCTAAATATTTTTCGTCCATCCGTAACATGGTATTCTCGACTGAGACCAGCTGTTTAGCTGATATGTGCATAAATACATAATAATAATAATATCTTGGGACAACTCACACAAAGCTATCTGATCCCAAACTAAGCAGAGTTTGTACTATGGAAACCAGACAACCGATAAACATACTTATATATTTCTAAATACATAAATATTATAGATAAATAATACCCACACACAGAATAAACCATCGTGCTCATCACACAAAGTTTTATCCTGGGTGGGGATCGAACCCACGACCTCTTGCGTAACAGTCGGATACACTCCCACCGCGCCACAGAGGCAGTCGTACGAGTACAATCGAATCCCTCGTTCTTATAATCCGACGAGATGAAAATAGGGTTCAGGGAGAGATTACGAAAAGCTGTCTTTTCGTGACTTGTTTCCGATTCTCTTTCCCTCTCTAACCACCAACGAACACCCATCTTTGAATCGACGTAGATAACTACAGTTAACCTCGCCAATCTTGCCTTGCGTTGCCGCCGAAACATGGACGTTTTACGTCCATATTTAAACTTTCACTTTCTTCTTTCACCAACATCGGTCTTTCCAGAGAAAATGTTCTTTTAGATTATCTAGCTGACGTTTTTAGTTTTGGTACACAGTAAATCGCAATTCCTTGACCATCACAAGGTCTGCTACGATTTATGAGACAACATATTATGATCGCACTGTAGTAATGGGTGTGTCATTGATCAACAAAGGGCTTTCTCGAGGTGCCATTGAACCCAGTCATTATGTTGTCGAGCTCTTCCGGCCACTATCAACATAGTATAACCTAATGGACCTGGGACAATTTGCACTAGTGTGTTGTTGAAGTTTGTTTAGCAAAATGTTTTGATTGCGTCATCTTATGAAATCACTATCAACTTTTCGTAAAAATTACCGAAATTCGCGTCTGAAATTGAAGACTACAGAAAGACCCGTAGCTTATAAAAATCTATAATGTGTACAAATCGAGAAAGTTTTCGAACATATAGACTACATGTAGGTAAGTAGTTCTTAATGGATTGAACAGCTCCTGATGCACGAGTCAAAATAGTTGTTATTTTAAAAATGGCTGGACAACATTTTTTCATGAAACAGAGACAACCAGCCCTCTCACAGTAATGTTATACTTAAGTGAAAGGTGTAGACCAATTACAAGCGCTCAGAAAATGGTACGGTTAAAAGTAGGTTATTTAGCAAGTCTTTATGTCAGTGTTGCATCGCCCGCCGGCGTCAACAGATGAAAGCAGAGAATTACATTTTTCTCTTTTTCGCTCGTGATAATTACATTATGCTTTCCTACTTTTATACGACTCATATTGGTGTGCATTGGTTTGCATTTTTTAAAGATCGAATGTTGTAATCTAATTGCCCTCTCATGAAAGAAATGCCGCATTCTGTTTCAAACGTTAAGCAGATTTTTCACTATGGGATATAATATATATTATATCCCGAGATATGTATCACGCCCCGCAATTGGTTTTCACACTGTAAGATATATCTTTTTTAGTACGAGAGTCCACGATCAAATTTTTTGCCTCATAACAATACACAGTCATTTTTATCGAGTGTTAAAGTGACAGCTTTATAAAAGCGGCTTTACTAACTTTATGTTTGATTTTTATAGCCTGTGTCTTCCAGTTTCAAATCTGTAGTTTTTGCGGGAAAGAGCAACAAACATCTATTCATCCTCACAAACTTTCGGCCTTATAATAATAGTAACAGTAGGAAGTATAGGTGCCAGAGCAGGACAGTGTCCACGAAACAGAATAAACAGTTTGCTAAGTGTTTTACATTTTTATAACATAGTAAGTTTTCATACTCCATTAGGGGTTAAAAGAGACAGCGATATAAAACAAGTATAGAACTTACCAATGCCAGAGCAAGACGGTGCAGTCTTCAGAGCCGGATGCGATGTAGCAGTCGGACGTGATGTTGCACTCCGAGCGACACACGCACGTCACCACGCCGTAGTGGCCGAAGATTATTTGTACTATTTTAGCTGTTGGAAGAATTACATTGTTGTAGTTGCAGTTCACTTAAATGGTCCTGGTACCTTAGGTCATGGACAAACAACAAGGACATAAGGCAGTGAAGATGCGTATTATTTGAAATGTTGCACCTCGTCTTTTATCTGTATCTTTTTTATTGCGAGACTTCTTATCGTTTAGTATGAAAGTCTGTGTAAAGAGTTTTGTCCTCGCTCGCCCTATGTCCTGTTTGTCACATCTGATTTTACAAAGATAAGCTCTCTGAAGCGAAAGTTTAACATGCTTTTGGGCGATACCAATTATAGATATTTGTAACACATTTGTTGGATGTTTGGTCAACGTTGGAGGTGTGAGTTTACGTCTGTATTGTAAAACAATGTAATTGAATCTTAGTGATTCCATTTATTAAGTCGGAGTCAACACTAAAATAAATAAAATAAAATTGTGTGACATTATCACTGAAAACCAGAATATTATTTTATTCTGCATTTAGTTAAGGTTTCCGCGGTATCTCCTCACCAGTCTCAGTGGAGAAGACCCTGAAGCTGTTGTCCCAGAAGCCGGCGGCGATGAGGAACCTGGAGTCGACGGTGGTGACGAAGCAGTTGCTGCGCGCGCGCACGCGCTGCGAGAAGTTGTCGCCCAGCTGCCGCCGCGACAGCGCCGCCGCGCCGCCCGCCGCTGCACGGACACATGGTCTATTAGCTTTGTCACATTCTTTTGTGTTTTTTGTTAATACTCGTACTAGCGACTCATCCGCGGCTTTGCCCGCTGTATGTCGGATAAATGTGAGCAGAGCCACGAGCAAAATATGTATTAAATGGATTTTGAGAATCGCGTGAATATCCGTTAAGCAGTTTAAACGATCTAATCGTACAGACAGCTAGATCGACTTTGTTTTATCTAAATCTACACTAATATTAGAAAGAGTTTTTATTTTTGTATGAAACGAATAAACTTAAACGACTAGACCAATTTAAAAATTATTTCCCATTAGAGAGTTACATTATCGGGGGGTAACATAGGCTATATTTTATTGTTTAAAAATTACAATAATGTAACTCAAGACTATGTACTATGTAGGTAAAGATATAAATGACGTGGTATATTAACCGCCTAGTTGTAATTAAGTAGTTTTTGTAGCCCATTTTAGTTATCGTATGTAGTCCAACACAATTTTTATTATTATAAATACAAAGAATAGTAACTTATGTGCTATTCCAAATTATTATCTACCTCTGCTTCAAATTTAATTAAGATCCGTTTACCCGTTGTGGCGTTATTGAATAACAAATTCCATATATCGTCATAAACTTTCGCATTTATAATATTGGAATGATATCAAGTTGCCAAGGAAATGTAACCCATCGACTCAGCTAGGAAGTCATTAATTCATAAATCTCATTTGCCCTGTAATTACACTTGCTAAAGTCCCCTTCAACCGAAACAGCGATATACATCACTTGAGATAACTATTTCAAGGAATAACTGACACTGCTGTGGTACCGACCAAGACGGCCTATGGCTTAGACCTACGAGTACCACTCACTACCTACTTGTAAACGTGTAGGTACTGTGTGAATCGAGGATACGATCACCTCGCACAAAACCTCATTATTATTAAATAATAATGAGGTTTTGTGCGAGGTGATCGTATCCTCGATCTTCCCATAAAAAGTTCGTTTATTCACAAAATGTTGCTAGGATTTTCTTCGCCCATTCGCTCTGGCGGTTCTTTCAATACTCCTTTTACTTTTTTAATCTATTTCGAATCCGACTTTTAGAACGTCAAAACAAACAGTTAACAAATTTTGTTAACTGTTTGTTTTGACGTTCTAAAAGTCGGATTCGAAATAGATTAAAAAAGTAAAAGGAGTATTGAAAGAACCGCCAGAGCGAATGGGCGAAGAAAATCCTAGCAACATTTTGTGAATAAACGAACTTTTTATGGGAAGTAACTCTTTGATTCCTCTCTCCACGTGGAATAGTGTAGGTGACTGTCAAATCAGTATCTTTTTAAGAAACGTCAAAACGATGCCCCCCGTACTAATTTATATGAAATACAAAACAATGACGTCATTCTTTTGTATGGTCAAATCATGTAGTTTCAATGTTTGTTTTGATGTTTATAAATTCATGACAACGTAAAATTGTAGAAAAACTTCGTTTTTCAGAATATTTTTGCAAATGCTATTTCCTGTATAGTGTAAAATAATTTATTGTTATTATAGCCATCATAATTTGTTAAAATGCTTTCTGTAACGAAGCAATAACAAAAGCCGTGATAGTTCTTTAACTACCGGCTAGATGGCGCATGCGAGGGCTCAACTCGCGAGCATCAAAGGATAGAAGGGTTTGAGGTCTAGTATCATAGTCCAGATCGGTGGTTCGATTCAAAATGCAATTATTGTAATTGTAGTCATCTATCCAATTATGAGTCGACTGCGTCCCCTTCCAGCGGTATTGCGTTGTCGCAGTACTCACCCCAGACAGGGTCCATGAGCAGCGGATGGTGCGCGTGGTGCGGGTGGTCTGGTGCGTGGCGCGGGGCGTGCGGGGCGTGCGGCGCGTGCGCGCACCCGCCTCCGCCCCACCGGTGCGCTGCGAACGCGCGCGCTGCTGATACCTGCCGATAACCGTTTTTTATTAGCTGGAGATATGGTAATGAAGCGTCATACATGAATTCAAAATGGCTGAATAGCAGATGTCAGATGAGAGCTATGTAAAGGACTAAGGCAACAAAAAGCACTTCCATCATTGTTAGTAGTGTAGTTTAGTGTAAGGTTTTAGTTTTAATTGAAAAGAATTTTAGACTTGATTATAGGTTAGTTTCCTTGTAAAAAAGTCAAAAAGGAGCTCCTTACAAGTTTGTATTAAGTGCTAGTTTGCTTGCTTAGTGCTAGTTCCAATGCGGTCGAAACGTCGGGCAATAAACAAAATTATTCACGCGATTAAGACCCGTATATTACATATAATTTCATAAGTGCTAGCTTGTGACGTAATTACTTTCTGGTCAAAATCATAATTTTAGTTACTAATTTGACTTCTATATTCATACTAGTACGCTGGGCAGGCTACCGTAGAGAACAATAAGGTTCGTTTTACACTTTCCGATTACAATCCGGTGCCGGGTAGCCGCCGGGTGATACCGGGTATCCGGCGGCGAATGTATGACAACTAGACCGGACGGACGGACCGTGAGAAAGCTATCGTACATTGTATTGCTATAGTAGTCAAATAATCTATTAGGTATGATAAATTAAGGAATATTATAAATCTTAACCAAAGATAACTCACCGTGACCACTGCTGGCATAGCAAGCTGAGGATACGTGTTAGCAGACACATGAACTACAGCTGCATTTGAGGGTAGTTTCAACCTCAGGCACACATCATCGGGCGCCGCCGCGAACATGAGCGGCGCCAGGTGCATCGTCGAGGCTCGCGGCGGATGTGGCTCACTCAGCAACTGAGCAGGCGTTTGACCGAAACTCCTGATTTGGTCCTCAATGGCTGCTCGGGTAACGGGTTCCGTGATTTGATCGAGTCGGACGCCACCTTCGTATGTAAGGTAGTAAAAGACGTTGGTTGCGCGGACCGCCTCCGGACCTGCGAGGGTTGGATGAGAATTAATTAAATAAGAAAAATTGGTAATTGTTAATAATCATCTCAGGAAAATATAAAGTATGCTATCCCTAGCATAATCCCTGCTAGAGACTTCCCTAGAGATTCTCTCATGAAATTAATAAAACCAAATAGTGTCTTGTTTTTTTATTTTTTTTAATAATACTCATGTGAATTCGAAAACAACGCAAGAGGTTATTTATGTATCACTTTGTGGTTTGAACATGACCAAGAATACTTGCGCATCCTGGCTCCTTACATTTTTTGTCGATTTAATTATCAAATTCTGGCCAGGCGTGGATCCAAGGGGGGCAAGGCAACAGGGGCAATTGCCCGCCTCAGACTCATGAATTTTCAAGTGTTCGTCATACATTTCGTCCGTGTTGAGGGGCAAAACCAGTCACATTTGGCCGGTGTTGGGTCAAAGTGATTTTGGATCCGCGCCTGATTCTGGCAAGAATAGTTGTTAGATTCTACTCCTTCGAAGATTCTGGTGTAAAGGGAACCTTAAAATATCATACCTCTTTGTTTATAACCGAATATAAGATCGATCCATTGATGTAGCTGACAGCTGACGAACTCAGACTCGAGGGCCATGCGGTTGATCCTGACAAACTCTTCGGCCGAGGAGGCCCACGGAGGAAGGATTACATCCCCTGAGGGGGACTCGGGGATCCCGAGCCTGTACCCTAAACTATTGACTAGCATCTCCGGAAGAAAGAATAACTCTGGTATTAGTTCCTGAGGGACAAACAATTATGATTAAGTATAGCATTTAAATATCAAATTGGGATAAACTGAATTGCTATTAAGGCTTAAGAATACACTTCCATATTTAGTGAATAATCTGTGACGATGAACAAGATTAATTTTATAGACAAAGATTCAATTGTGAATGCTGTGTGGGCAAGTAATTACCTTGACATCGGAGGTATCTCGTTGACAATTCTTCCACGACATGGCTATGGAGGAGAACAGTCTGTTGGGATGGTCGAACTTGCCGCCCTGAAGCGCCAAGAACATTGTCGTCATTGGTTCCTGTGCAACAAAATAGCACGAATATAGTTGCAGTGCTTATTGGACGGACTTCTTATTTTAAAAGGACTTCAAGAAGGAGGTTCTAAATGGGGATGCGTTTTTTTTAATGTATGTTTGGGCATAACTCTCTCTTATATAGACTGATTTTCAAAATATTTTTTCTTTGGAAGAAGTTTATTCTGAAATAGTCCCATATAAATTTCGTAAAGAGATCTTTAAAATTTATATGGGACTATATCAGAATAAACTTCTTTCGAATAAAATAATTATGAAAATCAGTCTATTTATGAGAGAGTTATGTCCTAACATGGTGGTGTTTCGTGATGGTGAGTTTCGGAGGTAGACAACGAAACTCCTCCGTGATCTCAACGATATCAACTGTGATTGAAGTCGGTTAGAAGTTTTTTATTAAAGTTTTTAGGTTCGAGTCGCGTTTAAATATTTTCTTCCTTTGACTTATTGTTTCTCTCTATTATTAACTGTTTGATTTCATTTTTTCTGAGCGTTTACCTACTATTAGCAAAAGGCAACACCAGTTAGGATATTTGTAAAAAATGAGAAGAGTCGAGAACTAGTAGATTACGTAAAAAGTTATTTAAAAGTTTTTTTTTATTGTAGCTATTGTTATTTGCCCTAAAAACAAACTTCATTAACAAAACCATCTCAATTGATTTCTTTACACGGAACAGCAAAAAAGTTCAAACCATTCTATTTCGACGCGCTTTTAATATTTTTTTACCTTTTCCGTTGGTTGTCACATGTGATTGGTCGCGCGCGCGCATCTGTCGGCGCACGTCACACCGGCGCATGCGCTTGTTTTGACACCAACACTTTTAGTACCGACATCTTAATGCTTACACTAATTTACAATGATCGCTACTCTTTGATGCTTCTTATAGCACCGCGCTATTGTTTAAAGTTACGCACTACTATTTGAAATAAGTAGTCGTCGCGTTGTAAATTTGTTTTGATTCTAGAAAACAAGAAAGATGGTCCCATTAAATATGCCATTGAAGTGAAAGATGTATGGTTATGGCAAATGGCATTTGTGTGTTGTTGAAAAACTTGTTTTGTTTTTCTAGTTAACAAT
This sequence comes from Herminia tarsipennalis, assembly GCA_945859575.2. Taxonomy (NCBI): domain Eukaryota; kingdom Metazoa; phylum Arthropoda; class Insecta; order Lepidoptera; family Erebidae; genus Herminia; species Herminia tarsipennalis. The sequence goes on along the minus strand of OX243833.2, from coordinate 1,564,069 downwards.
TGTTTTGCACGAATTTGGAAAAGGTGTTATTTCCCTCCAACACAAAGGGAGGATCCTCCGACCGCGGCCCAACGGTTAACGTTGGGAACTTGTATAATATAGTTAGCAGCTGTTAAAACTTCTTTATCGCGATTCAGGATTTTGACGCGAGCTGTCAAGTGTCAGTTTATTTAATTATATGTGGGTACCGCCACAGCTCTACATAAAAGTCCAGGCATGTATGCAGAAACTACAATTAATTTGCGAAATGACCATTATGGTAGTCATGGTCGACTGAAATTTAATTTGAGCGCCAAATGTTCGGTGAAGTGACAAAAGAGATGTACCGTTACACATGAATCATATTACAGCAATCTTCGAGCAGCGCGGTGTAACACTTCATTAGGATTTTAATTTACACACGAATATGTTCATGTTTATTTATATTTAAGGCACAAAAGTACATGGAGCTGACGAGTTACATTTCTTTTAAATGGCATTTTTAACCACCGACGCAAAAGGATAGGTGATTTAAGGTATAAACGGATAAGTATATATTTAGTTTTGTGTTTTTTTCTTAGAAAGTTGTAAATGGCTGTTTAACTAAATACACCCCACTTTTGTCAAATTATTAACATTTTACGAATGGATACAAACTAAGCTTGAAAGAGAAGGAAGTCTCTTATGTTTTTATACTTACGATTCGCACAAGCCAGTTGAGGACGAAGGCAGCAGTGGAGTAGTGTGTCCCATAGTGGAAGGGAGGCGTAGACTCATGTTCCCATGTGTTGTACCGCTCTTCGAAGTAAGCACGCCTGCTTGGGTTTAGAGCTCCGATGGGCTGTGGAAATTTGGAAGCTGTAGAATATAGGTACCTACTACTTACTACTACTTTACTATACTATTGTGTTTGTTTGATTAACATCTTTGGTGTCTTTAGATAATTCTGTATTATTTACTAACGAATGAATAGACGTCGTAGTTGTAATAAGACTTTTCTCTAATCAATGTCATCTATCGCAGTTTTACCACTTTTCAATTTGCTGTAATAGCGTGGCATAACAGAAGGTATTTATATCACCACAAAATCGACATTAAAGGTGAACAAAAACGATGAAACGAGAAAAAAAATTACATGTTACTTAGTTAAGTGTTTGATGGAATTGTACCTATACCACATCTTGGTAATAATTGATAATGATAATGATGACGAATTTTAAATAAAGGAAATTCAGAGTTAAAAGTAAGTGCATATTTATATTTATTAACTTATTTGCAAACATTATGATGTGACGTGCAGACTTGTAATTGGCTAACAGATTATCTCTCTAACCAATTCAATATCAACATTAAAGACTTGTTTAGTGCAAGTCTTTCATGTTGATATGTTTATGTTAACAAAGAGTAATTTAAATGAAAAAGCGATAATCGACTGCATAAAAACTTATTCAGTTAAAACTTTTAATCAGTAGAAACTTAGTAGGCAGGTATTTAATCTTTATCTACTGTATCTCTATTGTAAACTGTGAAAATGTCGTGGATTGGGCAATATTCTAATATTGTTTGTTTTCACAAATAAAGAAAATAAAATAAAATGTTAAAAAGGTAAATAAATAAATGAATTTCACTTTGATTATGAAATACTTTTTCTGGTCTTTTTCCTTTCAGAAGTAATACAATTGACAATAAGCTCGACAGCTACCAGGATATCATGATTTAATAGGAGTGATACATTACCTTGGATAAATCCCTATAATTGCTCGGTTGACTGAGGTCCAACTCCTCACTCTCGTAGTTTGTGAGGATCCAGGGGAATACAGGGTACTGGTTCAAATCGTTGTATGTGCGTCCTGAGAAAAAAAAACTTACTTAAAGTAATATCTTGGGACAACTCACTATCTGATCCCAAACCAAGCGAGCTTGTACTATGGAAACCAGACAACTGATGAAAATACTTATATATTTCTAAATATATACATAATATAGATAAATAACACCCAGACACAGAATAAACCATGGTGCTCATCACACAAAGTTTTATCCTGGGTGGGGATCGAACCCACGACCTCTTGCGTAGCAGTGGGATGCACTCTTACCGCGCCACAGAGGCAGTCTTTAGTAATTTCATTAAAACTTTATCATCATCATTTGAGGATTTCAGTTGGTACACCGCGACGTACGATATATTTTCTAGTTCACTATTTTCCAAGACAACATTTTTTTTTTCATTCATTGCTTTTTCTGACAAAACTAGATTATTACATCTTGCAGAAAGTACCAGGACATCATAACAACGAGGCAGTAAAACAAAAGGACCTTTTCATAACCTGCGTTGCAGTGAACTTTCTACAAATTTCCTCAGCAATGGTCATTGTGTCGAGTTTCCCTTTGACAATGACAACCCATACCGACCTCGTCACACATTTACGCAACAGTTTGCCAACTGTCGCAAATAATTTCGCCGGTCTATTGATTGGTATTGACCCTATTTGTTTTACGTAGATACCATTATTGTTTTAAGTCGTGATGAAATCATTACAATGGGATTGTTTGTGACGAAACATAGCCAAGTGAACCGAAGCGGGTAGTTCAAGTGTTAACAAATTTGGAATACTTCACGCGTAAACAAAATTGAAAGTGAGTAAATCTGTGTAACAGATTGACCCCGAACTACTTCAGACATATTATGTACTCCTAGTACTTTTATGTAAAACTTTGCAGGTTTGTAAATCAATTTCGAGATTGATATACAAACAATAAAATTTCATAACATATACATACATATCAACCCATATGATGGCCCACTGCTGGGCACGGGTCTCCCCAGTAGAACCTACTAGTATGTAGATCCTGGGGGTAATTGCCATAATCGCCACGCTTGGCGAGCGGGTTGGCGATCGCAGTAAGGCTTTAAGTACGCAGAGGACGCTGCTGCCCGTCCTCCGGGGTGAAATCCCTTAGTCGCCTTGACGACACCCATGGGAAGAGATGGGGTGGTACTATTCTTAAGCCGGCACCACACGGCAATAAAATTTCACAAACCTATATTTTGCAAAAAGGGGAAAATTTAGCGGAAGCTACTAATTTATACCTAGATCTTAGTGGCGTATTGTTTCACAAATGTGACGTCACATCCTGCGTACAATTACGTTGTGTATTTCGCGTAACCAATCAAACAATTAAATATTACAAAACATAGGTTTCATTTAGATACGGTAAAATTATGCAAGGTGATAAAGTTACAGACTCCAATGAAAAGAGATTTAGAATCTAGACTAAATAAATCCGAGTACCTACGTATGACCGAAGAGCTGTCAAAATGGTAGCAAACTGCGCTGTCGTCTCTACATAATACAGAACAAAATCGCTTCCGTCTGTCGGTCTCTCTTAGATGTTCTAAGTTATGCAACATCATTGAGATAATTTCTTATATTAAATGTGTAGATAGGGTAGAGAAAAATGTGTGCGAAGCCAGAGCGGGCCGCCAGTCAATCATGTGAAGTCAAAAAAATGAAACAATTAAAAAGAAAAAAAAAAATACTTAGTATGCAAAACAACTCTTGTGATACCTTGTGATTCGTCGTGATTCGCAAACAATAGGTAAAGCCGGAGAAAAGAACATGGCAATATAAACTCGCGGCCATCTTGATACTTTTAACAATGTTTCAATGTTTATAAAACTTGAAATGGAGTGTATATACTAGCTGACCCTCGCAACTTCGTCAGCGTCAAATTAACTCGTTTTTGAAAAATAGTGGTGAATAAAAAAATAGGGGTTGATCGTAGAAAGGTGAAAATTCAGGGTTGTATGTATTTTTGAATCCGGTATCATAAAATGGGGTGTTTGCCAAACTTCTTGGCAGTATATGATTAGGTATAAATGAGACAAAAGATGTAGTATAGTCTGGTTATAATTATCCAAAGGTGCATCTTATATACTAACGACTTCGTGTTGATAACAGATAGTAGAAACATTTAATAGATACTGAACGTGCGATAAGGAACATAAGATTGTGATGTAGATTGTAGATACAGCACAAAGATATTGTACTGTAACAGTACACCCCCCTTTAAAAAAAAATATGGTAATAGTGTTTACAATATAAATTTGACCTAGACCTTACTAGTTATTTGCTGATGTATATAAATAATAATGCTATTGTACGCGGTGGAATTTGATGACGCCTGTTGTGGTGTGATTTGCTGACGTCTGTAATTTTGACTTAGCTGTTGCACGAGTGTTTATTATTTTTTTTCGTTAAACTCTTCATTCTTCTGTCCAGTGTTTTCATTATGCCGTAAATTAGGATCACGCCGATTGTTAAAATAATCTGTCCCATTGCAACATTTCTTGTTCACCGTAAGTCCTCCTGGATCAGGTTACGGAGTTGGTCCGCTTCGTTTTGATTGAGGCAATTGTCCGTATTGTATGTTATCTGGTCCTTAGAACTTTGATTTCCCATTTTAGATGTCTTGTTGTTACGAGTAGTTGTGAATTAATGGTATATGTTAAGATCTATGTTAATATATATACGAATAGCTTACTTATATCAGCGATTTTTTATAGACGTACTACTGGCTTTACTTTACGTCCCGATCGTGTAGTGTACGTATGTGAATGCCTGTCGCAATCCTTTGAATCTGGCACGTAGTTTGATTCGTCATTGATCATGAAAGCTGGTTTCAATCTATCAATTGATATCACTGTCTCTTTATCCCTAATTCTAATGCAAAATGTTTTATCTGTTTTACTAATTACTGGGTAGGGTCCTTCATACGGCGGTGTCAGGGCTTTCTTAATTCTATCACACCGAACAAATACGTGTGAGCATTCTTTGAGTTCGGGATGCACAAATATAGCTTGATTGTGTTTTTTTCTTTTCGGAATTGATGTCATTTGTGTGATGTCCTTTTGAATTTGTTTTACAAACTCTTCGTACGTTGATAACTGTGCTGATATTGTACTGTAACAGGGTGGACTACCCTTAACATTTAGGGGGATGATTTTTTTATGAATTCTCAGACCTACCCAATATGCACACAAAATTTCATGACAATCGGTCGTGCCGTTTCGGAGGACTTAAATTACAAACACCGTGACACGAGAATTTTATAAATTAGATATTCAGCTGAGCATCTACTTACAACAAAGTTAAAAACTATAATATGTGCGTATCTATAACTAAATATAATGGGTAGGTACCTACAGAGGCTAACAACAATTCTGGAGATTGTTGGCTTTGTCCAGCCTGATCTTCAAAACTGCAAAACCTAAATGAATTAACTATGCCTATCCAGCCGTCTTGAAAATTTTAATATTTTTCCTGAACAAACATGTGACTTATCTAGCTCACTTTAAAATATTTATTATAGACATGACTCTAGCAGTTACAAATTAGCTGAAAACTAGATTGCAATCAATAAACAAAAATGTTTATCTAGGTACTCTGTATTGGAATATAAAGAGGATTCATTTTGCATAATATAATTATTAATAATTTAGATAATTTAATGAGATACTACAGAAACCATGCACAACGCGTGTCTTTGTTCCGAAGGCAATCGACTTGATTTATCGACAATCTTATGTATCCTAGGACATTGGTATGATGTTTAATATCTGTTAATGGTTGCCACGTTTCTGTAATTATAGGGTGAGAGGTTATTAGACTGTAATTACTAAACGTTAAACCTACATTTAATTTTCTACACGGGTTTTAGTCACGTGGGTAGGGAAGCAAGGAGAAAATTGTATTTTTTATTATTGACTGACCAGCGCAACTTCGTCTGCGTAAATTTTCCCCGTTTTCGCAACATTTTTCATTGCTGCTCCTATTGGTCGTAGCGTGATGTTATATAGCCTATAGCCTTCCTCGAGAAATGGGCTATCCAACAGTAAAATAATTTTTCAATTCGGACCCGTAGTTCCTGAGATTATCGATTTCAAACAAACAAACAAACTCTTTAGCTTTGAAAACAACTTCTGCATTAGGGTACGATGCAAGTCCTGTATCGCAGGGGAACGTTAATATACAATGGGGAATTATTAACTGTGCGAATAAATAATATATTGGGCGAAAACAATTGTGAGGGCGAAAATAATACGGATCGAAAGATTGTGACATACTGCTTACAATTAAATTCCCTAAATCGAGTCGGTTACGTTAGGTTAGAACTGTGAACCCCTGCGCTTTCGCCCACTTATGTAAGTCTTTGGCTCACTTAGTATTTCAGTAGGTACGCCATAATCAGTAATTTTGACACCCATAGTTTGAATTTATATTCGCTTGTTCAAATACTACCCATATACAATTAACGGACATAAAAAACACTGAAACTTGGAACAAATATTTATGGAACCCTTACGGATTCCTTAAGGTACCCTTGTACCTACATCATACACTCTTGCTTCACCGAGACAGCATCGAAGTACAGGGGTTCCCAAACTTTTAACATAACAGAATATATCCACCAAATACGTTTTGTTTTATGGAACCTCAAGTTCATCACGGGGGAGAGTCGGTCATGCTAGCCAAATGAAATGAGGAAGACTATCAACGATCCAAAGTGTTTTCTTGTTCTTTCTATGCAGGCAATCATGAATGTTTTTTTTTTCGCGGAAGTGTGCAATTCACTTTGGAAAAAGCTGTCCAACAAAGTACTTTGTGTTTTACAATTTTATACTCGTACTTTTTTCATAGTCCATTCTAGCTGCCAGTCAGTTTTCAGAGCAAAGTTATTAAATTGCCTCTGTGGCGCGGTGGGAGTGTATCCGACTGCTATACAAGAGGTCGTGGGTTCGATCCCCACCTAAGATTAAACTTTGTGTGATGAACACGACGGTTTATTCTGTGTCTGGGTGTTATTTATCTATAATATGTATGTATTTAGAAATATATAAAGTATGTTTATTAGTTGTCTGGTTTCCATAGTACAAGCTCTGCTTAGTTGGGGATCAGATAGTGTTTGTGTGAGTTGTCCTAAGATATTATTATATGTTTTTAAAAATATGTGAAAGTTTAAACCTTGTCGATCGATTTCCACGACAAAATCACTGAATGGCTTTTAATAGTCAGTCGTTTCAAAAAGTACTTAAATACTATTGCCTACTACTTACTACTAGTTGATAGTGATTCCTAAAGTTTCGTAGAAAAGCCACCAGGGTTCCGCGAGATGATTTATTTCTTGGTTGTTAAATAATACCACTGTTAAATACAAATAGGTACTATTTTAAATGAAATAGCACAAAATATGTAATGAGATGAAATCATTACGGAATGTTTTTCAATTACCAAATTAAATCTTTGTCATATTAAATGGGCATGTTAAAGCACTTATATATTGAGAGCAAATAACTCGCTTAAAAGTTGGTAGTATTGGTGGATATGATGTTCCCAATTGTTCACTGTCATTCAGCCTTGTCATTTTCTAGACATGAGCAAAGCTTATGATTTTGTGCAACATAAACGCTTGCTCTGTTAACTAGAAAGATAAAGCATAAGAGGAAATACACACAATTGGCTAGAAAGCTACCTAGCCAACCGTATGCAAAGGACAGTCATCTTAAAAACAATTAATCAATCAAGACTAACATTTACGTCACAATTAAGAATAAATAATTGTAGAGTATCACAAGGTAGCATCCTAGGACCTCTAATGTTCTTGTTGAACATCAATGACTTTAATAAATGTCTCAATCATAGCTGTATATTGTTTGCTGATGACACAACTCTTATAATTAAACATAATAATAAATCGGATATAAAAATCGAGGCACGTATTGAACCAAATGAAGCTATGGCATGGTTAAAAAACAATAATTTAGGTACATATTAATATTCAGAAAACAAAAATAATAAATTTCCAAACCTATAACACAGAAATTATTCAATCGAATATACAGATTAACAAATCACAAATGATATTTTTTTTAATTGGAAGGAACATATGGAAATGTTATGTAATAAATTTGATAAGTTCGTATAATATCCAATAAGGAGATTAAGATGGACAGTGAATAGGAATACAGCCTTATCTGCATACCATGGTTATATTTCGTCAATACTGCGGTATGGCATAGTAGTATGGGGAAACTCAGTTCATGTGCAAAATGTTTTCATTGCACAAAAAAAAATATTCGAGCTTATACGGGGCAGACTACCTAGAGCCTTGTAGACCAATATTCAAAGAATTAAATATCTTACCATTACTATGCCTCTACATATTTGAATTGTGTTTGTACGAAGGTATCCAGATGTTTTTCCTTTACACAACATTGTAATGAATAATAGCAATAGAAATAAAGCAAAGAGACCCTGCCAAGCTGCTTGTGCCCCAACAGAGACTGCACCTTTATTTACGAAATGCACACTGTATGGCAATTCAAATATACAACAAGTTACCTATCAAAGAGAGAGCTCTGCCAACAAATAAATATAAGGGATACTTTATACTTTATTTATTCAATAATAAAAAAACAAAAAAAATTGAATTTAAGTGAATCATGTTTATATGATTAAAGAGCCTTCTTATAATATTATTTTATTTTTCATTTATATTTTTTTATATTATGTGTACTAATTGTACTTGTATGATAAAATGGATGAAAAATCTAAAACCGGATGTTTTGTCTCAAAAAATGGTTAATTTCTCCAGTGTTCTTTTACCCACTAAGAAATCAGGTTTTCTAAATAGCGTAAGTACGAGTATCTACATAAACAGTAAAACAGTTTTTGTGATCTGCAAAACTAATGCAAATTACTACTAGTTTCAAATACTTGAAGCTAAACAAGAGTTTCTTTCATATTTAAAATAAACATAAAAGAATATTTTTATTTTTTGAACATAGCGAAAGTGGAGCTAATGTTTTTGTTATTTTTCATCGCTAATACCTGCCGGGGTTGTAAGTTGTAACGTTGTTATGCGTTCATGAAAACCAGACATAACAATAATTATGTATGTTCAGTTTCTGGAGACCCAAAGAAACTCTAAATACTGTCTCTTTTTGTCACAGGTTATTTATTTGCAGGGATGTTTCTTTGCGAGGCTTCCTTGGAAATACATTTCCAACACCTATACTTGTTGGAAATGTATTTCCAAGGACACAAATAGGTAACTGTCTTGTATGACACATTTTGTGTCTAAAATATAATTTTTAAAAAGATATATTTTCGCACATTTTTTCTCATTTCGATCAGTCCTACAAAATCCATTGATAAATACTCTATGTTATATACTTGTGACAGATTTATTGTCGTGTTTTTAATTGTATAGATAGGTATACGTGACATCTTTAAGTGTTTACCTACTTATAAATATGTATGATTCTATACCGTTTGCATGTTTGTTTAGAGGTCTAGCTTGCTTATCATCAACGCTCTCTGACCCCCAACAGCTTCATACAATAATAATTGTGCGTTGTGCTATTGTTGTTATCACGTGGTTGCCACTTTTTCCATTTGCCTGACCGGCCGCGGTAGTCAAACGGCTGCCAACTTTCGCGACAAACGCATCACTCAACAATGTGATACTATAACTAAACATAAATATAGTTTTGTAGTGAGAGAAGTGTTGAAAGTGAAGGTTGTTCGATGTGATAGAAAAGTGTCGGTGGACTGTATTGTGTACCCTGTAGGTGACAAGTGAGAAACAATCATGTGGCGAAATAAGGCTGTGGAACTTTTGAAAAGGTAACTTCCTTCTGTCTATGCTGGCCTGGTAGCACAATAGCATTTCACTTAATAAAATCTTGCAGTTTGGTTAATATTTGAAAATAAATTTGACAGTGTGACACTGGCAGTTACGTCAATATCTGAAATAATTTACCTACATAAATACCTACTATTGAACTGAAAATATTTGAGAAAAAAATTGCATCTTTGTTGAGTCAGTAGGTAGCTAAGAAAAAGAACCTTGAATACAGATATTCACGGTTAATGACATTACGAGTTTTGCATTTTCAGTGATAAACGAAACTTATCAGCATTTCATTTGCATACCGAATGTCTTGCATTAGTGAAGCAAATAACAACTTTAAACCTTCAACTGATAACTTTCAGCTTTTAGGGTTCCGTACCCTAAAAGAAAAAAACAAAACCCTTATAGGACCACTTTGTGCTCGTCTGTTTGACAAGACCCTTTATATCGAGTTGAACTTAAAACCATAAATCCACTCAGGACAGTCTCTGGAAGCTGTGAAAAAATCTAACTTTTAAGTTAACGTAAAAAAATACGGCTATTTATTTTAAAAACTGCTAGACTCGATTCCTTTGATTTAATTTTTGAATTAGTAATAAGTTGGGGTAAGTTATTTGTAAACATATAAAATATTAGATGTAGTCCAATAAGATAATACCTACTTCAAAATTTCTCAACCAGTACAGGAAAAACATACTTAGTGGTAAATTTTGCAACTTTACACAATGTTTTCATGTGTTGAAGGTTTCCAAATTTGCACATTGTCACCGTCTGAGACTATTGTTGTGGTATAATGTGCTGAATTACTAGCTATGTGCTAAGATTTTGTTACTCATGGTTTCAAAGAACTCAACAATAGTTGCACATGTTGCCTGCAAGGAATTTTATCAGATTGTAGACATAATAGCAGACGGGCTATTCTATGAAATCCACCAACGTATAATTAAGACGTGAAATGATTATCTTGACGAAATAAAGCCACATGAGTCGTACATGGTTTACATGTCCTAAACTCTTCTGTCTACGTGAATTCTTGCGCGTCTGTTGGAGCCAGAGGGTATGTTTTCGGGAGTCACTGCATTATTAAATCGATACACACACTTTCTCAGTTTAGCTTTCAGCCAATACGGCATCAACGTACCCTTGGGGGGTGAACGAATTGAGTTCAACCGTAGCCTTAACGACTACCTTGTATATGCTAATGTTCTGGACTGACTCCAGAAAAACTATCCTGTGGATAAACCCAAGCCCCAAACTATACGCTAAATGATGCTGTCACTTCCCAGTACGGTCAACAAAGCGATTGAGAGCAAATAACAAAATGTTGATAACGCTGTGAGCTACACATGTAAGAATCCGTAGATAAATAAGACATGTTTAAAAAAAATGTGTAAATTCGGAGATAAAATAAGGTAATCGGTAATAGGTCGACGAGGTATTTAAACAAGGATTTTCAAGGATTCCAGAATAACAAGCTCTGTTTATAGGCCAATTTGTGAATATTCAATATTTCTAGATATAGCCTTGCCTGAGTTTTTGCTATTAATAAAACATAATAATTCACGTAATTTTACCGTTAGTCATGGCAAATAAATGTTATAATTGCTTCAGAGCGCGGTGCAAGTGAAAGTTTAAAATTTTTATTGTTATTTTTAATGTTACGTGTCGTGAGACCAATTTTCAGTTACATTTCAAGAGCTCAATTTGTGATTATGAAAATATATACATTACGGGTCTTAATCGCGTGAATAATTTAAGGTAAAATACCTTGTTTATTGCCCGACGTTTCGACCGTATTAAATCGCGAAAGTTTATCAATTTGTGATTTTAAAAGTAGTAAGTAAAGACTATTGGTCAAGATAATTGTGCTGTTGTTAAAAATACAAATATGGACTTGAACTGATTGAGGCTACATCTTTCTTTCGTTCTGAGAAGGTTTTAGGCAAACAAAATCATGTGCGAGGTTAGATAGTTCAAATATGCAGCTAAATTACAGGTATTGTGCTAAATATATTGAATAATATTGTGGTCCAGTATTATTCTGTTACGTTTAGTACCTACACCTGAGCCAATTCACACTATCAGCGACGGACGTGTGTTTGCTTCTGTTTGCTAACCCATTATACAAGCAGTGACGACATAAGTACGTGTAATAGGCAATGAGTTATCTTTATAATCTTATTTTTTATAGTCTTGTTTGGGATAGGCAGTCGGACGGGACAAATGGGGCAGGTGGAACATAAAGCTTATTGTTTATAGCAAGAGTTGTCTTTTAGAACGAAGTTCCTTATCGCGCATTGCGAAAGGGGGCTAGATGGAAAAATTAAGACCAAAAGTTGTAACGACACTTTTTGCTATAGTTGTAAGCCATGCGGCGTGCGCGTGTTTCTCTCTCTCTTTCTCTCTCATAGAAAGCAAGCCAGTTATTTTCGTTTCGTCTTTCTATTTCGCATTGAACAGTGTGGTGTTGCGACGATTATATACAAAAATATATAGTTATTTTAAAAAAAAATAAGATAAGATAAGAATTTCGTTCCAGCCGAGTGTCCCTTGACACCTTTCAAGATTTTTTTTAATACGCAAGGAAGAAGTTCGGTGTGTAATGGAAAGATATATTTTCTTTAATGTTCAATACATTTAATGAATTTTGTACCATTTAATAGCCTCGAAGCTTGCCCGAGTGTATATTGGTTACAGCGATTAAAAGTTGTTTATATCCTTTCCAATTTTCATGTTCTTTGTTCTTATAGGTACCAAAGATAAAGACCTACAATGATTTAAGTTTTAAAAATCAAACAGTGCTGTAATATTTTGGTAACAGAACTAACTAAGCTTGCAATATTTCTCTTTTCTGGACATTTTGATTGATATTCGGACCTTACATTGAAATTAATTTATCATTTTTACTCTTATTAATATTTTCTTTTCCATCGTATAATTATTAAGACATTTAATGTACCCACATAGTTATAAGATGCATAATCTATGATTGTATATTCATAGATGTCTAATCTACGATTTTTATACCAGCAGGGGTATTATGTATAGGTGATTCGTTATTATTTCGTTTAAGAGCACAATATACCATGTACCTACTAAGAAATAAATCATATCCATTCATTAAGCTCTACTTTAATTTTAGAACGAAGTTGAAATGTGGCGAGTGAATGAGAAAATGTAAGAAACCTCACGGTCACCACATACCTACATAGATAGTAAATTAACGTCGACAATCATAACTTCCCGCGTCTTATTATGATAACGTGGTCCTTTATGTACTATACTATCATTATATTCATATGTAGGAAGAGGTCATACAAATAGGACACTGACTCAACTAGGAACACATGACTTGAGAAGCTAGAATTAATATTTTATATGTAAAGTCATGTAAATTGTTTAATTAAACAGTATAATTAATCGATTTGTTAAGAATATCGAAGTATCCTGGGTTGTTGCATTTACGCGTATTCGACCCACCTTTGTCAGTGTTGTACGTAGCATATGGGGGGGGGGGTCCATTATCACTGTGGCCTACCAATTACTAACATACTCAAAAAATATATTCATAGTTTCATTAAATGCATATCTACATAAGCGAGAATTTCTTGATCAATTACCAGAGCTGCAGAAAGTTTAAGAGCAAACTTTGCACAACAATAGTAGCTAGATAAGATCTCCGCAAACAGTAGTCAAGTATTGTCATCACGAATTATACAACGATATCGTGAGTGAGCGGTAATTGATGCGCCTGCGATCAGCGAAACGAGGAATTCCTGTTTACGTACTTGTGTCAGGCGAATTTGTTGATTTCATCTCGAGAACATCATTGTATGCTAATACTTAACGGGTGTTTATAAAGTTCATTGTTTTGTTTACTGTTATATAAGTACGGGTTTTCACGTGACTGTTATATGGTGTTAGCAGGTCAATGCAGTCATTTTAATATTATGTTTTGATCAACGCAAATAGACCATGAGATTATGTTTGCCTATGAGAACCTACTTGCTAAATACCTTTAACATATTTACATGTTGCATTTAAAATACGATTATGTCACAATATCAAATTGTTACTCATCCAAGCGATCTTTTCCTAGACTGGACCTAGATGTTTTAATAACAGCAAGGACATACATATCTTTCATGCCTTGCCTGCTATGCTATGATTAAGAGAGTTTATCCACGAAAATTTTAAAGTTTTTGTAATCAAAGTACCAGGCTAACATAAATCTACAAGTGGTTAACAATCATTAATCAATCAATGCAGAGGGCACCACTATGGCTGCAAGTGATCATATAAAAGGATATTTGCCTTGGTTTGTAGTAGGTACTAATTTTCTAATAAACGCATGATAGATACATGCGTTAGTATTGTCATTCGTTGCGAGTTGTTTCACTCAGTATCTCAGCTTGTGCTGTTTTTAAATATACCTATCTCGAAGTAAAGATCTGCCATCTCGAGTACCTACGATTGGTAAATCTACTTGCAGCATCAATAAGCAAGAAGTTATATGACCATTTCACTATTTCTTACATAATGTAATCATAGTACAACTCTACAGTGACATAAGTGCACCACAGAGTCTGTAATAAATCGTACCAACATAATTGCATTATGTAAAACATTTGCAATAACTCTAAGTTGATTGTAACATAAAAAACGAGAGTATAGAATGCAACCTTCATACGTAGCTCGCTCGAGAAATGCACAAGGACAGCGTTCCGAGATTTCAGATTATTCCTAACCTCACCCGCTATTCTAACCAGGTGCCGGGTTAGGTTAGGAATAGTAAAATACGTCTTAACTATATAAATAAAGGCGCTGTAAGATTGGGTCAGATTAGGAATAAACGCATCGGGTTAGGTTAAGAAAGGGTCAGATTGAGAATAAAATTTAACAAAATTTTGGTATTCCTAACCTAAACCGGCACCACGTTAGGATTTTGGGTCAGGTTAGGAATAATAGGAGATTCCGTAGGTATGTGTGCGTTACACGCGCGTTTTATGAAAGTTACCTATTGTACTTGCTAGAAGAACTTTTTGAGTTATTAGCTGACCCGCGCAACTTTGTCTGCGTCATTTTCCCCCGTTTTTGCAACATTTTTCATTGCTGCTCCGCTCCTAATGGTCGTAGCGTTGATGATATACAGCCTTCCTCCTAAATGGGCTATCCAACACTAAAATAAGTTTTCAATTCGAACCTGTAGTTTTTGAGATTATCGCGTTCAAACAAACAAACAAACTCTTCAGCTTTATAATATTAGTGTAGATTACTTTTTTGACAGATGTGACAGTGAAAAGAGTGTACGTGTTGTAATTTTTACAACCGATAATTTTTAGAGCAAATAGTCGTCCACATTAAGGACTAAAATTGAAGTTATAGTTACTCGTAATGGGGTGACTTAAGTACCCTATGTCACCTGCTGTGCTGGCATCCAAAACTGAAGGTTGACCTGTCAAAACGTAGGTACTTACAACAAATGTATTGTAAGTTTTGACAGGATTGCTCATTACGCGAATGTCAAAGTCTTTTATCTAACAGTGGCTTTATTGTGTTGATAATTAGTGACGAACGCTCCATCTGGACGATATTATCTTTACTAATATTATAAAGCTGAAGAGTTTGTTTGTTTGAACGCGATAATCGCAGGAACTATTGGGTCGAATTGAAAATTTATTTTACTCTTTTATTACATTCCCACTTTACGTATAGGTGGTACCTCCCATCAACAAAAATGTTTTTCAAGATTGTATTCTTTTGTTGGCGTAAATAATATGTGTAGTTATGCAAATTACAGCCTTTTAGCACTAACAGTCTTTGAGCTAAGCTGTGGACGAACGGACATGGCGAAACTGTAAGGGTTCCGTTTTGCCATTTTGGCTACGGAACCCTAAAAATGAGCTATTACCTTATTTTTTATCGAAAGAAATCGAACACTTTTTCTAAGACCAAAGATTGATGTTAATTACGAAATTTACAATAGCATATTACCTGAATAATTTGTAGATAATTGTATAATAATCCACTACGGATAAAAAGTACAATTATAATGACAATTTCTACGCTTTGTTATGGATGATCGAACAATGCATAGATTCATGCAATAACTAATTATTTTATAAATGTGTGCATTTGTATCTAAGTATAATGTTACCATATGACGTATTTTATATAACTGTCAGTAGATACTGGCAACTTCTGTTGTTTCTGGTAGAAGTTAGTGCAGCACTGATTAGAAATAAAGCTAAAGGCAGCAACACAAGTCTTCCCAGGTTTGAGTTGTGTAATTTTTATTGCTAGGGGACACTTCGTTGCAGTGTCGTTAAAAGAGCGGTGTTAGTGATTATCTCTTGAACTATTTAAAACAAAATCCACAAAACAAAAACAAAAGCCCTGCCTCGAGGAACTTTACAGGACACAGAGTACATTATTTTGGGGACGGTGATAATGGTGGTCTCACACAAAGTGAAACCCTGCGTAGGAATAGAGCCCACAGCCTTTTGGGTAGCAGTCGTACACTCCCACTTCATTACTGAGGCAGTCGTAATTTTACCTAAAATAAGTCTAAAAGGCACTTACCAGCAATAGTGTTGAGGAACATGAGGTACTCGAAGTTGGAGATCTCCCGGCGCTGCCACTTCTGCGTCATGTTCGAGTTGCGCATCAGTTGTCGCGGCGACATCATCGATGCACGTCTGCAACAATACATGGAGTTCATCAGATACATTCTACTTGTCTCTTCAACACAAATTGTAAATACGTAGGGTAGTTATAAAAAAGAGAAGCTGACAGATTGTCTGATGAAGTCTCTGCCGAAAGTTTGAAATACTGCATTGGAGTTCTTTATATGTAACGTTATCGTGTTTACAGTGCCGGTCCCAGGCCATATTTTGGTTGGAGCGAAATCCAATTTAGGCGCGTGAGAGGGGAGTGTAACCCGATCCCGCCTAAGTACATTAAGCGACGGGGAGGGGGGGGGAAACAAATATCTCACCCGATACCGCTTGCCTAAGTATATCGCGCGACGGAGGGGCAGTGGAAATCCGATTTAGCACCCTTTGCAAATCAATTTAACCCTAATGATAGCGTTTAGGTAACACCCTAGATTTCTTAGTCGGAAGACGCTTAGCTCGGCGTCCCTTAACCTGTGGCGTCTGGAGCGGCCGTTTCGTTTGCCTTATGTGTCTATATGAGAGGATATTTCGATGTTTGATCTAATAATAGTTCTCACAGAAGCTTTTGCTACTTCTACGATTTAACTATAGAATGAGTGGTTGGTTGCAGGAAAACATCGTAAAATGTGTAACAGGCATGTTCTAAAAGCAAAACTGGAAGACAGGAGATATCCATCTTAGAGAGAACGCAAGTCCCTACAGAGGGAACACTATGTTGAGTTTCTTGAGATCAATTAAACAATAATAATGTAGGTAGTTGCTAATGACATGTACAATTAGGATTACTGTTATTTGAACAAAAAGATGTGTTTATGTTGGTTTTTGTAGAATTAGTAATCCTGTATGTATTAATGTGGTCTGTGTTATTAAATAGACGAACCAATTTAAACATGTCACGATATGTTAATTTAATTCAATTTTAGATCGTTTTAATTATGCATTACATCACAATATCACGTCATGTCTTTATTAGATATGCAGGGATAAACATACATCCATATTTAGCCAGTTAAGCCTTTTTGCGGTCTGAGGTTGAAATTGGAGTCACAGAATGCCGTAACGTATTTATTCTTCAAAGAAGCTCACTATAAATTTACTTAATAGACTTTTTAACAAAATAGTTTTTATGTATTTTGCATTTATGGGTAATGCTTGCTAGTATCACCAGAGGACTTCACATAACCACTTTGACCAGAAGTATCACTAAATCATCCTGGAAAAAGTAGATAACTTTACTGACAACGTAACGTAGGAAAATGCCTAACAAAAACTCTATAGCAAACAATTGTCATCAAGTAAATAAGCTATGTTTTTTCTTATCAAGATGCATATGGTAAACTCTGAACGATCGATGACTACACGATATGGTGAAAGTGGTCATCACTTTATGGATGCAATATTTGTTCACTGTCGCTGTAACAAGGTCTCATCACCAAAATAGCGCCTGGTAAACGCCTGGTACATCGCAACAGTAGTTACAAAGTGTCCTTGTCGTGCGTCGCAACACTCACTACTAACTACATAATCTAATCTATTGCACATCCTGATGTATCTGATTGCCTGGTAATAGCTTCTCAAGGGAAATGACACTTCAAGTCTTACCAATTGATGCGAGAAAATTTTCCACTCTCCATTTGTGCAATTTCTCGGCTTAATTTTTTTTGTTGATGGTTCGATTAGTTTAGCGATGTTGATTCTAAAATGCATTAAGATATACGATAGATGTAAGTCATCTATCGTTAATGGAGGAGGGTTTTTAGAACACAATTCCTTGTGGTTTCCCATTTTTTTTTTTAAAAAAAGGTAAATAGCAATGTGGGATTGAGTCCCACATTACTAGCAATCTTGTTAACCTCTCCAGCTAAGCTCAAAAACTTGTGTTAGGAGTGGGTTCACGTCGGTAGTGTAATGGGTATGATTCGAACCCGCGACCTCACGATTGCGAGACCGATGCCTTAGCCATTACGCTACCGTCGCTTAGCATTGAATTCCATTTACTTAATATATATATATATATTCTTTTTATTTGACATTGACTTTAAGGATTGTTATATTGCCCTATGTCTATGTGTATCACCTACGTTATTTTTTTAAAGGATCGGTATATTCTATACAAAGAAGAGATAAGAAATTTTACAGCTGTATAATTTTACAACCAGATGAAGCAAAACAATTATTAAAGTTGTCCCACTGATCTTGACCTTGAACGAGGCCAATCCCGAAAAGCAACATTATGGATGAGGAAATGTAATATTATATCTGTAATAACAATAAACTGCAGAGTAAATATTCAGATAAAAAAGAAACGATCAAAAAGAATGCAGTGGATATTTCACTTCCGTCTCCGAATATTGCGTTGACCGTCATACCGGTCAAATCGGCGCAAGCGCATGTCTTAACAGCTGTGTAGGCTAGGTGTTTATTGAACTATTTATTTGGGCTTATATTTTCTACTGATTTGAAATAAATTAAGTAGGTACAAAAAAAAGATCTTTATTTCCGTTTTACGCAGGTGTCTTTTTTGCATTCTAGAAGGTTGAAAAACTGATTAAAATTAATAAACAATTCCTGAAGGGTCGTTGCTAAATATAAGATTAATCATTTATTAATTTTTTAAATAAATAAAAGGCAAAACCACCAATTAATTAATTAAGTTAATCAACCAGAAATGAAATCCGGAAATATAGATTACAATAATTACAGTGTTAATTTTAACGGTAACGTTGTATGTGTAAAAAGCGAGCGGAGTCGCGTGTTTGGCGAGTGTAGTGGAACGGTGTCAGGGTCGCCTGCGCGGTTGTCGACCCGCGCGCCGGACAGTCTGCGCACACGCACTCATCGCGACAATACGTTGCGAATATTTACTATGACGAGAAAGAGAAAGAATTTTATCCATACTAATATTATAAAGCTGAAGAGTTTTTTGTTTGAACGCGATTATATCAGGGACTACGGGTCCGAATTGAAAAATTATTTTACTGTTAGATAGCCCATGTATCGAGGAGTGCTATAGGCTATATAACACCACGCTACGACTAATGGGAGCGGAGCAGCAAAGAAAAATGTTGCAAAAACGGGGAAAATTTAAGCTAGTAAGGTCAATAAATAATAATGATATGGACCGGTCGTTTTAGCGATCCTTGGGAAGGCCTATGTTCAGCAGAGGACGACGAAATATGTTGGGACGCAGGATAAACAATCCTGTTCATATTTATCTTGAGTGGGAATTGAACTCTGGCTTAGCAGTGAGGGTCACTAACCACTAGACACTTAGCCAAAAGTTTTAAAGCGGCGGCAGCCTAATGGCTAAGGTATCGGTCTCGCAATCGTGAGGTCGCGGGTTCAAATTCTACCCATTATAGGTACTATCGACGTGAACCCACGCCTAAAACAAGCCTTTGAGCTTAGTTGGATGGGTTAACAAGATTGCTAGAAATGTGAGACTCAGTGAGACTCAACCCCACATTGCTAGTTACCTTTCTAAAAAAAAGATAAATGACGCATAAAAAAAATATACTTGCAAAATATCATCGTGTATCTATCGCATTTAATAGTTTATAGCTCTAACTTGAAACAAGTGTGTAGATTTACAAAGACAATGTTTCAAACAGGTTTTCTTGATTACTTTATTTACATCTACCTAGCTAACCCGCGCAACTTCGTATGCGTCAATTTTCCCCGTTTTTGCAACATTTTTCATTGCTGCTCCGCTCTTATTGGTCGTAGCGTGATGTTATATAGCCTATAGCCTTCCTCGATAAATAGGCTACTCAACAGCATTTTTTTAAATTCGGACCAATAGTTCCTGAGATTACCGCGTTCAAGTAAACAGACAAACTCTTCAGCTTTATAATACTAGTATAGATATTTATGTAAATAAGGAAATAAAATTGCATAATTTATAACAGTGTAAACTGACTAACAATATGTTCCATTTATGTCTCTATCATTATTTTTTATTGCCGCTACTACAATACAAAATCTTCGGTTCCAAAAAAGTCAAAAACTAATTTTAGACAAAATTGCAAAGGCCTTTAAAAGGTCGGAAGCCCATATTGAGTAATATTAATAAGATAATAACTTATAAATACATGTAGAGCTTACTGTTTGATATAGGGTTGCCATTTGCCACTTATTTGTATGAAGCTGTAGTTGGGCGAGTACAGTAGGATTAATTAATTGTTGAATTAAATTTTGTTAGTATTTTTAATCGATTAAACATAATCGTTTTCATTAGTAATATTAGGGTCGCATGTCTATGACATGCGCGAAAGTGATAAGAACCTAACTTCAATCCAGTCAAGTTACGTTGATCCAACTGAAGTGACTTTTTTAGCATTCGTGTATAACATCGAGATCTATCAAAAATAGAGTTGCTCTGTAATCTTTCAGAGGTATTTTGGACTTAGCATGAAATCATTCCAGTGTCACTACCCGTCATAGTTTTTCATTATACATCATGTTTATGCGTTGTGGGATATAATTAATTGACGTATAGATAAAAAAAAAGGACAAAGACTGTCAAAACGTGACAAAATCTCAAAACTAACATCTAACGTTTACGAATTTGCTTAAGAAAAATGTTAAACATTTATTTTGTAAGATTTGACAACCCTAGACGAATCAGCGAGTGGGTGACAGATGTAAAATAATCTCAACACAAGTACCTACAGACAGTGCGGCAGCCGGGTGCGCCCGCGCCGCCTGACCGGAAGAATTGGAAGTGAGAGGTCGAGTCGCCTTAACTCGACACAACAAACAATTATCGACTAGGAACTAACTCCTTTGATCTATTATAACATTTTTGACATATTCATGAATAAATTTAATCGTGTATGTCTTGGTTTTCCACGTTGACTCATATTTAATATAGGCATATTGCTGAATATTCTTGTATTTTCATTTGCGTTTTCTAGCGAGTAATTAATTAATGTTTCTCATCGATCGCATCGAGGCATCGGTCTCGCAATCGTGAGATCGCGGGTTCGAATCCGACCCATTATACTACCGACGTGAATCCACTTCTAACACAAGCCATTTAGCTTAGCCGGCGGGGTTAACAAGATTGCTAGTAATGTGGGACTAAAATCCCACATTGCTAGTTATCTTTATAAAAAAAAAAAGATTTCGAGGTACGATGTGCGTATATACAAGCGTACCTATTTAGTGAAAAGGTAACAAGTATGACCATTGACCAGCATATCAACCAGCAGTGTCTTGACTTTACTCGTCAGAATTAACATTTCGTTATAAAAAGCTTCTGCAATAAAGTGTATTACTTCCAACATCTAGATTTTTATGACAGGCGCGGACAGGAACAATTACATCCCCTCTCCCCCCCCCCCCCAGAGTCGACAGCATTACCTTTTTTGGGATTTTGACACTGGGTCGGAGATCGGACACTGGACGGATGGTGTACCGGTGTTAAATGAAAAACACCCCCACACCGTCATGCGAGCGACTCACACTTAACCGGTTCAGTCTAATGTTGCCCCCCCTTCCTCAGAACAAAGTTCTGGATCCGCGTCTGTTTTACGTACTTCACATTTAGGTCTGTTAAGACAATTGAGAACACAATGAAGTGTCCAGCTACGAAGCTTAACTTCAAAGCTTTTGTTTGCCAGCCCTCAGCAAATAGCTAATTGTTTTGTCTTTGAGTTATAAAGCGCTGTTTACCTTAACCAAGACCGGCTCTGATCACGCAACTTGTTTATGGGACTTATAAACCCAAATTCTGACCATACAATGATGTTGTAACATACAATTTCGCTGGTGAACAATGCCGATAACCATTTTAAATTTGTCGAGGTGAGGTGAACTTCACTGGTACCTTGGAGCAGCCACCGCCCACTTGGTGGACATACGATATTCTTAGTTTGTTAAGGTCGAATTATTTAGTGATCGCCCGTTTTCTGAAGTTATTTTTGTTACATGGTTATTGTTGAGCTTATAAAGCTTTTTATAGCCTAAATGTTGCGTAACACCTGTTTAAGGTTTATGACGTTTGGTGATTCAAATTCAAAATTCTTTGTTTATTTAGGCAGCGTAATATTACACTTGGCGTGGTTTTGTGAATGATTTTTTTTTGGTAGTTTACCCTACGAACAAACTATTACCATTATTTACAACTTACCTAGTAAACTACAAAAAAAAGGATTGCATAAAAAGGGAGTCACAACCAGTTTAGGCGTCGAAGAATTCCTCCCCATCGATGTCAACCGGTATGGTGGCCAGAAGGCTGGCAGCATTGCCACGTTGTATGGCAATGCTTATTCTCTGTACAAAGAATAGGCCAGCCTTCTGGTCACGAGAATTTGTAATTTGTACTGACAAGACGCTGGGAAATGTCTTTGAATAAAAGGTTTTTTGTTGAATTATCGTAGATAAAATATTGAAAAGATTTTATTGAAATTATTTATCGACGTATTTTAAACGATACTTTTAATGAAGTTGTAAATTTTGATATAATTATAATGCGATTACACCTAAAACCTTATATTAATGTTTTAAAACATAAAAAGAAACAATACAAAATTTAACGACACGTGTAATAACAGTAGGTAAGTCACGGCTTATAGTTATGTAGTTAACATAATTAGATTGTTAATTTAACTTTATTAATAAAGTCTTACGATTTACGCTAAACATAGCTAAGTATAGAATTTCACAAAAAGTGACCCTGACTGCTATACCTACCAGAGGTCGGTGTTTCGATCCCTACCCAGGATAAAACTCAAGACGGTTTATTCAATTCTGTGTCTGGGTGATAGATTTTATAAATACATTATATTTATAATATCTATGCATTTAGAAATAAGCTTGTTTATCAGTTGTCAGGTTGCTATAGTACAGGCTCTGCCTAGTTTGGGATTAAGTGGCGGTATGTGAATTGTCCCATGATATTATTATTTTGGTTCAAATACTTATAACTACTAAACAGACAAAAAACATAAAAAGGCAATAAACATACCTACTAACTGAAAAAAATTCGTGAATCCATGATTAAATTCTAGATCATAAATTGTTGAAATTATTTATATGTGCTTAACGTACGGAAATATTTTTGACATAAACAACGTATAAGGGCTATGATACACTAGACACTTTTAACATCGGTAAATCCTTCGTCGGGTAAATAAAAGGTTCGTACCTTTAAATAATTCACACCATTAAGTAACAATAGGTAAAGCCGGAGAAAAGAACATGGCAATAAAAACTCGCGGTCACTCTTTTCAAATCGATATTTTTTTACAATGTTTAAATGTTTATAAAACTTGAAATTCAGGTTAGGTTACTGTCACTAATATACTATACGCCATGTTAGAGGACTGATGCAAATTATATTGATTAAAAATGTTTGATTTTTGATTTTGCGTGTGGACCTGCTCGTATAGAGGTATTCTGGAAAAAGTATCCTGTTCATCGTCAGTATACTAATTATAATAATCTTTTCAACTCAATCAGCCTGTATAGGTCCACTGCTGGACATAGGCCTCTCCTAATTTACACCACAACACCTGCAGGTCAATTCACATATTTAAAGCAGTGAAGTTGCAGTTCAGTTGCAGTTAAGTTTCGATTATAACGGCCATTTTCGTTTTCTTGTAACTTTGGGATCGATCTCAAAAACGCTTGCGCACCGTACTAGAATGTCGTTATTGCGCTCTCGAGACGCATACTTGACGCAGGCGTATTTGAGATCGATCCCAAAGTTACAAGAATACAAAAATCTAAAGTTTGAATCGAAACTTAACTGCAACTGCACTTTAACCTCCTGGTCTTCTAGCTTCTGCATCCAATTCATTCCAGCGACCTTCTTTAGGTCGTCAGTTGATCTGGCTGGGGGTCGTCCTACCGTACGTTAACGAGTCGCGGTCTCCACTCTAAGACTAATCATAATATTCTTGTCGAATTAATTTAAAATCCGGGTAACGATAGAACAACTTCTTTCACAAATACAATAATTGCATTTTTGAAAGATAAAAAAATTTGAAGTCCAGACCCAGGAATCGAACCCGAGAACCCTGGCTCTGGACTTCAAATTTTTCTATCTTTCAAAAATGCAATTATTGTATTTGTGGAGTTATTGGCAAGAAATGCCTATAAAAATTACATCAACTTCTTTCGCATTCAAAATATAATTCTCCAGCTGTAAAATTGATAGTCGCGTAAAGTATCGTATGTGCTACATCTCTTACATATAAACATCCTACATAGAATGTTACATTAAACGTTATCAAAACGTTACCTTCTCTTGAAATATTAACCCAGAAGTTATAAATACATCAAACCATACATGGCTTGAAAGAAATGCGTAAATTTTATGTACTGTATCTCAGTTAGGTGTAAAGGTTTTTTAATGACGCAATGATTCATTCCGATAAAAAACAAAAGGTACCTACCGATATAGCTCGTAGTTTAATCACACAAGCACATTACAGTGGTAATGGACCAGCCATATCTGCTGAAGGAGTGATGGCCGTTGGAGCAAACGATTCCTGGAGTGGAGACCGCGACTCTATCAACTTAAGGTAGGACTAGGATGAGCTCTAGTCAAATAGATGAGATGAACCAACGACCTAAAGGAGGTCGCTGGGATGGACTGATGGACTTGATGCGGAAGCAGAAGAAACGGGTATCCAATCGGTATGAAATCCACTGAGGCTGATGAGAGGTCAAATGATTCACTTGCAATTTCACATCGACGAAGGCATTTTAAAATCAGCTTAAAAGTGGAGAGCTTTAAGTCACGTATTCAAAAATAAGCAAAAATAACAGCCAAAATAACAGTAAAGATGAAAACATCATGGGAATTGGACATAATGGGAAGTAGATGACATTATTGTGGTGGTGTCCCCACCCAGGAAACTTTGTGTGATGAGCACGATGGTTTATTCTGTGTTTGGGTGTAATTTATCTATAATATGTATGTATTTAGAAATATTTATGTATGTGTATCAGTTGTTGGTTGCCATAGTACAAGCATGGCTTAGTTTGGGATCAGATGACGTTGTGTGAGTTGTTTCAAGATATTATTATTATATGAAGAGAAAATTGAGAAACAGATTTTTTAGGGAATGGATATTTTGAAGTGTGGGTATATTAGAAGAAGACGTTTTGGGATTCAAGAATCTGACAATGGCAAAGTGGCTTATCCTAGGTTCATCTATAAATCGATGCGGCATTAATTGGATTTTTAGGAAGTATTCATAAGGTAGCGTTACATTTATTTAAAGTAGGATTTTTGGATATATCGATTAATTGTTAGATTGTATGTGGGCGATAACTGCGATTATAAATAAGACAACACATAAAGCACTTATATGTCTATCAGGAAATTATATACTTCCTATTGAAAAGCATTTATTTATCTTCCGAGCGGAAGCTTGCATTAAGCTGGCCGCGCAATGGCGACTAAACGTTGCGACTGCGATTAAAGAGAATGAAAGTTTTCTGGGAGACTTTTGCGGTGATATGTTTTTTAAACGGGGTTTTCAAATTTTGTTATGATTAATACAATTTTTCATGATTAAAAATAAGATGCGATTTTTTTCCGTTTGTGAAGGCATCTGATAGAGCCAAGTTATTTAATAAATGAAAAAGTGATTTTGAATACGTTTGAGTTTGTGTTAATTACAAAAGCACGCATATTTTTACAAAAAATATTTTAATTTAATTTATGATCCCATTATAATAAATAATTAAAAAATGTAATCACAAAAAAAGATATACGACAAGACGATTCATCTCAAAATCGCAGGTATGCGGGCAACATAAAGTTCTATGTGGGGGCACAAATTGCACACGAGCGATATGTCACACGTATGTCCGGTACACATTGACATTGCTGAGGTACAGTCGCGAATATAACACAACTAGCTGACCCGCGCAACTTTGTATGCGTCAATTTTCCCAGTTTTTGCAACATTTTTCATTGCTGCTCCGATCCTATGGATGGTAGCGTGATGTTATATAGCCTATAGCCTTCCTCGATAAATGGGCTACCCAACAAAAAATATTTTTTCAATTCGGACCAGTAGTTGCTGAGATTACCGCATTCAAACAAACTCTTCAGCTTTATGATATCAGTATAGATATATAAATACAATACTAGCTTATGCCTGCGATTTCCCTTGCGATAAGTTTATTCACCCACTTAGAGTTCGAGTTTTCAGGAATCCTTTCATTTCTCTAGTTGACATTACAAAATAAATCTCACTCCAAATTCAAGATCTCTAGGTCCAAGGTATGAGTGAAAGAATGAGTCAGGACTTCATTTTTAAATGAAAGATTATGGTTTTATATCACTAAGGGACAAAGGTACTATCACTTGTTGTACCTTACAGACAGTTTACTAATCCTTAATGTTTGACTGCCTCTGTGTCACGGATGGAGTGTATCTGCTACGCAAGAGGTCGTGTATTCGATTCCCACACGGGACACCACTTTGTGTAATCCACAAATTGTTGTTCCAAGTCTGGGTGTACTTTATGTCCGTGACTTGTATGTTTGTAAAGTTCCCCGCGACACAGGGCTTGACCCAATTGCGGGAGTAGTCTTTAAAAAAAAATGTGTGGCACTCGGGGACTGCCGCTGTAAAGCTATTGCATAGCATTTTTTATCAACATATGCACTTAAAAAAAAAAAAAAAACTTGAGAGGTGTCAAGGGACACCCG
Source organism: Herminia tarsipennalis (assembly GCA_945859575.2). Taxonomy (NCBI): domain Eukaryota; kingdom Metazoa; phylum Arthropoda; class Insecta; order Lepidoptera; family Erebidae; genus Herminia; species Herminia tarsipennalis. The sequence goes on along the minus strand of OX243833.2, from coordinate 1,537,040 downwards.
GATGGAACGAAGTTCTTATCTTAATTTTTTTCTTTATATATTCTTCGCAACACCACACTGTTCAATGAGAAATAGAAAGACGAAACGAAAATAACTTACAAAAAGACGATTGTATACCGAAGGCTCGAACCCACAACTACACAATTGTCACTAATACTGTGTACCTACCGAATTTATGCCTCTAGACCAAATCGACAGGTGACTTCTTCGTCAAATTAGATGTTCATATCTTACGCGCACGCCGCACGGCTTGTGTGTGTCAAAAAGTGTCGTTACAACTTTTCGTGAGATTTTTTTCCCGTCTAGCCCCCTTTCAAAACGCGCGATAAGGAACTTCGTTTCAAAAATCTTTTCATTACATTTCGGAGCAGCTCGTCCTGATCGTGCGAGCTTCGTACAGTCGTACCATATACATATACGTTAAGCGATCACTCCGCCGAGCTACATGGTAGGCGGAGTGGGGGGTGTTAGGTTTTATTTTCGTTACGAAATTTCTTGATTCGGTCGCCGCGCTCAAAGCCCGCGATAAAAACTATGCAATAGCTTAAAAATACACGTAAGTTCAGTCTGCGAGAAAGTAGTTTGCGCCTGCGATTTTGATGACAGTTCTTGCATTAATGCCTTGAGTCATTAACGAACACAAAATATGTACTTCCAGACTCGGAACCACCATTTATAGATCTTTCAAAGCTCTGTCCTGTACGAGAATGCCCCTCTATTAAATCGTATAACCCTCTCGCTACGGGGATAATTCCCTACTGTGGGAGGAAGTTGGATTAAAAGCCGTGGTTGTCAGTATATATTGGAACGAAGTTCCTTATCGCGGGTTGTGAAAGGGGGCTAGACGGAAAAAATCTCACGAAAAGTTGTAACGACACTTTTTGATACACACAAGCCGTGCGGCGTGCGCGTAAGATATGAACATCTAATTTGACGAAGAAGTCACCTGTCGATTTGGGCTAGAGGCATAAATTCGGTACACAGTATTGGTGACAATTGTGTAGTTGTGGGTTCGAGCCTTCGGTATACAATCGTATTTTTGTAAGTTATTTTCGTTTCGTCTTTCTATTTCGCATTGAACAGTGTGGTGTTGCGAAGATTATAAAAATTAAGATAAGAACTTCGTTCCATCCGTGTGTCCCTTGAAACCTCTCAAGTCTTTTATGTTATGAATACTAATTACATCTGGGTGATAAGATACGGTTAAGTTTTTTTTAAATAAAGTAACCTTTTCATTATCAGTTGCAGCAGACAAAAACAATAGTATCTGCGCCTAAGTAAACAATGATACTTTGTTTCCTACATGCAATTAGTTAATGTTGGTTATTAATAATAATTATATGTAATTATTATCTTATATTTAGAATCCAAATACTGTGGTTTAACTATTAATCACACTTAAAAGTTTAATCAGAATTGATCTTTACACATAGAGAATAAAGGTCAAACTTGTTGGATCATGAACTGCCCTGTTTACCTACTTTTAATTACAAGTTAGAGAATAAACAAACACTTAACTCATTATAAATTTACTAGCCGACCCGCGCAACTTCGCATGCGTCAATTTTCCCCGTTTTTGTAACCTTTTTCATTGCTGCTCCGCTCCTATTGGTTGTAGCGTGATGTTATATAGCCTATAGCCTTCTTCGAGAAACAAACAAACTCTTCCGCTTTATAATATTAGTATAGATTACTCGATAAGATTATTCTAACTATTTAATAATGTATTTTCTATCGTGTCGTTTTATATCAAATATAATATGGATACAACAACGTACATAATATTGATAAACTTAGATGACACTGTTAGATAAAAGACTTCGACTTTTGCTTAATGAGTGAAAGTGAAATTGTGAAAACTTACATCAAGTTTGGTTTAAGTTTTGACAGGTGAACGGTTTCATTTTGAAACTACTAACTGACTAACAATCAAGACATAACATAAACAAAGCTATTATTGCAATAAATATAGGATGATTTTTAGTATACTAATAACTTATTTACATTACACCAAATAACTTCGTAATATAATTGATAAAAAAATAAATATAGGTTAACCTTCACTATTTACTTTTGTTATACAACCATTTACCACACATCTTAGAGACCCCGGAGTAAAACCGATGTTTCTTTGTTAGTTGAGGGCCTAAACCTCACAATTAAAAAACAAAGATTTTACTTCAGTGAAATAGTCTGTAGGTGGTTAATGTATCAATCAATCAATCAATCAGCCTTTTATCCTGAACTTTTTTATTTTCCTTTTTATATAAAGTCTCTTAGTTCAGTGTGCCTCTTGGCATAGGCCTCCTCTAACATTTTCCATTGCTTTCTGTCCTTTGCAACTCTCCTCCAGTTGGGCCCCGCTGTTAGCTTTATTTCGTCTTCCCATGTTTTTCCTTGCCTTCCTCTATTTCTTTTTCCATCTCTAGGGTACCATTCAGTAACTATCTTGCTTCATTTTTCCTGAGTGCATCGTAGTAAATGCACTATGCAATTACTACGATGCACTCAGGTTAATGTATAAAATATTACAAATCAATCTGTATAATTTAACAAAATATCAGAACCTATTACGGGGAAATGTGCCTAAGTTATGAGGTGGTTTAAAAAGATTTACATCATGAAAAGATTCGTCGTTCAAAGATTAAGTTACACTTAAGAATATCATTTTTTTTAAAGATTACTATCAATGTGAGATTGTGTGTCTCATATTACTAGCAATCTTGTTAGCCCCTTCAGCTAAGCTCAATGGCTTGTATTAGGAGTGGGTTCACGTCGGTAGCATAATGGGTAGGATTCGCACTCGCGACCTCACGATTGTGAGTCCGATACTTTAGCCATTAGCATTTCAACTCTTATGTGTAAAAAGCACTTTTGCAACCAATAGTACCTACCGAAGTATTTACGTGCAGAGTCGTGCTATCACTTGTATTAAAGTAAGATCTACACTGCGACTGGCGACTGTAATTAACACGATCGGCATTGTTAATCACGAACACGATTAACTCGAGTTATGGGAAGTGTTCCAATGTCGGCCCTATTTTACTGGTTTCTATAGAGGCCTTAAAAAAATAGGAGTCATTAATTACTATTCTGTTTGTAATTTACAAATTTATGTTACAGATTTGTCTAAAAATTTAATTGGAATAAAAGATTTCGTTGACCCGCCAAAAGTATGTATGTAAATGGTGCCAGAAAAAAGAATTAGAGATGCGATTACGCATTACATTGTCATAATTAGTATTACTAACTCATGTTTTTTGTGATTTTTATTTGTGAAGAAATTGTTTTTCAAACTTCCTTTAGTACTTACTGTTCTAAATTTAAACTTTTATGAACTCATATCATATTTATAAAGTAGTTTTACAAGCTTTTTTATATTGTTGAATTAAAATTTTGTTAGTATTTTTAATCGATTAAACATAATTAATAGTTTTCGTAAGTCATTTTAGGGTCGCATCTCTATGACATGCGCGAAAGTGATAAGGACCTAACTTCAATCCGGTTAAGTTACGTTGATGCAACTGTAGTTGGATTAGTACGAATCGCGCGAGTTGCTTCTTTACGTTGGCAGGGCGGTTGGAGGCCAGTTTTATTTCAGAAGAAAGAAAGAGAGGGAAGTTGTCGACATGGAGTTCAGTCAGACGTATGTATGTACGTATGGACGATTGTACGTTGTGTGTCCAGGTCAAGGCCCAAATGAATTTCCCCTAGCGCTTTAATAGTTTCATAGCTTGATTACTCCGTTCGCGTTGGAATTTTAATTTCTAAAAAAATGTTGCCTCAAACAACAACATTGACTTTGCACAGCAATGAGGAAAGAAAATAATCGAATTCGAATCCTACCCATTATACTACCGACGTGAACCCACTCCTAACACAAGCCATTGAGCTTAGCTGGAGTGATTAACAGGATTGCTAGTAATGAGGGATCAAAATCCCAAATTGCTAGTTATCTTTTCTTAAAAAAAAAATATACATATAAAAGGTATTTTGGTGTTATAATTTTAAAGCTTTGTTTTTAATTATCACTAAATTGTGACAATAAGAAGTTTTACAAGATAATCCAGCGGAACTAGGAAACAATACGCAAGTAATTAAACAACAGTATCCCGCCATATTAACGCTATCAGGTCACATTACAGTATAGAGCAAGGTGAGGTGGTGACCCCACCAGTTCCTACTTTTACCGGATTATCTTGTTATATGTCAGTTTGGAAAGACTAGTCAGTTTTATTTATAGAGACAAGTGGATAGCGCTTGCATTATTATATTTAAGGTACAGCACTTAGGTTGCAAAACAACTCTTGTTTTATGTCGAGATTCTACATGTACATTTTTCAATTTGGACCTGTAGTTCCTGAGACCGCGTTCAAACAAACAAACTCTTCAGCTTTTTAATATTAGTATTGATTTTTATTATTTACTAGCTGACCCGGCGAACTTCGTACCGCCTTAGCGTAAATTTGATGCACTACTTTATTTTGTATAGCTGACATTCGTAACGCGCTTTTTTTAAAATATGCTAAATTAAATGTATATTTTTCAATCTTTCTGACAGATTTTCTTAATATTTTTTTCCGTAAGAACCTTGTACAGAGTATTAGAAAACTACAAAAAAAAAATGAGCCAAATCGGTGAAGCCGTTTTCATGCTATGTCGTGACAACGGAAAACGGGTTTCATTTTTATATATATATACATATATATGTTAGTTTATAATTTGTCGTCAGTTGGGTTCATGTAACCTCTACAAACAATAATAGTATACACTGAATAGTTACCATGTTAATACTGCTTGGTCCAGCCTGCACACTAATTTTTAATTAATTATGTATAAGTGAAAACCTTTTATTGGCTAACTGTTGCATATGTGTCAGTCTTCAAAAATAATTGTCATTTGCTGTTGGTTTTCCGAACATAAATAAATAAATAAATGTTATGCCAAGTTTGCAAACAATAGGTAAAGCCGGTGAAAAGAACATGGCAATAAAAACTCGCGGCCACTCTTTTCCAATCGATATAATTCCGGTTTAAGACATTTATTTCTCAAAAAAGAATTACATTCGCTTACATTGAGAAATTTAGATAGGTATACATTTTGTTAGCAATAAGATACAGAAAGTGTTTACGTTAAATATGATTTTTTTTTCATCTACCCACACTTTCATTAATTAATAAGATTATCAAATCGATATTTTTTACAATGTTTGAATGCTTATAAAACTTGAGATGGGGATAAAATGCTAAAATGTTAGATGATTGATGTAAATTATATTGATTAAAAATTGGAACATGAGAAAATAAAATCAGCCTTAGACTGACTTGATAGGTCAAGAGGGAAGCGCCAAAAAATTTAAGCATTTTATAGTGGTTGATTTTTTTATATATACGTCACATTAGAGGAGTAAAGTAATGAAATACCTTGTCCTCAGTCAGCTGGATTCCTTAGCGTTTGGCGCAGAAGCAGATTCATTTTTTTCGAATACATATCAACCCATATGATGGCCCACTGCTGGGCACGGGTCTCCCCGGTAGAACCTACTAGTATGTAGATCCTGGGGGTAACTGCCATAATCGCCACACTTGGCGAGCGGGTTGGCGATCGCAGTAGGGCTTTAAGTACGCAGAGGACGCTGCTGCCCGTCCTCCGATGTGACATCCCTTAGTCGCCTTGACGACACCCACGGGAAGAGATGGGGTGGTACTATTCTTAAGCCGGTACCACACGGCGGTTTTTTCGAATGAACATATGTAAATCATGAAATGTTTTCTATAACCTAAAAAAATAGTTCAATTCAAAATAAGTTTTACGTTTGTCAGTCATGCAAATTTTTGTAGATAACCAGGCGCGTCAGTCATGCGTTAAAGTTGTATTCATTAACAGTGCTCGATCAATGTGTGATCTGAAATTTTGTATATCCGGTGAAGAATATTATCAGAATCAAATAACAATTAGTCAGTCAGTATAACTCTGTAACAGATGCAGTCAGTAACCGATTAAATTCTTATACGCCAAACGCTAAGGAATTCAGCTGACTGACGTAAGGGTATTTCTTTACTCCACTAATGTGACGTATAATATAAAAAATCAGACTTTATAAAATGCTTGCGTTTTTTGGTGCTCTCCTCCCGGTCTATAAGAGAGAGCTTAAACTATTGAACGGATTAAGTTGAAATTTGACATACAGATAGATAAAATGACGTAAAAAATAGCTAAGAACGGATTTTGAAAACTTGACCCCTAAAGCAGGAGTTCCAAAATTTTGGCAAAATGGGTCAAAGTTTGTATTGAAATTGATGGTCATTTTATCGCTATATTAACAACATCAACGCGGGCGGAGACGCGGGAACTGTACATACCTATGTATTGAAGTGGCCATGACTTGCAATTTCCAAACAAAGAGCTCATATGTTTCGGAAGTCTGTAGCTACCTACTTGTTAACTTTGTGTACAATGATTGTTGTCGCGCTTTCTCATATCATAAGCTTTTGTTATCAGATTAAAGTATGAGTATAGCCACAATGAGGGTGATAGCAATATTATAACGATTCATCAGAATCACTTATCGCTTGTCTTATAATATATATTCAGATGATCCTTTCTTTATTCAAATTGACTGCTGTTACGGCGCGAGACGCCTCCATAAAGTCTCGTATTTGCATCCAACGAGAGTACCTATCGCATTTTTCATCAGGCGATAACGATTTTTAACTGTCATCTGTCACTTACTTACCATTCGTTTCCGCGCCAAAAACTACGCATAGTACGCATAAGAAATCAAACTTTTGTTAAAACTTCAATTGGAATATTTCTTAGCTGCCAATATCTATACTAATATTATAAAGCTGAAGAGTTTGTTTGTTTGAACGCTGTAATCTCAGAAACTACTGGTCCGAATTAAACAAAATCTTTTTCTATCGGGTAGGCCATTTATCGAGGAAGGCTATAGGCTATATAACATCCCGCTACGACCAATAGGATCGAAGCAGCAATGAAAAATGTTGCAAAAACGGGAAAAATTAACGCATACGAAGTTGCGCGGGACTATATACAACTGCCTGCTTTTAAATCGACTTGTTGACTAATATCGCAATTGAATTAAAGTTTTACTAACCGATTACGATTACGGTAAAAAATCTCGAGACTACGGGCTACGCGGAGGATATTATTGTGCCAAAATGTGTAAAAAAAGTACACTTTATGTCCTCATCCGTCAGTCTTAAAGTTAGGAAAAGGATTGACAATTTAACGAGGTCTGCGAGTTACGGAAGCATGTGACATTTGTTGAAGCAGTCTCCCATTTAAAACTAGATAGTGTAACGTCACTTAACTTTGCTAATCTCTTAATCAGTCATATTTTTATAGTTTATTTTTTTTCTTTCTTCCTTGTGTGAACATAATGCGAGAAGCCGGCGTCATTCGTTTTTAATTCGTGGAAAACAATAACATAAATGAACATAAACCTAAAGCTTCCTTAAATATAAATCAGTGTGCGAGGACTTTGAGGTGACACTTGACAGGGTTGACGCGATGACTAACTTGACCACAAGCGTATGTACTTTCCATCGATGGCTTATTGCTTGATCCTCGTTAAGGCGCTGACTACAGGCAAGCAACTTGTGTATTGCTGTTGCTGTTGTTACGTATTGATGCAAAGAGACCTAGTGACTTGATATATGTACTTAGCTCTCAAAATAAATCTATTGGAATTTTAAAATGCAGTATCATAAAACCACTAATATAGGCTATTCAGAAACACGACCACGGGTGGTGCAGATCAACGGATAAATGATTTATATGTTAGTAAACTTTCGCGATTTGTACACATTATAGAATTTTATAAGCTACGGGTCTTAATCGCGTAAATATTTTATTTTAAGGCTAAATACCTTTGTTTATTGCCCGACGTTTCGACCGTATTGCAACGGCCGTGGTCACGGGTAGACCCGGTCTATTTATACGAATAAAATATTTACGCGATTAAGACCCGTAGCTTATAAAATTAATAATGGATAAATGATTGTTTTATTAAGCCTTTTTTGGCATCCACACGATTCATCAGATATATACTTACTGCCAGTTTTATGAGTTTATTATACATTTATAATATTACCCAATTTAAGAAGAAATACAAGGCAAATATAAGGCCAAAAATAATATAGAATAACAAAAAATAATTATACATTTTGAAGTTGGTGCCATGAAATAGTAGTTTTTATGTTTTATTTGGCACCAACTTCAAAATGTTTGATTATTTATTGTTGTTCTATATTGTTTTTTGCTTTTTAGTTGCCTTGTATTTTTTTTCACAGTCCCACTGCGCGACAGAGGTCGTTCGATTTTTGAAATCGTTTATTAGTGGGTTCGTTTGTCATTTACCTGAGTGAACAAACACACAAAAAAACATACAGTCGAATTGAGAACCTTCTCTTATTTTAGTCGGTTGAAAATGGGCAAATTTTTAAAACGCTTTTTTTATAAGTGCGTCACTGCTACACTATGTGTTGGAGGCTTAAGTACACAGGCGTAACAGCATGACACTGCATTATCGTACGCAAGTACGGGTACGGGTATTATTGTAAATCAAAGGATTAAGTACGGAATAACCCGAGACCATAGTCAGGTATTAGTATTCAGAGCATACCAGACCTAGACAATGTCTGAACATCGAACTGTTTTTAACGATTCTTGTTATTTAGAACTTTGTGTTACCCGGTATTTTTAAATGATTCACATTTTTATCGTATAGACTTCTTTGAATATTTTAATATTTTTTTTATTTTTTTTACAAAGAAACTAACAATGTGGGATTGAGTCTCACATTACTAGCAATCTTGTTAACCCCTCCAGCTAAGCTCAAAGGCTTGTGTTAGGAGTGGGTTCACGTCGGTAGTATAATGGGTAGGATTCGAACCCGCAACCTCACGTTTGCGAGACCGATGCCTTAGCCATTAAGTTACTTGAAGAAACAATAAAGTAAAATTATATGAATTATGTTGTTTCAGGCTTCTTTTTATGTTCCAGTGTATGGGAAGTCTAATTTCAGTAATAAAAATAACATAACCATATATGTTTGTAACACAAAAGCAATTTCAAGTACTAGGATCACATGAAGAGAGAGGAATTCATAGAAAAATCCGTTCATACTTCGTACATAAATGGTCTTTAATAGCAAGCTATTTATGTAATAACTGTAATAATTAATATTATTATATTCCATTGTGCGCTATACCTACAGTTCAAATGTACGCTTCCGACTGCCGCATACAATACAGGTTTATATAATAAAATAAACTAGGCAAGAATATGTCGGACCATGCTCAGAGTTCCGACCGAGTTGAATAAGTGCACCAGCAGAAGAGTGTATGTTCATGGCACTTACGCCCTTTTGTTGAGAAACGCAGTTTTTCACACGGTGGCACACGGTTCTAAATATAAAGGAATATTTTGAAGGGAGGCCCTTAAGAATATTTACATTTATTATTTAGCTATCAAATTAAGTAGCGGCTACTACAAGACACCTTTTCACTAAACATAATCAAAATTCATTGTGTAGTCTTAGAGTAAAATGCCTGTGACATATGGACAGACAGACAGAGGAACATGACGAAACTATAATGGTTCCATTATTTTGGCTACGGAACCCTAAATATGGTTGTGTATAAAGTCGGTTTACGGACAATTATTTTACGTGATAACGTCATAAGAAAACATTGATGACATTGTAATAAACAACGATGCCTGTGACAGCTTTAGTGGACCCAGGCGCATGTGCGAGCATGCGACGGCCACAATACTTCAGCCTATCAGCAGGCGGAATGTATAATTACGATGATAAATTGATAAGTAATACCTTTGACAGTACTATGTGGCATGACGTATAACTGTATCAATTTGAACATAAGCGTAGCTACGGTTACGTACTTCTAGTACAATATTAGCCAAGGAGTCAACATTAGCAGCTGCTAATATTGACTCCTAGGTTTACGAAATGATTTTAATGAACCGAAGTCAAACCATTATTTCTCTCTATTACTCTTTTTATTTAAAGACTAGCTGACCCAAGCAAATTCGTATGCGTCAATTTTCCCCGTTTTTGCAACATTTTTCATTGGTGCTCTGCTCCTATTGGTCGTAGCGTGATGTTATATAGCCTATAGCCTTCCTCGATAAATGGGCTATCCAACAGAAAATGAATTTTTCGATTCGGACCAGTAGTTCCTGAGATTACTGCGTTCAAATAAACAAACGAACTCTTCAGCTTTATAATATTAGTGTAGATAACTCTCGCAGTAGGGCACAAGCCCTTACAAACAAAAAAATCACAGAAACAAAGTACACCCAGACTCGGAACAACCTAGATCACACAAAGCGATGATAGTCTAAAACGAAAGGAGAAACTATTATCTGACGATAAAACTGCAATTATGACCATTCTTCATCTTCTAAAAAATGTCAGACCCCCTCCGTGCCTCGGTAAGCACGATAAGACGTCGGTCTTGCGCCCAATCTCTTACCGATCGTATGGGATTTTCGTCCCATCGGGCTAAGAGTGTGAGGGAATAGAGAGTCCACTTGTGTTTGCGCATACACTCGTGTGTAGTTGCCTAGTCTTTAATGAGATTGGTCGCCGTAACCGATATAGGTTAGAAGACCACTATAACCATATTTCGTGTTTCTTCTATAATGTGCTCATGTTAGATATATTTCGGGACTTAATCGCGTGAATTAACGGTCACGACCACGATCGGTGCAATTCGATCGAAACGTCGGGTAAATAAAAGGTTCGTACCTTTAAATAATTCACGCAATTAAGTCCCGAAATATATCTAACTAGCTGACCCGGCGAACTTCGTACCGCCTTAGCGTAAATTTGATGCACTACTTTATTTTGTATAGCTGACCTATCTTATGTATGCATATCAACCCATATGATGGCCCACTGCTGGGCACGGGTCTCCCCAGTAGAACCTACTGGTATGTAGATCCTGGGGGTAATTGCCATAATCGCCACGCTTGGCGAGCGGGTTGGCGATCGCAGTAAGTCTTTAAGTACGCAGAGGACGCTGCTGCCCGTCCTCCGGGGTGAAATCCCTTAGTCGCCTTGACGACACCCACGGGAAGAGATGGGGTGGTACTATTCTTAAGCCGGCACCACACGGCACCTTATGTATGCGTACCTATTCAATTTGAACTGGAATCTATAATATCCTCCATATAAAAATGAATACCTATTTCCCTGGTCTCGTCATTTTTTTAAATATGCAAAATTAAATGTATATTTTTCAATCTTTCTAAGAGATTTTCTTAATATTTTTTTCCGTAAGAACCTTGTACAGAGTATTAGAAAACTACATAATCAGCCAAATCGGTCAAGCCGTTTTCATGCTATGTCGTGACAACGGAAAACGGGTTTCATTTTTATACATCTAATATGTATAAAAATAGCGAAAATTTAAAAACAATAACGTGCTCGTGGTAAGGACACGGTATACAGAAAGAAAGTGCGTAGGAAGATAAATATGATAAATGTCACGTAAAATTCCAACAAATAATTTACATAACAATCCCGTTATTGTCGCATGATAGTGAATATACATTGTAGCTATTATCTGATAATAACTATTGTTCGTAGAAACATATTTTCTAGGGTTACCTATCGACAAGATATTAGACGACAAGCTAATATGTGCACATTAACATGTGTGATATAAGAGTTGCTAAACACGTGTCCGGGTCGGCATCATTTAGCACAGGCCGGGCGGTATATATGGATGAACTACTTACTCGATTGGCACTTGTCAATAAAGCCGAAAATGTGTAGTAGTTTCTTCGGGCCGGCTTTGTTCGGTTCGGCAAGTAAATATTGCCGACCCGATTGTGTCGACCCGCTTAGGTATGTGTGTAGCCTCCCATAAATGTTAATTATTTTTAATTTACCGAATGGGTTGTAATTAACCGTAAGTAAACGGCCGTATTTTTTAATTCTTTTAACTTAGAAATTAGATTTTCCAAAGTTTTAAAGAATTGCAAGGCTAAGTATTTTGATACTAGCTGTCCCGCGCAACTTTGTATGCGGGAATTTTTCCCGTTTTTGCAACATTTTTCAATGCTGCTCCTCTCCCATTGGTCGCAGCGTAATGTTATATAGCCTATAGCCTTCCTAGATAAATGAGCTATCTAACAGTGAAATTCAATTCGGATCAGTAGTTCCTGAGATTACCGAGTTTAAACAAACAAACAAACTCTTCAGCTTTATAATATTAGTATATATTAATTTCAACTTGACAGACAGATAACGTTACGGGTTCCTTTTTCCTACCGAGTTAGGATACCCTTTTATACTCGTTTAGGGTGCTACAGACTTAACGTTAAACTTATATCGTTAACTAATACCCCTCTGTTTGCGTTGCGTTATCTCTTTTTATTTAACTTTTAAACTTGTTTTTTCATTCTTAAATACATAAAATTAAATATAAAAATAGTGTCCCACCGGTAACGCGTACAGGGGCCAAGCTACCTGTGGTTAGGGCTCCAGGGAGAGGAACCTCATCACGTTGTGTGCCGTGTCGAGTTGATACTCGGCAGTGATCTGCCTTCTGCATCTGATCCTTGATCCAGCTACCTAATGTGAGCCTTTGCAGATGTTGGTCGAAGCTCTTAGCGATTATTACTATTAATATTATATGCAGTGACTTCCAAGATTCGTAGCGTCACTGTACCGAAGGTGAGAGACGTTTTCGATTTGTGACAACCCTACCTATACCTAATATACAATGCCTCGTCAATAGAAAGTAGTCTACGAGTGTTTTCCTTAAGATGGCTATTGTTGGGACAATAAATACTAATATACGTTTAAGGTATATACTAAGAACTGAGGATTGGAGTGGCTTCAGTGTACTTAACTGTAACTGTCGGTTAGTTTATAAAAGAAATTGTGTAGTAGTGTGCAAGTCTTCAAAATAAATAAAAATAAGCCTTTTCAAACAAATTTGTAATAATAAAAACAAAAACCTACGATGCTACAGATATACAGACATAGTTTAAAATTAAAAGGCCTTTTGTTTATATCGGTAGTTACAAATGTAGCTGTTCTATGACTTTTAATTAGTTGTATTACTACTGCAAGGCAACCTTGAAATCTCCTTACTTATCCTATGTTTAAGTACCTAAGTGCAAATAGCTATCTGGATATTTGAAATTCAAGTGGGCCATGTCTGTCCGATAAATCATTTTATTTCTAATTGTGTATTAGAATAATATCACTTTCTGTAAATAACTGCATAATAGTTTTCATTCTTAAGTGACTATGGTTTAGACTAGATTCATACATATATTTTTTTAATTAAATAGTTGTTCTAGTTAAGAGTTTTCAGTTCGGTTAAAAAACGAGTATTATCGAAACTGAGTATTAAAATCTGATGAGGCAATGATTTTTTCAAATTCTAGAGTTGAAAGTGATCTCTTTTAAATTTGGTGTTGGCAATAAAGGAAAAATGTCTGCAAAACTTATTGGGTAAGTAAAGTATATATCTATACTAATTTTATAAATTTGAAGATTAAATTTGTTTGAACACGATAATCCCAAGAACTACTGGTTCCAATTGAAAAAATATTTTACTGTTGGATAGTCCATTTATCGAGAAAGGCTATAGGCTATACAACATCACGCTACGACTAATAGGAGCGGAGCAGCAATGAAAAATGTCGTTAAAATGAGGCAAATTGGCGCATACGAAGTTGCGCGGATGAGCGAGTTAGATGTAAAGTGTAGTATCCACTAACTTAAACAAGTTCAAACGTACTACAATAGAGGTCGGTAGTCTACAGTTGGAACAACGTAACTAGGCCGGACTGAAGTTGGCGACAAGTGGTTGCGCAGATGGAGTTTTTGAAAGTAAATGGTGACAGGAAGCGGGGGGCGAGGAGGTAACTAAACCAAGAGAATTAGAGATGCGATTACGCATTACATTGTCATAATTAGTATTACTTACTCATGTTTTTTGTGATTATTTTCGTAAAGATATTGTTTTTCAAACTTCCTTTAGTATTTACTGTAATTGTACTAAATTTAAACTTTTATGAACTCGTATAAATACACTGACGGACTTATAAACTGCATCAAAGTAATAGACGACTTTGAAATAAATATTTTAACCAAGTATGCAAACTTTCTATACAGATTTAAATTGAAACCTCTAGATTGGTTCGTGAACTTTAAAACAGCGTAGGATCATATCTTTAAGTTTAAGTTTATGTACTGGAAAGGACCTTAAGACCTTTTTTGAAGAAAAAACAGAAGTTTAAGGAAAAATTGTTTAATTAAAAAATTGGTTTTAACAATAGACACAAACTTTTTGCAAGGGTTTATTTGTGTTTTAATAAGGTGTATTACCCCCACGTGCCCTTATTACGGATTCTAATCGGTTCCGCATAGATTTTATAAGGGTTTTTAAAAGATCTTGCGGAATATTGTCCCATTCTTTTGAAAGTGCTGTTCTTAGTGCTGCCACTGTCGTAGGCGAAGGGTTTCTCGCATATACAGCTCTTTTTAAATTGTCCCAAACATGCTCGATGGGATTAAGATCCGGGCTGCGTGCTGGCCAATTCATTGTACGTATCCCAACCTCTTCGCAATAATGTTGAACTTGTGCAGCTGCATGCGGCCGGGCATTATCCTGCATTAAAGTAAAATTTTCGCCTATGAATCCCATGTAAGGCACCACGTGATCTTCTAATATCTCTGTTATGTAGCGATGTGCTGTCAAACCCCCTCTATTACCGTTTTGACGGACCATGTCTATGAACACAAGTTCTGTTCGCCCGTTCATCGATATGCCACCCCAGACCATACATGAACCGCCTCCAAAAGGAACACGCTCCTCAATGCAACTTTGAGCATATCGCTCCCCACGTCGACGATAGACTCTTCTGCGACCATCTGCACCATATAAACATGTCCTACACTCGTCCGTGAACAATACAGAGGCCCACTGCTCTTCTGTCCAATTCAAGTGATGACGCGCAAATCTTAAGCGAGCTTGTCTGTGAGCTGCAGACAACTTTGGACCATTTGCTGGTCTAAAAGGGGTGATAGCCGCTTCCTTTAACCTTCTTCTTATTGTTCGTGCACACACGTTTTTTCCACGCACTTCATTAAGCTCGGTTTTGATGTTAACTGACGTGAGGAAACGATTTCGCAGGGAAGTTGTAACAATAAATCGGTCATCACGACCTGTGGTTGCTCGAGTTCTGCCTGTACCACGTCTCCTCCTGTAAGAACCTGTCTCTACAAACCTTCTGTATATTCTACAAACCGTAGACTGGTTTAAATTTAAATTTCTACCAATCGTTCGTTGATCCAAGCCCTCCCGCACCAATGCTACAATTTGTGCCGCTTGTTCGGACGAAGTATCCATATTATGGTTCAAAAACTCTCGATGTGTTAAAAAACTAACCCAACAATTATGCTGGTAACAATAATTCAATTGACCAAACAAAAAAAATCAATGAGAATTAATTTAAAACTTTGCTATAAATAACACGCAAATCTGATACTACGAGTAAATTTTCTTTTCCCGGCTATATTCATTTGTTTTACCGCAGTTCTATTTTTAAATTTAATTTTTTTTTAAGATTAAGAGCCAGTCTTTCCATATTTATATAATTTAATCTAAAAAGTTTGCATACTAATTATAAAAAAATCCTTTTAGAGTAAACCTGAACTTTGATGCAGTTTATGAGTCCGTCAGTGTAGTTTTGTTATATTGTTGAATTAAAATGTTGTTAGTATTTTTAATCGATTAATCATAATAAATCGTTTTCGTAAGTAAGTTTAGGGTCGCATCTCTATGACATGCGTGAAAGTGATATGAACCTAACTTCAATCCGGTCAAGTTACGTTGATCCAACTGTAATACGTGGGCCGGTACTGACAGGGAACCGGTCTGATTTCTTGTCATCTGTTATGTTAAAGCCTAAGCAATCTTATCATCGTACAATATAATGTCAAATATGTAAAATATTAAAATATCCCAGACTCTGACAAATCATTGCGTCTGATGGCAAAGCGCAATAGGCCGCAGTAAGTTGATTTATTGTTTGTGATTTGCTGTTATACTGTACAACTGTATGTGTAACTGTACAATACTGTATTTCCCGAAATAAAATTTCGTTAGCCTTTATACTTATATTTAATATTATTTTGGAATACAACAAAAACTTCGTATACATTATTTGATGTTGCTAGCTCAGAAATTATTTTTTTATTTTCTATCGAAACTTCAATCATCAAATAAAAAAAATAATATAAAAATAAAAAAAAACGAGTTTTTTATGTTTAAATGTATTTTTTTTTAATAATATGATACCTTTTAGTGGTTGTAGGATGTAACCGATGTAAAAACTAACTTTTATCACAGTTATTGCAAAATATTTAAAATTGAAAAAAGAATGTTGCTAATTGACTTTTTTAGTCATAATCATGTTATACCTTTTTGAAATGCTAGCAATGAGCCCTTTAATTTGATAACCTACTTATTCGAAAGATCTTTTTTTCACACTTCTTGTTTTGGACATCTCACAGCCGCCATGTTTGGTTTTATCAAACGTCACTTATCTAAGAACACTTGGGCGGTCAAAACGAATCAAACCTCATCTTAATTATTGAAATCCGTCTTGTGGTTTGAAAGATATGAGGTAATAAAGAATATTACATACATGACAAGACGCGCGAAAAATATAACCCTTCCTAGCAGTTGGGTAAAAGGACAATTGGAAAAATCTGAAGGAGACCTTCACCCTCGTATAAGAGGGATTCGTGCATGCTTATTTAATATTCCAAATAAAAAATGATTACTATTTTTAACTTACAACTTTTAACTAATTAGTTATGTCAAATTAAATTAAATATATTATTAAGATAAAAATGTTTTTTTAAATTAATTTAATTATACAAAAACGTTCTTTTCTTAACAAATTAAAATAATTTATAGTATGGTATTTGGATATTTTTTGTGTACATGTAGAAATTATCATGCAAGAATTAAAAGGCTTTTTTAAATTTTTATTTAATTTTATTAATCGAAACATCGTCGTTGTTTTTCGTGGAATTATAGAGTACACTCCAGAGTTCCGTAAGAAATTGGGGAATTTGTTTGTCAGCGGTCTCTCGGCATATATGATTGACGTTTAGGTAGGCTTCCGAAACTTAGTCTTGATAATATTAAAGTTAAAGTTAAAGTGGGACAGTACCTATTTTTAAAAAGTGTATTATTAGCTATGTGGAGACAAAAGTCACGTGTCTCCGACGTTATTTACTCAATGTTTGTTACATAACTGGGTGTAATCTCATCTCGTGTCCATTTCCGCTCTGCACCAATCATTTATGTCATAAACCTCTAATTTTCTTCACATCAGTCATTTTATAAATTACTTCGTATGTGATTCAAATCACTTACAAGATTTTCCACTTGTTATTTGCATTAGTCTTTTTATCAACTTGGTTTTTCAGCCTATTTGCTTTATATGGCTAAAGTTTGATATAGAGAAAGCTTGGAGTCTGAAAAAGAGTAGCGGATTTTTTGGAGTCCATCTTAGGGATGGAAAGTAGGGGCAAAAAGGGCCTACAATTTGTGACCTACAACATGCGAGTAAAACCGCACCTTTAAATAATTAACGCGATTAAATTCCGACATATGTATTAGGTGTTAAAAAATGTACTTTAAGAATTTCGCGTGCTTGCACAGAAAAAAAACTACGAAATCACAAAAAAAAAAATGTTAAAGTTTTAAAACAATGAAATCTGTGGAGAATGAAAATCCTGACTAGCTGTTTTCCGCGGCTATGCGCGCATGTTGTGCCTTAACGCTCATTCCAAATCCATAGATCTAGTATCGAATATCTATGAACTAATAAATACAAGGCAACTAAAAAGCAATAAATAATATACCTAGAATAACAAAAACAAATTAAACATTTTGAAGTTGGTGCCGAATAAAACATAAATACAACTATTTCATGGCACCAACTTCAAAATGTTTAATTTGCTTTTGTTATTCTAGGTATATTATATAATACTTTTTAGTTGATTTAAGAAGTCGGTAATATTTTTTTGTAAAAAATTTATTGGAGTTATATTAAGACTTACAAACGATTTTGCTGGAATAAAATCGTAGTTTATACTGAGGTTTAGACGCTTAACCTGACAAAAAAACAACGATTTTAATCCGGGGTTTCAAAGGGGATTAAAATGTTTTTTTTTTTTCAAAACTGATATTACGGAGTTATTTGTTTGGCGTTATGTAAAGAAGTCAGGAGCCTGTATATGTATAAGTTCGGTTGGTATTTCGTTCTAAATGACATAGATTCGATAATCACATCATAAATATTATTTAAAAATTACACAATGTTAATTACAAAGCAAAATACGATTTGGAAGCAAATATTTGTATGCGTAAATAAGAGATACGTATAGATCAGACAAATATTATGTGGCAAAGTGTTAGCCATTGTTAATTTCTGGGAAAATATTACACCTGCTGTTTACTAATTTAATAATAATATAATAATAATAATAAATTTATTTATTTCTCTCAAAGGTTACATAAATTGAACAATAACGAATATTATTATTAAATTGCTGAAATATACCATGTACAGATACCTAAATTATTTGGATTGCCTGGAAGTAATACATTTTGAAATCCGTTAAACAGACTGCCGCCAGCCTGAAACTAAACTCTGAAAGGCAATGCAAAACTAGACTGCCTCTGT
Source organism: Herminia tarsipennalis (assembly GCA_945859575.2). Lineage (NCBI taxonomy): Eukaryota > Metazoa > Arthropoda > Insecta > Lepidoptera > Erebidae > Herminia > Herminia tarsipennalis. Next base: position 1,518,263 of record OX243833.2, on the reverse strand, counting down.
GGCGCGGTGGGAGTGTATCCGACTGCTACGCAAGAGGTCGTGCGTTTGATTCACACGGGACACCGCTTTGTGTGAGCCACAAATTGTTGTTTCAAATTTGGGTGTACTTTGTGTTGGTGACTTGTATGTTTGTAAAGTCCCCCGCGACACAGCGCTTGTAAGCTACTGCGGGAGTCGTCTTAAAAAAAAACCCAAATTGTATTGCTTTAAAATGGAACTAAGTTTTAAGTAAGTATAGTAATTATTTAAAATATTATATAATAATATTTTAAACAATTACTATAATAAATTTGCGCCAAACATTATTCTTATTAGGTATTTTTTGTGGCAGTAAAAAATATTATTATTTAAAATCTTTTGTATACTTTAGACGTAGGTATTAAAAGATTTAATTTAATTTAAGCCTTCTACCACCAAATATTTTGTAAGGATGGATTGATGTTTGTTGCTCTCTTATGCAAAAACTACTAAACGGATTTTGATAAAACTTTACAGTAATGTAGTTTATAAATCAGAATACAATATAGGCTATAACAGTCAAACACAATGCAAGCGAAGCCGTGGAAAATAATAGCTAGTAATATTCGCAAAAACAAGGCTGTTAGCAACTCTACAGTGTAAATCAAGCGAATGGAGAACGAATCTCGTGATTCAGACAGGCTCGTCAATTTCTAACAGTGCGTGGATATCGCCTCTTGTAAACACTTCTTATTAATATTGTACATTCGATACGCTGCGGAGAGGAGAGCGTGGTACTACGCCTAAGGGCGGTTTCAAACTAGCGTATTTTTCTGTGTGTACGGTCATACGGTCGATTCGGCATACGCGCTTACACGCGCGCTACATTTCCCGCCTTATAAATCTAGGCTCACGTACACGGATATATTCCGGCGTGTTAGCTCGAATCGGTATTGGCGAGGAATCAGTATCAACACGCTTTTATGATCCTTAAGCGCGTCAATGCTCGTACAAGTTGCGCGTGTGGTAAAAAGCGCACCTATACACGTCTGCATGCGCTTCCAAAAACGAGTTTACACGCGCGTATAAATCGTTAGTCTGTAACAGCCCCAATAGTGCGTTCAGACGCATGGCAAATGGCCCAGGAAACAGCCCTGAAAGCAGTACGACAAGTAGTCGTACACTGGTTGGCGTGGGCGAGCCACGAACAGCCGGGTTGCGTATTTACACGTTTGTGCTCGTATTCGTGACCGTTGGATATCGCTTTGGTACGTAAGTGTGTGAATGCAGCATAATCTGTCACCGGTTGTGTCACATTTCTGTCATATCGGACAATACAGTTAATTTCAGAGAAACATTCTGATTTAATGAAATGTCCTCGAATTCAGTTTATACAGGTGTTTTATTGTCGATATTACTTACATAACTAATTGTTAAAATACCTAAGTTATATTGTCATAATTATATGTAATGGTAATAAATCTTAATGTGTGTGTATGTTGTGTGATGTTAATTGTCATTAAATAGTTTTACATTTAAACTACGTGTAAAATTAGTTATTGGTATATACGAGTTAAGCGGTCGGCCTATAGGTTAAGTAGGTACTTAAATTTTTTATTTATTTTTTAATAAGTACCATTTTTACATGTACTTAGGTCAAGGAGCTATATAAGAAGTAACAATTAAGTTTACTTTTACTAACAGTTATATAGGGTTAATGCAAAAACAATAACATGCATATAGGCAGCATGATTTAATTCTGAGGGGGGGGGGGGGGGGGGGCAACCATCTAAGTGTGAGTTGCACGCACGACGGAGGGTGTAGGCACAAATGAGTAAACAAATTCAATAAAATACAAGAAATTCAGTACACAAAACTGATTAACTGAACTTATGTTTTATTCTTACGATGATGTTGTAAGAAATGATTAAAACTCGTCCAACTACATTGAGATATTCGGTGAACACTAAGACATAATTCTCGCCTTAGCAAAGTACTCCGTATAGCAGTCTACAAGTAGCTTAGTGAGTACTCGGCCTAATCTATACTAATATTATAAAGCTGAAGAGTGTGTTTGTTTGTTTGAACGCCATAATCTCAGGAAGTACGGGTCCGAATTGAAATATTCTTTTACTGTTGGATAGCCCATTTATCGAGGAAGGCTATAGGCTATATAACATTACGCTACGACCAATAGAAGCGGAATAGCAATGAAAAATGTTGCAAAAACGGGGAAAATTAACGCATACGAAGTTGCGCGGGTCAGCTAGTTCCGTAATATTTAAGTAAACACAAAATATATTTGGAATTACACTATGTACTTTTATATGTTTCATGTTTTGTGGAAAACCGTTCAGGTGTCAACATAGACTATGATTTGTGGTTTTTCTCTGTACTATAGTAAAAATTGTTAATAGACGTGTCAATGAGACGTAATTATACTGATTATTATGTTGTTGTAACCTGTTACGATAATTTTTAGGGTTCCGTAGCCAAAATAGCAAAAAGGAACCCTTATAGTTTCTGTTTGTCCGTCCGTCCGTCTGTCTACTTTAGCTCAGAGACCCTTAATACAAGAAAACTGTGATTTTACATATTAATTGTGATTTATTTTTCTTAGTGGTTCTATTTGCATACATTTTCTAATGGAACCATATGTGGTTTATCATAGAATTTAGTAAAATCACTGTCTATAAATTATCTGTATACAAAGAGACATAGATCATTTTATCATTATTAACATCTAATAAATTACCAACAATCGCGAAAGGTGCCTTCACTATATGTATAATTACATGTCTATAATAATTTTACGTATGTATTAGTTAAAAAACGAATGACATTTTAAGAAAGGTTTTTATGTAAATCGTGCGTGATAAAGTAAGGCCATTCGTTTCTTTCTTTTGCGAAATATTTATACTCATTGATTCATTAGCAGTAATTTGGTCAATATTTAAGCACTTATAGTTTTTACATTGTAAGTGTATGCTCCTACTATGTTGTACCCATTGAGGTTGATATAAATACAATAATTGCATTTTTGAAAGATAGAAAAATTTGAATCCTGACTCAGGAATCGAACCCGAGACTTCCGTAGCCAAACCGGGGCCAGAAGCGATATATTCAATCTCATGTACTCTTTTTTTTTTTAATCATTTAATTTCTTACTAATATGATCTATAAAATAATGGTGACAGCACCTTACCTGCATATACAGTTTATAAACAAAGAAACATTGTAAACATTGGCATTTTGAAAAGAGTGGCCGCGAGTTTTTATTGCCTCGTTCTTTTCTCCGGCTATACCTATTGTTTGCGAACAGGCATAACTTTAAAATGTAGAATCGACTTTTCACAAGTGTAGTATTTTGCTTCCTAAGTGAATATTTTAATATTATTATTATATCTTTTTACCTTTCGCGGTTATCTGTTTATGAGGTTAGTTAATATAAACAATTTAAAACCTTTTTAACGCTCAGAAAACTTAAAGGAAACGGAAAAACTATTAAAAAGCAATTATTTGACATGTGTGCATGTACAGTACATTATTAGGTACTCTACTAATGGAAACTAAAGAAAAATTCGTGCGAAGTCAGGGCTGATCACTAGTTAAGTACACAAACAACAGAAAAATAAACATAAATAAAGCTAAGTCGTTATACAATTACAACTCGGGTTTCAAACCGCAACACCTGGACTGCGTTCCTTGCTACATAACTTTCGGAAAAATCTTATTGCGGGATATTGTGTAGGAAATGTTAGGTTTTCCCCGCGGCTATGCCCGTGTTTAGTTTGACTTTGATCTGAAATTTGGATGTCTTTTCATTATAAGTATTACTATTAACTATATGTATAAAAATGAATGCCTATTTCCCTTGGTCACGAGATAGAACGACTTCACCGATTTCATTCATTCCTTTTTTCCTCTTATTTTTAAGTTAATTATTAACGATTTCTATCAGTGTCAAGTACCTATATATTGTACCTATACTTTAACTACACAAATACTTGGTCTTGTAGATCTTAACTTTTCATGTTAGCATTTTCACATGTTAAATGCGGAGCTTTGAAAATGATGACAGCACATTTTGCCTGTAGATTCATAACTAGTTACGTAATATACTTAAACAGGGTTGCCAAACTTTTATTTTATCTAACTCCAAGTTGATGACGGGGGCAATTAATCTGACACGATTTCTCAGTAGATTTACTAAATGTCCACTTAAGACAGAATAAGGTAATTATTATGTTTGGACACGTTGTTCTAACGTCTTTTCTTGTTGTTCTTTCCAAGAATTAATCTAAAAAAAAATATTCGCGGAACCCTAACTAAGGTAACTTTTCTACTTGTAACTGTTCTTTTCTCCGGCTTTAGGTACCTATTGTTTGCGAACAGGCATTACATGTAAATGTAGAATCCACTTTTCACAAGTGTAGTATTTTGCTTCCTAAGTAAATAAAAAAATGTTATTATTATTATTTAATATTGTTACTGAAACTCACTTTGGGAAACACTGTACTAAAATACCTGAGGTCTCCCTGTGTGACTTCACAAGTGTAGTATTTTGCTTCATAAGTGAAAAAATATTTTTTTATTATTATTTTAATTTTATTACCTACTGAAACTCACTTTGGGAAACACTGTACCAAAATACCAGAGGTCTCCCTCACGGGTAGCAACCTTAAAAATATGACAATAGCAGAGAAAATCACGTTGGATATCGAGGAAAATTCCTATTAAACATACATACTGTCAACTCATAGAGAAGACCCACGGGGCAGTGATTACGGCTTGTCTTGATGGCTGAAGCACAACGAGAGCTCTGATAACAGCCAATTTGTACATGCCTTATAAACGTGCAATCATGTGATGATACAGCCGTGTTATTAAATGCAATGATAATAATATAATGCAGTTTTAGAGTTAGGTTTGTTGTAAAATCGAATAAATATGAAGATGAAATAGAAGAGAACTTTTTAATATTGACTTGTAATTTGTATGATAGCATCCTGTACTTTCTCGTATTTAATTTGAATTTTCCGTTCGTTTTTTGAACATTTAAATCATTGTTCTTTTTTTAATTTAGATAAATTAAATTGAAAGCCTTGCCTTGGTATTAGGTATATTTCCATTGACGTATAAAACAGGACTGTGCCATAACCTCACAAAATTGATCATTCTCTAGAAAGAGACAACGCTACATTGTGAACAATACCTGTTAAAGGGACAGGGCCTCACGAGTGTTTTCTCTCTTTCACGCTTTAGGTACAGTCATTCTAAACTTTTTAATTGAAAGGGATGGCGTGGTCCAGGTCTATAAGTCCATGTATATTTCACAGATTGCCGCCATTTTGACATCTCTTTTGTTTTAATTTTTGGTTTCCCTTTTTTATTCAGACAAAAAAACTCTTTTACTCGGCTGATAGTTTGATCAAGTTGGGTAGTAGTTAGCCCACTAAAGTGTGCGCGCGTGGAAGAGCGCCGCGCCGTACTGATTAAGCAGTCGGCCAATAGTTTAGTTTGAAGAAAATCGTGTAGTAATCGGCCATCAAACTTTTTAGTCGGCCGATACCAAATCTGTGTATGTACATATTGATTAACAGACAGACTAACCTATCGACCGATGACAAGTTTGTAGTCTGCGGGGGTCTAACAGTGATAATAAAGTCATCACAACTTTTTATGAACTTCTATGGCCAAAGGGAAATTTTAATAAATAATCATAAGAAAAGCCACAGTTAAACAACTTTATATTGCACTTCTGCGTATAGATAGAAGAGGCTGATATTAAGCTCCACCTATAATCAATACATTCTCTTAAAAAACATACGAGTTATGTCTCGGAGTGGTCAGCATCCATGATAGGTTATGAGCGCCAACAAAGAGGCAGACTGTATTATTCTTATACAGTTTGCACACATTACCTTGTTTTCTCCTAAATTATGTTATCTCCGTAAATCGAAACCAAACAAATTTGCATTTAAGGACAATAAATAAGTGACTTTACTGGTTTATTTATTATCTTTATGTTTGACAGCAATGAAATCGCTTCCGGAGCGGTGGCCATAATAAACACATGGTTGTAAACTCCTCGCTCCTCACCATTATCAGCGGTTGGCACAATCGCACACAGTAAAAGTTATGACAACAATAATGCGTTATAAAACACCCGGCGTCAACGAAAAGCCGCTTCAGTTCGCCCGAGAACTCCGCAAGGTCAATACCATATGGACTATTTCGAAAACAGTCGATCGCCGGCTCGAATCGCGATGTGACATAGCCACAGTTCAATGCAATTAAAAAAATAAATCATAGGTTTTATTAAAAAAAAGAAAATAATAAAAAAAATAAACCTCGTGTGATCCGCACGTGCGCAGTGTTCCAAGTTTAAAAATAACTTCTGGGCGCCAAATAGCTGCTGTCCACGCATTTGTGTTGGAACATCGTTTTGTGTGAAAATTTTAGTATTTTGTTGATTAAACTATTGTATTATAATTTGTTTAAAGTGCGTTTATATCGGGATTTAAGGAGTTACGTCAAGTTCAGGGGATTACGAGATACGGAGTAAGTATTTGTTAACATAAAATATAAAAAATAGCAAGTAATAACATTTCAGTGATTTACAACATTGGGTGATGTCTATTAAAATAACAAAATATCTCTTATTTAGAACAATGAATGATAAAAACAGATGATATCTTACTTTCAATATATGTAAGCATTCAAATTCTAAAATATTGCTTGTTTTATTAAAATTTATGTTATATTATGATCAACATCTAGATTAGACGGTTTGACGTAAGTAATAAACCTAATAAATATGTACTTTTAAAAGCCATTGCAATACACCATTAAAAGTGACTCTCTTAGTATAAATAACATTTCAAATGATCTCAACAAGAAAAGAAAAAAATACATATCAATAAAAGAATTTCAAAATATATCATGACTCATGAACGAATGTAAGGAAAATGTTGTTACATTTGGGAATGTTCTCCCATTACTGTTACACGCAGCTTTGAATACTAAACGGATGGCTACACTACGCATTTTCCTATGTTAAGGAAATAATTAATCAGACGGCAAAGTGTAAAGATTAATCTGTATTTGGGGAATACAATACTTTTATAAGATAAGAGGCACAAAGAATAAATGTCATTATTATTATATTTTTTCACAGCGGTGGTAGCTAAGGCATCGGTCTCGCAACCGTGAGGTCGCGGGTTCGAATCCTACCCATTATACTACCGACGTGAACCCACTCCTAATACAAGTCATTGAGCTTAGCTGGAGGGGATTGGTAGTAATGTCAGACCACAATCCCACATTGCTAGTTATCTTTTTAAATGATAAACATATATATTAGTAAAAAAGTGACGGATAACAAATTAGTCTAACTATAATCTTCAAAATCATCCACAATGGCAACTTCCCAAAATATCTTTCGATTCTTTACAGTAATCTTTCACCGTGATTTTTCAATACGAATATCTGAACTATTAATTCCTTTTAATTTCGTCTCTCTCGGAGATAAGTCTCGAATCAAAATTCAAAATTCTTTATTCACTTAGGATGCAACACAACTCTTGTGATACGTCGGGATTCAACATGTACATGTAATGCCAAGTTCACAAAAAGAAAAGAATCTGGCAATATAAACTCGCTGCCAGAACTCTTAATCTATACAAATAATTAATTAAATGTTCTAATGTATGTATTATCGCTCATATGTCCCTTTTACCTCGTAATCTCTGTTAGACCTAACCTCAGCTTTCGTATGGGCTGGCGTGTGAGAGTCACGTTGCATGCTTCATATTAATTATTATATTGTATGTTTATGGCCAGGCGTCATATGCAGTAGCGCGATGCAATTTCATTTCATCTGATTCATCACGCACCATTCTTGAATCAACACTTCTCTGATAAACACATCATTTTACCTTTTATATTAAATTTCTAATCACATTTAATTCAATCATTTCGTTCCATTTAGTTTTTTTTTTCCTACTTATGTATATATTCCACACAAAGTCGCAATTTGTGTCCGTCTGTATCTCCTAAACTATGCTATGGATTTTGATGGGACTTTCACCATCATTTAGATATTTTTTTCTGAATTGTTTATATGTAGGTATATTCCATGGATCTTATGTACTCGTATTAGTTGAGAAATCCGTGGGAAGTCAGCGTGGGCCGTTAATTCTACAATAATTATCATGAAAAATTTAATCTTGCAGTCGCGCTGAGTGAGCCTCTTCTGACAAAATAACATTATATAAAATGGCGTTTATAACTATTTATGTTAAGTGTTTTTTGAACTAGTTGAGAAAATTATATTTTTTTGCTATTTTTGTAGTTAGGCTATTGTACGTACACAGTTTTGTAGTTACATCTAAAAGATTAGGTATTAGATGATACGACTACGACATTACAGTAATTATAGTTATTGTCTTAATATATATAATAGTAGATAATATTTGCAGCATTTTTATACACGATTCTTATTTAGGATGTAGGTAGGTATATAAAAAATCTAGCGTGTTTGAAACTGTTTGATTTGAATCATTTTATGATTACTAGGTCTTTACCTTTACCTGTATGTAGGTAATTGTTCTGAAATATACCTATGCTTTCATAGGTATATTTGGATCAATTTTTCCTACAGACATTTCATGTAATTATCTAGGCTCACTGTAGAAATGCATGGTGAGTTTCTAAGCCTATAAAAAAGAAGTTAGAAGTTAAATAGATTTCGACATATGACATTCGCGTTAAGAGTAAACATTGATGTATAATTACAATTAAAAAGTAAATATTATTTGCAAAGCGTGAAAGAGAGAAAAAGCTTGTGCGGCCTTTGACAGGTATTGTCTGCAAAGTAACGTTGTCTCTTTCTAGAGAGTGGTCAATTTTGTGAGGATAACCTCACAAAATTGGTCCGGGACCAGGGAACCGGTCAAAATATGGTGTACATATTGACAGGTGAACGGCTGATATCAGATTAGGAATCTAGTTTTAGATTAAATGTTAATTTATATAAATTTTAAATCAAATTTTCTATCAGGCTGGATTTTTTTTTACTGACTACAATCGTCAAAGTGTCTCTCGAGCTCTTTCACGGTTTGCCCATTGCCATGGAGATAGAGGGTCATTGCAATGCTTGAATTATTTTTGTGCTTGGAAAATACTAGTTTATCATCGTCGATCAGATTGAGATGAAACTTTAGTAGGTGTATTGGGGACGCCCGTGAAAGTTCCTGGCTCAGAAAGCCATAGCGAAGCTAGTATTTATATAATTTGAGTATAATTATTGTATTACATACACCCTGTTATTAAACAGATCAAAATAGACACGGAAATGAAGCCAGACGATTTATATTCTCACACTAGAGAACTCAGTTATCGTTTATTACTGTTTATTTATCAACAAATTGACTGATACGAATGAAAACGACATGACATTATTAAATGTACGAGTACTTTAATCAACCATCATAATTCTAGGTCAAAAAGAGGGTTTGATGAAAAAGCAACGAAAAGTTATGCAGGTTCTATAAATCACCCTCTTGATGAGGAACTAATATATACTAATATTATAAAGCTGAAGAGTTTATTTGTTTGTTTGAACGCGGTAATCTCAAAACGGGGAAAATTAACGCATACAAAGTTGCGCGGGTCAGCTAGTTATTTATAAACGTTGTTCTTTTAGAGATAATATCCATGAGATAATATAGGTTTCTAGTACAAAGGGTCTCCAAGCTAAGCTGCTAAACTAAAAGAAGTTTTTATTGTCTACAGAACCCTAAAAAATACTTAAAGTATCGTGTAAGATAATTGGTACTCACTTTCTTTGTCATCTCAAATGTACAGGACACTGAGTGCAATACGGAATAATTACAAGATTACATTTTAATAACCGGTTTTGTGCGAATCATTGAGAAAAGGAACTCGAATAAATTACCATACTACTTATCATTAATTGAATATCTTTAGATCGAGGTGTATAGAATTTTCGTATCTACAACGGTACATAGGTACCTAGGATATCAACATTGATTCACAAAAAGTTATAGATGTTTTTAAGCTATTGCATAGCTTTTATCGCGAGCTCGGGCTTTGAGCGCGGCGACCGAATCAAGAAATTCCGTAACGAAAATAAAACCTAACACCCCCTACTCTGCCTACCATGAAGCTAGGCCGAGCGTTCGCTTAACGTATAGTACGACTGTACGAAGCTCACACGATCAGGACGAGATGCTCCGAAATGTAATGAAAAAAAAATATATAAATAATTAAAAAAAAAGTTTTTTTTATGGCATAAGGTGATAAAAAATGCTATGCAATAGCTTTACCGCGACAGTCACCGAGTGCCACACATTTTTTCATATTTTAATCACTCCTCGGTCAGTAGGTGATTGACTGATAACAAACGATAATGCACAGTAGATAAAACTGTAGTTTAGAGATGAGATTAATGCGCTGCATAAATGCCAAAATCTACGACTGAAACATGTATAGCAGCTCTAACACCTAAAGGTGAGTATACCATTTGAGCATTTACTAGTAACAGAACATCGAGCATTCGCTGTTTTAAGATTTAATGGAACCACACTTCGAACATGACTCTTATTGTTTTGTTACAATATGATTTTATAAACCAATGAGCGTTTTAGTGTAATGTTTTGTCGAGAAAGGCACGAAGGCGGGTGACGGGAGTGTATGAAAGACAGTTATATAAGAAATGTTACAGGTAAATGTTCACTCGCCTTACAATATTTACCTGTACCTAATTACGTCGAACACAGCTTCGAGCATTCGCAAGAACGTTACATTATATGGAAATACTTTAGGAATCTAAGCATTTTTATGTAAGAACGTTAAATAACATTTAATGCTCTATATAAAAAGATTCATTAATGCAATATCATTTCTACAATTTTTTTACAGCTTACCCTGATGGCTTTATTAATACATTTAAAAAGGCACCCGTATCCCATCTGTTGATATCATATGTTCGCATCAATGTGTCTCTTAATTTTTTATGTTTAACACATTCTATAAGAAAGTGTTGGACATCGTCTAATGTGCCACAATATTTACAGTTCAGAAGTGAACAATAGTCATTGTTCTTCTCAATAGTAATATTATTTTAGATATTTAAGATTATGATAATGACACCTTTGCTATAAAAATACAAGGCAACATTAATACATTTATTTATTCTGCTTGTAGACGTAATTTTTTTTAAATTATGTGACTAAAGCTAAATTCAAAATTCTTTATTCACTTAGGATGCAAAACAAGTCTTGTGATACCTCGGGATTCTACATGTACATGTAATGTCAGGTTCGCAAATAATAGGTAAAGCCGGAGAAAAGAACCTGACAATAAACATTCGCGGCCACTCCTTTCAAATTGCCAATTTTACAATATTTGAATGTTTATAAACTTGATATGGGGATAAGGTGCTGCGACAAGGTATAATATAAATAAGATAAACACCATGTTATAGGACTGACGCAAATTGTATTATCAAAAAGTTGAAACATGAGATAAACTTAAATCAGCTTTAGTGTATAATATGAATATCAATAATAACGACATATTTAGAATTACGAAGAACGAACTAAAGTGATAAATGAGGGAGAGGCATCACAGTACATTGTAAAAATTGTTTGAATAATATAAAATTAAGTCATAATATTTTGTTTCAAGGAACAGATACGACATGTCCTGTGTTGATTCATGCACTATGCAGTTCCTTATTTCGTTCTTATCTCTGTTTAATAACATAAACTTTAGTCATAAGAAACAGGTTAGACGTAGGATGATTACAATAACCATAACATAATGACGTATGTTTTGTATCTTTAAATATTTCATGCGATTAAGTCTCGATATAACTAGCTGACCCGCGAAACTTCGTTTGCGTCATTTTTTGCAACATTTTTTTTTGATGCTCCGCTCCTATTGGTCATAGCGTAACCTATGACGCTCAAAAATACCGTGGCTTTATGTTGTGAAAGATTTTTTTGAATTTTCAAAATCGGTTTAGTAGATTTAGAGATTACCCTCTACAATCTCACAAATTTTACCTCTTTATAATATTATATTTATGTGTAACAATAAAAAAAAGTTTAAAAATAATGACGTATGTTTGGTTTTCAATTAATATTCAAGTACACATGAATGGGTTTAAAGCAGAACTAACCTAAACTAGAATGAAGCACAAATGTTATCTATTGATTAATTAATTAGGTAGGTGCATGCATTAAGTAGGAGTGCTCTATTACAATAATAAAATGAATCATTATTTAATATAATTTCTGATTAGCATCTACATAACGACTGAATCAATAATATTGGTTTTTAAAATAACATGCTATTGGCATCCAAAATAATACTACTAACACTTGGCCCCCTCCCCCCAGGACATGATCCTGAATCCGTGCCTGCCACGAGTCGTAGTTGTGAACTCTAAAAGGTTTAAGGTTCAGGGTTTTAGGACTCAATTGACTCGTGAACCGTCATAAACGACTCTAGTTCTTTTATAGGGTTTAAAAGCCTCAAGTTCTTTCATCTCTAGTTGTAATAAGTACATAATAATATTACGTATTTCAAAAAGTGAAGAAAGAGCCGTGCAGAACTAAGTACTGTCGCTAATATTAAAAGCTACGATTAGGACATTTTGAATTGCACCATTATAATACAATGCAGTGCAGTAAATGCGTCACTTATTCATTCTAAACATTTGCATTTTTTATTCTAAATTTCCGTGTGTATAAACATAAATTATGTCGTGTTTGTGAATCATTAAATGAGTCTTGAATGGCGGCAAGAAAAACGTGAATATTAGAGATGTTTCAGTTTATTTTTATAACTAAAATCACGTGTACATTCACGCTGGATATTCTTAATGGGTGTGACGTACGAATACCTACGTTGTTATTGATTACTATATTGAGCTTTTAGTTACGTCATTGTTCGTCTCAATTGATGAGCTTGAAACAAGTTTCATTTAATTTAATATTTGTTTTACTTTTATCTAATATTTGTATTTAATTAACATATACGTATATAAAGTTGAAGTGTCTGTTTGCATAGTCAACGGTAATTTATCTAGTAGAGTAGCATTTAGCTGACTCTATTTGGACAGACGTAATTAAATACTTTTGAATCAAAAATATTTATGTTGCATATGGAAAAAAGTAGTTTTTTAAGTCACGGGTGGCTTCTAGTTCGTAATAATGTCAAGTGTCAAGTTTTTGCTTTCATTTACATGTTAATTTTTATACAGTTAGTGATAACGTCTAAAACTGTAATCGCTGTAACATTAGCAATAATAGCTAAAGTTTGGTATGAGTATATCTATAGACTTCGATTAACAACATATATCAACATACAATTTGATATTCTTTAAAAGAACCACCGGAATCACTAGTTACAGAGCTTAGGATGCCTCAAACAATGGAACTGCTTGGCACTAAATATTGGTGTCAATTATTATTCCAAACTGTTTTCATTAACAACTAAATTATTTAATACAATACCTTATACAAAGACGGTTAAATAAAAAGAAAGGCACAAAAATTTTAGGCGTCGAAGAATCCCTCCCCATCGACGTCAGCCGGTATAGTGCCCAGAAGGCTGGCAGCATTGCCACGTTATATGACAATGCATATTCTCTATGCGAAGAAAAGTCCAGCCTGGTCATGAGACGCATTTATAAGCCGCTGCGAAAATTCTTTGAATAGACAAAAATAGTGTGGACTACGCCATGGACTACACTTAATATGACAACTGAACACATAGGCAATCATTGTCTGCGTTACACGTGTATGTATGTATGTCATAACAGCCTCTAAATGTCATCAAACCATTTTATTCTCATTTATCATTATCTTATCTTAAATAAGACAATAACAAAACCATTTCTTTCCACTCGGTCGTCTCTCTCGTTACGTGTCGATAACTCATTCCATTGTACTTACAACGCGTAATTGTTATATTAACATCATTTCTACTATTTTATGTAATTTGTTATTGAAATGAGAAAGACTAAACATTAACTAAATGGTGTTTTATTTAGATTTGGTGTGATATTAGTTTGTAGTGTGAATTATCTTTGATTTAATGGGGTAAGTACTAGTGTATTAAAGTGTTTTATAATATCAAAGATATATTTTTTAACTTGTTTTTTTTATTTGTTTTGGTAAATGTGGTCACGTTTGTATCGTCTAGTCTTGATTGTGAAAGGGTTACTTACTATATAGTGTATGAATAGTATTCAATTTTATTTATTTATTTTATAAAGACAACTTCTGCACTGACTGCAAGCCCTGTGTCGTGGTAGATTTTCTCAATGTACAAATCACGGACACAAAGTACATTCATACTCGAATCAATTATTTGGGGATCACACAAAGTAATATGCTGTGTGGGAAACAAACCAATACCTTTTGCGAGCAGTTTTCGTACCTACTCACTCACACACACTGTGCCAACGAGACAGTATTAGAATGTAATTTTACATTTTCACATTATCATTTAGTTTATGTTCGTTTTTTTTCCGATCATACAAATTGAAATATCACTAGAGTTACAAAGGAATAGCTTGAAGTCTTTAATTGTAATTTAAATAAATAAAAGATCGGCCAAGTGCGAGTCGGAACTCGCGCACGCAGAGTTCCGTACCATTATTTATACATTAGACACTATATTACCAAATATTAGCAAAAAACTCACGCTTGTTGTAAGGAGCCCCACTTAAATATTTAGTTTATTCTGTTTTTAGTATTTGTTGTTATAGTGGCTAAAGAATACATCATCTGTGAAAATTTCACTGTTTATCACGATTCATGAGATACAGTCGGATGATAGGCTGACGAACAGTGGAGATTTAGTAATAGGGTCCCGTTTTTACCCTCGTCAAAAAAATAAGGTGTACGTAAGTGACGTTCACTATTAGGAGTCATTTGCTAAATGTCAGAACAAAGAAATCCTATATCTTCTGTGTTAGTATGCCAGTCAAACATGACAACGTCTAGTGCATAGTAATAAACTATTTAATGCAAAAACGTAGCGAATAGCGGAAAAGGTTCTTTTGTCTAGTGACGACCTTAAAATCACAGATTTAAAAAAAATGTAAAACGCCCAAAGAGACCTAGAGGGAATCCAAAAGGGTCCATAGAGTGGTTGTAGAGACCTAGAGTGCCTTGAAGACATGGATGAGAGGCAAAATGGCATTGCTGGCTTACGATAGGGGGGGGGGGGAGGGGGTATAAAATACAAGAAGGTTCCCTCGTGCTTCTCCCATGGATCCGTCTATGCTTGAAGAGTTCATAAAAGCCTAGGGCGTACCAAGACAGGCCCAAAGATTGAACGTAGAGACCAATAGGCCCGTTGTTGTGTGACCTGTTTGAGGGCTTTTTTGGTGTTGCCATTATAATGACCTGCAAAGGGGTAATACAACCCTGGGTGGCGGTGATAAAGGCTCGGCCTGTAATCGGTGCGATTTTTTTTTT
This sequence comes from Herminia tarsipennalis, assembly GCA_945859575.2. Classification (NCBI taxonomy): domain Eukaryota; kingdom Metazoa; phylum Arthropoda; class Insecta; order Lepidoptera; family Erebidae; genus Herminia; species Herminia tarsipennalis. The sequence continues at coordinate 1,502,781 of OX243833.2, read as the reverse complement.
TCAAGTATTCCTAAAAATATCACAAGTACCTTCAAGAAATATTGCAGTTATAAATAGAACTAGTTTTAAATATGAATGTATGTTGTTCCAGAGGCGCTCGAGGTGCGCGCGCTGCGGCGGGCGCAGGTGCGGCTTGCTGGGGAGAACGGCGCGGGCGCAACATGCTCGCCAGCATCAAGGGCTTCTGGAAGGTGTGCCGCTATGGCGACCTTTACATGGTAATGTACCTTTGCTGTACCATCACATATGTACTTATGGCGAGTTCCTTCCTTATAGACGTGTAATCGTGTTACATTAGATCTTGGTCAAACCAGCAGGGAAGACAAAATTAATAGGATAGACAGTGGTAGTGGGTTCCTGACTCAGTGCCGAACGATCAAATTGACATATTTGCGAAGTTAAACAACGTTACCACTAACCTAATCTTTCTCCGAACGTGTCTGATTTTCGTCTCATCAGACTATGAGAGTGAGTGAATAGAGAGTACATTTGTGTTTGCGCATACATTTGTGCACTACCTGCGCAGTTGGACATCAGTTTGGAGAGACCATTAGTGGTATAAGATAGAAGGCGCCATGGAATAGAGATCTACATATATGTATATCTAATCTATATGAAATCCACACTATGAATTGAAGTATAGGTAACATTAGGCACTTGGACACCTATTATCCAGCAAGATTGCTTTATGCTTAATGGCATTAGGTAATTAATTTGGTAAGAACATTGATTATGTACATAAAATTGTCGTAGTCATATAATAAAGTAGGTATGATTACTTCTTTCACATAGGGTTTATTAAATACCCATCAACAGTTCATATTTTATATATCTAGATCAAACTTGAATAGGTACTTTACGCAAGTAGTGCAATTACACTTGTCACATGAAATCGCATTGTGTAAAAACATAGTTTGCATCGCAATTTTATATAAATATGAACTTCCGCCATCAGCGTTGTAGATGAGAGAGAATCTTAATTATTTGAAAACTATAATATTTATTTATTAAAACCATTACAAGATATAAGGAGGCCATTAAGAAAGTAACGATTTATTAAGAAAACCATCACCGCTATTTTGTTCGGAGTAAGGCTACCTATCTATTGAAGCGGAGCGAGGCTGCGGAGCGGAGAAACGGAGAAATAATAACAAATATGATTGCATAACCTCTGTCAGCTAGAGTGGGAGAGATTTTATGGATTGGATAAAGAAATTTTAACCAATTGGATCTTCCCAATGGAGTGGAGCGCAGATTATAATACAGGAGCCGCTCTAGTGGACAATCCTATGTAATATATATGAGACTAGATTCCACGCGATATAAACGAACTCATAATATCGCTATAGTATAATAATAACAATAGCGCTTCGGATATTTATGTGAGTTACAATTACTAGCTATGTTTATCACGCGATATATGGTTCCAGAGGAAAAATAGACTTGGTGAGTAAATACGAAGGTTCAGTTTCATCAGTGAAATAGTGATGCAAACACATACTGTGTTTCAGTTGAATGGCATGTAGCAAGTGTTATTACAGCAAAGGAGATTTACGAACAAATAGGTATCTGAAGAAGGAGCACAGTGCGGTGATAGTAGGGTCTTCACAAATCAATATAGATAGTACTAATGCTGTTCAGGGCTTGCGTAACGCCATCACATTGGTCTTTTAATTTAGTCAATAAAAAAAATCTCTTTCTTCTCTGACAAGTATTATTTCTGAATGTGCGGGCGGGAGTTGTAAAATGTATACTATATATGGTAAGTATGTTATGGCCTTTTGTATTTGTAGTAGGAATTCTGGCCTTTGGCCCAGGGTCCTTTATCATGATCGGATGAAAGAATGGCGAGTCGCGATCTTCAATAGCATCGTATTATCCTTTCAAATAACTTGTTCTAGTTTTGTTTTCGTCCGTGTCAAGGGCGAGGTGAAATATATATAGATCAGAAGATTTTGCAACCGATGATGTCTTGCGACAATAATCGAAAAAGGCAATTAAATCGATTCGAACGCCCACCGGTATCGTACCGTACCGAATATCCATTTCATTCAGCTGATTATATTATAATTGAAAAGTGGCGTTCCAAGAGTACGCAAAAGTGACGTAATTTAGATTGGTGGTGACGAAATCAATGGTTTGTTTAATTATGATAATTTACCGTCCATTTTTATTTTATTTGTGTGTATGAAATTCCCACGATGGCCGCTTCGTGTGCTAGTAAGATGGCCGACGAGTGTGCCATAGTTCAACCTAATATTTTTTTCCATCACGGAGTTTTTCGCAGAGAAGAGTGGCAATGGGACAAAAGCACTTATTTAAAAACAAAAAAAGTTAAAAAAGTTAAAGGAATTATGTATATTAGGTCCATACCAAGACTTTTGAAAAGTTACTACATTTTTGAACTTTTGGCCAGGCGTACCAGGAAAACATAAACAAATAGCAGGTAATCATATCAAATAGTTCTTATATAACGTAACCTAATTGGCCCACGAAGTGACGTAGCCAGTTAGGATAATGGTACATCTAACAAGATCGTTACGCTAAAATTTACAAGATGCTTCTTGAATAGATAAGACTTCCGTATGATTAGACAATTAAAATTTAACGTAAGAGTCACGTTCGCCATTTACGGTTTAAGGCAAAGGTATTTGTAGTCCGTGTTGTACTTAAAGATGGTATTAATTATTTATTTCGCACTTATGATCGCTTAATGCGAAAATAAATGTTGCAATAACTTCTACAATTTAATTAAATTAGGTATATTTTTGATTATACTTATTATCTTAAATTATTTAAATGAGTTCTTTAACTTAAATTTAAAATAAGATTTTACTTAATACTTACTTTAAATACAGCTACTATATATTAGGCAATAATAAATTATTACTTTTTTCAAAAGCTAATAAAAAACAAATATATTCTTAGTAAATCAAATCTTATTAAACTTTGACCAAAGTCATTCAACAATTAAAAATATATAATCTCTACGTTCTTTTGTTGGCTCTACCTTTTTGAAGCAATCATAGTCATACCAACTCTTCTCAACTATTAACTTAACCTAGGCAAATCAAGTCGGTATTAGGAATTTAAATCTATAATGTGTACAAATCGCGAAATTTTACGAACATATAAATTTAATCTAGTCCATAAATTATACATTAAAGTACGAATATTATGCATGAGCTATGCAAATCCAAGGTTAGAAAAGCCTACAAACTTATAACGACAGTATATACCAATGATTTATGAATCTGCCACCAGAGTACTATTATAGTTATAGAAAAAACTAGTGTAAATAAATTAGGTAATACATAATAGATGTCAGATTCACTTCCTATATCGCTGACTCGTCGTGATCGCTTTAAATAAAGGTGTGTCAAAATCGTGTGTCAAACTACGAATGTGAAGATGAAGAATAGGCATTATGGTTGTGCTCGTGATAGAAGTATGGAGGTGGCAATATTGATATCTTCTGCACCCAATACTACAATTACGGGTCCTTAATCACTATGTTTTTTTTCTTTTTCACGGCAAGCTCGCGCGAGATGGCGCATACGCGGTGCGCTCAAAGAAGTCCGCGCGCATGCACGATGCATTTCTAAGCGCAGTTCTCTATATACCATTATGATAAGATTTTGACAGTTAAAAGCGCGGGATTGACGCAAAAACGAAAAACCAATAGTGAACACAGCACAACCAAAAAATGTTATGAAGTATTACTGGACTCATTCACATGGACTGCTTGTCAAACGTGATACTCTTTGTCAAGCAGTCCAAGTGAATGACGCAAAGACCTAACGCCGCAATGTATGATGAAGATTGAAGAGGAGAGCTGACCCCAAATGACATGGTAAGGCTGGACAAAGACTGAGTGGTACTGTAATTCGTGTCTTCGAGAAGTATACCTTTCAACTAACACTAACTGTGATAAACTGTGGCGCAGAGGTGGTATATACCACTGTTCCGTAAGCCAAATTTCCACCAATGAGAGTTAAAGGCTAACAAAACTGCACGAAAAAATGGTTACGTTAAATGACATATTTATAGCTATAGTGTGGCCATTAGTGCTGTGCACTCCCTGAGGTATGCACGGCGAGGTGGGGGGCGAAGAAAAAAGTGCATGAGTTCACATGAGGTCGATACATGTCGGACAGATCTTACGATATCAGTTTGCATTTCTAAGGCAAGACTTGTGGCGGGACGTTGCGTTGGTCGGAGGCTATCTATCTGTAATATATACTTACTTTGTTGATTAAAATGTAACCCAAATATACTCATATTTTATTAAAAATATGCAGGTGATAAATAAGAATTGAAAGTTATAATTCACAACAGGACTTGTTTTATTAAACATTTTTTATATTTACAAACAATTATATATTCTAACGAAAGTTATTCTGACATAGATTCTGTTTCAACTTCATCTTCCATTTCGTCATCATCTTCATCTTCCTCTTCGCCACCGGAACTTGAATCAGAGTCTTGCAAATTTATTATGAATGAATCGATAACATTATCGAACCTACTATCGCGACTCCAGTAATCATTTTCATTTTTCTGGACATGATCGTCGCATTTCTGCCATTTTTCCGCCGTGAATTCCGAAAACAATTTATCCAATAAGATTATCTTTTCGTCTAGAGAAGAATTAATATAGTTTTGGGCTATGTTGTTTTTAATATCAGCCCAGACCAACTCGATTGGATTTAAATCTGGATGGTACGGAGGTAAACGCAGAACAGTGTGTCCACTGGCTTTCAGGAGTTCGTCAATTCTATACACGGGTTCTTTTTGTGTATTTTTGATAAGAAGTAGCAGTTGAGCCTTTGACATGGTTCCTGAAAATTCTACATTATGGCGTAGCAACCAGTTCTGCATTTCACTTTTGAGGCTTGATATAGTTGGTTTCTTCTCAATCTGAACGCTGTGGTAAGACGCGTTGTCCATTACAACCACAGAATTCGGCAGCAACTTATCTTTTAACTTTTCATCTACCCACTTATAAAAAGTAGGTCCGCTCATATCTCCATGATAGTCACCGGTTCTAGCATCGGATTTGAATATAGTCAATGTATCATCCACTAAGCCATTTCGACACCCAGCGTGGAGTATTACTAGTCGCCGTCCTTTCCCAATATCAGCATGAATACCGGGTTCTGACGATGATTGCCAACATTTGCTGGCATGGTGACTGGCGTTGATGTATGTTTCATCAAGAAAATATATGTTTCGGTTTTCCGTTCTGTAATTTCTGATTTGTGTAAGATATTTTTTCCGCCACACTGTAATATTAGGCTGCTCTATAAGGAGATGTCTCTTTGATTTGCATTTTTTGTAACGGTAGCCCATTTTGTGTAAAAGCTGTCTTAAATATTCCCGTCCACAATTCAATATGCCATCCTGTCTCAAACTTGATAGTAACTTACGGACACTTGGTATTTTTTTTTCAACTTCGTAAAACTGATGAATTTTTCTTCTGATAACTCCAAGGTCAAAATCATCCACAACGTGTTTTTTCTTTAGAACTTTTGGTTTTTTTGGCGATTGAAATTTTAATTGGCTTGAATTTTCAATTGATAAATAGCCCGCAGAAATCACATTATGTACGGTTCTTTTGCTGTATCCCGTAGCCTCCGCAACGATTTTAGCAATATTCACGTCATTTTTAAATTCAAAGCTTTCTTTGTCTGCTTTTCTTTTCTTAAAATATTCAGCCACCTTAAAAATGACAGTCTTCATATCACGAGATAACGCACGACCCATCTTTGAATATTTATCTCGTGTGCGTCTGACATAGACAGTCCGATACAAATAACACTACCTGCCGTCACAAGCGTTGACGGCGCACTGACAGCGCAGCAGCCGATTCTAACCCCCCCGTCTCACCGCGCGCATACCTCAGGGAGTGCACAGCACTAATGGTCATACTATAGTTACCTATGTGTACACACAATTATACTACGAAATGAAAGGGAAGGAATATCAACGCAATATAGGCCGTACCTTTTGTAGGTAATTGTAAGAAAGATATAGGTAAATAGAGGTTTTGAGGTAAAGCGAGAGCATCAAATTGGCGCGAACGAATCGTTGCAGTACCTAAACATAAACGTATGATGCTGCGCAATGACAACATGCAATTTAAATGAAAAATACTATGTTGTACTATAAAACGGCGTACTTCCGCGTGAAATGATACGTTGCTGTTATCCTACACTGTTGCAGTGTAATTATTGCATCGTTGAAGCATGCCAGATGGCATTTTATTAGTAAACTTCGAGTTGCATTTATTTTATGCAATCAGAACGGACATGCTGTCGTGATACTGGTTGATGCCTGACTAACTGGGATTACGGTAGTTACCGTGCATTTATGTTGCCAAACTAGAGCGTCGTAAAACGTCAAATAAAAAAAAATAAAAAAATATAAAGTTTTGCTCGAGGTGGGAACCCCGAGCAAAACTTTGTATGATTTATAAATATTTGTACCCAGTCTGGGTATAGTTTGTCTCTGAAATGTATATTTAAAAAGTCCTTCGTGACACAGGGCTTGTATTGCAGTTATGTTTTAAATAAATAATTCTGCTTCTTTAAATGTATCATTTTACAATGTCAAGTTTTTATTCAAAACTATAAGTGTGTTATCGATTGAAATTACAACCTACTGCTAGATTTTGTTCAGACGACATTTTTTGCGCGTTCATCAAATAACATTCAGATTAATGTCCTTGAGATGTTTCGGATTGGTCCATTGTTCCCTATTGATTACTTTACGTTTACAGAACGTAAAGTAAGACAATCAAGACTTTTGAGGTTTATAATAATCACGATAGGCAAACCATTCGTCTTGAATTTTGATATTATGGATGGCAGCAAAAAAATATCCAATTATTTTTATATCGTCTTTAACAGCGATTACCTACACGTAAACTACTGCTACAATATTCTAAATTAAATATACTACCTAATTACACGAATATTTTAATCAGTTCTAATTTAAGCTCGCATCAGTCCATGTGGAACAAGCAGTTCTTAAACTAGTTTTTCCATAAGATATAGTTATTATTACGTCATCTTTCACATCTGTCGGTACGTTTATGTTCTTAGTTCACGTAAACTATGACACAGATTTTGATAAGTACACTTTTTAAGAAAGATCCTTATCTCGGATGTTAATAAGACTACTTATGAGTGGAAAAAGCCTATATGAATCGAGTAAAAAATTGAAATCAACATAAATTTGTTCCCGGTCCAATGTGAACCAGGGTAATATGTGAGCTATATTTAAATAACTAGTGGCGGTAGAGGCCCTGACTGGTAGAGACGTAGGTAGCAGTTTCAAATCCCAGGCAAACTATGTAAACTGAAACCCAAAACTCAAAATTTGAAGATATGATAATTCACCAATCGGCTTGCATGAGGTATATATTACACTAGACGTCCCGCGCAACTTTGTCAGCGTAAAATTTCCCGTTTTTGCAACATTTCTGATTGTTGCTCCGCTCCTATTGGCGTGATGTTATATAGCCTATAGCCTCATTCCCTCTGTGAAAATGTTGTAACTCGCTCGATACCGAATATATGGGTGATTTTCCAAAACTTTACATTGGAATCTAGAAGTCAAACAAGTAGAAGTAACAAAAGCGGAATTACCCATCAATTTAAATAAAAGTTAAAATGATAGAAGTAACAAAAGCCGTAGTATTAAGTTCGGCATTGAGCGGCTGGCGGTCGGCGGCCACCGCGACTCAGTTCAAGTTCATGAACGCGATTCGTGAATGACCGCCACTCGGCCACTGAACGGTTGAACTAACAACACTGTCTACACAAACAAACCTACAATTATTTGACTATTACGACTGCGTATGTTGTTAGAATAGATGACTTTGATATATTCTTCACCAACAGATATATAATATACTAGCTGTACTCTGCCACGCTTCGCTGTGGCACATTGTGATTGAATGGTTGCGAAATGAGAAACAAAACAAAGAATACATGTCATATAAGTTTAATATTGCAATACTTGTGGATATAAAAACAATCCTTGATTTTCAGCTGAATCGGTGCAAAACTTTTTGAGTTTTTGAAGCGTACACAAACCAACATAACATTTTTATATATATCGACTAGCTGACCCGCGCAACTTCGTATGCGTAAATTTTCCCCTTTTTGCAATATTTTTCATTGCTGCTCCGCTCCTATTGGTCGTAGCGTGATGTTATATAGCCTATAGCCTTACTCGATAAATGGGCTGTCCAACAGTGACATTGTCGCGTTCAAACAAACAAACTCTCCAGCTTTAGATTATTAGTATAGAAAGATAGAGATAAATAAAGAAAGATGTTGTAAGTTAAGACTAACAGTAGGTACATTAAAACAGCGTTTTAACAAGCGAATGTTTTGTCTTAGGTTATTCTATGAGGAGACAAAACATTCACTGAATAATATATTGTTATAAAAAGTTTTATGAATGAGGCCATATGAATATACTTGTCTAACTACTAATCAGTAGTTTCAGAGATAAAAGGGTTACATTACAGAAAGTTTCGCTATTTTTAACCGTTCTTGTGATATGGGATAAAATAATTTGGTGGTTGGGAAGGAACAATCAACCAAACAGACAACAAAGTCTCAAATTTTAATTAGCCAGTTGCTATATTTTTTAATTATGTATAGATATACATAATTTTAAATCACAACTTTGTTACAGTTACATAACAGTACACAGATAAACAATGACTAATTTCTCATCGGTATTTTTTTTTTTTAAATGATAACTAGCAATGTGGGATTGAGTCCCACATTACTAGCAATCTTGTTAACCCCTCCAGCTAAGCTCAAAGGCTTGTGTTAGGAGTGGGTTCACGTCGGTAATATAATGGGTAGGATTCGAACCCGCGACCTCACGAATGCGGGACCGATGCCTTAGCCATTAGACTACCGCCGCTTCATCATTATTTAACAATCACATTTAAAAACGCTTAAGACGTAAGAAATGACTGAATTATAAAAATTATTCTCTTCCTGTCACAAGTGAACTAACGGGAAACCTATTTAACATTACTTCCTAATCGACAAATAGATGACAGTAATTATATCATCTACATACAAAGTAATACGCTGCTAACAAAACGTTCATGAAAGCTGATAATCAAGGTGATTTAAATCCGTTTTTATTATTTAATTGACGGTACGGAAGCGGAAGGGTTAAGCGACATTTCGCGACGATATCGGCGCGGGCGCAGGAGTTCATGTCGCTTTGTGCTTTGTGAGAAATCTGTGACACATGTATCCTGAAAAGCTTCCCACGCTTTATATACCTACTTAAAAAACTCTGTTTTTATAATTTTTAGATGAAGCGTTCCTTCATTACTTATAAAAATATAGCTTATAAAAAATCCACGCAAGTGCATGTCGGGCCACGCACAATATAGGGTTCCGTAGTCCTTCCTCCCCCATCTGAATAATGTGGCTTAAGAAGTGGGTTTTCTGTTGTTTTTATTTCATAATTACAACGTTATATCTACTTTATAATATTTTCAATGGAATTTGTACGAGAATTTTGTTACTTCTCATTTGACCAGCTGTTACTCGTAAACTTGTAAAGCCTACTTAGCTGTGATATTGTGAGTGACTCTAGCAAAAAATGCGATTTTGGCAACGGAATCCTAAAAATGTAGTTACTATTAGATAGACGACTTTGATGTTTGTCATAACCCGAAAACGGCGAAACCATAAAGAAAGGGTTTGTGTGAGGTTTCGGTTAATTAACTTTTAATTATGGTCACAATTCTACTAGCACAAAATAATAAAAGTAAGCAAAAACTAAACAACCTTCTAATCTATACTAATATTATAAAGCTGAAGAGTTAGTTTGTTTGTACGCGGTAATCTCAGGAACTACTGGTCCAAATTGAAAAAAATATTTTTCTGTTGGGTAGCCCATTTATCGAGGAAGGCTATAGGCTATTTAACATCACGCTACGACCAATAGGAGCGGAGCAGCAATTAAAAATGCCTATAAAAATTACTTCAATAATGCATAGGTAATTTTTATAGGCATTTCTTGCCTAACTTGCGAACTTCGTTTGCGTAAATTTTCCCCGTTTTTGCAACATTTAATACAAAGTAAACGAGATCAAACAATCGATAAGTTTAATATTTCTATTGATTTTTTTACTAATGCATTGTGCAGACACGGTTCGTTTGCGATCGCGCATTTTAACTATTACTCGTGTAACATTAAGAATCGTTTCAGAATAGGTATTCATGAAATGTATTATTTTGGACATTTTGAAACCGTTGGACAATTAGAGAACTGGACATTTCGAACCTGAAAGAACTTTAAGATTGTCATTTCTGATTTTCGGCTTGAGATAATTCTAAAAAATGTTTTTTAGCCCTGACTTTATTGGTTTTTATCAAGTATTCGAGCTGAAATGTGTGTCAAGATATGTACCTATCAGGAATTACTAATTAACCACAAACCTTGATAGACATAAACAAACCCGTACATTTCCAATACCACGTCGTTTAGAGCTGGCGACTTTATCAGTGTTTAAAGGGTCACATCGACTCACATCGATCGGCACATACTTGTGTCATAAGTACTTAGGTATGTTCTAGATCATTGCAAACTCAATGCCAATACTTAATGAAGATAAAAATCCTTTCATCCATCTAAATTATTGTACATTATCGTAGCCAGAATGATTAATTTCTATAGTTACATCCAATTTACATAATTAATGACATAAATACAAAGTTGCAATTGCAAAAGCTTGCAAATAAAGCTCACATTATAGTTGATAAGTACTAGGCTAGCATAGGCTTCCAAGAAGTACAACTGGAGCTCCGAGTGAAGGCGACATTGTATCGGCACGGTCAAGGTTTTTCTCATGCGGGTTACCGCACTATTCGTGCCTACTTTGTATTTTATCTATATCCTTCCGTTATTATGACAGCCTGGTACTTGAGATACGGAATAATGTAGACTGAATTATGTTGGCTGAGTTTTTTCTAGGTTAGAGCTTAAATTAATCTAATTAGGTTGATTCAAGTATATTCTTTGGAAATAATGGCCTGACATATCTACTTCAAAAGTCAAAAGTTTTCTTGTTTTTATTCTATAAATTGTTTACAAAATATATTTATGAGTTAGATAACAAATTAATTAAGTTATGTTCACAAGTGCGCACGAGATGAATAAATCTATTAATTTCCAGATTGTTCACGTTTGCTGTCAGTGTAGGTCATTTATAGAAATGTCAGCCGATAAAACAGTAGGTGAAAAACATACGTGGCCTTACGTTCACTAAGACTCGAGACTATAAAGGGTTATGTGTATGTAGAACTGAACTAACTAGATGAGACGTTGATATGTAACAATGGTGAGCGCACTTCATAAACACTCCCAAACAAAATATTACTTGGCTGTTTATAAACACTACTGTCAGTTGCTGTTAATGATAACCAAAAAAGCAAGCATCGTAAGAGAGCGTAAGGGATTTGTCTCCAAATTTGAAGGGGGCGTGTTTTTTTAGGATCACTTTAATCTATTTATTTGAACACCGTATGTCCCATCTCATCAATTTAATTTTGTTATATTAATTTAATTTTTTAATTTTGTTTTAATTGGTGTTTTAACGTAATTTTATATTCTGATTTAATTGTATTGTCTTAATTTGTTTTTGTTATTTTAATTTTATTTTATTATTTTAATTTAATATTTCTTGTGTGTAACAAACTTAACTGTGAGTTATAGTTATGTATTTGAATAAAAGAAAAAATAATTTATTCATTATTAGATATAATCTCGTCGACGGACTTGAACATTTAGATGAAACACCATGTGGTTGCATCGTGATTTTTTTTTATTTCTATATTTTACTTCAAAGACATTTTAATAACAATACTATTCAAAATGAGTGTCCAGTACGGCACTTCCATCTCATATTGATCTGGCTATTGTAAGAATAAATAATATAAATGAAGCTAGTCACACCCGCACATAACAGTGTAAGCCGAGCATTTGGCGCAGTGGTCTGTGGGAATGTACACAAACAGACAGACGGACACGTTCCACTCTATCGGTGTATCACTCACTGTAAGTCTATATTAATTAACACTACAAATATTTTCGTTTGAAAATTGTTCAATATATTACTTATTAGATATATTTCGGGACGCGATTAACGCGTGAATTATTTAAAGGTACGAACCTTTTATTTACCCAACGTTTCGATCGAATTGCACCGATCGTGATGGCAGTCGACCCGTGACCACGATCGGTGCAATTCGATCGAAACGTCAGGTAAATAAAAGGTTCGTACCTTTAAATAATTTACGCGATCAAGTCCCGAAATATATCTAACATGTATAAAAATCGCGAAAGTTTAAAAACAATAATATATTACATTTTGAAAAATAAGTCCGTGTACAAATCTAAGTCTTTTATGACGTAGTGCGAATGAGTAATTAAATATTGCCCAGGGTACGGTAGGTAACCTATGTGAAGGGCACAACCCTGTTGCCTTGCCTATTTAAACACATATGCACCATAATAGACTAATTTATTCTATGGCGAAACAAAGATTCGTAGATTTCTAATTTCGGTATCCAAGCAATTACCGTACCCTGTAGACGTAACAGTATCAGATATCACACCAGCGATACCGATCCTGTTTTTAATTTGATACGATAAATAGATTACTTTAGGCAAATATTATATAAATACATGTTATTTTGACTATCCATTATTTTGGAGTATACTAAAGTTAAAAATAGTTATTAACTTTGAATCTATATCTTTCTACGGCATCGAAGAAACATAGATTTTTTGAAAGGGTTAAGCTCTCAGCCTTAAAGAAAATGTTCAGTGTACCAGAAATAACACCAAACTGTTTTCACTGCGGTTTTTAAAACTGACCCCAATGTGGAATAGTCCACATTAGGGCCTCTGAATTTTCAATTTTGAGAAATATCCCGTGATACGACGCATAAAAGGGCCTTTCCTACAGATGGTATATTCCGTTAACTATTTTCACAATCTAAATATTAAGTTGAAGACATTTAGTCACGTATTAGTAACATTTGCCTCTATAACTGTTATCTGGATGTGTATTGTGTGGCACCTAGTGCGGGTCTTGGAAATCATATCAACAGTTCATTTGTAACGTACAAACACGTGTACAAGTGACGTCACTAATATTTGACTTCTGTCTAGATCTGTGATTTGTTTGGAGGACATGTATAATCAATATGTAAACTTGTATCATTATGTTATGATGACATTCGTCTTATTAATTACTGTAATTATTAAAAGAGTAAACAACGACATTTATTTGCGTGTATGTAAAGGTATACTTTGAAAAACTGAGATTATATTTTTGAATTTTATTTGAATTAGTAATGTCTCATTGATTCTATAACTCAAACTAGTAGGTATCTGACGTAAAATCTTAAAACTTCAAATCCTATAAGATCCTTCTTCCAATTAAGATCCAAGGCGATATAACAGAACGGTTAAACTAGACGAATGAGCAAGCCATGACTATACGAAAACATACTATTTCTGTATATAATATGAGTTATAAATTATAATTTCCGAACAAGAACACGTAGTTTGCGTATTAAGAAAAACAATCATAAAACTCTATGTTTATATACTGCGTAATAGTTGTACATAATGTTGGCACAATCATAGGAATCACTCGTATGTCGAGTGTTCCGGTGGTTGGTTACCGTTTGTGGACCACTTACACTTGTACACAGTTTAACTCATTTAAATGAACCTACTTTTAAAAAAATGTCTCGCTCAGTTTGCCAAAAAAAGTAAATTCTGATATAATTTGTATCACATTACGTTATAATGTCCTAGTACCTATGGACTTTTAAAATTGCTATCTATATTTCATGAAAGTAACAGAATTTTTAAAGATTCATAATCTGTTTCGGTTAGTCAATCTTATCAGAGGCTACCCAACTACGCAGGTGATAATAATAGATATAATATAATACACAAGTGTCTCCGCAAAGACCATTGCACACTCTATTCCCTCACTTTCATGACCGGAGAGAGATTAGGCGCCGAGCCGACGACTTAACGCATTCTCCGAGGCACGGTCGAGTGTGACATTTTTCGGTAACGTTGTTTAACCTCGCTTATCTCTTAATTTTCCTATACGGTTATCTAGAAATATATGTTACATCTGTCAGAAACATTTTACAGCGGAAAACTTTCCATACAAACACACTTACATGACAATTCAGTTACAACAGAACAATTATACTGAACAAATTAAATGATCGACTTAATAACTGTGAATTGTCGTAGATAATCATCAATTAATTAGTGGCTATTAACACAACGAGGTCTGGAGTTAGTAGCCATGTGCGTCATTCGACATGTACGGCATTTTCCCTCACTTTTGAAGCCAATCATCATATCAGCTCGAATTAGTAACTAGTGCCTTAAGTTCCGAATAACCGCAAGTGTAATGGCACCTTTAGAAATACAAGTTACATTTCTTTCCATTACTCTCGAGCCATAATAAATTATTGAAATTCAGTCGAATTCTGAACCTGCTCTTTTGTGTAAGGACTTGGCTTACTTTGGTTTCGACCCAGTAAAAAAAAATTACCACGAGAAAATGACAAAGGGTTGCAAACATTAACCTCGTCGGGACAAAATTCATTCTAGAATGGTTGTCACAAATTATAGTTCGGAAATAGGTATACCATCACATCTTTTATTACTATTATGTCACGGCAATTCGCGCACGTTAACTATGAGGCTAACTATCAATCTCTAGACAACGACATTTTAATTGGATAGCATTTCAGATCGTGAAAAATCTTGTAATGTCGTATGACACGTTGCTTGGCTGGATAATACTAGCTGACCCGCGCAACTACGTCTGCGTAAATTTCCCCCGTTTTTGCAACATTTTTCATTGATTGCTCCGCTCCTATTGGTCGCAGCATGATGTTATACAGCCTAAAGCCTTCCTCGATAAATGGGCTATCCAACACTAAAATATTTTTTCAATTCTAACCAGTAAATCCTGAGATTACCGCGTTCAAACAAACAAACTCTTCAGCTTTATAATAATAGTAAAGATTATTATTAATTCGAATGTGCGCACTTAGATTATATTATTACTGATTAATACTTAATTAATTTAGTGAAAAATTTCATGAGTTTCTTACCAGATTTTCATGTTAGTTCCACACCTACAAATTGCTGCCTAGCGTCATCAAAATTGAAGACGTTTTCAAACGATCGAAACATGCTTTTTTTCGTCAGTAATACATTATACAGTCAGGAATAAATTATGCACTGTGAAAATATATTCTGTATGTATTCTTAATCTTAGGTTTTTGTATGCGTTGGGATATCTGTTATCTTAACTCTTTTGTAGATCTTAATCGCTTTATTGCATTGCTCTAATTCGTTCTGTTGTGATGTCTTCTCTGGGCTTGTCTGCCTTGTTTCTTTGTACAACTTTGTCAGTTAATCAGTAAACGGTGCCTGTACTTATGGTCATGTGAAATATTACGCTCTATCAGAGTTTTCAAGAAGAATACAAAGGATACTTTTATATTTTTTATAGGGATATGTGTTTTCTAAGTGTTCTAGCATCCGTAAGAGCCATGTAATATTTGTTTGGTCTATTAATGGTGTTTAATATTTTTTATATTAGTATATTGTTTTTGTCTTGCGATTCATTGGTCGATTTACATTTCTAAACGAAGTGAACCTTATTCTATGGCGTATTGTAGCAGCTGTCAGTCCCGGTTGTCGATGTCAAAAAGAGTAAGTTGACAAATTGTCAAACTTGGAAAAACTTTAACGCTCTTCAATAGGTTCAAGGTTCAAAGGTTCTTCAAGGGTTCTGAGTTCTGAGTCTTCACTTCGAGTAGTATTAGTCTTCAGATCGCTTGTTCATAAAATCCGTAACGTCTACTTGTTACCAAGAGGTATGATTGTGGACCATTTTCTTTCAGTTCATCATGAATATAATTCGTATTAAAATAATATAGACCCAAAAACATCGCGATTACGAAAAGCTAAATTAAAATGACTTTAGAAAAGTCTGAGATATTAATCGACTTTTGTTGATTTATCGTTTATATACTTTATCTACTGGTTAGATATTTTTAAAATTATACAAATAAAATAATCTATACTTACTAATATTGTAAAGCTGAAGAGTTTGTTTGTTTTGTTGAACGCAATTATCTCTAAGAATTGAAAAAATATTTTACTGTTGGATAGCCCGTTTATCTAGAAAGACAATAGGCTACATATTTAACATCACGCTACGACCAATAGGAGCGGAGCAGCAATGAAAAATGTTGCAAAAAAGAAAAAAATATGACGCAGAAGTTGCGTTGGTCAGCTAGTTTTGTAAACTGTAATAGCTAGTATATGAGCTTCCCAGTTACCAGGCAATTATAAATTTCAGGTGTTGGCGGCCCTTGCCGCGCAGTCCATCAACATTTCGGTGGGATTCTGCCAAGGCTTCTCAGCGGTTCTGTTGCCCCAGTACACACATGAATACCCAGCAATAACTTATGAACAAACTTCATGGATTGGTAAGCATTTCTTCATTCAATTTTTACCTTTAAATAGGATTTACTGAGAGCTGAAAAAACTGAGAAAAAGACGAGTCGCAAATTCTACACATGGTAATCTAAGATCTTATGTTCATTACTAAAAAAGTACTTCTATGTACACTACATTAAATACCTATGTTTACATTACCAATTATAAAAATAACATAATTATTCTCTATAAACATCACAGGGTTTAATTTTAGATTTTAAATACCTTCACATCATAGTTTTGTTCAATTGTTGGTATTACAGATATAAATGACGCAGGGAGACCTAACTCGCACGTGCGACATTACTGTAATACCTAAAAATAACCTAATTCGCACATACACCTATTTACTCATGTAGATCGTGATACTTGTTGCTATGAATTACGTTGGTTCAAAACCATTATAAGATACCATACCAGAACAATGTATTCAAAGTAATCCCTCCGTACTGAATGGATTTGCCAAACCGTTTATTGTTTACGTGTTATTTCGGGAACCGTTCTGAGCTGTGAGTCGTGGCCACCACGTCTGCGTCTTAACCTCAATGAGAAGCTAAAAATATTCTGTTTACAGACCGGGAACACGTCATGATCAGTAATACTAGATGTAGCGATTCCATATCAATTTCCTTTTCAAGTAAAGAAATTACAAGTAAGGTTTTTTTAAACGTGTACAACAAAAATCAAAATAAGACACCTCTTCGACAACGGCAAAGAAAATAAGTTGCTATCGAGAGGTAGCGGGTTTGAATCGCCACCTATCACTACCGACTTGAACTCACTCGTAACATAAAGAATCGAACGACTGGTTAACACAATTGCTGATAGTGTGTCTAGATTGCTAGGTTACCTTTATAAAAAGAAAAATAATAAAAAAAATAAAAAAATAGGGCTGCTTAAAAAAGATTGAAACAAGATAACCTTAAATCATGCAGTTGGAGGCATTCATTAATCCAAGTCAACTTACTAAAATGCCTACGACTGCATGATTTTTTTTAAATTTAATACTTCTCAGTGCTTAATTGTAAGACGTAACGTAATAACTGTAACTACCAAAAATATGAGTGAAAATAGTTGGTAACAAGCTTATTTTTTTTCTCTATCACAATGTGGCGTCTGGCTGTCGCCATTTTGAATTTCGATTACTGTCATGTCTTTAGTGACGATCGCAAGATTAATACAAATCGATTGACGTGAATCATCAAAATCGGCACACGCGTTTGGTCTATATAGTGCCACAAAGGAACACACATACATACATACAAGTCAAACACATTACCCTCAGCAGTCGGGTAATAAAAATAGGTAACTTTTTGACCTAGTTCAGCAACTTTTCTCGATACAAAAACATATAAAATTTGCACAAAAAATGATGTCATTAAACTCACAAACAAAACGAATATGTGCGAAGGTATAAAACTGTATCTTACTTCAAACATCGTCATTATAAACGAATAAAGAGAGATAACGCATTTCTCTTCAAGACCAGATGATAGCATACCTATACAAGATAATAACTACAAGCAATATCACATATCAACAAGCAAACATCGCTATACAAACGACTATACATACTGATACCAGGCGAGTGTAGACTCCGACTTCAAACACATCATTTGTACCAGGAGATAAGCTGACACGAGGGGGTCAGGGGTACTAAGCTCGTAGAGATATAGCGGAACACGTATGCGGTACTAGGGTAACAGAAGTTATGATATTTGATCGGAGGTGTAAAATGAGATAAGTTGTATTCTTGGTAACCCCTATAATTATGCTAAACGCTGATGCTATGAAGTAGGTTAGAGTTGTGTCGTGGGTCGATCTCTTTGGTACAAGGAGTTGTGACCCGGTGTCCCGGTTTACGAGTATAGGTCGTAAGTTCAAAGCCCTGATTGTATACACTTTGTGTGACTTGTTTTCGGAAAACTGGATTAGGAAATAATCGTGAGAAATCTGGCATGTCTTAGAATCAAAAATTAGAAGACTTGTGACATTCATCAACTGGTATAATGTCCGCTGTTAGAATACCCTCAGAGAGATTGCTTGTGTTAGTTTCACGGTGTAATGATTGCAGCATCATACATTGTCATAACTGTATATATACAAATATATTGTAAAAATTGGCATTTAAAAAAAGTCATTCTAAGTAAAAAAAGAATCATTCTATTCCAAATTTTGTCTGATGTTCATAAGCGTTGCATTTTGTAACCTAAGTGAATAAAGTACTTTTACTTTTATCCCGGTAGTGAGACTAGAGACGGCTAGAGTAGTGGCACCTGTTTCGTCAGGACTTTAAAAACATACGAACTAGACGAAAAGTATCGACTCGACACAGACTCGGAACAACAATTTGTGAATCATACAATGTCTCGTGAGGGAATTGAACTCACAGCATCTTGTGCAGTAGGCGTACACGCTCCCACTGCGCCGCTGAGGGAGTGTATGTGATTAAAACATTGTTAAATGCTCTATTACCACCGTCTTGTATGTTTTGTGACGCCGTCACCGACGTGAGGTCAGGGGGACCTCTGTTTTACCTATTTAGCCCAAAAACAACAAAGTACCTTATTTTAATAAATGTATGTGTATCATATGAAAATAATTCAGTATGGCGACTAGGCACAAACGCAAATAATCATGTATCAATACTTATTTAATGTTTATATTATTTTTTTATCTTTTCGAATCGTAATTTAAGTAAAATTTACTCGGAGGTTTTAATTTAGCCATGTAACCTATAAATCTTACTTTAAAGCAACTAAACTAGATTACTTCCTTAAAATTATGAACAAACGAAATTAATATATACAAAAAAATAATTCTGACAATGACCCGAAACAACGTGATTTTATCGTCAGATTTTCACCCATTGTTTCGCAGTTTATCCATTATTTAAATTCAAAGATAAACTTGGTTATACAAATATAATTCCTCTGTCTAACTGTTAGTTTCATGCTCGTTTTGCTGTGGTAGTTCTTGACTAAGATCATCCACTTCCGTCTGTACCATCTGAGCTGTGGCAGCTTTAACACTTCAACAAGACATGCATCTGATTACAGTTTTATTAGTTGCCACATATTGTAAAGCAGATCCTATTTTTCTTTCTTTTGGTTGTTATAACCCATGATTTTAATAAATCATAGTAAAAAAATGTTACGTAGTGTAAATGTACTATGTGCGTTCATACAGACCGCGTATGAAATTTAGATCGAAATGAATCATCAGAATTGCTTCTGCCGATGCAACTACTTTCAGCCACGGCGCTAGTGCAACTAAATTTGAAGGTTTAGATCACAGGAAACACGGTAACAGTAAAATCAAGCAGTTTTAAAATCCTCTGCGGTCTGTTAGACCGCACGTAGGCTTGTGTCAGATAAGCTATGTTATTAACGTTTTAAATTTCCATTGCAGCAAGTTTGGGTGTTATTTCAAACCCCATCGGCGCTTTGCTCGGCGGGATGATGGTGGACGCTCTCGGCAGAAGACTTCTGTTACAGTCCATCGTGCTGCCTAACCTCGTGGGCTGGCTCGTCATCGCTTTCTCGGAGACCTACGTCTTCTTGTGTATAGGACGTTTCATCACCGGATTTACTATAGGTGAGTTAGTATTCACATTTATTGGTATGCCTGCTGTGTTTCGGCGAACACTTGCGCAAATTTCGATTTATACGACCATTTCAGAATAGATCTAAACGACAAATTACTTAGAAAAAAACTGGAAATACTGCAATGAGCTTCATCAACTATTAAGAATATTCATATCGAATATGATTATTTTTGTTAGATGCGATTGTAAGACTTCATTGTAATATAACAATCATCTTATAATCTATTTAAGTAACGCATTCAAAATCGGACAATGAACGCTTTGAATACCATGCTAATTGATTTGTTATTGTAATTACAGGTATGTCAACTGTATCGTACATATACGTCGCCGAGATAACGACACCAGAGAAGCGCGGAGTACTTAGCGCTTTAGGTCCTGGTCTCGTCTCTACTGGGATATTCATCGTTTACTCTTTAGGAGCTTTTGTGCATTGGAGAAAAGTTGCAGCCATTTGTGCTGGAGTATCTTTGCTTACTCCATTCCTCATGTACTTCGTCCCTGAATCACCTCTATGGCTAGCTTCAAAAGGCCAAATGAAAGAAGCCTACAACGCTATGTTCTGGCTCCGTCAAAACAACAACACAGCCCAGCAGGAACTCATGGAATTCACCAAAGACAGAAAAGCAGGAGAAACCATGAACTTTAGACAAAAAATGAGCCTCTTCAAACGAAGGAGTGTCGTCAAACCCTTCGCTTTGCTGATCATCTTCTTCATTTTCCAAGAAATGTCTGGTATTTACGTCATTTTGTACTATGCTGTGGATTTCTTCAAGTCAGTTGGTACAAGTGTCAATGAATTCACAGCTTCTATCATTGTTGGAGGAGTCCGAGTATTCATGGGAGCCGTAGGGGCTTGTTTGATCAATAGCTTCAGAAGAAAAACATTAGCAGCCACTTCAGGTCTTTTATTAGGAGTTGCCATGCTCGGGGCAGGCATTTGTGACAGTCTGAATGGACCTCCATTGGTGAAATTGGCTTGTGTTTTATTACATGTGTCTTTCAGTATGGTGGGCTTCTTGCAACTCCCTTGGATCATGTCTGGGGAGTTATACCCTCAGGATATCAGAGGAGTCATGTCAGGGGCGACTTCGTGCTGTGCTTACGTGTTAATCTTCTTCAACATTAAGACTTATCCTCAATTGGAGAATTTGTTAACTAGCAATGGGACTTTATACCTCTTCGGAGGCTTTGCTCTCCTGGGAGCTGCGTATTGTTATTTCTTCCTGCCAGAGACTAAAGGGAAAACTTTGACTGAAATTATGAAGCAATTTGACGACGAAAAGAAGGATGTAGACCCAGAAGCTGGGTATATAACAGAGAAGCCAACTTCGAAAGAAGGGAAACCAGTACAAAGGCGGCACAGTGCGGGGGCATCAGTTAGCTTAGAGAAGAAGGCGTCTTGGACGCAAGAAGACATCAAGAAAAGCATAAACCACCGCGAGTAAGCTCCTCTGGTCTCATGCTAGCCTAGTACTTTACTGTAAAGCGTTATACTTATCGCTACAAGAAAATTGATTTTGTAATTTTACAGTAAATTAATAAGATTATTTTATATTTTGCTGCATATTTTTAATTAAGGCTATTCTAAAAAAAACGTAAGGCAATATTTTTAAAACTTAATAGATTTCTACAAATGTTAAATACAAGAATTTTTTTTTTATCTTTTTGTAGCGACGAGTGTAACCATATAAGTTACCAATGAATTTGTATAGTTAACTATTTTTAATATTATATTGTTTGTGAAGTTTTGTGATCAGTATTAATTAGGACGATTTTATAAATATTTTGACGATGGTACATTCCACTAGGTTTAAATAAAGGTGACGACATAGAATTAGAGTTTGCCTAGTTTTAAGTACAAATTGGAAGCACTGAAGTGATTTTATTGTAACTATTTTATACTTAGATAAATATTTTTTGATGAAGAATTATTTATTCGTGAGATAAGTAGGTGTACCTACTATATACCTAAATACAACGTATGTGCTATTAAATACAGGGTGAATGTTCAACTGAATGCAATAAATAAGACTTAGGTAATGTGAGATAGTAATTATAATATTAAACTGTGATGGTGTGAATAAATGAGTGTTGTTTATTAAGTTTGTTTTATTCATGTACCTACTAGCTTAAACAGAAATTCTCGTTGGACCAGACCACTCAAAGTTAAATCACAATCTGAGCAATGGTTTCGGAACGCATAGAGGACAAACATACAAGCATTCATTTTTATTTATACAAGGTGTAACAGAAAGGTGTGGTCACATTCAAGGGTTGGTATGTGCTCATGATACAAAGTGCACATACCAAATTTTACCAAAATCTGAGTAGGTACCCTAAAATTTTAGTTATTATTTTTCATTCCTTTATTTATAAACTAGCTTTAGCCCGCGGCTCCGCCCGCGTGGATGACGGTTATCGCGATAAAAACTATCCTATGTCCTTCCCCAGGACTTAAATTATCTCCATACCAAATTTCATTAAATCGGTTTAGCTGTTTGAGCGTGAAAGCATAACAGACAGACAGAGTTACTTTCACATTTATAATATTAGTATAGTATGGATGAAAAAGTTTTCATTTAACAAATGTATGAAATAAAATGCCTTAAGGCATACTGGAATAAAATTAATCCAATCGAATTGTGCACCATGGGAGGTATAGTACTTACATGAAATTTGACAAAAAGAATATACTATAACTATATAATAATAATAATGCAACCAGCTATGGCACCATGGTAGGTGCAATACTGACAACATACACTATCCGCTCCTAAAATTTGACCACACCTTTCTGTTACACGTTTACATACAGAAAGATTAGCAACTTTTCTCTTCAATTCACTAAATGATAATCATGCCGAAATTTGTTTATGTTTTGACGAACTCAGTGTGTCAATAACAGATAGACGTAGACGGTCATACTTAGGTCTTATTTATTATTTTGCTCGAGGTTTACTGGGGAAAGAAAGTGGAAAAATACCTTTAGAGGTAGAATATCTATAGGTAGGTACTAGCTTTCTGTTTCACGCTGTATAAGAACATCTCTATTCAAAAGATCAAGCTTCTCGATCCAGTGGTTTTAACTATGATTTGGTCAATAATAGTTATTCTTATATAAAAGAGTTCATAAAAGGAAGTTTCATAAAATTGTGGTACTCTTTTAAAGATACTTGGACTAGATAACGGTTTTCAATAATCTAATTTGTTTATTTGTTTGTTTGTTTGTACGCGGTAATCTCAGGAACAACTGATCTGAATTGAAAATTTTTTTCACTGTTGGATAGCCCATTATTGAGGAAGGCTTTAACATCACGCTACGACCAATAGGAGCGGACCAGCAAGGAGAAATGTTGCAAAAACGGGAAAATTTACGCAGAAGAAGTTGCGCGGGACATCTAGTTTTAGATATAAGGCAATAAACGAGAAGCATTATATCGACTAAGTAAGTTAATATGTTTTCCTTTTCTCTAATTACCTATTAGCATGGGCGGATTCAGGATTTCATTCTGGAGGGGGGGGGGAGGGGTGCATTGAATTTTAGGCATACACCATGCAAGTATAAGTTGCATGTACGACGGGGCGGTGCCCCCGATAAAAACCCTTCTAGGGAGGGGGGGGGGCATACTGGTTTTAAAAATATCTGTTGGTGTCATATTTAACTATAGATCCTAATTAGAGTAATTAGTATTGTAAAAACTGACTTAACTAGTTATGGCTATTTTTGTCAGCGATCATTTTCTCTTTGGAATCAGCTCAAACCGTGTGAAAGTATATGCCTGGCACATTTTATAACGTCAAACGATTCGCTATATCCAAAATCTATGATGCCTAGCCTAATAAATTATCCTTCGTTGTTTTAGCTAAAAACCTATAAATATAATTTTACAATATTTACAAATATATTAAACGCCACAACTAGCGCCATCTATCTGATCCAATAGGTAGCATCGATAGATTTTCACGAGAAATACATACGCGTCGAAGCCTCCTAGTGCAACCAGAAAGTACTAGATGGCGCCACAGTACTTTTAATATAATCAATAGATATTTTTAGCTAAGTTTAAAGTGGCTTACGTAAAAAAAATTGACGTTATTTAACGTAAATAATGACAGATAAATTGCAGAAAAAATTAAACAGTTGTATGCGAAATCCTACTAAGTGGAATTTCGGTCCTGTGCAAGTTAGAATATCCAAGTTATGTACCAAGCTAGAATGTCACTGGTTTACGTATGTTCGTATCAAGTTATTCACTTACCTGGACTGCGGTATGCCATATTTGATGCCAACACCAACTCGAGGCAAGGCCTTGATCACTTTTTTCACAGTAGCCTGGTCGGGAAACGCGAAGAATATGGACGCTGAAACACAACGACAAAAGGCATACTTTAGACGTAAGACAGAGAAGCTCCACTTGTTTCACGTTGTCAGTTAATATTACTGGTAATTACTGATGCAAAATACTTTGTTTCAAGAGTAAAAGCAGTGCTTTGGTTTGCTAACTAGAACCTCGTGATGAAACATTTGTAGCGGCACTTAAAGCTATTTATAATCATAGCGCCTTACTTGTCAGTGTTATATGTCTTGCTGTGCTTAAGTAAGTAAGTAGGTAATTGATGGATTTTAAACAGGAAAAAACTTAAGGGCGATTTTGAATTAATAGACTATATTATTCCATGACCGGTTCATTGGAGATGCCTATGTCCAGCAGTGGACTGCGATAGGCTGATGATGGATTTCATTTAAATGATTGAAATTTTTTTCCGATTTCAATTTTAATTGGTTTGCAGATCGGTGTAGTTACCTATAATGACTTATGTGTTCAAGTAAGCCATAAACAAAAATAAATAGGCAAGCTTACTAAAACAAATTCTTTATCTTAAATACTATCAGTTGAAACTAGATTTGTTCGATTTTATTAAAAGGGATATGAAAAAAAATAGCCATGAATACTTTCGATTGGCAAGCTATCATAGGGGTGTTCATAAATCATTTTTTTTTTCTTTTATCTGGTTATCAAACAGGTGAAGGTGGATCTTCAGCGTCTTTTAAACCAGTAAGTTAAGGTAGATTGTATTAATTAATAGCTGTCCCGCGCAACTTCGCCTGGGTAAATTTTCCCCGTTTTTGTAACAATTCTCATTCCTGCCAAGCTCTTGTTATATAGCCTATAGCTTCCACGATAAATGGGCTATCCAACAGTAAAAGAATTTTTCAATTCGAACCAGTAGTTCCTGAGATTACAGCGTTCAAACAAACAAACTCTTCAGCTTTATACTATTAGCATAGATATTAAACTGCAGTGTACAAAGTTGTTACAATGTTAAGAACAATTTGTGCTGTATGTGGACTAGTTTTTGAAAACTTGTTTCCTCAAAGACATTGTTGGCAAAGAGCCAGTGGAAGAATAAAGAAGTTCTTCCAAAGGTATTGCACTTTTGAGAAGCGCGATGTTGCGCGACAAATGTTTCAAACACACGAGGCTCAACGCTACTCCTAACTAAACAAGCTACTTGGACTCACAATTCGCCGACGTCGCTATATCCGAATCGATATAGCATTCACCTACAATAGAGAAACTTCCTAATTATACTGCCATATTATATAAATTGTCAAGATCGTACGCTAGTTGTTTCCTCAATTGCATTTATGACTTAATGACCAGTCTTGGGCATTTTAATAAGTGGACAGAGAGAGAGAGAGAGAGAAAGAGAGAGAGAGAGAGAGAGAGAGAGATTTAGAGATAGAGAGACAGAGAGAGAGTTCATGTAATTTATATTTATATTTGTATCTACTACAAACATAAATTACTTGAATCTGTAATTTAAAGGTGACTCATTGCTCTGTTTAGCTTTTTTTTTTATTTTAATCCCTCTGGATTAAAGTAGTAAGAGTAGTTTTTGGTATAAAATTTATGATCAGCTCAAGTTAACAACAAATATGTAGAAGTCAAGTGTGAGATTTATAGAAGACTTGCTTAGAATCCTATAATTATTGGCATTATTTCTTTTGCACACTTACAACTACCGTAATAGGATAATTAAAAATGTAAATGTAAATAAATAAAAATTTGTATTAAAAATGTTCCAATACTTACTCCTGCTGGCGAGGAACATTTCGATGGCGACATTCTGCAGCAGGTATCGTCGCGAGAATATCGCGCGGATCTCGCTGAAGTACCATTTTCCGTGCAAGTGCTCGCAGTACTTCAACACCTGGAAAAGAAGAGAAAACAACACGTTAAAGGTATACTGGATAAACATTACACAAGACACTAAACAGGGCTGTTTATAATATAATAATATCTTGGGACAACTCACACAACGATATCTGATCCCAAACTAAGCAGAGCTTGTACTATGGCAACCAGACAACCGATAAACATACTCATATATTTCTAAATACATACATATCATAGATAAATAACAAATAACACGCAGACACAGAATAAACCATCGTGCTCATCACACAAAGTTTTATTCTGGTTGGGGATCGAACCTTTTGCGTAGCAGTCGGATACACACAGAGGCAGTTACGACAATAACTAGATTTGTTACTGATGGTTACACCTATTCTAAGTTTTTGGATTACTTAATGTGACCATAAGGTACACTTCAGGTACATTCGAGGGTTAAGGTTGGTAAATCTACTAAATAATATTAAGCAGGCTATATTGGCGTCAGCAGCCTGAGTAGCACCTACATTATGGTGGAGTGCTGTATTCTATTGCCAAATCTGAACCTGACGTGAACGCAAAATGCAAGCGAGGTGGATGCGACTGCATGACGCGCTCGACCAACGTCAGTATATAGTGTAAAATACACGTCAGTGTCACATTAAAAAATACATGGTAGGTTTAAAAGGTACCTACGAAAGTCGTTAGTCATAAAGTGAACACAAGATGGCGTTGTACAACAAAAATAGCGTTCGTGTAGTTTCACCGAATACACCGTGAGTCGTAAATGTGAGAATGCATCCAGTAATAAAAAGTTCGTTAACAGTAATTTATTTGTACAATAATTGTGTAAATCAAGAGTGGACGACGCTACGTCTACGTACTTATTGTTTTAATGTGTTTTTCTAATGGTTACCCTAAATAATGTTGTCACGAGAATTTTTTTGGACTTCTGAAAGTAAATAAAAAAGGTTTTCTTGTGGTTTAAGAGTTATGTGTTAGACACAAGTTGTCGTGAATGGGATATTTTACTACTATCAAAATAAAATATTTTATAATAACCATGTAAAAATAGTTCATAAAGTGTTCTGAAAAAAATGTTCATTTATTATTTAAACGTATTTATTAATTTTTAATCACAAAGAGAAACACTAAGAGTAAATGATTTGACTATAAAAAACGTGACGTCATATGCTAGCATTTCATACAAATTAGTACGGAGCGAGT
The DNA here is from genome assembly GCA_945859575.2 of Herminia tarsipennalis. Lineage (NCBI taxonomy): Eukaryota > Metazoa > Arthropoda > Insecta > Lepidoptera > Erebidae > Herminia > Herminia tarsipennalis. The sequence continues at coordinate 1,475,157 of OX243833.2, read as the reverse complement.
CGTTTTTGACATTTCTTATAAAGAGGCTGATTTGACTTCAGTCAGATACATTGACGTATAGACCAGGATTGCGCCATAACCTCACAAAATTGACCACTCTCTTTAAAGAGACAACGCTACTTTGTGGACAATACCTGTCAAAGACCGCAAGAGTTTTTTCTCTCTTTCACATTCTGCAGTCAATATTTACTTTTTAATTGAAAATGATGGCGTAGTCCTGGTCTATACGTCAATGGTCTAAGGCTCGAGGCACAGCTAGTACCCTATATAGAAGACGAAAATCATTTGCTTTGATATCGTCATAAAATACAACTCTGGCTGAAATATAAGGAGTAAAAAAGTTCTCATATTAATGTCGTAACATTTCTTTATTTCATGTAATCTATCAGGTTACGCATTGTGTCCGGCTATCTGATCGTATGGATGGTACGAAGCAACAGGTATACTTCAAAATTAAGCAACCTTTTACTTATGGTGGCTACACACGATCACTTTTAACTGATAGTTTTATCTGACAGTCAAAACTGATGTCCCTTGTACCCACACACGTTCATTTTTGACTGAAGACAACATCATTTTATCCTCAAGATGGCATCGGACGACGACGCATGAGCCGTGCTTGGTTTCATAATTTGTTATGAAAAACTCGGCCAACCACTGTCTTTGCGTAATTTTTTTATATGATAGTGCGTATATGTAGAGGATAAACATGTTCAGATCAGTTACCTTTTCGCAATTGCAACCAAAGTAGTTTTAATCGCTAATATTCGCAACACACATACACACGCACAATTTAAACTGATTAGTTCCGTCAGTTCAGTTAAAAAATATGTGGCCACAATATATATAATCATTTTTTAAAAATAATAAAATACTATCAGTTTTCATAGCACTAACAACACACATTGAATTTTCAATTTCATTTTAAAATGTTCAGTTAAAACTGACAGTTAAAATTGATCGTGTATAGCCACTATTATACATAACAACTGACAGCATAACAGTATTTTACCTACGAAACCATCAAAAGAACAACCATTGTTTAACCACACATCCACGTGTCGTCTTCCCAAGCACACCATGCATTATAGTACCTACACCACACACCATTGTGCTAAGGGCACTAATTGGCACTCGAGATGGATTGCAGCCGAGATTCTATGGCGGGACCATGGGGCCCATTGTGTTGTGAGAGAAGCGACATGTGGCCTTTATGGTGTGCATTGATTCCTATTTTGTTTTGTCTTATTTGTGTTTTGAGTAAAGATGAATGGGATAGAGAAGCTCGGTGGTAATTTTATGAAGAGTTCTACAACAATTTTTTTTTTATATTTTGAAATGAGAACAAGTCATTCTGGAAATTCTAAAATATATGTTTTCTATCGGTGTAATAAAACATCATGAAGACCTAAATTTAGAAGAAGAAGCTTGCATCTTTGGAGTAAGAAAGCTGATAATGTTTTTGTTTATAGCTTTTGCCCACGGCTCCGTCAAAACTATTCTATGCCCTTTCCCGAATTTTATCGAAATCGGCAGCGGTTTAAACTTAATGGACAGACAGACAGGTTTCGAAACGACAGATCGATAGAGAATGTATTTTTGTTGGGCGCTGTAACAGACTTACTTTCATATATATTATATTAGTTTGAATTGAGATATTGGTTGTAATGTCAACTAAGCATAAGATTAAACGTAAGTTTCAGAATTTCATTCAAGCTGGTCTAAGAATGAATGAGTCGTTCGACGTTTTTCACATTTTTCATATTACTCAATACGTGATTAAAATCAATTCCAGTAGGATACTTTAGGACGACAATAATCCACGGAACTCAATTCTTGAGATACTTTCAAAAATGCGTTCATTTTATGACGATTATCTCAAGTTTACGGCACCATCATCTTGAAATAAAATACCCATTTTAAGTTTCAAATTGATCATAAAATGTTTTATTTTCACGTTTATTTATATAGGTTAATTGCGAATTAAATCAAAATCCCTAACGTTTTGCAACTATGGACGCATTTAGAATCAAAATGAGACATCAAAATTAAGTCTGAAACAACGCTTCTGGGTGTAAATAACTGAACTAAAATTATAAATGTGAATCTCTCTGTCTGTCTGTCTGTTACGTTTTCACGCTTAAACAGCTGAACAGATTTAAAAGAAATTTGGTATTGACATAGTTTGAGTCAACGAACAGGACATAGGATAGTTTTAAGCGCGATAACTGAAGACTACGCGGGCGGAATCGCGGACGATAGCTGGACATAGAATCCCTCAAACAACTATTAAAAGAAAAATACGTAATATAAGTATGTATTTACAATATCTTTTAGCAATCCATACTCTTTAAATACCATTGAAGTGCTATTAATCACTATAATACTCTTGACAAACAAATACTACAATCATCCCCTTCACTCACACTCGTACACCGCTGAGAGCTCTCTCGACACCCTCCGACACTATAGTACACTAATCGCTATGGTGTAATACAATGAAACATCCCCTGATATGACACACTATAACAACACTATAAATACAAAATAAAGACAGGATTCCCCTTACTTCGCATATAAAAAAAATAGCGCAAATATGTTCTTATGATTAAACGAATGTAACGTATGTACGTCATGTAAAAACGAGTTGTTTGTAGCACAATGTTAAACGGATATTTGGTAGACCAAAATCTAAAGACAGATATTTACCCACATTACATTATTATACATATATATTAACACAAAATTTAAAAAATCAATCAATTAGTAGTTGGACCACATAAAGTGAATTCTGTAAAAGCCAGACCAATGACCAAAGTCAAACCAGCGACCTGCAGTAGCTGAATTTCAGTGAAAAAACCTAAGCTGCTGCATTTTCCAAACAAATCTTGTAACTACTCATACAAGTCAATAAGTCTCAGGAATCACTCTTTCTGTTTGCGATGGATGACATTCAAACACAAGTGTAATCATGTTTTTTCTAACAATGTGTTCTACATTTGTACTAGGGTAACATAACTCTGATAGCGATGGCACTTAAGGGTAGGAGAGAAACACGCAGGGTGCAAACGTCTGGTCCAATTGTAATGTAATTTGTCAACTGTCCCTTTGTGAGAGGGATGGTGCATGAAGCTCGTATAGCAGATAAAAATACAAACACGTGTTGTATTGCTGTTGTTTAACAGTTTATAAAAGCTTTTATAGTTACGATAGTGAAGAGAAATGCTACTTTTAAAATAGGTAAAATTTGCCTCAAATTTAAGGGGTCTGCGGTTGAGAAATGTTGACGCATTCGAGAAATAACGAGATAAAGAAATGTTACTACTGTTAGATGGGGAGGTAACTGTATTCGAAAAGCACATCTTTTCGTGGTTCAGAGAAACTGTTGGTCTTGCTTCTAATAGCTTCCACTGGGTCAATTCATTTTGATTCATGAACGCTCCACTTTAAATTTCATGGAGACATAAGCTTTAATTATATACCTAATGAGTTTTCGGTTATCTATAACTTCCCATAATATTCATAGCGCCAGAATATTCAATCTCCATAAGTTATGCGAGGCGGTTTCCCGCGCTTGTATCTAAACAGCACAGCACCGACAACGACACGGAGAGATTTAAACAATTTGTTGTAGATAGGACACGATTCCTCTCCACATGGGTATATTAGTCTAATAGATTGAAGATTGCAAAGGCACCTAGATGCCAGACCTATATAACTAGCGGCCCGTTGTGGCTTCGCACCTATAATCCTTGTGTTCTAATGATATTGTAGTTTTTATTGCCCGAAAACACGGAAAAACGACGTTTTCTAAAAATGAAACCTAGCTAGGTCGATTTATCGCCCCCATAATACTAAATTTATAAATCTCGTTTAAAGGTATTAGATACGCATGTATTACACTTTTTTCCTTATCTATCAAATATTTGACATTATAGTGCATATAGCAAAAAGCTAATATTAAAAATTTATATAAAATGGCGTCAAGCTTCCTTTGTTATTTTAATTCTTCAAAGACTAAGGTTACTTAAAAAAGGTGCAATATTTTGGAGAATTAATCTCCTTTTCCCAAAAGACAAACGCTTTATTTCATCTCATGGCTTACTTTAATATAACCCATTCGTAAGAAATTATTTGTATGATAGAGAAAACGGATCGGAGTGTTAAAGCAGGCATCGGTGGTGGTGGATGTGGTTTACTTACTGGTGTTTAATCAAATGAGTGCATTGCCCCCCAGCCATGCGAGCCACTCACACTTGATCGGTTGAGTCGAATGTTGCACAGGACCAAGTTCCTGTTTCCTGGATTCGCGCCTGGGTGAGTATGGCCTGAATTTAAAATCTTGGCTACTAACACTCAAAAACTAAGTAGATACGTTTAAAATAAATTAATCGTAACGTTCTACCCCCGAATTATGTAAAGTTTTCAAAAAAATTAAGACAAATGACTTGTTTTTGATGTACACAAAAACTATCAATAATTTTGATGAAGACCTTTACAAATGGGAAGTGGACACGAATCTAACCTACTACAAATTGTGATGTGTCTCATTGAATGGGATGCAGTAACATCATTAGAGTGTAATGGTACATCGTCACGACATGCCGTGATGCTGGGCGTCCCAGCGCCTCAGCGGTGGGAACAGGCACGTGGGGTAGTGATTTATTTGTATGTAATGTTATATGGTGAGAGCATTACAATTTATATTTCGCATGAGTTTATGTTTAAGTGTAAATGTAAGGGGTAGGTAGTGTGAATCTGTTTATGTCAATATTTTAGAGACAACTCCCAAAAAGAAGAAAAAAACATGGCTGGCCTGTTGGCCTAGTGGTTAGTGACCCTGACTGCTAAGCCGGAGGTCGTGGGTTCGATCCCCATCCAGGATAAAACTTTGTGTTATGAGCACGATGGTTTATTCTGTCTGGGTGTAATATCTATAATATGTATGTATTTAGAAATACTTAAGTATGTTTATCAGTTGTCTGGTTGCCATAGTACAAGCTCTGCTTAGTTTGTGATCAGATGGCGTTGTGTGAGTTGTCCCAAGATATTATTATTATTATATATTATCTAACTGGCTACGCACAATAGAGGAATTAAAAAATTTCAATAAGATACACAATAATTAATAAGATAATTTGATATATACCTACTTAATTAAGACACAAGCTAACGTGAAATTAGGGCGAGAACATCTGCGGGTATATTTATTTATTTATTTATTTATTTTTATTTATTTATTTATTCATTTCATAAACAATATTTTACAATTGTGTTTGAAATACATTAATACACATAAGTTAATAATTACTAAAACATAGAATATAATTAGGTAGGTACACATTAACATAAAAATCATAACTATCGAATTTGCATAAATTGAATAAATAAATCAAATACTAGCATTATTATATTATCAAAAACAATTTCAATTAAAAATTAAACAAATAATGATATTAATCTAATGTCAATGATCCAATGTCAAATAAAAATCTTTTATGTCAATTTCATGCAAATTCTAATGTCAATTATAAGATAAGTCAGTAAAGTCATCTACACTATAAAAAGATTTTTCTAACAGGAAGGCTTTTAGTCTTTTTTTAAACAAATGTGTTAAATAAATATCTTTTTTTAAATCGATGGGTAGTTTGTTAAACAATTTTACGCTCTGATATAACGCACTATGTTTTGTTATATTCATAGTAGGTATAAAGCTAGTACCTAAATATAATATAACAACAATTACTTAGTTTTAGGTTATTATTGGGATTAAATTCTCACGAATTATTAAAACAATAGGTATTAGACTCTGAAACGTTCTCAAAAATATTTCCCTGGCGTCCCGTGAGGGAATCGAACCTACGTTCTCTTGCGCAGCAGTCGTACACGACCCTCTGCGCCACCAAGGCAGTGCAATCATAACTACGTCTCACAATCGAGTTGCGTTTGACCGTTTTATCCGTTAGTCTCTCAGTTTTGTGTAGGTACTAAACGTGCAAGGCCGAAGGGACTAGCTATGGGCAGGTATGCCGAGGTACGGCCAGCGAAACAGCGATGTTATCTGCATCGTAAATAAGGTCCGCGGCGGGTGACAAGTGTGGCCATTAAGAGCGCGGTGATGGCCACGGCCGAGGGCCTGGGTGAAAAAATAACAAGTACCGTCAGAAAAAAAATTAAAAAGTTTTAATTTACTGTAGGTAATATATTTATTTTACTTATATTTATTAACCCGATTTAGGTGGTATAGCCACCTGAAACGAATGGACAGCTCGTCTGTTCTGTCTGCTCGTCGTCGTCTCGTCGTTAACAAAGCCGGAGGGAAAGAAAGCAAAAATATGTCCTCTTTTGACGTGGTGGACTAGTGATGACCAAATTAATGGCGTCCTCTGTGTATTTTAAAGCCTTACTACGATCGCCAACCCGCTCGCCAAGCCTACAATAAGTAGGACCTACTGAGGACACCCGTGCCCAGCAGTGGGACATCATATGGGTTAATAGTAGTTAGGGGGTAAGACTATAAACGGTGTCAATACTTCATTAACCTTTCTGAGAAGGTTCTCATTTCAATTACATTATTGTTCGCAACACACATGTTAATGTGAATTATTAACTGGGCTAATTCATATTAACTGGGCTACTCATTTCAAATGATCAAGTTCTATTACGACACAATAAATATTCCCCCAACAATAAAAAAAATGTTTATTGTGTCCTAATAAAACCATTTTTTTACCATTTTTTTAGCAGCTTCACATCATGGACCTGCAGTCGAGCTAGCAATTTTAATTAAAAAAAAAAAAAAAATAATAATAATTTTATAGGATATTATTGAAATATAGAATTTGTTACAATTTACTCACTTTATATAAATTTTTTTTATTAAAACCCGTAGCTCAATAAATTATTTAATTTGTACAAATCGCGAAAGATTAAGAACAAATAATACAATTGTTATAATGTGTTTGTTTTGCAGACCGTACTATGAAAGGTGCGTCAGTAGATAGGAAATGTAAATAGAGCGCATGTCACCACCGTCTCACTGTCTGCATAGGATGCATGCGAAACGTACTGTTGGCTATAAGGGCGAGGTCTTACTAGGCAAACTGTATGCTGCAAACGTTAAGCTGCAAACGTTTTTGGACCGTTGCAGACAGACTCTCGTACACCCACTGGCTATATCGTCAATTTTTTCTATTTGAAGTTAAAAAGGCGTTGGACATGACGATTACGCAGTTAATTGTATTGCATTGATCAGTAATTTGACAACGTCAGTATTATTTTTAAGTTTACAAGATTTAAGATAACATAGCTAGCTATGTGGGATTAGGTTCCTTATTTCTAGCAATCTTGTTAACCCCTCTAGCTAAGCTTAAAGGCTTGTGTTAGGAGTAGGTTCACGCCTGTAGTGTAATGGGTAGGATTCGAACCCATGATCTTACGATTGCGAGTCCGATGCCTTAGCCATTAGGCTACGGCCGCTTTATAGTGCTGTTAAAATGGTTTTGTTTAATTTTTCAAATTCATATTCATTGCAATAATGTCCGTTGCACGAAACAATCATTTTGCATATTAAATAAAGCATTTGTCTCAGCTTATACAGCTCATCGTTCATTCGCTTCTTACAGTGCTAGAGCAAATATAATGCCACAAATAGTTTGCTCAGTTAAAACAGACCCTTAGCTTATAACAGGTGACATTAACTACGTTACAAAGTTACTTGGTTCTGTTCTACCCTCATAAGGGAATAATTAACGACTCTACGCATTTTTATTCCTTGTTATACCTATTCAATTAGATATTTTTTCTCCACGTTTTTAATACTATGTCAATAGATTTTTTTTATAAAATAACGACTCATTTCGACTTCGTTTTTTCTTTATTTTTTACTAGCTTTGGCCCGCGGCTCCGCCCGCGTGGATGTCGGTTATCGCGATAAAAATCCTATGTCCTTCTCCGGGACTCAAACTATCTCCATACCAAATTTCATCTAAATAGCTGTTTGAGCGTGAAAGCGTAACAGACAGGCAAACGTATGGATTTTCCAGTTTTTCTCCATTTCTATTGGTAAGTATAAATCCCTTATGAAATTGTAAACAATGTGTAACAGAAGGTGTGGTCAAAGTCAAAGGTTTTCATGTTAACATGATGAGAAGTTTTGGGTTACTTACATTTTCCCTATTCCGTGTAGGGAAAATTTAAGTAACCCAAAACTTTTAGGATATGTTTAACTAGCTTACCCGTGCAACTTCATCTGTGTAAATTTTCCCGTTTTTGCAAACATTTTTCATTGCTGCTCCGTTCCTGTTAGTCAAAGCGTTATGTTATATAGCCTATAGCCTTCCTCGATAAACAGGCTATCTAACAGTAAAATATTTTTTTAATTCAGACCAGTAGTTCCTGAGATTATCGCGTTCAAACAAACCAACCAACTCTTGAGCTTTATAATATTAGTATAGATTATTAATTTATTTTTCAATTTCAAGAATTGTAAATAAAAAAGATCTATGTTCAGATTTTGCACCATGGAAAGTGTAATTTAATGGCGTGCATACAAAGACCGCTGCTGAATTTTTTTTTTTTTAATAACTGGTAATGTGGGATTGAGTCCCACATTACTAGCAATCTTTTTAACCTCTTCAGCTAAGCTCAAAGGCTTGTGTTAGGAGTACCGGATCACGTCGGTAGTATAATGGGTAGGATTCGAACCCGCGACCTCACCTTTGCGAGACCGATGCCTTAGCCATTACGCTACCGCCACTTATCTATTATAAAAAAAAACACTTTCATTGGTTGTTCGTTGACCAACAAATCAAATAAAATTAAATGACGATGACGCTTTAAACGTGGCCTTTTCACATTTTCTTCTGATGTATTACCACTCTGTTGTTTCGCACGTGATCTGTATACAAACGGTAGATACAGGATGTTGGTGCAAATCCCTCTGGGGGGCTCGTGGTAGCCAGCCGCGCGCGCAACTCCCACGGTATAAATATTGTGATTGTGACGTATTTGCCACCACTGAGGAATGTGATGATTTTCGAAGAAATCAAATTACTAATAAAAAACCAAGTTTACCAAATTACTATTATTTTTTAAGATTTTACGGGTACAAGCAGACGGACATGGTGAAACTATAAGGGTTCCGTTTTGCCATTTTGGCTAAGAAAACCTAAAAAGCCGGCTGCTTAAAATTAGTTAACAGAAAAATGTTATAGCCTATGTCACTTCCATAATTGAAACGAACCCAATTACAAGCACATATACGCAAAAAACATTACCTCCTAAGATAATGGTAAAGAACCACTGTGGGGACAGAGTTTCTAAGATCCCGCTCTCATGGGAAAATATTGGTCAGAACCTACCACGCGAGCCCCCTGGGGATTGATAAGCAGCAAGCATAGCTCCACCTATGAACGATAGCATCACCAGAAGGTTAACGCGCGGCATTGCCGATATAATAAGTTTTTTTTTTAAAAAGATGACTAGCAATGTGGGATTAAGTCCCACATTACATTAGCAATCTCGTTAACCCTCCACCTAAGCTCAAAGGCTCCCGATTGCGAGACCGATGCCTTAGCCATTAGGCTACCGCCACTTCGAACTTCTTTAGCACCGATTCATCGAATCCGTTTGTTTTTATTTGATTTTGTCGGCCCGACTTTTTGTGTTATTTCTGCGTATAAATTCTCCAATCCCTCTAACAAAAATAGGGATACCGTTTTCGCCTATTTTCTGTTATCTTGGACATATCATAATCTAATTGATCCTAAGATCAATTTAAGCATCATTAGAGCACATTTAAACCACCCCGGAAGGAAAAACTCCTTTGATCGCATTATCCTCATTATCTCCCAATTACAACGCTCTACTTTGTCTCTGCCTTCAGACATTTTTTTTAATACACGGTAACTATTTAATACACGTGTGGTGCCGCGATGTCGCCCGTCGGCGTCACCCGGTGGCGCGGCGCGGGAAGTCCTAATTAAAACACCATACATCACGCTCATGTGTACCGACTGAGATATGCACCTCTATTACACATATACTTACTATTAGTTGTCACTGTTTTATTGAAATTGGGGTGTTTTGTTGTCTTCTATATCAAATCTATACCTGTATAAAAGATAAATCACTCAACCACTTATTAACGAATAAAAAACAGAAAGATTTTGCTTTTTGTTCGTAAATATATGAGGTTGAGGGCCGACTGACCCGCGCAACTTCGTATACGTCAATTACCCCCGTTTTTGCAACATTTTTCATTGCTGCTCTGCTCCTATTGATCGTAACGTGATGTTATATAGCCTTAGCCTTCCTCTATAAATGGGCTATCTAACAGTAAAATAATTAAATTATTAAATTCGAACCATAGTTCCTAAGATGATCGCGTTCAAAGAAACAAACTAACTCTTCAGCTTTATAATATTAGTATAGATATAACCGCCATAAGTAATTGAACGCAAATCTGTTATTACCTTTGTTAATAGGTATGATATAAACTCATATATTGATCACCCAGCGAGTATCGCACCGGTGGTAGCGCGCGTCGGTTCCCTATTTCGCAGTTTGTCATCCCGAATGGTTCATAAATTCCCTGTCATCACGTCTCTTCGCTTCACATACTATTTCTGGACTTTTGGCTTTTTTTGTACACAACCAAAGTTTTTTTTTTTAATATTGTGAATAAATATTTTTGGTAGTCATAATTTTCGCTTAATTTCTTTATGTGTAGAACGCTATTTGGTATGCAAATTTAGAAACGAATCTAGGACTTAACAAGATAAAAACTAATAAAAAAAGAATGGTCATAAAGCCATTTCTAGTTTTGGATAATTGATTGGACAAACATTTTTATTTAAAGCTCTAATAGATCACCATATGTGCAAAATCACGCAATTATAATAATACTAGCTGTTGCCCGCGGTGTTACCCGCGTTTTATTAGCCTGTGTGTTAATACAGGGTATCAGCTAACTCCATACCAAATTTTATTAAAATCACTCCAGCCGTTTAGACTTGAAGAAGTAACAAACACACTCACATACTCACAAACTTTCGCCTTTATAATATTAGTGTGATTACATATTTACGTATCAAATACATAATATACTTTCTTTAAGTCTGTTAAAAAGAACTGTGACTTTTTCCTTTTGGTCTGGTGGGTAGTCACCCTAAAAGCTACTTCTCCGTAGTTCCGTATTCGAATGTTATTATGATAAAACTATCTATACCTATATCACTTTCTCAACACAAAATCGCGTGTACCTTACATGAATCCGAAGTATCCCATTCCCAAACACTTTTTTTACAAAGGTGCTAATCTTGCAAAATTAGGCTGTACTACAAGAGTAAATACTCCTGGTAACTCTTCAGGCACAAACAATATAACAAATCCTTTAAAATCTCATAACATTATCACCCATAAAACCATTCAAAAACAATCTCAAAGATTGACAAACACTCCATGTCGGATTTTGTGTAAATTTATGTGAACAACATGTTATTTCAACAGGAAATAAAAATAAACTCGTGGTGAACAAGTTATAACGTCTGTCAGCGCGAGGATTATCAGCTTAGTGGCGAGCAGGCGAGCGAGCAGCACTGGCATCAATCTTCTGCGGTTACTTGCTAATGAGAGGAGATTAGTGGAGAGTGGAAGTTGGGGATTAAACAGTTGGTGATTTTGGGAAAACACCTGTTTGTTTTTTATAGGAAGTGTTATGAAATAGTGTTATTTGACTGGCCTGTTAGTCTAGTGGTTAGTGACCCTGACTGCTAAGCCAGAGGTCGTGGGTTCGATCCCACCCAGGATAGCACGAGGGTTTATTGTGTCTGGGTGTTATTTATCTATAATATGTATGGATTTATAAATGTATAAGTATATTTATCAGTTGTCTGGTTGCCATTGCACTTTGAGAGATTATAGCTCTGCCTAGTTTGAGAGAGTGTCAGATGGTGTTGTGCGAGTTGTCCCAAGATATTATTTTTTAGGATATTAATATTGTAGACGGTAGATTATAGTCAGGCTTTCTTATAAAGAGGTCGATTTAAGCCAATTATCCTAAAGTCTGGGGATGAAGGATGGGACAGGACGCTTCAATCAACGGTACCTAAAGCTTGTAGAACACGTCTAGTCAGGGTTAAACGGCTATAACACTACCCTAAATCAGGGACCTAAATAAAGGTGGCCTTGAAAATTTGTTAGAGAATTAGGGCCCTAATTCTTACTACACTTCTCTTTTTAAGGGTTTAGGGTCCCTGATTTAGTGTATCAGACCCTGGCTGCATTAACTAAGAGAGAATGAGACACAGTTCATCACGTGTGGTTACTCACGTTTTGAAATATTTGTACGAGTACCTAAGGTACTCATAATTATTAATGAATACGACTCACATTAAAATAGAAACATTTGCCTTGCCACACAGCCAAAATCTGCGGAGCCAGACATGTAACTTCAATAAATAACAAGACTGAACAAGATCTCGAATCTACTAGATTAGAATATCCACATAGAACCATTGTCTCATCCAGACAATAAATTAACATCAATTGAAACAAAGAGCTAATTACAGTCATCCCGGTTGACGCAAACAAGCATACAGAAACACATCTCAACACAAATAAACCTAAACGTCCATTGTACCGTACGACAGTGTGACAACAAAACCGAAACAATTAGAACCATCTCCGAACCGTCACGTTCGATTACGGTTCGCGAGCGCGCGTAATTCGCGCCACGTGTAGACCTGCGCCCGCGCAGCGGAAGTGCGTCATCTGTGCGCAGTTAGCGCGGCGCCACTGTAGCTTCGTTTCCGAAATACCGCGAATTTTGTGATAATAGAACATGATTGGTTTGATGTTTGGGAATTATCATGGGTTTAGCCAACTGACGCAGTGTATTAAAAGATGAGAGAGCTGATAAAAGGGTTTGTTAATTAAAATATCCTTTGATAGCTAAAGGCGTTTATATTTTGTTTAGGAACCGCCTGTCGGTAGAAGTTGGCTGTGGCTAGGGCTTCCATTACGTAATTACGTAATTACGCAATTACGTAATTACGAACTTATTTTAAAGTATTTTTAATTCCGTAACTGAAGATGTCAATTCCGTACTTACGTAATTATTGGTATAATTAATTAATCAAAATAGTCAACCAATAAAAAAAGGATTATACATACCAGTTATAATGTGGCAACACTACGTTATAACTACTTCGAAACTATACAAACAGGGGATTCCCCGCAGTTTATTTTATCTTTTGTTAAATCTTTCAAAAAATTGTTCTAAGACGTACAGAATAGAGTTCAAATATATTAACTTGGCGAGTCGGTAGGGCCGGGGAGTCCCTGGCGAAAAGCCCCTACGACCACGGGGAACTACTATGCTCTTCACTTTCTTAGCTAAAATGAAAGTGTAGTTTCATTGCTCAATTGTCGATTATTCAGTTCACATCGCTAGATTCTCACAGTTGAAATTTGATCAAATTACCTAATTAAAAGTTGGTGCTAAATGCGTGCAAATATTAACAATTTATAGCAGTTGTATCTTTATCGTGAGTGACTTTGAAGGTGTGGATTATCTCTTGAAAGATGTAAGTACTTAAACCAAAGCCTTAATAAGTCTATTTAGTATTAAAAGGGCATTAAAAACCCCGTAGAGCATGCATAGTTCATACAAAATAATTTGTAAATCAAACATTTTCTTAAGGTGTATTCCGATTAGATTATAGAATATCTAGGTTCCCAAATACATATTAATTAAGAACACTGATTAAAACATAAAATACCTATAAGAAAAATAAGTTATTTATCAAAAAAATTAAATGATATAGCTCGTCTTTAAATCAGGAATGAATGAACTAAGCATGCTCTGTCGTTTGGCTATAAAATACGTAATACGTTTGACGACACGGTTGGCGTAATGGCTGAGTGATCGACTGTTGCGCAGCGTATCGCGGGTTTGATCCCCGCACGAAACAAATACATATTTGTATGAACTGGAAGTAGTTGTTCCGGATCTGGGTGTTTGTGTGTTTCTGTGTTTGTAAACGTAATTATAAAAATAAAAATAAAGTATATTTGTAATGAGTGGGCAACTATGTTTAACAATATCATGATTATTAACCTAACTTCCTTTTATTTTTTTTCAGGTCTTCTTCAAATAAGACTGTATATAAAGAGTTTTTGAACAAACGCACACAAAGCTCTATCTGGGAACATTTCTTGAGAGCTGATAATGGACAGAGTGTTGAATGTAAACATTGCAAAAAAATATTGAAAACTCCTGGTGGCGCAACTGGAGCGTTACACACTCACATGCGTGCCAAGCATATCGGAGAGATGCCGCAAGAACAGGAGTCGCAAAGGCTGAGTACATCAACGTCTAATAGTGGTCTAATTCAAACACGAAAACGTACGAATGAACCTTCACAAAAGAAAATTAAACTCACTGATTATTTTTCAAATATGGAAGTTCGAGTGACCAGAATGGCTGCATTGGATGGGATACCATTGAGCACATTTTGTACTTCAGAAGATCTGAGATACCTTTTTAAAAACTCTGGCTACGATGTGCCAAAATCTTCTACAACTATAACACAGATAATTCTAAAACAGAGTTATAACACAAAAAACAAATTGAAAAATGAATTGAAAATTATGAAGTCTGAAAATAAAAGATTTACAATCACTTTTGATGAGTGGACGTCTACCCGTAATAAAAGGTATATGAATATAAATATCCACAATAAAGACTTTGATATGGCCAAATATAAAAATTTGGGACTTGTACGGATACAGGGATCAATGCCAGCTGAAGTAGGCACTCAATTATTACAGCAGCATTTGAGTGACTTCGGTTTAAGTCTGGAAGACGACATAATTGCTTTCACAACAGATGGAGCAAGTGTAATGGTCAAAATGGGCAGAAATTTTGACGGCCACCACCAATTGTGTTTGGCTCATGGAATACAATTAGCAGTCCTGGAAGTTTTATATAAAACACAAAAATCTCCAGTACCTGAAGTGCAGGAGGATGTCTCAAATACCGGCGCTGAAGAAGCAGAGGAAATTGAAGAAGATGAGGGTGCGTTTATTGTAGAATCTGCCAGAGTTCCAGAATCGGAGTTTTTATACAAAGGTACTATAAAAAAATTAAGAGATCTAATAAAATCTTTTAAAAACTCCCCATTGAAAAACGACTTGTTGCAAAAGTACATTTTAGAAGAACATGGTAAAAATATTGACCTGATACTAGACTGTAAAACGCGCTGGAATAGTTTGTCGGATATGGTAGGCCGATTTCTCAAATTAAAATCATGCGTTTTTAAGGCGTTATTAGATTTGAAATCAAATGTACAATTTACAGACGAAGAGATCCAAGACTTTCACGACATTCATTACAGCTTGGATGTAATAAAAACTACAGTTTTGTCATTATGTCGCCGTGATTCAAACTTATTGACGGCCGACGCTGCGCTTCGATTTATGCTAGAGAAACTTGATCTTCAGCCCAACGATCTCAGTGGAAAACTAGCCACATCTCTTAGAAAGAGAATAAAGGAAAGGCGAACTAACGTATTCGGTGTTTTGCAATATTTGCATAACAATGAGGAATTTTTTAAAACTGCTGCCACAGAATATTTCACGAAACCTTCGTCGGATGATATACGAATGTATATAGTGGAACTGTTCGAACGGTTGAAATATAATTCTACAGAAAAATGTACAAATTCACAACCACAACCGAGTGCATCGGACGCAATAGCCACCAGTGACGATGATGACGAGGAGTTGACAATCGCACAACAGTTAGAGAAAGAAATAAACAAAGTTACTATAAATAAACCAATTTCAACAGTAAACACAGATCTCCATTCCATTATTAGGGTGGAAATGTGCATTTACGACAGCGCTGGCGGCGGTCGCGAAGTTTTTTTGACTGCAGCGTATAATTATTTGCTTTCGATAACGCCTACAAGTGTTGAAGCCGAGCGAGCCTTTTCATCCGCCGGATATTTTTGTAGTAAATTAAGAAGTTCCTTGAGTGACAAAACCTTAAATGCCTTGTCATTTATGAGAGCACACTTCCAGGAAGAAAAATTATATTCGGGACGAAACAAAATGGTTTAACTTAAACGATGTACATACGAATACGATGGTAAGTTCTTGAATAAATATTTTTTGTTTAAATATTGTGTTCATTTTGATAATTCCTTGAATTTGAGATAGTAAAAGATAATTGTAAAAATTGTAGATTAAAATTTTTACAAAAATTCATAGTCGATTAAAAAAAAATAGGAAAAATGACGTAATTACGTAATTACGGAATTGGAGAAAAAAGTTGCGTAATTAGTTACGTAATTGACATTTCCGTAATTTTGGAAGCCCTAGCTGTGGCTTGATCAGTAAATTAAGTTCTTTCTATAATATTCCTTTGTTGTTTCCATTATTCCCTTCGTCGTGCTTTCATCGTCATTTCTTAAAATGCATTTTGACATTTAATGATACAGATTCCACTATGTATGTGTGTATTTCTTTCACAATATTTTTACAAACATGAGTAGCTAACATAAACTACACAGATGTATCGTGGAAAAACTGGTGTCTAACCTGGTATTTCAGGCTGCAGATCTGAAATACGGACTCGCGCGTAGCTTACGCTTGTTTCCTCTGATCTAATCTATACTTACTAGTATTATAAAGCTGAAGAGTTTGTTTGTTTGTTTGAAGGTGGTAATCTCAGTAACTACTTCCGAAAATTTATTTTACTATTAGATAGCCTGTTTACCGAGGAAGGCTATAAGGCTTATATTCAAAAGCATTTGAAGTTGCAAAAACAGGGAAAATTTACGCAGACGAAGTTGCGCGTGTCAGGTAGTTGCGTATAAAGCTAGCTGGTTTTAAGTCTCGTTTAAAATATTAATAATTAATAACAGTTAGTACGTTTCAGAAGATCAAATTACAGCCAATCTCATTTTTGAAATTTTCTGCAAGTAAGGAGGTAAAGGTATTATAAACAGATGAATGACTATTGGATTGGATAAAAAGACCATTATAAATCAAAACACCATTAAAGATGATATTGCATCCATAAAGAGATATAAACCAATGAAGTTTAAACTGAAGAGATAACCGAATCTAATGAAACCAAATTAAGTGCCACCACAAAAACGAGCATCTCATAGTTACTGGCAATAAATAAGTCCGTTCAGTAAAGTCAGTAGGTAACAAGTAGTTATAGATAAGGTGGCAGTAAACGAGCCACGTTATCGGGACAGACAAACGGACAAGTTTAGTGTTTGGTGTACAAGTGTTTGTTTGTTCGTGATAACAAGATGCGGACCACCCCGCCGTGCGGCGTACCGTGAATGATTGGTGTATTTGATGTTGGTCAGGTTTCTCTGTAGGTATCCTACTAATGTTTCGAGCGTGATAGTTTGTAAGGTTGATTAAAGGTTTGTTATTTCTGTACGTTAAACTACTAGATGGATTTTGATGACATTTTACAATGCTATAGGTAGTTTATATTTAGGTAAATCACAGCACCCCATACATGTAACAATGCTGATTTTTTTTTGTAAATCAAACAGCAGACATTATCGTGGTATATCATTCGATAGGTATTTCAAAAATATTTTTAAGTTTCTAATTTTTTTTTTTGTTTGAGTGAATATTTTTATTTCGGATATGATATATGTAGGTATATCCGTACCTACCATCATTGAGTTATGGCCGAAAAATTGCGTTTCTCAACAAAAGGGCGTGAGTGCCTTGAACATATGCTCTTCTGCTGATGGAATTATTCAAGGCTGCGGAACCCTATACCTACTGAGCATGGTCCGACATGCTCTTGCCCGTTTCTTTTTTATATTAAGAATAGTACCTACCTACACACATCAAAAGTGTCTAGGGATCAAGCATTTTTGAGATTGAGATGTGGCTTTGTAATAAATTTATGATTTTATATGGATCCTTTTTGGTGCATTTCATAATTTGAATCAGGAACTGTGAATCAAATTCGAGTAAAAGATGAAAATCAGCTGTCAATATTTTCCCTATAAAAACATACAACGCATTGAAGACATTATTAGTGCTACTGTTTCCCTACTACTGATTAAAACCAACGTTATTATGGAGCGGCGACGTCATTTAAGCAGGGAAGAAATGCTCAGAGCCGTGGGAATGATAGAAGCTGGTTCCCGGCAACGTACTGTGGCTTTAGCTCTGAATACAAGTCAGAGTGTTATCAGTCGACTTTGGACACGTTACCGAAGCACTGGTACCGTGGCTGAGCGCCATGGAGGACGGTATCGCTGCACCACACGGAGACAAGACCGATACATTCAAATCTTAACTCGAAGAGGTCCAACAATAACCGCCATGATGTTAGCCGTGAGGCTTCATCACTCTTCAGGGAACTTAATTAGCGACCAAACAGTCAGAAACCGCTTGCATGAAGTGAACCTTCATTCCCGAAGACCGCTACGGGTACCACCTATAGCAATGCACAATCGTAGGATTCGATATCAATGGGCTCTTGAACGCAGAAATTGGGCAGAAGAACAATGGCGTTTCGTGTGCTTTTCTGATGAGTCTCGTTTTGGTATGAGACCGGATACAAGACGTATACGACACTGGAGAACCCCTGGACGCCAACAGCGATTAAAATCCTGCCAGGAAGTCCATCCTTATAGTGGTGGAACCATCATGGTATGGGCGGGTATTTGGATCGGCGGAAGAACTGAGTTGATTTGGATCAGAGGCAACCTCAACGCTCAAATTTATGCTGAGACGATTGTATCAGACGTCATCGTTCCTCTACAAGTGCAAATCGGTCCCTTATTTCAGTTAATGCATGATAATGCACGACCGCACACCGCAAGAGTTGTAAGACAGACTCTCGCCGCAGCTAACATCAATGTCCTGCCCTGGCCTGCTCAGTCGCCAGACTTGAACCCGATTGAGCATGCATGGGATATGCTACAGAGAGCTCTGCCGAATATGGAGGGTATCCAGTCGCAAGAAGACCTTTTTTTGTTGTTGCAACGAACATGGGCGGCCATTCCACAGCGTGATTTGGATGAACTCATTTTGAGTATGCCAAACCGATGTTCTTGTGTTGTTAGTGTTCGCGGTAGAAACACGGATTATTAATTTTTTAAGTTACCCAATAAAATTTTAAAGAAAACTGTTATTTCAGTCTTTTTTTCGAACTTTAATGTTAGTGGTTCAAATGTCAAAAATCCCTTTATTAGGAAAATGGCAAATTTCTTTATTAATGCAAAGGTGACTTGGTTTATCGTTACTGTGACAAACGAAAACACTTTATTTGATGAATCCTTAAAGAAATAAAAAAAAAAAAATCAATCAGGAGAAAAGTTATTGCAAAAATATATGTTGATCCCTAGACACTTTTGATGTGTGTATTTATTTATTAGATTTTTTGTGAATTAAGCCAGTAGGAGCACTTGCTTAATTCTCAACATTTAACTAACCAATTTTAGTAGGTGAAAGTTTATACGAGAATCTATACCTACCGAATATTGCTAAGAAGCCTTTACCTTTAAATCAGGTAGGTATACCTATGAATTTCATTCAAAATTGTTAAGCACTAACATTGAATTCATCCCATCAAACCTTTTTTTACAAGGTTAGAATAATTCCAGTTAAAAAGCAGGTTACCTAATACATCCCGGTATTTGGTCATTCGTTTGCGTCAATTTTCCCCGATTTTGCAACATTTTTCATTGATTCTCCACGCGTTCAGCTAAACAAACAAACTCTTTAGCTTTATAATACTTAGGTATTAGTAGGTAAGGTAGGTTAGACATGATTAAAAATTTTAGGAGTTATAGATTAAGCAATTATGACTAAAATGCTTTCCTAAGTACCTTACAGGTATTTGGATCATTTTAAACAGTTATTTATTGATGTTACAACTTCTCTCACGACAAGAACAGTAAGTACCTACCTACCAACGAGTATGCTACTAATATCGTACCCAACAAATCATAAATATCAACTGAACATTTGCGCAAGCTTTTTACTTCAAAAGAAATTGCACAGCAACGTCTTAATCTGCAAACAGAGCGTTGTAAGTTCGCCGAAACAATTCACTAATGATACCAAACCGGCCAAAGTAACAACAAAACAAAGAGATCCGAATATTATCTCAAATCTTTATAATAATTACAAGAGACAAGTGTACGTCTCAATCGTTGCCACAGTCGAACTGCACGCATGCTGAATCCAATTACCGAGAGCAGGATACCAAAATATCTTTGCATTCGAGAAAAATAGTCGTTAAAAAAACATCGACTTGCTACGTACAACCCTAAGTTTACACCCTTCGTTTCAAAATCAACTGTATTAATACGGATTATAGTCGAAATTTGAACGTGTAGCTCTCAGTTTGTTTAACCAGTAAAGCTTTTCCATAGGTATCCCTGAGTAGGCGGAGCGTGCCCCCCACTCCGATCGTACGAAGGGTGGGACATCCGTCAGTCGCGCGCCAGCGGTGGGGGATGACAGATGTCTGTCTGTGAACATCGTTCATACCTCAACACGATAGCGAATTCAATTCCCAATAAATAATAAACTTGTGTCTCTGACTCGTTCGCTCCACAATGTTGTCTGTCAGTATGTTTGTACGGCGTGTGATAGACCGCTGATAGAAGAAGTCGCGACGTTTGCACTGTTATTATTAAATCGTGTGACGCTTTTAATCCAAAGATTTGATTTAGCTGTGATATTACTGCTGTTAGTCATTATGATTGTTATATATTGTCGGGTTGGGTCGTACAAATCTTTGGAACGAACGTGACTGTAATAATGTATTAAAACCAATTGTTTTGTATTTATCGGTACGTGAAGTTAAGTATTCAATCGTGTAGTTTTTTTTAACTAATGGTGTCATCAAGATAAGATTGTCGTTCCGTCCAAATAGCTTCGTGAACGCTTTTATTATTTTTGTGTTTATAAATAATGTGGATGGAATTGCTTTACTGGTTATGAAGACGATATTTCAGTGCAAATGTTGATGTGATTTCTTTGTAGATTTGAACATTTTGGTTTTCATAGTCAGTTAGTCTAATTTATGAAAGTAGTAGTAGTAGTTTAGCTTTG
The DNA here is from genome assembly GCA_945859575.2 of Herminia tarsipennalis. NCBI lineage: Eukaryota > Metazoa > Arthropoda > Insecta > Lepidoptera > Erebidae > Herminia > Herminia tarsipennalis. The sequence goes on along the minus strand of OX243833.2, from coordinate 1,454,034 downwards.
AAGACTAATGTTAATAATTATATCAATGAGACAAAACGACGCTTCATTACCACCAAAAAAATCTTTTTTGATTCTAATGACCTACCTAGTTGAATTTTCGTAAATGTAAATGTTAAAGCATACAAAATAATATTCAGATACTTTTATTCCAAATCAAAAGTTAGTTATAAAACTAGATCTCTTTTAAAGCATTGACACAAAGATTAGAATGATACCTAGGTTTAGATATGATAATAAAATACAAGGCAAAGAAAGGTCACAGATTGATTTTGTTAATTTGAAACAAGCTAGGTAAGAAAGTACCTACGTACCAATCAAAATTATAGATACATACCTAAATATCTACAAAATTATAGATAAGTATTATACCGTGACTAAGTAGTATCGATTAACATTAGGTACATTGTTGTTATTGACATAACAGCATCCATAATTCATATATTTAGTTATTTTTGTATAGTGCAAAGCTCAGCCAACCCAGCAAGATTTTTACCTTCAAGATATCAAAATGAAAATATTGAAAACTTGCATAGTTATATGCCATTCAATTTGTCTTGTGGTCTTCGCGCTATCGTGCATTAGGTATGTGTCTCGTACGTAATCTATGGTTATTATTGAAAAATAAGTGATGCTCATATTTCACATCGCATTATGAACAGTATTTGGACTGTTAGAATGATTATTGAATTAATTTAAATATGTGACATGGTACAAAAACTACCCCAATGGATTGCGTTACTGATTCTGAGCAAACTACTTTTAGGTTTGCACTATACCAAGAACGTTGTATATATCTAGCTATATTGCAATTGACAATAGACCTATAGATATCTTTCATAAATCAGGCATAAACAAAATGATTGATAGACATAAGTCAATGTAAAATATTAAGTAATTCAATTGAAGGGTAGGTTCATACATCAGGGAAGGAGGTAGAGGACATCCGGCGGAAGAGGGCGGGGCCTAATAGCCGCCATTTTGCTACAGTGCGCGCATGCGCGGTGCCGACGGTACTACGGGGTCCTATAAAATAATAAACAACGCAGAATTACGAAGCTTTCGGACGCTTTTTATGATCTTCACGGGCTTTTGTGTGTTTATGGTAAAAAGTTGTGTGTAATTTGTATTTGGGCGCTGTGGGGTTACGCGGATGTCGCTAAATTGTGACTTTACGTCGGCGTAAAAATGTGATAAGTTTAAAGCAGCTTGGGTATTGTAGGTATGCCAGTGGGATCATAACGTCCCAAGCATAGACAGAGTTTAATGTGGGGTACATCGGGATTGATTTAGTTACCCTTGTTTAATGAAAATCCATTTAGCCGTTTTAAACGATTAGTTTCAGATCAGGTATTCTGCAAATGCATAAATTAGAAATAAAATTGTTAATATTTTTTATCCAATAGGTAGGTACCTAGTACCTACCTATCCCTGATTGTCTAATAAAAAACGAAAAAGGTAAATCACCCTATTAAGTATCTTCGTACCTACTACTTATTTGTAGGTACACCTAGGTACCTAATTCCTAGGTTCCTATTAGGTATTTTAAATAATTTTATGACGTTATTAAGTATCTATATTTTAAAATCATCCATTTGCGTAGTGTGCAAGTTATAAAAAAATATATAGCCTGGGTATTAACACCCAGAAGACCTCGACGCCGCTAAGGAACCCAGATTTGGGAAGGAAAAATACACATCTCCAACTCCTATATCTACTTTTAGGCTTTAGACCTCTTTCTTTTCTACTGGGTCCACGACAATTACTAAATATGTCGTTATTACAACTGAAAAATTCAAAGTAAATTTTCAGGAAAACATCAATTCCAATTTGTTGTAACGGAAGCAAGTCTCGCTCGCTGTTAATTCACACAAATGATATAATTTTAAAGACAGACATATACCTACCCATTTTATTTGTTGAAAAACATAACATTTTCCAAGAAAACCACAAGAACACGAGACTGACGAGACACAAGAATAACCAGACAATTTCATAAAATTATTACAACGATTAAAATACCATGGTATTTATAACTTTGCGTTTAATTCCTTTTCCGTCCCCAAAACTATCCGGGCGTATTACCAGGATCCCATGAATCGCCAGGAGTGAGCCGGGACGTAAATCAAGCACCGTCGTGCCATCCATCACGCGGCGGCGGGCCATCAATCGCGATGCGACCGAAATAGACCGTCGATGTATAGCTATACTTGGACGTTCTCACCTAAGGGACGCAGGCGGAATATTTGAAACTCCTTCAGTTTATGAAGCCCTGGTGACTGCTCGAGTTATTTAAATGAGTTTCTTTAGAGGTATTAGACATTCTTTTCCTCGACTGGCTATTCCCACGGGAGATATCAAAGATTACTAGAAGTTATAGTATACATATTTGTGCTACGGAGATGGTGTCAATGATGGAATAATTATGGGATGTCTTCCGTAAATAATTCTGACGAAATAGTCGTCGGAACATTCGTGTTGATCATAAAGACTTCAATTTTAGAAGGAAAAGCAACAAACACGTCTGTGAATACAATCAACAACTATTTAAATGTCTTGTCAGAATTCTAATCCTTTATTCTTTGGGTTTAAGGTTCGAATTCTACATTAAATTAAACCAGGATGAATAATATTAAAATTGAATTGAACATGAATATGCTTTTTCATGAATTTTAATTGATACCGTCTCTTTTCTATTGGGTTGGATTTTAATGGAATGTACATAACATAATTTTCTTATCATACCTATCTTTTTTATACTAATAAAAGATAACTACTAATGTGGATTTGGATCTCACATAACTAGCAATCTTGTTAACCCCTCTAACGAAGCTCATAGGCTTGTGTTAGGAGTGGGTTCACATCGGTAGTATAATGGGTAGGATTCGAACCCGCGACGACTGCGAGTCCGATGCCTTAGCCATTAGGTACCGCCGCTTAAAGCTATCTTTGTTACTAGGTATGGAAATAAATAATTTCTTAGCTTTCCTTAGCTTTTTGTGGATCTTTTCGTTAGTATCTGTTTTATATTAAAACTAGCGGCCCGCTCCGGCATCGCACGGGTATAAAACATGTGGATGTTATTATACATATAAACCTTCCTCTTCAATCACTCTATCTACCTATTAAAAAAAACCGCATCAAAATCAGTTGCGTAGATTTAAAGATTTTAAGCATACATAGAGATATAGGGACAGAGAAAGCGACTTTGTTTTATACTATGTAGTGATTTGTGTAGGTAGTAGCCATAGTAAATGTATTTAATTGGTTTAACATTTAACACACTTTCTGTTCATATCAGTTGATTTTAAAAGAGTGGCTCTTAATTTTCTTGGCAGCTTCTTCTCATGAGCTTTAAACATGGAACAGTGGCCTAACTTCTATCATAAAACAAATACGTTTTCAAACAATCATTGATATTATTTTACGAAATTTAGAAGTTATTTAAAGTAATTTAAGAATTATGCTACTCTAGTCTTAGTTCTGGCCACCTGGATGTTGATGAATCAATCAAATAGACAACATGGTTTTTCTCAAGTTATCTAACGGCCATAATTGACATAAGCTCCGTAAAAAATATGTCAAAATTATATCTCTAGTAGTCAAATCAATTGATAGATTGATTATTGAAAACGGCCGTACCTACCTACCTAAGAAGTATACCTAGGTATCTACATACTCGTAGCTATCAGCTGTTTAGTATAGGAATGAAAATTGGATTAACTTATGTACCTACAACGGGATTGGATTAGGTTGATAAAAAATATAGCTCGATAAATAAATAGGTAGGTAATTTACCTAGGTAGGTATATTTACCTACCTAATTATAATTAAAACATCAATTTTTTAAAATATTTAGAGTGAAAGGCATTGAAACGAATTTCATAGGTATAAAGTAACCAGAAGCCTGGGAAACAATAACAAATATTCAACCCTGTAGGTAACTACCTAAGCTGTAAGGTTTCGGGATATGTTTTTAGTTGTGATGGTTTCAACTCCGATAAGATGAAATTTTCGAGCCAGTATTTATTTTATTTTTCTTTATTAGGGAAAAACGTAATTCAATTACGTAAAGATAAACAATAGCTAAGTATAAAACTTTTATTAGTAGTAAATGCAACAAACATCATATTTACCACAGATTGCTTCCTAAACATTGCTGTGTGAACGTGCCATAGATAGGTACCTGAAGGATAGATACTCGTAGGTAAACCTACCTGAAAAATGAATGCTATCGAGTTAGGTTATTTTTTTTTTTTGTAGCGAGATATAAATTAATTTGCTTTCCCATGAAATATCTAGTGATGTGTGTATGTTTTGTTTTTAATTGGACGTACCCTGACAGTGATATTAATTGATGTAGGTATATTGATTAAGTTTATCAGACATCAGATAAGAAATTCAAATACCACCATATCGCTACTGTTAAACCTGCTTGTGTAATTCAATAAGGCAATCACTCAAATTCGCAATAGGTTGGCTAGTCACAACATTGAAAACGCCTAAAATTGAATTAATCAGTCCAATTAGAATCAAGATAACAAGGCGGACATAAAAAATATCCTCATTAATAGAGGCAAACTTGTTGTTGCTACTGAATTAACGAGCGTCGAACTAACGCAATCATGTAATTACGGACACCTCGCCAAGCCAACGCCTGAGGATACCTACAGCCTCGCGCCGAAGGCGGGGCTACCCGACGATCAATACTCCACCACCGCTGCGAACACGACCCACGGGGAACACCTCCGTCCCTTTCAAACGCGCCAGTAGCCGTTTACAACTGAGCGAGACGGATTCCGTCTACCTCATTCGCCGATACGGATCCCGATGGGCGTACCCCGGCCTTCATAGTCGGGTAATCCGACATGGCTCAGTCGGTAAAGAACCGCGTGCCGTGCGCGTGCGTCCACCGCCGCCGGCGTACGATGCACTCCGCGTAGTCACACAACGATCCACCAACATGCTCGTGCCACCTGAGATGATGGCGGCGCAATCCAAGCTCGTCTACCAAATGAATAAATACTACAACGAGAGAGTCGCCAACCGGAAGGCGCAGATCACCAAGACTATACACGAAGTGTGCAGGATAGTTCAGGATGTCCTCAAAGAGGTGGAACTTCAAGAGCCGAGGTTCATCTCCTCGCTCACCGATTACAATGGACGTTTCGACGGTTTAGAAGTGGTTTCACCTCATGAGTTTGAAATTGTTATTTATTTAAATCAGATGGGTGTTCTCAACTTCGTCGACGACGGCTCCTTACCCGGCTGCGCCGTGTTGAAGCTCAGCGACGGCAGGAAACGCTCCATGTCCCTATGGGTCGAGTTCATCACTGCGTCCGGCTACTTATCAGCGAGGAAAATCCGATCGAGGTTCCAAACTTTGGTCGCCCAGGCTTGTGACAAATGTTCCTATAGAGATTGCGTGAAAATGATCGCCGAGACTACTGAAGTCAAACTGCGGATTCGTGAAAGATATATAGTGCAGATAACGCCAGCGTTCAAGTGTGCCGGCTTGTGGCCGCGGTCCGCCGCGCACTGGCCGCTGCCGGCTATACCCTGGCCACACCCTAACATCGTAGCCGAAGTAAAAACTGAAGGATTTGATTTATTATCAAAAGAATGTCTAGCGCTGCAAGGAAAGAATTCTGCAATGGAAGGCGACGCGTGGGTGCTAAGTTTCTTTGAGGCCGAAAACCGTTTACTGCAAGGTGGTTGTCGGCGAAAATGTTTGAGTATTTTAAAGACGATTCGGGATCGGCATCTAGATCTGCCAGGGAACCCTGTGACTTGCTATCACATGAAGACGCTGCTGTTGTACGAATGCGAGAAGCACCCTCGGGAACACGAATGGGACGAGGTGGCCATCGGGGACCGGATCAACGGCATCTTCCTGCAGTTGATCTCGTCGCTGCAGTGCCGCCGGTGTCCGCACTACTTCTTGCCGCACGTGGATCTGTTCAAGGGCAAGTCGCCGACGGCGCTGGAGAACGCCGCAAAGCAAGTGTGGAGGCTCACGCGCGAGATGCTCACCAATTCCAGAGCGTTCGAGAAGCTGTGAGGGACTCTTCTGAGTGATTGTGTAACGTGGAGTGGTCGCTTGTTTGTCCTCGAGTCATTTTCAGTAGTTTTAGCGAAGCATTCGATGTGTATTATACAGGCGTGTGTCGGAACATGTTCAGAGACTCAGTGTAACGTGGCTATCTGAAATATTCCATTCGGATCGGACAGACTGTAAGTAGAGTGATACTAATATACGCTAGGTACGCAGTTTCGATATAATATTTTTGTGATATAATGTAAATAGCTTAACGTTGTACAATTTTAGTGATATATTTAATTTAAAATCATCGTGTATTTATTTGACTGAAATCTTATAAAGTAGGCGCATAATCTACTTATAGTTAAAAATAAATAATTTGAAACTATATTTATTACTTTGATTTAGACACATACCCGAACCGAATCACACACATTACTTGTATACCAGGAGAACATATTCTGGTAGGAAATATTATTAGCAAAGAAGGTATCAATGTGCATATCTCAGGCATAAAGTAGGCCTAACTCGGCGCATGAAATGTTTCGCAACAACATAATCGTTTAACCTAAATACTCAGTAATACCCACATACAAAATCTAGGTTTTCTAGCATTTATATTCAACATAATTTGCATAAGCTTAATATGAGCACAGATAAATGGTAATATCAAATGAAACTGCACGCATGACTATTGATCATAACGTTTTAAACGAACATACCTATAGGCGAGATTAATAATAGCAAAAAGTTGAATGTAAACATTTGATAATTAACCTGTTTTATCAACTATAATACATAAGAGATGCTGTCATATTATACCTAAACTAAACAGGTTTCCACTAAAAAACTATTAAAAAGATTTTTATGCAGAATAGAGCTTCAACTTAATAAATAATGGATTTTTCTGAAATGTTAGTCACGGAACAGTCCATATAAAGCAATAAATGTGACTATTTAAGCCGTTTTTACCCTCGCTAACTGACTGACATGATTTACATGAAATTTGATTAATGAATAGTTTCGTAATCCCTGAGAAACAGGACACAGTTCAAGTCTCAACTATCTATTTAACAAAAAATAGTTAAAACTTGTTTAATATTTGCGGTAAAACTGTGATTTACGTTTATGTTATTCTTAAAAGAATAGCCTATGTAACTTAACCTTGTTTTTTACAAGCTATGCCTGTAGATATACCTGAATGTCTACAATTTGACGCTGGCAATTCTAGATACTAATAGATTATAGTTATGTAAAACCAATCTGAGTTTGATAAAACTTAAGAATAAGATAATCGGCATATCAGATTAACACATAAGCTATCGTTGGTAAAAACTTAGGCAACTACTATCGCGGTATTCGACACGACATATATGCGGGCGAAGCCACGCGTAGAAGTTAGTGAAAAGCAGATAATAAAAATTAAGTTAAGTAGGTACTATCGCAAGCTTTTGAAGACTTGAAATGATTTTAGTATTGGGACTACAGTTACAGCATTATTTTGGCGATGGTTCTGTCCTGAATTAAAAACAGAGAACAATACTTGATTGTTTTGTGTACCTACATGATATTCATTTAATAGCATTAGTCATTTATATGAATATAAGATTATATAGAGTTATTGGCCTGTTGGTCTAGTGGTTAGTGACCCTGAATGCTAAGCCGGCGGTCGTGGCTTCGACCCAGGATAAAACTTTGTGTGATGAGCACGATGTTTTATTCTATGTCTGAGTATTATTTATCTATACTAATATTATTAAGCTGAAGAGTTTTGTTTGTTTAAACGCGGTAATCTCAGGAACTACTGGACCGAATTGAAAAAAAATGTTCTGTTAGGTAGCCCATTTATCAAGGAAGGCTGTAGGCTATATAACATTACGCTATGAGCAATAGGAGCGGAGAGAAAAGAGAAAATTGACGCATATGAAGTTGCCCGGGTCAGCTAGTCTATAATATGAATGTACATATTTGGAAATACTTAAGTATGTTTATCAGTTGTCTGGTTTCTATAGTACAAGCTTTGCTTAGTTTGGGATCAAATTGCATTGTGTGAGTAGTCCCAAGATATTATTACTAATGAAATACTAGCAAACTCACGTGAAAGAGTTGCTTACATCATAGCTGCAACTTTCGTTTTGTGACTTTTGACAATAGACATTAAATTTAGAAAAGAAATGGTTAGGTTTTGGTGGTCAAAAGTTCCGGAATAGCCCTTTTCTCCTTTTTTTTTTCATTTAGAGTAAACAATAGAGTGACCTATTGGATGGACTGTCAAGTCAAATCAATTCCTTTAATTAAAATATCAAAAAGAGAGAGATATATATATATATATATATAGATTCCGCTACGTTTAGACGTCATCTGTAGGCAATGTTAATGTTAAATCGTCATCAATTTATTTAATAATCTATAGGTACTAATATTATAAAGCTGAAGAGTTTCTTTGTTTGTTTGTTTAAACGCGGTAATCCCAGTAACTACTGGTCGGAATTTAAAAATTCTTTCACTGTTGTATAGTCCATTTATCGAGGAAGGCTAAAAGCTATATAAAACACGCTACGACCAATAAGAGCGGAGCAGCAATGAGAAATGTTGCAAAAACGGGAAAAATGTACGCAGACGAAGTTGCGCGTGACAGCTAGTACCACATAAAATTAAATAAGCTGGTAGATATGCGCAATACATAAGAATACTTTCTACATCACCATATAGGGAAAAGCTAAAGATTTCAAACAGACATAGTCGTTTTAAAACTACACATCGATGTAAATCGTAAACCTTGGACCGATTCATGTCCGATCTTCACACCTATCATGTTACCTTGAGACATTGGCCATCGAGACTTTAAACAACACCATAGCTATGAAACTGCTATAATGTAAAGTCGAAAAAAGACCGAAGCGGTCGAACCATGGTCGTCCTACGTGAGTATCGTGTTACAATCCGGGATTTCACTTGTTAAAGCGAGTAAGGAGGCCGTGGGCAGGTATCGAGAATTCACATCGAGTTAATTTATTCACTGTTCTAGTACGGCTATGTTAAAGTTAGGATCTGTACTGATATTTAATGTAAAGGTGGTTTATATGACACAGGCGTCTTTTAAAATCATTGTATGTTCTGAGAATGCTTGAATACTTATATTTTTCTTATCGCATTTACAATTATATTGAAAATTTGATAATTAACATAGAAATCCGGCTCTGATTATTTCAAAAATGTACTGTTGATATAGCTAGACGTGTAGGTACTTATAGCTAAATCTATACTAATATTATAAAGATGAAGAGTTTGTTTGTTTGAACGCGGTAATTTCAAGAACTACTGATCGGAATTGAAAAATTCTTTCACTGTCGGATAGCCCATTTATCGAGGAAGGCTATAGGCTATACAATATCAGGCTACGCCTAGCAGGAGCGGAGCAGCAATGAGAAATGTTGCGAAAACGGGGAAAATTTCGCTTTGATAGGCATGAAAGTGTCTATTATATGTAGGTATATTATCACAATATTTCACACACATTGCACACATAATATTGTTACACACAATATTGGAACATACGCTCTTTGAGAGACATGTGACAGACTGCTTGAGTAGATACATGTAGTCATTATTGTTTCAGCTTGAAAAACGATACCATGAAAAAGATGACTACAAATACTTATCTCTTAGATGTACAAGTGATGATCACATTTTTTTTTTCGTAAATAACAACTCCCGCATTAGGGTACAAGCCCTGTGTCGCGGGGGACTTTACAAACATACAAGTCACACAAAGTACACCCAGACTCGCAACAACAATTTGTGGATCACTCAAAGTGGTGTCCCGTGTGGAAATCGAACCCACGACCTCTTGCGTAGCAGTCGGACACACTCCCACCGCGCCACAAAGACTGTCAAATTATTGAAATTTAAGTTAAACACATTGGTCCTGGACTTATATTTATTTAAAGAGAATAAGTATCTATAGGTAGATAGGTACATTTGCAAGATCTAGAGATACTACCTGTCCTTTAGATAACAATCTTGTTAAAACTATGAAACTAGTTATAATATTGGAATGTTGCAGTTAGTAGTCATACAAATAAATAGCAGTATTAAAGTTGTATGTTTAATTTTATCTAGAGATCATCTGACTAAGTTAACTTGCTTGTACGGATAAGAACGACCACTTGCATTCGTGCATTGGTCATGAAATTAATAACGACTTGAACGGTACGCGAATGCCATTGGTAGATTTCATCGCTGGGAAATAATTTTCCAAAGCAATGTGTAACGTGCAAGCAATAAGCAATCTGCACCTATATCATTTTATGTCACATCATCCAAAGGTTGGCTGGTAGAGAATGCTTTTAGCATTAAGTCCGCCTTTGTACGATATTTTTGTGCATAAAGTCAATAAATAAATAAATAAATAACGTCTGTTAGAAGTTTAATGAGTTCAAAAGAACTTCAGAAAGATCTACAATGTTAATACTGTTTTTTAAGACCTAAACCCGACTGCGAAACTTCACACTGTTATTTTATTTTTAACGATTTTTTCAGTGAACGATATTTTACAAAATCGTGAAAATTTAAGCGCAAGTGTTATTGTATGTTATTCGTAGTGAATTGGGTGTTTAACTCGGCAAGATTCCGCAATGTACTTAATCTACTCAGTACCAGAAAAGAAATGAAAAACACGAGACTGCAATTGTACCTAACTGCTACTGAATTTTATACATACCTAATAATTATAAAGCTGAAATGTTTGTTTTGTTATTGGAGATTATACGCGTGTCTGCCATTATTTAATATGCAAAGATACTGCGCTGAATTAGATGGAATTTGATATGAAGGTAGCTTGAAGTTTATTAAACGAGCAGGCTTTTTATTACGATTCGAACCACGGAGGCAAAACCGCGGTTTAAAGCTAATAAAGGTAAAATAATGTCATAAAATTAAATAAAAAACTATTAAACTTTACTTATATTAAGCCATATGATGTCCCACTGCTGGGCACAGGTCTCCCTAATAGAACGTACTTATTTATAGATCCTGGGATATGCGCCATAATCGCCACGCTTGGCGAGCGGGTTGGCGATCGCAGTAAGGCTTTAAAGTACGCAGAGGACGCTGTTGCTCGTCCCCCGGTGTGAAATCCCTTAGTCGCCTTGACGACGACCACGGGAAGAGATGGAGTGGTACTATTCTTAAGCCAATTGCTGCTGTTAAACTATGTTTATAAGTAAGGCAGTAAGATGTCAAGAGGTAAGAAAGAGAATAAACCTAAACCTGAATCCTGATTCAAGTTAAATGTATCACAGAACGTGTAACAGAAAGGTGTGGTAAAATTTCAGCATTAAAAAGATTGTTTAGTGCTAAGTCATGACTTATTAAAGAAATTCTGTGCTTGTTATGGCGTAGTTTTTGCCATTTTTTGTCAATAATTAGCAGCAAACAGGCGTGAGTTGGTATTGCCTTACCTGTATGCGATGCAATATCCGATAGCATTATTTTGATAAAGATACTAACTATGCCTATACAGGGTGTAAATTAATTCCTGTCGGACTCGAAAGGGCTGTGTAGATATTCTATTAACAATGCTAAAAACATAGAAAAAATTGTATACGTCAAAACGATATTTTTATTGAATTTTAAAATTCAGGAATTTAGTACCTATTTTCGTCGAAATGTGTAAATTTCCAAGATGTTTTATCAACATTGTTTGTATCAAGCCTCTTTACAAGCAAAGAAATCTTTTCCGCCTCCACATGTTTTCGCATATGACTTCTATCAAGAAAAAAATAGGCTATTTTTTTATCATGAAATTTAAAAAAAATACTTAAATAGAATGGGAACCTATCAATACATTAACGGGTCGGACAGGGACGCTCAGTACAAACCCCTAAAAACCTAGGTAGCTATAATTTTATAGAATTAGAGGAGAAAGGTTTTTTGTAATGTAGACAAGAGACAAGATTTCACGAAATTCGAGCTCTATAATTAATTAGCAACTTTAGATTATTACAAAAAAAAAACATATATTCAAAGCCCAACAAGCCCGGCCCATTTCTAACAAACCAGTCCAATGGTCACTCTGTCACTCCTACGCACAGGTTTGTTTTACTTTAAACAACCACCAGACAAAGAGACATACCTATTGATAATCTATCTATACTTTATATATGCAAATAAATAAAATTGAAGTGCCCGTTTGTAATGTCAAAATAACAGTTTTTTTACAAAATGCCTACGATACTTATAACAAAAAAACAATTTTAAATCTGTTTGTTCCCGCTAATTTCCGAAACGGGTGGATCGATTTTATAATGTTCACAAAAGTGATGGTTGTACAACTTATGCTTTAATTAATTCGGGATTTTTAATAAAAACACGATTATTCTCAAAGCCACTGATATTATTCATGTATTTTAAAGTTAGTTTAAATACTGTGCAATTTCCGAAAGATTTATTTATACGTTTTATTTTTCCTAGATTTTAAAGAAATCACAATAAGATATTTAACAATAATACCTATAAATAATAGCGATTAATAGAAGTACATGTCGATTGTATCATTTTAAGCAATAAGACCTTCATGTTTGTTTAACAATTTTGTTAAAATATTTCAATTAAAACATCTATCAGAAACGAAACGCATTTCATGATATAACCTTTATTTGACGCACTTATTGTTAAGAAGAAATTATTCTAAATTCTCTTTGGTATTTTAAACGTTCGTCTTATTTATTCTATGACAATGAATTGTCACTGTCATAGACTAAATTTGACAGCTACTATTAAAATGTAAAAGAATAGAGAATAATATAATTCCTCGTTTATCGTATTTTGCGATTATAATGATATTTTTGTTACCATTTATTTTTCAATAGAGATTAATGTTACGATTTCACAGCAATTGTAAATCGTTGAAAGAGTATTTGACATTGAACAAGCAAGTATATTATTATTATTAACCTAACATGTAATGCATTACGTAAAAAGATAAATAAAGCTTATTAATATTATTGAAGTTAATAAAATGTTAGAGAGTCTCAGGTCTGTACATAACAATTTTTACGTGGGCAAACCGCCCTAATAAAGTACTCAACCTCTTTTAGTTGTCTATGTATATAATAGTTTGTATGCTTCTCTGAGTTACGGCCAGTCTCAATAATCTAACTATCGATGGATTTGTCTACTAGAGGTACAACTTTGACATATTTTGTATGTAGCTTATGTCAAATATGTCAAATATATAGCTCTAGTAGCCAAATCCGTCGATAGTTAGATTATTGAAATCGGCCGTAAGTGGCGACCGAGCAGATCGGGACATCTGCGAGGATAAGCAATGTTACCACTGCTGGTCCATAGACGGGTGACCGTTTTCGAACATTGTCAAACCCCTCCGTGCCTCAGAGAGCACGTTAAGCCGTCGGTCCTGCGCCTAATCTCTCTCCGGTCGGTATTCCGTCCCATCGGACTATGAGAGTGTGGAAATAGAGAGTGCACTTGTGTCTGCGCATACACTCTATAATATCTCCTGCTAGTTGGCTAATCTCTAATGAGATTGGGCGCCGTAACCGAAATCAATTTGGAGACCATAATTACAAATAAATATGAAAATACTCCCTGTAACACCGACTCTATCTGCTGTAACGGATTTTGATATGATTTTACTATAGTTTAGTGAAAATGTGTATTTATTTGTTAACATCTTTAATTTATTATCTTCCTAGCGATATTATAAACTGTCAATAAATATGAAATGTGACAAACCATTGACAATTTAACGCAATATTTAAATCAATGTATTTTATATTTCTTGCAGAATGTAAAAAAAAGCCGTGAGAAGCTAATAAATAATATAATAGACTGGTCGCTAAATCGATTTAAAAATATTGTGAAGGTAAATAAAGCTAAATATTTCTAAATTTGTTAATATTTCTTCTTGGGAACAATCCTAGTAATCAAAAATAGTATGATACTACTACAGTCAATATCATCTATATTAATTCATATTATGCATACCTACAATGTTAAGAAACATTAAAATTTAGACTTAATCTTGTTAAATTAACAAGATTTTTATTATAACTCAAGAAAAGTAAGCTCCAGCGAATATTACATGTTTTCAAATCTATGAAAGCATAATTAATGTAAAGAAATCAAAAATTCTATACTTACATCAAATAATTTAATACGATGAGACGACACACAAACCAAAAGAGCTTTTCTCTATAATAAAATATAATTAACTATATAGAACATAGAACTGTTACATCTGGTGCTTCAAAACGATATAAAATAGATCATGTCTTTTTTATGGCGCGATGAGTGGGAACCATTAAGAATAATAGCCGCTGATGACATTACAATTAAAAAAACCTATTCTATTGCCACTTAGTTAGTTATAATTATAAATCTATTAGTGATAAGTTTTTATAATCAACTAGATGTGCACTAAGATTTAATGTAATATTCTCACTTGCGGTCTGCAAACATACATACATATCAACCCATATGATGTCCCACTGCTGGGCACGGGTCTCCCCAATACCCTGGGGGTAATTGTCATAATCGCCACGCTTGGCGAGCAGGTTGGCGATCGCAGTAAGGCTTTAAAATACACAGAGGACGCTGCTGCCCGCCCTCCGGTGGTAAATCCCTTAGTCGCCTTGACGACACCCACGAGAAGTGATGGGGTGGTACTATTCTTATGCCGGTACCACACGGCCACATCCGTCTGCAAACATGGTCCGTGATAATTTAGCAGAAGTCCACGCTCGAGGTATGCCAAAGAGCAATGGAACGGAATATTCTGGGTATCAAATTGATAGACCACAATCCATTGCAAAACTCACATTACTAATGTCATTCGAAAAGCTGCCACTTTGGAATAGGACTGGGCTGGACACGTGTGCCGCATGTCAGATGACTTTTGGGTCAAACGAATCACAAATTGGACTCCACAAAATTGTGACAACGCGGTAGACCTCGCAGTCGCAGATGGCGAGATAAGTTAGAATACTTCGCAAAAGATTGGCCTCATACAGCGACTGACAGAGAGAGGTGTAGAGAGAGTAGGGAGGTCTTTGACCTGTGGGACAATACAGGCAATTAATAATAATAATAAATATAATGAATACAGAAAAATAGGTAGGTGACAGTCCATACCGCATATTTTTGCAATGCGACGGGCAGTTTATAAAATATAGACCGCCAATAATTTAATTTTTAAAAGCGTCGAACAATATTATGTGAAATGAAATAAAGAAATTAATTATATGTACCTAGTCTAGCCATAAATATTGTTACGAAGAAAAAACATTTTTAAAAATTAGAAAATACAATGAACAATCGTATAAAAATGACAGATTCCAAATTCAAATGTAATATCTTTCTTATTTTTAATTGTAACAGTATTTATGGCCAGACTAGGTATATAGAGTTAATAGGTACAACTCGTTTGTAGAACTAAAATGGGTCAAAAATCGTTTCGGTCACGGCCGCCAATCTCATTAAAAAAGACGATCGGAAAGAGATTATGAACGGGACCAACTGTAATATACCTAAATATATATTTTAATGTTATAAAGCTGAAGAGTTTGAGTTTGTTTGTTTGAAAGCGATAATCTCAGGAACTGTAAATCCGAATTGATAAATTATTGTACTGTTAGATAGCCCATTTATCGAGAAAGTCTATAGGCTATATAACATCACGCTACGACCAATAGAAGCGGAGCAACAATGAAAAATGTTGCTAGAACGGGGAAAATTTACGCAGACGAAGTTGCGCGGGTCAGCTAATACTAATCTATACATTTAGGGCCAATTCACACACTTACATCTAATTCCCAGCTAGGCTGAGCAAGTACCATGGCAACCAGACAAGGACAACTGATAACCGTACTTAAGTATTTCTAAAGATATATTTAAAATAAATTACATCCAGACACACATAACACAAAGCCTCCTGGATAGGAATCAAATCTAGACTAACCGGCCCGTCAAAGGTATGTGATAAACAAAAATTAAATTAATACCGAGAACATCATTTCTATAATATTCACAATCCATATTGCCCCCGAAAATTAATCTAACTCGACAAAAGAGCCGAGCCTCTCCCACGTCTTACAATTTTTTATCCCACATGCGCAGTGGTAGCGGTTTATAAATTGCAGTGGGCGGGTTGCTGTATCAAATACGTATTAATGATATAATGAGGTGTCGATGGGGGCTGGACGAGGTGTCAAAACAAGCCTAATGTAGGCCCATTGTGATAAATACTTATATTGGGACGAACATAACGGGGAAGATATTGAAAAATTCTTTTAAAAATTTATGTTTTAAATATATTTTTGTTTTGGGATTTTCATATTTTGTACTTCTTTCATAGACTATTTACTGAACGTGGTGAATCTTCGAGCGCCTTTTGAACAGTTGGTCTGAATTGGTCTGTCATTCTGTGTTCGTGAACTCGAACTAGGTTCTTTTAAATGTTACTTTCTGTACTCCTGGTATTTTCTGACAGGGTGCATATGATTTATTGATTGCTCCGTGAATTTGAAGCAAAATTATGTCAAAAGTCTGGTCAGGAGTTGTAAAAATGGCGGCAAACTGACATGTCGCTTTTTTTACAGCTCCGCGTTTAAAGTGTAAAACAGTGTAAACTATACTTGAAATACGTGATAACTGGACAAGAACGAGACTTTGTGATTGAAAGAAGAAAACTAGAAAGAAATTATACTTGAAACTGGCGTATGCACATAATGTGCGAGCCATAATCTCTACCGATTAATATTGGAGGAAAGAGGAAAACAAAAAGTCTGGTCAGGTTAATCACAAGTTTCCCATATCCTATCACCTCCTTTCCCATATCATAAACAGACAGATAAATCGTCGATATAACTGTAAGAAGGTACTGAACTATTTATTGGGTACATACCTACTTCTATTTAGATAAAAGTTGTGTTTCCGTTCTTTTTGTCTTTGTTTAGGCAATGTATCTACTTTAAAGTTAAGTTACGAGGACAGCAACAATTAAAAGAGGTGGCATTTAAGGAGAAACTCAATAATTCACAGCCAAACTAGGCGATCAGAAGCTAATAATGTCCATTAACTACCAATTAAAGATACCAGGAGAGCATAGCCACCGAGGTGATCGATTACCAAGATTTATAGACCTATTAACTCAAGTATAAGGAAATATTGTAACCACGTAACCAATTTATAGGGTCTTAAAGGCGTATTCAAATAGTGTGAGTATGTTTCGAGGAAATTCTTGGGATAATTTTAAATATGTGCATTAATTGAAATAGCTGTTTGTCGCAGGGTTGCCGTGAAAATTATCATTAATAGGGTACTTTATCAATAGTGTATATATGGCTTGTTGATAAAAAATAATAAAAGTATTTGTTTAAAATCTCATATTACACGTAGTTAAAATTTTTGGATACACCCCACAAACCTATTAAGAGTTATAAAAATACACATATAATTATATGATATTAGGATTCGTCCGCGGCGCGGGCGCAGGCGCCACGGGTACAACAAATTATAATAACTAACGTTACCGCTAACTACGTGACGCGACACATAGAACATTAATATGCGATATGATAAACGGCACACAGAGATACATGTTGTTTATCATACTAATTAGTAAGTATTCTAACTATAATTTGTATAACGGCCCACGCAGCGGTTTGAGAAAGTGTGTACCGTATCTACTATCTCAAAAGACATGATTTCTAGAGAAGCCAATGTTACGCCATTCTATTATTCTGATTCTAATTAAAACGCGTCGATAAGAAACATTTATATATATTTACCACATTTCCAAAAGAAAGCACCTAAGTTCTTTAGTGTTTTACCCTTTTGAAGTATATTTGAATCTTTATAACGTTAACATACTAAAAAATCTACGAGATTTAGGTAGTCTGACCGAAAGCCATTATCACATAGACAGACAGCAATCTTACAATCCTATTTTGCGTTTTAAGTAATACCTACATGTGAACGCCGCGTCAGTGATGTTTAAGTTCGCAAAATCTCTACTTACGAAATAATAAATTAATTGCAGATTTCACACTAATTATTTAAGCCATCAAGATTAAATGCAACTTCTAATGACGTTATTACTTCACCTACTTACCTATCTATACTAATATTATAAAGCGGAAGAGTTTGTTTGTTTGTTTAAACGCGCTAATCTCAGGAACTACTGGTCCAATTTGAAAAAAACTTTTTTAGTTGGATAGCCCATTTATCGAGGAAGGCTATAGGCTATATAACATCGCGTTACGACTAATAGGAGCAGAGTAGCGACGTGAAATGTTGCAAAAACGGGGAAAATTTACGCATACGAAGTTGCGCGGGACAGCTAGTCGCATAATAAAGGTATTTTGATTTTTTTTTAAAGATAATTTTAAGTCTAACAACAGTCTAAAACAAGAAATATAATTGATTTAGGTAATATGGAAACCTTCGTTTTTATATAATTAATTCATTAGGTACAACAAGTAGTTTTCAAAACAGCCTTCCACACCATATTCAGTTAATTGTCATAAAGCTATCACATTTATTTAACAGTCTATTGTGTGCAAATTGTTTTAAACTATTCTATTCACGGATAAGGTATACTTGATTCATACATTTTATGAAAGAAACGATTAGTTTTAAAACAATGCCTCCCACGTCTGAGGCGTTCACTGGGCACCATACTGGGCCCACAATTGATTACAAAAGTTTTAATGCTTATATATCAAACATTTAATTCATTTTCCTGCCTGATATTATGTCTCGAACATAAAATTCCGCTAAAATTTCTTATAAGACAATAGATAAACAATCGGATGCAATACCTAATGGTATTGCATCCATTGCTTCTCCAGATAAATCAAAGCATTCGCATATCCCTGAAATAAAACAAGAACAACACACATTTTCGGATCTATTGATTTTACAAGTATCTTAACTACAGCCCTGGCTTTGTTCAAATCGAAGTCAATAGACATATATATACATTTACAATTTTGTTATCCAATGTTACAAGACAGACATAGACACATAAACTTGTGTAAATATATCCTCCACACTAAATACATCTAAAACATCAATGAACTCACGAATAATGTATAGAATATAGCGTTAACATTTCCATATATAGACTGGTTTACTACAATGGACAGACAGACAGCTGGCACATAACGTTATTCGGATACTTTAGAGTCAGCAAGTAGGTCTAATATACCGACGACGCGGTTGCAAGATATATTCAAATCAGGCTTTTATTGAGTCTACAGACGAGTGTGAGAAGCTAGAATCATGTGAGAAACGATGGTCGTGGCCAAGAATGAGGCTAGGCTAGGAACAGGCGTAATTCCCGATGCCATACCCACGGTTGCGATGGTTAAGCTGCACTGCACGTTTTATAAAAGTAAGCAAACATAGCGCGACTAACTTTTACGACTAGGGAGTCAAAAGATACATCTACTTCGTCATATAAATTAACTAGATGTATTTTCTGACTCCTATGTTTTGTACAGGTTTATTTTAGTAATACGCTATTTAACTTCTAGATTTGTAATACCAAATTTTCACCTCAATTTTATGTCTCATTTTTGTTGAATCATACTAGTTACCTATTTACTAGAGTTACTACCTACGAATCACTATTTGAAAGACTGAAAATAGGTATTTTCTCTAAATAGTCAAGTAGATTGAAAAATCCCAGTCCAACTTTTAGTCCAACCAACATGCTACAAAATCCCGTCCCGTCGAACCGTGACCACGATCGGTGCAATTCGATCTAAACGTCGGGTAAATAAAAGGTTCGTACCTTTAAATAATTCACGCGATTAAGTCGCGAAATATATCTAACACGTATAAAAATCGCGAAAGTTTAAAAACAATAAATATCACAAAATGTAGGCTAAGTTAGGCCTACAGCCTAAGTCTGGCCTAGACCTATCTGTTAATCCGAGAGCACACAGCGGTGTGAAGCGCAAAATTTTCTCGTTGCATAACGAATGCCCGAACGCGTTCACAAAGACAAATTTCAATGTAATCTGTATAATATTACAATTTGCCGAATGAATAATTCAATATGGTGGTCGAGGGCAATGTTTATTCGATTATATCGAGTATACATATTTATAGTTTAACGTGCGAGGTAACCTGTTGTCATATCCATAATGTGAGGGAGTCGGGACCGTGACCTGCCACTTGCGAGCTTCTAAGCTCTGTCTGTTCTGCAGACATTTTGATATCAAATACCTTAAATACGGCTTCGATAAAACAACAACTTGTACCAGCTGTGGTCACATTTTGATATCTTTGCAGTTCCTGGGGACAAACACTAGCATGGTCTTTCTAAGCGTTTAACTGTACTTAATTTAGTTGACTATCAGGTTGATCTAGTGGTTAGTGACCCTGACTGCCAAGCCAGAGGTCTTGCGTTTGATCCCCACCCAGGATAAAACATTGTGTGATGAACACGACGGTTTATTTTGTGTCTGGGTGTATGTATTTAGAAATATATAAGTATGTTTATCAGTTGTCTGGTTTCCATAGTACAAACTCTGCTTAGTTTGGAATCAGATGACGTTGTGTGAGTTGTCCCGAGATATTATTAGACAGCTTATGAACGTGAACAGTGACATCCTGTGAAAACGCTAATGCTTGTTCAGGATGATCACTTTTATGCCTAAAACATTAGTATAATAATAATTTAATGTTTGTTTGAACAATTATCTCAGAAAATACTGAATGTTTGTTTGAATTGAAATATATATATACTGTTGAATAGCCCATGTATCGAGGAAGGTTATAGGCTATATAACATCACGCTACGACCAATAGGAGCGGAGCAGCAATGAAAAAACGGGTAATATTCACGCAGACGTAGTTGCGCGGGTCAGCTAGTGATATATCCTATGTAGATTTATATAATTACATTGCCTGGCTATTGGAACACATTTAGGATATCTGTGGACGTTAGAAAGGTTAGTAGATTCTATTTTGATGCAGTTTCTATTTTTTGTTACAAAAATAATCTATAAATGTTCATAGAAACGCTCTACAATATGTTCTTGTTGTAAATGCATTTTCCAAAACAAAACGTTACCACATAGCAACACCGTTTCAAGACAAAATGGAACATTTCAATAATTCCAATGTCTAGACGATACAAATGTATTCTAGCATTTGTTATACAATGACTGAGGACTAAATCAGACCCAACTTGAGTATAAGACCTAGATTTTGAATACTGATATTGATATTCTAGACCACCTAAGTGCGTATTGAGATACATCTGCTTGAAGATAAATCATTGTATCAGGTTTGGAGGGGGGCGATAGTTCTGATCACATGATAAATAGTATTATTTTATTGACTGTCTCGGTGGTGCGATGGGAGTGTACGGCTGCTGCGCAAA
Source organism: Herminia tarsipennalis (assembly GCA_945859575.2). Classification (NCBI taxonomy): domain Eukaryota; kingdom Metazoa; phylum Arthropoda; class Insecta; order Lepidoptera; family Erebidae; genus Herminia; species Herminia tarsipennalis. The sequence continues at coordinate 1,432,576 of OX243833.2, read as the reverse complement.
AGATTATAGGTTCGATTCCCACACGACTTTGTGTGACTCACAAATTGTTTCTCCAAGTCTTAGTGTACTTTGAATCAGCAGTCAGTTTGAAGCAGCGGTAAACTAATGGCTAAGGGCTTCGGTCTCGCAATCGTGAAGTCGTGGGTTTGAATCCTACCCATTATACTATTGACGTGAACCCACTCCTAACACAAGCCTTTGAGCTTAGCTGTTTACAAGATTGCTATAGGCCGACCGCTTAACTCGTATATCGCCTGCGCGGTGAGAAGGGAGCGCGGGGTGATGTTAACGGGTGGGTGAGCGGGGTGCGCGGGACAGAGAACTTCCCGCGCACCCCGCTCACCCACCCGTTAACATCACCCCGCGCTCCCTTCTCACCGCGCAGGCGATATACGAGTTAAGCGGTCGGCCTATAGTAATGTGAGACACAATCCCACATTGCTAGTTATCTTTTTGAAAAAAGGAAAAAAAAGGGGTCTGTAGACTGAGAAAAAGAAATAGAAGACGAATCGAGCAAAAACAACTAAGCATTTTGAAAAGTATAATTAAATATCTGCAATAAATATTACATATCAAAAAATACTAGCAAAATTCAGGTCAAAATTTAAAAAAAGTCTTATTTAATGTCTAGAAAAATTAGTTATTGAAATACAGATTTTATATTTCCAACCACTTTTATAAGAAAACATTCTAAAGCAATACTGTCATAATCCGTGGGCATACAAGTTAATCAGCAACATTTAATAACACATAAACATATCTCTAAATAGTCTTAAAGTCAGGGACACGTTAATAAACTCATAAAAGAGAACTGCATCTTTTAATTAGGAGTCTTACTGACTATGCAGATGTTTTTTAGGGTCCCGTACCTCAAAAGGAAAAAACAGAACCCTTATAGGATCACTTTGTTGTCCGTCCGTCCGTCTGTCTGTCTGTCAAGACCCTTTAACTCAATAAAGTCCATTGAAGACGTAACAAAAAAACTAATTTCTAGGTTAATGTAAAAAAAAAAAAAGATAAAAAACGTATATTTTGAGACTCGATTCCTGAACTGTTTATAATAAGTACCTACGTACAAATTTGTACGGAACCCTGGGGCGAGACTCGCACTTGTTCGGATTTTATTAATGCTAGCTTTCGCCCGCGGCTCCGCCTGCGTGGATGTGGTTATCGCGATAAAAACTATCCTATGTACTTTACGGGTACTTAAATTATCTCCATTCCTTTTAAGAATGGTTTAAGCGTAAAAACATACAAACATAGTTAATTTCACATTTATAATATTTCATATCTATACTAATATTATAAAGCAGAAGAGTTTGTTTGATTCTTTGAACGCGGACACCTCAGGAACTACTGATCGGAATTGAAAAATTCTTTCACTGTTGGATAGCCTATTTATCGAGGAAGGCTATAGGGTATATAAAAACACGCTACGACCAATAGGAGCGGAGCAGCAATGAGAAATGTTGCAAAAACGGGGAGAACTTACGCAGAAGAAGTTGCGCGGGACAGCTAGTCAATCTATTTATTATAGATCCTGGGGGTAATAAAAATATTAATAAAAATAGGTTGTGCCCCCTTTCATTTTTGATTTCCAAATATTTATTTGCCATAATCGCCACACTTGGCGAGCGTGTTGGCGATCGCAGTAAGGCTCAAGTACGCAGAGGACGCTGCTGCCCATCCTCCGGTGGAAAATCCCTTAGTGACCTGGACGACACCTACAGGAAGAGACGAGGTGGATTACTTTAGGAATACCTATTGTATGTAGTGCGTTTTACACAACAGCATCAAAAAAATAGTAATACCTATATGCTGGGTTCATGTGAATGTAATTCAAAATATTAATTTATTTTTAATTATCATCTACAAGCCTAGTTTATGATAAAACAAATTGATATTCATTTAAAGCTTTGACTTACGACTTTAAACAGAGGAGTAATCACTTATACCCGTTTGTATGGCTGGATCATCGACTAGGAGAGCGCACAACGGTCACTGAAAGTCCTTATTAGACCGTTATTCATAATTTATTTATTTATTTTTATTTAATCACAAGATAATACTTTTTTTAATGGAATGGCGCTAGTGTTCCATTAAACCCCCTCTTAACGCTGCTACACGATCTGCTTGGTCGCTATTGAGTCACCGACCTCAGCATTTCTATCAAATTGCATGTTACATTTATATAAATAAAGCATATAAATCTTATGAAAAAATTATAAGAATCATAATTCGCTGTGTGGTGTATTATGTGTGTACATGCTCGCAGGTAGTTATTTAGGCCATTAATCACTTATCCAGTAACAATTATCTAGTTTAATTGCTAGAAAAATATAATTGATATAAAAATAGTATTAAACAAGCAACGCAGGTACTCGTAATGTGAACAAAATCTTGCTAAACAGTACTTTAGCCGAGTGGCGCCACTTCTTAAAAAAATACTATCTCGTAAATATTTTTGGGTTCTGTGCCTCAAAAAAAAAAGCGGAACCCTTTTAGGATCACTTTGTTGTCTGTCAGTTCGTCTGTCTGTCAAGGCCCTTTGTCTCGGGAACGCGTGTAGGTATCGCGTTAAAATCAAAACCATATAGGTACTTAGGTCTACAAGCCCTTGAAGCTGTGAAAAAATCACACTTCAAAATTAACGTCAAATAAGATATGGTCGATTATACCGCAAAAAACGACACTCTTAGGGAAATTAAAATTTATTTGGGTATTTTCCATCGATCTAGAACTACGAAATTTAGCAAGTAATACTGTCTTAAACGTACAAGTGTACGCAAAAATCTGAAAATTGTACATTTATAATATGTACCTACAAATTTATACGGAACCCTCGGTGGGCGAGTAAGACTCGCACTTGTCCGGTTTTTTTTAATATAACTTCTATGATATGACAATCGGTAAGTGTGTATAGAAATTATTATATGAATATTTATTTTATAAAGTTTCATATAGAGACTCAAAGCAACAAAATATTATCTAGAGAAATGTTGCCGCTTTTCTTTAGATCGAATTTTGTTGCTTTGTGTCAAATCGTGTCTCAATTTTTAAAGGAAGTGTAAATTTACCCAGATTCGGGAAATTTAGTATCTCTTGGTGCCTATTAGTTTATTTTTAATCTAACTTTGATAATATTTTGTCGAGCGGTAAAATTAATATCGGTAAGTTTAATATTTATTCGAATTATTTTGTTCACAGCTTTTCCAGCATGAGGGTTAGGTTTCGTTATAAAAGGAAACCTATGTCACTCATTTTCTTTCACTACAACCTTAAAAGGGTTCCGTAGCCAACCGTAGTGAGAAGTAATAAAATTTTCGTACAAATTCCATTAAAAACAATTATTAAGTAGGTATAGCGCTTTGATTATAATAATGTCTAGCTGGAGCATTCTCTCAATAAGCCTATAAAAAAATGAAGCATTCACTCTTTGACGTTTGACTCTCGTTGATGAAAACAACTATGGCTAAAACATCGGACGGCGGCTTATTACCTGTCAAAAAGTACGTCCATTTGACCGTACTTTTTGACAGTTCTTTGCTTCAATTTTAGATGCCGGATTAGGAATCTAGACATTATATAATCGAAAGTATAACGTTGTAAGTATGAAACAAAAACAAAAGAAAACCCACTTCTTATCTTAAGCCACATTATTCAGATGGGGGGGGGGGGGACATGCAATTGCCCGGTTTTATTTAATATTTCCATATATACAATACGTTTTATCAAAATCAGTCCAGTGGCATACCGTGAAAATCGCATAGATGACAGACATACTTAAAGATATTCACTTCAGTATAAATTCATACCTAGTCAGAATTAATTGGAAAAACTTACATCTTTTTGCTATCTCAAAGTAAAAATTGAATGCATGATAACCCTAAGCGTATAATAAGTAACTGAATACCTTACATTGTCGGTTTAATATTTAATAATTCATCCGAACAGAGTGTCCATTCGTGCGTGTAATGCGTTGCGACGTGTGCGCCTTAGTGATAGCGGGGAGCGATAAGCGGACGGTGAAGCGATTTAGGCTAGGTTTAAATGATGAATAATATGATGACATGATATGGTCTCGGCTACGGAGACTACTTCAACTCCCGTGTTGAAGGCGTACCTCTTCCATTGCATCTATACCAGCAGCATAGACTTCATTAATTTAATTCAGAAGTGGACCCCCTATAGAACTGATCAGGTTCATTTTTACTCTTTTTTCTTGCTAAGTCCTTTTTCCTCGTCTATTTGTTGGTGGAAACACAAGCGTAAAGTTTACTCTTGCGTGTTCCGCTCTTAGTGGCAATGACAAAGAGTGGAAATACAATTGGGTATTTGACTACTATCAAAATAAAATATTTTGGTCAGTCCACGTAAAAATGTGTCAATAAGTGTTCACAAAAAATATATTCATCTATAACTTAACGTGTTTATTCAATTTTAATCATAAAAATAAACACTAAAAGTAAATGATTTGACCACAGAAAACGTGACGTCATATGCAAGCATTTCATACAAATTTGAACAAAGCGGATCGTTTTTGACGTTACTTAAAAAGAGGCTGAGTTGACGTCAGTCAAATACCCTATTTCGAAAAAAACAAATTTTCTTTTATTTATAATGATTTAAACGTTGTTTAAACTTAAAACCTGTCAGTTTACATTGTTGTTCATTTAAGAACTTCTTTTAAACGCGTGTTTAGCACGAAGTCATGCTGATAATTATCATTAAATCGCTTTCAGTGGTGCCCGACCCTGTGTTTATTGGTCCGTAGAACATTGTGTTTTTAGTAAAACGGTTCCTCTTTCAAGTTATTATTATGGCATTGTGATTATTTGTGATGTTTGATCTCCATACAAACCGTACATTGTATTGTACACAACACAAATAGGTCTAATATCTATACTATTATAAATATTATTATTTACGCCAATGATTTTCTTGATGTTATTGGTTTGACGTGTATTTCTTTATAGTAAAGTTGCTAGTTTTTATATTTGTATAGATCTTTTAAAATACTTTAAATCTAAAAGCATGTTTTATAATTAAAAAATAGGTAGGTACATAATGTATTTAACATGTTGAAATTTTAATGTTTTTTTGAGAAAATATAGCTCTAACGCCGTAGGTGGGTCACATCCTTAAGTATTGGAAATATGTTTTTCATTTTCAATATCGACACAAAAAAATAGTCAGAAATTAAGGTAATATAAATGCTATCTTGGACCGCTTCGCTTTATCGCACAGTTTATTTTTATGAATTCGCAAAACTTTTTATAAGAACTTGCAGATCATTTGTTAGCCATTTTACGTAGGTATCTACTAGGTATCTGCACGTAATATAAAAATGAGAAAATGTAGCTCTTACGCCGTAGGTTGGTATCTAGGTCATACCCTTAAGTAATAGAAAAATGTTTTTTATTTTCAAAAACGAATGATCTCGTTTATTCCCATATCGAATGGGGAAATGATACAGGGGTTTTGGCTTTATTTAATAACTTATTTAAATGTAATAGTCCATAATAACTAACTGCGGCCACGCACTTACTTTAATACCTTATGTCATTATAAGAGGCTTCAATAACTACCTACCGAATATATTACTTACAAGAAAAATGACAAAACTAAATAATTGGGTTCCGTTACCTACATTATATAAATAAGTACTTAGGTACATGCAATTTGCAAAACCTGAATACTTACATAAGATACTTAATCAAATGTTTCCTTATATTTGAGATAATGAAAAGTATTTTTTTTTAAAGATACTAGCAATCTTGTTAACCCCTCCAGCTATGCTCAAAGGCTTGTGTTAGGAGTGGGTTCACGTCGGTAGTATAATGGGTAGGATTCGAAACCGCGACATCACGATTGCGAGACCGATGCCTTAGCCATTAGGCTATTTAAGCATGTATTGTAAAATAGTATCAAAATCAGCTGTACCAACAGTTTAAAGGAACTTGGTGTACTAAGAAACAGTCGCGGAAAGCTACTTTAGGTTAGGTGGTCATTTTCATCACCATAATGTAGAATAATCGCAATACACGAGATTTTTAGTTAAAATAAATAACTGACAGATAACTTTAAATAGTTCAAAGGAACTTTTCCAAAGAATTCGAAATCAGGCAGTCTCCCAACATATATTTAAGGTGAACATTTCGGCAAAGATTTGAATACAAAGTCGTCGTCGATCGCGAAACTTTTTGTTTCGTTTGTTCACGATAACGCGCGTCACCCGAAAAAGCTTTTCTGTGTCATTCGAATCGAAAAAAAATATGTAAAAAACGTACATACCCAGCCCGAGCGGTGATGCGGCCGACATTTTTAAATATCGAGACAAAAAAATAGTCAGAAATTAAGGTAAAATAAATGCTATCTTGGACCGCTTCGCTTTATCGAAGAGACAGTTTATTTTTTTCAATTCGCAATTTTTTTATAAGAACTTGCAGATAATTTGTTACCTATTTTACGTAGGTACCTACTAGGTATCTGCACGTAATATAAAAATGATAAATCAAGAATTTATTTAAAGAAAAAAAAGAAAAGAAATGTTTATTTTGATATTTCCGGATTAATTACATAAAAGTACGGTACATAGCAAAAGGGTTGTCACATAACTATTCAAATAAGGTTCAAATTTCAAAAATAAACGCGATTGTTTCAAGCTATTCACGCATGGCTAGAAAGAAAGAGATGATGAAGTCTGTTCACAAGTGCGAGAGAGAGAGAAGAAGCTATGATGGACGTGCGACGTCCATTGCTGGGACAGCGGTCGTAGCTCACGGCGCGCCGCATACTTTCTCATCGGCGTACACCAAAATAAACTCTAAACTTTTTATGCGTTCCTGGTATATTTAGATGATATTGTCGCTGCGCTTTCCAGTTTAAAAAAAAAGTGTTAAGTGGATGATTTATATTAACTGTGGTTTGTTATGGCCGGCTTCCGGCGTAATTATTTACTAAGAGTGTGTAGGACGGTGGCGTGCTGAAGCGTGTGACCTCTATGATGAGACACCGTTAGAATAATTAATTTGTTCAGGATACAACAGCCCTTTGTCGGCCGCACTAAAGGGTATGTGATAGGACTCCTGATGGCAGCTAAAATGGTGTTTTCGTCAAACTTTTGACTATGGTAACGCATTATAATGTAGCTGGTGGCTTTATTATACACATTTTAGTATTGTGTTATTCGGTAACTCCTTAATGACAGTGTTGAAAACGCGTGAGTAATACCTCAAATAAGTCTGAGTAAAGGAAACTACGAAGAAAAAGCCTTCATATGAAAGGCAGGCAAAAATCAGTAACCAGCCAGATACCACAAAGTAAGGGTAGATACACATCAATGTAAAACTTTCTCCTACCGTTATTTTTTTCGCTCACCATCTCGTGGGGAAACGCATCATTTACACTTATATACAGTAAATTTGCGCGTAAAATAGAAACAGTTATTAGACGAGACGTTGTAATAGCGCTGATTAATTACAAATTAACGATACACGAGCGCGTGCGCATACATTACCTACGCATTGTTCGTAAAAGCGGTGTTTTTTTGCTGCATTCCTAGTTTTTCTGCTCTAATGATGTAATATAAAAATAAATATCTTGGGAAAAGTCATACATACTTTTAATGTGTTTGTAAATTCATAGGTATCTTCATTACATAGTTATAACGAAGTCCCTTTTTCTGTTTGTACGCCTAGATCTTCTAAACTACGCAACGGGTGATAATGTGGTTTTCAATGTCTTCCGAATGGTTTATATATATGTATAATACTTACATGCATATATATTGAGAAAATCCGTGCGAAGCCGCTAGTTATAGATAAATTACACCCAGACACAGAATAAACAATGGTGCTCATCAGACAAACATGTATCCTGAGTGCAAAAATGTAGGTACTCGTCAACAGTTTGGATGTAAGAATTTATCAATTGTTTAGTTTTGAGCGGTCGTTACAGCAACTATTTTTAAATTTCCCCTAAACCGGAAACCTAAACTTTACAAGGTTGCAGTAAGTCAGGATGCAATTTTTTCAAAAACGAAAATCTTCGCTTATTACAATCTATTGAGAGTTTTTGAGTTGTACAATAAACTAAAACTCCTGCATCTATGGTTATATAATTACTACCCAAAAAATCTTAAAATAATTTATACACTAATTCTGAGCTTATTTACTAGGAAATACTCATTTATAAAACACAGCAATTTAATCATAATCACTGATCGCCTTGTTTAGATAAGAATTAATATCAAATCGTTAACTTATGGTGTTTAAACCTTGTGTACAACAGCGGAAAACTCATTTATGTCATAATTGTTATAAAAAAATATTTAAGCGAAATCATTTTATGACACGAGTAATGCGAAAACAAGTCGTTGTATTTTATAGGTTTTGAATCGAAAATTTTGTTGTAAATATTTAATTTTCATGTGTATATTCACAAGAAGACCGTATCGTTCGATAATACATAAGTACATTGTATTATGTTCATAAACATCACATTTCGAAACATTTGAAAGCTGTTTTTTTAAAACTACACTAAAATTACTAAAACTTTAGCAAAAAAAATAATAATCGGCCATCTACGTTGCAACACGTCCAGCTATGCTTTACATTACCAATACACTGCGATATGTCAATTCTGTGACGTCATTGATGACATCATTAATATGTCTTAAATCAACCACGTGATTATTCTCAGCACACATGTTAGCAAATTAATAAATAAACTTTAAATCAGTAACTAAATGGACAATAAAATGTGCAACACACATTTTTGTAGAACATCTACGCCATTATCACCCGTTCATTTCCTAATCGTGTAACACGTGATTACATTAAAACTTTTCACACAAACATTACTCTCTTTTCGAGGGCTTTTAGAAAATCATCGCGTCGTAGTGCGAACTATATATTTACGATTGAATGAGTTGCACATCCTTTGGCGATAGATTACGTAATCGCTCGAAATCCTATTGTGTACACTAAGCTTAACATTCGTAGGAATAATATACCTATTTATGCAAACATGTTTTTATTAAATGCTCATGTATGGAAATAGGAACATTGCTTTAATTCATTATTTTTTATACAAATTATAATGATTGTCTATGTTTTTGAGAATTATTATATTACCTAAATATTGTTTTTATTGTTAAACTGAATACTGAAGACTGATTTAATCTTCTGCTTAGAAACAGAACTTGAAGTAGGTACTCGAGCGTAAGCGATTATAGTGGTCGTGATTTGTATTACTTTTTGTTTTGTTTTCCTCCACACCGGGATTGTTTAAATAAGATAATGAAAAGAACAGATGAAAAATATTGAAGTTGGTAATTTTATATGGGATCTGTCTTGTAGTACAAAATTTATCGGGTAAGCTATATTCGTGTATATTTTAGAAATACGGGAAAATCTGGTCATAATACATACCTACTTATCTAAACTAATATTATAAAGCGGAAGAGTTTGTTTGTTTGATTGTTTGTTTGTTTGTTTGTTTGTTTAAATGCGCTAATCTCAGGATCTACTGGTCCGATTTGAAAAAATCTTTTTTGTTGGATAGCCCATTTATCGAAGGCTATAGGCTATATAACATCGCGCTACGACTAATAGGAGCGGTGAAGCGACGAGAAATGTTTCAAAAACGGGGAGAAATTACGCATAAGCGAAGTTGCGCGGGACGGCTAGTATAAAGATAAATGGTTACTGATTACTATCAGTTTAGTTTGATCTCAAGAAACCTCAGCTACTAAAAATCACATGATATAAAATGTTGTTTGTTGTGACTTACGAGCCAAATACATTAACATAATTGTATATATTTAGCATAAAATAATTATAATAATAATCACAGTAGCGTCCACAAACTATAGAGTGTTGTGCCATGTGTCATGTTCAGTTTATCTTACTTCGATGAGTGGGTGTAATGTGGCCCAACTGACCGGATTTACACCATACCTACGTTATAAATTCATAGCAGAAGACCGGCTACGTACAACGAGTGAAAAGAGGCGCACACACACATAGACGGATAGATTTCGGTCGAACTCGGTCGAATGCACCGACCTCTAGAGTCTTGAGTACTGCATAGTGCTCTGGAAACCTCAACGTGCGCCATTTTGATTGACATTCGACCACTTACCTGTATAATAGGTATTAACTAGTATACTAGACAGGCTACCGCCCGCCGATAACTAGATCCATTAGATTTTGATATTTGGGCGGTGATTTGACAAAATCAAATGGATGTCTATACTTGTTTAATAAGAATAGCAATAACGACCATTTGAGTAGTAGAATTGACGGCAAAATAACCTGCCATTATTTTTACAGCTCCAAGTTTAACGAGTATAATATGTAAAACTAAATTGTATACGAGACTTTATGCAACTAAAGTGTACAATAAATACTTGGCATAAATTGGCCGTTAAAACGGCTAGATTGCCATAAATTCAAAGTATAATTATAAGTGTCAAAAGTTCACAGGATGACAATTCTATTCGGCATTTGAAATTGCTGTCACTTTGTACGGAGAAGTCAGTCCTGCGTATCAGCACTGTCAGTAGAAGTCAGTGGTCGAAAGTCAACCGAGATTGCGCACGTTGAGGTCTCCGTACTTACGCATCTATGTGTGTGTGGATTTGTTGTTGACGAATGAGCCGGCCGTACAGTATCAATGTACTTCGTGCCTACTGACTTACTCCTACTGGGTATACATATCCATAAAAATACTTGAGATATCGACTAATGATAACATTCTTAATGAGACAGTAAAATATTAGTAAAAAAAATTAAAAATATTTCCGTCGACATTTCGGATGGGTAATAAATTATTGTAATTAAAAAAATTGTGAATTCATTTTCCATTTTCGAAACTATAATTAGTAGGTATTTTACTAAAATTATTTGAACGGCAAATGAATATTTGTTAAGTACTACACTGAGTTTTGGATTCTAGATGTTATCACAAAAACGGTTAAGTAAAGATTTTGCTGTAGCGATACCAACATCCGATCGATTGACAGGGTTACATTTTATGTTACCGGCTAAGATTTCCGAAGACTCCCAAGTCTTATTCGAAAGAACTCAGAACGGTGTGATCAAATTCAATCAGTACATATGTATATGGCATTCCTAAAAATTGCACCTACCACAGTGCCAAATCGGAATCAATTATCACGCCATCCAACCTATTTCCAAAAGACTACCACAAATAACTGTATAAATAAGTTAAAATCTTTGCACTGACTCATAGAAACAATTGTCAATTATTAACAACCATATTAGTAAAGACAAGACGTGTTGACTGCCACACAATGCAACTTGGTACAGCACTTTAGATAAAAGGATCATAAACCGATCGTTAGTTGGCTCACAGCTGCCCACCCGACCTTCGTCGACTGACGTCTCGTCGTGTCATGGCGACATTGTCCAGATGGGAAGACTTGCGCCATTTCAGTATTTAATGCAATTAGTATAACGGGTGCCAATAGCTGTTTAGACTTTTGTTTATTTCTATTTGAAGTAATGTAACTTACTTATTGTACATCAGCTGAGCATGAAGTTCAATAAACTTAGTGCCACTTAAAACTGAATGCGACCCGAAAAAGTGACAATTTCCATACTAAACTACCATTTCTGAATTCTTCAATGTTTGGAGCATTTTATTTGGGGGTATTCGTAGTTTTTTTTATAGCGAACAAAAAATAAATATAAATAGCTTACGCCCGTTTCGAGTTTTAGTAGGACTATTTTTTTTTAAAGACGACTCCCACAATAGGTTACAAGCCTTGTGTCGCGGGGGACATTACAAACATACATACTGTTTTACAAAGGGCAGGTAATAATAGTAAGCAAATTTGGCGACATGTTAAAAGCATAACTTACTCCTCGAAAAATCATCAATCAAATTCGAGTTTGCTGCATATTAACTCATCACCACTAAATTCAGCTAACCATGTAAATAACTATTTTATAAATGTGGGAAAAAATCTTGCCGAGCGTATTCAAAATCAAAATAATAGCCTTGGATGTACGCAACCCCCCCAATTTGTCCGCAACTTGAGTCTCAAATCTTTCGTTATGCTAGACACTGACGAACACGAGGTAGCTCGAATTATTTCTGACCTGAAGGATAGCTGCGCCACTGGCTCGGACAATATTAGCAATAAAATCCTTAAACTTTTTAAACATATTTTAGTACCTCCTCTAACATATATTTTTCGACTTTGCCTTTCTGGAGGGATTTTTCCTCAATGCCTAAAAAAGGCAGTGGTTATTCCTATCTATAAATCCGGAAATAAAGAACTTGTATCCAATTACCGACCGATCTCCCTACTTCCCTCAATATCGAAAATACTCGAAAAAATTATAAATATTAGATTAATTAATTACCTAGAAAACAACCAGTTTCTATCCCCTACACAATATGGTTTTAGAGCTAAATTGTCTACAGCCGACGCGACTCACACTTTGACTGATTATATTTCACAAGAGCTCAGCAAAGGGAACCAAGTCCTGGGCATCTTCCTTGACCTTGCTAAAGCTTTTGACACAATTTCTGTTCCCATTCTGCTAAACAAGTTGGAGTCTCTGGGCATAAGAGGGAAACAACTAAAACTTTTGGCAGACTATTTAAATGAAAGATACCAATGTATCAAAATAGATAACATTACTAGTGAAGATCAAAAATGTTCCGGTTTTGGTATTCCTCAGGGCAGTATTTTAGGCCCTACTTTATTCCTTATTTACATAAATGACCTTTGCAATATGAATATCGAACATGGTAAGATAATATCCTATGCTGATGACACAGCTATTATATTTACGGCCAAAACCAAGAACGACCTATTTGAAAACGCTCAGCAAGGTTTTAATTTCATAAATAATTGGCTTAGTCATAATTTGCTAACATTAAACGCTGATAAGACCAAATATATCCGCTTTTCTATGCGACAGTCATACCACAGCGACGACGACCCACATTTATTTGCACACTATTGTAATAACACATTAGAAAATACGTGTAACTGTCCTATTATACTTAGCACTAGCAACATAAAATATCTCGGCATTAATATAGATAACACACTGTCATTCAAGAAACACATAGAAATTTTAGTGACTAGAGTGCGAAAACTAATATATGTCTTTAAAAAACTGCGTTCTATTGCCGATTCGAAATTAATTATACAAGTATACAAGGCCCTGTGTCAGTCCATCATTCAGTATTGCATCACTTCATGGGGAGGAGCACTAAAAACTGTTATGTTGCCACTTGAAAGAGCACAGAGAGCCGTTCTAAAAGTAGCTACTTTTCGACATTTCCTTTTTCCCACCTTCCTCCTGTATAAATGCTGTAAGGTATTGACTGTCCGTCAGCTTTTTATAGTAAATATAATTTTAAAACAACACGAGCTACTTACTTTTAATACTGACTTAACTAATAAGAGACGAAAAGATATAGTCTGCACATCTGATTCCACCTCAAGATATATGTTCTCAAACCGATTTTTTAATTTCATAGGCCCTTTTTTATATAATAGATTAAATCGAATTGTAAATATATACCACCTAAATTATTTTAATTGTAAAAAAGCTGTAAGTACCCAATTACAAGATATGTCATACGAACAGACGGAGGACTTATTACTTGTACTAAAATAAATAAGACCAATTGTTGTAACATCTCTTATAATTACCTATTTTATTGTAAATGTTAATTTATTAATCTATGTTTTCTAGTTTAACAGTTCTTGTTTTTAGTTATATGTATAGTTTTAGTTTCGGAAAGTATTTATTAAAATACTTTTTACTTTCTAGCCTGAAACACAGGTTTCAACCTAGTTCAGGCAAATACTTAACTGTGCTATTTGTTATTATACCTTTATATAAGTTTATTGTACCTTTACTTTCATGAATAAATTATTATTATTATTATTATTATACAAGTCACGGACACAAAGTACACCCAGACTCGGAACAACAATTTGTGGATGACACAAAGTGGTGTCCCGTGTGGGAATCGAAAAACTATTGTAACTGACTGACTATTGAACTGCACTTGATTTTATTTCAGATTCGGTTTCAGTGTTGATATTTTCCCTAAGTCTGTTAGTTGTTTCCCAATGCGGTAGGGATTTTTAAATTGTAATTGTAACGTTATATTATCTAAGTGATACAGTGCGTGGGCGTGTAAGTGAATCAGATGCTATGAGATCTTTTAGTTTTGTTGTGCAGTGTAGGTCGCAACGGGCGGTAGGCGCCACCGGCCGTACGGGGGTCCGTACCAAGCGTTCCCTAAACACACAAACATCATATTTTCATTCCTTTCCTATCTAATCTCCAACCGTAAATCTACATTTTATTCATCCCACGTTTTTTTAATTATCTCACCAATAACTTTTTGATAAAAGCTCATGAAATGTCACTTTGTGTTTTTGCAAAGTCGTTTCGTTCAAAAATATGTCTCCACATTTATTTTTTCGCGTGATTTTTATGCTGTGTTTAGACAACTGGAAAATGAGAACAATGCGTTCTGAAATAATCGCTCAGTGCGAGAGTTATTGTCTATTATCATTTGTGACTTAGATACTAATATCTATGAATGTTATACGTAATAATATGTTAAAGAATGTTGGTTTCTAAAGCGTTCATAATTGTATTTTGACAAAAGCGTGGATTTTAATATCACAATAAGCTCCAGTTGTAGGTATATCATTTTAACGTGATTTTTTTATAAAACCGTAATATTGTCAACTTTGTGAATGTAGTGTATGTTTATTCTTCTCGGCTGTGTTCATTAGCGGTGATAATCACTACCCGTTCAAATATTTATTGTTTCAACTCAACAATAAACTTGAATTCTTTTACACACTTGCGTGTTTTTTGTTGAAAATATAGTAAGAATGTTTGTTATGTTTCTGAGTTTATAGTAACTGTAGTTTAATGTGAGGTTGCGTGACCAGTTGGTGGATTAGTCCCGGTCGCTAATTTTAGATAGCTCATTTAATGTAGGAAGGTTTTATTTATAATAATTAGGTATAATATGTACTTGAATGGCCTTGGTTCCTAAGATTTTTCACAGATAGATTTAAATGTGTATAAATGGGATATAAACAAATATTCTAATCTATAATACCTAAGTGTAATATAAAATCCTGTCATAGCGATCAGCTAAAAGCTCTTAAAATCTTTATTTCGATGAAGTTGACAGGTGCCCCATACAAAAAACAAATATGTGAAATAATCATCGATTTTAAAACAACTCCTTCAAAAAGAATTATTATCGGGCGCAAGTGATAAAACGAAAAAGAAATTAGGCTACCAGGCATGCATAAAATATTAAGAGAATAATGTCCGAATTCCATTCGGAAAATAAAGATAAAGATTATTAGCTAATATCTCAAATCGTTAACACTATTAACGTCAGCGGTTCCGTCCGCATAATAATAACATGTAAATCAAGATACAACGTACGGACAAAACGGCGAAAATTATTGTCATACTCGTCAGTATCGTACAACATTTTTAGAGTTTTTTTTTTCTCGAGGGGTGTACGTAATGAAAACAAATGACAGAGACCCACGCGCGCGCCATAAAAAATTCAATTCATGGATGCACGAAAATAGTAGCAACACAGTATTGAATTTAATATCTGAGAGCATTTTAGGGTTTTTTTCGAAGCGACCGGTCGCTCGACGGTTAGTAACGTGAAATACGACTGTTTAGAATTGAATTTGAATATTTTAGAATCAGCTGTTTTTAATACAACGAAGTAGGCGATTCGTTTAGGGAAAGGTTATTTTCGTCACATAGTATTTTCCTTTACACTAACTTTGATATTATCGGATCGTTTGTTACTGATATATTCATTAGTGTGTTTATTTCCTCAGTTTTATGAATTAATTGTTGCGAAATAGAAACAAATCTTCTACAATAGGTACCTATCTAATAAGATCTTGGCACTAAAATACTGTAAGTATTAGGTAATTTGCTCATTGCTCCTATTGCCAGACTAGACGACCCAAGATAGAACATCTTGGCGAAGAGCCGTGCGGATACCTGATCCCAAATAAAGGGAGTAGAGACGAGAATATAGGTAAATTGAAAGCATTGCATTTGAAACAGATTATTTTTTCAAGGAACTTGAATCGACTTCAAGTGAAAATAATGAGAAGTGTGTCATCGATTAATGGAAATTTCACTGAGTTATACTGTTTTCAGTATATAGTTTGTTGTTTTGTGCACTATAACCTTCTCATAGATGTGCTGTCGAAAAACGAAAACGGCATTGAAATGGGATCAGCGGTTTTCGAGAAAATCGCGAAGATACATACATAGAGTCAAACTGTAAACCTTTTTGAAATCGATTAAAAAGTATTTTTAAGCGATACGTACTTACAAGCGAGCTTTGGAAATATCAGGAATCTCGCTCGTATTTATAAAATTTATAAGAAAAGTCGCAAATCGGTACGATGTGATACAGATATTAACAGTCTAATGACATTTAGTATCGATAGGAAGGTATATTTTAGCCGAGGACGGCCATATCCGTGACACAAATCTTGTGTTTATCGCCGACCAGTAGCGCAAGTACCAGGGCGTCATAAATGTAAAGTGGGTATAATTTACAACCTCGACTAATGGAAGAAGAACATTAAGTGGCTCTTTAACCGTTTACGTATTAATAGAATAGTACCAGGGAGCCAGGTGTTGCTAGGAGGGTAATTGCTTAATAGCTGTGTTTTAGAGGGATGTGATATTTTTAACAGGAAAGGCCTTACTCTGTATGTAGTGGTAGGTTTAAGCCATAGGCTGTCGTGGTGGCTACCACGACAGTATCAGTTAATCTTCCGTGAAATAGTGATGTTAACACGTCACTGTGTTTTGGTTGAAGGGCACTGCAGCAAGTGTAATTACTGGGCAAATCAGTTTTTTTTTTAGGAGCTCGTTACGGTGACATTCTGATCTTTGCCAAACATGGATTTGGATGGCACTGATACTGTTTAAACAAGGGCCAAATATGTAATCTCATATAGTCGAAGGCATTAATGAATTCTGTTGAACCTAATATCGTGCCTTCGACTGAAGGGTATATTGTTTCTGTCTTTTTGCAGGCGGGTTTTTTTAGTTTTGATTTTTTTTAATTAGTACTGTTTAGTCGTAAGACACAAGGCGTAAGAAACTATTTTTGTTTTATTTTTAATTTATTTGTTTTGTTTCACTTCAAATATTTTTTAAACATATATATATTATATATTCTACTCGCCCTTTAAAGCCCTTTATTTAATTACCTCACTCGAGGTTCTTAGGAAAAAAAAAACAGTCCGCACATTAAATATTGTATGTATCCAGTGACACATGCGTTATCAAGATGAATCAAATGATGTTTCATTTATTAATAACGCTCGAGCCCTTTAGGAGTTATTAGCAGACATAGAAACATTAGAAGGATACATACAAAAATACATACATATATACGCGTCAAACACATAACCTTTCTCCGCAATCGGGTAAAAACATCGTTACTAGCCTATTTTATTTAAGGATGTCATTGTTGAACAAGTATCATTAAATAAAAAGAATAGTTAATATACAAAAGCACTCTACAATGTAACCCCTCAAATTGTTTCTAGAAAACAAATTAAAAAGCATAAAACACGATTCAGAATTCACCTCACTTAACCCTTTTGGTGCGTCGCAATAAAATTACTGGTGTATTAACCCTCCGCTCGCCCTGTAGGGGCAAAACGCATTTGGTTGCAAAACGACCCCCAAGTTTTAAATTATGATAGATTGGTGTGTAATGACAGGATTCATTTGTGCTTTTGCGTCTTGTAATCGTAGACTTATATCTATACCTAAAGTACCTAATGTTAATTTGTTTGTTTCGGTCAAGTAGTATTTCAGTTTATTATTATATATACAAATCTTTCCTCTTTATAATATTAGCATAGATAGAAGTATCTACGAGTTTAAAGTTAAGTCTATATATATAAAAGGAGAAGTTGACTGACTGACTGACATATCAACGCAAACTTAAAATAAGGGTTAGAAACCCGAAATTTTGCAAAGGAGTTCCTTTTATAACGCAGGAGGAGTGCTAAGGATTTTTGAAAATTCACCCCCTAAGGGGTTAAAACGGGGGTCCAAAGTTAGTACGAAACTCTTTCGTTAAAATATTTTGGTAACAATCTGGCATCCACGGCACGCGGGCATAAGCTAGCTTTATTATATGATAATAAAAACAGCAGTACCTACTCTTGCGAGTTCATTTACAGTACTAGATAAATAACGACTTTGACATGTAGGTTGATTATGACGCGGATAACGCGGCCACAGGGGTCTCAGCCTGAAGGTTGGTCCTGTCAGTAGGCACGACCAGAACCGCAAGGCGCCTCCACCTCCCCACATATCTGTGCGGTATACAAAAACTCAGCTAAGATGGTCAGCTCACCTCATGTCTGCAACCCAAAAGTGAATACCTAGTGTGTGGGGTAGTTTCAAAAACCACTTGTACGAAAATACACATTATACCGTTACCCACCTGTTCCTCAGCATGCATTAATATATATCATGATATTTTGTCTATGAGAGGAAACCGGTGGCAAAAACCAATATCCGCTTACGGTAATTTGGAGAGCCCTCGAGATGAGATGAGAGCGACCAGCCTCCCGAGGGACCTGTCCCTTGTGTCTTTGGTTTACTTTATACTTAGGGTTGGCACTAAAATATAAGGCGGTAGTAGGCTAGTGGTTAAGGCGTAGGATTTGCAATCGAGAAGTCACTGGTTGAAATTCCACCCATAACAAAAATAACACAATAAAGAACAGTTCTCATATTTATGAGGGGTCTTATTTATGAAGAATGATCTGATTTGTGTCAGGACACGGTTTGTATAAAATAATGTATACAAAATTTACAGCAATTTGGATGGTTTTTTTTATTTAAAAATCTCAACTATAAAATGTGACATTTTCATTAGTATATTACATCTGTGCGAAACCAGGAGGGGGGAGGGGGGATTGCTAGTAATTTATAATTATTAGTATGTATAGGTATGCAATATTTATAATTATTAGTATGTACGGCTATTACCGAGTCTTCATCGTATATGTCTACAGTAAAATATGTATGTCTTTAAAATAAATAATTGCAACGCCCGAGGGTTATTTTAATATTAAATAGGTACTACCCTTTTTCTGGCTAACTATTGCAAACTTGGCATTTAATGTAAATGTCATTTCTGTCAACGACTTATATCAAGTGCAGTTTTTGCTTCGTGAGTGTTTAAAGAATGTTGAGTTTGCTAGTTTCCAAGGATACAGAGATTTTACCCTTTGGATTGTCTACTTAATACCTTGTTACTAGATAGGCTATAATTTGTTTTGCTGGGAACATAATTTTGCGGATTTACCTATATATTATGAAAAGCATATGCCGGAAGTCGTCACTACAGGCATCTACGTAAAAACTCGTTTTATAATTCGGTTCAAGTTACATTAAATTAATAAAAATCAATGTGTATGTTTGTCCTCTATCCGTTCCAAAACCATTTATCAGATTGTGATTAAGTTTGGTTGGGTGTTCTTGGGACGCCCGCGAAGGTTCCTGCCCCCAAAAAGCCATAGCGAAGCATGGCTGGGTTGAGTTAACAGGCTATACAAATATTTTTGCTATAATATTATCAGTGCACATTCCTTAAATAATAATAATGTTTTTTTTAATTTAAAACACAGTCCATTTTGTTAGTATACCTACATGATTTTAAAAAACTAATGTTAGTACTTATCTATGTTAAAATCACCACGCGACATACGTTTCAGCATCGGGCTGTCCCACCGATCTGCTATAGTAATTAGTATGCTTTTGGGGCTGTCGCGCACCCTGCGTATGATAGGTGTACACCGTTTGCGCATTATAGCGTAAAAACCATATATTTGTGCTTCGGCAAACATGGTAGATGCACTACAGTGCCGCGGCAGCCCCATCAACACACAAAAATCTATATTATTTGTTGAGAGAGAAAGAGCTTCCATGGCGTATGCTAAATAAAATTTATGTAATACTGATTCCATATCTCCTATTTTTTTCCGAAAATTACAAGGCAAGCGTAGCTTTATCTTCTAAAGATAACTTACAATAAACTTGCACATTTTGATAAATAATAATGATATTTCTGTAAAGCTTTCAAACCTATGGTGTTGCTCTTTAAAATATATAATTAATATGAACTTATTTGCAAAATAAATATCCTCACGCGATGAAATAATTATGGTGTCGGTCATGTTTTATTACCATTAATGTGTACTGCTACCGTACTTGTTATAGATACCTAACATAACAATTATAATAACTAAAATTAAGAAGTTGTCTGTGCGTTTATTCTAATGTGAAATGTTATGATAATAGTATTTTTTTTTCATTT
Organism: Herminia tarsipennalis; assembly: GCA_945859575.2. Taxonomy (NCBI): domain Eukaryota; kingdom Metazoa; phylum Arthropoda; class Insecta; order Lepidoptera; family Erebidae; genus Herminia; species Herminia tarsipennalis. The sequence goes on along the minus strand of OX243833.2, from coordinate 1,412,143 downwards.
ATGCTATAATAGTATTATCTTCCTCCTCCGCTCCTTATGACATTTGGGACACAATTGGATTATAGTCAAGTTTAGCACATAGGCTACTTTCATCTCGAAAAAATGTACGGTTCCGGTTTTTTGAAAAATTCGGTTATTTTTTAAAATTTCAACGCGAACGAAGTCGCTGGCATATGCCAGTTTTACATATAATATTAAGCTATTTAAATAAAGAATGTTTAACCTTTTGAATGTAATTTAGCTGTAATTAACAAGCATTTACTTAACATACGTAATCATGGGATTGATATAAACCATTTCCAGGATTACATATTATTATTACGTCGAGGGCGCTTCTGTCAGTATAATTTCGTAATTACTTTTTTTCTGTTCCATTTTGTTACCCCGACTTCAAACAAACACGTCGACATGTACTATTTTTGCATAGTATATAATATGGTATGATTCTTCAGGCGTAAAAGTATTTGCCTACAACGCAACATACAAGTATTAAATTTTTTAATCGAACCAAAAGTACCTAAAATTTGATAGAAAAATTATTAAATTTCCTATTAAAACTTCAATCCTATTTAGTCTGACCATTATTTTTAAACTATGAATAAACAAGATTTCAATAATAAAATAATGTAAATTATATTTGACAGCCCTAGCAAGAAGGCTGGTGCCACACTGCGCGCGACTCTCCAAATGCTCTGTATATTTTGACTCCACTGTTTCCCGCGCATAAATCACACGCCTAATGTATCGAAATGACGCACCACTGCACAGATACTGCAGTGTGTTTGCTGCCTGCCTGTTTACTGGCACAAACTAAAATATACTTTATTTTAAAACGCTTAAGGTTTGGATTCGATTCTCACCTAAAACGGTAAAATATACAGATGACATTGAATTTTAAACCAAATCACCTAATACTTAAAGTAAGAATTTCCCTAAATGTAAAGAAAAAGTTAGTTTTATAGAGCGGGAGAGTAAGTTCTTTGCGAAAAATAAACTTTGCGACTAGGACAAAATGTTTTATCATTTATTTCCAGGGTATAAGGTTGATAATAGAATGAAATGTATATTTGCGAATGGTACAACTAAAGTTGCATATATGTAATCCACATGAAAGCTTTCGGATTAGTGTTTGATGACATCATTATTTTTCAAATGACGATCGTGTTGCGATTTTCTCTGCCCTCAGGGATCGGGGGAGAAAAATTCGATGTGATTTATTATCTCAGTGTAATTTCTAAAGTAATTTTTAAAAGAAAAATAAAGCAGGTTAGAAAACATTTTGCAAGATTAAAAATCACAAAAAGATTAAAAAAGATACAAGTTTTGTCCATGACTTTGTTCGTATAATAGTATATTAAAATTCGATACTGAAAGCAAAATCTCTTAACTAAAATAATACTTTTCTGAAATTTTAATTTGAAATATTCTTCGAAAAGATTCTTGAACTATAAACTTATTTTTTGTTTGAGAAAAGGCTATGAATTGCAAGATAAACTTATACATAAATCCCCACTATAATCTCAATATTAGTTGTAACAAAACAAGCTACACACCAGTCGAATTATTTCCTAATAATTCCCTTAAATCCTTAAAATCGCATGGGACGTGGCAGCCCTGAAACCAACAAATCCGTAATCTTTACCGTTCAAATATAAACCTTACACCTATAGAAATACAGTTGTCAATGATAGTAAATGCAACTCGGTTCATAAGTAAGGGTCCCTTGTTTCAATTTTCCAGATCAACGGGCCCTGTCGAGCTGAGATTGGCATTGGGTATAAAAGCAAAGCGCACATGTTACAGCGATGTTCACTTTTCATACTCAACACGCTCGTTAATTATGCTATGGGGAATAATTGACGTGTCTCCTTTATTTGCAAATTGGGGGAATATTAATGAGATATTAAATTGAGAACATGTTTCTGAAATGTCACTTGTATTTATTTAACGGAAAAGAAGGTCTGCGCAATAAATTAACGTCGTTGCCAAATTAAACTTTTATGTCTGTTTCTCTTTCTCTTTGTTTTTGGCAGTTTTAATTACTGCTATATAAATATTCACGTTAAAAATCGCGAGCAAATTCGAGATTGTAAACCGAATAAAATTCCTTATCAAATTTCGTTACAAACACTAACTATACAATTCTCGGAGATATACTTGTAGGTGCATAAAGTGCATAATAAATATACTCGGACCATAGTGTACCCACTGGTACATTACTACCAGACAAGGGGCGTGGGTAATCTCGTGCTATCTCCAGAGACTCGTAACAGGAGACGCAGCGACAAATAGATACATTTGTACCCCGCAATATGTTTGACAACCCTACCTTGTGTTGCAAATATCCTGTGTTTACTGTTGTCCTAGTACTTGTGGGGTGGAAATATGTTGAATATTATATGTATTTTAAAGTATAATAAACTCTGTGAGTAAGATGAAGAAATACTCTCATTGTTATTCGCTAAATATCAATTTGTAATCCTTAATAAAATTAAGATAATCCCACGTATTCAATAATTACATAACACCTGGAGCACAAAAGGCAAGCTTTATATAGACATCAGTCGGCAGCGAATACATAAGCTCAAGGACACAACATTTCGGAACATGAACAAATCCATGAACTATGTCTATGTGTGCGATGCTTTCTGTACTCTCGGTATATTGCGCCACAACTCTCAAATATCTCTTATACATAATATCACTTACCTTGCCGGCTATCGTCCCATCTCGACCACTTATCAAGGATCACACGTTTTGAAAAAATAAAGTGCGTAGCGTACGTCTCCCGAACTCTCAAGTTACAAGCAACACTTACCTGGAAAGATACAAACAGATATGTTACTTGTTGTAAAAACATTTGTTTATGGATCGGATTTGCGGAATATTTTGATGTAAGAACGATTTGTATGACCATACTGCCAGTTTTTTTTTTAAATTTAGACTGTGCTATTTGATACACAGTGATCATTCTGCCAGTTGTAACGCACCAAACAGATATCTATATAGTATCTTTATAGTAAACCGTGACTGATTGATACTATAATATTTAACGCACAGCTTAAATCACTGAGCAAATTTGATTGATATTTAGCACACAGATAAAGAGATATATCATTTATTATTTGGGTATGTACCACAATGAATCCGGCATTACCACCGTCACCTATATGCCAAACAACTCCGTCTAACCCTAACGAGTGGGGGTTACATCAACTTATACAGAACGCTGCACTACAAATACCTCAAATGATTCCGACCAGAGCTTATTGTGGCCGCCGTGACAGAGCTTCGCCAAGCAAAGATTTTGGAAAAAACAACCCTTAAAAGGGGTGGAAGTTATAAAAATATATATATTACGGGTCTCAATCGCGTATTTTACCTTAAATTACTCACGCGATTAAGACCCGTAATATAGACATTTTCATAATGTGTAGAAATCGCGAAAGTTTCAGCATCAACATTTAGGGGTGGAAGTGTTGAAACTTCAATCAAAATTAAACTAACTTATGCATTGCTTTAAACCTGATTTAATATTATTCATGGATCATAATTCAGTTTTAAAGAAAATACCTTAAATCGTTTTAAAGATCGGTATTTTTATTCTTATTAGGTTCTTTTCAGTATCTTTTCTAACCTAGCCTTACCTGAATAAATTCGTCAAACAAAGTCCTTATAAAGTCATTAAACATCTATCAAGCATGTGAACAATTCCTACGTTTACTGCTATCCTAGTATCTAAACATTTCCATAAAACTAAAATGTCTTTGGTTATCCATTGGTTATCCATATAGCTACTATAAACATACAATTTTATGATCAAGTCCATATAAGGAGGCTGCATTCTAATGTCCGTATTTCCCATCTTATCTCCGAACCACGCGTTCTTTAATTGATTGCTATTAAGTATTAACTTTAACGAGTGACTCGTGGTGATGTTTTCAATCATTAATTAAATGTTTGTTTTAAATATTTTCTGTCATGGTTGAAAAGAAATACCTAGTTACTTCGATGAATTTATCATGTTCAGTATTATTTATACTAGCTGACCCGCGCAACTTCGTCTGCGTTAATTTTCCCCGTTTTTGAAACATTTTTCATTGCTGCTCTGCTCTCATTGGTCGTAGCGTGATGTTATAAAGCCTATAGCCTTCGTAGAAAAATGGGCTATCCAACAGTAAAGATTTTTTCAATTCCGACCAGTAGATCCTGAGATTATCGCGATCAAACAAACAAACTCTTCAGCTTTATAATATTAGTATAGATTTACTCGGTGAGTTAAATGTGTCTGGACCCATTTCTCATCTCCAGTCTATCCCACTAAAATCCAATATTTTGGTTTAAGTGTCATCCATCACCGGAGAGGGAAAGCCGGAAGGACTTTTTCATTGTAAGAATTGTCTTGTATCTAATGGGAATAATCTGACATAACTGTCAAATTTAGTACTACAGATCCGGTTATCGAGATTGTTTTAAAAGATTTTTCGAATAAACCACAATACGAAATGGATTTTCTTGTTTCGTAGATAAGTTAAAATTATCTCACTTCGACAATCGTAGAAATACTTCGAAAATAGTAACGAATATAATAATTATGTAAGGGGCATCAGCTAATCTCCATATAAAGTACAAAAGCAAAAGAAATAACTGTCACTCCTAGAGCGCCCAGGCACCCACATAAATAATGTCAACAGCCGAGCATCGAACAATCGATGATCCATGGGACCGCGTCACCAGCCACTCACCGCTTCCAAGCCCAAAAAAATACACACGAAACGCCACTCCCGGGAACATAACACATAAATATATCAAAACGAAAACAATAGGGCGACATCGGAGATATCGCATCACACACTAAAAACCCACGGACATATTTCAAAAACCGGAGATAAAACAAAAACAGAACAAGAAAAAAACGACAACTAAAAACCAACATCGAAAAAAACGTGATGGGCATTAATTAAAACGGACCCACGACCAGGAATTCAGAAAAACAAAGAGGTTAAACAAACCTTCGCAGTGGGATCCCTCGCAATGATCATCATCTCACATTTTTAATCATCAAACATAAAATCTTTTTGTTCAATCGAAAACTAACCGTGCTCGGTCGAGTTAGAGGTGGGAGTGATTTCGTTACTGATACCACATTTATCGATATAAAGAGCTGTTGAAAATTATTTTTTGGTTGGATTGTCACCGTTGTTTTAATGGTATTACGCATTGAAGAAGGGTTATCTCGACGATCCGATCTCTGGGTCCAGGTACGGGACCAAGATTGATTGGACACGACCCGACATTTTTATGTCCGTGATCTCGGGTGTCGTCGACTCCGTTGGAAACGAATAGGTTATTAAATTAGTAGTATCGACCCAACAAAAACTGTTAATTATGTAGGCTGTAACTAACCGTGTATCATCATTACTTGTGACGTTTGTTAGTGAATGAAATGTCAGGATAATTGATTCGGACACCTTTTGGTTGCAAATGACTCATGACAATCGTGTTTTGGCAAATATGGTGTTTTATTTTACAAATAAATATTGATGTTGAAAAAATAAAAAAATATTCCTTGACATTGACATATTACATAATACGAAAATATGTTAAAATGTTTATGAGTAACAGAATGCATTCGTTCAAAATGCGTTTTCAGTGCTTAAAGTTTACTAAACAAAAAATAAATAAAAGCCTTATCTTGCGCAAAAAGCTTTTTCACCTTTTCCGAAAAAGGACAGTCCTTTATATTTATTACAATTAAGTTAAAGTGGGACATATAAAGGATTGTAGATCATTATAGAGGGTGCGCGATACAATCGGCGCGGGCGCACGGCACACAATGGTTGTCAACACAATGTCACCGCGCAAGCGAGTGGGCGCGGAGGGGATTATGAGTTCATGACAGACCGACAAACAAATGTACAACGGCGCTTAGTGGTTACGAGGGGTTCAATACCGGTGATTTATAAAAAATACAAATAATATACTGAGAGATTGATAGACAACTTATCAAACATTATAAACTTATGTGTTAGGATAATACTTAATTGTGTGTGATGCGTAAAGCCTATAGTCCAATAACTTTGGAGGACATGTTTCGGAATCGTATTTTTAGAATCTAGCATTTCTAAAATTACGAATACCACAAACGTCCACAAACAGCACGAAAGAAAAATCGCCAAACACCATTAGTCGAATTTGGCCACAGGCTGATACTGGTTCTAGAAATATGCGTAGAATTAATAATAATAATAATATCTTGGGAAAACTCACGCAACGCTATCTGATCCCAAACTAAGCAGAGCTTGTACTATGGAAACCAGCCAACTGATAAACATACATATTATAGATAAATAAAACCCAGACACAGAATAAACCATCCTGGGTGGGGATCTAACCCACGACCTTAGCTTAGCAGTAAAGGTCACTAACCACTAGACCAACAGGCCAGTCAAAAAAAAGTCAAGATGCAATTCTACAAAGCATAACATCCAGATGTTATACCAAACTAGATAAATAATAAAAAACGGTACATAGTACAGAGAGGAGATCATCCGAAACATGATCTTCGGATAAAGCAACAATACGGTATTACATTACCGGCGTTTGTAAAAAGAAAAAAAGTACCAAAAACGGCAATAGTGAACGACAAACAATACTGAATAGAGATTTAAGAAGGGATTTGGATTCAAAGGGATTGGGGCCGCTTTGTTTCTTAGCCTTTTAAATGTTAAGGCTTGAGGTAACTGGACCGATGTGAGGTGAGGTGCCAGCGATAGCGATACAGATACTGAACGATAGGGTGAAATATATACCAGTAAAATGAGAGTTCCACATCAAGGATTTCATAGCTTTTGGCCGCGGCTGTGCCCCTGTCATGTCAAATCGTGAATAGTCTTCCCCAGACTTTAAGCTTACCTCTACAATTTATAAGCCACTAGCTGTCCCGGCCAACTTCGTACCGCCCCGTTACATTTTTTTTGTCGTATTTTTTTTTACGAGTATTAGAAATCTAAAGAAAAAAAAATGAATGAAATCGGCAAAGTCGTTCTTTAGTTATTCCATGACCAAGGGAAATAGGGATTGATTTATGTAAATATTTAAATATATATATAATAGCCCCGCGGTTTGTACTAAAAATCAAACAATGGTAAACAGGCCTGGTATACGCGCATTTATGTAAAGCTCTGCTTTAGTTATAAGGATTGCAACTGTCGTTAAAAAAGAAAAAAAAACGGATTAGTACCTATAGATAGTTTGGTAATCACTAACACACAAGTAATATGTACTTCCAACCACTACCACAACATCTAAAATACAGTCCAAAATTCTAAAAACAGCAGCAGCGTTTTTAGTACAATTTATGTATTTTATTACCTAGAATCTGAAATCCCGCTTTCACATCAGCCACACCTTTCCTTCAAGATTTAGCGAACTGGGAACTTGCGTCGGCGTATCTTTGTGCGTACCGTAAAAGGGCGTGTGATTGTAGTGGCGAGTAATGGCCACTTTTTGCGCATGCGCTGTAAAAAGGCGGCACTCAGCGACGCGCTGCGTGCGACCAGAATACGGATAACGCTTCTGGTTATGGGATTAGTGGGGGTTTGACTAATTGCTTTTTGTTTTTTAATTTTCGAAGAATAAGTTATGTGGACTTCATGATTATGTGTCTGTAATGTATTTTGTCTCTATTGAATCATCAATTCCAGTGATTTCATGGTGTAAGTAGTTGTAGAATTTTCGAGCACTACTTCGACAAGGCTTCACAATTATCTATTCTACAAGTACGTGATACTTCGCCACACACATAAGCTAAAGTTTATACCCCTTGACAGATATTACGAGATGTCCATGCCAATGCTTCCAAAATTTGTCACATTTGCAAAATGTTCTTCAGCACAATCTAAGGCGAGGTTGAAGAAGATTATCAAAAAAATTGGCACGCGGTATCTTTTATTTATCGAATACCCGTTTTTAATAAATATTCGAAGGAGCCCATAATGATGATTAATAATCATGTTCTTTACAAATACAATAATTGCATTTTTGAAAGATAGAAAAGTTTGAAATCCAGACCCAGGAGTCGGACCCGAGACTTTCGTATGCCAAACCGGGGCCGGAATCGAACTACCTATCTGGTCTATGTTACTAGACCTCAAATTTTCCTATCCTTTTATGCTCGCGAGGGCCCAACTCGCAGAATAGAGAAATTTAATAAAGAGAAAAAAAATAGAGTGAGTGTTTATGGCTCTTACCCCAGTAAGTAACTAAACAATGTTGCTTACATGTTACATCGTTACCACCATCAAAAAACAAAGCTGCAGCAGCTGCAGATGAAGAGACCACACACTTTAAAGATAAACTTACCAAAATCATAGATAAGTGTAACAAAATACCAGACTTATGAATATTAAATGATGAAATTCGTTCAAACGTTATGAAATGTGCACTTCGGCATAGTGTTGTTCATTGGCGCGTAACACTCGAGTCTCGAGTCTCGATAGTTGAGTCGATAAGTGGCGGAGACAAAGGTCGGCGCGGACAAAGCGGCCGGTAATCAAGATATCAAGACGAACTAACAAGGTGTAAACTGACAGCGACAGCCAAGGTAGCTAGACTAGCAGGCCTAAGTACACTTACTAACACACTTACTACTACTATGATTTTGGTAAGTTTGTCTTAAAATTGTGTGATCTCTTCATCTGCAGCTGCTGCAGCTTAAAAACAAAGGTTTTTGATGGTAAACAACATTGCTTAGTTAATTACTGGGGGCATACTAATATTATAGATGTGAAAGTAACTATGTCTGTCTGTCTGTCTGTTAAGATTTCACGCTCAAACAGCTAAACCGATTTAGATGAAATTTGGTATGGAGATAGTTTGAGTCCCTGGGAAGGACATAGGATAGTTTTTATCGCGATAACCGACGTCAACGCTGGCGGAGCCGCGGGCGAAAGCTAGTTCACTATAAATGTTTTTTTTTCTCTTTATTAAAAAAGAATAAGTTTTTTTTCTCATCATTAAGGGCCCGTTCGAATATGTACGAGTATTTAAAACGGGTATTCGATACGTAAAAGATAGCGCGTGCCAAATTTTTGGGATATTTCATTCAACCGCACCTTAGGTATAAGATGATGCGCTGCTGAAGAATATGTTGCTAATGTGACCAATTTCGGGTGCGTTGCCGTCTCGTTGACATATCGTATGGGGGTAAAAACCTTTACCTTAACCACCCAACCTTTACCTTACAAACTTAAGTTTAAGTCAGCAATCAAATATCCATAAATATATGAACTTTATTAACTCGTTATATTTCAAAACATTATGTTAAGAAACTACTTCTTGTTTTGTGTACCTTCTTTGGAATATTTCAACTTGAGAAGTTTAATTCCCTTCTTTTGTCCACTTAGGAAGCAAAAGCAAGACTTGTGATACGTCATGATTCTACCTACATGTACATTTAATGTTAGGTTTGCAAAGTAACAGGTAAAGCCGCGCATACTCTGTACTGACCGAGCAAAATCTTCAGATTAAACAGAGCGAATGTCTCTGTAAATGGATCTCTGAACAGTTAAACTGCCCAGCAACAAATACGCTTTACGTTCACATTTTGTACCTCAAAACTGAGACAGAGCGTATATGCGTCTGCGCAGCGGATTAGTGCGGCGGCAGCGGAGCGCACGCGCGCACTAGACCCGACGTAATGCGTGCGGCGCCGGCGCGGCCGCTCCTTCACTCCAACGACTATTACCGATTACACTTTTTACACGAAACTTTACAAATAATCTTGCTATTTTGTGAAACTATTCATACTTGGATACAGAAAGTGAAATTATATACTACGTGTTTCAAATGAGTTGATAACTGTCATGATGACATTTTGATTCGATTTACGACTGCAACTTCATTATATGACGTAAGGTCAGCAATAAAATGATTCGTAAAAAGGTGTCATATTCATTAGTATTACACCGAAGTACCTGCCTACTTTAATAAACTATATTTATGCACCGTATTTTCTAGTTTAATAATACAGATATGATTTAGTTAAAAAAATATCACGTCTGATTGAAAAACTTATATTATGCCTATTCACTTAATTCTGTTTGGTGTTTATTAAATAATAAAGAATACTAATAATACTTATTATAATATGGAAAAAAATTAGGTACCTACATAGTTAAAAGAATATAAATATTACGTCGGTTTCATTACCATACACATACGTACTTTAACCGACATGGGAGTTTTTGCTGCTAGCAGGTACAATTTTGAAAGTAAGTTAATAAGTTGTCGCGATCGCGATTATTTTCTCATTTGAAACGCATACTTAGTACTTGAATTCGTTGTCGTAATTCCTAATACTATTATTAAGTAGACCGAATCAATTGACGCCTGTAATGACAGCCCTATAAATGATCTCAATTTCCTTTCAAATAATTATTATTACCGCAATATTAAAAAATAATAATTTTAAACTCTTTTTTTATATAACTCTTCATATAAGACTGTCACGTCAGTATTGTCTGAATACCTCTGTCTCGTAGAACATTTTGTTTTATACGTTTTGTGAGCCATTAACGTAAGATATCGTATTACTCGAGTGCGAGTATAATAGAGAGCATGGACCAATGTGTCTATGGTGCACTCTCATGGTGGCCATTCATTTGATACACTGTGCTGTGGGCGTATGATTGTATTTTGTTAATATGTATTGAACTTATTTCAATTTGTCATTTAAATTTAATGGATTGATTTTGGAGTAAATGACATTATGATTAGGACTTCGATTTGTTATTTTGGGGTTTGTTACTTTTCAAAGCTTTTGTGGTATGAAAATGTGACTTGAAGCCGGATACTACAAGTTTTACTAGCCTGAAACATCTTTTTAAGAACTGCATGCTCCAAAGTGTTACGAATTATAAGTTTTAATTATTGTAAGTACCAAAGTTTATTTATTTTAAAGGATAAATATTATATGTCAGTAGGTATAGGTATTAGTATTAATATGTAGATAACATTAGTATAAGCTTAATATGTTACGAACCGAGCGTCTCTTTTACCAACAAACTGTGCTATAAGCAGTTTGGCGAATTAGTTTTAGTGTTACACATTTTGTACTTTCTTAGTTAATAAAAAAAATAAATGGCTATAATAAAATGTGTCAGTCTTTTGTTTATAACTAAGCCGAGACGCGAACATGAAATGTAGTTTTTATATACCTAGTTATCAGCTAAACTCTCCTGTGTAAATTAGGCCTACCAAATGGTATAACTCCATTACCTGACCCTAGGTGAAGTCTACAGAGGATAAAGTCTTTAGTAGGTATGCTTAATTTACCAGTTATAAATAACTATGTAGTATTTTATGTTTTATTATTTTAGTGTAGTACCTAATCGTGTAAAGATCATGTTTTTTGTTGTTTAACAAAGTTGTTGGCAAAAGTTAAAACAGTAGGAATAAACGCAAATATAAATTGTATCAAGCTGATATAAAATAAGTAGATGTTAGTTAGTTGTAAGAATACAGCTTTCATTTGCTTTTCAAAACTTCCCCTAACCGTATTTTTGTCATATTATTAGCATACAATAAACTTAATAACGTAAAACACCATATTTATGGTCGAACCACCTAAATTTAATTATCCGCCTTCATTCCCCACTTCCGCTATATTTTATTCGTCCCCAGTGATCTACACAATATAAATTAAAATTATTAGTATATAAATAATTCCATGTCTATGTTCTAATTAAAACCTGGTTTAAGCTTGGGATAATTTCTGCTTTAGAAAAGCGCCCCGTCGTGATTTTAATGTTAACTTTCAGTTTTATATTATTTATCTGTGGTATTGATAAAAACGAGGTAGAGCGATCGAATATCTGTGAAATACATCGACAAATTTTATGTGACATCACTAGTCGCGATAGGGCGTAGTAAGCCCCGCCCACTTGCGTACGTAGCTCCGTAATGACAGTTTATCCCTTTCACTCACAAGTAATTTGTTAATAAAACGCATTGTGTTGATTAGAAACTGTATTTTATAACTTTAAAATTAATTAGTTGGTGAAGTAAAAGCTTTAATTAATAAAGCAAGCAGTGATTTATTAAATTGCGGAATGTGTTGTTTGGTATGAATTTCGATATATTAACAATTCAGTTTCTAATTGCCAATTAGATTTCTATTGTAACATTTTTAGGTGCAAATATTTTTTAACTAATAAATTAAATTAAAGTTTTAATAGATTACTTTTCTAGGTAAACAAAAAAACTCCAAAAGACTAATTAGTACATAAAACTAGCATTTAAACTACTAACGAATAAGTCCCGATTACATTTCATAATTAACCTTAATTTATACCTACTAATATTATAAAACTGAAGAGTTTGTTTGTTTGTTTGAACGCGGCAATCTCAGGAACTACGGGTCCGAATTGAAAAATTCTTTCATTGTTGGATAGCCTATTTATCGAGGAAAGCTATAGGCTATATAACATCGCGCTAAGACCAATAGGAGCGGAGCAGTAATGAAAAATGTTGCAAAAACGGGGAAAATGTACGCATACGCAGTTGCGCGGTAGGCAGCTAGTATTTATATTATATTTGACTAGAAAAAATAGTGACGTCGTTGTCCGGCATTTGTTTGAGTTCTAATAAAATCTGCGTTCTGATATTTCTTAAACAGTTGCCATTTTGACTAGATGGAAACTGCGAGTAAAGTCTTCTGGGAGCATTGGGGAGATATTTCACTGAAAACGGGGAAGTGATACACTTAGTATTGCTCCTAGTATTAACACCTATAACACAATAACTTTTTTTTAATAGGTATTTGCTAATAGAAGATGTCATCTTCGTACGGGCAGAAAAGAAACAAAACAATTTTAAGACCAAAAAGCCGTTTTAACAATTTTAAAAGAAAAAAAAACCGAAGTTGTAAATTGTACCTGAACGACGTTTAAAACAGAAATTAAATTAAAAAGAGGTCTTAAAACCAGTCATAACAAAAGGACAAAGTTTTAAAAATCAGATAGGTACCTACATTTTATTTTTGAAAAATGCAGCTGCCGTGTTTTTTGGCAACATTTAAGGCGATGACAGCTGGCTATATTAAATCATCGAGAGTACACTAATCCTATGGATTAGTGCCGGCTCGGAGAATCTTTGTGACATGACAATTTGTGGCCACGAAGTGGAAGGTTAAGCTCAGTATCTGTTAACAGGATGGGTTGATAAATGTTACACACACACTTCTCTAAAGAAAGCTACGTAATGGATCAAGACTGCTTTTTTAGAGATTTTTTTGTCACTAAATACCTATAGTTTGGTAATTGATAAACAATGCCTTTTATTCTTGTGAATACTCCGTCAAGTATAAACAGTGCTCGCTCATCAAATATTTTTCATCAGCCAATTTTCTTCTACTCTACTCCAACAATATATTACGACAAACCAACAGACCGGCAAACTACGCATAATAATAAAAAAATACACATAATACGGCCATAAAAATCCTATTTCACGGACCAGGAGATCAGCGGAGTAGAAGAGGTTTTCGCAGGCGTGTCGGATGCGGCGCGTGCCGGTCACACGTTCTCTTGGAGTCATTGTGATGGAACGATGACATTGGATTACTACGCGTCTATGGGCTCCTGGTGTAATTTGACGCTAATTACGACTAAATAATATAATAAGATTGTTTAAAAAATAATACAATTTCTAATAAATATTTACAAAGATGAAATTTAACAAACAAAAAGTTGATGCGAAACCGTAATTAAAATTGGAGCAATAAAGCATAAATTTTCACATATAAACAGAAAGGTGATTTAGAAAAAAGGAAGATAAATAAATCTTAATAATATTTCTAAAAATATTATTATCAGATATATTTCGAGAAACAAACAACGAGGCAAATAGGTGTAAGTACTTATATGGCAAACCCACAACGTTGGTTGCTATTTCACGCAAAAACAACTGAACGAGTTTTGATGAAACCATTCAGGCTATAAAAATCACACAACACCTACAAAGACACGCGGAAAAACTAGTAATCAATAATGTTCTCCATAAAATCTTGGAACATTCACCAAATTCCCTAAAACTCGCTACAAAAGTGAACAATGGATAATATCAATCAACAAACAGTGCACAAATGCACTTGTCAACTAATTCGATTCTCGGGCAATGTAATAAGGATTCAAATGAAAACTAATGTCAGTGAAGTAGCCGGTCAGCCGGAAACTTCCCGCGCGCAATCTAATTTGTGTCTCCCCTTAATATTTTGGGGAAAATTGAAGAAATATTGCAAGGGTGATTTCTAGAGACGTGTAATTTTAGCGAAGTGTTCTCATACCATGGTTCTGTAAATATACTAAAATATAATGTATATTTTAACTTTTGTAGATACATGTATTTTACATGTACATGTAATGCCAAGTTCGCAAACAATAGGTAAAGCCGGAGAAATGAACCTGGCAATAAAAACTCGCGGCCACTCTATTCAAATTGCCAATTTTACAATGTTTGAATGTTTATTAACTTGATATGGGGGGTAAGACGCTGCGACTAATATACTATACTTAATGTTGATTACCTATGTTAAAGGACTGATGCAAATTGTATTATCAAAAAGTTGAAATTTTCTGTATTTATTATATTCATCATCATCATCATCAGCCTATCGCAGTCCACTGCTGGACATAGGCCTCTCCAATTGCACGCCACTTTGTTCTATCTTCGGCTTCTCGCATCCAGCTCCTGCCAGCCGTTTTGCGTAAATCATCACTCCACCTGGCCTGAGGGCGTCCTACACTACATTTGCCAAGCCGCGGTCTCCACTCAAGAACTCGTTTACCCCAACGGTTGTCGGTTCTTCGGCTAATATGGCCAGCCCACTGCCACTTCAACTTGCTAATCCGGTGGGCTATGTCGATAACTTTGGTTCTCTGCCGGATCACCTCATTTCTGATTTTGTCCCTAAGAGAAACTCCGAGCATAGCCCTTTCCATAGCCCGCTGAGCGACTTTGAACTTGTGGACCAGCCGTACCGTCAGTTTCCACGTTTCGGCTCCGTATGTCATGACGGGTAGGACGCACTGATTAAAGACTTTAGTCTTTAGACATTGTGGGATCGACGATGAGAAGACTTATTTATTATATTAATTGTTTTAATTAACAAAAGTAATGTCCACTTACTTTGTAACCTACTTATCTATATTTATATCACAGCGATAGAGACCACTCCTAAGACCTAGGGAAATCCTTGTGTCTTGGACTCAATGAGCACAAAGTACTTACATCCAGGCTTGAAACTACAATTCATAGATGCCACAAAGTGCTATCTGATACAGAGAGCAAAATAGCACTGCTCGCTTTCTTCATTACAGCTGATACATCCATCAATTCCTCAATAAATTCAGTTGTTTCGTAAATCTAGTAAATACTATGATCAGACACAAAAACAAATTTGACAAAAACCCTTCGAAAACATGATCAATATAGACAAACAAACAGAAGTAGATACCATTAGGGGTTGCAAGTGCAACACTAATGAAATCTATATTAGATTAGTGAGGGGGTAATGAGCCGGGGGCGCGTAACGAGATTACATCCCTCGAGTCCCGCGTCCCGGAGAGTCCCGGGGTGTCCCGGAGTGCACTGCTAAAGTGATTACACAGACGACCCTACGAAGCGTGATGATTTGTTACTTTGGCATTGAGATGGCAAAATTATCTAGTAAGGATTCGTATGCAAGCCTTTCAAAAATAGTTGGTAACAGTTAAAATTGGTAAACAAAGAAATACAATTATGTTAGAGAAGAAAAATTGGAAGATTAACCCAGGAATGTCCAATTTCCAAGTTATGTACAATTTTGAACTTCAGCATATAAAACCTACTACTAGGTACCACTTGGGTGTTTGATTGTTTGTTGCTCCTTCACAAAAAAACTAATGAATGGATTTTGATAACATTTTACAGTTAGCGGGGTATAAAAATCAATATCAAATAAGGTAGCCGAAACTGCGAGGAAAAGTTTATGTAATCTATACAAATAAATAAAATTGAAGTGTCTGTTTGTAATATCAAAATAACAGTTTTTTTATTAAATGCTTAAGAAAGTATATATACCTAGTATGGGACATATACCAAAAACACGGTTTTTTTTTGTCTGTCAGTCTGTTTGTTCCGGTTAATCTCCGAAACGGATAAACGGATTTTGTCAGGACCTTCACTGTCAGACAGGTGATGATGTAAGGAGTAGCTTAGGCTACTTTTATCATCACGCTTACGTCTATGGGTAGTGAGCAGCATTGTAACTTCACGCCGACTAAGTCGTGTGCACAGTTAGTTTATTATAAATTAGATATTGAACGCAATTCATAACCAATAAAAGATTTTAACTAATCCAACCGCATGTCATTCTAGACCGAATCTCACCAAGTACCTATTATAATATTCTTCAAGATATAGGTACGATCCAGAAATACATGTCCCTGTAAGACCGGGTTCCGTACATAAATACCTATTACCAACAACAACTCGCGTGATGGTAGGTCATCAAGCAACTGGTAGCGACGGGTGGTGTCCTGGCCGAGTTTAACATATCAAATAGGCAGGTATTAATATGTACCGCTATCATTATGTCCATAATTATACTGGTAATATATTTTCAAGAGTTTATTACATGACAAAAATATATAAGCTATCTCATTTTTTTCGTGTCTTTTTGAATGGAGCGTATGAGAGAAATGATATAGTATTCAGTAGCCTAACGCAATACAACGTGTTTACCAGCGAAGGTATAATAATTATGCCATAAGCAGTTTGCTACTACCTAAAATTTTACAGAAAGAACACGCCACAACAATTATGCAATTGCATGTCACTATGGGTGATGAAATACATCTATACTAAAATTATAAAGCTGAAGAGTTTGTTTGTTTGAACGCGGTAATCTCAGGAACTACTGATCCGAATTGAAGAAATATTTCACTGTTGGATAGCCCATTTATCGAGGAAGGCTATAGGCTATATAACATCACGCTACGATCAATAGGAGCGGAGCAGCATTGAGAAATGTAGCAATAACGGGAAAAAAATACGCAGACGAAGTATGATATATACCTACTGTCCTCTAATAACATTGGATCACGCATTTACACGTCCTATATAATCAGCATTTTACGGTTCTACTACAAGGACATTAGGCTTTCCCTTGAAAGAGAGTAACGGGCTGTAATTATTCGCAGGCTCAGTATTTAGTAAGGTGGCTAAAACATTTTTTTTAATACAAAATCTGTGTAAGAGATATATAAGAGAACTAGCTTTCGCCCGCGGCTCCGCCCGCGTGGATGTCGGTTATCGCAATAAAAACTATCCTACGTCATTCCCCGAGACTCAAACTATCTCCATACCAAATTTCATCTAAATCGGTTTAGATGTTTGAGCGTGAAAGCGTAACAGACAGACAGACGGAGTTACTTTCACATTTATAATATTACTAGCTGACCCGGCGAACTTCGTACCGCCTTAGCGTAAATTTGATGCACTACTTTATTTTGTATAGCTGACATTCGTAACGCGCTTTTTTTAAAATATGCAAAATTAAATGTATATTTTTCAATCTTTCTGAGAGATTTTCTTAATATTTTTTTTCCGTAAGAACCTTGTACAGAGTATTAGAAAACTACAAAAAAAAATCAGCCAAATCGGTCAAGCCGTTTTCATGCTATGTCGTGACAACGGAAAACGGGTTTCATTTTTATATACATAGATAACTATAATCGAAAAAGTTTAAAACAATAATCGCGGAATTGGTCACTATTGAATGAAGCTAGTTGTCTGTCACACACCAGGTCAGTCAGCAGATCAGAGTACTGTCTTTAAAGCCAGGTTTCCTCTAAAAAAAGGCCCTAGGCGGCAAATAGCCGAGCGGCATAAGATTTAAAAAGATAAAATAATTGCGTGACATAAGGCGAAAACGTACTATTGTGGCATGGTATGTCGGGACGCATCAGAATTCTATCGGTTCCATACATTTTGTATGGTTAAAGACACATTAATGCAGCGTGGTGTGGTGCAGCGCGATCTGTCGTGACGCGGACCACTAGCAGGCGATCGCGTCAGAACGGTGGTCGGGGTTGTGACGCGTCACAACACACCAGATTAATGTATTTCTAGCATTATAGGTATAGCAAAACGGAGCAAACGCAACAAACCTCAAAAAGTTACAGCATTTTTTTTTAAAATCATTATGCCGATTTGCCATTAAGATCCAGGTCTAAATTATAAAAACAAACAGTGTATTTCTTCGTCGGCCTCTCACAAAGGGTAGGTACGAACCAGCGCTCGCGCAACGCGTTGATTAATCAATCAATAGCGAGGCATCGGCATCGTTACCGCGCCGCCGGCCGCCGGCCGTCCTTTGTCGAGCCGATAATACGTGCACCATATACCGTACCTACTTAATGTTTTGTATGGTGTTTGTGATCAATGGGCCTGTAACATGAGCCCGCAAACGAGTGCCTTATGGGCATTCCGTGAGAGTTGAAGCTGGAAATCAATATGGCTACGCTAACTTGTGCGGTTTTGGTTACATTATACATAGTTTAATTAATCGATATCTATAAATATGCTTTAATACCATGTGGAATTTTAGGACCCATTCGATGAAATGAAAATTGCATTTTCCAAGGGGAGTTGTTGACATATTGATATTATTTTGGCGAAGACTATGTTGCCTAAAAATTGGCAACAAATGTCTTCAGTTGCTTTCATTTTTGCGTCATTTAGAGGGATATGAATGCGACTCCGGGTCCTAAGAACGTCATACCCAGAAGTCAGTGTTCAACATAAAGTAACAAATAAAAAAAAAATTATAACGATTCGTAAACTGAACACTTACTTGCGCGCAAAGAACATAAAATATGCAGGAGAATTAGGAACTACTCTTTTTGAAGTCAGCTATCTCAAAGAATAATGACCGATGGTTAAAACAAACAGAAAGCGAACAATAGACAAGTACCTACTTGCTTTGACGAAGCGCACACGCAGCAGTTATGATTTATAGATACCTGCGCCCGCGCACTGCGGCGCACTACTATAAATTATCAACGGTAATGATCAATACCAATGATTTATTATCACAGTAAATAAATCGATACGAATAAATACGTGTAGATAGAAAAAAATGCGATTCAGCATAGACAGTTTTATGACGTCTGGTCTCAATTTTTTT
This sequence comes from Herminia tarsipennalis, assembly GCA_945859575.2. Lineage (NCBI taxonomy): Eukaryota > Metazoa > Arthropoda > Insecta > Lepidoptera > Erebidae > Herminia > Herminia tarsipennalis. The sequence goes on along the minus strand of OX243833.2, from coordinate 1,392,912 downwards.
GGGTACATCAATCTTTATGGTGGTATATTTAATCATTATGGTTTAGATATAATAGCAGAGAACTTTTAAAATAATAGTTATTTTGCCTAGTACTCTTACTGCGGGAATTGTATAGTAGTAGTGCATTTTCCGAGCTTGGGCTTCGTAATTAATAATAATAATAATAATATCTTAATAATATCTTGGGACAACTCACACAATGTCATCTGATCCCAAACTAAGCAGAGCTTGTACTATGGCAACCAGACAACTGATAAACATACTCGTATATTTCTAAATACATACATATTATAGATAAATAACATTCAGACACAGAATAAACCATCGTGCTCATCACACAAAGTTTTATCCTGGGTGGGGATCGAACCCACGACCTCTTGCGTAGCAGTCTCTCCCACCGCACCCCAGAGGCAGTCAAATTATCTCTAATCCGCGAACCAGTAAGATATGATCCTGTCTTTTTGGAGATCATTTATCAGCATGATCGTTCATGGGGCCAAAATACTCTGGAAACAAATGTCCAAGTATGTAATTGTAAGAAAATTGTAAAAAAGCCAACGTAGTCTTTATCCATACACAATCTTTCAGACTGCCTCGGTGGCGCGGTGGGAGTGTATCCAACTGCTATGCAAGAGGTCGTAGATTCCATTCCCACACGGGACACCACTTTGTGTGCTTCACAAATTGTTGTTCCGAGTCTGGGTGTAATTTGGGTCCGTGACTTGTATGTTTGTAAAGTCCTCCGCGACACAGGGCTTGTACCCTACTGCAGCAGTCCTTCTTTTTATTTTAATAAAAAAACATATAGGTATAGTGATATTTTGAGTACATAGTCTAAAGTAATCTTCTACGTCTGTCTACGATTTTTCTCTGTAAGGTCTATAACGCTTAATTTATTTGAAGCAAGTAGAGACGTCTATGCGAAACAGAGATAGGTGGCTAAGAAAGAGAAATTAAAAAGAAAACTAACACTGATCATGATCACAACAGAAAACACGTAGGAAAAAAAAACAAACACAGTCGAATTGAGAACTTCCTCCTTTTTGAAGTCGGTTGAAAATAAGTTTTCATCACAAAGCTGATTTTCCATTATCAGTAAATAATCCCTATATCGCGGTGCACTACCAACGTAGTAACAATACAATTTGTACATCACACAAACTAGCGTCTGCCAAAGACTCGAACCAATAGTAAGCGGCGGTAGCTTAATGGCTAAGGCATCGGTCTCGCAATCGTGAGGTCGCGGCTTCGAATCCTACCCATTATACTACCGACGTGAACCCACTCCTAACACAAGCCTTTGAGGTTAACTGGAGGGGTTAACAAGATTGCTAGTAATGTGGGACTCAATCCCACATTGCTAGTATTTAAAAAAAAAAACTTCTTGCACAGCGGTCGTGCACACTCCCAATGCGCCACCGAGGCAAAAGCTAATCTAACATACAGACGAAACCCTATCATCATCATCAACAATCTCCCAATTCAATTAAGATCAATAGTAAAGCGCATTTGCCCGTCCAATCGTGCGCTTATCTCAACACGTGTCTATTGAACGCCGTTATCAGCTGTTATCAGTTACGGCGTGTTGGTTTGTTTGTCAGTTACGGACGAACCGATGTTGGAGATAAAACATTTTTTGTTAGATAGATACCGTGTTGAGATATGATCGTGTTGATGCTGGGTGAGATGCCGTGTTAAGTGTACAAGACGTAGGTGTAGTTAGAGGTCCCGTAGCATAAAATTCCTAGAGCATTCTGTGGCGCGGTGGGAGTGTGTCCGACTGCTACGCAAGAGGTCGTGGGTTCGATTCCCACACGGGATACCACTTTGTGTGATCCACAAACTGTTTTTCCTAGTCTGGGTGTACTTTATGTCCGTGACTTGTATGTTTGTAAAGCCCCCTCCCCCCTCCCCCGGACACAGAGTTTGTACCCTAATGCGAGTGTCGTCTTTTACTTAAATAAAATAAATGATAGGTGCTACCCACCTATCATTTCGTCGTGAAGTAGTAAAAAATACATCTACCTAATTCAATTTATTAAGAAGTAGCAGGTGAAACTATTTTTTTTTATACACACGATAAAATAATAAAATATCCTTCTAATAAACGTTAACAAATTAAGCTGTCTATAAAAATAATCTGTACTACTACCCTCTCGTAACTCTACGCAGTCAGTGATAACTTACAACAATAATTTATATTACAATTGGAACGATAATTAAAAATACTATAAAGAACCTCAGTGGCTTCATTTCGATGTTAACTCCTCGAATCTCCACCATCTCGGAATTCTCGAATAGCCAATGAAATTTTACTACCGCGCCGGCGCACATAACTTGAAGCTAACTAAAAAAGACCGTTTTTAAAAAAATAAAGTAAAATATTCTCGTGTTGTTATCTCGAGGCCGCATCGCAGGGTTTCCTGGGGACGTACGACCAATGGAATTAAAACATTGCATTTTTACCATAGAGCCGTGGATATAGATGCTATCTTGATCGTGGACACACGATTTATTTTATGAGACCTCGAGAACAAACTCTCGCGTCGCATCCACAGTTAACTAAGTATGAGTACAGTTTAACTAACTAAAGTAAGTTCGGGAGTTTCGGCACAAAATACCTAGAGTGCAAAAAGCAATCTTCATTCGTTCCTCGCGAAAGCTATGCACACATATACAATGAAATTTAAATAATACGTAGAGTACGTAGGCAAAATTCCATTATATCACAGGTGGATTTTCAAATTTATTGTGAACATTTTAAAAGAAAAGAATGAAAAAAAGAAAAGTTTCTTTATAGCCATGAGTATGACGTACAAAATAGGCAACCTTAAAATAATTCCTAGGTACTTTAAACACATAGACATCATGAAAATCTTAAAAATATGTCTCCATTCTTAATTTAAACAATAAGATTGATGTTGCACTTCATAACTATGACATTAAATGGTCACATTCGGCTTTAGATTGCTAAAGCCGAATGGTCATTCGGCTTTAGATTGCTAAAGCCGAATGGTCCCATTCCATTTATTTTCTAATTGTAGCAACGCTGATTTTAGTTGCTTTCAATTTAGGGGAAACATTGTAACCTCGAAAATCTCGAGACGTCTGCCGAATAAAGTGGTCTGTGTTTCCGCGTTCGTGGACGATGTCTGTGTCCGTGGCTCAAGCGTGGTTCATAAGAATGTTAGCTTCTGTGCTCTTAGCATTTTGTGGTTTAACTAAATCAAATATTCGGGAGTTTCGTAGTCAGTAAGTGGAAACCTTCCACGGTTCGTGGCAATTACACGGAGTTATATATTACGTATGTAGGAAGGCTTTTGTATAACATTTTAGAGCACTGATAACTTTGTCTTGTAAGTTCACACACAATTTTATTTTTAATTACTTTGCATGTGTAACTATGAAGATCGTTGCATTTGATTTCTGTATGGTTGTATACTTTGTAATTGTAATTTACATAATATTATAGCATCATGATTATTTTTATGTTCTACTTGAGGTGAGCTGCAGTCGGTGATTTTTAGGGTTAAAAAATAGAAACAATACACCTGGAAGATTTACGGAATGGCGTTGTGAAATTGAACTTTTATAAATGAAGTAGCGACACGCTACGGTTTTGCACGGAATTTTCTCCACCATCTATGGATATAATATACATAAACCTTCTGTGAAATTATCTAAATGATACTGAAAACCGCATAAAATCCGTCGCGTAGTTTAAAAGATCTAAGCGTACAGACAGAAGATTTTGTTTTATATTATGTCTAGAAAAATGTTTTATTGTAAAAACCTTGTTAGTTTAAGGAATATCAAAAATGGAAAAGGCTTAGAAAATTAACTCAATCCTATACAATGTTTAAGTACCAAACCGAAATGGTTATATATCTACAACAAGCATCTATAGTTTTTTTTTTAAAGATGACCGTCGTAGTAGTGTCGCGGGGGGGGGGAACAACAATTTGTGGATCACACAAAGTGGTGTCGTGTGGAATCGAACCTACGACCTCTTGCGTAGCAGTCGGATACACTCCCACCGCGCCACGTTAGAACGAAATCGAAAACCGTTTTTCAGGCCCGCATATCATCGCATTTACGTCCAGTTAACAAAAAGGAGGTGCGACGTATAATCGCTTCATTCTCGAGGCGCCGCTCCAGCACGTCTGCATCCTCCACATACCATCACCGGACAAACCATCTCAACCAAAATATGGTTTCTTTTGCACATTTCTGCTCCAAAATTGTCAATCCGCGCGCCGAAATATGCGCGAGAAATTAGAATTCGAAATTATAAAAGTTTATAGTTTTTAGGGTTCCGTAACCAAAATGGCAAAAAAAGAACCCTTATAGTTTCGTCATGTCCGTCCGTATGTCACACAGGCATTTTACTCAGAGACTACAAAATGATTATTGATTAAATTTGGTGAAAATGTGTCATGTAGTCGCCGCTACTTAGTTTGACAGGTACATAATAAAAAAAAATCAGGATAAATCGTTGCCTGTTGATCACGATAATTTATTCTATGTCTCGGTATAATTAACAAATCAACCCATATGATGTCCCACTGCTGGGCACGGGTCTCCCCAGTAGAATCTACTTATCCTGGGGGTAATAGCCATAATCGCCACGCTTGGCGAGCAGGTTGGCGATCGCAATAAAGCTTTAAAATACTCCGAGGAAGCTGCTGCCCGTCCTCCGGAGGGAATCGCTTAGTCGCCTTGACGACACCCACACGGGACACCACTTTGTGTGATCCACAAATTGTTGTTCCGAGTCTGAGTGACTTTGTGTCCGTGACTTGTATGTTTGTAAAGTCCTCCGCGACAGGACTTGAAGCCTACTGCAGAAATCAACTTAAAAATAAGTCTTTAATAAATATTTGTTTTTAAACTTTCGCGATTTTTATACATATTAGATATATTTCAGGACTTAATCGTGTGAATTATTTAAAGGTACGAACCTTTTATTTACCCGACGTGTCGATCGAATTGCACCGATCGTGGTCACGGGTATATTTATTTCATTTAACGATACAAGATAGGCTAAAGCAGTCTTCTTAACACAACATTAGACCATAAAAACAGTCAGATAGCAGTGTATCTGTTCGTTGGATCGTAAAATACATAATACATGAAGACATGTGTCGCAGTGATTGGCCGTGCGCCTCAAACACGATGTCGGTACGTTTTTGTCCGTCACACACTGAATTCCTACACCGAGTTGCGTTTCTTGCACGCGGCTGTTCCGATGTTAACTTGCGATTTGAAATTACAATTTAGATGTTCGGTTGTGTTTTTGCGTATAGGTTTTTCGTTATAACGAAAAATAATACGCAAGCCTTAAAAGATACCTACACTTTCCTACCACACAACTAGCCTGTTGGTCTAGTGGTTAGTGATCTTAACTGCTATGCCAGGGGTTGTGGTGTTTGATTCCCACTACAGATAGTATATCTTTTACTAGTTGACCCGTGCAACTTCATCTGCGTGAATTTCTCCCGTTTTTGCAACATGTTTTATTGCTGCTCCGCTCCTATTAGTCATAGTGTGATGTTATATAGCCTATAGCCTTCCTCGATAAATGGCCTATCTAACAGTTAAAGAATTATTAAATTCAGACCAGTAGCTCCTGAGATTATCGCGTTGATACAAAGAAACTCTTCAGTTTTATAATATTAAGTATAGATTTTTAATTCTCACCAAAGGTAAATCTATTTGTAACGACGATGATTGTTAATTCTGTACCTGGTGTTATTTCACTATTACAATTATATATGTATTTAAGATATATAATGCCCTGTTGGTCTAGTGGTTAGTGACCCCGACTGCTAAGCCGTAGGTCGTGGGTTCAATCCCCACCCAGGATAAAACTTTGTGTGATGAGCACGATGGTTTATTCTGTGTCTGAGTGTTATTTATCTATAATATGTATGTACTTAAAACTATATAAGTATGTTTATCAGTTGTCTGGTTTCCATAGTACAAGGTCTGCTTAGTTTGGGATCAGACGGCTTTGCGTGCGTTGTCCCGAGATATTATATCAGCTGTTTCCTAGTCATAATACAAGCTCTGTTTAGTGTATTAGATAGTCGTGTGCTACTCGTACTTGTCCCAGAACAATTTGTAGAGTACCTGCGTATGCGCATGTAAAAAAACACTATCAAAACTATCGTATGGCAGAAGAGTATTACACCATTTGACGTAATGAATTCAAGCGAAAAATCTATTCCTGATCTTTAAAAAATCCTAAAATTAGTTTAGTAAGATTTTCTGTAAGTAAATGTTTATTTTTATTTGCTGCAGTACTAAAGTCCTCGAGAAAGAAAACAGCTAACAGTCAACATCTACACCCAACATACCACATCAAAAAGACTTAGACTGCCTCTGTGGCGCGGTGGGAGTGTGTCCGACTGCTACGCAAGAGGTCGTGGGTTCGATCCCCACACGGGACACCACTTTGTGTGATCCACAAATTGTTGTTCCGGGTCTGGGTGTAATTTGTGTCCGTGACTTGTATGTTTGTAAAGTCCCCCGCGACACAGGGCTTGGACCCTACTGCGGGAGTTGTCTTTTTCAAAAAAAAAAAAAAAACGAACTTTAAGAATTCCCAATCGTTTACCATATAACAGCTATTATCGTTCCCAAAGAGTGGCACTAACACATAGCTCAACAGGCAACGACAACTCATAACGGACACAGAATACTATCAAAAAATATCTTGAGTACAGACGCACAAAATACCAAGAGTACAGAAGGTAAACTCATGTATGGTACTCGACGGTAGCGCTAGGGTTGTCAACTATGGCTTATCTATGTAGAAAAGTGTGATGCCGACAAATTAAAACTATTTGATGTTGAATTAAAAAGTTTGAATATCCTATTTTAAACAAGTCTATTAGGTACTGAAAATAACTTACGATGAATCACTACAATATAAATAAACTACTATAAAACAAAGTCGCTTTCTCTGTCTTAAATTTTTATAACTACGCAACGGATTTTGATGCAGTTTTTTTTAATACATAGAGTGATTGAAGAGGAAGGTTTATATGTATAATAACATCCATTAAATAGTGGAGAAATAAGGAGCGGAGCAGCAATAAGAAATGTTGCAAAAACGGGGAAAATTTACGCAGACGAAGTTGCGCGGGTTAGCTAGTTCTACATAATCGAAATTCACGATTAGGCATTGCATTTTAATATATAGGTAAATACATTTGTTCTTTATGAAGACTTGTGTAGTAAGCCAGTCAAAAACATTTTAAAGTAAACCAACTACAAATACAATAATTGCATTTTTGAAAGATAGAAAAATTTGAATCCAGACTCAGGAATCGAACCCGAGACTTCCGTAGCCAAACCGGGGCCAGAAGCGAACCACCTATCTGGACTATGTTACTAGATATCAAATTCTTCTATCTCTATGCCTATAAAAATTACTTCAATATTCGGCCTGCGTCATCATAATTTGTTAAAATGCTCTCTGTAACGAAGCAATAACAAAAGCCGTGATAGTTCTTTAACTTCCGACTAGATGTCGCTACGGGGGCCTAACCCGTAAGCATTAAGAGATAGAAGAATTTGATATCTAGTAACATAGTCCAGATAGGTGGTTCGCTTCTGGCCCCGGTTTGGCTACGGAAGTCTCGGGTTCGATTCCTGAGTCTGGATTCAAAAATTTTTCTATCTTTCAAAAATGCAATTATTGTATTTGTAAAGTCTTTGGCAAGAAATGCCTATAAAAATTAAACCAACTACGTCACAAAATGCACATTTATATCGGAGCAGCACTTGCGCTAACTGATCTGAAATGGTTAGAGATACTGTGTCTGTGCCAACCGAGCAGTGTGTAGCTATGTGTGCTCGAGCGCGTTTGTACGAAACTTACTTGCTGTACTCTCAGTGTTTTGTGAAAAAACCCGTCGATACATTTCTCACAGTCCAGTAAAAAACCTCATCAATATGGATAGAGCTAAGATTAGCCAAGACAATAGACCATGAATCATTGGCCGCTAGTTGTCACAACTTTGTAATCGACGTCGCGCATCAGATTTGTTCGCAGGTGATTGTATTGTAATTAAGCACTTGTCTTTTTGTTAATTGAGATTTTTTTATTGTACTTATGCCTGTGTTCTTTAGTAATTACTTTGTGCGCCTGTACATATACAACGTTATTCTTTGTATAGTGCAAACCTGAAAGTAGTTTGCTCAGAATCAGTAACGCAATCCGTTAGGGTAGCTTTTAGACCCTGTTAGATTTTTCAATTAATTAATTAATCAATCATTAATTTTGTCATTTATCATTCTAACAGTCGAAATCCTGTTCACAATGTGATGTGAAATGTGATCATCACATTTTTTAACAATAAATCATAGTTTACGTACTAGGGGACGCAATGAGCATGATAGTCAGAAGAACAGAATAGAACTTGAATGGCTTATAACTCGGCAAGTTTTCAATGTTTTCATTTTTTTTTTTATGTGTTTTCTTGACGTTAAAATCTTGTTGGGATGTCTCAAGCTTTGCACTATAGCAAAAATAGCCTTGTATATTAATACTAGCATTATCCCGTGGCGCCCTTAGGGATAAGTTACCTACACTTCATGAGCGGATCCAGGATTTGATTCTGGGGCATGAGAGGCAAATGCAGTGCCGGATGTCACATGCTTACGACGGGGGCATTTAGCCAAGTCTCAACAATGGAGGGGGGGGGGCACGACAGGAAAATGGGCAAAGAAATACAATATAAGAAATTCGGTACACAAAATAAACATCTGGGGGAGGGGCACGTGCCCCCGTGCACCCCCTGCATCCGCCTATGTCTGCACTACAAATCATAAGAAATCTAAAAATGTGAAGTTTCAGAATTCTAGGCTTTGGAGTTTAAACTGGCGTTGATGGGTAAGTGAGTGAATTAATGAGTCAGGTCATAATCGTGTTAATTATTTTAAGGTACGAACCTTTTATGTACCCGCAATTTCGATCTAATTGCACCGATCGTAGTCACGGGTCGACTAATGTCAGGCTGTCATTTAATAGTTACGTGTAAAAATCCCGAAGTTTAAAAACAATCAAGAGCCAGGTCAATCAGTTCCTTACAATTTATTATACCTACGTATTTAAAACTATAAAGATACCTATCTTATTTTTAGGTACAATTTGTAACTTTAGATATTAGAGTGATCTTATATTTCCAATCTGATTTTGATGACATGTTATGTTATAAAGGGTCTTTCAACAAAGACGGGTCGATGTTAAAATTGAATAAAACTAGATGTGTGTGAGATATTAACGAAATTTATTTTTTATTTAAAAGGCCCGTTTATGCCATTATGCATGAAATATGACATCGTTCAAATGTCCGCCGCGGCTTCGCATGGTGGCACAAATCCGAGAGGTCCAATTTTTAATGACTCTGCTGCATAGATCCGGCTGAATCTGAGCGATGGCCTGCGTTATGTTGGATGCATTGCTATCTGGTGAACCTCATGTGGGTTGTGGTCATCCCATATACGGCAATTTTGCTTATTAACAAAACCATTCATCCAAAAATGTGCCTCGTCGCTAAAGATTATTTTTTGGCCAAAATCGGGGTCCTCTTCCAAGCGTTCCGACGCCCATTCAGCGAACACACGGCGTTGTCTATGGTCATTAACTTTGAGCTCCTGGGTCAGTTGAATCTTGTATGGATGCAGACCCAAGTCCCGACGCAAAATTCTCCAAGTTGAAGTCTGCGAAAGGCCGAGTTCTTGTGCACGGCGAGAAATTGACTGCTTCGGAGTCTCCTGAACACTCTCACGTACAGCGGCGATGTTCTCGGCCGATCTGGCGTTCCTTTGACGTAAAGGTGTTGGTTGGTTGTTTACCGAACCGGTCGTCTCGAATTTAGTCACCAATCGTTGGAGAGTAGACTTTGAAGGGCCACCGCGTCTGCCGTAAAATGGGCGCAATGCGCGCAACGTTTTCACTAACGAACACTCATTTTGATAATAAAGTTTTATCATTTGCACATGCTGCTCAACCGTGTAACTTGCCATGGTGATTTGGCATCAGTGACTGAATAAGAAAAAACAGATTTGACAGATGCCGCCAAATCAAAATGGCCGCCACAGATTATTAATATCGACCCGCTCTATTTGAAAGACCCTTTAGTTCACGTTGGTAGCAGGTATCTATAACGAGTGGTATTTGAAACTGCAACCTATCGGTTGCGAATCCGATTTCTTAATCACTAGACTACCACCGCTTTGATCCAGCGCCGTATTTGAAGATATTTCATAAAATATGGTTGGAGGTATTAATTAGACATTAACGAGTGAAAAATATACTATTGTTTGTTTGTTATAGAATCACGAACACTAACAATTGAAGTTCCAAGTCGATGGTTCCATTTCACGCAAATTGGACAGGAACCTGAATATAGGATTCTATATTCAGGTGACCGCGTACGCTTAACGCGCGTTTTTTAACCGCGGAGTTACATTTTCAGACTTTTATCGCGCATTGCCATCTGAACGCCTTGAAAAGCGCGTTAAGATGCGAAAAGCGCCCGTCATCTATCATTATAAACAAAGAAATGCCAACCTTACTTTGTTATAAAAAAAATCTCATAGATTTTAGCTTTAGTATAAGTTTAGCTTAAACTTAAACTCGTTCATGGAGGTCTGTATGTATCCTGATAAAGTTTGAACCCTTAATAGGTACTCCCCCCTCCGAAAACCTTTAAACACCCCTCTGCTACCGTTTCGAATTAAAAAGTTTCCATTCAATTGCAAGCCTTATTATTTCTGAAGCCTTTCAAGCGAAATCTAAACAAAAGGTCGGTCCTCATTTGGCGGTCGCCGTATAAGGCGCGCGTCACCTGCGCGGCTCTTTTTTATGCGCCTGCGCCGTCGCGCCAAGCTCTGACACACTGCAGATTTACTGCAAATTCTCCACAAAGATGTGCAGACACTGGAATGTACTTTTTACGCGGTATAAACACAGAATACCTTACAGAACAAAATCTTCATAGCACTCACACATAAATATCTTCACAGACGCGATGAATCGGAACAAGACAGACCAGGTATAGGTAAATGTCGCGGTGCATACATGAGCGTTCCTTCTGGACTCTCTTTATTGTGTGGTATAAAGACGCAAAACAAAATACCAGAAGCACAGAAAGTTTACACGTGTAACACAAAGGTTTGGTTATATTCAAAGGTTGGTATGTGCCCATGATACTAAGTACTAACCTAAACCGGAGTATGATTAAAAAAGTGATCAATTTACAAAAGTATGACTCTTTTTAAGTCATACTTTCGTAAATTGATAACTTTTTCAGTCATACTCCGTATGCCATATTCATCCAATCGTATTTTGCGCCAGGAGGGGTATAATAATTATGCCATGCGCCTTTCGCTACAGAAATTTGATAAAAAGAATTTGTTATAACTATGTCATAATAATGCGATGGGCTATGGCACCATTGTAGGTGCAATACTGGAATGTCTTTAAAAGATGTTATTTATGTAAAATTAGTTGATTTTGTTGTAAGTTTATCTAAATAGTTTTATTTATTCATTAATCTAGGTTAAGTTGATTTAATTGCTTACTCATAATATTCATTTTTTTTAGTTTTATTTTATTTTGTAGTTTACGTACTGTAAACGTTGGATAATTGTTTGGACGCTGTGGTCTCTTTTAATTAAAGGAGTACACGCAACGATTCTTTTTGTAAGCTGATTATAATATATGTTAAAGTGGTGTATATTCTTTGTAAGAGATCCATAATAATAATAAATAAATAAATACTGTTTTACATGCTAGAAAAAAAACATGCTTAGGTGGGGATTCTCAGCGTTCATCATGTCCTGTGTGACCGACCACCTGTACACGAGAAGACTTAATACCTGCCTCCGACATTGCAGCATATAATATTAAATTTAATGTTTGCTCTCTAAACGCCACGAAGAAATATTAATTGAAATCACGCTCATACTACTAATGCCTTTAAAGTAACTCTGATTTTTACCTTAATAGAACCGAATTATCAATTTTATTTATAGAGATTCTATTTAATATTTATAACTTGACAAGTAGATATAATAATGACTGCATATATTTTTAAAGGCAAATTGTTTAATCAGCTTAAATAACTTTGAAAACATAGACGCGAGCGTAAATTCCACCAAGTAAGGCATTCCATAACCAAATGTCATAACAAAATACAAAATTAATCTGAGAGCAAAGCAATTAACCGTTTAATATAATGGCATATCCAGAAAATGTAATTCTACGTCATGCAGAGCACGTGCCGCCTCGCTACGACGAATATGGTGTCTTTAGGGTAACATACTAGCATATATATTTTTTAATACAATTAGGTACTTACTAGATAGTCGTCAATATTTTGATCGACTGGCCTGTTGGTCTAGTGGTTAGGGACCCTGACTGCTAAGTTGGTTCGATCCCCACCCAGAATAAACTTTGTGTGATGAGCACAATGGTTTATTCTGTGTCTGGGTGTAGTTTATCTGGTTGCCATAGTACAAGCTTTGCTTAGTTTGGGATCAGATAGCGTTGTGTGAGTTGTCCCAAAATATTATTATTATAATTATAATATTTCTAAATAAAATTACTAAAAAAAATAAGTTTCAAATGTAGTAGTAGTATCGTACTTGCTTTAATTAGTAAGTCTGATCTAAGTTAATAGTTTGCTAAAGGGAATGTCAATCTTGTTTGGTTTATCCTTTGGTCGTTTTGTAGACATAATATTCCTAAATGATCGATTTGATTTACCCTTTAATACCGTATAGTATAGACAAAAATTATAGCATGTTACTATTTTTTTTGTGAAAAACTTAAATTTAATCTTCATTCATTCATGAACAAATACGAAAACAAATTACGGTTCTTCACAAATTGAATTCTATTGACTGCCTCTGTGGCGCGGTGGGACTGTGTCCGACTGCTACGCAAGAGGTCGTGGGTTCGATCCCCACCCAGGATAAAACTTTGTGTGATGAGCACGATGGTTTATTCTGTGTCTGGGTGTAGTTTATCTATAACATGTATGTATTTAGAAATATATAAGTATGTTTATCAGTTGTCTGGTTGCCATAGTACAAGCTCTGCTTAGTTTGGAATCAGATGACGTTGTGCGAGTTGTCCCAGCATATTATTATTATTAATTTCATCATCAGATTTGGGAAAAAAAATCGGCCGTTCATTTCAATAAATACCTATATGTGGTTAATTCTCTCTTGAATTATGAACAGGAGTATACGCTAGTCAAATATTTTTAGCACAAGTTTGGCCTCGTGAGATTTATGTGTCAATTTTTTTTTTGTTTTATTAATTTCGGATTATTATTTTTTATTTCGTTTAAGTTACATATTAGGAAATTTTCAGCTTTCAGACAAAACTGTTGCAACAGTGTAAATACTCTACAGTAATTATATCATTTACTTTTTCGTTCATATAATTCTATTGTCATTTGTAATAATTAGCATCTGTAATTAATAAAAAATACAAAGTTAAAACAATTGCCATGACAAATAGCAATGAATTATCTTAGCGATTGTAATGTCAAATCTATATTTCATTCAATTGCAGTCTGATTCATAACGAGTCATAAAAACAGCAATAAATCGATAGATTGTATAAGATCGCGTGATCGCCGAGTATTTAACTTAGGGCGCCATGATAATTACAATCAATAATCGCTTACACGATATATAAACTGAATAGCAACTATTAATCTGATGATTTCGATGTGCGCTGACCAATCCATACAAACTTTGAACGAGCTTACTCTCATTTTACCTCAAGTGAAAAGCAACTCTAAAGCTCAATTTTTAAAACATCAAATCGAATGTTATTTCAATACGGTTATGTCATTTAGTTCCAAAATAGTATTAAAGAGTTAGCTGTGATAAATAAACTTTAAGTAGCTCAACTGCGGTGTGTGTAAGTGGGACAGGCTTATGGGGTATGGTGTGAGGGAGAGGGAGAAGGCTTGATTGTGAAGAGTTAAGGGGGTGAACAAAACAAACACTGGGCGGCAATTACAAGCGCCCGCGGTGAACACGTCGCGCCGGCGCGCGCGCCGCCGCCTCTCTACGCTGAATGTTAGACGAACAAATATAAAGAAAAGATTACACTACTCAAATATTTTGTTCAAACAAAATTATGTTTTATGTGTGTGCTAGCTTATGCCCGCGGCTTCGCCCGCGTGGATGCCAGATTGTTACCAAAACATTTTAACGGCAAAGTTTCATACTAACTTTGCACTCCCGTTTTACCCCCTTAGGGAATTAATTTTCAAAAATCTTTTATTAGTGTTCCCCTACGATATAAAAGGAATCCCTGTGCAAAATTTCAAGTTTCTAACGCTTTTAATTTAGGCCCTGCGTTGATATGTCAGCCAGTCAGTCAGCTTCTCTTTTTATATATATAGATATGCTAGTTTAATCTTTACAAATGGCAACATCACAAATACGAGAAATGAAGATCGCTGGGAAGGAGTGGATATAAAAGGCTGAGGACCTAGTGTCGTAGCGTAAATTGGGAAATCATAGCAATGGACCAATACAGGCTGATGAGTGATTAATGAGGAGTCCATTTTAATACAAGTATAGTAGGTACTTAAGCGCTAAATATAATGTGAGTGCTACTTGCACTTATATTTTGACTGCGTATGCGGGCCTGAAAAACAGTTTTCGATTTCGTTCTAACGTGGCGCGGTGGGAGTGTATCCGACTGCTACGCAAGAGGTCGTGAGTTCGATCCCCACCCAGGATAAAACTTTGTGTGATGAGCATGATAGTTTGGGATCAGATAGCATTCTGTGAGTTGTCCCAAGATATTATTATATAGCGCAGCTAACTTCAGGATATAAGGTTAACGATTCCGGTGCAATTCTTACAGAGAATTCATTTCATGACACTATAAGTGAGACTATATTCCAAGTCCGTACATACTAAACCAAATCTATACTAATATTATAAAGCTGAAGAGTTTGTTTATTTGTTTGTTTTCTTGTTTGAACGCGATAATCCCAGGAACTCCTGGTTCGATTTGAAAAACTCTTGTAGTGTTTGATAGCCCATTTATCTAGAAAGGCTATAGAAACGCTATGACCAATAGGAGCGAAAGAAAATGTTACAAAAACGGGGAAAATTGACGCAGACGAAGTTGTGCGGGTCAGCTAGTACTCTATAAGAATAGAGAGGAGGTCTGAGGTATGTGGTTTGTGAAGTCCTAACATATTCAATATTACCAAATGGTAGCTTACAACATTAACTAAAAATAAACAATCTAAATGACTTGTATCCATAACTCACGACTGTATAAAAGCGCCGCTGGTGCAAGGTTCAGAGGTGAACTCTTATATTTTAATATTCAATGAGGATAACGTCTGCATGCAGGCTGACCGATGGATGCAGCGCTCCCAGTTTTGAAGATACGCGGGATAAGGTTCAATAAATCAATAAGTGGTACGTTATTTATTGAGTTTGATAAAATATTAATAGGTAAACAAAAAAGGATAAAATTGTACATATTTTTCTAGCAAAAGGCTTGTTTCCTAAGACTAGTTAGTAAATTAACCTGACATTTAAACTGCCAACAGTTAGGTCCAAAATAAATTTGTATTAAATTGGATTTTTTATCATCGATCATATCATAAAAAAGAAGTGATTTGATGAGAAAAAAATAGTGATGTCCGGTACTTGTATGAGATCTCCATATAAAATCTGCGTTTTGAAATTTCTTAAGGAGTTGTTGTTTTGACTAGTTGGAAACTAGCCCATTCGTAAGGTGGAGATAAGAGTACCTTACCTCATAGAAGTGAAACAATAATGTCGTGTTTTTCAAAATTCACCAGTTCTTATGTTCGAAAATCCATTCTTAGCTAATGTGTGTGCCAAATTTCAAACCAATCCATGCAATCGTTTGACCTATGTGATATATTAGACAGTCCCGATACTTACAGATCGGTTTTAAATTTAAACTTAAAGTACAGTTGTTAGAATTAACATGATTGTACGTTTACATTTTATACTAAGTCGAAGAAGCAGGGGTAGAGCCTGTAAAAAAGACTATTCAAAGCCACTCTTTTTACGAATTATTTCTTCTTTTAAATTAAGCTTTTTCTACAATAGGGCTGCTGTCATGGTCTTCAAACGCTTGTCCCCGAAAAACAAATACTAAAACGTACAGGGCATACCTATAAGCAAGAAATCAACTGAATTTAAGCACTGAAATTAGTCTTTATGAACAGAGATGGACGCAAAATGCTTGATTTGAGAATCGATGTGGGGAATTCAATCACATATATACGTACGCATACCTTTCCAACGTATGCATGTATAGTAAGCATGTGTTGATTAATATCTTTCAAATACCATCCAATCAATCCTCGGGGGAATGCGTCGAACGGAATTCGAAACATGGCCGGTCGACGTGACGGCCACACAATCACACATAGGTATATTCGCTGATTCTATTACTGGTGTACCAGGAGAGCAGACACGTGTGAAGGTATTGTTCGACAAAAACTTGATACTTGTTAGCGAAGCCGTGGGAACAAGATTAGTAAAACAAGCGCCATGCTGCTATTGGAATTTAGAATGCGAGTTCGATTCGCAACGTACCATGCAATTAATTTCTTCTACTTAGGTTTTTCTCAGAAGTTCTTGACGGAAGACATTTCGTATTTCGTTTAATTGGAAAGGCTGTTTACAATTTTAAGATTTCAATAGCATCTTCTATCGACGGATAACTATGACCGCTTAATTTTTTTTTTTAATGTTATACATAATATATTTTTGGATTCTTGGCATTACCTAAATCTATACTAATATTATAAATCTGAAGAGATTGTTTGTTTGTTTGAACGCGGTAATCTCATAGGATCTACAGATCCGATTTGAAAAATTATTTCACTGTTGGATAGCCCATTTATCGAAAAAGGTTATAGGCTATATAAAATCACGCTACGATCAATAGAAGCGGAGCAGCAATGAGAAATGTTGTAGAAACGGGTAAAATTTACGCATACGAAGTTGCGCGGAACGGATAGTATAATAATATTATAAAGGGTGGTATCTATCGATAGGAAAAACAATATTAATTAACTAGGTCATAAATTTAAGGTAAGTTTAAAAAAGTGTCAAAATTACGACAGATTAAAAAGGTAATTTTGTATTTTCATTTAATAATACCAATTATGAAATTATTGTAAATTGTAGTTGATTATACTGGGATCACTGTGGTCCAACATTTATATCATATTCTAATATATCTAATGAAAGTTTATGTATACAAGTACACATTTAAATATATAATGGATGTGATACCATACTAATAACTTTGTAATTACATAGTCGTGTTTGTTTAAGCCCTGAATAAATGTGTAGGCAGACGACATGCTGTGCCCATCTCCTACGAAGCAATAGTAACATCGAGAACTCGATTCGTTTCTCCAATCGATTCCCGAGAAGATTTTCAATTAGGGTATTAATGCACCAATTAAGTTAATAATACTTATTATAGATACAACCTTGTACAATTACCTCCATTAATGGTGTAATTACTAAAAAGAGATTTTTTACTGATTATGTTATCAGTAAAATATCGATACCCTGTTGCCCTTCTATTAAGTATAGTTTTCAATTATATGTCGACCGTTAATCGTTGTTTCAAGGTTTAACTAGATATACGCAAATTATATTAATTGAGAAATATGCCCGGAGTGTGTCATCAGTCCTACTAATATTATAAATCTGTTTGTGAGAATAGGGTAGGTATTTGACTAAAGTCAAATCTGTGTCTTCTTAAGAAACGTCAAAAACTATACGTTACTTACAAGTTTGTATGAAATACTAGCAAATGACGTCATATTTTTACTTTTTTTTTTTAAAGGCGACTCCTTCAGTAGTGTACTATCCCAGTGTCGCGAGGGACTTTACAAACATAATTCATGGACACAAATTACTCCCAGTCTCCGAAAAACAATTTGTGAATCACACAAAGTGGTGTCCCGTGTGGAAATCGGACCCACGACCTCTGACGTAGCAGTCGGGTAAACTCCCACCGCGCCACCGAGGCAGTATTTTTTTTTTTGTTTTTGAAAAGATAACTAGCAATGTGCGATTTTGGACACATATTACTAGCAATCCTGTTAAGCCCTCCAATTAAGCTCAATTGTTTGTGTTAGGAGTGGGTTCACATCGGTAGTATAATGGGTAGGATTCGAATCCGCGACCTCACGCTTGCGAGACCGATGCCTTAGCCATTATGCTAGCATCGCTTCGTGCTTCGCTTAATTTTATTTCGATGAATAAAAATAATAGAGAAGCTAAATTATAAACGAACATATTTTTTCAGATTTTTTTAAGAGATTATTTTATGGTTAGTATAGTCAAATACCCAATTTGTAAAAAACTAAAAACTCGATTTTAAAATAATAGCACGTAGGCTATAAAAATGTAACATTACACAGGTGTAGAACCTTAAAAAAACTACTTTGAAATATTTTTCTCAATCTTATTAGTTTACTAACACCTGTACATCCCCACGCCTACATTAAATTAATTTAAAGTGTTTTCGACCTCCGTCCGTGTCTCGGCAAGATCGCTGGTGTGATATCTTTGGTTCGCGGAATTCTCCACCGAGGCGACGATTAAAGCCTTAAAAGGAGGCTCGCAGGCTGTTGCCCTGGTACCTCGAGAATCGTGCCTATTGTTTTTAAATTCAACCTACTTAGCCTCTCTACTTTTTATTACAACTTCTCAGTAATGCTGCGCTCCTAATTGCTTGCGGACAAACTGTGAATGTCAAGTTTATTATGTCGGTACTTAAAAAGTAAATAAACTACCTAAGTAACACTTTAGTTTTATTCTGGCACAGTTGGTCTAGTGGTTAGTGACCCTGGTAGCAGGAGGTCGTGGGTTCGATCCCCCCCTCAGGATAAAACTTTGCTTGATGAGTACGATGGTGTATTCTGTGTCTGGGTGTAATATCTATAATATATTTGTATTTAGAAATACTAAAGTATGTTTATCAGTTGTCTGGTTGCCATAGTACAAGCTCTGTTTAGTTTGGGATCAGATGACCTTGTGTGAGTTGTTCCAAGATATTATTATTATTAATTAACGTTGACTATTATTGTCCTAAGTGCGTTTAAACAAGGTAAGTATTTTTTATGCTTGATGTTACGACCAGGTTATACCGGCCTAGTTTAACCGTGTTTATTCCCGTGTCAAATAGTTTACTTATTGTAACGCGTAAGTTTAAAAGTTACAATATTGTAGTTTTTAGAAATCTTTGTCTATCTAAAAATATTAAAATATATACCTACATATATAATTCGTATTTGCCTTACCAGTAAATCAAACTAATATAAATATGTGGAAGTAACTTGGTTTGTATGTCTGATATGTTTTCACGCTTAATCTGCTGCACCAATTTAGATGAAATTTGGTATGAAAATAGTTTGAGTTCCAGGAAATGTCATAGAACAGTTTTTATCGCGATAATCGACATCTGGACACGCAGGCGGATCTGAGGGCGAAAGCTAGTCAGTTCAAATCAAACATTACGTGGCCGAAGCCGTAAAAGCAAGTAATTCTTAATTAAATTACATTTTATTAAAATGACGTTAAACGTCAACCAGAGCAGAAAACATTTAAAAAAACAAAATCACCACTATACATTTTTTGAAATTTATCAAAAGTAAACCTAATCTGCATTTTTTTTAATACATTTAAATAAAAATCTCATGTCACAGTGTTTGTTGTAGAACTCCTCTGAAACGACTAGACCGATTTTAATGTTTTTTTTTGTGTATTTGGTAGGTATGAGAATAGGACGTATTGTATTTTTTTTAATTACGCGGGAAAATTGACTCAGACGAAGTTGCGTTGGTCAGGTAGTATTAAACGGTCTCGTGAAATGAAAATAAAATGAAATAAAATGGTGTGTACTAAAAGTTAAGGGCTATATCGCGTGAAATGTCATTAAATAATACGCATTAGTCTCCTTCACGTATTAAATAAAGCGGTAATTTTATATATTTAAATAATATTATAAATACATAAGTAAACATGGAAAATTGAAATTATTTTCGTAAACAAACATGACCTTAATTATTATTGCAACCGCGAGGCACGACTAGTGTTACTATTTTGGTTGGTTAAAATTGTGACAAATTCATGTCTCCTCTTTCTTTCTTAAGTCTGTATCTGTGTATTTGTCTGTGTGATCGTAACGTTCAAACTAATAACGTATTTAGAAGCGGTTTTTTATTAAAAAAACTATTTTAATCGGGATGGTTCTCAGCTTAATTTCATCAAAATCCGTTAAGCCATTTTAATGATAATTGAATTTTTGTCTTCAATAAGTATCGAGTCATTTAATGTGTTTCACCCGATTTCTATTATTTTTGTTCTACACTATAGGATGTCAAGCAATCATTAGAAAAGTTATTTCTAAATGTAAACCCACAAAAAAAAGTCAATCACTCTATTACAAGATAGAAGCACAGGTTAAGGTTTTTTTTAAACGACGTTTGCAACGACTAGCTAGATCGATTTATCGCCCCCGAAACCCCCTGCATAGTAAATTTCATGAAAAACGTTGGAGTCGTTGCCGAGATTCAGATTATATATAGGTATATATGTATACGTACAAGAAGAGATATACTATTAGTGATAATAATTAAGAATTATTTTCAAAATGATCGCACGCTACGATCACGCAAAAAAAATGTAATTATTAATTGTTAATATTGATAATAATCAAGAGATTATATTCAATTATAAATTTATAACAACGCGCTCGCACACCACGATCATGCAAAAAATGCTGTAATAATGATCATGATGATCATGGGAACTCCTGTTAAGGCGCAGTACTTAACTGATTGATTCAGGCTGCACCTGGCGGAGATCCATCTTAAATTGATTATTAAGGAGGGAACTCATCACTCACCCTTTACGTGTGAATCCCAAAGTAACGGAATACCCTTAATACAAGAGTCGAAATAGATTCACAAATCGAAACTAGACTGAAACAAGCTCTCATTTCGCGTTATCCCTCATTTGCATGAGCGTATTTAACGCGCGTAAAAATTGGATAAATTAACTCTAAGTACACGTTCACGCGGCAACGCGACGTATTTTTATCGTTGTATTTTCAACGCTAGGCGTTGGGAATAGATCACATAATCATATAAGGAGGCTGTGTCGCCGAATGAGGTCTTAATAACAGTTTTTAACAGGCGATTTTTTTCTCTATTTTCAAAATAGAATAGAAGAAGACAAAACATTTATTAAAAATTTGTTATTAAAGTATTGTGAACTAGATTTCAACCGCGGCTTTTCCCACGTAGATGTCGGTTATCGCGATAAAACCTTCCAGTCCTTCCGGGACTCAAACTATCTCTATACTAAATTTAATCCAGATCGATTTAACAGTTTAGGCGTGAACACGTAACAGAGTTACTTTCGCATTTATAATCTTTGGATAAGGTGGTTTGTTTTCAGTTATTATGTGGGTACATTTCTTTTCATACAACTTGGCCTTAACAAATCTCTAATAATGATTGTCTATAGGTAGTTAATGAATTAATCATTTTAATAATGACGCGTGTTGACAGATGTTTTTATTAAAATGGTACAAATAACGATGACTATGGGAGTTTTTATGTGATCGACGACGTCATGGTGTTCGCTGTTCTTTTGCTTGGTGGGGAGTCGAATAGGTTTAATTAGCCCACACCATGTCAAAAATGTTGAAATATTGATAACATTTTGAACAGATTTTGTATAAAAATATTATATGTAGTTTAAAAACTGTTTTTAATAAATATAGTAATACATAGTATAATTATAAGTTTATTTTCTAAACTTACCTGTATTATAACTATGTACTAAATATTTTTACTAAAGAAAATATAATCTGAACAAGGCGCGGGGTAAATTAGTAATATATATTAGAAAACAATTCATATTAATTAATTAAATTAGTTTATAGTTATAATAATTATTAATTAAATTAGTTGAATCTTTTCCGCATATGGGTCCAATTATAATTGTACATGCGGAAAAGGTCCAACTGAAAATTTGGGTGGAGACCTTAACACCGTTTTCAAACTTGTGAAAGGTA